>OY776116.1:110484614-112884614 GCA_963675035.1 Allygus modestus
GGAGGATTCTGGAAATTAAAAATAAATACAGAAAAATACGCCCAGCTTTAATCAAATATTATTTAATCTTGTTTCGCGTTCAACAAAATATTAAACCACAAAGACAGTGTTAGTGTTATTTATATTATTAAGTGTTTTAAGACGTATTTGATTACATCCCGTGGAATATTGTAATTATTTTGGTCCTTTATTCATATAATTTTGCAGTAATCCTCTGATAAACTAACCACTGGCAATTTAATTTTTGGTTACATACAAATTAAATCAAACCATTACAATACAATTCTTAGTTGATGGTTTAGTACCAACTGAGCAGATATCAAATATCTACGTGTCTTAAAAACGGTGATGGAATTGAAATCGCTGAAAAAATGTCATTTAGAAGGAATGAAGAATCTACGCATTTTGAACAAAAGATAGAAACTAGAAACAATATAGGCACTGTAGCAAAGGTGAACATGTTGTAACACCAGGAAAGCATTAAATTCAAATAAATGCTATATTTATAGTCTTCCTTTTTCAATAAATCCTACAGCGATATAAGTTTTACGCATAATATACAGCAACCGATAAAAACCAAAAGTCGTTAAGTGGAGCGTAACATTTTGATGTGTTTTACGCCTGCCCGGGAGATGATCTCGTCTTAGCACACAATATCGGCGACAATATCTGCAATATATGTGATACGTTCGATCTTGAGGGAAAGGGTTGGCAGAACTGAATAGGAAGTGAGAAATTGGTAGCATTGGCTCCTCACCAGGAATATGTGGGAAAACGAGGTAAATACATATAGAGTTCTCATCAGGGTTGAAAAAGTGAAGCCTAAATGGTGACCAACATTTCCCTCTTTTGCTTAAACATAAACAAAACATGGTCAATGACAGGGGTTACCATATGCACGGAGGGGTAGAATTGATTACTTAGGACACGAAAGTGTTTGCATATGGGGTTGTTTATGAATTTAGGGAAAATGGCTGCTAACATCTTGATTTTTCTTGGAGGTTAATATTTGTTTGGAAGCTCTATAGGTGTATTAATCTCGTTGTATAGAGGATATCCAGCATCTATGCACGTAACATAAAGTATATTACGACGAACCGTTCTGTCTCATTTATAAACACGTGTTATGAGGAGAAATGCAACATTATTTTTAGCAGAGGGTCAATCAAACGAAAGGCCTGGTTTATTTAAATTATTATTACATTTTTAAATTTATAAACTATACGGGTCATGCAACTGAGATAAGCTGGTCTGGCGATGATAGACCATCTATCTGTTTCAAGTGAGATTATCGCACAATATCAGGTTAAATATAGATGTTGTATAAAATAATCATTTGGTTATGATAGGGTCTATAGATAAAAACACTGAATTGGTAAAGAACTCCTAAATTTATTTATTTATTGGCTGTTAAAATTTCAAAAACTGATGACTTTTAAAAACACAATGACAATACTTAAGTTGTACCCTCATATTTCGTTAACATATTTACAATACCAAAAACTTCAATTCATGCACCTGAGAGGAAAAGAAACGAGATTGATTTTGATACTAGCACATCAAGTGATCAATCACTCAAATAAGGACACAAGAACGATGACATTTTCCCCACCTGCATCCTCATACCAATAAATCATCAACAAAACCATCAACATAATTAGAGTTTTGTCTGTACATTGCTTGGAATTATTAAATTTTTGCATATTTTTCATTTCATACCATAGGAAAGCAGAAACGCGTCTTATCTCAATTTCTGTCTGTCAGTTTTTCTGTCTGTCGCTGACGCTCAAAACGGCATTTTACGCAGCCTTCTCCGGGAAAACGGGTGCACTGACATTGATGAAACTTTGTTCTATACATGAGTGAGAAGGTTTTAGGTTACTTTAAACCAGCATACGCCTTTTGGAAAAATAATGGCGGCCGCTCAAAAACGTGATTTCGTGCGATTTTGGACATGTTTTGTTCGCTTTTCACAGGGAAACGGGTGCACTGATTTCGATGAAGCTTTTTTTCTATGTTCTATCTGTGCGTTCGAAGGTTTTAGGTTAATTGGATTTTTGGAAATCATCTTAGGACTCTGCCCTACGGGGTGTTAAAGATCCTATGTTATTCTTATGGGCAAAGTCTTTATATTGAACCAGATGATGACTAAATATTTTAAAACAGCTATTTATCATTATGGAAATAAAAAACCTACTTGAATGGCAACTCTCATAATGGAAATTAAAAAAATACTTGATTGACAACTCAAACCCTTTTTTCGATCACCCCCCCCCCCGATTTTATATTTTGCTCCCCCCCCCCCCGACTTTATATTTATGCCCCCCTCCCCGATATATTTTTTTGTACTTGAGTTCTTTTATTTCTAAAAGCGAATCCAAAGTATTACGTGTACCGATTTGGATTCGCAAACCACACCCCGTTTACTACTCGACAGAGTACCACGACTTAGCAACAGTACCCGAACTATCTGCCAGTATATTTATTTAATTTTGATTTCATTGTGCATTAAACGTGTAAAATGTAATTTTAATATTGTAAAATCATGTGGATTGTTATTTGTTTTAGTTAATCTACCATTTATATACAACCCGTACGAAGGACATCAACTGTTACTATCTTGCTGTATATATTAATAATATACTGTGGTAGGTGATACTATGAATAAATGACCAATTACAACAGTTTATAAAAGGTTGTATCCGGTAATGCAACCAAATCGTTATTGCTAATTTTGTATATTATGTGAAAATGGTATCATTAGTTTCAAAAGTTAATTAGTTTGCAGTTAATATATATTAAAATGTGATTATGTTTATAATTTAAATTCCCAAATAAACGGAGAGAGATTTCAAAATATCCTAATTACTTGGATGTTCTAAGAAAACTTTAAGACAGTTATAATTGTTAAGCTGATATCTGAAGTAAATCTTCCGTAGGAAGGAATTATAGAAACACTAAATGACGACAAAGACAGGAACAAACACACTTGAAGTTTGACCAACACGGTTCTTCCATTACGCCTAGCAATTCTACTTTAGTGACAAACAGCAGTTACTTCACCCACGAGAATCCTGATGTTGATCATAACTAACAGACTATGATGATGGGATGGGTTCAAAAATGTGGTGATAAATGAGACAAAACTGAACATTACAAACTTTAGATGTAATTTTTGCAAGTAGATGTAGACAGTTAAATGACAACTCGTTAAGCGGTGAGAGATGCCAATGTTAGACAGTGCTTTCACACTCGCATTATACTGATGATTCCAAACCAAAATCGAAAATTTAAAAGGGTTAGGTTTTAGGCTCTGGTCTTAGCGCACGGAAATGTACAGGTTTGCAGGGTTACACTTTACAGTGTCTGTAAAAACAGTTAGTAAAGTTAAGGTGTCGTATTAAAGGGGATGAAACTACCTTTTATGAAATTACTATGATTTTCATTTTTAATCTGGGTCATATTTCCAAACCCTTTTAAGAGTAAAAAAATACTACAATAACTTAAAAAGGTACATTTTAACTTTTTTGTTTAAAATTTCGTTAAAGTGTTTTGATAATATAACTGTTTATACGTGTACTGTAATCCTGCAGACCTCTGTAATGCTTCTTTTCCCTAGTGTTTTTCAACCTCCTGGACGAGTTAATTCGCTAACTGATCACCCAATAGAAATGCACCTAACAGCATTCCACTATTAAACAAGTTGAGCACCTATACCTAGGCAACCGTAGTCGAGACGCATCCAGCATGGCCCGTTGCTAGCAACTGCAACGCGATTCGTTTTCAACCCGTCGCGTCTCAGTTGCGCCGTGTGCAGTGTCCCACCTGATTACATTGGTCGGGTCACAGACGACTCAGTTGCTCAACTTGTGTACAACTGCAGTTGGGTGTCAGTCTCCCCATGTACAGAATGTCTAAGTATCAATAGTCTACAGTTTTAATCTTATATATTAATTAGCTAAGTAATAGTTTTTTCGGCCTACTACGTCTTTATTTTTTAACCGATTTGGACAATTGATGTGTAATTTTAAAGGTTTTACACTGCAGACTAACAGACAATTGTAAAACTCAAAAATAACGCTTTGAATTTTAAAATATTGACGGTTAAAAAATTGATCCATGTTATTTAAATGGGAGAATATTTTTAAAGGAACTCTGCCTTAGTTTGAGAATACCAGGCAACGTGTGGTCATGGAATTTGTACCAATTTTAAGCTTAAGCATTCAGGACATTATCGTGCCATTTATAAAGGTTCATTTTCATAATTTATAATATTTTCAGTAGGTACATATTCAAAACTGCAGGTATTTCATTGTTGGTGAATGTTTCTACAGGGTACCGGACTACTCAAGCTTAATATTGTATCAGTCGAATTTCGACGGGTATACCTACTAGTTATCCTTAAGCATTGACATTTTACATTTTAAATTACCAATAAATATGACTACGTAAATCTTTCCAACACTCCAAGTAGATTTCGAAAGCAGCTTTAATAAAAAGCTATAAATATGTTTATTATTGAAGTTACAAGATTTCGGTTCTGTATTATAATGTTTCAAGTAGGCCTAATAACAAGGTTCACTAACAACGTTGCTCGTGTCAGGTTTCTGATAAGGCGTCAATTTTGAGACGCTTGCGCCCACACCTAATTTCTTATTTTAACGGCTCTCTCCTTAAAGAGAGCCGTTAATTATATTCTAATTTTATCCTAATTTGACTGTGATTTGGCTGAACAGAACAGCAGGCCAAACCAATTTTGGTTACGCCGACAAGCTGTATCAGAGGACGGTTATATTATTTTTATCTTAAGCTGAGTTTACAATTTTTTAAATGAAGAGGAGACTCTAATCAAGTATTTAACGTTCAATAAATTTCCATCATATTCAATGACTGAGCGTATGTGAGTAGGATAACTATTTTTATTGCAAATTTCTGAACCTTAGTATTTTTTGATGCCACAAATCAACAATTTCAAATAATCCGGTAGGGGCAGGAATTATAGTTAACATTAGTTGTGAGCTGAGCGAATTAGGTAGAAACGTGATTTTTGTCGTGGCTAGAACCTAGAACCATTTCATTAAGGTTTGTTTACACCTAATCAAAACTATATGTTCACGCTAAGGACTGTAAATAAATAAGCACTGATTTATAATCCTCTCATCCTGCAAGTAGAGATGAGGGTGTATTAAAATACATTTTCGTAATGTACCAACTAAAAGTATTTAATGAGATCGGATTATTACATGGGATAATGTCAAACCGTGCAGACACAGCGAGCTCGTACAATCCCCAACGTTATAGCATGTACTTGGAGCTCTAATAGATTGTTGCAATTGTTATGCTAAACATTGGTCGTAGAAGAGCTTCAGTCCGTAAGAGATTGTACTGTTATGAATATAAGAACTTTTATATTCATAACATCATTCATAGAATAGCTTAGGTATACATATTTATTTTAATAAGAAATGAAAATACATGAAAAAGTTTATAAAGTTAGAAATTTGTGTTTGTGATACAAAACACATGCATAAAAAAGTAGTTTGAGTTTACCCTATTTTAAATACAACCAAACATTACAGCGTACAGTGTGACTATAATTGCCACAGACTTAATATTCATAAATTTACCGAGAATTAAATATATAAATCAGGAAAGATTATACACTACTTATTAGAATAAAGGTTGACTTTTCGATCAGGAGCTACATTTATATGTAAAAAAGCCAACGTGATTATTTAACACTTTTTTACTAATTTACTTAAATTAAAAAGCAACCCAAAAAATAAATTTGAGAATTGTGTTTAAGGTTGATAGCCTCCACCATTTCAAACCTTATTTATAAATCAAATAACCATTCAAAACAAATCACATGACCGGTCAAACAACAATATTTAAAATGTGTTCCAACTTGGCACTAGTATTGAATTTATTACTTTCTGAGAGGTTGTTTCGGAAAATTAATATGTTTCCTTGAAGTTTTCTCACCGAGACTTTTCATTCGAGTAGTTCACGGGTGTCAGACTAATGATTTCCCAAAGGTTTCTGATGGTACGGATTTAACTACATGTAGATAAACTGTCTATAAACAATTATATTTCGTAAATATTAAAACTCCAAATCATTTTCAAATGTCAGCTGAAGCCATACAATGAGGTACAAGTCAACAGTAGCTCACAACCACTCCCTTCCATACTTTACTGATTATAGATCGTGAATGTGCAGTGAAACTGTTGCTAATAAACTATTATGTTTATAATAATGTTGCCCGCTCTACACGGAAGGTCGACGGTAGATATATATTACGATACAATGAGCACTTCAAGTCCCCCGTCTCTAATCTATTAGACGTTTCAAGGACCTGGAACACATGCCTTTGGTACAACGCCACTTGTGACTAGTGCAGCATTTACATTTGTCTTTCGTTTAGAATCAATATTATTTATACATTTACGTTTATTGTCGCAATAATTTAAAATATAAATAATTTATTTAACTGTCAGTTTGTAGGGGAAAATAGTCTGCTTTGAAACTAGTAATTATTTTCCTAGTAAATTAGTAACCATGGAGCTATTTTAAAAAGTTTACGCAATTAACTCACATATAGGCTATATATAATGATTTTTAATGGTTTTGTGTCAAGCAATATCAACGTTTCAAACTGTTAGCTTTTTTCGAATATATGTATTCAATATGGCAAAATAAGTAATCAAACACAATTAGTTCTATTTGGGCCTATATCATTATTAAGGGGGGCTCCAGTCACGAAACATTTCGCGTTTTCAACTGATTCTGCCAAAAGGCTAATATTCGTTTTCAAATCCCGCTCCTCCTCAACGCATTATCAGAAGTTGTTGAGTTATTGCCCATTTTAAACTGCAAAAAAACTATCGACTTCAGTGAACAGAATTTTGATACTGTATCACCAATGTTTAACCCCGAAAAAATCGCAAGTACTGATTATTTTAGGATTTTATTGGACGGATATTATTTGCAATTTCAATATTTTACTCACTGAATTTACAAATTTTTACTTTCTTTATCTATAAAATGAGCAATAAATCGACAATCTTTGAGAAGGGACGGAATTTCAAAGTTAAAACAAAGCGAGTTTTATTGGGAAAAACAGGTAGAAGCATTTGACTTCAGCTCCCTCTTAATAACAATAACAAGTCATAACTAGGTTTCAGAAAGGTTTATATTTGTGGATACCGTATAATGTTCCAGTACAATATAAAGGATAATCAGAAGAAATACAATTTAGCAGTAAAATACTTGTTTGTTGTTGGATCAGTCCCTTTCAAATGGTAGAACTGTACATTTAAATGTTAGTTCCTAATAAATTATACATAATTAACTGCGAAATGATACTATTAACGTAAACCTCTGAACAAAGTGTAAATTTAAAAACAAAGACTTAACTAAATCTTCAACGCTGATTGACAAGATAACCTACTTATGCTAATGCGAGTCTTAAATATTCAAACCACCAAGCCATAAATAGACCGGAAAACACTTCTGAATATTCAATCGAGAATAGATAAGCTTGTTGTCCGTCAACAGGGTGAAAAATGTGCAAGGAATGCGATACAAGATTAGTCGTGCAAGTCCTTGAAGCTAAACTCAAGGTTAGGCCCAGCACGCCCACGCCTACGTTTCCTAAAGGAAGATCCATCGTTCGGTGTATGGTAAAACAGCCGAAGTGTGATTTTCTGCTAGGATGTTCTAACTTATGCATCCAACAAGATCAATGCAGTTTTTAAAACTAAGTCTGGGAATTTGTGATGGACAATAGAAACCATCCAACCCCTCCAAAGCAACCTAGAGGTCACAGACAATCTAGTAAACCAACTTTACACCAGATAATATACCAAGGATTTTTAAATTCAGAAAAAATCCCTCAAAGACCATCATCAAAACTTAAATCAGGCTTTTCCACCCAAGGAGTGGGTTTTATGAAATACTCTAATTAGGGAATTATAAGCTGTCTTATTTTTGATAAATCTCGAATTGTTGACAAATGCCTTCCTTTTCGTTTCTAATGTCTGATTTCTTAAAAGCCACCGTAACTTTAGGGAGTATTAAAATCTTCCACTACTTACGCAGATAAATGACGTATTCGCCAAGCGTAGGTATTTTAACCCCAGTTTCTATTGTTCTGAGAATATCGCTTCTCGAAAAGTCTACAGCTCCCTAGGGTTGTGAGCCGACATTGATTTTTCGTAGTAAAACTTATATCAGAATTTTATACTATTTTTGTACCTTTTTGTACCGGAAAAAGATAATGTTGTACCACTTTACTTTGGAAGATATAACCATTGACTAAAAATACTGAAGGAGACATCCCATCCATATGGCCCAGCTGTCCCACTTTTAGTGTATGCTAGAATTTAAAATTGAAGTAGTTTGATTGGGTCACCGACAGATTGTGCTGCTGTCAACTATTTATTTTAGTTATTTACGTTAACTTTTAAAATATCTACACCCCAGAAAGCAAGTGATAATCAACTTATGTTTGCTTCCTGACACACCAACTGTTGTATTATCCCCTCCTTGAGAGGATAAGCAATAGTTGACAGCAGTACATTCTGTTGGTGATTGGTGTAAACTACGACCTCTTTCAATCCTGGCATACACAAAACTAGGGACACATTTTACAATGGCAATGAGAAGTCTACTTCAGTATTTATAGTCAATGATATAACCAATATAAAAGTCGGACTAAAGGTCTAGGCCAAAAACACAAGTTTACTAAAATTAAAAACTAATTTTATCATAATTTTGTACTCTTTTTGTAGCTTTTTGTACCACCAAAATAACTGCTCAGTAATTAAAACAAAGTAAGCTCACTGGTCTATGTAAAAAAACAGAAGTACCTTAAAATGTAAATAAAACTATGCCATATTATTATACTGTTTTTATACTCTTTTTTACTACAAATTAAAAATTTTGTACCGCTCAATTAAGATCTCTGTGATTGATATAAAAAAGTCGGCTCACAGGTCTAACTAAAAAACACAAGCCCACTGAATAAAAAAACCAATTATGGCATATTTTTGTACTGTTTTTGTACCGCAAAAAGAAAATGTTGCACCTCTTTACTTTGGAAGTTATATCCAACACAAAAGTCGGACTACAGGTCTAGCCCAAAAACAAAATTTTTAAATCTGTTTACAACATTTTTAATCTGTAGTACAAAAGAGCACAATAATAGTACAATAATATGGCATAGTTTGATTTCCATTTTAAGGCACTTGTGTTTTTTACATAGACCTGTGAGCCGACTTTGTTTTAATTACTGAGCAGTTATTTTGTTGGTACAAAAAGGTACAAAAAGAGTACAAAATTATGATATAATTAGTTTTTAATTTTAGTAAACTTTTGTTTATGGCCTAGACCTGTAGTCCGACTTTTATATTGGTTATAGCTTCCAAAGTAAAGTGGTCCAACATTTTCTTTTTGCGGTACAAAAAGGTACAAAAATAGTACAAAATTCCGGTGTAAGTTTTATTACGAAAAATCAAAATCGGCTCACAACCCTAGGGAGCTAAAGTCTACAAATTTACATATTTTGAATGATTCATATTCTGCGAAATCAAAGAAACAAATGTCATATGGTTTTTATTTTGTTACAACCCATGTAAATTAAGTAGTATGGGATTTTTTTAAATAGGTTGAAACGGAAAAATAAAGCGATACATTTCTTAAGAGTGATCTTGGTATGGATTTCCCTATGGAAATGCTCACACACGGAAATGTATTGTTAACATCGCCTGAACCAAAACACCATATGCACTAACTGAAGCCCTAGTAATTTGTAATATAGGTACACGGCTGACCAAATCAAATAAAATAAGCACTGCTTGATACGACCACAAGCCTTTGTTGCGTGCTGTATTTCGAGCAAATACAAAAATTATTAAATTTGATATAAAACAAGGAATTTTATCGTTTCTTTTCGAACTCAATAGATGATTTTAAAACACAATTCATTTTTAGATTCGGTAGGCATAATTTCCAACAGAAAGAGATAAGACAGACCCTAAGCTATTTTAGAGGTTTAACAGTATACGATAGCTGTTAATTTAATCATTCTTTGCAACTTGAATTGAGATATGATGGTTATTAGGGCAATTAGATGTTAATAAAAACAATTTTAAACCTAAAAAAGAAACTTGTATGACTTTCAGGTGTTTTTAAGGATAAGTAATAGCATTACATTTCCTTACTAAGTCATGCAATGAGCAATGTGATACCGCGTGGATGTTATTAAAATTGAAAGTTTAATCAATAAGGAATTAATGCCAGACATACCCTTAACAGGAATGGAAGGCGACTCACCTAGAAACAGAGAGAACAATTAACACACTGAAACAACTTGGATGATTATACTCAGTTTTTTAGCAACGAACTGAAAAATATGTCGAGTTTATTGTTCGGGGCATTAGTTCTAATTCTACTACGTTTAGGCAACTTAATCAAATACTAATTATAAAACGACGCCCTGAACAATCGAAATTCAGTAATTTGATCCTCTTCCCATCAGAGATTAACATTTTCATTATAGCTTTTACATAATTAATTTACTAAACGAAGTACAACAGAAAACATTCAGCAAACATTATATAAAAATGAAGTACCTGTTATTTAAAATAAAAGTAATCTTTAGAAGGTGTTGGCATCACTTGTCACAGCTGTAAAAAGGAAACAATCGTTTTATTTTGAAATATGCAAGAAATAAATTACACTTTTTCGAAAAGCATAATGTTTCTTTTGGGAGCGTTTGCTGAAAGGTCCATTTGGTTGTTTTTAAACAACTAATGTGATTAAAAATAATACACAGAGATGGCAGAGATGGCGATATTAAATATTGCAGAAATTCTTCAAAACAAATAATGAGCAAAGTTTTTTTGTATACTGTTAAAGTTTTACTGTCAGACTGTTTAGAATAGCTGTAATATTTGAATTATATTTTTTAATTTGCTTTTTAATCCAGCACGTAAAGTTACCTCAATAATATATTTTTTCAATATTGATTAAACAAACTTTAAATTAGAAAAATAATAAATACTAAACAATCATTACCAAAATAACATTTATTCAGAATTATTTAGTAAACAGATATTGGTTACATAACAGATTTAGCTAATATGGTTTTTTAGGCCACTAGTTTGATAAGTCATTGTTGAATTTTGTACGTAGAGAGAAAAATTTGGAAAATGTTCCAACATTTTTCAACTTTTAAATACAATTACCTTATGCTCGCATCCCCGCACCCACACAACAATGATCCAATTTACTTTTCATCCCTCTTATTTTTTAAACCCTGCGCAGTAATTGAAAGAAAACATGGAAAGAAATACAATTTTCAAATGTATACAGGGTCTAATGTATATACGAACTAGCCTAATAACCTTCATTTCGGCTTCGTTTGCATGAAATAAAAGCTCAATGGAATGAAATGTATGAATGTATGAAGAGCGGTGCTCTCCGTCTGCTTTGATTTGAAGAAAGATATATAGCTTATATGTAATTTTAAAATAATGTTATATCCGATAATGCATTTTATAATGAGCCTGTTAAATAATAGTTATTCATAATCATAGGTGTATATTTTTTCATCTTCTGTATTGTGAGCTGAAATTATTATTATATAAATTTTTAATTGGATAGGTCAGCGAAATAATTTAGAATTTTTAGTTTCTCACATCGATAAAACAAAGCGTACGAACATGGGTTTTAATTTATTAACTAAAGGTTCAATCCACTGCAAACGAAATTATTTATAATACTTACGTTATTGTGTAGGATGCAACAGCAAAACTACTTTCTTCTAGAGTATAGCAAGATTAAAAAGTAAGGGGTATTAACTTTTTAGATATAAAAGCAAGATAACAGAAACATTTAAACAAATCGTTGAATAACGTGAACATTGTTTGTGTTAACATTGTAAACTAAAGCAATTATGCGAAAGCGTAAATCCTCTACTCAAATATTAGTAAAAACAAGCTGGAATAATAATAACGGGATTGGACTTGCTGCTAGCACTGCAATTTAAGCAGTAATAAACCCCTCGCAGCGACGATCGTCGCTTGCAATATTTGATTAGTGATTTCATCCCCTTTACATAAACTGTCACCAGGATCTATGAGTGCTTGTTGTTTGTCATAAACATTAAACCAATGTACATTCCATAGTCGCATCCTTTGATAAATATATTTGTTTACTATTCAAAAGTTACTTTGTTTGTCTTGCATTTGAACAAATTTAAATTTTGTTTAATAATGTAGGCATCAAGTAACATAAATAAAGCGTATCATAAAGTTTTAATTTTACGGTACTCCTACATATAAGTAGTTAGCAATAAGAAGGACATATTATTTAAGAGTTGAGGAAATATTTAATATTCAATTCTGCTAAGGTATCTGAATAAGGTTTAAAGTACGGGCTACTTAAAAAAAAATTATTATATTTCATGAAATACCGGGTGTCCACAAAGTAATCCACCCATTTGGTGAAGTCCCTGCAACCACAATTTTGGACGGAGAACAATGAAAATACATTTTTTGTGAAGAATAACACTCCAAGTTTTGTTCTAGAGTAATTTACGTTTATTGTGCAACGGTTGGTGGCCCTGTTTGTTGTTACCCATTGTTAACGATTTTACACGTGTTTTCGCAGTAGCAATGGCGACACCGCAACAGAAAGTACAATGTACATAGTTTGGCTAGTTGAAAGTGGTTCAATTATTACAGTTCAACGTAATTTTTTCCGTGTGTTTGGTGGCAATGCTCCGCATAAAATTACTATTTGTCGGTGGCTAAAGGGATTTAAAGAAATAGGAAGTGTTTTAGATAAGAAAACTGGAAGGCCGCGAGTTTCCGAAGACACCGTTGAAGAAATCCGCATTTCGTGTTCACGCAGTCCAAAGAGGTCAGTAAGATGGCGGAGTTTGCAGTTAGGAGTACCCAAAACAACCTTACACAACGTAATTCATAAAAGAGTTCGTCTAACTCCTTATAAGATTCAAATATTGCATGAAATTAAGCCAATGATAAAATCAAGAGACTTAACTTTTCAGTTTCTATGATGGAAAGAATTTCTGATGATGAACATTTTATTAAATAAATAGTTTTTACTGATGAGGCAACATTCCATTTTAGCGGTACAGTCAACCGTCACAACTATAGAATTTCGGGTTCACAGCCTCCACATGAATTTGTCGAGCATCAGAGAAATTCCCGAAGATCAATGTTTGGTGCGGCTTGATGCATAACCGTATTATTGGACCATTCATTTTTGCTGAGAATGCAATAAATGTTAGAACTGTATTTATGGTGATATGTTAGAACTGTATGTCTTTCCACAGTTGGATGAAAGTGAAGAAGATGAGGGCTTCTTATTTTTTCAGCAAGATGACAAGGAGCGTGCGCCAAGCTCTGACCAACAGATTTGAAGACAGATGGATTGGAAGAGAAGGACCAATTTCTTGGCCACCATGAAGCCCGGACATGACGCCATTAGATTTTTTTTCTTATGGGGCTTGTTAAGAACATGGTATACTCCGAGAAAATCTGGGATGTCGTACACCTACGACAGAGAGTCACGACAGGCTGTTGGTTCTGTGACTCCAGTAATGTTGTCAAAGGTGAGGCAAGAGGTCGATTTTCGATTCGAACTATGCCGAGCAAGGAACGGAGCCCACGTCGAACTGTTATAGTATGTAATAAAACTTGAGAAAATTCTCTTTCTGGAAATGTATTTGTATATAATGTAAGTATAACCATAAATCAATAATATTTGGCTTTACAATGGGTGCATTACTTTTTGGACACCCGGCATATATTCCAGATTATTGCCTTCATTCTTTGACCCAACTAGGCCAATATTTGGAGCACACTCAAGGCGGTCCCACACTTCTCGCGAACACGTCCGAACATTCGGCTGAACTCCGAATGTTCGGAGTATTCGCGAGAAGTGTGGGAGCTGCAGGAACTTTTGAATACATACAGGAACATACGGGACTGAATGTACCGTGAACATTCGAGAGAATGTTCGGCCGAAAGTTCAAGCCTGTTCGCGAGAAGTGTGGGACCGCCTTTAACAATGGTAAAATCCAGATTTCCCTGCTCACAACCAAAACCTGATAACAATTTTATGTTTCTTACAACTTTAATGCTTTTTCAATGTTAATATGAGATTATGAAGAGGTATGTGGGGACATAATCTTAAAACAATTAAACATAAACCATACTACATCACAAACATAATAAGACTATTCCTCCAACCCACATTGACAATGAGGCCACCGAGCCGGCCAGCAAGTGTTTCACACCTAGGCCGTAGGTTATGAGACCAGTATCTAAAGTAGGACTGTTTTGCATGGAAAGTAAAACGTTACTTGAACGAATAATTGATCCAGTGGCTCTAAATGTAGGCACTGATTTGTAACATTTTGTAAGGAGCGTTGGAAAAGCTATTTGTCTTAGTACTTCCTCAACTTTAAGCACGTCAACAACTCACATTTCATTAAATGTGTTTTTGTGGAATTGTTTAAGCGCGTCTGAGTTGTATTATAACTCCCTATCCAATTAGTTTAGTATTGGAGGACGAATAATATTTTTATGAGAATAGAATACCATGAAAATATTCTCTACTATTAATACATTTGTGTTGTTTAAACATTTTTCCTGAAAGGAGCAAAATTACCTGTTATTCATTTTAATTTCATAACAATCACACAATGTTGTTTAAAAACGTTGTTATCATTAATTATCGTTATGTTTCCAAGAGTCAATATTATTGAGCACTGCATAAACACGGTATAGTTGGAATGATTGGACATACAACCTATAATCTCTCTATTATCCGAATGCCCAGGGGATAATGCCTAATTAAAATGTGCTGTCTGTATTATAGAGATGTCCATTGGTTGTGGGTAGGGGAGAGGAGGAGTTTTTAGAAAGAAAATATGACAATATAAAATGCTTCTTTGTCTATTTTCCCTAACAGCATTTGCCCCTAATTTCGTTCCATTTCTTCTCTTTGTCGAGTCTAACCAAATACGTACGCGCGAAATGTGACATGGCTTTTAGCTCTTGGATTATTTTACCTCTGTTATTGCATTTGTGAAATTTCAAAGATACAGTTCATTGAACTTACGAGAGGAGAATATTTTAAGTATGATTAAAAATGCAAGCATTATGAGCTTATACGTTTATTATTCAACACATTTATAGTTAAAGGGTGTGCATTTCTGTATTAGCAAGAATGATAATTACTTTCTATAAGAAAACACCTTTGGGGAAGATTCGTTTTAACGCCTGTGATAAAAAAATCAGTTCGATTTTACAAGAAAATACAGTACTTCAAAATTATTTCTCAGCTATCGACAGATATAAAGTTGATTAAAAAACATCGGGTTTACCATGTAAATAACGAAAGTGATTGAACAAGGGGAATTACAGTTTGATATGTTTACAGTTTGAAAAAAATAATTTAAACATGTTTCGAATAGCCAATCTTTTTCCCAACACTGTAAGGGGATTAAAATTAACCGTTCGAAACATTTGTTTAAAACTAAACTTTTTGTTCAAAAACAGGAAAAAACTTTTTTCTATTGAAATATGTCAAACCTATGCACTTGAAAAAATAAATTAAAAATTAACTGAAATTAAAAAAAAAATGAAACCAAGGGGAAAATAATGTAAAAGCGTCGGTAAACCTTTCAAAACAATGACGTTTTAGAATTTAAATTTTCCTAAGTCGTTAAGACTGTAGGGGACGAGTAGAAATGCAAATGAGAAAGCATAATTTCAGTCGTGCACATTACAATAATTGTGATAATTACTTTATATATGAAAACACATTTAGGGAACTAGTATCAAGTACAGCATGGATTTAGGTCATTGACTACTGAAATGTGAGTATTATGAGATGCATTTATAAGTTTGTTGTTTGAAATTGACCGGCAAATCAGCAGGAGGGAAATGTTTGAATTCACATTTTGTTTATGGAAAAAGCCAAAGTTATAGTACAGGGTCAATAATAAGTCGTTTCAACAACCTTTTAAAATAATTTGTCTAACTAGTAACAAATTAAACATTACAAATATTGACTACGATATATTTCGACAAAAATATATACGTGTTGTTTTAGTAAATTTTAACGACGATTTGGAAAAGTATCCGTGAATTTTAATGAGAAAACCAGTTCAGTCTTGGAAATTGAATCAATTTACTCAGAAACAGGTAATTTATTTAATCTAGCCGCCACAGGAGACACAATCAACCTAAGATTGCCTTTCTGATGCCTTGAAAGTGTAAACGCATATTGGGTGTTTATACGCGATTGCATTACTTATTGGAGAGAGCAATTAAAACAACCTTGAATTATTTATAATAAGGCGATAAATGCTACTAATTTGCAACCACATAGGCAATTACAATTGTAAGCGTGAAACGTAGCTAATAAAAAAAATTGTCTCTTATTCATAATCTAAAGAGGTAGCAAAAACCTGCCAAAAGTTTATATTGTTGGGTATATTTTGAAATGGAAATAAACAGAGATTTTGAAGAGGAAGTCGACGAAAACCAAAATAGCTTTAGAGCTGAATAAAGAGAGAAAGCTCTCAACAAAAATTGTCAAAGGTGCGCTGAAAAAATATCTTGGTATATACTACTATGCCGCGTAATGCATTTGAAAATTAATATTGAATAAAGGTGGTAGCTTATTTTTTACTATACCATTTTTTTATTTAAAAATCTTTAAAGTAAATAATATAATACCCCCGTCGCAGCAAACCTGCGTAATCAGCGAATTTCCAATGCATACATATGTTTCTCACTACCACATAAAGCAACAAGTTTCATAAAAATACATATATAAATAAGTGATCTATAGCTTTTTAGCGAATTTCCCCTATAGGGAAGAAGCTATTACCGTAGGTCTCATGGTAAGACTTAAGCCCGAGACCATGATAACTTTTCATTTTGAGGTCCCCAGATGCCAAAAACACCATTAGTTCAAATTTTTATATATGTATATATATATATATATATATATATATATATATATATATATATGTGTCCGTAAGCACGATAACTCTCGTAAAAAAGGTCCGATCTTAATGAAATTTGGTACAAACGTGTAAAGTACCATTTATTTGAACGAGTTCGAAAACCAGACGAATCGCACCATCCAAAGGGGGGTTTTGGGGGGGGTTTGTACCCCAAAAATGGGTTTTTTGGGGTTTTCACATGTAACTTTTATTAAAATCAAATTTTAATTTTCACCATTGAATTCAGCATAAAAAAACAAACAATTTGGTATCTTGATTATTGCTCTACGTCAATTGGTTACTGAGATATTGAAAGTGCTAAACACAGTACGTTGTCTAATGTTATTCTTATGGAGTAAAAGAAAAATTGTGTATCTCGCTTATTTATGAACATAAACTGACGAAATTTGGTATATGGTTTCATCTGGTTGTGGTTTATTGTTGTTTGCACAACAAAAATTTCACCTATGGTTCCCGTAGCTGCAAACCTAGGTACTCGGTCCCCATGTTATTCTTATGGAAAATACTTAAAATGTTATATATCGCTTATTTATGAATGTATATGGATGAAACTTGGTATGTGACTTCACTTAGCTGAGTTCTATTGATATTTGCATAAAAACCCATTATTTTGTGTTCCTTGTTGCAGCAAACCTGCGTACTCATCCCCAATGTTATTCTTATGGAGAATAATTAATATTTTAAATATCGAATGTTTGTGAATATATTTCCTATGAATATTGTTAAGTGGCTTAATGTGTCATGTTATAATTCATTGGAAATTCGCTGAGTTTGCAGGTTTGCTGCGACGGGGGTATTATTTATTCTCCTTAAGAATAACATAGGGCTGAGTTCGCAGGTTTGCTGCAAAAAGGAACACAAAATATGCGTTTTAGCGAATTTCCCCTATAGGGAAGAAGCTATTACCGTAGGTCTCATGGTAAGACTTAAGCCCGAGACCATGATAACTTTTCATTTTGAGGTCCCCAGATGCCAAAAACATCATTCGTTCAAATTTGTATATATGTATATATATATATATATATATATATATATATATATATATATATATATATATATATTTATTTATATATATATGTGTGTGTCCGTAAGCACGATAACTCTCGTAAAAAAGGTCCGATCTTAATGAAATTTGGTACAAATGTGTAAAGTACTATTTATTTGAACGAGTTCGAAAACCAGATGAATCGCACTATCCAAAGGGGGGTTTTGGGGGGGTTTTGTACCCCAAAAATGTGGTTTTTGGGGTTTTCACATGTAATTTTAATTTAAATCAAATTTTAATTTATACCATTGAATTCAGCTTAAAAAACAAACAATTTGGTATTTTGATCATTGCTCTACGTTAATTTGTTACCGAGATATTGAAAGTGCTAAACACAGTACGTTGTCTAATGTTATTCTTATGGAGAAAACGAAAAATTGTATATCTCGCTTATTTATGAACATACACTGGCGAAATTTGGTATATGGCTTGATCTGGTTGTGGCTTATTGTTGTTTGCACAAAAAAACAATTTTTCGCCTATGGTTCCTGTAGCAGCAAACCTAGGTACTCGGTCCCCATGTTATTCTTATGGAAAATACTTAAAATGTTATGTATATCGCTTATTTATCAATGTATATGGATGAAACTTGTAATGTGACTTCACTAAGATGAGTTCTATTGATATTTGCATAAAAACCCATTATTTTGTGTGCCTTGTTGCAGCAAACCTGCGTACTCATCCCCAATGTTATTCTTATGGAGAATAATTAATATTTTAAATTTCGCTGTGAATACATTTCTTATGAATCCTGTAAAGTGTTTTAACGTGTTATGTTATATATTCATTGGAAATTCGCTGAGTATGCAGGTTTGCTGCGACGGGGGTATTTATGCAATTATCAATATAACTCAACCAGTTGAAGCTACATACTAAGGTTTATTAATTTATGTTCATAATTAAGGGAGATATAAAACTTTACTTATTCTCCATAAGAATAACATTAGGGATGAGTATGCAGGTTTGCTGCTACTGGGATAATCAACAAAAAATCAATTGTTTGTGCAAATATCAATATACCAGATTTACGTGGAGCCACATACCAAGTTTTATCAATCTACATTCATAAATAATCGAGATATTAAATTTTATTTATTCTCCATAAGGATAACATTGGACAAGGTACTGTGTTTAGCACTTTGAATATCTCTGCAACGGTTGGACGTAGAATCACAATTTAAACACCAAAATTATTGTTTTGTAGAGCTGAATTGATTGGTAAAAGCAAATGCGAAGTTTACATTAAAATGAACTGAGGAAAAGCCAAAAACCTTTATCCCATAACATGGAAGATTTTATGAGCAGGTTTTTTTTAATTTTCTCCGCAACCACTTAACCTAGGTTAATAATTTAAAATACTAAATTATTTGTTTTTAAGCTCTATAAAACTGAGTGTTATAAACATTTTAGGGTGAAAAGTGCAAAATACGGATTTTTTGAAAATTTAAAACCCCCATGAACCATGGTCCGATTTTTCTGTTTTTCGAACTTAAAGTCATGAATGTCACTTTCCACATTTGAGCCAAATTTCATCGAAATCGGTCGTTTTCTATTCAAGTTATCGTGTTAACAGACACACACACACACACACACACACACACACACACACATACATATATATATATATATATATATATATATATATATATATATAAAACAATTTGAACGAATAGTGTTTTTGCCATCTGGGGACCTCAAAACAAAAAGTTATCATGGTCTCGGGCTTAAGTCTTACCATGAGACCTGCAGTAATAGCTTCTTCCCTATAGGGGAAATTCACTAAAAGTCATATGAAACCAGAAAAACGCAAACTGATGTGAAACCCGGATTAAAATCACAACTAAAATTACTACCACCTGCCAGTGCTGCCACTGCCACAATAACAAACGCCTGTCAGTGCTCTTACTACCGTATCCGTAACGTAACATTTCGTAACGGATCGTCGACTTATTTGGCGCGTCCACACCTTCTGGCCTTCTGGCCGGGCAGGAATGTGTCTGTCTGTGTGTGAGTGGCCGGTAGCTGGCACCCGTAGTAACTTACGTGACTGCAATAGACCTCACTCGGTTGTCTAGTTTAAGTTTTTTTGATTAAGTGATTTTCTCAACACTGCATCCGGATTTGCGTTAGTAGACAAAATACTCCTTCATAAAGTTACCGGTATCTTTTCAAACACTAACTGCACAATTATGTGAATAGAATAGCATTAGAGACGAATAAATAGATAGCTCTTCTTTTGACTGTTTACAGACATATTCATTAACATTAACAAACAATAAACATTTACTGAATTACCTTGCTTCATCTATATCATGGGGAAGTGCAGTTCGGTCACTTAAATTTCTGTAATTTAATCGAAACCAAGAAATAATCACCGTTAAATCAATTAATGTCTTCAGGTTTTGTGAACTAATGGCAAAACAATTTTAAAAACTGTAATAAAATAAAGTTAGGCCTATGTTAACAAAAATAAAATAGGAAGTGAGTTCTTCAAAATATAGTGTTTGAGAAAGTAAATTAAAAGAGAGTTTTAACGTAAATCGCAACAATGCTTTGCAAGCTAGTAGTATAAGTCTCAAGAAAAGGATGGCAATGAAAGCGGTAGCCCACACATATATGAGGGCCCACTGGGGGCTGGTCAAACCTGACTGGCAGATTTGACTAATGGATTGTATTAAACCTACTACTGCTGTATGTAGGGCAACGCGTCATTATTAGGTCCTAAAAATATCACACGCTCTTAATCCTACCTACGTAGTAAAGCAGTTTTCGAGGCGAAGCATTGTTTAAAAAAATGTTGTTGTTGGTAAGCCACCTAAATAAATATCCAGCCACGCACGAAAGGTAAATTACGTACCCTTAGGTTAACGAGCATGCCCTCAGTAATTATTGAAACATATACCTATATTATTACAAGAATTTATTGATTGTTTGGCGATTTTAGGCCTTTAAAACTATTTATCTGCAAACATTTTTGGTAAATTCAAATCTCTTAGGCTACTGTCTACATACTTTTTGAGGTTTTAAAAATGTTCACCTTAGGGATCCACCCTATGGGTTTTCAATTCCCAATCTTAATCTTAAGGAGTGCTTTTATTTATTTAGTTAGCTGATTATAACATAAGACTTGAAACACATTTGCCTCTTTGCCTGGGAGATCCCATGCGGAGGACAGGACACTGGCTAATCTTAATGTTTTAAATAGTTATATAAATTAGTGTAAACTACTAGTCGATACTAGTTATGATAAATCTTCGGTAACAGTACCTACAAAATAATCTACAATCTGAAGAAAAAAAAACTGAAAAGTAAATAAATTACACTTTTTGCTACTAGGAATAAAAAAAATTAATGTCCTCGAAACAAGAAGAAGAAAAAGTTAAAACTCCGAGTTTATTTTATAAAGGGTTAAAACTTCTGTTTCGCAGAGTGTGCTTGGGTCGGAGCCAACTGCTGAAAGAAAAGTCCCGGAAGATTATGAACCACGCACCTCACAAGACTCTCCGGACTACAAAATTACTCCAAAACGCTGCGCCGGCGCCGTTCGGCTCGATTAGATTTTTGTTTTGGTCGGAATAAATGCAAATTTCTTCAAAGGTGAGTCACACGCCTGGTCTAGTGATGGGCATCGAGGTAAAACTACTGGAGAGATCGCTAAGTGAGCTAAAAACGGTCCGCGTGGGACTGTGCGGAACAGAAATGGTGGGCCACTGTGTGCTCAGAGCTGTTTCTGGCGTTGAACGCGCTGTCGTTTACACGCTCCTGGACTTCACTGCCATGTTTGAATTGTAATAAAATTTGTATATCCTTTGTGTACGTGAACTACGGAATCCGAAAGTATAAATATTGTTTTATTTGACCGTGTTTTAATATTTTTAATAATTAAAAACTCTTACGTGTTATTAAAGAGGGACGTGAAAAAGTTACGCAGCGAGGAAGTTTTTTACTTTCACGTTAGAAGCAAACTTCCTGCGGAAAAGTTGTAGATAATTAGTTTCTCTAAAACTTTTATTTCAAACATTTTTCGGTAAAGTTGTTGGTTTGCCTACAATTCGTTTGGAAAGATGCTGAAACCTTTCGCCGCGCTCTATCCAAGACGCGCCGTGCCGCGCTTTTAAATTCAACTCAGTGATGCTGTGTTACAACAAGGCCTAGTTTTTTTGATAAAATACATAGCTATACGACTTTTGTTTTAGTCGTCGAATTCGGGTTACGTTTTAGTATCGCTTTTACTGTTCCCAATTAACTAAGTAAATTAACAAACCAACATTCAATTTAATCACATTTGATCAACGAAATTTAGTTATAGATCTAATAGTAACGTTTAACGTTGGTAACCATGTTGGTAATTAATGTTTATTAAGAATATATTTGCTATTAAAAAGTATTTGTCTTGTATGGTATTTATTCATCAACAAAGTTTTATGATATAGGCCAATTAACTTTCATGCAATCTACAACTTTTGGCGAACGTCGAAGTTTATATGCTAAAATTAAAAGTTTCACTGTCCAAAGAACGATATTACTGCTCATAAAAAAATCATTCCAGTACCAACAACTTAAAATCATCATTATTGAATAACACCTAAAGCCTAGTGGATCGTACATAAATTTATATGACTGTAAATATGAAAGAATCAGCCATCGAGAAGATTATTTTACAAAACTCCCAACTTTCTGTTCTTTTTACGCAACTAACCCTGGTCGAATATAGTTACTTTTGGTATTAAAAATTTGAGAAACTATTCAGGAATACGGATCAGAAGGCCATTCAACCATAAAAAATGTTTCCTGGCTGCAAATTCAATTCAAGTGAGCGCGCGTCGTGTTTTTCCCTATATCCCCCATACTAAGCGCTGCCGCGGTGGCCCACCATTTGCGGCGCGACCTCGAACGTGGCCGGACCGAAATTTGGTTCGCTTCACCACGGGCGCGAGCGGTCCAGTAGTTTTAAGTCTTTGGTGATGGGATGCTTCTGCGAATACGGTGAGTCGAGGTGCTGGAATCGATTATGAGTCTTATCAGGAGTATCGATGTCGTGCTGGAATAGATAATTGGATGATTGCAGTGCTGTGAAGTTGTTTGGTCGGACGAGTGAGACGGTGGCTCGATCACTGTTCCTGGAAGATCAAATATCAAAGTCTATATCAAAATGGAACTGGTGGTACCAAATAAATGATTGATTACAGTAATTATATTGCAAACAGAAAATACATAATCTACTAGCAGAGCTGAGAAGTAGCGATATTATTTTAACTCCCCTGACATTACAGTTTGTCAGAACTGAGAAGTAGCGATATTATTTTAACTCCCCTGACATTAAAGTTTGTCAAAGTCGTACCTATTGTAATCAGTTGTGTATAACTATAAAAAACTACACCTACGTTTTGGTAATTCTTCGGTTTTAGTAAAACTATTATCTAGTTTAGGGAATAGAAATTAATCGAGTTTCATGCACTGATTAATTTATGTCACTGTTAGAATCTGTTGTCAGTAATGTGCCGTACTGATAAGATGACCAAAAGCTAGCGATACAAAATATCTTTCAAATCGTGCATTTGGATCAATAACATTACGCTAGCAGGAATGGATGACTATTGCATTTTTTTAGTTATAAACAGTTTTTACTGTTATTAAATTTCTAATTCAACGACGTACACTCTAAAATTAGTTATTTTCGTTAATTACAAGCAGCAGATATTTACAGAGCAAGCAACTATAATTAATGTAGTTAATTTTGTGGTTTCACTAATTTAATTAGTTTAAACAATTCATTTAAAACCAAGTGGTAAGATGCGACTAGCAGCTATGCTGGGGTTTCCTAATCCGCAACAATGATGATGATAAAACCAAGTGGTTATTTATTTAACACACGGGGATACATCAAAATGTAGGAGTTTTGCTGAAAACACTTCGTAGGATGAAAGAGAAAACTATGAAAGTTCTGATGAAATCGGCCCGCTATCTCGCATCACTATGACGTTTCTTCGTGGGCGCCAGCGTAGGTCAAATAGCTTTAGAGGCAGTAATCTTGATACAATATAATTGTAATTGCTTATAATGTAATCAATATAGTATTCTAAAGTCAATGTTCAAAGAAATTGTAACACTATCAGGTTGTATAACGAATTTCAGTCGTACAAAGACACACTGCGAAAAAAGTGTTGTGTTGGAGGGAAGGTAAGGGACGGTGCATTTTAGTTGTACATTATAACTTAGTTTTTAGTATGTATTTGTCTTTAAGAAGGAGTGCGATTTAATTTTGCTCCTGTTACTAATTCTATAATTTTACACATTTTTAACTTATACTCTAAATAAGAGGGTAAAACAGCCTTATAACAAGTCTTGGGTTATTAAACTAGAATAGGTTTATGAAAAAGCATAGCTTACATGTATAAAAAGTCAATATGGCGTCCTAATCTTACAATACTTTCATAATAATTTAAAATGCTATTAAAGGAAGAACATTTTTTAAATTTGCCACACTTACTGCATTTTAATATCAATTAGCTTAACATAACTACCGTGGCTGAACAAATAAGGGTTTAACCATCACCGTATGTAGTGTAAGGATGCTCTAACCTTTAAACTTGTGTTACAGAACATTAAAGCTCACAACAGTGACGAACACGCGGCGCAATGAATGTCGGAAAGAAAGCATGTGGGGCGTCGCCTGCGAAGCTGCCTGGCGGAGGCCCAAGACATCCCACGTCCTCCCAGGTGACCGAGCATCCCGCCTACAACTACGCCACAGCTGTGCGGTGTCAACAGCTGGCGCGATATCAGCTGGAACGCGGGAAAATATGGCGGGAAATAAAGAAGATTGACGGAAAAACGAAGTCAGAGCGGTTTTTGAGCACTCACTGTTATGAACAATGTTATATGGTAAATCGAAAATCGAGAGAACTAACGGGTTTTGTGAAAGGTCAGGAAACAGAACAAACAAGGACACGGGAATAAGTATGTGATTGTAATTGGTAGAATAAACCAATATTATGGTTTGCATAACATCCATTAAAATTAAAATACACCACAATACCACTATCACTATGGTGATTGGTTAGGTCCGAACCAATCATCAAAAGTAAAAATAATATCAATATCACTAACGCACGATACGATACCAATAATCTAGTAAAACAACAAATAGCCCAAACAGACAGTAGTTTGCCGCAAGGTCAGTTTGTGGAGTTCAGAAAAACGATAAATAAAGAGACGAAGGTATCGCAGACAGACAGTGTCGTTATACAAACACGACTCGTATTTCATTCGAGGTGTTACATGGTCTGCTCCCTCAAGTCAACATATTGTTATAACCCCTTTGGCAATATTATTGTTATTATCAAAGGAAAATAAAGTAAAATTACTTTTTATTTATTTAGTTGGCGTTTAACTGGAAGATTGAGTTTCAAAGATCATTTAGTATAAGACAAACCCGTATTTATATTACAATTGTACATAAGCTATCCAGATTTTGCAAAGTCGATACATTTCTCTAAGAATTTGAGGGGATAAAAATATGTGTTATGGTTTTGGCAAGGTCTGGTTAGTTGAAGCATTGATTTTGAATACAGAAAAAATCAATGTTCGAAGTAATTTATAGCTTCTAGTCCGAGAATTTAGCAAATTAGGCAGATGAAAATACATTTTAGTGAACGATGCATGCACTTCCTGTTTAATATTTTACAGCTTGAAATTACACTTATACTGAACGTTAAATGTGACTTATTGATGGATTATTAGGTAATAAAGAGAATTACATTAGATTCTAACTAAAAAAAACCGTAAAAAAATGTATTGTTTGATATTTTAATATCAATGAAATAACACGAGTAAAGTTTTGTATGATCTCAAAACTTGTAAATGTTTTAAAAGTATGCACCAATTTACATTTTATGTTTTAATCTTATTCTAAAAAATCATTTGTTGGCTAAAGTATGAACTTTCTAAGAAATAAATAATGATTTGCAAGTTAGGAATTAGCAATTATTACTTGTACGTGTAATAATCCTTTATTCGCTCCGCTCAGATCATTCATAGGAAGAAAAACTCTGAAGTTATTAAATTAGAATTTAGACTAAAATAGTATAATACTCCGGCTTACCAATAATGTATTTAATGATAATCAGTAAATGTACGTTGTGAAAGAAGTGAAATGGTGAAGTGGTAACAATTTAAATACGAAAATTGGTAACTATAAGTTCTTGGAACACTAATGATTGTAGAAAGCGTATCAATAATTAAACCGTCATATAGGTTTCTTGAAAATAAAATTCTCATTTCCCTTTGTTTTGAAGTTCACGTACAGTTATCTCAAAGGTATCGTGTCAGATCAAATTGATATGAATGAATATTATCAGCACTGTGGCTGTGTCCAAATTGTTCGGTATATAATTTATGACCCCGAATTCCCCTAGAAATGCGAGTGGTGTAGTTCTGTGAGGGCCATAAAGACCTGTTGTACTATTATACTAAATTAAATTAAAAATCCTCAAACGTTTTCTAGCGGCTTTTGAGAAATATGATCTTACTAAATAAAAATTTAAAAATGAAAAAGTCTGGTGATACCGTGGATTAGTGCCTACAATAAAATTTATCAAAATTGGTCTAACAGTGTGACCCCTGTAGCTCGCTCTCTACATATCCAGACACAACTCGATAACCACTTTTTGATTTAGGGAGGAAAAAACAAATTTGTCTACAAATTATTCAAATTATAAATATTGGACGAAAACAATACCTTCTCCATAGTTATGTGTATAGGGGGAAAGTAAAATTATAAATTCAATTCACAATTAAGGCGATCAGTCATGATAGCTGAGTACAGACAGAACTTTGAAACTGTATGGTACATCCTACACATATCAACACCGTGTCTCAAGATCAACACTACCACTTACCGTGCCACAACACTATGTGCTTCACTATAATTTAATCTACCCGCCCTATATATCATACTTGTCGAGTAATCAAACGTCTTGTTTAGTTTTGGGAGCACAATACTAATTTTAGATGCAAACCCATTTCAATGTGTCGAGTTTTACAATTGTAGTAAACAAATCTGAGAATACTATGTTGGGTAAGCAATCTAGAGCTTCTTCTATACAGTGTGTTTTTTTAATGGATAAAAAATGGGTGAACTTAAAATAATACAAATCGCCTTTTACCGTCACATTAGTGATGAAAGGTACAGCCACGACTACGGTATATGAACTTGTTGAAATTCGTCGGAAGTGTTTGTCCTACAGTATAATTCTTTTAACTTGTGTTGGATCACACGGACAACATAATAATAACAATACAGTAGGTCCGAACCACTCGGTATCTACCGTAACCCCATAACATTCATGCAGCGGGTGCTTTACTTTCTTCAGATCAACGTTGAGTTTTGTATTGTACAGAAGCAACCGGAGGTTATTTCTTGTTTATGAAAATAAATAATTGTTAACTCTGAAACCAAAATTACAAAGTCATTTTACATTAAAGGTTAACTGTAACATCGCCTGTATAAAAAAAAACTCATTTCACTTAAACTTTATAATAACCTACGCTCTTAATGGTGAAAATATTTTTACAAAAATGCATTTAATTAGAATTCAGGGATATTTTAAAACTGTCAGAACACAACTCCCTGTAAAAAGGGGGCTACAAATCAAAAAGATAAATTTTTCAACTAAAGAGACACGACATAACATATAGTAAGCCTATAGTAAGTTCTGTATCATAAGGTGTTTGAACATGGGGAAGGAATTTACACCTCCACTATTGCTGGTATGTTGCGGCAATAGCTGTTATATTAAGGAAGGAGAGAAAGTGGGTGGAACTGAATCCGAGAAGGGTTGGTAACGTGACAGCCGCCACAGAAATGTGAATAACTGCGACGCGTTGAGCAGGTGGGAGAGCGTTACAGGAACCCTACAACTTACAAGCCAACAAGCCTACTTGAATCTGTAGGATCATAACTTGTTCATTTGTATTTGAAACTAATATATTAAACGAGTTCGCACGCAGCACGCTGACATGAGGGAAGTGAATTTCCAAATACAAAACTTTTAAAACTCAAACCCAGTGTAAAAAACATACATTTATGCCAATTTTATTGAAATCTGAAAACACTGATTTTTTCGCTGTTCTGATGCTCCTGGTTTAATTTACCTGCAATGTTAGGAATACAATTTTGCGCATTATAAGGTTAGGAGAAGGTCCAGTCAGGCTTAAACGTAGGCGCGAGGTTTTTGGGAATGAAACAAATACTCCAACAAATGAGTGACATGCTTTTCTAATGTAAAAACTCCATAAGGCAACGTACTGTGTTTAGTTGATATACATTTTCTTTAATAACTCTGTAAATATTTATGCTAGAATGACGAGAGAGGGCTTAAAACTTTCGCTTCACTAATTCCCACCTTTTAACATGCATTAATTGTACGTCCGGTCCAAATTGTACGTCTTCGAAATTTTAAAGAATAACCGATTATAGAAAGGAACGTCGCTACCAAATTTTAACTAAATCGGACAAAAAATGCAACCGCTAGCGTGCATTCACACATAAATATATATATATATATATATATATATATATATATATATATATATATATATATATATATATAATTTTGAACGACCCCCCAAAACGTGTTCAGGGGGTCACGTTAGGAACTTCTATGGTGGTCCCGGGCTTAAGTTTCACCGTGTGGCCGAGAGGTGCCTTTTCTATCGCTTTGTATCTATATTTAGTAAATAAAAACAATTTATTCATTAAAGTTGGACTAAAAGGGAGAAAGTATGTGTCAGTTTCCTGATACCGTTTATTTAAAAGGTTTTCATCAATTATAAAACATATTTTTGATACAAAAATATTCGTTTATTTGATATTCGTCATTTCCGTATTTTCACTCAACCATTGCAACATAAACAAGATCGCAAAACTGGACAATAATACACAAATTCCATATGCATCTCCCTGCTATCAATAACGTTTCGCCACAATATCAACTACGGTTGACATACTTCTGATCGCATCAGATTTTTCGAGAGCTCCAATACACTGTGAACCAGTAGATATCGTTGTTTCATCTTGCACCTCTGTAAAGCGGTGTATCGATAAGGAGGTATCGAAGTGTATGAATCGCGAAGCGATATATCGATGTGGAGGTATCGAAGAACGTGAATCGCGTATAAATCGATCAGATTGGATTAGCAAAACCGAATAATGGTTATTTAGTTTCTCCAATGACGATGCGTACGTTTTAAAGGCTGAGCTCAGGAGAGAACATACGATCTAAAACCAGTTTCGCTAAGTAATTTGATTATTTTTCGGTCATTTGCTTCCTCAGTGTGCGGTATACGGCCTTCAAAAAGGTACCACTTAAATACTATGGATGGAAGATGGCGCCTTTTCGATAAAAAAATAAGCTCTTAAGCTCTTAGGCTCTTTGATTATGTATGCTCTTTCCGGCATAGATACAGTAATGCGAAGATAACGTAGTTCATTAATACTTTTGTAGAGTTTACGATAATAACTAGTTAAATGTAGTTATTAAAGCCCTAACAAACTCTAGTTTGTCGAGTTAGCTGAGAAAGGCGAGGCAACTGCACACAAAATCTTTTTACTCCAACGCAACAAACTAAATGCTCCACAGTTATATAAAAAGTAACACAAAAATAACAACACAATTATTAACAAAATCACCTAAATTTAATACAACCATTTCCAGTTAACACATACTATACAAGCGACTGATGGAAGAAAGGATAGGAATAAACGCTCTCTAAGACTTACACGTATCTTCCATTAAATCCGCCCTAGTTTACTGACAGCTGAAGAGCTACTTGACCATCCAAGTCCTGCTATTAATTTAGAATTTACGAAGGCTTGAGTGCTGCTTAAAATGTAAGTTAATTAAGTTATGAGTTCAATTGCGCCATGCGACAGTGCACAGAATGAAACTTAGCGCTTAAGGAAGGCAATTTATTGGCATAAATCTCAATTCTATGTAATTTTTCCCTGTTTGTTATGCCGTGTACAATGCACTATTTAATTCGTACAGTGGTTATAATATTTTAAGAAACGGCAAACGAGCAATCGATCATACCCTTGACGTGCATCTCTCAAATAACAGTAGATAGAAATCGGTTTCTCTTAATTTTCTCTAAACAAATAAGTGAACTATCGTACTCAATGGGCTAGTATACATACTATAGGCAACTTATGAATGTGTATTCACATATTTCCATAACATTAGCTCAGGTTTCAGGCTGTACTGAGGTATGTTCTATTTATGGTGACATCCATTACCAAGTTTGCAATAACTCGTTAAACAGCATTTTAACTGGAAATAAAGCAGGTTTACATACCTGTCCGTCATCAATCCTTAGTTTCCTAGCAGATTAATAGCTTCGGGATTACTATCCCATTGTAGAATTTGGCGTCAGATATCAAAAGTAGAACACACTTTTGCATTGTCTGCTAGTAAACCAAGGCTTGAGGACGGACAGGTACGTAAACCTACTTTATTTCGAGTCGTACTTCAATCCTAGATGCAAATATGAATAAATTGTTGACAGGAAAAAAAGCGTCACGGAAGCCTTAAAGCTCGAGTGCGTTTATCCCACGTATTCCTCGGGCCAGATTTTTTTAATGGGGCCAATTGTAGAGGACTCGAGCCGCCGCCCGCGCATGTCTTATTCCTTATCCTCCAATTAGGGCCACAAAGGGCTATAATTATAACCTACTTCCTGGTAGTTTCTCTGAGCCCAACAGTAGGCCCACTACTTTTACTTGTCCAAAGATTTCTTTCCGGGCTCTATTACACGTTTTAGATGACCAAGTACTTGTTCGTAGGGAATATATTGATTTATTGTACACACTTCTGATGGTATTACTTACACACACGAGTGCTAAAAACTCGGTTTAATAATTAGTGCAGATTTTTGTCGGATGGCTTTAAACGGAGGAAGATCTCTAAAACATAGAGATCCTCCCCTTAAGAACCAGACTATTTATATTTGTTCTAGATTGTTGGTCATACAGCTGATGGGTTCTGAACCACTGGTACGCAGTTTTACTGCAGTTCTTTTGGTGATTGGTAGGGATCGAACCCGGAAACGTTGGGGACCTTATTTACACGCTCTACACTATTATTAGTGCTATATCATGTTTTAACTTTAAATGTCACTGAGATAAAGTTTAGATTAATTCTCCTATAACATTGGGATTAAAATAAATATAAATATGTTACGTTACGGCCTTAAACGAAATATGTGTGCATTTGCTGGAATTTATTATACATTTTACTTGAATACAATTCAAAAAAGTGAAGTGAACCTTACGATTGAACACTGTTTAATAAGATTCCGATCGAAAAGTATTCAAACAACTGAGATAAAAATAGACCAAAAAAACTTCTGAATATTAAACGAGATAATAGCTTCTTATCCATTAATGGAATGAAAAAATCTCCGCAGGAATGCGAAGCTCGATTAATTTACGCCTGCTCGTGTCCTTGAAAATGATGTGGGCAACGGGCAACACACCTAGAGAGCAGCTCTGATGTTTACCGTGCAGCTATGTGGCAATTATGCTATCAAGAAGAATTAGGAACATGAAATGGTCGTAATGACGGGTGGGGTACAACCATATTGGTGTGGAACAAATAGGTGGTTTGAATAAGGAAGCGCCCAAAATCACCTTATCAGTAGAACCCTAATATAAGTCAGGGTTGACTCTACATGTTTTTAATTGGTTGTAAATCGAAAATATCAGTTTGTTAAGATCAAGCTAGTTACACTATTTGAGCTAAGTTCCTGCAATAAGGGAGAGAAAACTATACCTTAAATGGATTGAAAAACATTTTGAAATTATCCTTCGAAAACTGGAGGTTAGAAGTGCAGACCTTATTTAATACCCATTAACCCGTCAGAGGTAAAACTCTAATTTTGATTTAAGAATCATAATATTACTATATTTTCAACGGCATTGTCTAACCTCAAACCTTGTATGGTTATAGATTTTTTAGAAGAGGCAGATAAAAGTAGAGTAAATACATTTCATTTAACCAATTCTTTTTCAATTTGTCTCATTTATAATCTCTCACCGGAATTTTAAAATAATGCAATTTATTTTAAATTCAAAAGGCTAGAAGTAGGTCCTTTTCCTAAATATTGCCATTAACACATAGGTTTATGGACTCAACAACCACATAGAAGCGGGAATGGTATACGAGGGACTCATTAAACCCAGAAGGTGGCGTTTTCGTAGTCGGTTATGTAAATTTCAGGAGACGCCCAGAATTGGGTCATCTCCCGCCCGTCCGCATTCACGTGGCTTCTTGTCGTATTTTGTAAAATTATAAATTAAGGTTCCTTTATACAAATGGTTTCTTTGTGTCTAACATATAAGCAGGATAAAATAAAACTACGTCTCACAACACTACAATATATTTACACTTATACTGTACTACAAGTAAATATATTCTAGTGTTGTGAGACGTAGTTTTATGTTATGCTGTTACTTGTACCACGTATTATGCTACTCAAGTAAGTATTTAACATATAAATACACGTTTTAAACACGTTTATGCTTCTAAACCCTTTTGGTATCATGGAATTCCTGGTTAGTATGTACGTAGTACGAAGAAATGAACTTGTTATATACTTTAAATAAAAAATTAATTTACAAACACTACTGATTTGGTTTGTTGCCACGATAACGATTTAGTGTCATGGATTAAAAATTTAAATACGCGAATAGAATATTTAAATAATTTCAAAACGAAGTGTTAGTTTCTGTATGTTGCGATAGTGGCCATGAAAGCCATCAGGTAAAATTATAGTTCACACATACCATTCCACGGCACCTACGAAGATGGACTAACCTGAAATCAGAGTTCAAAATATTAGTTGCGTTGTGAACAATGCCCCACACACCCTGAGTACTTGGCTTTTCACTAACTTGTGGCACCTCAGGGGCTAAACCACATTTCATTGCAGAGCTGATTATTGGTTATAATGTTATGTTACTTAATGAAATAAAATGGAATATAACGGCTTTTTAGCAATCACTACAGCTGGTTTTTCGGCAGCTTCAGAGAAAAACATTTGTATTCTTTCCAAGGAATCCGAATTCAACAGTCAAACTAGGCGTCTACTCAGCAGTACATGAAGGAAACCTCTTAGCTCAACATGAATCCAAAATTGGTTTTGACATATAAACGCAAGTATATCAAACATCTATAAAAATCATAAATGCCTCATTTAGAACCACTTTGGTCGCTGTTTAGAACAAGCAACAACTATGTATTAACATCATCATCGTTTAAATGATAAATTAATTCCAGACAGTTAAAAAACTTAAAATATTTTATATAAAAAGGAAAGGAAAATAAACTCCGCATGTCCGTTCACATTTCAGCTGTAAACTAATGGTCAATTTCAATTAACTCAAGGCGTGGGCTTGTTCCAGGGCCAATTGTCAAATAACTATGTCTACCGCGACGCCCACGTCCCCACCGTAGCTGAATGCCTTGAACTTTTAACTTTGATTGTTTATTTCCTAAAATTTATCTCTTAGAGGTGTATTTGGTAATACATAATTTACGGCCACTTTTCCTTGCTTGTCTACTTTGCCGGTTGAGACAATGTGACCTTGAATATTCCATTCAAAACCTTGATTTTTTCGGAGTAGGATGCAATGATGCAATTCAAAGCAACTTTATTACCGACACATGCATAGTGTTCATTTTCTTTAGTTAATAGACAAAAGATCTTTGAGAAATTAGCACCGTTAAACTCAAATATTAAGAAAATATATGCAAATGTATATATTACATTTATGATGGGATGTTTTGAAAATATCAACAAAATAATAAAATCACTACTAAGTCACCTACACCACGATTATAGTTTCTCACTCGAGTTTATTTGAGGCTGAGAGGCCTGTTTAAGAAGAATACGTAGGCCTATATGATACAAAATGATACGAATAATATGTATATACGCTGGACGCACGTTTTTTTTGAAGGTTTATAGGTAGGAAATGCTCAATTTATTGGTTACATGGAAACGGAGATGTGACCCCTCTTGAGATTATTTATGTTAGAAACCATAAGAAATGTGGTAAATGTTGACATGTGTTGCCCACGTTGATCCTAAAAAAATATAGATACTCCCTTTCATAACCTGTTTTCATAAATATATTTTTAGATTTTACTATTAAAGATGTTCTTAAAACTAGGATAGGGTTATTTTTGAATACACCCAACATTTTTCAAACAATTAAACAAGCTATTTTTACCTTTAAGACACTCTTTAGTGAATGCAACTTTTACGCCTGATTCCTGATTTATGTATTAAAGATATTAATCACATTGAAGTTTGAACCCCCCATTTAAAAGACTATGTTCACTGAGGAGTACTCAAGAATTATGCTATTCTGTGATGATTATAAACTAATATGCAATGAAAAGATAATGACACAATTTACTGATAGTAAAATATGTATTAGTGTGTATTACCATTACCATTTTATGTAATATATTCTGTAATAAGTATACTAATTGATTATTAATATTAAAAACATTGTAGAACCGATAACGTAAAACACATTTGCAATCGTGCATTATAAAGATTTACGTTTCAATTTTAGAATCTCTTTGATGGGAAAAGTTATTTTAAAATAAACTTCAAGAACACTACGGTGAAGAGTAATAAAACTAATACCTTAATTGACTACAATCACTAGTAAGTAACATTTACAAAGCAACCTACAATTAAAATAAATATAAAATAATTTGGTTAAAACCAATAATAAACTGGCGACTATTTGTCAGAAATAAGGTCAACAAACTAGGAGTGGCCGTGCATAGCAGCCTGGGACACCGCGTATAGCACAAGGTCGTTGTTATAATACAACAAAGCCCTCTTTGCGACACACCCTGTGCGTGCTACTCTGCGTCTCTTGAACTGTTGGCGGTTTAAATCCAGGGTGTACCTGAAATCCACTGACAAACATCGGAAGCGTAATACTCTCATAAAATTAAAAGTTTCCGTTAACATAGGTCCTGAAGTGCTTGATTTGTCGTGTGTCGGGTTGCATGGGATTTTAATAAATACACAATATTTTAGGAACCACATGTGATTTTTACTTGAAACTTGACAGCCGTGTTCTTTATGTTTAAATCAAATTTCGCATTGAGTTTGAATTTCTAGCTTTTACCATTAAAAAATGGCGGCCATTTTATATTTCAAAGCTACCTTAAAACGACAATTTAAAAGAAAATGTCTAAACCACTAGCAAATCAGAGAGATTTTACACCGGAAAAGATAGTATGAATATCATAAAGATCACTAAACTCATAGCTAAGATAAAGTTTTTTCGTTTTTTTTTTTATGAATGGATGCAAATTTGGTGTGACACAAACTGCCCCTACCAACACACTTGGCACGTTATGCACATATGCCCTGGTTACCGCAGCCAACGACAACTATTACCTTGAACTTTGTCCCGTCATTTATGTGTAATTTCGTGAACTTATAGCGAGTCTCATAACATTCATAGTAGTTGTATATGTAATTATTATTTTATGTATGTTATTTCCCAACCTAAATCGTTAGTTCCCTATTATTTCCTCTGCAGAAGTCTGTGCTTCTTTTGGAAATGGCTTATTTAGTGCAACATTGGAAAAAATCTAGAGCTTCTACAAATACAGGATAGATCAGGTAGGCTTACTAGACAGGTAGGCTAGCTAATTCGTTGTGGGCAACACACTAAACCAATCTGATACAGGGGTTAAACCCCCCATTGGGGTTTATACCAATGGCTAGGTATAAAGTTACATGTTTGATAATAACTTACTATTGGAAATGGACCAAATTTAAGAATTATTATCACATTAATAACACCACCAAAAACATAATGTCTAAACATTGTGTGATTGAAATATATATCCAAACAGTTTGCTAAGTGCTAAATGCAAATTGGCAGTGTTATTTCCAACTAAAACAATTCAGTTTGACACTGAAAAACGTTACGCACTTAAAAGATTATGGTTATTGTTGCTACTTTGAGTGCTCTGTTTATGTAACGCGGATTAACGATAAGTCTTTCTGATTGGTTGAGAGAAGTCACGTGACCCCACCACGCGAGCGCAGCCTTGAAATGTCACCGAGTGGCAGCTCTACGAGTACTGGGAACCGGATATTGTACCGAACCAACATTGTAAAGTACAATATTTGCTACAAAATTGTTTTAATTTGTTTGTACTGGAGCACTTTTCCTGGACAAATTTCTATTTGCCACTTTTAAGTTGTATGCTGGAAAGTGTGTAAGGAACTAAGTACTTTTGTGTTTTAACATTGATACACATTCGTCAAGAATATATGTCGTGAAAGGTTTTAAAAATGGTAATTACATAAAAAAAGTTTATCGTTAAGTTATAAAACGTTACTGTATTCAGGAAAATTACGGCAAGCAAACCTAAACTCCAAATTAAAAGTCATTCCCTGCGAACTTATTTTAATTGATAGCGAGGGTTATATTATAGCATAGGGTTTCGTGGTATTCAAGGGCAGAGTACCAAAGGGGGCAATAAAGAGACACAAAAAGAACGCAAAAAGAATGGAACACATAGCATTGTTTTCACAAAAATCATGAAATTAAAACGTAAAACAGAAACATGGAACTAAGACGTTGCCCCGATGAAACAGAAGATAAGCGGCACGTACTTGGAGACCGCATCACACTGATGTATTCACACTCGGTGCCGACTGTGTTAGCATTTCTTGCATCGTTTATGTAAATCCCGGGACACGCCCGTGTAGGGCCTCGCCCGGGCCGCCGCGCAGCATCCTGGGAACACCGCGAGACACGATGTGGAACATCAATTGGTAACGATGCTGGGTCATGAATGTTGGTGCACAAGCTTTTTGAGAGGGTCTTGATGTTTTGACAGACTATAAGATCATTTTCAGACTTCAGCTGAGATTGAAATACATAAGAGTGTTAAATGTTTTTCTCCTCTTGAAAAGTAATTTTTCACACTTATCGGTTTTTAAATTGCTTGAACAACTGCGGTTATTGGTTTAAATTAATTTTCCGTCTCAATTTTAGGCTATTAGTTAGGCCAAGCAAAGTTTTAAATAAGACATGTCAACTTATTCTGTCATATAATGCCAATAAAAATATTGTGTCATATTTGTTCTATATAGGATATTTGCGAAATTATTGGAAGTTTCTTTAGTAAATTTAACAGATTTTTTTACAAGCCTCAAATATTTTTTATATTTGGGAAGTCGGTGAATAAATATTTCCAAAATGATTTTCTAAATGTCATAGGATATTTTGAAGAATGGCTGAAAACAGAGAGAGCGTTCATTTTGATCAGTCCATTGAACTGAAATAGTATAATCAAGTTGAAAACACATACACGATGGAAGAGTGGATTCCACTGGCCTCTATAGACGAATAAAAACCGGCTACTGGCGATGAAAAAAAAAAACAAAATGTATTTTTAGTTAGGAAGCTGTATAAAACAAATTGTGTTTAGCAGTAAATTGGTCAAATAAATCTTTTTTGTATCCCTTTTTTATTTATTACTGGTGTTACACTTTTATCACCAGAGAAAAAAGTGTTTTTAATTTTAATCATTCAAAAAAGCTTTGTTGGTGCAGAACCCGGGGAATATATCACATGATTCGGCATTCCGCGGCTAACCTTCTGGAATGTTTAGAATAATGAAAATCTGATCAAGTTATCATCAGATCAAATACAAGAGTAAGAATAACATGGGACCTTTGATGACTCGTTTCTTTCTTCTCTGTGACCGTAACCACTGAACCAAAAGGCAAAATTATCGACGATTACCGCTTCGTCCACAGTACAGAAGGTAGAGGGTTCCCAGTGAAGTATCAACTTTCAAGATAAACCTGATTCACTATTGGTTATGACTTGGCTGAAACCGAAACGACCGATTGTTGCGTCCACCGCGTCCACGACCGCCTCTAACAGCCTTATCGTTCTTATCACTCGGCCATTGAATGCATCTCAGCACGTAGGCGCAATGATCGTTATCCAACTCGCCAAGCGGTGAGAGGGTTATGATTCGTCTGTTGTAGCAGAGAAGAGCTCCAAAATGTCCAAAATGACTGAAATCTGGCCTAAAAATCACACATTAAAGTCAAGCTGTACGAAATTTTGACTGGGAAGCCTGTATCCCAGCTTTAATAGCTTTAATGTTTTTTTTATTTTTTTTTACTACCTGGTGGATTGCTTTGTTTCGTAAGCATTATTATTTAATGTCTAAAGGTCGAGTTGCATTCATTAATGCGTCTGAAACATGTCAGAGGTGGTGAGAAAGCGAGTAAATGCTTTGATATGTGAATGGTTGATTGTAGATATACGAGAAGATCACTTGAATTCAACGAGATTTTTTTCGGTATAAGACTGATTTCAAACATATATTCTAACGTATATCACAGAAATGAAATTAAAAATATGTAGGTTAGTGTATGTGGGACTAATTTATTATTTTTTTATTTAAATTTCGAAAATTTAAACAACAGCATATTAACATGCACTATAGCGATCTCAAATTTGGTTTATAAATTAAATATGATGAAGAGAACCAACTTATACAGCCTGCTGCAGAGAGGTTAAGTTACGTTATAGATGAATGAAAATGTATACATATATATAATTAACTAACCTAACCTGACCGCCGGGTGCCGGCGCTGTTACGGGTAGGCAGTTATATTGGATTATAAGTACCAAAAGGGGTCATGACATATTCAAAAGCCGAATAAAACTCAAGGGGAATTCGCATGAAGTAACTGGCAGTTTTTTAGAGACATAGCTGCCGAATTTCTAAATCTATCAGATACTATCTAGTGACGAAAGATGATTCAGCATTTCAATTGTGTTGCTTGATAATTTAATGAAATACAGTTGTTATTTTATTACTCATAAATTGAAAAGGAAAGTTTCTAAGTGATATTTTACTGCTGGTACTCAGGGAGTAAATCACATTCATGAGGCATAGACAGCCTTTACCGGAAATTAAACCTTTCAGTGAAAGTCGCATAAAACAGTTTATGGTCATTTTCGAGCGGTATTCAGTTGCAAGCTTACTTATATTTACATATCATTGACTTCGAATTGCGTAATTTACGAGCAAACAACATAAGATGATATTTGAAATGTGGAAACCCATTACTATCCTGATACCAAGAGCATTTCAGTAAAACATACCTGTCCACAGAAACCATTGTGAAAAACGTTTGCTCTGACAGAAGTTAATCTGCGCCCCCATAGTTTTACACTTTTTCACCAAATACCCACTACGCAACACAGGTGTACGAGAATCATTCTATAATTAGTGAACTGATAAGCAGAACAGTAACAGCGAGCGGTAGAAGCTAGTACCATTGTTATCAGTGTTTGCAAACTTAGTCGGTATGATAATGCGCGACCTTGCGCTCTCTTTCCCAAGTTAGTCTTTAAATTCTACAGTTTTTTCACTTATGTTCTTCTTTACCTATAAAAAAGGTACGGTTAATAAAAAAAATTATGAAATAAGGATTTGAAATCTTTGATAATCCTGATTGGCGTAATATTAAAAGTTGCGGCTGGGGTGGAGTGACAAAAAACTGAATTATAAGAATTTACAAAAGTAAAATTCAAAAATTCAAAATATAAACAAAATCTGTAGCATTCATCACCCCTAAGACTATTATGAGTAGGTATCTGGGTGCAGGTGGCAGTTTGCAGCGAGTAGGTATCTGGGTGCAGGTGGCAGTTTGCAGCGAGTAGGTATCTGGGTGCAGGTGGCAGTTTGCAGCGAGTAGGTATCTGGGTGCAGGTGGTAGTTTGCAGCGAGTTGGTATCTGGGTGCAGGAGGCAGTTTGCAGCGAGTAGGTATCTGGGTGCAGGTGGCAGTTTGCAGCGAGTAGGTATCTGGGTGCAGGTGGCAGTTTGCAACGAGTAGGTATCTGGGTGCAGGTGGCAGTTTGCAACGAGTAGTTATCTGGGTGCAGGTGGCAGTTTGCAGCGAGTAGGTATCTGGGTGCAGGTGGCAGTTTGCAACGAGTAGTTATCTGGGTGCAGGTGGCAGTTTGCAGCGAGTAGGTATGTGGGTGCAGGTGCAGTTTGCAGCGAGTAGGTATCTGGGTGCAGGTGGCAGTTTTCAGCGAGTAGGTATCTGGGTGGAGGTGGCAGTTTGCAGCGAGTAGGTATCTGGGTGCAGGTGGCAGTTTGCAGCGAGTAGGTATCTGGGTGGAGGTGGCAGTTTGCAGCGAGTAGGTATCTGGGTGCAGGTGGCAGTTAGCAGCGAAGTATTGAACTAGTGCTTCCAAGATCAACGCCGTCATTAATTGGGGCGCTCGAGACACTTAGGCGCCTCTGCTGTTTATCAGACGTAAACTTGGAATGTTGTAAACATAAATAATAAGTTGACAAGAAGGTGAAGCATCTCTTGTTGTTCAAATTGTATATTCGTACTTAGTATGCGTTAGTTAACTGAGGATTTTGTAGATTTGTATAATCTGTCTTATACATGTAAAAATAGCATCGTTGTATTTAATCTTTCATGCTATTATTCTGGAATTGAAAACTATTATCAAAGATACAAAACCATCTTTCACTGTATCTTAAAAAATAAAAATAAACAAATAAATAAACACAAATTAGGAAAACTCCCGTCATAGTTTAGCTAATTAAAATAATAGTGATTGAAAATAGTTTTAAAATATATCATATTTAAGCTCTCAAATAAGTTAAATCATATATGCACTTCAACCAACGAAGATCAAATAATAAAATATGTTTGAATTACAATGCATTAAGACATAGGAACATTTCTGATATGTTATAAAGTAATGCAAATCTAAGAGAGATAAACTTATTAAACTGATTTAAGACAACTAGACACAATTTCTATCGAGCTAATCCTCCGTGGATGGATCAGTCCATAGTTTTCACTCCACGGGTTCATCTTCCATCTTCCACCTAAAGACCGTATTACTGGGGGTATGCACTTTGCTTGGTAGAAATATTTACTTGTAATGTACGTACACAATTTTACTTTGTACATGATTTCTTTTGCAGTACCGACTCATATTGATGCAGCAAGAGATCTGTAGTTATTTGTATGCAAGGATGTGCAAGAGCACATTTACACTTGAATTACGAGTGAGTCACGTTGGCAACCACCTGACAGACAAGACAGACGGACGGACGGACAGACAGACAAACAGACGGGTAACGGGACAAAGGAATCCGATTCGAAGGATACGCCGCCGCAGCCACCGCCGCGCGCGCCGCGCCGCCGGATCCGCTGTAGTGGGCAGCACATTTCTGCAACGGCTACTACAGTGATAGCTAGAAAGTTCGCTAGCAGTGACAGCAAACCACTATTCGATAATCTTTAATCGGGTTTTGAGTTTAAAACGGTACTCCAGTCTGTCTCATGTCACCGGCTTCAACCTTCTCACAAGGCCAATGTTAACTTTCAAAGCCCGGCCGTCCCCAACGGATTATCATAAACAATTGGTTTATAGTTCATTTTAAAGAAAAATCATATCCTAGCGACTTCAGAGAACATAATTTCGATATCACATTTAGCTCACCCATAAAAAGTTCATAAATATTTAATAAATTTGGAGTTTCATTCAACGATTATTATTTATGATGGAAAGTCCTCAGTCAGGAACTGTCCCAGTAACGACTTCGCTCAGTAAGAAATGTTTGCCGGGCGAATTGTCTCAGCTCCCCACCCCAAAGCCGCGAGTACTACACCGGATAGCCACGCCCTCGTGTTAACCGCATGCTATGCAACAATCATATAACTAAACAATCTAGTGCAATTAAAAATACTATAAATCGTAAAAAAGGTAAAAATAAGCAATTTGAAATTCATACAAATGAACACTTTTTAACACAATACGTGCAAAACTATGGAGTATAGCGTTTTAAATGCCATTAAAAACACTATATAATTTAAATTAATATTTGTTACATGTGAAAAGGATCTAATTTATATAATATAAAAGAAGTTTTGTGAATAATTGCTGACAATTACAAATAAGAATTGCTGGTGCTACTTGGTTTTGTAAGTCTGGGTAGACTCGCAATTTCCATATCCGGAAATGTCGGAAAGAAGATGGAGACAATGGTTTGAATTATTTCTTGGCCTGAGGGGACAGGAGCCGAGTCACGTGACGGCCGGCGTCATCGGCTTCCAGAACTTTCGGTCCAAAGCTTATAAATTCATGCTCGCCGGGAGACTGCGGCATTTTACGTACATTTCTGGTGTTGGAAGTTTGTCGCTAGTCTACCCTACGAGACGTGAATTTCTTCAGATTGGAAGGTACAAAAAGTTGTTTTAAAATCATTGCTACATTTCTCATTTTGTTGTTTTTCAAAAAAGGGGATCAGTCTGTAAAACAATTATTATTTTTCAGGGTTCGAAGCGTTTCTATTATTGGATTGAAGATATACTATGACCAGATAAAGTACAGAAAGAATATTTATATTATTAAAGTTCAGTAAATTTCAAAAAATAATCGAAGAGTTTACTTTTATATTAAAATATTGAAGAAAGAAACCGAGTTTTATTTTATTTTGAATTTTAATCGTTTAATTTGGAAGTTAAAATATTTTATTTTACAACGAAGACTTTTAATTTGTTTGTTTGAATAAATACAAGAATGTTTTTTTAGTTCATTTTTATTTTAAAAGACCACTTCTTAACCTCAAGAAATATTCTAGCCTGCTAGACAGCGATATAGGAGTTAAAATTATATTTTTGTATAGTTATACAAATACACAGTATATTTTGTTACTAACAGAATTAACGAGTTTGTAAACATATTTCAGAAGGCTTACAGTAAATAAAACAACCATAATCTAAATAAATAACAAAATAAAATCTAAATGTAAATAATAATACTCAAATGTGGTGATGAGTAATAGATTTGAAAAAGTATAAACATTCCACAAACCTTTAATATTTCACAAACCACGGATGTAGTCCAGGCATGCCTTCAGGGAATTGGGATTCTGTTATTCTGTATCACGATGTGTTCTGCTTGCTTACAATACCAGATCAAAGGAGGCATGTTCCAAAACGTAAACACTATTTGTTATGGCTGATTAGGTTTCCAAGGAACCGTTGCAGTTGTGAAGTTTACTTCAAAAACTTTCCGTGAGTTCAAAGAGTTGTGCGATATTGGGGAATTCAGCTAACCATTATAGTAAGTTACTGAGCCCACAAGTAAGTTTAGTGTAATTGTAATTAAATTGTCTGGATAAAACTAAATAAATCGCCGTGGGATATTAAATAAATATTGCGCACCGGTATTCAAATTAAAATATTCAGCAAAACGTAACCTGGATTGCGTAACTATAGTAAGAAGTACAGAAAATATCGAATACAATAGCAAATAATGCAATAAGAATGAGTTTTTGTTGAGAACTTTGAAAACAGGTTCATGATCATTTCAAAAAGTAATTCATTGTTGACGTAAACACTTAAGTTCATATAAATTTTGATTTCTGTACTTATTCCCGATTTTGGAGTTTAGGAAATTAACATAATGCTTCCATGGTATATAACCTTACAAAAGTATGTGGAGTTTGACTTGATATAATAAAGTATGTATTTTATTATCTTCATTTTTGTTGTAGGCTACTACAACGCTGTTTGTTTAATGATTTTGCATGAATTTTCAACTCAAACATCTGATGACGTGAAATGGGTTGTGCAAAGAAACTGGCCGGCAGGGTCATAATAATGAATTCTGAAATGGTATTAGAATTCTGAAATAGTATTAAATGGCCCCACTGAAATATGGCTATTAAACTATGGTTGTCTCAACTGTGGATACACCGATCATTTAAACAAGGCATGACGTGGAGTCACTGAGTGGTAATGGTAACACAAGAAGCCCTGGGAGATAGCTATAAAACACTAGCGTGTCCCGAACACTTCGAGTGGAAACCAGTGTGTGAAGCGTCACTGGCTAACCGGGCCCCGAGGTCAACAGTCGATAAGAATGCCAGTAAACAGAAGAAAGTGAAGTGGACAAAAACTCCGTAAAGCCTCGGCGTTGTCGTCTGGGCAGGGGCAGCGGGCAGCGGGCAGCGAGGTCACCACAAGGTCACGGGCACGCCGGAGATTGGTTATTGATAATTATCACCGTGATTGGAGCAGACTTCCTCGTGGTCGACAATACGGGAGCACGCCCGCGCCCGCCGGACCGTGAATGTCACTGGATCACTGGATAATAGGTGTACTTCCTCCCCCGCCGCCCACGCCACAGGGGATCAGGGAGTGGCGAAGAACGGTTGGTTCCGGGGTATAACGTGGTGTCGGCACAGAGAAGAAAGAATCTTCTCTGTGGTGTCGGGGATGGTGAAGAAACATCAAGGCTGGAAATACTGGATTACCTATCAAGGTAATACTTCTTTGTAACTAGGAACGTCTAAAGGCTTGCCACAACCAAGAAGAATGTGCATCGGTACACAACTAATAGGTAGCATAAACAACGTGAGTGTGAAAATAACAGTTCATTAAGCCACCCGTTCATGGTCGGGCAAAATCGTTATAATTTTGTCATGTTTGCAATGTATTTCTTACTTGATCAAATTGCATAACTGTATGTTGTAAATTCAGTTGTAGGTGTGACCTTTCAGCAAAGACAATAACCATACTATCAACTGAAGGTGAATCAGCAGTCGACATAAACGAATCATAAAATCAAGCAACGAACATGACTTTCTGACTACCAATTTACCGCAGTACCACCGTAAACAACACACCGATATCATAAATATCAACGTTTACCAGAAATACCACCACTGTTTGGCAACAGAGGTTATTTCTGGTTTCTACGCGCGCAACTGAAATATGGCTGTAATTAATTCACGGACAACTCCCCAGAGAGGAACTGTCGGGCCGCGCTGTACCGTGTCGTGTCGGGTATAAATAGTCGGACAGCATCCATCAGAGATGATCGGATCTCCGCGGCATGTCGGACACGTCGGACCAGTCGGACAACGCGGTCTTGTAGTCTGCCCTTGAAATCTTCACCAGCTGTGATCGCGATGAGTAATCTTAGCTGGTAACAGTGTAAAGCCAGCCATAACATACTGCCTCCTGGGCAGCACCAGTAATTTGGTCGAACCCCGAACCAGCAGTGCGGTATATTACTGTTAATGGTACGCAGGTTTTGTGGATTCTGATCTGTCTGTTTCAAAAATATTTCCTCCGATTGTTTTCAGGATCCTAATTTTCCAAAAATAAGTGTTATTCCTCCTTTAAAGGGAGGGGGGAGTTGCAGCCTCATTTTTTGGTTTGTTTGCCTAGCATTGGTTGCATACCAACCTTGTTTATATTAAAATTAGGAATTTCAGTTATTTGTATTTCGTTTATTTTATTTATAGACGCCATTATTGTACCTTACTGTACTACATATTGAATAAAAGTATTTTAACTATGACTATGAGCAGCTGTGACCGAAACTAACTGTTGCTCACGATTATAAAGTTACAAAACATATTTTTTAAATACAAAATAAAACAAACAACATATTCTGAGTTTAACAATAAAGGAATACGGACAAGGAAAATATTGCTTTTTTGAGAGTTTTTATTATTAGTTTTACCTTAGTGAAACGAGACGCAATATTCACGCGAAATGATTAAGACTCTCACATTTTTCCCTTGAAAATAATAAACAAACGTGTTACCTTCAGGGATATGCAATTTGTTGAAGTCTCAGTTTTCATGTGAATTTTCCTTTTCTTGTATATTTTTAGCGATTTCCGACTGTGTCAATATCTACATATAACAAATTGTTCAGTAAAACAACTGTCGTCGACTTACAAATATTAACTCAGGTATACTAAGGCAATAAAGTATAAATGGAGTCTAGAGAACGGAGAGGATTCATTCCCTGGGGACGTAAAAGCTGGTTTGGGTTTGGCTCTCGTGATTATTGATAGGCAAGCTCTAATGAGGTTCCCGGTATTTCGCCTAGGTTTCACCGTTTCACCAGATTCTGTCTTCCAATGAATTTTTACGAGGGCTCCCTGCTGAGCGAATGAATGTATACGCTCAAGGCTGCATTCGGCAAATATACACATTCATAAGCGAATAAAAACTTGCAGTATAACCTTTAGAGTGGTCATTACAATGTATTTATTTTACGAGTTGGTTATGCGAGTTTTTTAACTTTACAAATCACACTTAAAGTAAGTTTTTCCGAGTTGTGGGTTTCAGACTGATTCCTGAAACCTGGGTATACCGACAAAATATTCCAGCAGGGTACGAAAGTGCGGTAATATAAGTAAATGTACATTAAGGTGTCATGTACACCAGGTAAATCGAATTTCATATACAATACATCATATACATAATTTCAAACATTTACTATTACATAACTACTCAAATATGCAAAACCCCACATCCACCAGACCAGACTGGACACACTAGAGCAATGTTCGATTCTTCCCTAAAAATTGCAATACAATATAATTATTTGGGTTGAATACAAGTATTAAACCATCGATTCCAGCGAAGCTATAAGCCTACCTATTTTAAATTTTAAATTTCGACGTTCTCAACCTTTCCACACACGACTTGCTCAAGACTTCCAAAGTGTCAAAGCCACTCGAGAAAGGAAGTTTACCTGACTTATCAACTTTCTCTATTTGATAGAGCCGCGCGGTAAAATGGAAAATCTTGTAGAAGCGTCAAGTTAATAGGGCGAGACACAGTGACAATCATCGGACACTTCCGACACAGAGGATCCGACACTAGAAAGCCGACACCTGGTCGTCGCAGCTTCAGTTTCTCTCGAAATAGGCCTCCTAATCCTATTACAACTAGGAGTGACATAGGTAAATAACGCCGGATTGGTTTAATTCGGTTAATCATTCCCTTCTGGGATTATAATAAGCTGTTACTCGTTACTGCTTTCTCTGATGTTCGACTCGTATCAGGGAGCTGTTTGTGTAATGAGGTTCGGGTTCGAGAGGTGTCAGAAGGAAAGGTGCTTATCGCCCCTGTAAGAGATGCCTTGTACGTGGTGGAAGAGATTGTCTGGGAGTCGGATAAGGCATGAGACCCCCTAACTGTGGGTGGGTTGTGCGTGTGAGGATCACAGTAAAATACATGCGATCATGGACAAGTATGATTACTGGGTTTTAATGACTTAAGTTGAGTTCTTCCTAGCAGCAGGAAACACACGGTCTTATACAGGCAATATTTATTGCAACTGTTTGCGACACATTTTTTATGGACTCTAAATACTGTCTTTCTAATCGTGGTAGCCTATTCTCATCCGTAAAATCAGCCTTATTTAACAACTCTTCCCCCCTGAACGGAATATCAAGAGTTTATGTAAAAAGGTAACTTCTCTTGTTAGATCCTACCAAATTTTCATATCTCAGTTTTAAGATAATAATCGTTAGTAACATATTCCAATATATGTTTTTGCTAAATTTGCAGATTTTTCTCGGGATTAACTTGTTTTAACAAAATCTTTTGCACTGGGGCCCTCTATACTTTTCGTGCAGCCAGTTTGAAAAGAGTAAAATAAGAGCATTGACGAAAATAAGAGCATTGACCTAGAGCTTTCAGGCGCTTCAGGTGATCACATTGTAAATTGGAGAATTGGAATTGAATGGTTAAATTTGAAGGTAGAAACTTGGTGATTGTCGTTTCAAAATGTTTTTAGATTACACAAACCGTAGAGGTACAGTGGGGAGCGTAAAATTCGATTTATTTGTGAAATATTAATAATGTTTTTATCTATACTTCAATTAAACTGGTCTTTCCAACTGAACATTACCCTTGAAAATTCGAGGACAAGTCTTCTTGAGTTACTCAGGTCCATCAATGTGTATCAAGCAAGCACTGTGAAAACAAATCACTACTATATAGTAATCTATACCCCTAGTTACAATACAGCGATTGTTATAGTACTGAAACACGTTTGGAGGTAAAAAGAAGCCACATGTTTGAGCAATTGATTTCACAAACAAAGCGGAGATGTAACTGATTATCTTTGATAAACAGCAAGGACAAAAACACATTAGCACGTTCTGACAGTTCATAAAAAGTTATCTGACAAATATCTCGCGGCAAAAACTGTCGCCAGCGCTGTAGTGTATTGTGGTCGGCAACGCGCCGCGGCGGGACTTTTCTACGAAAGGTGGCAACTCAGTTCCTTTACCTGAAGCCTATCAAGGAAGCTGTCTATTGTACTTGAGGGGTTTGGAATGTTGGTTTTTAGGTCGGGGTCGACAGCAAGCGTGGACCTAAACAAACGTTCGTCAAGTGGTGAAATAGAGTATCGTGCACAGATTTTGGATAACGAGCTGGACCCCGTTTGGGGCTACCCTTTTGCTGTGTATATGAAACAGTAGTGATAAATAGATAGTTACTACTATAAAGCCTATTAGAAACTATACACATTTATACCAGCACTGAAGTGTATCTCAGCTGTATTTTGGCTAGAAGCAGCGGAGTAATTAATCATAAATTTTCTGAATAATTTATTTCTGCTGTTAAACGTTGAAATTCACGTGCGAAACGGTGTATTTAAGTGGTTTACTTTATTTTGTTGTCTCTTGGACTTGACTTTGATTCTTGTTCATTACAAGAAGTTTTATTGTTTCAAAATACAATACCTTTTTTCGCAGCCTTCTCCATTTAAAGAAGAACTAACTAAAGATTTAGAATAACACAGTGAAATATGTATCCTGAAGGTAATATTTTTCAATTACAGGATGAATTGACCTCACCTATCCGGTAGTTTTTCCCAACTTGTAATAAATATCAATTATATAAACCTGAAGTTTATTAAAATGGTATACAGTACAAACACTACTAATTAGTACTTTAGAATGGACTAAATAAACAAAATTGAAAACTTTAGAAGAGGAAATATGTTAAAAGTAAAAAAGAGGTATTACAAATAATTGCTTCATCTTTGTAACAGTTTTCCTTACCAAAATAAATAAACAACTAGACCGGAATGAATTGGGAAATTAATTATCTCCAATAAAAAATTATAAAATAATAAACAATAAAAAAATATGAAGGTACAAATTGGGAAAATAAACACTCACCTAGCAATAGGAACTAAAAATCCACTCGAGAACAAACAAAAACACCAATCGAAATGACGAGGAAAAACAACAACGAACACATGGCGCGCGCTCTACCGGGGAAGCGGCAAGACACCGACTGAAGGCAGAAGGCACACAGTCACACTGGCAGGCCGCTAGGCGGTGGCGGCGCCGGGGAGGGGGGCGTCAATTAGACCAGATGCTACAACCGATAACCATGAATCGGTGACAATTCCGTGATCTTCGATGCGTGAAGTCGACGACAGCGGCGGCGCAGTTCTGTGTAGTACGGATACCGTGGCAACCGGTTCATCCTATGAGAAAGTTAATTAATGACAGCCCCCTGCGTTCGTTGCACCGGATTAAACGTAAGTAATGTCCCCGGGAGTGATGTCACTTTAATAAACTTCTTCAACAGTGGCTCCCGCTGCCGTGCCCCTCCAACCCCCCTACCACTGGGTGAGGTCAGGGCAATGACTTTTTGTATTAATTCACTTCAGTAAACAGAAACGAGTCTCGGAGGGCTTGCTTGATTTTATCGCTCGATCTTTACGACTGAGGGTAAAGTGTGTTCTAGATGCAATTTCGATACAGTTTTTTTTACTACAGTCCGGGTGTTTATTGGCGCAGCGGATTGTGTATTCTTATGGCATATATATTTTTTAAATTTATAATTTGTCATATTTTATCCCGTATCACAAAGTTTTCATTATCATTGTTACCAATGAATATTCCTGTACGTATTTCATCATTAGTTTTCTAGCACAATGTAAAGAGGCTGTCATCAACCTCTTGTTAAAAAATATACATAAAAAATAGCATGTATGGTAACACAGAGCCGTTTCAGAGCTTTCAACATATTTTCATAATCTACTAGTTAATTAAGTGCTCAAATCGAAGGGCTAATTTAAAGCTCGTATTATTTCATGACATTGAATCACTAAACTGATAGTGCTGCAATATCCTTTAACCCTATATTCTATATAACGCACTAATATAATTCGATATCGCTTTGGTAGTTATTTAACATATAATTTTAATTAAATAGATATTTATTTTGCATAACTATAGAATTGAACGATAGTTAAATGTAGAACGTGGAAATGACTTATATACAAAAATATATTTCGATTATAGAGTAATTTATTTAAAAGCTATGGAATGCAACAGCGACGGTTAGTCTTGGGAAAATAAACTTTTTTACACTTTCACGTATATTTAGTATTTTCAAATTATAGCAAAGCCAAAGAAAAATAAAAATAAATATGTATCAATAAAGAGTATAAAAATAATAACTTCAAGGACAATGACTCAATAAATGGAGACTATAAATCCCAAAATTCAATCTGTTTTCCCAATAAACCAAAGCTTCAGGACCGGGAAATCCCATTAGCCCTTATTTGGATTCTGGTGAAGACATCCCGCCTATCGCTCTGACCTGTTGATTTTTAATTTCCTCTTCCCCCAGTTTTCAATAATCGTTCTTTCAGGGCATCATTTTAACACTCGAACCGTTAATATCGCTGTTTTTGAATTTTAATCGTAATAATTGGAAATTAAATTACAAAGTAATCTATACTTATTATTAGTATAAATAAAATGGGAACAACAAATATAAACTTTGTAATGCTTAGCAAATATAATTTCATGATTCCACAAGTTTAAAGACTGGTTTCGAACCAGAAATAAATCCTACCTTTTACAATAGAATAATAAGTATATATAATTAAAAGTTCATAACGAATAAGGTTAAAACGTACCTTATCTTTACCTTATTAAAATTGTAAAAAAGAATGGAATTTTAATAAGGGTTTTATGATACATAAAATAATATATTCCACACAGAAGTGCAAACACATAGCTTAAAATATTACAATTATTTGATACACAATTGAACCTATTTCGTATTAAACCGAATAAATAACATATAAACATAATTCCATTCAATTGTTCCAGAATGAACCATATTTTAGGCAAAATAGGCTTATGACAGTCTTTAAAACGTGATATATAAAAATATATTTTAAATGTGAACAATATTTTCTTACAAAATACATGTTTATAATCATATGTTATAACTTCAATAATGAATAATAATACTTATATCGTATTATTGATTTAAATAAAGTTCAAAGGTATTATTTGTGTTTGATTTTTTTAAGGAAAACTCTGCACTGCATTTTTAAACTTATTAGCGATGGATCTGTTATTTATTGATGTTTGTTTGGACTTTACCGATCGTGTCTGGTGTTTAAGTCTACACTACGTTTCGGCAGGTAAGGAAGTTCCTTCTGTCATCAAGTACAGATCGTGTCTGGTGTTTAAGTCTACACTACGTTTCGGCAGGTAAGGAAACTCCTTCTATCATCAAGTACCGATCGTGATTGGTGTTAAAGTCTACACTACGTTTCTGGAGGTAAGGAAGCTCCTTCTGTCATCACATACCGATCGTGTCTGGTGTTTAAGTCTACACTACGTTTCGGGAGGTAAGGAAGCTCCTTCTCTCATCACATACCGATCGTGTATGGTGTTTAAGTCTACACTACGTTTCGGCAGGTAAGGAAGCTCCTTCTGCCATAAAGTACAGATCGTGTCTGGTGTTTAAGTCTACACTACGTTTCGGCAGGTAAGGAAGCTCCTTCTGTCATCAAGTACCGATCGTGTCTAGTATTTAAGTCTACACAACGTTTCGGCAGGTAAGGAAGCTCCTTCTGTCATCAGGTACCGATCGTGTCTAGTATTTAGGTCTACACTACGTTTCGGCACGTAAGGAAGCTCCTTCTGTCATCAAGTACAGATTGTGTCTGGTGTTTAAGTCTACACTACGTTTGGGCAGGTAAGGAAGCTCCTTCTGTCATCAAGTACCGATCGTGTCTGGTGTTTAAGTCTACATTACGTTTCGGCAGGTAAGGAAGCTCCTTCTGTCATCAAGTACAGATCGTGTCTAGTATTTAAGTCTACACTACGTTTCGGCAGGTAAGGAAGCTCCTTCTGTCATCACATACGGATCGTGTCTGGTGTTTAAGTCTACACTACGTTTCGGCAGGTAAGGAAACTCCTTCTGTCATCAAGTACCGATCGTGATTGGTGTTAAAGTCTACACTACGTTTCTGGAGGTAAGGAAGCTCCTTCTGTCATCACATACCGATCGTGTCTGGTGTTTAAGTCTACACTACGTTTCGGGAGGTAAGGAAGCTCCTGCTCTCATCACATACCGATCGTGTATGGTGTTTAAGTCTACACTACGTATCGGCAGGTAAGGAAGCTCCTTCTTTCATCAAGTACAGATCGTGTCTGGTGTTTAAGTCTACACTACGTTTCGGCAGGTAAGGAAACTCCTTCTGTCATCAAGTACCGATCGTGTCTAGTATTTAAGTCTACCCTACGTTTCGGCAGGTAAGGAAGCTCCTTCTGTCATCAAGTACCGATCGTGTCTATTATTTAAGTCTACACAACGTTTCGGCAGGTAAGGAAGCTCCTTCTGTCATCAAGTACCGATCGTGTCTAGTATATAAGTCTACACTACGTTTCGGCAGGTAAGGAAGCTCCTTCTGTCATCAAGAACAGATTGTGTCTGGTGTTTAAGTCTACACTACGTTTGGGCAGGTAAGGAAGCTCCTTCTGTCATCAAGTACCGATCGTCTCTGGTGTTTAAGTCTACACTACGTTTCGGCAGGTAAGGAAGCTCCTTCTGTCATCAAGTACAGATCGTGTCTAGTATTTAAGTCTACACTACGTTTCGCCAGGTAAGGAAGCTCCTTCTGTCATCAAGTAAAGATCGTGTATGGTGTTTAAGTCTACACTACGTTTCGGCAGGTAAAGAAGCTCCTTCTGTCATCAAGTACAGATCGTGTCTAGTATTTAAGTCTACACTACGTTTCGCCAGGTAAGGAAGCTCCTTCTGTCATCAAGTACAGATCGTGTATGGTGTTTAAGTCTACACTACGTTTCGGCAGGTAAAGAAGCTCCTTCTGTCATCAAGTACCGATCATCTCTGGTGTTTAAATCTACACTACGTTTTGGGAGGTAAGGAAGCTCCTTCTGTCATCAAGTACAGATCGTGTCTAGTATTTAAGTCTACACTACGTTTCGCCAGGTAAGGAAGCTCCTTCTGTCATCAAGTACAGATCGTGTCTAGTATTTAAGTCTACACTACGTTTCGGCAGGTAAGGAAGCTCCTTCTGTCATCAAGTACAGATCGTGTCTAGTATTTAAGTCTACACTACGTTTCGCCAGGTAAGGAAGCTCCTTCTGTCATCAAGTACAGATCGTGTATGGTGTTTAAGTCAACACTACGTTTCGCCAGGTAAGGAAGCTCCTTCTGTCATCAAGTACAGATCGTGTCTAGTATTTAAGTCTACACTACGTTTCGCCAGGTAAGGAAGCTCCTTCTGTCATCAAGTACAGATCGTGTCTAGTATTTAAGTCTACACTACGTTTCGGCAGGTAAGGAAGCTCCTTCTGTCATCAAGTACAGATCGTGTCTAGTATTTAAGTCTACACTACGTTTCGCCAGGTAAGGAAGCTCCTTCTGTCATCAAGTACAGATCGTGTATGGTGTTTAAGTCTACACTACGTTTCGGCAGGTAAAGAAGCTCCTTCTGTCATCAAGTACCGATCATCTCTGGTGTTTAAATCTACACTACGTTTTGGGAGGTAAGGAAGCTCCTTCTGTCATCAAGTACAGATCGTGTCTAGTATCTAAGTCTACACAACGTTTCGGCAGGTGAGGAAGCTCCTTCTGACATCAAGTACAGATCGTGTCTGTTATTTAAGTCTACACTACGTTTCGGCAGGTAAGGAAGCTCCTTCTGTCATCACATACCGATCGTGTCTGGTGTTTAAGTCTACACTATGTTTCGGCAGGTAAGGAAGCTCCTTCTGTCATCAAGTACAGATCGTGTCTCGTGTTTAAGTCTACACTACGTTTCGGCAGGTAAGGAAGCTCCTTCTGTCATCATGTACAGATCGTGTCTGGTGTTTAAGTCTACACTACGTTTCGGCAGGTAAGGAAGCTCCTTCTGTCATCACATACCGATCGTGTCTGGTGTTTAAGTCTACACTACGCTTCGGCAGGTAAGGAAGCTCCTTCTGCCATCACATACCGATGTGTGTGGTATTTAAGTCTACACTACGTTTCGGCAGGTAAGGAAGCTCCTTCTGTCATGAAGTACAGATCGTGTAAGGTGTTTAAGTCTACACTACGTTTCGGCAGGTAAGGAAGCTCCTTCTGTCATCACATACCGATCGTGTCTGGAGTTTAAGTCTACACTACGTTTCGGCAGGTAAGGAAGCTCCTTCTGTCATCACATACCGATGTGTCTGGTATTTAAGTCTACACTACGTTTCGGCAGGTAAGGAAGCTCCTTCTGTCATCAAGTACAGATCGTGTCTGGTGTTTAAGTCTACACTACGTTTCGGGAGGTAAGGAAGCTCCTTCTCTCATCACATACCGATCGTGTATGGTGTTGAAGTCCACACTACGTTTCGGCAGGTAAGGAAGCTCCTTCTGTCATCAAGTACAGATCGTGTCTGGTGTTTAAGTCTACACTACGTTTCGGCAGGTAAGGAAACTCCTTCTGTCATCAAGTACCGATCGTGTCTAGTATTTAAGTCTACACTACGTTTCGGCAGGTAAGGAAGCTCCTTCTGTCATCAAGTACCGATCGTGTCTAGTATTTAAGTCTACACAACGTTTCGGCAGGTAAGGAAGCTCCTTCTGTCATCAAGTACCGATCGTGTCTAGTATATAAGTCTACACTACGTTTCGGCAGGTAAGGAAGCACCTTCTGTCATCAAGTACAGATTGTGTCTGGTGTTTAAGTCTACACTACGTTTGGGCAGGTAAGGAAGCTCCTTCTGTCATCAAGTACCGATCGTGTCTAGTATATAAGTCTACACTACGTTTCGGCAGGTAAGGAAGCACCTTCTGTCATCAAGTACAGATTGTGTCTGGTGTTTAAGTCTACACTACGTTTGGGCAGGTGAGGAAGCTCCTTCTGTCATCAAGTACCGATCGTCTCTGGTGTTTAAGTGTACACTACGTTTCGGCAGGTAAGGAAGCTCCTTCTGTCATCAAGTACAGATCGTGTCTAGTATTTAAGTCTACACTACGTTTCGGCAGGTAAGGAAGCTCCTTCTGTCATCAAGTACAGATCGTGTCTGGTGTTTAAGTCTACACTACGTTTCGGCAGGTAAAGAAGCTCCTTCTGTCATCAAGTACCGATCGTCTCTGGTGTTTAAATCTACACTACGTTTTGGGAGGTAAGGAAGCTCCTTCTGTCATCAAGTACAGATCGTGTCTAGTATTTAAGTCTACACTACGTTTCGGCAGGTGAGGAAGCTCCTTCTGACATCAAGTACAGATCGTGTCTGTTATTTAAGTCTACACTACGTTTCGGCAGGTAAGGAAGCTCATTATGTCATCACATACCGATCGAGTCTGGTGTTTAAGTCTACACTACGTTTCTGGAGGTAAGGAAGCTCCTTCTGTCATCAAGTACAGATCGTGTCCGGTGATTAAGTCTACACTATGTTTCGGCAGGTAAGGAAGCTCCTTCTGTCATCAAGTACAGATCGTGTCTCGTGTTTAAGTCTACACTACGTTTCGGCAGGTAAGGAAGCTCCTTCTGTCATCAAGTACAGATCGTGTCTGGTGTTTAAGTCTACACTAAGTTTCGGCAGGTAAGGAAACTCATTCTGTCATCAAGTACAGATCGTGTGTGGTGTTTAAGTTTACACTACGTTTCGGCAGGTAAGGAAGCTCCTTCTGTCATCACATACCGATCGTGTCTTGTGTTTAAGTCTACACTACGCTTCGGCAGGTAAGGAAGCTCCTTCTGTCATCACATACCGATGTGTCTGGTATTTAAGTCTACACTACGTTTCGGTAGGTGAGGAAGCTCCTTCTGTCATCACATACCGATCGTGTCTGGTGTTTAAGTCTACACTACGTTTCGGCAGGTAAGGAAGCTCCTTCTGTCATCACATACCGATGTGTCTGGTATTTAAGTCTACACTACGTTTCGGCAGGTAAGGAAGCTCCTTCTGTCATCAAGTACTGATCGTGTCTGGTGATTAAGTCTACACTACGTTTCGGCAGGTAAGGAAGCTCCTTCTGTCATCAAGTACAGATCGTGTCTCGTGTTTAAGTCTACACTACGTTTCGGCAGGTAAGGAAGCTCCTTCTGTTATCAAGTACCGATCGTGTCTAGTATTTAAGTCTATACTACGTTTCTGGAGGTAAGGAAGCTCCTTCTGTCATCAAGTACCGATCGTGTCTAGTGTTTAAGTCTACACTACGTTTCGGCAGGTAAGGAAGCTCCTTCTGTCATCAAGTACCGATCGTGTTCTTGTGTTTAAGTCTACACTACGTTTCTGGAGGTAAGGAAGCTCCTTCTGTCATCAAGTACAGATCGCGTCTGGTGTCTAAGTCTACACTACGTTTCGGCAGGTAAGGAAGCTCCTTCTGTCATCAAGTACCGATCGTGTCTAGTATATAAGTCTACACTACGTTTCGGCAGGTAAGGAAGCTCCTTCTGTCATCAAGTACAGATTGTGTCTGGTGTTTAAGTCTACACTACGTATGGGCAGGTAAGGAAGCTCCTTCTGTCATCAAGTACCGATCGTCTCTGGTGTTTAAGTCTACACTACGTTTCGGCAGGTAAGGAAGCTCCTTCTGTCATCAAGTACAGATCGTGTCTAGTATTTAAGTCTACACTACGTTTCGGCAGGTAAGGAAGCTCCTTCTGTCATCAAGTACAGATCGTGTCTGGTGTTTAAGTCTACACTACGTTTCGGCAGGTAAAGAAGCTCCTTCTGTCATCAAGTACCGATCGTCTCTGGTGTTTAAATCTACACTACGTTTTAAGAGGTAAGGAAGCTCCTTCTGTTATCAAGTACAGATCGTGTCTAGTATTTAAGTCTACACAACGTTTCGGCAGGTGAGGAAGCTCCTTCTGACATCAAGTACAGATCGTGTCTGTTATTTAAGTCTACACTACGTTTCGGCAGGTAAGGAAGCTCCTTCTGTCATCACATACCGATCGTGTCTGGTGTTTAAGTCTACACTACGTTTCTGGAGGTAAGGAAGCTCCTTCTGTCATCAAGTACAGATCGTGTCTGGTGTTTAAGTCTACACTATGTTTCGGCAGGTAAGGAAGCTCCTTCTGTCATCAAGTACAGATCGTGTCTCGTGTTTAAGTCTACACCACGTTTCGGCAGGTAAGGAAGCTCCTTCTGTCATCAAGTATAGATCGTGTCTGGTGTTTAAGTCTACACTAAGTTTCGGCAGGTAAGGAAACTCATTCTGTCATCAAGTACAGATCGTGTCTGGTGTTTAAGTTTACACTACGTTTAGGCAGGTAAGGAAGCTCCTTCTGTCATCACATACCGATCGTGTCTGGTGTTTAAGTCTACACTACGCTTCGGCAGGTAAGGAAGCTCCTTCTGTCATCACATACCGATGTGTCTGGTATTTAAGTCTACACTACGTTTCGGCAGGTAAGGAAGCTCCTTCTGTCATCAAGTACAGATCGTGTTTGGTGTTTAAGTCTACACTACGTTTCGGAAGGTAAGGAAGCTCCTTCTGTCATCACATACCGATCGTGTCTGGTGTTTAAGTCTACACTACGTTTCGGCAGGTAAGGAAGCTCCTTCTGTCATCACATACCGATGTGTCTGGTATTTAAGTCTACACTACGTTTCGGCAGGTAAGGAAGCTCCTTCTGTCATCAAGTACAGATCGTGTCTGGTGTTTAAGTCTACACTACGTTTCGGCAGGTAAGGAAGCTCCTTCTGTTATCACATACCGATCGTGTCTGGTGTTTAAGTCTACACTACGTTTCGGCAGGTAAGGAAGCTCCTTCTGTCATCAAGTACAGATCGTGTCTCGTGTTTAAGTCTACACTACGTTTCGGCAGGTAAGGAAGCTCCTTCTGTTATCAAGTACCGATCGTGTCTAGTATCTAAATCTATACTACGTTTCTGGAGGTAAGGAAGCTCCTTCTGTCATCAAGTACCGATCGTGTCTAGTGTTTAAGTCTACAGTAAGTTTCGGCAGGTAAGGAAGCTCCTTCTGTCATCAAGTACCGATTGTGTTCTGGTGTTTAAGTCTACACTACGTTTCGGCAGGTAAGGAAGCTCCTTCTGTCATCAAGTACAGATCGTGTCTGGTGTTTAAGTCTACACTAAGTTTCGGCAGGTAAGGAAACTCCTTCTGTCATCAAGTACAGATCGTGTCTGGTGTTTAAGTTTACACTACGTTTCGGCAGGTAAGGATGCTCCTTCTGTCATCACATACCGATCGTGTCTGGTGTTTAAGTCTACACTACGTTTCTGGAGGTAAGGAAGCTCCTTCTGTCATCAAGTACAGATCGTGTCTGGTGTCTAAGTCTACACTACGTTTCGGCAGGTAAGGAAGCTCCTTCTGTCATCACATACCGATCGTGTCTGGTGCTTAAGTCTACACTACGTTTCGGCAGGTAAGGAAGCTCATTCTGTCATCAAGTACAGATCGTGTTTGGTGTTTAAGTCTACACTACGTTTCGGCAGGTAAGGAAGCTCCTTCTGTCATCACATACCGATCGTGTCTGGTGTTTAAGTCTACAATACGTTTCGGCAGGTAAGGAAGCTCCTTCTGTCATCACATACCGATGTGTCTGGTATTTAAGTCTACACTACGTTTCGGCAGGTAAGGAAGCTCCTTCTGTCATCAAGTACAGATCGTGTTTGGTGTTTAAGTCTACACTACGTTTCGGCAGGTAAGGAAGCTCCTTCTGTTATCACATACCGATCGTGTCTGGTGTTTAAGTCTACACTACGTTTCGGCAGGTAAGGAAGCTCCTTCTGTCATCAAGTACAGATCGTGTCTCGTGTTTAAGTCTACACTACGTTTCGGCAGGTAAGGATGCTCCTTCTGTTATCAAGTACCGATCGTGTCTAGTATTTAAGTCTATACTACGTTTCTGGAGGTAAGGAAGCTCCTTCTGTCATCAAGTACCGATCGTGTCTAGTGTTTAAGTCTACACTACGTTTCGGCAGGTAAGGAAGCTCCTTCTGTTATCACATACCGATCGTGTCTGGTGTTTAAGTCTACACTACGTTTCGGCAGGTAAGGAAGCTCCTTCTGTCATCAAGTACAGATCGTGTCTCGTGTTTAAGTCTACACTACGTTTCGGCAGGTAAGGAAGCTCCTTCTGTTATCAAGTACCGATCGTGTCTAGTATTTAAGTCTATACTACGTTTCTGGAGGTAAGGAAGCTCCTTCTGTCATCAAGTACCGATCGTGTCTAGTGTTTAAGTCTACACTACGTTTCGGCAGGTAAGGAAGCTCCTTCTGTCATCAAGTACCGATCGTGTTCTGGTGTTTAAGTCTACACTACGTTTCGGCAGGTAAGGAAGCTCCTTTTGTCATCAAGTACAGATCGTTTCTGGTGTCTAAGTCTACACTACGTTTCGGCAGGTAAGGAAGCTCCTTCTGTCATCAAGTACCGATCGTGTCTAGTATATAAGTCTACACTACGTTTCGGCAGGTAAGGAAGCTCCTTCTGTCATCAAGTACAGATTGTGTCTGGTGTTTAAGTCTACAGTACGTATGGGCAGGTAAGGAAGCTCCTTCTGTCATCAAGTACCGATCGTCTCTGGTGTTTAAGTCTACACTACGTTTCGGCAGGTAAGGAAGCTCCTTCTGTCATCAAGTACAGATCGTGTCTAGTATTTAAGTCTACACTACGTTTCGGCAGGTAAGGAAGCTCCTTCTGTCATCAAGTACAGATCGTGTCTGGTGTTTAAGTCTACACTACGTTTCGGCAGGTAAAGAAGCTCCTTCTGTCATCAAGTACCGATCGTCTCTTGTGTTTAAATCTACACTACGTTTTGGGAGGTAAGGAAGCTCCTTCTGTTATCAAGTACAGATCGTGTCTAGTATTTAAGTCTACACAACGTTTCGGCAGGTGAGGAAGCTCCTTCTGACATCAAGTACAGATCGTGTCTGTTATTTAAGTCCACACTACGTTTCGGCAGGTAAGGAAGCTCCTTCTGTCATCACATACCGATCGTGTCTGGTGTTTAAGTCTACACTACGTTTCGGCAGGTAAGGAAGCTCCTTCTGTTATCACATACCGATCGTGTCTGGTGTTTAAGTCTACACTACGTTTCGGCAGGTAAGGAAGCTCCTTCTGTCACCAAGTACAGATCGTGTCTCGTGTTTAAGTCTACACTACGTTTCGGCAGGTAAGGAAGCTCCTTCTGTTATCAAGTACCGATCGTGTCTAGTATCTAAGTCTATACTACGTTTCTGGAGGTAAGGAAGCTCCTTCTGTCATCAAGTACCGATCGTGTCTAGTGTTTAAGTCTACAGTACGTTTCGGCAGGTAAGGAAGCTCTTTCTGTCATCAAGTACCGATCGTGTTCTGGTGTTTAAGTCTACACTACGTTTCGGCAGGTAAGGAAGCTCCTTCTGTCATCAAGTACAGATCGTGTCTGGTGTTTAAGTCTACACTAAGTTTCGGCAGGTAAGGAAACTCCTTCTGTCATCAAGTACAGATCGTGTCTGGTGTTTAAGTTTACACTACGTTTCGGCAGGTAAGGATGCTCCTTCTGTCATCACATACCGATCGTGTCTGGTGTTTAAGTCTACACTACGTTTCTGGAGGTAAGGAAGCTCCTTCTGTCATCAAGTACAGATCGTGTCTGGTGTCTAAGTCTACACTACGTTTCGGCAGGTAAGGAAGCTCCTTCTGTCATCACATACCGATCGTGTCTGGTACTTAAGTCTACACTACGTTTCGGCAGGTAAAGAAGCTCATTCTGTCATCAAGTACAGATCGTGTTTGGTGTTTAAGTCTACACTACGTTTCGGCAGGTAAGGAAGCTCCTTCTGTCATCACATACCGATCGTGTCTGGTGTTTAAGTCTACACTACGTTTCGGCAGGTAAGGAAGCTCCTTCTGTCATCACATACCGATGTGTCTGGTATTTAAGTCTACACTACGTTTCGGCAGGTAAGGAAGCTCCTTCTGTCATCAAGTACAGATCGTGTCTGGTGTTTAAGTCTACACTACGTTTCGGCAGGTAAGGAAGCTCCTTCTGTTATCAAGTACCGATCGTGTCTAGTATTTAAGTCTATACTACGTTTCTGGAGGTAAGGAAGCTCCTTCTGTCATCAAGTACCGATCGTGTCTAGTGTTTAAGTCTACACTACGTTTCGGCAGGTAAGGAAGCTCCTTCTGTCATCAAGTACCGATCGTGTTCTGGTGTTTAAGTCTACACTACGTTTCGGCAGGTAAGGAAGCTCCTTCTGTCATCAAGTACAGATCGTGTCTGGTGTTTAAGTGTACACTAAGTTTCGGTAGGTAAGGAAACTCCTTCTGTCATCAAGTACAGAGCGTGTCTGGTGTTTAAGTTTACACTACGTTTCGGCAGGTAAGGATGCTCCTTCTGTCATCACATACCGTTCGTGTCTGGTGTTTAAGTCTACACTACGTTTCTGGAGGTAAGGAAGCTCCTTCTGTCATCAAGTACAGATCGTGTCTGGTGTCTAAGTCTACACTACGTTTCGGCAGGTAAGGAAGCTCCTTCTGTCATCACATACCGATCGTGTCTGGTGCTTAAGTCTACACTACGTTTCGGCAGGTAAGGAAGCTCATTCTGTCATCACATACCGATCGTGTCTGGTGTTTAAGCCTACACTACGTTTCGGCAGGTAAGGAAGCTCCTTCTTTCATCAAGTACAGATCGTGTCTGGTGTTTAAGTCTCACTACGTTTCGGCAGGTAAGGAAGCTCCTTCTGTCATCACATACCGATCGTGTCTGGTGTTAAAGTCTACACTACGTTTCGGGAGGTAAGGAAGCTCCTTTTGTCATCAAATACCGATCGTGTCTGGTGTTTAAGTCTACAATACGTTTCTGGAGGTAAGGAAGCTCCTTCTGTCATTAAGTAAGTCTTACTAATTTACAGAAAACATTCAAAACTTAACACTAATTTTTAGTTTTTGTTTGGCTCAATTATTTACATAACTTTATTAAAAAAAATATAAAATATATTTTCCTATTAAAACTTTTTTAACGCACCATCAGTATTTTTTTATTAGGCACACTAGATTACATTCATTGACTTGTATAGTATTCTGAAAAAGGAATGAGAAATAATAAATTTTCTACAATTGGATCTTTGTAATGAAACGGAAGCCCGTTTCAGGAGAAGGTATCATTTTGCAGTGTATTGAATCCTGTAGCGAAAAGAACCTGGACCACAGCATCCCATTGTTGCCATGGAAACCAGAGCTGCATTTTTACAAAGTGTGACCCAAACACTTTAGATAAGCGCCCCACCACAACCCCCCCACTACCCTACGGAACCATTGGATTGGGGCCAGATTACACCTAAAACACTTAAAATCAATGATTGTGTATTGTGTAATTTATAATATGTGGTCCTTACATTATTATGAAAACCTTTCCATCCGCTATGACTTAGTGTTGTTGTAGATCAACTGTATCCTAACACGGTTAACAATAATAATTGAATCACCCTTTTTCAAAATATTTAGATTATTTTAAATTGTGAAAAACAACGAGTAAACTTAGTTAGTGGATATTTTACAATATCTATTTACTTATTTGATAAGCTATAAGTATTTTGTGACTGGAACTCTAACACTTTTCTACTGATTTTAATTCTTTAGGTGACATTGGAAAGAGCTCAGCCTGAACTTGTTTCTGACCTGATTAAACAAGGAAAACATCAAACTTATGAAAAGTGCTCTAAAAGTTGATCTTTGGTCGATAAGATTGAAATTGGGAACGATTTAAATTAAATTAAATTGTATAGTAAAATCGCTCACACAGAGCAAAATTAAACACATTTTTAAGTAAGAACAGATGTTCAAAATTGAATAAATATAGGCAAATAAAAAAGTTAAATAATAACACAATTTTTACAATGTTTTGTTTATAGGGGTGAGTGAGTAGTTTTAAAGTACAAAGAGGTAAATAAGAAAACTTGACCTCTTTTTTAGTTTACTTTGCCTATTTTAGACAAGTCTCTACAACTGCTTTGGTACTAAGGTTGAAAGATAATACTTATAAGGAAATATATTACTAGACAATATGTTGAGTATCTAGAGAGGCTAGGATAAAGGCTATATGATAGCTAAGACAATACATATATTTAGGCTAATAATGTTTTTTATTAATTTTGCTACATTTCGAGCAACACGTTTCTTAGTTGTATTAAAAATCTAAACATCTTGCACAAACTTCCGAAAACTGGATTGAGATCAACCAGTGGAATGCTTGATCAATTCCATTGTATTCCGTAGTAGATACATTACATTTTTATTTTTTTAATAGCAATTAATAAATGTTATAGATTTAAACAAACCTACAGACTGTTCATACATGGTAATTATGAACAAGCATTCCGAACTATAAATATAGTATATCATATAAAAGTGGCATATTAAATTACGATGCTGAGCAAAAAGTAATTATACTTAATTCGAATAATTAGAACTAGCAAACAAGAAGAACCCAAAATTAAAGGTCAATCCCAAGTCCTGAGCAAGATATTAGGAATAAATACAATAAAACTTTTCTTTGAAACTTTTTTCAATGAAAGCTTTCTTGAGGTATTCTTTAAAGTGTCTCGTTCCTATTACAAAGTACCAGAAAGCCAAATCTAATCCTATACGTAATCAAGCAGTGTCCGTATGCAAAATGTATCTTGGAAACTCGCGGCAGGTCTTTGCTAAAACTTTGAAAATAAGTGTTTGGGGTTTCGGAAATCGATTGAAGAAAAAATACTTAACCCCAGAAAAACTTAGCTGGAAGACTCATTGTTTGACTTTAACATTGAGTATAAAGTTCCGAAATAACAACAAAAAAACAAATAAACAACAAATAACAAAAAAATTACAAAATCACCGTAAAAGCGTATACAAAAATACTCATGAACTATCAAAGCAACACCCACGTGGTAATATATAATTCACCACAGTCCAGTTATTAAAGTTTTACAAAAAGGAAAAACGTAGAAAACTTAAACAAATCTTAAGATAGGTGACCGCAGGTTGCTTTGTATGTAAATTAAGAAATTTCGTAACCCACATATGAAGTCAGACAGCACCACAGAAAGTGAAAAACGGAGGAAAGTTGTCCAAAAGATAAGATCGTCGGTTCTCAGGGTGCCGCCGCCGCCGCCGCGCCGCTCGTGGACTTTTTGGGGCATAATTGGTGGGTAATCTCCATAATAAGGAAGCATAGTTTGGACCGAGACAATTGAATTTGCTCGTGGGCTGTCCACAGACACAATGACTACAAAAGACCATTCAAAAACTAATTGGTGATCACCTTTCCTTTTGTTTGAACAACCAACATATATATATATAGTTTACATTACAGCAGCCTTATGGGTTATGTCATTACATGGACGAAAAAATATATTTGGTTTTGGGTGGTCTAGTAAATAATTTAAGAGAAAATTACCTTTTGGATATTTCTATCCATGTTATTTACATTCTAGAGTAATATTTGCTATTCGATTTAACCTATTAGAAAATAAAAATAAATGTTACTACAGTATATTATTTTACACGGTACATTGCATTACAGATTTAGTTTAACAACAAATATCAGCCAAATAATTTACATTTATAATATATTACACTTACAAACGATCGAGCGATGGTCAAATCACATACCTGAAACAGTCAAAAAACTATTAACTTCACGTTCTTGTATATCAACTGCACGTTCAAAGTAATTTGGCATGCATTGGCAATATAGGTTCTCTACCTGAGCAACGGTTAAAGTTTTCTAAATACAATTATTCAACCTTTAAACAAAATATTCAATTTAAACTCGTGAGAGTTAAGGTTTACGTTTTTAAGTCCTTGTCCTTAGCTAAACTGAGGGATTTACCTCCCCAAAAATTCCATTCTTTTATATAAAGTTAAACAAAAAGGTTGTTGAGATTATAAGAATTTGATTTAAAATCTAGAATTAAGAAAAACTATAAAAAAGGACAAACTGTGTTTGAAAAATTCTATGTTATTGACTCAATTAGTTTTGTCAAATAATAAAAGCACAGTGGGTGGAGGTGGTTAACATGTTCATTGATATTGGAGTTGAAGTCATATGAAACTAATACGCAACATATTCAAGAGTATTCGTAGTTAATTAACATCGGGTCTGTACAACAGGTAATCGCCCAGACATCGCATCACCGCTTCACTTTGTTTGGACATTATCATATTAACTACTATAATAACCAGTTCAAATAATTCAATTTTAATTAACTCTCGGGAAACTGAACTCTAACTATATTTATTGTTAAACTGAATGGTTTCAAATACCTCCTAATAAAATAGAAATAGGTGTTCAGAGGAGTTGTAAGTATATGCACAAATACCAATTTTATTCAAGGGTTTTTACTGCAGAATTTGGATAGTTTTACCCAATTCAAAACTTTTTGATATTTTGCTATCTAACCATTCTACCTGAAATATACTAACGCAAAATAACTCGCAACAATTCAGAATATCCAATTCCACCTAATTTCAATATTTATGATCAGGTTAAATAGATTATGTCTACCGCAGTGCTTAAAGTGATAAAATTGTGGCCTTCCCGGGAAGAGGTCGATTATAAAATTTTGTCAATAAAAGTGATTCACAAAATAATGTTTAGATTTACTGCTATAACTAATAACCAATGTTAAATTACATTATTACATACATTTTATATTTACAGTTGCTCAAGTTGCAGCCTTTTAACTGACGTGTCCATTTATTTTGAGTGGAAATAGGATGACTAGATGCGTTGTAGGAAGAAAGTATGTGAAACTTTCAGGTTCCTTAAATATAAATAATTTCTATATTATAAATAACTCGAATAACGAAAAGTCTATAACGATCATAATTAAACCTACTTTTAGAATCAGCCGAAGAAAGCATCCTGGAGACCATCTGTTGACCCTAGGTGACTTCTAGGCTACGGACAAGGAAAAACAGTAAGGTTGGGGCAATCGATCAGTTCAGTAACTGAGGTCAGGATCCATTGTGAGGGGTCAACGTCTGGCCATCGCGTCGTCTCAGATTAACAAACAATAGGAGTCCCCGTTACCCAGCAAGTGAGGAGTTAAGATATGGAATATCGGCTGCCCCAGCACAGACCCTTGGGACACACCGCGGGCAAGCGGAGCAACTGGCATAATGAAGCAGATCTGCGCGTTGTTAAAATATACAAAACACTCTAAATATAAAAAGGTTCTACAAAAATTTTTATATTATTGGAAATTAGACTTATTTTTGCTATAACAGAGTTTAGAGAAATCTTTCCAAAATCAAAAATACATAAATAATAAAAGTTAAAAGATGTCCTTGTTTTGGTTTCATCAGATTTTTTGACTCGGATGCTGGAGGAAATTTTCTGGTGTTTATTTATAATCATACAGGCGTCCGGAAATTGAAATACATTTTACACCATCGTTTATTAACTTTATTAAATAGTTCACATTTCTGTCTGATTCTTTTAATAGAGCAATATTAATTTCAAATTATCGTCACTCCCTTTTGAGGGCGACATTTAATTAAATGAGAATAAAAGGCTCGTCTTTTATGAATGAATGCAAATGAAACCTGTGGGGCAATTTCATACCATAAATAGTAATCTTTCAATCGCTTTACAAATAATATATATTATTTATTGTTTTCTAGATAATTTGTTATCAAAATATATTCTCATTAGATTCCTTTTGTATTTTTTTATTATTTATAAACCACCGTAGACTTTGAAGAGTCTGATAACTATCATACTTCAACATTAACGTTCTTATCTTGATCGAAAGTTCGAAATCATGGAATAAATTTTCACCTTAGGGAAATATTTTCACAATTGACATCCATGTCAATTGACCCTGCATTTGGGATATTTTTGATCTTTCATCGAAGTAAAACCACACTCATATTACTACAGAATTAATTAATTTTTTAGGATCCGTTTTCTAAAAACCATATAACACTAAATTCTATTCTTGTCAAAATTAAATCATAGAACACATTTTGTTGTATTGTTTGTGGTTTGTTGAACCGTTAGGTCTACCTGCAGTAAGGCTTGAAGTCTAACGGAGATAAGATATAACATTATCACCGAAGTTTAAAATTGAACAGAGACAATAAAATACAATATTCCCGGATCAATGCTGGCTGCCTATGTCCATAAAACAAGTTAGTGTGCAATTATCCCGTCCGCAGCTCTCTGATGGCAGGCTGTCAAACCTCACTGATAATGTCCGCAGGGTTTCCATTACACATTGAAAATGCAGATATAACTTGTTATAAAATTAAATTTTTTTTAAATGTTCATCAGTATAATGACTACTTCGATTCATGTTAAAGATTTTTTAAACAAGAAAACAAATTTTTACATTATGGTATTATTTTTGAAGAAAGAATAAAGTTAAACATTGTTTTTATCTGTATCTGTTTTTATTACGTTTTTAATGTAAATGTGTTTTAATTATTAGTTAAAAGTAACGTTTCAAAAAAATCTTGATGAATATTGAAACAAATTTGAATGGAAATAAACATACGATAAATATAAGATTTCGAATGAATTTGATCAAAACGGGCTCAATCCTCTTCCAAGAAGTTTCAGCCAAGTTCTTAAAGGAATCCTTTAAAGGTCTACCGATCGTTTTGAATTCATTATATTGTGTACTTCTTACAGACAGTTTAGAAGTACAATTTTGTGACCTTGCCATTTACCTCAAAATAATTCTTTACTATTAATTGTAAAAGTTCAAATAAAAAACATGTAGGGGGTGTAAAATCAATCTCGAAATATCCCCCATTTGATTATGTTCGGGATGACTTGATAAACAAATCCCCAAAGTTGCCTAAAGCCCACCAAATCTATGGAACTTGTATAATGTACTGAAATACTCTTACTGAATTTGACCATATTTCCTGGCAACTTGTTCTGCACAAACTAAGTATAATTACTTTTAATAACTGGAATGATAAATAATAAAGCATATATTCCCTATTGTGATGTTATTTGCAGTAAAGATTTTCTGATTATTCATTTTATTATTGCTGTGAATTCCGATAACATTCATATATTCAGATCAGGTTCAGCAGAGATATTATCCTCAATTTAACGCTTGATATTGAATCCCATTTCAACTTTAGCATGAGGTGGATGTATCCTTCTTTATTACTGTTTGTGTTTATCTAGACACACCTATTACATTTTTATAATTCTCTCACCGGGTCTTATGATAACCTGTGTTACCGATTAAAATCGGTAAGCCACTAAATTCTTTATTATATTTTACATGTTTTGATGCGATTTTAGTGAAAGCGTACATTGTATGGTACTTGTAAGACTATTTTTCTACATATTTTTATTTATAAAATCGGGTTATGATAGTAAAAGGCTTGATATTTAATGTTTTAATTGCAAAATAGCGTTTCAATTGCGTTCAAATTCAGTTCAATAGTGGAATTCATAAAGTACTCGCCTCATAATTTGTAGTTCTTCTGTTCCACTTTGAAAAAAAGTATCGCAAAACAGACAAAGGTTCCAAACATAACCTATCTACCGCTCGCCATTGAAGTTAAAATAAATCTTCCCATGAAATGCTTTACCTTGGATCAATTTAGGAGTTGAAGTGCACGGTTTGGAACTATCCAGATCCAAAAGTACAGAAATACATTACGGTTGAAAAACAATTCACTTCAATATTAATATTTAAAAAAATTAACACTTTATTTTTCATAATTTAATAGTCAAATTTCGTCAAGTTTCATATCATGCCCTATTATAATAGGCTTAGTAGGCTTATATTCAGTCTTTGTTGACATTCCGGCAAAAGTTCGTCGACTGTTAAGACCACTGCAACAGTTGCACACCAGTAAAATAAGTCCCATGTGAACCAAGCGTGAGCCTCGGGCGAAAGTCATAGTGCTACAGTTGATTAGTTGATTAGAGGCCTAAGCGTTAGCTGAAGCTTTGGTCCGAATACGCCCGACTGGAAACGGAAACACCCGATCGCTATAAAAGATCTTACACATTTGTTTCCCTCCTACTCTGATATTAACAGCCATATGAGTAAAGTATTTAATAACTCTGATAAGTATATAAGTGCTAGCAATGTTTAATACACCAAATAAATCGCAAAGTGTAACTCTTATTTTGTTCAAGACTATTTCGAGTTATTCAATAATAAAGTTCTTCTTATTTTTAAATGTAACTTATGGTTGGTATGATTTCAAAAGAAATATGAAAACTCCCGCAACATTTGATCTTCAAGGATTCATGAAAGGACGCATCTCTGCGACAGATGTTGGTCGAGACGCAAAAGTTGTTGGCAAAGAACTGTTTGGGATAAATGTAGCGATTTACGCTCAAGAACTTTACACAACTACTGCCTTAAAACATTCAACGGCAGAGCACGATTGTGTAAATGAAGTTAAAGGGGAAATCAGTAACTGTAGTACTCAGCGTTCTTTAATTTTATAATATTTTGTTAAATAATTGTAGTCTTACGATTATCATATTCCTAAACAACGTTGTGTGTTGTCATTCACAAGACAATGTATGCTTGAATCCTTACAAAAAACTAAAAACCTACCTCACGAATATGTTAAATTTTAACTATTAACATTAAACTACCTAAATTATCCAACCGCTTTTCTAAAACATTTATAGTCAATTAATCGGTACAAATTCAGCAATAATGTTCGAATCGATGATTAAATTAGAATTACAAATCAAACGTCAGTGCAGACGACATCGGAATCAAACTCACATTGGCAGAATAGAGTTGTTTATGCTCCCAGGGAGCTATTTAGTAAGCAATCAGCTAGGGCTGTGGAACAGGCTGTCACCATCAACCTATGATTGCCTTCATGCCTCGCCTAAGCGGCCAATCATATTCACAGCCACAATCCTTCAGACTTAGTTTATTTTTAATATGTGATTTAAATCAACGATTAGCAAGTACTAGTATTATTAATAACCTTGACAGCCTTGTTAGTGTGCTATTTGTGTATTTATGAGTAATATGTATCTGGCAACATCACATCAAATGTATTGCAACAAAAATTTGGAAAATGAATACAATATTGTATATGTAGACAGATCGTTATAGAAAAGCTGATAAATATCACCTCAACCGGAAGTATCATAATGTGTATGTCTAATTTAAATTGTATTTACCTACCTAGATAAATTATAAAGTTTAAAGTTTAATTTGAAAAACACTTTTGCTACTAACAAAAAATACAAATTAATAAAATAGTGAGTAATAAGAAAACAATGGTTATTTTCTGTGTCTTTAAAATTTGTTTATCTTGTTTTTCTGAAAGGAAATCACAATATTTCAGTTGTCAAAACCTGGTCGCGAGAGGTACAATACAAATTTCACCTTTTAAAAACCTGAAACGGTTATTGTTTACTTATTTAAGGTGATGAATTTTTACATTTAACTCAGTAGATTACATTATAAACCCAAGTAAAGTAGAACTTGAGAATGCAACTCTTGGTTGGTTAAAACACAAGGAGTCCTTGGGTCCTTGAAAACTAGTTTTTGCATTTTACAAAAGTCCACCCTCTCTGTATTAACCAGCCTGCATAACCTGCGGCCTCGCGAGCGTTGTGCCGTGTCAAAACCAAATTCCCAAACACCGTAGACGCACGTTAACGAGAAAAAACATTAATTTTGGGTAATCTAAACCGTTTTGTTCACATAAAATCCTACATTGTTGTCTGCTTACTTGTTACAATAATTTCCAATGAGGGATTCTTACAAAATTATTTTTAATCAAGGCTAACCTATAACCACGAAAATAAGATTGTTTAAACTGAGCTCAAATTTAAAAAGGTTATTTAGAATATAGATTAGTTTTAATTAGTTAATCAAGCCTTAACTTTGTTAGGTTTTACTAAAGACATACGTTATTTTTTTCAAATATTCGATTTCAATAAAAATAATTTAAGGTTGCCTTTAAGTGTGCAACAGTATTCAAAAATGAATTGAAACTATATATAAAAATACAAAATGCATTTCTAAAGTTTATTAACTAAAAATTAAACTACTTTTTTTACCATCCGAAATCTCAGGAGGACCTTTTGGTTATGCCTATAATACTAATAACAATTTGATAAATAAACACTTTTAGCCCATCATGCAAATGGACCATTCTACAGTTAAGTAATGGTGATCTAATGGTAGATAATAAAGAATAGTACCCTCATAATCATTTTAGGGCGGTAGAGAAAACAACATACTCTATATGTTAAAATATAAACTGGGTATAGGGTTCATCTAAGAAAAAGATACACCTGTATTACTAAATCAGAACTGTTTCGGACACTACTAACCATAGTTAAAACGGAATTATTTTAATTTTAAAATAAGTCTGAGTTAATATTATAGGTAATTTTTCGTAAATAACTATTATTCTAGTAGAATATAACTATATAAAAATAGATATGAAAAATTACGTTTACAAATTTATTATATTTTGATAGAGTAATTTTTAATAATTTAATTTGTTTTAAAACATAATTGTTAAAATTACATGTTGAGAACAAAGTTGGTATATCCCATACTTTTTTAACTTATTTTGAAAGGACACTCTTTAATTTAGGTGAAAGATTTATTCGTATAATTAGTTCTTCCTCATTGTAAATTAAACTTTTATCTCATTAAAATGTATTATATAAATAGCTAATTACGCGTGCTACCTTTACAAACAAACGTTTCGAGCTCCCATTGTAGATATTTCAGACGAAACGTATGAATCATCTTTCATAAGAAATATCTTTCATAAGAATTATCTTTTCTAAGAAATAAAACTAGTATACAAATATTAAATCATAAATATTTCATTGACTTATTATATATTATAGTACGTACCTAATTTTTCAAATTCCTTGGGGAAACAAAACGAACATAGTTATAAAATGAAAACTTAATATTCCCTATCAATTAACTCATGAATATTTTTATTCATCAGAACCACCGTCTTCACCGAATATTCCTCCGGCATCAATTAGGCCATTAGTTATCGGTAGCGGGTGAATGCTTGCTGCATTGTGCACGATTCAATGCCCGTTCAATTCAATGGGGCGATCGTAGAAACGATTCAAAGGCCCCAACTGTCGGTGGGATGGGCACACGGTGTACTGGGCACTGAGATTTTCACCCTAGGGCTCGCCTTTCTCTAATTAAGACGTTCGCAAGCTCTCTCTGGTGACAATGACGGGAACTATTACTTTTCTTCTGAATAGCTCTTGCCTCTGATGAACACGTGATTTCGTACTTCCGGACTCATTTATTGTCATAAACTATTAATTGGTCGACGGATAAAATAAATTACAATACATGGATAAAAAGGTGATAATACCCCCGTAGCAGCAAACCTGCGTACTCAGCGAATTTCCAATGCATATATATGTATCTTAATACCACATAAAGCCACATACCAAGTTTCATCAATATACATTCATAAATAAACGATTTATGACATTTTAATTATTCTCCATAAGAATAACATGGCGGCTGAGTATGCAGGTTTGCTGAAGCAAGGAACACAAAAAATGGGGTTTTATACAAATATCAATATAACTCATGTAGGTAAAGCCACATACCAAATTTCATTAATTTATTTTCATAATGAAGGCAGATAACACGTTACTTATTCTCCATAAGAATAACATGGGGCTGAGTACGCAGGTTTGCTGCTACGGGAGCTTTGGGTTAAAAATTGTTTTTTTGAGCAAATATCAGTGGTCCACAACCAGATGAAGCCGTATACCAAGTTTCGTCAGTATACGTTCATAAATAAGCGAGATATAACATTTTTATTTTCCTCCATAAGAATAACATTAGACAACGTACTGTGTTTAGCACTTTCAATATCTCGGTAACCAATTGACGTAGAAAAATGATCAAAATACCAAATTGTGTGTTTTTTTAAGCTGAATCCAATGGTGAAAACTAAAATTTGACTTTTTCCAAAATTATATGTAAAAAATTCGAAAAACCCATTTTTGGGGTACAAAACCCCCCCAAAATACCCTTTCGGATAAAGTGATATGGCTGGTTTTCGAACTAAAAGTCATAAATGTTACTTTACACGTTTATACCAAATTTCATCAAAATCGGATAATTTTTACGAGAGTTATCGTGCTCACGGACACATATATATATATATATATATATATATATATATATATATATATATATATACGAATGGTGTTTTTGGGGTCTGGGGACCTCAAAACGAAAAGTTATCATGGTCCCGGGCCTAGGTCTTACCATGCCGACTACGGTAATAGCTTCTTCCCTATAGGGGAAATTCGCTAAAAAGAATAAAATAATCAACAAAGAGTTAAACTCATGAGAACGCGGCAAGTTAAAATTGTATAAATGAATAATTTACATAATTAGCCTATGTTAGGATGGTAAAATAATCCTCAATAGTATTAAAAGGATTTTTAACTAGCCAGCCATTAAATTGTCTAAGATATATCTGATAAGTATACTTATTTATTTGCAATTACTTAGCTTATTATAGATATTTTTACACATTGCAGAGTGACTATTCAAAGGTTTACTTAGACGATGATAAATGAAAATTTATTTTCTCTCTATTGTGCGTATTATATAAGTGAAAATTCTCATTATGATTTATAATATTTTTTAAAGAATAAACAGGAAGTTCAAAACTATTTAGGCTAACAACAGTATTTGTCTCTAATTTAACAAAAATAGGTTTCCAATTATCGAACGAGGCTGAACCATTAATTAGTCCAACAACTTTTTGCAACATTAAATCTTCAACAATCATAGAAGAGTTGTCCTTATACGCATCGATCCTGGCGTTACTTTGGGGAAATAGACAGAAAGTAAAACTAGACTTACAAGTCAGGGGAGGAATAAATCTAGGAGATTATACAATATGGAACCGCTCTCCCATAGGTCGCGTCACATTGATATTCAACCATTACCATATCAGACCATTATATGGTAATCCATAATATAATTGTGAGATCGCCAGTTATGCAACTATGAATAATTTATTCACCGAAGTACGTTATCCAGCTTCGGGTGAATGTCTTCCGGCTGGGTTTTGGTGGAAACTAAAAGGAAAACTCAAAACAAGGAGCACAACAAATGAGTTTTTATGCAAGTCTCAGTATAACTCAACAAGGGGTGAAACTACATACCAAATTTTATTAATTTATGTCATAATTAAGGGAGACATCAGATTTGACTTACTCTACATAAGAATAACATGGGGGCTGAGTATGCAGGTTTGCTGCTACAGGAAGTATCGGTAAAAACTGTTTTTTTTGTGAAAATAAGAATAGACCACAACCAGTTGAAGCCACATACCAAGTTTAATTAATATTTGTTCATTAATAAGCGAGATATAAAATGTTACTTATTCTCCATAAGATTAACATTGGACAACGTACTTTGTTGAGCACTTTTAATGTCTCGGTAACCAATTGACGTAAAGCGATGATCAAAATACCAAATTGGATGTTTTTAAGCTAAATTTAATGGTCTAGACTAAGGTTTGAGTTTAAAAAGAATTACATGTAACAAATTAAAAAAAAAAACAATTTTTGGGGTACAAAACCCCCCAAAACCCCATTTAAAATAGAGCGACCTGTCTGTTTCTCAAACTCATGAAAGTAGATCCTGCCTTACACGTTTGTACCAAATATCATCAAGATCGGACCATTTTTACAAAAGTTATCGTGCCTACGGACACATATATACCTATAGATATACAAATATATGAATTTGAACGAATGGTGTTTTTGGAATCTGGGGGCCTCGAAACGAAAAGTTATTATGGTCCCGGGCTTAAGTCTTACCATGAGATCTACGGTAATAGCTTCTTTCCTATAGGGGAAATTCGCTAAAACTTGGTATGTGGCTTCACCTTGTTGAGTTAAATTGATATTTGTATAAAAACCCATTTTTTGTGTTCCTTGTTGCAGCAAACCTGCACATTCATCCCCCATATTATTCTTATGGAGAATAATCAAAATGGTAAATATCGCTTATTTATGAATGTATATTGATGAAACTTGGTATGTGGCTTCGCCTAGTTGAGTAATATATTTACTAGCAGGGTTATTAGCAGAGTAATTTACCCTAGCAGGGTCTATAATTACATGAAAACCCATATTTTGTGTTCCTTGTTGCAGCAAACCTGCGTACTCATCCCCAATGTTATTCTAATGGAGAATAATTCAAATTGTATTTATAGCTTATTTGTGAATATATATATTTATATGAAACTTGTTATGCGGCGTTATGTAGTATTAAGACATATAATGCATTGGAATTTCGCTGAGTACGCAGGATTGCTGCGACGGGAGTATTTGAAACATGCTCAAAGGTTCAAAACATAAACGTCATTGTTGAATTACATATTAAATTATGCAATTGATACAAAATTATGAATACGTTTTGTAAATTTACAAAGCCGTATTAGAATTCTAGAGGCGTACCGCGCCAGATGTTCCTCATTTTTATGTAACTCACAAAATATCCTGTCCTAGATTTGCCTTGAGAGACCGTTGCTCAATATACTGCAGTTCGTCATTACACAAACGCCACTCACGTGACTGTTATGTTCTATAAAATCATTTGGGGAAATATAACAATAATGAATAATATAATTTTTAATTATCACGTTATATATTAATAATATTTCTTTTGGTTTTTAACCTTTCATAAGATGCATAGACAAAATCAAAGGAAAAAACTTTAAACGCTGTTGAAACCTTATGAGTATAATTAATTGTGTTAAGGGGGAATATCCGCATTACAAATGAAAATAAGAACTTGTCGGATCGAAGAAATGTAAAACAAAGAAAACTATTGAAGAAGGATGTTGCCACCCTGTCGAAAGTTCTTCTTTCCTCTTTGTCAAACATGTAGCAGTCATATAAAAGTTTAAGAGTGAGATCAAGTTTACGATACTGATAAAATATTCAGTAAAATGAACAAGAAGGGATAAACAAACCCTTGTGCATAGAACTCTTCTAGTAAAGAGTTATATGCGATAAATAGATAACTTCAATCTGTAATAAAGTTATTTAAAGGTTTTAGCTATATAAATTTAGAATGAATTAAAACTTAGAACTCATTATTAAAAATGTCGGAAATATGTTGTTTTACTTTAATACAGTTCTAGAACAATCTAATGTTATTCATTAGGAGTTACATCAGAAACCTTCGCAAGGTATTTATTTGTATTGTCTTAATTCGTGGATACAAAATGATATCCTAAGTACACATTTTAGTAAATAAATAGTTCTTATTCGCCCTTTGTTGGAATTACCTTTTTATTCATTTTATTTTATTTATTTATTTATTATCACATAACATTTATTACAGGACATTTCCTTTAAAAGGCGAATCGTGTTGAATACTAACCGAACTTAATATTAATTAGAAAAACAAATGTCATGACAAATTTATTAAAATCGCTTATTCGGACATCATTTATCAGGAAGTCTAGCAAAATATGATTAAGCTACCATAATTTCCACCATGAATGTTCAAGTTCCCAAGTTTCCGTTCACAAGTACTATCGGGTATAATTAGGACGGAACTGTTCCTTTTTGGTGATGCCACATTTTCCTTTCCCCATCTTATATTGAGAAATTTTAAATATATAATGACTTTCGCTATCCTCGAAGGGGATTTTGAAATATGAATCCATAAAATGCTTGATGACAGGCTATAAAATCTTTTAATTTGACAATCTTTATTCTAAACAGGTAAATGTTTTTATTGAATTAACTTACTTATCTTTTTTGTTTTTTCAGCCGCTTTACCTTTACGTTTTGTACACCCTTTCAATTTACTAAGCACATTTGTTTGTTTATTTTAAAGTGCCCGATATTGGTTAGTAAAAGGGAACCAATCGAGAGAAGTACTATTGGCAGGTCTGGGTGACAGTGATTGAACCATCACTAGTCGTTTCGAAATTATTATAGAAGCATATCAGTCACCCAGACAACTGAAATATGATAACATTTGAATTAAATGAAATGATTCACTTATAACCCAATCGATAGCTGATTTACTAATTATTAAGTAAAATGCTTAATTACTCGTCACGACTTTATCAAGTAAACATCATTAAATACACACTTTGACTGCTGTTCATCCTTGAAGCATGTATTTTAGTTAGTTAACCTAGTCTTATTTTGCTATTGTAATATAGGCCATTACTCCATTTGATCTTAAATCATTGTAATGAGTGTGGAACTCACTATAGCGATTGATTATGATTATTATTTCTAATTATTATCTAATAGTTTTTTTACTTTCTACTCAACAAATCCATTGACAAGATTTATTGATAAAAATAATTTGAAACATGATTATTCTGTGTTCGTGGCACGGATAGTGAGCGAGACAAAGGTATTACAATGTTCAGTAACCTCATTTAAGTGATTCCTTGAAACTAAATAGAAGATTAGAGGGATTAGAGTCTGTTTGAAATTGAGCGCGAAATAAGCACGCAGTGTAGTGGAGCTAATTAAAACTTCATTGAAAACTCTTTTCAAATTTTGTAATCTAGAAGTTTTCCGTTGAACTAAGAGACTAGTGGTTAGATGTTCATCTATAAACTTATTTCGATTTTGGTAAGATTTTCTAATAGTTTTAAGCAATAAATAATTTATGTTATTTCTAAATTCTCAAAATTGTTGACTTATTCCTAGAAAGTCATTGACTTATTTATATTTTTGGAGCAATTATTCTGCAGCAGAACTGAACAGAATGAACAAAGTAATTTTGTATAAATCCAAAAAGAAAGGTAGCTTTTATATGTAGGATTATGGGTAGGACAATATTACGACAACAAATTATTTTGATGGAATGTTCGTCAACGTCGAAGACAGACAGGTATGAAATATAAACGAACAGATTCATGAGGCTTTGTCCAGCCGTCCAGCTCGTCTCACAAAAACCAATAGCAAAGCTCCATTCAATCTGCCGTACTCAAGTTCTGTCCCGATTTAGTTCTAAAATTAAATTGTATTTCTGTGCTCGGTTAGAGATGACAAAACTTTAGCTTCAAACTAGAATATGATAATGTCACGAGGAAGTAAAACGACATGAGAAAACGAAAGAGATTTCCTGGAAGCAGAATTTATCTCCAAATCTCCATGCGCATTCTGTATTTTGAATACTACAACTTAAAGCCATTAAATATACTTTTAAACTAGTATGGCACACAAATACAAGATGTTAGTAATACTTAAAATATAGAGCAACCAATTTGTATTTATTAGGCCGATCACTATGATATACAATTATAAAATATATTAATATATATATACTAACACATTAAAACAGATAGATATAAATGATGAAAAAGAAGTTTTTTGCGAATTTTCGTTTATAATACAAACGTTTTCAAGCAATAAAGGAGAAAGATATATATAAAACAATGACCAGTAAACACAACATTAAAAAGCAACAGCATTACCGTTCCTAGCCAAATAAAATGTGCTGTGCGGATTCCTTTAAACATAAGTTAACGATATTATTTGTCATCTACAAATGAAACTGTTCAGAGAAAGTAGACCAATTTTGTGCTTATCCATCGGGTTACTTTTGAGATAACTAACGAGTCTCGGGTTCCAGCGATCGTTGCAATCAGTGATAAGACACCAATCAGTGATAAGGCAGTTAAGATCCTGAAACAGCTTAATTGGATTAATTATCTTCTTTCTCGCGCCTCCTTTTCTCAGCTTGTCTCCTGTTGTATCCAAAGGTTTGACGTTCGCAAAATTACAAGTAATATATTTATAACTCTGATCCCATTATAGTGTTAATAGCCAGGGTTCACAAACGGTGATAGTGTTTTTGTTGCTGTTTTTTTATGATAGCTATTTTTAAAAAAGAAGTACAATTTTCGGATTTTATTTGGGGGAAAAGTTAACGAATACATGTAAATTGAAGCTTTTAATAACATACAAATGTTGTGCTAAACTATAACTAGTTGCATACAAAATTTGAGCTCAATCGGTTTAAAAGTTTTGCGGTGGAACGGACATACATGATGAAAGTCATACATTACCTTCCTTATGTAATAGTATGGCCTATGTTTGTTAGTTCATTTACATGTAAAAGCGATACATTAAAGAAAAAAATACACGATGAGGAACAGTTTGAGGTAGTCAGTTGTATGGTCATTGCGCAACTGCGGAAAGGAAATAAAATGCCCATTAGAACTTGTAACATTTAAACTTTATGTTCCTGACGTCTATTAAAGGTTTGAATCCGTAATGTGTTTCCACTTTAACTTTGACAATTTGTAGTCTGTTGTGGCTTCAAATCACAGGTTTTCAAACCAGCTGAATTATTGGAAAGTATCATCAAACCTACTCTTCAAGGCTTATCAAAGTTGATTTAATCAGAGGGATCAATCCATCATAGGTATTCAAAAAACAAATAAATCATCCAGCGGGGATATTCGAAACCCGACACTAACAAAACCTCCCCCGTCAGTCCGAAGCCGGGCGGGCTAAAGGAACCCTTTCAGAAGGGCAAAAAAATCAAACTAATGGTTCCTTTGGAAATCATGTTTTACATATTGTAAACATTGATCGAGAGAACCCCAACGGTATCGACTTTCAAATGTAAAAACGAGCGGTGAAAAGACCTAACAAAGTGTGAAGGGATGTTGGGGGGGGGCTTAGACGGCCTTGGAAGGTCAAATAAAGGTTGAGACATTCCTCAACAGGTAGCGCGACGGTGGGAGGCCGGATAATGGTAGGTCTAGGTGTCTACGAGATTAGGGAGGTGGAGGACCTCTAAATGAAATGGGAGAGGAAAAAATGAGAGAGGAGATTTGTAACAAGGAGTTATGGGACAATGACCTGAGGTACTTCTTTAAGATACATTTTCATACCTCAAGAACAACATGCACATAGTCAAGATATAACTGTGTGAAAAATCATACAAGGTTTTATTAATCGTGCATGCAAGATTAATAACTATGTTTAAAATCAATCATGAAGAGTTATAAACCCATTGTTTTGTCAGTTACTTAATTTAATTAGAGAAAAAGTGGGCGTTTTATAATAGACTGAACGAAATTTAGTTTATATTTGCTATGCAACATTTTTGAGTTGATTCGCTCTGGATTTGAAATAGGCCTAATCTAAGTTGTTTTGCCAATATAGTGCATATTCAACTCATTAAGAATACAATTGTTACTTATTTGTATTTGCCAATCTTACATAAACCATGAGCATGCACTTTTGTCCTGAGTTTTCGCCTGATGGAGTTAATAAGTCTGGGTAGAAAAAATATTAATAGATAAAAAATAACTATTTTACAGAGATATTGTGTACTTTTGGCTCTGCCTTAAATTCTAAGAGGGACATAATAGGTTTGGAAAATACTAGAATAATAAAAGGTTTCATACTCTACTTAAAACGTTTTTCATTTATAAACACTCAGTTTATATTTTTAAGCATTGCAATTTTATTGCAAACTATTTACACTATTTTAAGTATTTGTCATCACACTATTAACTTTAAAGTTACTATATTATTCGGCTTTAATTAGCGCAGTATTCAGTAATTTTCTTTTAAAAATTTGATTTAATAGTAATATTTAAGAAATATATAGAAATCATCAAAACATAAAATGGTTCAAAAACCTTTATTTAACTATCTTAACATTTTTTTAATACTCAAAACAAAAATAAAAATAATTCCACGTTCACATTATGTGTAGTTTGTTTAGAAAGGCGCATGGATACACAGCATAGCATGATACGACCTCTTATAACATATTATTTCATCCCAAACTGCGCTTTATTCTCAACCCCGAGTGTATAATATCGTTTACAGCGCGGTCTAGCAATAAACTGAACAACCGCAGTGTTATAACGGAAACCAAAGATGCTCCCTCACATTTGTATTTTAAATTGTCTTTGCTACAAACAATGTTACCACCTCGAAATATAAAAACAACAAAAAATGTTTTGTCTCGGTAAACTATAGTTTCTTAGAAACCAACTTCTTTTAATTAACTGACTTAAGGACATCTTCTAATGTGGAATCAGCGATTCTGAAGTATTTTTATTACTTGGTAAAGTGTTGTTTTACTCTTTATCTTTTGGGTTTGATAACTGATTTCAATAATTTACTTACGTCTGATAAATTATACTATAATACAAGGGATACTGATGATGTACTAATGTTATTTAGTTAGTGCAGCCGTTTAAGTATTTAAACCAGCTACATCAATGTTTGTCTCACAATGTAGTAGAATGAACTCGAGTTAGGACCTGTAATAATATTTTAACTTCAGGCCTTGCTAGAAATGTTTTTTAGAATTTGTTTGATTTAATTTTAAATTATAATGTAGCTAAACATTTTATAAAAATAGTTATAATTTTTATTCCGGTTAGTACATAATTCCCCAAAGAATTTTCTTTGTCAAATAGGGTTTACAATACTTAAAAATATATTTACACTTAATTATCTCTTTGGGGCTGATGATGACCGGCATGACTCATCGAAATCGATAGCATTGAATCACCTTTTAAATATATTAACCGTCGTTTATTTGAGTACAGTAAAATAGTAAATATAAATTTAACCATCGGAAAACTATTTAATTTTACCCCGTAGTTATAGCAACATTTAACATGTTGATTGAAAAAGTGATTTATTAGAAATTATAACAATATGTTTCTAAAAACCTTATCCAGGCAATGAACTAAATCTTGTTACTTAATGTAAGTTTAACAATTAAACTCGTAGGTATTGGTATTAAGAATTCACTTCATTGAATATGTGATGGGGAGAGGTAATTACAAATTAAGAGCTCTGGGAATGAAATGGGGTATTAATAATAACGAAGTTGTTTATGATCAGCTATCCTTTTAAAGCCCCGAGGGTAGCAGTTACAGTCTGGAATTAAACTTACACACAAAGAGGTCATATGTGGCTGGGTTATTAGTGAATTTCCTTTGGAAAGTGAACTATTAGCATGACCCGCACGGTGAAACTTAAGCCCGGGACCACCATAGAAGTTCCTAACGTGACCCCCTGAACACGTTTTGGGGGGTCGTTCAAAATGTTTTATATATATATATGTATATATATAAATATATGAATATATATAAATATATTTACATATATATATTTATGCATATATATATATATATATATATATATATATATATATATATATATATATATATATATATATATATATATATATATATATATGTGTGTGTGTGTGTGTGTGTGCAGGCACTCTATCGGTCGCATTTTTTGTCCGATTAACTTGAAATTTGGTAAGGACGTTCCTTTCTGCAATCAGTTGGACAAGTTCGTTGGGCAAAACAATCGGAAAACTCTAAACCCTTTTTTGGGGGGATTAATCGTTCAAATTTCGGGTTTTTGGGCCCAAAAAGGGTCAGAAAAGCCCCGGATGTAAAATTATTTCATGTAAAAAGATGGGAATTAGTGAGGCGAAAGTTTTAAGCTCTCTCTCGTCATTCTAGCATAAATATTTACCGAGTTATTAAAGAAAATGTGTTTCGACTAAACACAGTACGTTGTCTTATGGGGTTTTACACTAGAAAAGCCTGTTATTCCTTTTTTAGAGTACTTTTATCATCCCCAGCAACTCACGCCTACTTTCAAGACTGCCCGGACCTTCTCCTAACATTATAATGCGCAAAATTGTAGTATTCCCAGCTTTGCAGGTAAATGAAACCAGGAGCATCAGAACAGCCAAAAAATCAATGTTTTCAGATTTTAATAGAAATTGGAATACATGTATGTTTTTACACATATTTTGAGTTTTAAACTTTTTTTGGAAATTCACTTCCCTCACGTCAGCGTGCTGCGTGCGAACTCGTTAATTAAATTAAAACTGTTAACCGAAGTTAATCGTTAAACCGTAGTTTAGAATTTTAAATTAACAAATGAGCAACTCAGCAATAAAAGTTAATTTTACTAAAATATTAAATAGTGATTTATTCTGACTTTGTTTAGCAAAGCTTTTATTATGTATTTTAGAAAGAAAAATAGCATCAGTTTGGTAAGATGCAATGGTAAATTACGAAAATGACAGACAACTGGTTCATAAATCAGTTAACCGCACGTAGAAACTCTATAGCAAGTCCATCAAATTAACGAATAAAGTATATTAATAAATAAACAATATTTAATACTAATAAACTGTTACACAGCAGAAAATAACAAAAGAGTTTTTCGCGCGAAAATTCCCAGGCCGCGAGATTGAGATTAAATAAAGAACCGGAACCACCCATGCGTTATAACCTAATATTATCATCCCTTCACTCAACGTAAAAACTACCTCATTTTACAATTTAAATACATATTATTTTGAGGTATTACATTTAATATAATTAAGAATCACTCACTTTCATCAATGTACAACAGCAATGTTGTTAGAGAAGTGAGAAAACGCAGTGTCAATTATACTCGGATGGGGAACGCCTTCATTTTGTAAGAAAGCAATTTAGCTACACTCTGTTACTGCGGGTTGCCTGCAGACAGGCGCTATGGTGGGACATAGTAAAGTGTACTGTATAATCAACTTACCAAGAAGGACTTTCGGGAAATCAAATAGTGCTCTTTTTACTCACCTGAAATAAAAAATCAAAAAGTAAGTATTTGTTTAACTTAATTACAAGTAAAACTAGTACAACGAATACAATAGAATAATAAATAACACTATTAAAATTATTAGTATTTTTTTAGATAAACATTAGTAGCAATTATTATTTTCACGAAAATAAAATTCACCCCTAACTTAAAGTTCCAAGTATAATTCAAAACCAATAAATAATATTTAACTAATAGCTGTAATTAATGTCGATTGAATATATCTAAACATAGGGAACGAGCTCACAAATTAGAACCAAAAGGAAAAATTACATAGGTAAACATTTGATTATTTAAACATAAAGTTAATTTAAGAAACGTATAAGTGTATAATTTTGTAGATTAAACCATAACAACAGTAAAACGACAACGCAGCGGTTGTCTTCAGAGTAACTGGTTGTACATGTTTAACTCTTTGTTTTGTGGTTAGCTGGAATCAGAAATTCGCCCAAAACGCACATTTCCTAGCAAATGAATCTTATTAAAAGAATTACAATTTTTACCCTGTAAAAATAAAATTATGTGACTTCTCAAAAACCAAAATGATTGTTCAAGAGAAAGTAAAGCAGGTAATTTTACGTACTATGCAGTTATAACAAACATTAATTTCTGATTAATATATTCATATGTTGAAAAGTCAACGTATGAGAACTTAAGATGGAACGTAACTGTTGTTAGTAGCCAACACAGTTCAATAAATCGTTCAACAACAGAAATACTAAATCCTTGAACACATTCAACAGAAGCGTTTCCGAAGGCAATTTAACTTCGCTAATTACCGTTACCGTTTGTCAATAGCGCTGGGGGAAGGATTTGTCCACTAACTCATTGGTTACGGTAAACCTAAAACGAGGTCGCACGCAGCACGCTGACGTGAGGGAAGTGAATTTCCACATAAAAAACAATAAAAACTCAAAATCAGTTAAAAACATACAATTATTCCAATTTTTATTCAAATCTGAAAATATTGTTTTTTTGGCTTTTTTGATGCTCCTGGTTCTATTTACCTGCAATGCTGGGAATACAATTTTGCGCATTATAAGGTTAGGAGAAGGTCCACTCAGGCTTTAAAGTAGGCGTGAGGTTGTTGGGGATGATAAAAGTACACCAACAAATGAATAACAGGCTTTTCTAAAGTAAACTCCCCATAAGACAACGTACTGTGTTTGGTCAATCAACATTTTCTTTAATAACTCAGTAAATATATATGCTAGAATAACAAGAGAGGGCTTAAAAGTTTCGCCACACTAATTCCCACCGTTTCTCATTCGTTAATTTTACATCCGGGGCTTTTCTGACCCTTTTTGAGCCCAAAAACCCAAATTTCTAAATTTACAATCCCCAAAAAAGGGGGTTAGAGTTTTCCGATTGTTTTGCCCAACGAACTTGTCCAACAGGTTATAGAAAGGAACGTCCCTACCAAATTTGGAGTAAATCGGACAAAAAATGTGACCTCTAGAGTGCATACACATATATATGTTATATATACAATTTTGAACGACCCCCCAAAGCGTGTTCAGGGGGTCACGTTAGGAACTTCTATGGTGGTCCCGGGCTTAAGTTTCACCGTGCGGGTCATGCTAATAGTTCACTTTCCAAAGGAAATTCACTAATAACAGTTGGGGAACCACTACAAATGGGCTGGGGAATGACCGAAGTTTCACTCAGGTGAAAATCTGATTTACATATACTGACTGTGTCTAACTGTGTACTTCATTTCTTGTATACACGGCATAACGTACAACCTATCTACTAACTCATTGAAATACTTCCCCTTGCAATGTAAAAAAATCTATACAAATAGAAAATAAAACTTAGAAAGTAATCTGAATAGAACAAATATATGACAACATTTCCTGAGTAGCATAGTGGTTAGAGGCACTCGGCTTTAATCTGAGGCTACCAGAACGATCCCAAGCTAAATCATGAAGAGTTTTAGTGAAGGGTCAAAATCAGATTCAGTTGCCAATTGTCTAAGGGCAATTAATTAACAACAAATAATTTTTAACTAAAGGTCAATTTAGATAGGAACAATACCATAGCTTGGACCTGGACCGTTCCGAATATCTTTCAATCGATTGATCAAAAAGTGCATTTATTTATATACTTTGATAATCCAAATAATACATTTGTATTTTGGACAAAATAAACAATGGAAAACCGTCTGTTTTGGCTGGCACTAATTGAGTAGAAGTCCAGCCACTATGATTGCATTCTCTCATCCTCCTGGTGCACTATAATAATTTAAGCCCTGCTTAAAACAATTAAAATATATTTCAAAATCAATTAAAAAGCAGTAAAAAAATACAAGGGTGCCGAATATAAACGTTAGAAATGTCAGGCTATGATGCAAAGATGTAACTATTTAAAAAAGCATGTATTTAGCAGTGTAATATAATATAGCCGTACGGTACCTAATTGCATTACAATATAAAATGTTAACAACCCAAAATGGAAACGACAAACTTGCATTACAGGGTGAGAGTGATATCTTCTTTCGTTGTCACATCAGGAGTGATTGTTGATGGGAATTGGTCGAGGGTTATGACAAACTAACGCCGGATTACAGGGCGGTTGGAAAACTTGACATATGACACCAATCAACATTTGTTTACAAAACGATCGTAAAAATTTAGAGTTGACCTTACCCAGAGTACTTCCCCCCTCTTCCCCTTTTATTGAGGTTAAGAGTTACCTTGCTTGTCATTAGTTTTTAGGCGATTAAGATTGATAACTTTATGTAACTATACTTCCCATTTCAAATATATAGCTATGGTATTTATTAGCTGAATGTATTTCGTTAAAGTTTAATTTTAATTTTAAAATCTAAATAAGTTCCACTCATTTTGTTGTGTCATGGTGTTTTTTTTTTTACCAATTGACAACAACTTTATGAAAATATGTTTCCTACTTGTATAACATTATAAAAATATTATGAATAACTGTAGGTAATTTTAACCTAATATGCAAAGTTTTAAGGTCCATCAAAGAGGGTGGCACGGTAACAATACAGGTTGAATCAGGCCTTGAAAAGCCAGGGGTGAATCAGGTTTTGTAAAACATGAAATAAACCTATAGTATATTTTTTATGAAACTGTTTATTTTTGTCATTAATGTTTTTACAGTTTCGCCTTAGGTTTTCATTAATGAGTATTTTTAATTTAGTTTATATTAAAACAGCAGAGTTAGAGCTACTTACAAAACAAAAATTATTTTTATACTTAGCTTGATATTTTAGGTGCAATATATAAACACATTATTAATGAAAAACTGTGATATGTAAAAATCTGTGCATACCTTTTTATCGCGGCTAATTCACATTGAAGTACCTTTTTACTTTCTCCCTCTATACATAGTATATGGAGAAAGTTATGGAGAAAGTATTGTTTTCGTCAAAATTTTCGAATTTGAGTTGTTAGTGGAAATATTTGTTTTGGTGCTCCCTGAACCCAAAAAAGTGGTTTTTACGTGATGTCTGTCTGTGTGTGTGTGTGTGTGACCGTCTGTGTGTGTGTGTGTGTGTGTGTGTGTGTGTGTGTGTGTGTGTGTGTGTGTGTGTGTGTGTGTGTGTGTGTGTGTGTGTGTGTGTGTGTGTGTGTGTGTGTGTGTGTGTGTGTGTGTGTGTGTGTGTCTGTGTGGATGTGTACAGTGCTAGAGCCCTAACCAATGGGCCGATTTTGATGAAATTTGGTATGTGGTACTAATCCACGATATCTCCAGGCGTTTTTTTCATTTTTTGAATTTTTGATTTTTAAGGGTAATTATCCCCCAAAAACCGCCAAAAAACATGAAAAATCCAAATTTCTGAAAAACGGCTCTAACGATTTTGATTAAACTTCAGTCGTTTGTAGAACTTTAGTTTTCCAACAAAATGACACCACCCGCATTCCTGTAAAAACTCGGGTTCAGAAATTACGGGACTTAAAACATCCAAAATTAAGTTTTTTAAATTTTTCATAAAAATACATAAATATAAAAAATGTTACTATTCACCATTAAAAAGAGCTCAAAAAACTAAATAATTTAGTATTTTGAATTACTATTCTACGATTGCTGGTTTCGGAGAAAATTGACATTTTCATTTAAAGGTAATCGCAGTACGTTGTTCAATGTTATTCTTATGGGGAATACAAAAATTACTATTTCTCTCTTATTTACTGATCAATTTCATTCAAACTTGATATGCTTGTCAATTAAGCATTGACCAACAGAGTTAATTCGAAATATGTTGACCCTTAATATCCCTGGGGGGGAATAGGGGGCATTTCCCCTCTTAAAACCCCAAGTGTAGCAATGGATCCTGTAGTGCCTCCAAAGCAGGGATTTGGGTGGATGTTTTTTAAAACAACTTGTTTACAAGATTTTCTGTACATTCGACCGTGCTTTGTATTCCATATTTAGTAAATAAAAAGTAATTTATTCATTAAAGTTGGGCTAAAAGGGAGAAAGTATGTGTCAGTTTCCTGATACCGTTTATTTATTTTAAGCTTTATTGAACGATTTTATTTAATTACGCCCAGTAAAATTTGTTTTGCAAGTACAAGATTTATTTATAATAAATAAAATTATTTATAAAAAAGTTCCCTTAAGCTACAGATCCACCAACTACAAAATCAAGCAAGACAATTTTTATTGTTCTTATTTTCTCCATAACCGTTAAAAAGAGATACCATCCAAAACATAATGTAAGAATATCGCGAAATAATAATTACAACACAAATGAGTTATTTCAAAACACGTTTTCACTTCTGATATATTTGTACGGACACGTAACGAAAACCTAAATGTTTATTGAAAATATACCCTCCTACCTTTTGAGGTAGAACGAGAACTAACTTTGAATTTTATATCAAAAACCCTTTTTTAACTTTTGCACAAAAAAACAATAATCAGATTTTAAATCAAGCAATAATTGGAAGAATATCATAAGATTACGTTTTTGAGAGTTGTTTATAATATAAAATATAAGAAGAGTAAAGGTAATTTCCGGGTGCGGATTGAATTTTCTTCTACCTCAATAAATACAATTTACCCCTTGAAAAGTTACAAGATTGGAGATTCATTTCAGTCTAACAACTTTTAAAATCTATTATTAAATGTAATTGCTTTCAAAGACACTTAAATATGAAATCAATAAAATAGTAACATAATTCATTACCACAATCAACCAACCATGGGAGATTCTATTGTCATCCCTGAATTTAATAATTTAACATCGCACTTACTTGTACATATAATAGAAAAATCGTAACTAATTATTGATAATATCTCATAACATAACACATGTCTCTAAATGAAATCGTGAATACGTTTAGGATAATGATTGCTTCTGAGAAATAATAACACGCTTTCAAAGCTTTAATGTAGAAAACGTTTATTTCTATATGACGACAGGATTGAATTGAAATGCAACCAGACTCAAGACGTCAGGCGTTTCCTTAGCAGAGTTTCACGTTTATTTTAAAGTTTACCACAATGAATATCTTGTCATTGATAATTGAATCATCTACCTTCACTTTGCTTAAATACCAGGTGATTCAAAAATAAGTATACAAATTCATTCAGGATTCAAGTTTCATCAACATCGTTTAAATCTGCTAAACATTGGTATCAGTGGGTAGCAAATATAACCATCAGTTTTATTTCAAACAGTTGATTGTCAAAAATTGCAGAAGTGGAGTCAGTTTTATGGTCTTGACCCTCACACCATTTGGAGCTAAGACAACAGCAAAGTGGCAATGACACACCTGACTTCAGGTCTTCAGACGTTTGGCCACAACTTGGTTACAGAATTAATGCCTGCCGGTCGACGAGGTGAACAAATTGAAAATCCATAGTATATGGAACAAGAGTGGGAATATGTTCTTGCTTACTATATTTATTTACAGGAATCTTATGTTTCAACAACATAAGAGTCATTTACCTCATGATTAAAACTTAGCTGGGCTATTCAAAATATATCATTATTTTTTAATAGCTCTAACACGTTTTTTAAACTAAATAAACAGAATGGCATGTTCTGATTTTATGTAGTAAGCATTTGAGGGAGCATTTATTGCACACAAAAAATAGGTGTATTAAAACATAGATCTTTCTAAACGACTTGTAAAAATTCTACAGAAAAATGGGTCTTACTAGATGAATAGGAAAACATTAAAACATTTGGCGAATAATTAAGGTAAGGTTAGATATCCTCCTGAAATAATATATTATGAAAACTATACAGATTGTATCAAACTAATTACATGGTGTAGGTTGTATTATGCAAATTGTACCATACAAACTGAAAATAAAAAATTAAGAATATTTTGCAAAACCTCTTTTCAGTTAGCTCAATTGGATTACCGAAATGTCAGAAGTGACGTTTTATCTGGGAATGATGGATTAAAAAGCGGGCAGTCGAGAATGACTAATGAAACTCATTGTTTCGTGTTTACTAAAAACGCAAAAATGACAATCTTTAACACATTCATTTACACTAAGTATTTCATGTTTTTTATACAACAAATATTTACTACATTCCACCACCACTGTCCAAACGTAAAGTTCTGCATTTTCTCCGATATAACTGAACAGAGAAAACTAAATTAAATGATGGTAAAAGCAAGGTTTAACTAAATAATGAGCAAAGTTCAGCTACCACAACTTATTGGAATCCAAGGATTTTTTAGGTAAAATTATAAATATGAGTACACAATTTCAAAAGCCAATAATATTTAAATTATTTTGGAATGAGTCATGTTACGAGGTTCATATGATTTAGCATCATTTCGATGCTTATAATTATTAGTGAAAACATATTGAGCCACTAAGGTTTTTCGGACTGTCTTTAATGGTTGAATCAACATTTCAACTGTAGGGACACAAAAGCACATGCGAGTCAATCGTCTGCAATCAACATTTCAACTGTAGGGACAACAAAAGCACATGTGAGTCAATCGGCTGCAATCAACATTTCAACTGTAGGGACACAAAAGCACATGTGAGTCAATCGGCTGCAATCAACATTTCAACTGTAGGGACACAAAAGCACATGTGAGTCAATCGGCTGCAATCAACATTTCAACTGTAGGGACACAAAAGCACATGTGAGTCAATCGGCTGCAATCAACATTTCAACTGTATGGACACAAAAGCACATGTGAGTCAATCGGCTGCAATCAACATTTCAACTGTAGGGACACAAAAGCACATGTGAGTCAATCGTCTGCAATCAACATTTCAACTGTAGGGACACAAAAGCACATGTGAGTCAATCGGCTGCAATCAACATTTCAACTGTAGGGACACAAAAGCACATGCGAGTCAATCGTCTGCAATCACGACGTTTCAATACTCTCGTCAATCAAACAAATTTGACTTTTTATTTTCCGTTTGAAAGGGTCCTTGCTTTTTATGGATAATTAAAAAAATCTAGGACTGTAAATTTTGGAATTGTTTAAACATTATTCTCACGTGCATTGCATGATTTTTATTTTAAAAATCTACTCCATAACAGAATCAATAATAAGGTTTTTAGGTTTTGAGATTTTCTCTAGTACTTCAGTTACTACTGAAGTACTGTACTAAATATTTTCAGTTCCGTTCAAAACTACACTCACACACACACACACACACACACACACACACACACACACACACAACAATCTACAATCTCGCTCAGTTATATTAAGACGTGATCTTTTATTCAGCTCGATGATTTTTATAGTAATTGAAACTATTAAAATTACAACTGTTGGCCGTTAAAAAAGAGGAACTAAATTCGATAATAATATTAAAGTTTTGAAAAGTCTGTAGTTCGACAATTTAGTTTACTGCATTTTTCATATAACGAAAGACTGTTTAGATGTTATTTAATGTGAAAATAAATAAATAATTTGGAATTCTAAGTAATAATTAAAAACTTGGTGCATTGTTATCAGACTTCTCATCGAAGATTAAGCCAAAACAAGTAAGCTTGATTGCCGCTTGATCCAGTTTTAATAACGGCTCTCTCGCTCAGACAACAGTGTTTGAAAACTTGTTTTTATACAAAGATATATAATTAATTTAAACACATAATTTGTTAGACGAATATATGAACGATTCTACATCTTAAGAAATACTTTGGGTTCGAAATTATTGAATTATATATATATATACTTAATTTGGTAAGATAACGTTAAAAGTAAAAAGAATTCTGACTAGCAATTACTGTTTAAAAAAATAAAGTAAAAAGTAATTTTGTATGTGAAAAAGCTGGTTCCTAGTTTTTAATCTTGGGTTTGCCGTCACGTTTCATCATGCTTGTTGCAGCCACATATCTTTTAACATTACAATTATTTGTACGGTATCCATAAAATATTCATAGATTTTGTGACTCAAATTGTATAAAGTAATAATGTCCACCTGTCGTGGCTTTATTTGTTTATAATTTGTTTTTATCCATACATCTTAAATACATAAACTATTTACATGAACAAATAATAACTTTTCTCACAAAGATGTATCGGAAACTTTTAAGTCAAACGCGTGCTGGATCGCTATCAGTCACGTGTTCATTGGGAACATTCTTAGTGAAAAAACGTTTAGAAAAGAAACCATTAAAAGGAGCATTTTAATTTTATAATCAACTTTAATAATTATTTAAGTAAAATCAACTGTGGTAGATGATTTATCTCATTTGTTTGAAAAGTATAAAAGCCGGACTTGTATCAAACAGAAAAGTTAAAATAACTTACTAAAATAAAGTTGTGAAAATTGATTAACATATACTATGAATCTTACTCAGTAGCGAAACTGTTTAAAATCTAGAACCACTATTACAATGAGCCTTCTTTACAAGAACATCAAAATTTAATATAAAACTGAGGTAAAATTAATCAGAGCGGCCCAGCATGATAGGCAGAGAAAGCTAAAATAATTAACAACAGTCACTCATCCGTAACTCAGTTAACTCCGCCCAGCGTGTATGTATTTGTAAAGAATCTGCAAGGTCTACTTCAAACTTTTCAAAACGCTAATAATTTAGCTCTCTCTTGCGTTTGAACTGTTAAAGGATAATCAGTTATAAAATAAAATACTTAAATGAATAATCAAAATACTATCAAATAAATATTGTCTACACAAAACAATGCTGAATTAACAGAGAGTAAAAAAATCTGCTAATCATATCCAGTTTTATCTTTTAAATTAATTTCCGTTAAAAAATAAAATTAAAAACTATTTCCGTATAGAGGACTACAAAATAAAGGTGACGTAATTTTGGTTAAGTGCATCTCTTAAAATATGCAAACGAATATTTAAAATATCAATTGATACTTGATTTGATAATAGCAATTTGTGTCTGCACGCCATTTTAACTTTGCTGGTCCGCTCATTAACAAAAGTTACCGAGCCGAAACCTCTACTTTTAATATCCACTTTTAGTCAGGCAGCCTCTATACAATATTATCAGTCTCCTTAGAATGACATAAATGGAAGTAAAAAAGAAAACCGTTAAATCAAAATATTCTTTTTGCTTTTATTTTTAATAGATTTGGCTACCACTGATTTGAAACATCTTAAAAAAACCAGTCATTACCACACCTCCCTTAATATATCTACAAAACAAATACGCTTTTAATAAAACTAGTCTAACAATATGAACTTTAAATTAAAAATGTACAGTGAAAGTACGCAATTATAACTGAAAATCAAACCGTAGTATACATTTTATACTAACATATGAGATATCCGGTTTTACGGGGGAATACTCAGTTGGTGTGCTGCATTCTGTGATTAACCTTTTCAACAATTTCAAATGACAAACGTCTGTTTATGTTGTCTTCTGATAAAATAAAATGAATGTATTGGAAGGCCGATGGGGATCCTGAGAAAATTGTAATTACGTATTTAGAATATAACATATTGTTTACTAAAACCTCTTTAGAAAATAATAATACACTTGTTGGACCTTTAACATTTAGTATATTCTACCTAGACTATGTTTATAACATAACTAGTAACTACAAATATGCATCCGTTTTAAATGCGCTGATATAAGTAAAACAACAACCGAATGCAGTACTGTCCTGCCAAAAATGGAGGTTGACGCGTTTGGCGGGAGGCTAGGTCAGAGGGAGGGAGGTTTGGCGGGAGGCTAGGTCAGAGGGAGGGAGGTTTGGCGGGAGGCTAGGTCAGAGGGAGGCAGGTTTGGCGGGAGCTAGGTCAGAGGGAGGCAGGTTTGGCGGGAGGCTAGGTCAGAGGGAGGGATGAATAGTTAGGGACCAATAGTCGCCCACGTCACACGAGACTACGAAAACCTCTCTGTGTTTATTTAAAACAATATATATTTGAACATGTTGGAGAACTGCTGTTTCGCTGCTTAAACTCAATCGGTAACCTTCCAATTTATGATTTTTCGACTTGAAGCTCAGAATTACCTAGTAGAACACACTTGAAGCATAATCAACAATTGTAACCCAATAAAGGGGAGAAATTATTTTCTCATAAAATGCTCGTGTAAAGTGATTGAGGTCATGAGACGGGGTGGAAAACGGTTGATACTGTTAATACATCATTTTAACAGCCCCCAGCATACCGCTCTCCCGCGTCGTCACGTCTTCTCGGGCCACTCACTTCAGAAAGTGTGTTATTTGTTTGATCCTTTTCCGAAAATGTAGTAAGGAACATCAAAAAATCAAATACTTTGTACATTAGGAGAAAATAGTTCTGCAAAAACTGCACTTCAAACAATTTCCACAAATAAATACGATAAAAGGAAAATTAATACTGACAATTTTATATGTAATTGGGGGAAAACACATTTTGGCGTACAATAAAACTACCTATCACTTTTTTTTGGTTTTATTACTGTACAGCTGTGCCTTAATTACCAAATTTATAAACAAAGAGAGGGGAGTTTTACTCCTTCCATTGTTCGTATACTGGTAGACAAAAGCAACCAAGTAACCATCAATGAGACGTAAAATTAAGCAATAAAAACAAATCAAATCGCTTTATCCAAAAGCATGAGTTCGGAAGGACTGTGGTGGGGGTAATTTTCCCCTCACTCCCCTCTTTTACTAGGTGGTCCTCAAGTCATCTCCGTACATTGACAACAACTGTGAGGTTTTGTGACTACATCTTTTACTACATGGAGGTCCCGAGTAAAATTTTACCAAGGGGTTTGCAAAATGATTACCAAAACTGTCATTTTATTAAAATCTACCATTGTCTTAAGAACAAATTTTGAACAACGGATAACTTTGAAAACGTCAATAATAATGATGTAAAGCGATGTTTTCCTCTCGCCTAAAAGGAGTTAGTGAAATCTGTCGAAAATGTAATACTTTCCCGCCTCAGCACTTTGCGTGGAAAACTACATTATAAGTGAAGAAGCCAGAAATATTGTTCCCGGGAAAACCCATCTGTACTCCACAATGCTTTTTTGTTGTAGTTTACGATAAAAAACTCCAAATTGCATATTGACATTTCTTACTACCCTTTCTTGACAGACCCAAAATTGAGGTTGGGGGGAGGGGGTTAAGGGTGTTGAGATTATTGGCTATTGAGTTAACATTTAATTGCCAACGACGGTATGATGATTTTTAAAGACACTAGTTAAATATAATTGTAACAGTAAGTAGTATCAGCACGGTTTATTGTCACTAAAACATTTTCCACTTTGGGGAATTATTTCTCACCAGAGCATGAATTGCTACTTACTTTTAAATGGTAAATTGCATTTAAAGGAAAACTATAGTTGGGCTTTAATTAAGCCACCTTGTAACCGAACTTGAGCGTGATATACCTATCCAACTAACGATGTAAGTAAGCCTGCTTTGCTTGGATTGAAGCAGATTTAAGCTTTGATTGGAGCAGCGAACATCTACAGCTGACTTCTGTATTGACTCACGCGGTTAATTACATATATATTGTTCTGATGGAAGGTCGCTGTTGAACGACCTAACTTAATCACGAAGAGTTTAATATTTAACGTCCTATAGAATAAAAAATTAAATTGCCTTAAGGGGTGAAAAATTAAATTCAAATTACGGGTGAAAAATTAAAATGAAAGAAACTTTAACCACGGTAAAATTAGCACAATGAATTAATCAATTATTGACCTACAAATATGAACAGTTAAAAACTGCTGGAGTTAGATAACGTAGATTAAAATCTCAAAAGAGAAAACCCGCACTTGAAGCAGTCGTCTGAATGAATTAATTTAAAGCAAGTGCTGATTACGAAGCTTATTGTTATCCAGTTGATTGAAACAGGGACACGTCCAAACACAAAGCTTACAATTGTATAACAATTGCACAAACCTTAATAATAAACTATAACAAATTTCGTTTGAATTCCGTTAAAGTAAAATGTCTTGGTTTCCTATAAAAAGTAGAACAGCATAACTAATAGCTAAACTAAAATACATTTACCAGACGAAAAAATCATACCGACCTTGAAAATTAAAATCTACTCGAGCACATTCAACAGAAGCGTTTTCGAAACCAATTTAACTTCACTAATTACCGTAACCGTTTGTCAATGGCGTTGGCGAAACAATTTATCCACTAACTCATTGGACGTAGTAAGCTACTTGACGACTGGACAAGGGATAACATTCTGCTCTGTTGAAAATGTGGTTTGCATATCTGATTACTTCGCAATAACTTTTTACCCTACCACTTAAATTAACTGTTCTTTCAAAGAGAACACCATCGTAAATTTAAACCGTTACAACGAAACTCAATTAGGATTGGTTCTCAGTAAGATACGGGATTGAATGTATTTAATGGAGCAGATCTGAATGCAGACACTGACTCCTTTACTACGACTTTCTTCTAAATATTTTCATAATAATATAAAGCTGATTTAGCTATTAGGTTACTCAGATTTACTAATATTGTAAGAGTATCAAACATTGTTAAACATAACTGTCGACTATAAATTAATAAATGATCATTGATATATAATTTCTTTTGAGAAGCTTTGATTTAACCTTTTCAGTTTTTAATTCACAATGAAATAGAAAATATAAATTTCATTAGTAGTTTTTAGCTAATATATTTACTTTAGGGGCTAAGGAAAAGAGTACAAAACATCCCTTTTCCTGCATTCTGACATTGACGGTCTTTGTGAATACACTTCCATGGCAGGTAATTTCCTTGACAATGATTTGTTCACTGATAATTATTTTCTCCTACCCTCCACTAAATGGTAATATTTTTTCCAAGTATGTTTTCTGTTTTCACGAACGATTTCTTTGTAAAAAGTCATGAGAACTAAGCAATGTTACAAACGCCGTAGCATATAGCATGCATTAAATGAAATATATGAAAAAGGTAGACAACATTTAAAATGGTAGTTTGTTATCTTCATATATGTTGAACTAATTAGGAAAACTATGGACAGTTGGAGTGCATCACCCACTATATCAATTTTAACGTTTGAGGTGTTATTTAAAACCCATAAACTGTATTGTGATATTGTACGCTAACAATTCGATAGCATGTTTTTTAAGGGCTAAAACTTTACTTAAAATTCGCCCTTTTAGATATTGTAAAAGGGAATTCAGTCTCAACTGAGGTTATTCAGGTGCAACAGTTAATTATAAATTACTTAAAGGATTAAAATCAACAGTTTTGGAATGTTGTACAATTTTGTTTCTCTACTTCCCCAGTTATAATTGTGTTCTCGAGGTTAATCTATAATTATTTTGACTTCTTCACATTTACTTTTTATATTACATATTTTGATTATTCGAGCTTGCGAATTTTTTTGCACGAGTTAAAGTCTATTTTACTACTTGAATAACAATAAATCCAACTCTTGCAAATTTACACCATAGGTTTACAAGCATAAATAAAAATAAACCTGATTCAATAATTAAATGGGAATGTTATGCCTATTACCTTTTTCATGACAGGATTGGTAATGGATGGAAAAAAGTAGATGGCAATGAGGACCAAAAGTCGATTAGAGAGCTTGAAATAGAATGCCAATCAACGATTGTTTTTCACAGTACGTTCCGACGGTGGAAAGAGTTAACCTAACTACAGTAGTTTCTAATCGACCGAAAACGTTTAATGCTTTGATCTGAACCAATTGTTTTAAAGATGTACTTTACCGTTATCCTCTGTTATAAATCGAGGTCAAAGCAAAACAAATATATCTTAAATAAGTTCTACTCAGACTGGTAGTTGAAGTCGCCTTTTTCCTGTTTTTCAAAGAAAACCTTATTATTGAATCACTTTCCATTACGTAGTTTTGCTACTTGGCACAGAGAAAATGAAGAATAACAAACGTTACTGACCAAGTAAACATCAAACTTCCAGCTAATCTTCGTGAAAAAAACACAATAAAAACAACTGATTATTTATAAAACATTACACATACAGAGTAATTAAATTCTAGGCCTCCATCTCGATTTCAGTAATATACTAGAAGACAAACATATACTGTAATGTCGACACTGAGCAACTTTATGACACTATATGACAAAATGAAAATTAATAACCACATTACCTAAGATTTACAATCCAGTACGAACATCATTTTATGAAATGTGAGGAAGATTAACCATTCGCATTGCTTGAAACACTGTACACTATGCTTGATACATTTTAACCGTAGACAACCTGTCTTGTAGGGGTTAATATCATGATTGTATTACTGAATGACTTTAAATCTACAACGATAAGAAGCAGTCTTTTACACGCTTAAAAAAAGATTAGGACACACAAAAACCGGAAGAAATGTTTATTTGGCTTTCGACTGTTGCCTTTAAAATTAACAATTATTAAAAATTTTACCAAACTGTATTACAATTAATTTATGGTCGCTTAGCAAAATGTTTGGTCTTTAAGGGTAAGTGATGCTTTGAACGATCCTCATGAATACACTCATGTGACATTGGTAGTATTAAACGGCAGGAAGGATTTTGGAAAATAAAAACAGCAAAACAACGGTTACTATGTTAAAATAACATAAACCAAACCTAATTTATTTTACTCAATATTGTAGGAATTTAACAAAATAAAAAAGTAAGAGCATACATTTATACACTATGTCATTTTAGAATTGTTAAATTTAAAATGACTGCTTGACGTTTGAAAGCTCTCTCTAGCGACACGCGCACAGGTTAAAACGGTATACGATCATTCAACTGTAATAATTGTGATTCAAAACTAGCTTTTACTTTCTCCCCCTATATGGAGAAAGTACTGTTTTCGTCAACATTTTCGAATTTGAGTTGTTAGTGGAAATATTCGTTTTGGCGCTCCCTGAACCCAAAAAAGTGGTTTTTACGTGATGTGTGTGTGTGTATGTGTGTGTGCGTGTCTGTGTGGATGTGTACAGAGCTAGAGCCCTTATCAATGGGCCGATTTTGATGACAATTTGTATGTAGTTCTAATCCACGATATCTCCAGGTGTTTTTAATTTGTTTTAATTTTTTTTATTTTTAAGGGTAATTATCCCCCCAAAACCGCTAAAATACATGAAAAATTCAAATTCTCAAAAACGGCTCTAACAATTTTGATTAAACTTGCGTGGTTTGTAGAGCTTTATGTTTCCAACAAAATGACACCACCGGCATTTGTGAAAAAACTGAGGTTCAGAAATTATAGGACTTAAAACATCAAAAATTCAGTTTTTTATTTTTCATAAAAAAACGTACATTTTAAATAGGATTACTTATCACCATTAAAAAGAGCTAAACAACCTAAATAATTTAGTATTTTTAATTATTATTCCACAATTGCTGGTTGCGGAGAAAATTTAAATTTTTATTTTGCGGTAAACACAGTACATCACCTCATGCTATTCTTATGGGGAATACAATAATTACAATTTCTCTCTTATTTACTGATCAATTTCATTCAATTAGCATTGACCAACAGAGGAAATTCGAAATATGTTGCTACTTAACCCTGGGGGGGATGAGGGGGCATTTCCCCTCTTAAAACCTCTGTGTAGCAAGGGATTCTGTAGTGCATTCAAAAAAGGGATTTGGGTGAATATTTTTGAAACAACTTGATTAGAAGACTTTCTCTAGTTTCGACCGTACTTTGTATTTTATATTTAGTAGATAAAAAGTAATTTATTCATTCAAGTTGGGCTTAAAGGGGAAAAGTATGTGTCAGTTTCCTGATACCGTTTATTTAGTATGTAATAGGGAAAGTCTAAGGAACTCCCGAACCGATTGTTTTGCTTATGTCATAGATTCGAAGAAATCTTTTAATTTACAATCGTCCTAAGAAATCCGCCAAAAGAGCATTTATTTATTTTAATTGCAAAATGTGATCACAGCTGATCGCTAAACACCATTACCTTTCATTGAGCAATCCATCACACTTATTGGAATGCTTTTACAATAAACGTCATAAACAGCGGAGGGTACCTTCCCATCAACCCTATGTTTAGGCCTACTATCTAGCCATAAGTTAATCTCCTTATAGAAGTTTTAATTGGTTTCGCATTATCTGGTTAAACGGAAGATGTATGCACAAAGGTAACATCAGTTCGCTTACATTTGTCGAGGGAGTGACCCGAGAAGAGGGGATGACGCGAGAGCAGTTTGCTAGGGGCTGTTAACGGGATGAACAGCATCAACCCTCTCCACAACTATCACTCCACTTTCGCTTAATCTCTCAAAATGTTATGATTACTTAAAAACTTTTCCACTACATTGGTATAAGAATAGATTGTTATTTCTATTTTGCTTTGATTTTTGGCATTGTCTCAAGAATTAAATTGATATCTAATTGTTAATACTATTTTCATTCAAGCTGTGAAGGTCTGAAAAAATTCATTCTAATTAATCCTAATTAATTTCATCCTAATTAATTATCCTTACAATTGATGTTAATTGTAAGGGATTCGGAATACCTAGGACCCGACTTCTTTAAGTTAACACACGCATTCAAACCGGTCCAGTGTGTTCTTAGATCTCGATTTTACAAAATACGAGTATTAAAAAAAAAATAATAAAAGAAGAACGAGTTCGCACGCAGCACGCTGACGTGAGGGTAGTGAATTTCCACATAAAAAACGTATACAAATCAAAATCAGTGTTTAAACATACAATTTTTATTGAAATCTGAAAACATGTATTTTTTTGGATGTTCTGATGCTCCTGGTTCCATTTACCTGAAATGCTTGGAATACAATGTTGCGCATTATAAGATTAAGAAAAGGTCCAGTCAGGATTGAAAGTATGCGTGACGATACTGGGGATGACATAAATTCACCAACATATGAATAACAGGCTTTTCTAATGTAAAACTTCCATAAGACAACGTACTGTGTTTATTCTAAATACACTTTCTTAATTAACTCCGCAAATATTTATGCTAGAATGATGGGAGAGGGCTTGCAATTTTCGACCCACTAATTTCCATCATTTTTATGCATCAACATTTACATCCGGGGCTTTTCCGACACTTTTTAGGCCCAAAAACCCAAAATTTTAAATATAAAATACCAAAAAAGGGGGTCCAACGAACTTATCCAACTAATTATAGAAAGGAATGTTGCTACCAAATTTGAAGTAAATCGGACAAAAAATGCGACCGTTGGAGTGCAAACACATATATATAATTTTTAACGACCCCCCAGAACGTGTTCAGGGGGTCAAGTTAGGAACTTCTATGGTGGTCCCAGGCTTAAGTTTCACCGTGCAGGTCATGCTAACAGTTCACTTTTCCATAGGAAATTCACTAATAAGGAAAGATCAAGGAAAACAAATAGACCGCGTGGTTGAACTGAGAGTTTATAAACACGTTTCCCCAGAAAAACGGTAACAAATCAATTATTAACCGAAGCATGAATGTTTTAACAGATATTATTACATCATTTGGACGTACATGCATCATTTGCTATTTGCTAGTTTGGCTCTACATTTCAAACATTAGAATAACTTTGAAAACGTTACCCTTAAATGTGGTGTTACGTCTGCAGGTATATAAACAACGAATTTATTAGACTCATTAAAACGAAAATTGGAAAAATAGTTAGTACGCTCGATGTTCGTAGGTATGTGCTTTTATATGCATTGTTTCATTGAATAAACATTTGCGGTTGTTTCAAAGATTTGAATCGCTCCTTCAAATACCGCACCGAAGAAATTGCAATGAGTATTTATATATTGTACACACAATTTAATCTGAGAGATGATTTTTTTTTAGATACGCATATACGAGGAAGAGCAAAACAAATCTTGATATATTGCACCATGTATGTGTGGGAAGTAGGCGAGGCAGATGGCATGAACTAGTAAGAGTTGAGAGTTCCACGCGTAGAACCTATTTAGAATTAGATTGTGGTGGAAACTTTCTTTGTTTTTGCCTGAAAACGCCGCCTTATTGTGACGCTAAGCGTCACGCTATTTTATATAGTGTAGGCGTCCTTCATAACCGCTCCAAACGCCATCAGCGGTGTCGAGCCAGCTGATCTTTTGAACCTTTAACGGCGATTCTCGGTGGCGTCCCTCGCCCCTTTTCGTCGAAGCAGCTTTGAAGTGTCGGCAGGCCACCCGCTCCTTGCGAGCAACAATTTCCGTCAAAGCTTAAGTACCTTAATTTATAAGTCCTTAGTATCAGGAATGGCAGGCTAGACTACAATTAGAAGGGGCAATCCCTTAGGGAAGCCCCAAACAACAGGAATATGTAGGAGTTGCAAACGGTCGGGACCTCGTGTCTCGACCGCATTTGGTTTAACAAGTTAGATTCAGGTTTTTTCCTCTACTCAGAAGACAATTAATTAATTAACTATCATTGCTTAGATTCAGGAACTTAGTTATTCATATATTATCAGTTTATCAGGTTTAGACACTTGTAACAATTTCACTATTAGGTCTGGAAGGATATTTATTAGTTATTAAAAGTTTAACCCATCATCAGAGCTGGCTGGTATAGCATTCTGGTTTGGTAAAGATCCATAGGTCTCTGGACACCCAGTCACGTTTTCCAAGCCCCAATTAGTTTTCAGTACTTATTAGCACCACATGGCTTGGCCAGACCTGGGCCTGCCTAATTAGTTGGCTAGTCCTAAATTAGCCAAACCAGTAGCAGAGTCAGCACGCCCAGATTCCAGTTTGTAGTTACCATACAGTTGTATTACCCAATTATTACCCCAGATTAGTACGCCCCTCTTTCCCCCGTTTAGTTATGTCAATTCCAATTAGCAGCCCAATTAGCCACCCCAAGTACCATAACATTCCATCCCCCCGCTACATATGGTAGCACCAACAAGTATATATCTTTTACCCTCCCCCTGCTACATAATGTAGAGTTGTTTGATGCGCAAGCTCAAACTAATAATAATTATTCTAAAAGTTATTATTTTAGATTAAAGTTTACTGCCTCTGAATGAAAATATCAAAGGTAAACAGGTTTGCAATTATTTAAATCTACAATTTATTGTAGATATTTTTAAAAGTCATCCTGTTTTAAATTATACTATCCAAATTTAACTTCGTTTAAGCGTAAATATATTAAAAAGCGTCAACAATTGTTGGATATGTAGAGAAAATACTTATTATTACTTTAAGGACATTATATTAATTGTTGTATCCGGTAAAACATAAAATAATTAATAAAATACAAATATCGTTTAAATAACATAACGCGTTTCCAAAAACTCGAGCAGTTTATTGTGACAAAAATATTTACTGCCGAAACCCGGGATCGAACCAGGGACCTTTAGATCTTCAGTCTAACGCTCTCCCAACTGAGCTATTTCGGCTATGTAAACATATTACTTCTTTGTTCTTAAGAACCGACTAATAAACACAACGCAACTGACTTGTGATCTCTCAGTTGTTATCGATTTAGGCTCATTATCACAATTTTTTGTATTGATAACGTTTTTGTTGGCTATGGTAGAAAAACTACAGCTGATACCGCAAATGTCTATACTCTAGTAACCTCTTATGTATTTTAGTACATGACGTCCATTTATCTTGGATACTCTTTTTATGTTAAAGTATACTGGCATGATAAGAAAATTATCTCACACTCAGTTACCAAGTTACAAGTTTTAATACTTAATGACAAAGGTGTTATTGAAGACGCAAAATTTAAAACTTTTGGTTGTGTTTCTTATTTATTATTTATGAAATCAGTAGTGGAGAAACAGCAAAGAGACCCCAGAATCGGCGCTTTTTTCCCATGTTATTCTTATGGGGATCAGTTTTTGAGCCGACGCCCGATCCTACCCTACACAAATTTTCTTTTTGGCCCCTGCCTTATTTTCCCCCATTTAAAATTTGCATTAATTTTAATACATCCTTTGCAGAAATCCACGAGTTCAAAAATAACTCCACACTAAATAAACAACACATGTAAACAACTTAGAAGTTATTGTATAGTAGTGGGTAAAGGAGAAAGAGGCCCCACTTCCGGCGCTTTTTCCCCATGTTATTCTTATGGGGAGCCGTTTTTGAGCCGACGCCAGCTCCCGCCTATAGAGCTCCCGCGCGTTGGCCAATACTAATGTCCAACCCCTGCCTATATTAAATATATTGTCCCCATCCCCATCCCTCCTCTATATTTTTAAAAATTAATTTTCAAATTCTAAAAAACTATCTTTGGTGTTTACTGTCCGATTTGTCTGCAATTTGGATATGTTATTGTCCTAGGCAAGTGTTTTAATAAATTTCACTTACATTTCCCAAATTCACCATTTCCAAATGTGTGTTAATACCTAAAATGTGTATGTAAAAAATAATATTGCACGACCAAATTGGAAATTTTTTTAATTTTTGCAGTAATTAAACTGCAAAAATGTCTTATTTTAGAGTTAAAAAATATGTTTTTATTATTTAAAAAAGATAAAATTTTAAAATTTTCAACCAAGGATATATATAGAAGCCCCAAAATCACCACCCTCATTCCAACAAAAAATGTTGACCTGTGCACAGTGCTCCACGTCTTACTCCAACAGAAGCAATTTATTACGCCATTATCGACTTGTTCACAAAGTTATTCCTAAAATTTGTAAAATATGTCATCAAATATTTGACAACAGCAATTTTAAAATGCATATGCTAGAGAACCACAATACTTGTAATGTGTGTAAGAGAGTCATCACCCGCGACAAGAAACGCCACCACCTACGATGTGACAAGCGACCCTATAATGTGTTTAAGTTTTACGGCGAGTCCGCGGATATATTAGACACTCTCCAATCTTGTCCTCTACCCATCAAATGGATTCTTATTAGGAGAGTAAAATTCATCAAACACTCAGTGGACAATAATGGTGATTTAATCATTGACAAAGAATGTATTGCTGATTTTCGAAGTTTAACTAATTTATCAATTGAGAAAGCACAGCTAAAGGCTCAAATTGAAAATTCACTTTTAAAAATCGATACCTCCATGCACAAGTATCAAGCTCAGGGCAGTGGATGGATATATGACCGCACCAAATACTGGCAGTTGCATGTTTACAAATATAAGCCCCTAACTCCCAAATCATACATTCCCACGCCAGAAAATATAAAATCAAAACATGCTGTTTTAAATATTAAAAACACCGATAATAAATGTTTCACCTGGAGTGTTTTAGCAAGCTTAAGACCAAGGAATAGTAAACATGCAAATCGAGTATTTTACTACGAACCCTGTGAGGGCCAGTTAAATATGACAAATATAAAATATCCCGTAAAAATATCTGACATTGATAAATTTGAAAAACAAAATAACATAAGTGTTAACGTATATGGAATTGAAGGAAAAACAATATATCCACTGAGAATAACTAAACTAAACGGCAATACGCACGTCAATCTGCTGCTTCTAAAACATGGTCAGAAATCACATTACTGTTTAATTTGTGATTTTGACAAGTTAATGTTTAATTCTACAAAAGACAACAATAAGAAATATTTTTGCAAGTTCTGTTTGCAACATTTTGGCACCAAAGATAAATTGGAACGTCACATAACATATTGTAAACCCTTTGATGCCCAAAGAGTACAAATGTCTAAAAAAGATACACTACAATTTACGAATTACAAATATCAACTTAAAGCTCCCTTTGTGATTTATGCAGATTTCGAATGTTTTATAAACGGCGGCAAACACACGCCTTCTGGATTTGCTTATGTTGTGGTGAGAGACTCTAAAATTATTTACGAAGAGTTGTACAGCGGTGAAAATGTGATGGATGTATTTTTCGAAAAGTTATTTAAAACTTATGACTTTATTAAAAGTCAGATGGAAGTATATGTTCCCCTTGTAATGACTCCAGAGCAAGAGGCATCCTTCAAAAACTCTAAATACTGCCACATATGCCAACAGCTGTTACTGGGTGATAAAGTGCGCGACCATTGCCATCTAACAGGCAAATTCCGAGGACCCTCCCACAACGCTTGCAATTTAAACTATAAAGTAACCAAGAAAATTCCAATATTCTTCCACAACCTTAAAAACTATGATGGTCATTTAATAATGCAACACTTGGGAAAACTCAATCGCAAATTGAATTGCATAGCCAAGGACATGGAAAAATATATATCGTTCTCTGTTGATGATTTGGTATTTTTGGATTCCTACAACTTTCTGTCTCTTCCCTTAAGCAAATTAGCTTCCAATTTAAATACATTTAGATTTATAGACAATCCACTACTACAACGCAAGGGCGAATTTCCATACGAATACATGACAGGACCAGAAAAGTTTTTAGAGACCCTACCACCCATAGAGGCATTTTACAGCAGCCTAACTAAAGAATGTATATCTCCTGCGCAATATGAACATGCTAAAAACGTATGGAATCATTTTAATATAAAGAATTTAAAAGAATATCACGATTTATACCTTAAAACAGATGTGTTGTTATTGGCTGATGTGTTTGAGACATTTAGGGACTTGAGTTTAAAGGATTATAAACTCGACCCTGTCCACATGTACTCACTGCCTGGACTAACATGGGAGGCGTGTCTTAGAATGACCGGCATAAAATTACAGTTATTTAGTGACATTGACATGCATTTGTTTATAGAACATGCCATTAGAGGCGGTGTAAGCATGATTTCCACGCGCTACGCTAAAGCCAACAATAAGTACATGGGCGAACATTATGACCCAAATCAAGAAAGCACCTATCTTGTATACTTAGACTGCAACTCGCTATACTCTACAGCAATGTGCGAGTCGTTGCCCATTGATGGCTTTAGATGGACAAATGAGAAAGATTATAAATCCAATAAAAATGAAAACTTTGGATTTATTTTGGAAGTTGATTTAAAATACGATAAAAGTTTACACGACTTGCATAATGACTACCCGCTCGCACCAGAAAAAATGAATGGAAAATTAATACCAAACTTAAATGACAAAACCAAATATATTCTACATTATAAGGCACTAAAAAAATACGAAGAACTGGGTTTGGTAGTTACAAAATACCACAGAATCTTAAAATTCAGACAATCAAAATGGCTCGCACCCTATATTAATTTTAATATTGAAAAGCGACAAAAAGCTGAACATGATTTTGAAAAAGACTTTTACAAACTGTTAAATAACAGTCTCTTTGGTCGAACAATTATGAACCAACGCAAGTTTCGTGATATACATCTTGTAGACGAGTCTAAGTTAACAAAGTATGTTACAAAGCCAAGATTTGACTGCAGCAAAATGTTCGATAACAACTTGCATGCTGTGCATTTAAATAAATTAATTGTAAAGTTTGATAAACCAATATATTTAGGAATGACCATTTTGGATATCAGCAAAGTAATCATGTATGATTTCCACTATAATTATATGTCAAAATTTAAGAATAAAAAGTTCTTAATGACAGACACGGACAGCCTTCTTTATTCTATAGTAACAGAGGACTTTTACAAGGAAATACAAAGCGACTTGGACCGTTTTGACACCTCTGCATACAGTAAAGACCATTTCTTATACTCTGATAAAAACAAAAAAGTTACGGGCAAGTTTAAAGATGAATTAAATGGTCAAATTATGTATGAATATTGTGGTTTAAGGCCAAAATTATACTCTTTCATTCCTCTACAGTGGTTATACGAAAAAGAAAAGCAGTTAGAGGTTAAGAAGGCAAAAGGAGCTGACGGCGCTACAGTTAAACATCTCTTAAGACACCAACATTACTTACACTGTCTTGCAACCGGAGAAGATTACTACGAGAATGTTACAAGAATTAAATCCACAAACCACCATCTGCAAACATTAACGATGAACAAAAAGGTACTCTCTTTTGATGACGACAAGAGGTTTATTCTAGATGGCATCAACACCCTTGCCCTTGGTCACTATAAAATTGGTCAAACATAAATCTGTATTTACCATTATTCTTTGGCCTTTCCTTGTCTATTACAATAAAGCCATATTTAGACCTGTCCCAGCACTGATGGCAGAGATTTCTAAATTGGTTAAATGAAAAATCATTTCCCACATGATTGTTATACACATGTTTTAAATTTAAATCGTCTTGTTTAAATAATATTAGGAAATTAACATTGTCACGTAAATGTTTGTTTACTTTACTGTAAGATTGACACAAGTAAAAACTGTTAATATTTTTGTGTCTGCCCATTGAGAAAAATTGTGTGATATTTGGACTATTTATGTCGTCAAATACAACTATTGAGTGTGATTCTACATCATTTGGTGTGATTTCACAGTTTGAATATGTGTGTAATTTAACTTCATCACACAGACGGAATATTTCAATTATTTTTTTATATTTTTCTTGTTCTAAAGATTTGGATATTATATATAAATTTGTAAACTTTAATCCTTGTTTTTTTACAATTAAGTTATAAATTACAACAGTCTTCCCCGAACCACTGGGCCCTATTATAAGACAGCGAATATTATTAGGAAATAGGCCCAACTTCTTTGGTGTATTTTCTTTATGTGCAATTTTAAATTTGTTCTTTTGTTGAATAAATGACATTTTTTATATAATGGTGTATTTTCTTTATGTGTTGAATAATTTTTTTATATAATAAAAATGGCAAAGAGAAAGTGTAAGAAGGGTAAGGGATTATTCTTAAAGCCATATAGAGGCCGTGGCTTGTTAAATACCCTTATAAACAACCTTCCTTTCCCACTCCACATCCCGTCGTATTCATATTGTGGTCCAGGAACTAACGTGCGTGAAAATTTAGCCAAAAATGTACCTCCAAAAAATAAGCTAGACTCTTATTGTAAAGAGCACGACATATTCTACATGAATAATCCTGATACAGCCGCCCGGAACAAGGCAGATATGAGATTAGCGGACCAGGCTTGGACTAGGGTTTCGGCAAAGGACGCCAGTCTGGCCGAAAAAGCAGCAGCTTATGCAGTGACAAATTTGATGAAGGCTAAGGCAAAAATGGGAATGGGATTAAAATTTAATAAAAAAGATGGACAACTTTCAGCTGTTAGAGGCAGCAAGAGACGTGCCTCACTTTCGAGGAGTGTACCTAAAAAACGAGCTAAGAAAACAGACCCCAAAAGTAAGAGAATGTGGAATTATTAATTTAGACAGTGACAGGGGCACACATTGGACAGCATATCGTAAAAATAAAGATGTTGTAATATATTTTGACCCTTTCGGAATACAGCCTCCAAAAGAGGTAATTGAATATTTTGTACCATCTAAAATTTACTATACAACTGACCAAATACAAGATTTAAACAGTTCCATTTGTGGAATTTTATGTTTATCATTTCTGAAAAATTTTAGTTTATAAAAATGGATTCATTTACTATAACATTCACAGGCACAGAGCCAGAGTTGAAGTCGGTGTTCTTTCCTCCTATAGAATTAAATGGTGATTATGTAATTGGACTGGTAGATTTTCAAAGTTATAATTCTATATTTAATGTTAAAAAACCTCTAAATACTTTGACATATTACAAAATGCACAAAATTACAACTCCAAAAGGGGAGGTTACAATTGACGAATTAAACCGGGCATTAGATGGTAAAGTTGAAGTTATTATACAAAATAAAGTAGCATTAATTAATACAAAAGTCAAACTTGTATTTTACAAAGGCCTAGTTCCAAAATTAAATAAACTTAAAGACACAAAATTAACTATAGACGAGGGTGAGGATGTGTATTATTATGATCACAAAGCTCCAAATGTAATTGAAATTGCTGAAGGTACATACGAAGTGTTTGAGCTTGCGAAGGAAATTCAAAAGCAACTCCCAGATTTTGTACTTATAGCCGATAATAAAACTATGAAAGCCACATTACATTCTGGCCATGTGTTTGATTTTACAAAACCGTGTTTAGGGTCTGAATTATTGGGATTTAAAGGATTTTCTACTCCAGATATTGCGTTTAAATCCGTAAATAAAATCAACATAAATAATGTAAATGTGATTAGAGTAAAATGTAATATTGCGAATGGGTCTTATTTAAATGGTGACAAATCACACACCATACACAGTTTTTACCCAGAAGCTCCTCCGGGCTACAAGATTATTGAGGTCCCCAGAAATATTATATACTTCCCTGTAAATAAGAGAAGTTTAGATGTTGTTAGCATTACATTTGCAGATCAACACGACAAGCCAATTGACTTTAATAAAGAAGAAACTACAATTACTTGTCATATAAAAAAGATATGAGAATTTACAAGAACGGGCTGAGTGTGCAAAATGCCAGGTTTCTGCGATCAATTGGGTTGAAGTTAAAATTTTCTATTAATAAAAATGGAAGATTTTCTAGACGTTGCAGGAAAATTCCAATACGATGATAGCCTGGTTAAAATTACAAATCACTCCTATGTTCCACACAACACTTTAGCAATAAATAATTCCGATGAAATTCGAATATGCATAAATAATCAAGATTTACTAACACTCCCATGTAGGAGTTATTTGTATATTAAAGGAGAAATAGAGAATCATGATAAAGGACATTTTATAAATAATGCATTTGCATTCTTATTTGACGAAATTAGATACGAAGTTGCTGGTAAAGAAATAGATATTGTAAGAAATCCGGGAATTTCCAGTCTTATGAAAATATTGTGCTCTTACAATAAAACAACTAAATTGTCAAATGCAGCATTTGATTCTGATGAAAATTTAAAGGAGTTCCATAAAAGCGGCAAGTTTAGTACTTGTGTCCCGTTAGAGCTGTTAATGGGTGTGTTTGAGGATTTTAATAAGGTTTTAGTAAATGTTAAACAAGAATTGGTGTTGAAAAGATCCAAAAACGACTTAAATTGTATATTAACAACATCTAATGCTCCAACTGGTGTCGATCCTATTCCTAAAATTACACTTAAATCGATTCAGTGGGTGATGCCGCACGTGGTACCATCTGATGGGGAGAAGCTTCAATTACAAAAGATGTTATTGCAAAATAAAAATTTGCAAATTGCATTTAGAAGTTTGGAGCTACACGAACTCCCATCATACCCCGAAACCAAGAGACACACATGGTCAGTTAAGACGTCATCGAGTTTGGAGAAGCCCAGGTATGTTATATTTGGTTTCCAAACAGGTAGGGACAACAGTGCACGAAAAAGAACTGATGAATTTGATCACTGTAAATTGAAAAATCTCAAAGTGTTTTTAAACTCTGAATATTATCCTTATAGTGATTTAAATCTCGACTTTGAAAATGGAGATGCTTCTAAAGCTTATGAGATGTTTGTGAGGTTTAGGGAGAGTTACTACAACACCGTCCCCGATCCTATGTTTAACAGAGCTGACTTTATAAATAAATATCCTCTAATTGTAATAGATTGTTCTAGGCAGAATGAATCAATCAAAGAGGGGGTTGTAGATATTAAATTAGAAATTGAAACTGCAGAAAACGTCCCTTCAAACACATCTGCATATTGCCTAATAATACACGATAAGGTGTTTGAGTATAATCCTTTGTCAAATGAGATAAATAAAATGTAAATAAAATGAAAACAAATATTCAACAAGAATTGGTAGAGTCTGCAAAACAAATAAGAGAAAAATATAGGGCGTTAAAACGTGGTAAATTTCTAGAGGCTGAAGAGAGGTTCCAAACATTCCAACCTTTAATAGAGCCTTTGCAAGAATTAAAAAATTTAGCCACAAAAACAGAGAGGCCAGTTCTCCCAATGATTTTAGAAAAGACCCCGTCTAGAATACCAAGAATAACACAAATAACACCGCACAAATTAGATTTTGGTCTTTTAGCATCAGACTATTTAGGAAATTACCTTAGTAGAAGTAGTATGACAGATACCACATATGGTATTAGGCGAGAAGGAAATAAATTTTTTATTGGGAATCAGGAAGTTCAAATTGCCAATGATGATGTTACAGTTGGAGAAAAAATTTATAAAGGGACAAAGGGATTGTGGGAATTGTTAACTTTAAAAGAACCCGTAAACTATAGTCAGGCTGATTTGCAAAATTATAAAGAGATTTTGGAAGCTACAAATGCACATTTAAAGGGTTATAAACCGGGTGCGGCGATGTCAAGTAATAAACACACTAAATATCTTAATATAATTAAACCCCTGTTTAAGACTGTTGGTGAAGGTTTAAGGCAGGTAACTGGTAATAAAATAGACTATGTTTATTGGGACGATCCTAATGAGCTTGTAGATAGGTTAAGACTGCTTTGGTTAAGCCGATTGGCGGGAAATTCTGGAGTGGATAATGAGATAGATTCTATCATAGAAGAATTGAGGGAAAGTGGAATTGTTTATTAAATAAAAATATGATAGATAAATTTTATCGCGTATATAACCCGTATAGTAAACCAGAAGCTAGAAGTTTTAAAGAAACTACTTTAAATCTAAAAGATGATTGTTGGAATGCTTTAAATTATAAAATTAGTAATGTTAAAGGTGGGGAGTTTACTGATGATGTATCGACTTTGGGGCAGACGTTAACCAGGAAAGGTGATGTTTTTGTACAAGGTAATACTAAATATAAGTTTTTAGAATCCAAGAATAATAATTGGAACGCTAATAAACGCAAAATTACTAATGTTAAACGAGGTGAAAGCTCAACCGATGTGCCCACATTAGAGCAAACTTTAATAAGAAAAGATGGTGTCTTTGTACAAGACAATAATAATTATGAATTTTTGGAATCGGAGGGAAATGTTTGGAATGCCAAAAAGCGAAAGATTAGTAATTTGTTGGCTGGTAAAGAAAGCGATGATGTTGTAAACGTCTCTCAAGTACCAAAAATGGATCTAAACTTTTGGGATTTTAATAATAAAAGGCTAGTTCGTGTTAAACCCGCTGTTGATGAGAACGATTGTGTTACAAAACATCAGACTGTGACTTTAGACGGTCTTAAATTTGATGGTAAAAATAAGCAATTAACAAACATTTTACCTGGGATATTGCCAAATGATGTGGCTGTTGTTAAGCAAATATTAACAAAGGGTGAGAAAAGCATAATAAAACAGGGGGATAAATATTATAATGTATTAACATTAGATGGCGATGTGTGGGATGCAGAGGACAAATTAATAAAGAATATACCTGAAGGCAAAGATAGGAGTGATGTTTGTTTAATGTCGCAGGTTTTGAGGTATGACGATAATAATAAAACTTTTAGACAAGACAATATTAAATTTGATATTTGTTTAAAATCACACGCATTAAGGTTTAACAATAAAACTAATAAATTTATGCAAGACAATAATGAAATCGATTTGATGATGTACAATCCTAAATTGTTGGTTGCAGACCCTACATCTTTAAGCGGATTTAAGACTTTAGATGGAGGGGCATATTTGCCAAAAAACTATGTATATCAAAGAATGAGTGATGGTATGTTAGTTGGTAGCAATGGAGGTGTTTTTGAAACGACAGAGACTGGCAGATACGTTAACATTAAAAATAAAGAATAAAAAATGGAAAAAATTGCTTACGAATTGCATAAGCCCGCGAGAAAGAACTTTGTTAGAAGGTCTTTTAAGGTGTTGGGTATAAATGAAACTGTTCAAATCGATTTAATAGATATGCGGAATTATGCTAGAGAGAATTCTGGAAATAAATATATTTTAACTTTAATAGACACATTTTCTAAAAAAGCTTATGCTGCTCCACTAAAGAATAAAACTGGATTAGTAGTCACAGAAGCTATAAAAACTATTCTCCCAAAGGGAGTTAAAAATATTCAATCTGATAACGGAAAAGAATTTTTTAATGAACATTTTACCAAACTAATGAAAATTCTAAATATTAATCACTACCACACTTACTCTACAACTAAGGCAGCTATTGTGGAAAGGTTCCAGAGAACTTTAAAGAATTGGTTGTATAGAGAGTTTAGTGCACAAGGGAGTTACAAGTGGTTGGATTTACTTCCAAAGTTAATAAGGATATATAATAATAAAGTACATAGATCCATAGGGATGAAACCTAACCAAGTAAGTGCTAAGAACTCTAAAGATGTACACGAAAGGTTAGCATCTAAAGTACAAGTTAAAAAGCCAAAATATAAGGTGGGGGATAGTGTAAGGATATCTAAATATAAACATGTATTTAGTAAAGGATATACCCCTAACTGGACGGGAGAGCTTTTTACAATAGCAGAAGTTAAGAAAACAAAGCCTGTGACTTATATTTTGAAAGATGAGAATGGCAATATAATCAAAGGAGGATTTTATACAGAAGAATTGTTAAAGACTAAATATAAAGACATGTATTTGGTAGAGAAGGTAATTAGGAGGAAGGGTGATTTATTATATGTCAAATGGCTCGGGTTTCCAAGTAGCCAGAACTCGTGGATTTCTGCAAAGGATGTATTAAAATGAATTTTAGGGTCAAAATATGGCAAGAGTCAAAACGGAAATTAGGGTGCAAAGGTCAGTAAATAGTTGGCAATTCAACCGTAATAGTGAATTTGGGAAATGTAAGTGAAATTTATTAAAACACTTGCCTAGGACAATAACATATCCAAATTGCAGACAAATCGGACAGTAAACACCAAAGATAGTTTTTTAGAATTTGAAAATTAATTTTTAAAAATATAGAGGAGGGATGGGGATGGGGACAATATATTTAATATAGGCAGGGGTTGGACATTAGTATTGGCCAACGCGCGGGAGCTCTATAGGCGGGAGCTGGCGTCGGCTCAAAAACGGCTCCCCATAAGAATAACATGGGGAAAAAGCGCCGGAAGTGGGGCCTCTTTCTCCTTTACCCACTACTATACAATAACTTCTAAGTTGTTTACATGTGTTGTTTATTTAGTGTGGAGTTATTTTTGAACTCGTGGATTTCTGCAAAGGATGTATTAAAATTAATGCAAATTTTAAATGGGGGAAAATAAGGCAGGGGCCAAAAAGAAAATTTGTGTAGGGTAGGATCGGGCGTCGGCTCAAAAACTGATCCCCATAAGAATAACATGGGAAAAAAGCGCCGATTCTGGGGTTAAACCCGTATTTCTCCTCTACTGAAATCCTCTTTTTGAAGAAACGGAGATTGATACTTACTGACCAAACCTTAACGTAGTAAAAATCAATATGTTGGGATACCTTTAAAGGCCTTTAGTAAAAATAAGGTATAACTTTAAAACTTATTAACCATTTAAACTGGTGGAAACTTTATAACGATTAATATTGCCATAATGGAGGTTAAAGTGAAAGTAATTCTATTTTAGCGAATTTCCCGATAGGGAAGAAGCTATTACAATGCTATTACCGTAGGTGGCATGGTAAGACCTAGGCCCAGGACCATGATAACTTTTCGTTTTGAGGCCCCCAGATGCCAAAAACACCATTCGTTCAAATTCGTGTGTGTGTGTGTGTGTGTGTGTGTGTGTGTGTGTGTGTGTGTGTGTGTGTGTGTGTGTGTGTGTGTGTGTGTGTGTGTGTGTGTCCGTAGGCACGCTAACTTTCGTAAAAATGGTCAGATCTTGATGAAATTTTGTATAAACGTGTAAGGCAGCATTTATTTTCATGAGTTCGACAATCAGACAGGTCGCTCTACTTTAAGGGGAATTTTGGGGGTTTGTACCCCAAAAATGTGTTTTTTGAACTTTTTACATGTAATTATTTTTAAATCCAAATTTTGTTTACACCATTAAATTCAGCTTAAAAAACAAACAATTTGGTATTTTTTTTCATCGCTCTACGTCAGTTGGTTACCGAGATATTGAGAGTGCTAAACACAGTACGTTCGTTGCCCAATGTTAATCTTATGGAAAATAAGTAAAATTGTATATCTCGCTTATTAATGAACATATATTAATGAAACTTGGTATGTGGCTTTATATGGTTAGGTTTCGATGCTATTTGCATACAAAACTAATTTTTTGTGGTCCCCATAGCAGCAAACCTGCGTACTCAGCAGCTATAATGTTATTCTTACGGAGAATAATAAACATATGATATCTTGCTTGTTTATGAACATAAATTGACAAAAATTGGTATGTTGCTTCATCTGGAGGTCATCCATTGGTATTTGCATAAAAACCTGATTTTGTGGTCCTTGATGCAGCAAACCTGCATACTCAGTCCTAATGTTTTTCTTATGGGAATAAATTAAATGTCATATCCTGTCATACTTTGATTAAAGTTGGTAAGTGGCTTCATGACTTAGTGAAGTACCATTTGAAATTCGCTGAGTACGCAGGTTTGCTGCACCGGGGGTATTTTATAATATACCAAGGCAAGATAGCAAGGCAAGAGGTAGTCGTAACAGAGGTTTACACGTACAGAACTGATATAGCAATATACGTATTAGGGAGCAATATGACCCGAACCCCCTTTAAAATATTGAAGAAGCCTTCATAAGAGTGATTGGGTTGATGAATTTGAATTTACAAAAGGGTTAAGAGTTTACATCCTACATTTTAAACCTCTATAGAACTTTCTGTTAATCTACACCTTAAAATAGTCTCATCAACTTAATTTCGCAAACAACTATTATAGTATATTTAGTTTTAAATGTTCTATTTGTTAAGGACTTTGTTTTTGAGGTAGTATTCTATTGATAGTGTTAACGTACAAATTTGAATTCGGAACCGCTGACGTGGGGAAGGAAAGTATTTAGTTAGTTTATACGTCAAAGTTCCCGATAAATTTTAATGACGACCTACGAAATAGACTTACTATCAAACAATAGTTTTCAAAACCTCACCAGTTGGTTAATGTCCCTTGACAATACATGTACACTTAATGAGTGCTAACAATAGATCCTTCCCTTGACGGCCAAAACACCAACTGTATTAAATCCTTATTCCTGGACGTGAGCTTTCATAATTGTCTTAATTGTAAATATATTTAATAACTACTCATTGATTATTTTCCAAAATTATCTGTTTATCATTTACATATTTTTGGAAAAAAATAAATTAATGAAATATGGCGCCTACTTTAGTGGCCAGACCCACAATATGTTTTTATTCAGTTAACTACGACAGTTATAATGCTCATTTAAACTTTTATGGTTATTATTAATTTTAAATGTTTACATTAAGATAATTAACGATTACTTAATCCAAACACTTATAAATGAACTATTCATAAACATTAATACACCACATTCCCAGCAAGGTTAAAGCATGTTTTATGGTGTTTGCTAGATAGCAGGTATACATGGCAATCCCATTAGTTGTACATAACTCTTGAGTGGGTCGTATGGCGACTCATACTACAAGATCTAGAGGAAGGTCAAATACAATCTGAATTATTCTTCATAAGAATAACATTGGGGATTCGTACGCAGGTTTGCTGCAAGAATAAAAAATATGGGTTTTCATGTAAATATCAATATTAATCAACTAGGTGAAGCCAAATACATTCATAAATAAGCGATATATACCATTTTGATTATTCTCAATAAGAATAACATGGGGGATGAGTACGCAGGTTTGCTGCAAAAAGGAACACAAAAAATGGGTTTTTATGCAAATATCAATAGGACTCAACTAGGTGAAGCCACATACGAAGTTTTGTTAATTTATGTTATGTATAATTAACGGGTACATTACATTTTACTTATTCCCCATAAGAATAACATGGGGGCTGAGTACGCAGGTTTGCCGCTACGGGAATTATCGGTAAAACTTGTTTTTTTGTGCAAATAATATACCATAACCAGCTGAATCCAATGGTGAAAACTAAAATTTGACTTTTCAAAATATTACATGTAAAAACTTCAAAAAACCCATTTTTGGGTACAAAACCCCCCCAAAATACCACTTCGGATGGGTCGTTCTGTCTGGTTTTCGAACTTAACCATAAATGTTGCATTACACGTTTGTACCAAATTTTATCAAATTGGACGTTTTTTACGAGAGCTATCGCACCCACGGACACATATATAAAGTTTCGAACGAATGGTGTTTTTGGAGTCTGGGGACCTATAAACGAAAAGTTATCATGGTCCCGAGCCTAGGTCTTACCATGCCGACTACGGTATTAGCTTCTTCCCTATAGGGGGAATTCGCTAAAAACCGAAATTTATGAAAATAAGCAAAATAGTAAGCCTACATTGTAAAATGACTTAAACATATATTATTTTACGTTTGTTGTTTCCATGTAAACAGTTAGCACTTTATTTTAAAAGTACATTCAAAGGACGTAATACAATGTTAAAGTTGGAAGGGCACCTGTTCATGTTAAAATTTACACCGTCATCCGCAATATACATTACCATCTAGAGAATTAAAATATTTGTCAAAAGAAGTTGCAAAATATGGGATTGTTTATACAGAAACATTATTCATCGTGTGTGGCTAGCGATCCAGCTTATTAGTGAATTTCCTTTGGAAAGTGAACTATTAGCATGACCCGCACGGTGAAACTTAAGCCCGGGACCACCATATAAGTTCCTAACGTGACCCCCTGAACACGTTTTGTGGGGTCGTTCAAAATTATATATATATATATATATAGACATATATACCGGGTGTCCAGCCTAAAGTGTTACAATAGCTAACTTTTTTATTTTATGTCTGACAGTAAACTTCTTATGGGGGACCCCCTTTATTTTTTTATGCTGCTTCTAAGTATGTATTTCAATTATCGAAATTTCCCGCCATTTTTTCAATATGGCGGACAACTTTGTTTTTTCTTATGGAATACCCTGTATTTTATTATGATTTTACATAGCAATCAAGATTTTAAAAAGTTGTTATTCTTGGTATTTTTTTCTTAAACCTAATGAATGAGGCTCTAGAGACACTAAAATACCATTTTTAAGTAAATTCAGTTTTAGTAGTTTTTAGTTTGAAAAATAGTTAAGTTAAAATTAATAGTAAAACACAGCTTTTAAATATGAATGATATTGCTTATCTTTATTTATTTACAGTTTAAAACACTTAGATTAAATTATGTACACGTTCACAACAAGAGAGCTCAATTATCCTAGTTCTACATAAGATGCTCAAACAACTGTCCATGTTGCTCAATACACAAGGCCAAGCGCTCTTCATGAGCTCTTTGCGAAATAATAATAGTTTGTTCATTTATGTCACTGCAGGCGGCTTGGATCCTGCACTTCATGTCTGCAGGTGTCGTTGGTCGGGTTTTAAACACTTTGTCCTTAATCGCACCCCAAAGAAAAAAGTCCAGTGGTGTGAGATCTGGTGATCTCGGTGGCCATGCAACTGGGCCTCCTCTCCCTATCCAAATCCTTCAAACACATCATTGACGGTTTCTCTGGCCACTCTGGAGAAGTGTGGTGGAGCACCGTCTTGCTGGAACCACATATCCATTCTGGCCTGAAGGGGAAAATTGTCTAGAAGAACAGGAAGATGGTTTTCTATAAAGTTAGCGTAGTCGATCCCGTTTAGCGGGCCATCGAAAAAGTGAGGCCCGACAATTTTGCCTTCGAAAATACCACACCAAACATTTAATGACCATTTTCTTCGGTTATCAATGGTCTGCATCCAGTGAGGGTTGTCAGTAGACCAATAATGCATATTATGTCTGTTCAAATGTCCGGTACTGAGGAACGTTGCCTCGTCTGAAAATAAAACAGTTGACAAAAAACGAGGTTGCAACTGGATTTGTTCTGTCAACCATGTACAAAATGCTAACCTTCTAGGGTAATCAGTTTCTCGTATCTCTTGGTTAAGAATGACATGATATGGGTGAAATTTATGTTTCCGTAATATTACTGAAACTGAACTCTATATGTTCAGAGGTATATGTTTGTATACCTCTCAATTTCTCGAGTAGAGAGGTGCGGGTCAACCATAACTGAGGCCAAAACATCTGCTTCTGTATCAAAATCGGTGATAGGATGTGTTCGATTCCGTTTTCTAGGACCCAAGTTACCTGTTAAATGAGCTTTTTTCAAGGCGTAAAAAGCTCATACCTGATGGATGCCGCCTGTTAGGAAAACGAGTGGCATACAGTTCAGCTGCGGATCTTGTGTTTATGTGGCATTCCCCTAAGATTAATAACATATCCACTTGTTCGTTAAAAGTCATTGTAACAATAAAAAAACACTATTACAATACACAGTCACATTAAATTGTACTCTTAAGAAAGTGCATAAACACAACAACGAATAAACAGGAACAGGAAACCTCAAACTTTTGATTTACTTGAACATGTGTAATTACGACTGTTGCACAGCTGACTTTCGACCGTATGATTCTTGAAGTTAGTGAAATTAAACCTTAAAAATGCTCTAGAGCCTCATTGATTAGGTTTAGGAAAAAAATGCCAAGAATAAAAACTTTTTAAAATCTTGTTCGCTATCTAAAATCATAATAAAATACAGGGTATTCCATAAGAAAAAACAAAGTTGTCCGCCATATTGGAAAAATGGCGGGAAATTTTGATAATTGAAATACATACTTAGAAGCAGCATAAAAAAATAAAGGGGGTCCTCCTTAAGAAGTTTACTGTCAGACATAAAATAAAAAAGTTAGCTATTGTAACACTTTAGGCTGGACACCCGGTATATATATATATATATATATATATATATATATATACTTTAGGCTGGACACCCGGTATATATATATATATATATATATATGTGTTTGCACTCTAGCGGTCGCAATTTTTGTCCGATTTACTTCAAATTTGGTAGGGACGTTCCTTTCTGTAATCAGTTGGACAAGTTTGTTGGGCAAAACAATCGGAAAACTCTAAACCCCTTTTTTGGGGGATTAATCTTTCAAATTTCGAGTTTTTGGGCCCAAAAATGGTCATAAAAGCGCCAGATGTAAAATAAATGAATGTAAAAAGTTGGGGATTAGAGAGGCGAAATTTGTAAGCCCTCTCTCGTCATTCTAGCATAAATATTTACCGAGTTATTAAAGAAAATGTGTATCGACTAAACACAGTACGTTGTCTTATGGGGGTTTTATGCTAGAAAAGCCTGTTATTCCTTAATTAGTTTTTTTTTATCATCCCCAGCAACCTCACGCCTACTTTCAAGCCTGTCTGGACCTTCTCCTAATGGGCAAAATTGTATTCCCAGCTTTGCAAGTAAATGAAACCAGGAGTATCAGAACAGCCAAAAATATTTTTTTTTCAGATTTCAATACAAATTGGACAAATGCATGTTTTTACACTGATTTTGAGTTTTAAAAGTTTTTATGTGGAAATTCACTTCCCTCACGTCAGCGTGCTGCGTGCGAACTCGTTTATAGTTAGATGGAGTCATGGCCTTATTATTATACTGTATGTGATACTAATTTTATAGTACGCTTATGGTTACTCAAAGGGCACAGCAAATGTAACTAAAATGGTCAGGGTAAAAAACAAAGAAAGTATTATTCCGTAGACAAGTTAATTGATTACATAAACGAAACCACTGAACCATCACAATATTGAATATTAACAAATAAAACCCTAATTAGTAACTATGGTAATAGAAGAGTTTAATAAACCATCACTAAATATAATAAGAATGAATGTTTCTTGTCCTTTATGCGTTGCTATACCATTAATGCAATTGCTATAAAACTTTGATTTCTAATTCTTTGAATTCTTGGCGATAGTTCATCAAGATGCTTGGATTTCAAAATTTGAAGCAGAGGTTTGTGATCGGTTTGTATAGTTATTCTTTTACCAATAATAAATTCTTTGAATTTATCACATGCCCAAGAGATTGCATTAGCCTCCCTATGTTCAAAAGCCTCAATGGTTTAAAAGTTATCAAACTTAAAAGGGAGGATGTAAGAGTGTTCATGCTTCAGTTGGCGAAACTTATAACCTTGATGTTGACTGGACATCTCACTTTGACGACTTATTCTACTATTGTGTAAAACAGCAGCTTTTATAGCAATGTTTTTTGAAACATTTAAATCTTCCTTATCTCGTTTTACACTATCTGCGTAGCGGGTGAACTATCCAAGTTCATGTCCGGGTCAAGTAACACGCGATCACTGAGTTTTTCATCATTTAGACCGAGTAACAATACCATCAATTCCATTTCATCATTGAGACGGCCCAGTCACAAGTTTTTGCTAAAGAATGAAGGCTAACAATAAATCCTTCAATTGGTTCATTGACCTTTTGCCACCGCTTTAAAAACTTTGCTCTTTCAAAAATCAAGTATCTCCGTGGAATGAAATGCTTCTCAAACAGATTCAATATTGATCCATCGATTATGCCAAAAGAAGCATAAATTTCATCAGCTTTCTCTCCTAAGGTGTACATATTAGTGTATTGATTTGTTCAATCTCAGATTCTTCAAACAATCCACTTGCTGACCGATATCTTTCAAATCGAATCTTACAACTTGGCCATTCTCCCGGAACAAAAGAGATACTTTTTGGTGGTTCAATAATTGGTTGAGTACTAGAAATTATAATAGTATTTACAGGTTTACTTTTTTGTTAATGTTTATTTTATTTTTATTGCCTTCATCTTCATCATCATTACAATCTCTTTGTTTTTCCTATAGATCTTCTATTAAGAGGAATTGGTTCTAGTACGCTGCCACCATGTTTTATTCTACTTTATTATTATAGTTTCAATAAAAAGGCTTGTTCTGTTTCTTGTCCGTTTATTTACCTTCTTTTATATTTTACAATATAACAAACATATGATTGTAAATAATTCAAATAAAACATATGTTAACTAAAACACTCTTATAACAGTATTATTAAAAATAACGTGCTGGTATCGATCAAAATATACTTCCAAAGACCACGTCAAATACCGAATTCCTAATTTTTTTTAATGTGTCTCAATTTAAAATCAATTTGGTTAATTTTAAATGGAAAATATATTCACATCACCTTTACTTGAGCAGATTGGTCAAACAAACTAATATTTGTCTATTTAATAGAAACAAAATTATCAGTAGCGTTGGTGTTCAGCTTCCTAGTATCAATTTGTGTGGGAATCAGTATTGTTAATATTTGATTAAATTAGTTTGCGCTAAAATGGCAAAGCACAAAGCTGCTAACCTAATATTTCATAATGGCTGGGATTGCATTTTCAATTAAAACTACTTGATATTGTTTTAAAATACATTTAGAGAAGTTTGTAAGACTAACTTAGTGCCTAAAAGATTATTTGGGATTATAGTTGAACTTATTTCAAGTTAAAAAACCTCTGAATTATCATACACGTGTTACAAATTTTGGATGTAAATAAAACAAGTATTAAACACTCCAAAATATATTTACACTTATACTGAATATAAATGAAGGGAATATACATTAAATACGGTAAACGTACAGCATTTTTTGTATATTTACCAATTCGAATCAATATAGTTGTAATTTAGATCTTGATTTAAAATCATTAACAAGGTATGTAAACTTTTTCAATTTATTGCATCAAGTCAGTTGGCGACACAATAAGGTATTATCAAAACTATATTAAAATATTTCCCCACATAACAGTCGGATACACCACTCTGCATCGCCTCTCCACGGCGCGGCGTTATCTTCGTAGCAGGTGAAATCCCTCCGCTCATTTGCATATCCTTTGCATCCTTTACTTTTGTTAAACTTCAAACAAACACAATAACCACCAATGCCGCTAATATTTCCACAGCTATTTAAGTTTTCACAACTACAGAATTTAGGAAGTCTATTCTAAAAAAAGGTAACAATTTTAGTTTCTAGTATTTCTCAGTACACAAAATTATAAAAAAAAACATTCATAGGATCCTACCTGCAACGGAAGTCTTTGTAGTATTTTTAAGTATATGGATTGTAATTAGATGAACCAATATGAATTAGTGGTATATAATGTGTCTGAACTCCTCTATTAAACCTTCACGCCAACTTTATTTAGACGTGCCTGAGTAAAATATGTTGAAGGGTTTTCATCTAAACCAATCAAGTTACATTGAACCAATAGTGTATTTTTTAGTGTATTTTACTATGGGGATTGTCACACTGCATAGCAAGTACCGGGGGACCGAGCCATAGTCGGTGATTGATTCCGCAGAAGAGGCATTGAATTTTTTAAATTTAAAATACTCGATCATTTTCAATATGAGCTCATTCGCCTCCCGGATTAGCTCGTTCGCTACACTCACTCGCCTATCGAAAAAATAGTTTGGGTTGCCATTCATGTAGTTTTTTTTTTAAATTCCATTATGAAAGTTGCCATTCAAGTATGTTTTTTATTTCCATAATGATAAACAGCTGTTTACAATATTTTTAAGTTATGGATAAAATCAAACAGCTGATTTAATGGTTTATTGTTGTTATTCATAGTAACCGGTGTTATGATTTTAAACTCCATAAGCCCAATGTTAAAATTTTAAATTTTCAAATGAGTTGTTTAGAAAAATACGAGTTTTCCAGAGGTAGTGGTTTTCACCAATCGATTTTTTAGACCCAAAAGCCCCTAATCCCAAACTTTCAGCGAAATCCTTCCGCTGGATCTCGAGGTAAATTTTGCAAACAAATAAACATACATTGCTCGTAGTGCAGTATAGGATAGGATATTAGAGTATAGGATACATAAATAAACTATAAACCATTGTTATTTTTAATAGTGATGTTCTTAAAGTTTAAATTTACGACTTACCAGTTAAAAGTACGGCTTACAACGTGTCAGGAAATACATACCTGAAAATAAAATTGCAATTAAAAATTGTACCTCAATAGTGTGTTTTAACTTACAGTCATTAATTTTACTATCAATGAAGTTTCACATATTACTAGAATCATGTATATGTGCTACTGTATAAATGAAAAACGAATTAACTCAAGTTTTGTCTTACCGTGTACATTACATGAACACAGGTCAATGTCATGCTGGTAATTTTAGTACAAACTACAATGGAGAGTAAGTATTTAATTATGTGATGTATACAATAACATTATCAAATAATAAATATCATAAAATCGATATCCTATACTCTAATTTGAGTAAGGTTTGCTTGCTTGCTTGCGACATTGATCTCAAAAACGGCTCCAACGATTTCCTTCAAATGTTAGTAATAACTAATTTCTGGAATAACAGTAAGTTCTAGACAGGCCTCATCCCCAGGAAAAATCAAATAATGTAAAAAAATAAAAAGTTAAAAAATTAACATTGGGCTTATGGAGTTTAAAATCAAAACAAAGAATTTGTAACAGCTGTTCATAATCAACCAGGGAACTGTCAAAGTTATACTCATGATGTTTATGATAACATGTGGTTTCCTGAGAGCAGAGGTTAAAAGATTTGAGTGAAGATTGCATATATAGTAAAATAAATCAAAGGGAAATTGAGCTATAAATAACAACTGGAGTGACATTAAAAATGTAAAAAGAGGCAAATGAGTTATACAAATCTGATTATCAGTAGGGGAAAGTGGTGAAAGGTACTCCAAGTCATATAAACAAACTGACTGGCATTCCCCCGAGCAAAGCTCGGCCCCCAGGTACTTCTGTATAAAATATAAAAATAAAATCATATTTATGCTACTTTTTAAAGGTTTATACTAATAGTCATCAACATCTTTGTATGTAAATACTTCACGCATTGACAATTTAAAATAATATCATGAAGTTTTAATGTTATTTAGAATTAAATTAAAATACACTATATTCTTACGAGGTCTATTAATAGGTTATATAGTTAAATAAAGATGTTATATGGTTAAATAATGTTGTAGTCAGAGTTGTGGTTGTGTGATTAATGGAAAACAAATATATCTGAACTAACAATACGTAATAAACTAAACAAAGTAAATTGTTCAAAAATACTTTATTAATTTGCTTGGAAGGAATCAGGTAGTTAGAGACCAGACCACTCAAGAAAAGACAATTAGGCAAACTTCTAGCGCTCATTACAACAACAGTCTTGTTACCTTCAGGGAATACTTTAGACAAAAGTATTCCCTGCAATTAATAGTTCTCACGAATAAACAATGACAACTAGTGCGAGTTGGGAACAATTTATAAGCGGTTGTGGCCACGGATTTTTGGATTAGTACACAAAATTGTATAACAAGTTTACCAATTTTTGTTAGTTTCGCATTAGCATTAGTGCGTCTATATGAGTTTTTTTCAATAAATTATACTTTGACAACTGAAAAAGATAATTATTGTAAATTTCGCATACAATATACCAACATAAAATTATGTTTTAGTAGTGGAGTGTCTAACCATCATCAGTTCAAAATGGTGGTCATTTTGGTTTTACAAAGCTAAATCTCTTAAAAACCGTACATTTGAGGAAAAAAGTGTAAAAATTAAAAATGTTTGTATCTTTTTGACCCAAAAATGGTGGTATAAGTATTTTGAATATCGAAACACAAGGCTGGTTCACACTCCAACCGCTAGGTTAAGGATCGAGCGACCATCACCAGCCCTGTTACGTTGGCCTTTTATACTAAATATATTCAATTAGTTGCATCGGCGTCTAACATAGATGTTAAGATATTGAGGTATATTATGATGGCTGTGGTTCTTAATGTTTGTGAGAGGTAAGAATAGGATGTTTTAAGATTAAATTGTTTATTTCTAAACATTTAGTTTATAATTACACAAAAAACTAGTATCACATTCGTTATTCAATTACGTACTTTGTTTAAAGTGTTAATATAGATTGAATATTAGTTTAGAAAAACTTAAAATACAATATATGAATTCCATCACGAACTAAATCACACTGAAATTAATCAAGATCAAACGGGAATATGTAAAATATGTCAACACAGTATATGATATTGCTTGGTTCCCTTAATTGGCTAGTTTAAAATTTGTTTACTTTTGGAGTATAATTTAAACTAAAATAAGGTTGACAATGATTTAGCAAAAATATAAACGAGTAAGGAATGTCTCAGCTAGTATGGTCGTAACCAAGACCTAATCAAACTTGTAGTACTGCGTTATCTTGCCGTAACTCATTTCCAAAGTGCAATACTCTGAGAGTACAACAGTTTGAGGAAAAGTGCTAAGAATATATTCAATTTCAGTAGGGATAAAAAATCTGGAGAACAAATTCATTAATAGCGTTTTATTTTATACTCCTTGTTTATTTATTTTTAATTAATACAAATTAGATGGTTAAGGATATTGTATCATGACTATTTATACTTTTTTTAACGAACCGTCTGAGCTTTTACTATAATTTGTTAGTGATACACTATTAAACCCCGCTCCTAATTTTTAAGTAAGAAACAACATCATTCTTATAATGTAATGGATTAATAGTTAATAAGGTACATTTAGATCTAGAATGACTTTTCCACAAAGGAATATTATTAGGGAGACAAATTATTGTGTAAAACTTAGAATCTAAATTTGCTATATTGTAATTCAAGAATGCTAAAAATTAACAAAATTTTTTTAGAACAAAATAAATGTAAATAATCAAATAAGACAAGCGGTACAGAAAATAAAATATCGTTATAAGAATGGGGCGTAATGACTGCAACTGGCACATGCAGCGATCAGATGCAACGTGATAGCACTGTCAAAACGGCTTTCAAACGCATGCATTCTGTAAAGACGAACACGATTATGAAAGGGATTTTATATTCTTCAATACAACTATCTTGTCATAGATAGGTCTTCACACTGTGCAACACACTTCGTGAACATATTATATAATACTAAACGAGCACGTGCCGTGCTTCAATCTCTATACTTCAACACATGTCGTGCTGCTATCTAACATATACTTCAACACGCGCCGTGCTTCTATATCTATACCTCATTTAGCTTTCGAGCACTGTGTTCTAAAACGGTTATTTAATTTTCTCAAAAATAATTCTTGTAAAAACATCATTACCAACAAGACTGCGTCAACACTAACATCGTTGTTATGTTCTTACATAAACAACGAAAAGATTAAAAGGCGAACCAATTTGTGTGGAAATGTAAATCACCAGTTTGAAAAATAATATTTAAACCGAGCAAATGACGTCAGCAGCCTAGAATACCCGCGGCGGCGCGCCGCCAGTGATGTTACACAGCTCTGTTTTGGCGGGAAACGTAATCAGCTGCTGCTGAAAAATAGATAACGTCGTTTGTTGTACAGGCTCGCCGTTGTAAACAAGGCGAGAGAAATGTTAGAGGCGTTGTCCGACTTTGACCGTTGAAGTTAGCCAGTGAATAGCTGATAGCGAGTTGGTGAAAATCAAATATTAATACAAATAATATCTCAGAAGTTCTCCTATGTTGGTAAGAGTAAATTTATGAACTTGTATGCCGAAAATGGTCAGAAATTTCAAGGGATTTCACAGATATGTACATATCCAGTTCTATACGGTTCAACTTAAAGACAAGAATCGCATCGATACAACTCGGTGAAACTGTTACACTTAATCGCTGTCCATGATTTTATATTTTTATCGTAGTATGTATGTGCCTCTCATCGGTGTCTAGTCCACGCAATTGTTCAAAAATAAACAGAAAGCCATTACACATTATACCGTTATACCATTATACAGTTATGTTTAAGTTACATAGATCAGTTGATTACACAACAGTACATGACAAATTGTTCAATTCAATTCAAATAGTTTATTGTCGTTGGACATTTTTACAAATGAATGACAAATGTCAAAGAATACAAAAATCACATGTACACATTCAAATGGTTTGCCTGGTAGAGTATATCCACCAACATAAAACTAATTCATTAGATTAACCAACATATAACTGATTGTGGGCGTTGGATTGTTTGAATTAGTTTAGTTAAAACCTTGTTTATTCACGAGTAAAATCGTTTAAGGTACCTTAAAATATTTGTTGACATTAATACATTAAAGTATACTGCTATGTGTTCTAATCTGAGAAATTCCATTAGGCTTTACATTTTACTGAATGTATTTCTTTATATTTTTACTAAAAATATACAGTACTGACAAAATTATATTAATACTCAACTAATCGGTCCATAACAATAGATACATAAAACAATTTATCCTACAACAATGCCGCAACACTGTTGAATGTCTAAAACTGCTTGAATGTTTATAGTTTTCCACACGAACTCGTGGCTGGAACTAACAACATTAGTGTCGCAGAATGTGTATCAGTGTGTTATATCGATTTAAATATAAAACTGTTGTTCCATGTGACTTTTGTTTTGAGATCAAAGCACTTACACAACATTTCTCGGTTACGTCGGAGCCCTACATCAAACAAAAGCACTTTTCCGTAAGGTTTTCCTACGTGTTCCATATAAGATAACATAAACAGTAATACTATTTATTTATTATATTTATTGTTGGTGATGGTAATTTTAACTGGTTTTTCTCATTCAGTAATTAGAAAATAATTTCTTAAGACACAATTTTTCTGATGTTAGTGCTATATTTAGCTTAGGAGTTAATAATTTTCCATTAGAGCAGGAAAAAAACTGCGAAAAATGTATAAATAATGCGATTTACATGTCACATTACAATAATAGAATCTCTGTGTTCTGATTCTGGGTCACAAATCTCAATGACCTTTGACATTACATTATATAGCAGTTCCCCTCCTTTTTATGTAAGCGTTAGTTAAAAACTTAGAATTCCATTGTTTATGTAATTTAGACGATTACAAGTTTTCATTTTAGTCATATACTGTTACACGGTAGCCACAAGGTTGAATAAGAGTATTAATATAAAACGTAAAAAACACTAAAGAAAACGAACTAATTTAACTAGTTGTTGCAATAGAAAAAGTAACAAGGCGGGATTTTAGTAAAAAGTGCTTTGAGTTATGGCGACTATTAAAACAATCAGGGTTACAAACTAGGCTCACTTGTATAGACAAGTTGTTAATCTCTAAATTATTTAATGGACGTAGATTTGCAAAAAACCCCTCAGATGTGGAGGATCTCAGAGATGCTATTTCAATCTCTTTATACTCGCAGCCGATGTTAGATGTTATTTATGTAACTTTGACATTTCCACCCAGAGGACTAGTGACGTCACATCTGTTGCTTCTATATGTCTGTGACGGGCATCAAGGGAATATCGATATGGATATTTTTGACGCGGACTAAAAATGTGATGGTCAAGCTGAAAATTCAGTATTCTGTAGAAAATGAGAATAGTACAGAATACTCATCTTTTTTTGGATGTCCGATAAAGTATGAATATTTGTTAACCTTCGATGAGCATGGTTATGGGTTTTTCGCAGATATAAATAAGGGTCATATTTATTTGGAATAAAAACATTTTGCAGAAGAAAAAACAATGTTATGTTTTATAGCGCACAAAAAAGACTAATTCAATAACTATGCTCAAATAACTCTAAATAAAGCAAATAAAAACCAGGAAATAACTCTTTATGTGTTGAAAAGTACAAACTTTAACTAATAGAGAAATATTATTTTCCTGATTTTATTTCTGCTTTTTTTGGATGGATTGAAAATTACACAAGTGTCTCTGATGTACTGTTTCCACTTTGTTTTGTTTATCTCACCAAATGAAACGTGAATTAAATCAAATATAATTAAGGGGGAAAACTGTTGTACTATACATCTTTTGTTATTTGCCAAATATAAACATGTAAAGTTTAAACAATAAAGAAGATTTTATAATTTGTAGTTATTTTTTTATAATTTAACTAACTGATATTCAGCCTTTTAATCATAACAAAATTAAACTGAACGTAACTGAACGTAAATTAGCATCGCAACTGTTTAAAATCAAAGCTATTTATAAGTAAATTTATTATTAAATGTACAAGTGATATAAGTGTTATTTTTTATTTCAAGAATAATTTTAACAGTAAAATTTCAACTCTATATTTTATTATTTTATGTAACTTACTTATTGTCAAAGTGTTAACCTCACGGGTGGATGTTCTTTCGTTTGCCTATTTATAAATCGTAAAGATATTTTAACACTAGGGATTTGTTCGACTGCCGACTACGCCAACGCATGATGCAGCCAGATTTAACAAATTCCCTCAGGGAAATCCTTATGTTGAGGAAGATCTTTTGTGAAAAATACTTGCTATTTTCGCAGGGATATCATCATATCAACAAGTTTTATAGACTATGAAATTGTGTCGGAAAAGAATTTGTTTAACTTACACAAAACTACCAATAACCACTGTCTAGACTTTATATACAAATAAAACAATATATAATAAATAAACGGTATCAGGAAACTGACACATACTTTCTCCCTTTTAGCCCAACTTTAATGAATAAATTACTTTTTATTTACTAAATATAGAATACAAAGCACGGTCGAATGTACAGAAAATCTTGTTAACAAGTTGTTTTAAAAAAAATTCACCCAAATCCCTGCTTTGGAGGCACGACAGAATCCATTGCTACACTCGTGGTTTTAAGAGGGGAAATGCCCCCTATTCCCCCCAGGGTTATTAAGGGGCACCATATTTCGAATTTCCTCTGTTGGTCAATGCTAACTTGACAAGCATATCAAGTTTGAATTAAATTTATCAGTAAATAAGGGAGAAATAATAATTTTTGTATTCCCCATAAGAATAACATTGGACAACGTACTGCGTTTACCGCAAAATGAAAATTTCAATTTTCTCCGAAACCAGCAATCGTAGAATAGTAATTAAAAATACTAAATTATTTAGTTTTTTGAGCTCTTTTTAATGGTGAATAGTAATATTTTTTATATTTATTTCTTTTTATGAAAAATCCAAAAAACTGAATTTTTGATATTTTAAGTCCTGTAATTTCTGAACCTGAAATTTTACAGAAATGCGGTTGGTGTCATTTTGTTTGAAAACTAAAGTTCTACAAACGACTAAAGTTTAATCAAAATCGTTAGAGCCGTTTTTGAGAAATGTTTATTTTTCATGTTTTTTGGTGGTTTTTGGGGGATAATTACCCTTAAAAATCAAAAATTCAAAAAAATGAAAATAACTCCTGGAGATATCGTGAATTAGTACCTACATACCAAATTTCATCAAAATCTGCCCATTGGTTAGGGCTCTAGCTCTGTACACATCCACACAGACACACACACACGCACACACACACACACACACACACACACACACACACACACACACACACACACACACACACACACACACACACACACACACACACACACACACACACACACACACACACACACAGACAGACATCACGTAAAAACCACTTTTTTGGGTTCAGGGAGCACCAAAACGAATATTCCCACTAACAACTCAAATTCGAAATTTTTTACGAAAACAATACTTTCTCCATATACTATGTATAAGGGGAGAAAGTAAAAATACGTTAGGATGTTATAAAATGCGTCTTGCACTTAAAATATAGTAGCAAATCCAGTTGGTAGGATTCGAGCAAATAGAGTTCTGTTATTTTAAATTGTGCAAATGCTCTATTTCAATGATTACTGTTTTTCCATAAGATTGTAACATTGACGGCCTGTGGGGCGTAGTCCTGAAGGCCAATGTAAATTTTACGATACTAACAGGTGTTTTCCATGAAATTTAAACACTCCCCCGTAATTAACGGGACATGAATCTGAGAAATGACATTATATTAATTGTTATTAGTAAATCAACAAGGAAATAGAAAAACTGTTACATCACGGGAGGCAATATTTGAGTAAACTATCTTGACTTTAAAATACTGCATTATTCTACAATTTCCGTATGATAATTTATTGTGTATCATAGGCGGATGCACGATTTTAAAGGTTCCTAAAAAAATTACATCAATGTTTTGATCTCTGACATTCAATTTAAATTATCAGCGATAGTATTTTATTCAGTATGAAATTAATTTTCATGAAGTATTTAAAAATAGTACTTCATATCTACGGTCATTCTTGTAATAAATCAAAAGGTTCTGTTAGTAGTAAAAAGGTTTATACGACATAATGCATACAGCTAACATACTTTAACCTATTGAGAAATTTTAAATTATAGGTACGGTGTAAGAACGTTAAAAGCAAATTAAATAATGCCGAAACCCGGGATCGAACCAGGGACCTTTAGATCTTCAGTCTAACGCTCTCCCAACTGAGCTATTTCGGCTGTGATTAGAGCGTAATAGGTTTACTTTAACACTTATACCATAACTGAATAACATTAGAAACATTTTGATGTTATTCAAACTTTTATCAATCAAAAGTGATAAGATCAAGGATTGATTACAAGGATTGAACATTACAAACTGGTATATACAAACAAGTGTTAAGGTTTTTTTTAGACGAAATCGTTTCCTGACTGCCCTCCGAGGTTTCAACACATTTAATGAGCTCTGAATTAGTAATTTGAGATATTCCATTGAGCAGTTAACAGGTTTATCATGATATTAGTTAATTAACATTTCACATCTGAAATTTTAACATTATAAACTGATAAAATTATTCATTTTTGTCAACTGTTAGATAATTACTCTATGTATTTTTATAAGGATGTATGCAGATAAATGTATTTCCCAAGATAAAAAAGGACCATGCTTAAGAGGACAAGTACAACATAATATAAAACTCATTCTAAAACCTTATTCTAAATCTGGTGGTATTCCAAAATTTTCAGTTTATCGCTTAAAAATATGAATACATTAATTCACATAAAAATAACCCCAACTCGACTGTGATGTTGACATTATCGAGTTGACATTATCGATGGTGAATTTCCTCCCAGGTTGCGTTCATTATTTATACTAGACACCCCTGTAAATTGGCGTTGACACCTCTACACTTGACATGTTCAAATATCATATGGCAAGCATCTGAGCAATATTACAGTTATATTAAACATTAGGTTGTTTATGGTTTTGGATACATTAAGAGGCGGAAATCCTCATTTATTCTGTTTGAGGTATAGCAACGGTTCCCGTAAAAAAACCGTTTTGTGTAATTTTGGTAATATGATTTTACGTAGGGTAAAACAAAATTTAGTAAAAATTTTTCATGTGACATTTAATGTCACATTACTAAGATATCAGCGTGTAAGCAGGTCCAGAGAGGGTTTCAAAAGTCCCAAATAAAATGCAAAATTAAAGCTTTAAAATTATAAAATAAAAACAGGTATATGTCGCTAAATATGTACCCGTTTCTGAGTAATCGTCCAGCTTTTAGAGAACCTGATCCTAACTCGGGAGGAATAAATAGTTAAACCCTTTTCCCTTTTACTCTTTCTCCGTTGAGTGGATCTAGCATTCCATATTTATGAGGTGTTTGGTGGGGTTGTCTTTTTCGTATTCCAATTCCGTTGCATTGAATTTACATTTTGGCAACGGAAAAAATGTACAGTTAAAACGTTACAGACTGTTACACCTATTTACTTTCATTCTCTACTAGTAATTGAGTTTCTCTCTCCGGACATAATTAGGGCATGTGAAAGTGTTGGGAAATAAGTCGTTATTGTTTGGCTTGCTACAGGGTCGTCAGCTGGCGAACTTTCATAATTAATATCCGTACTAAAAGGAGCGCAGCCCCCCATTAAGATAAAAGTGCAAATAATTACTTAAGCAGTTATTGATCTGATTGGTTGACTGATTCTTTACCTCCTCGCCCTCCAAATGGCGTAACTCACCCAAAAAATTGCCACTTAAAAATAGGTAGGTATATAGATGGTGTTTTGTTCGGAATATTTAATAAATAGGTGCTCGCTGTTTTCTGAGTTCGCTCATCCCATCACGCGAATATTTAAGCGTACTCCTAGTTAACATTAAGCCATTCAAATATATATTTAAAAGCTGATTTAAACAAATTCTACGTTGAAAATGAGCATGTGTACAATAAATGTACAATCAGTAACTGTTAACAAAAGACCGTCCCTCCCTGATGGTTATTCGTTCTGTAATAATTCATCTGTAAGAACGTCAACACGCAGCTGTTGTAATGAATGGTTTACGTTATTTTGAACTACCCACATTACTATGTTGGTATTTATTTTTGGTTACTTAACTGTTAAACTTAACGAACAGTTCTAAGAAAATCAGAAAAAATATTGAATTAAATCTAAACAGATTCAAATTAGTTTAGTAAAAAAAGATGTATTACTAAGGTTATTTATACATGCGTTTATCTTAGAGTTATTTAAGTTGATGATGAAACTACACTCGAAGTAGGAATCACGATATCACATCCATAGTATTTAAATCAGAAAACATATTTTGAGATAAAGGGCAGGAGATGCATGGTAAATATATTTTGTATAATTTAATTTACATACAAATTGTTTACATTGTGCTGAAATGTTGTGTACTTTTCAGACCGCATAGGTCTAGGGAGTCGATACAAAATGTTTATTAACATTGTGTTTAGTGATTTAACGTATAAATGAAGATGATGGACACAGTCCCCGAAAAATAACTTTAAATTTCGAAACGATCATCAGTGAAGGTCTTTTATACCAGTTTACAAAGAGATGACCAAGTAATACATTTAAAAGTTTGTTAACATTGCAGTGACATTGAAGAAATGAAGAGAGTGTTTATTAAAATACCCCGTCGCAGCATACCTGCATCCTCAGCGAATTTCCAATGTAGATATAAATGTCTTAATCCTACATAAAGCCACTTACCAAGATTCATAAAAATATATACACAAATAAGCAATATATACAATTTTAATTATTCTCCATAAGAATAACATTGGAGCTGAGTACGCAGGTTTGCTGCATCAAGGAACATAAAAAATGGGTTTTTATACTAATATCAATATAAATCAACTAGGTTAAGTCGTATACCAGTTTTTATTCATTTATGTTTATAATTAAGGGAAACATAGCATTTAGTCATTATCGATAAAAATAACATGGGCTGAGTATACAGGTTTGCTGCTACGGGAGCCTTTGGCAAACAATTTTTATTTTGAGCAAATATCAACAGACCACAACCAGATGAAGCCGTATACCAAGTTTCGTTAGTATACGTTCATAAATAGGTGAGATATAACATTTTTCTTTTCCTCCATAAGAATAACATTAGACAACGTACAGTGTTTAGCACTTTCAATATCTCGGTAACCAATTGAATTTTCAAAATACCAAATTGTGTGTTTTAAGCTGAATTGGTTTTTTAAGCTGAATCCAATGGTAAAAACTAAAATTTGACAATTTCAAAAATTATATGTAAAAAATTCAAAAAACCCTTTTTTGGGGTACAAAACCCCCCAAAATATCCTTTCGGATAGACCGATCTGGCTGGTTTCCGAACTTAAAGTCATAAATGTTACTTTACACGTTTATGCCAAATTTAATCAAAATCGGATAATTTCTACGAGAGTTATCGTGCTCACGGACACTATATATATATATATATATATATATATATATATATATATATATATATGTATCAGGATGAAAACCATTTAGTTTTCCTATTTTATGCCTAAAGAAACAGTGCACAAAATTTCAGCTCTCTACCTACATGGGAAGGTGGATAATTATTGATGAGTGAGACAGTCAGTCAGTGAGTCAGTCAGCCAGGGCTATGCCTTTTATAGATATTGAAGATAGCAATTAGGATATTATGGAATGTCAACCTAATATCTAAATGGAATTCACCGTGAAGCTTGTAAGTGGTGCTGAGAAAAAGTGTTGAAGGTAATTAGGTACCTAGCATAGTGCTGTAATATTTACGGATAATTTAGACATATGTTAGATATTTGTGTTGTGTAAGAGAGCTTCAATTTAAATGGTCAGTTGATTAAATGAAAGTATTTAAAGGTTAATTTAAATACACTTAGTGTACATGGGTTGAATTAATCAAAAAGCCCCACAAACAAATATTAATTTGATATATTTATCTTTTTGTCTATATGTATATATATATATATATATATATATATATATATATATATATATATATATACAGTTTCGAACGATTGGTGGTCTCAAAAAAAAGTTATCATGGTCCCGAGCCTAGATCTTACCATGCCGACTACGGTTATAGCTTCTTCCTAGGGTAAATTCGCTAAAAATAAACGAATGTGTTAATCGACACATTACGATTAAACGAAGGTAGAGGCCGAGGGCGTTACTTCAGTGACACTTTGTGGGGGAAGGGTATAAATGTTTTATTGATTTTAAGCAAAGAGAGAGCTTTGATTTAGAATAAACACAAAGCTATCCCTCTTTTGCACTTTCATATAGAGTTGGCTGGGTTATATACCCCCGGTGATTCAAGCTTCTTTAAAAGCTGAAAAGACATATTGTAATAGTTAGTTATCTTAAAATAATAACTAAAAACACCATAATTTTACAGAATTGAGTTTGTGAGCTTTAAATCAGTAGCCACAACAATCTAGGTTTTGTAATATAACCACCGGGTTCAGGCAATATAGAACGTGATTATTTTATAATTATGTATATAATAGATACTAATTAACAAGGGCAGACAAAAAGATAAATATATCAAATTAATATTTGTTTGTGGGGCTTTTTGATTAATTCAACCCATGTACACTAAGTGTATTTAAATTAAACTTGAAATACTTTCATTTAATCAACTGACCATTTAAATTGAAGCTCTCTTACACAACACAAATATCTAACATATGTCTAAATTATCCGTAAATATTACAGCACTATGCTAGGTACCTAATTACCTTCAACACTTTTTCTCAGCACCACTTACAAGCTGCACGGTGAATTCCATTTAGATATTAGGTTGACATTCCATAATATCCTAATTGCTATCTTCAATATCTATAAAAGGCATAGCCCTGGCTGACTGACTCACTGACTGACTGTCTCACTCATCAATAATTATCCACCTTCCCATGTAGGTAGAGAGCTGAAATTTTGTGCACTGATTCTTTAGGCATAAAATAGGAAAACTAAATGGTTTTCATCCTGATCTGACCTTAGGGCTCCACCAGAGACCCCTACAAAGTTCCCATGTATTCCTTATGGACATTCAAGTTTGTTCGAGCTGATGAAAATACAAACAGCTGATCTTGATTCGTAGTAGTTCCACGGTCTAACCTCAGAATGCAGCACACACAACTGTAATAGTTTTTACTTTCTCCCCTTATACATAGTATATGGAGAAAGTATTGTTTTCGTAAAAATTTTCGAATTTGAGTTGTTAGTGGAAATATTTGTTTTGGTGCTCCCTGAACCCAAAAAAGTGGTTTTTACGTGATGTCTGTCTGTGTGTCCGTGTGTGTGTGTGTGTGTGTGTGTGTGTGTGTGTGTGTGTCTGTGTGGATGTGTACAGAGCTAGAGCCTTGACCAATGGGCCGATTTTTATGAAATTTGGCATGTAGGTACTAATCCACGATATCTCCAGGCATTTTTTTCATTTTTTTAATTTTTTGATTTTTAAGGGTAATTATCCCCCCAAAACCGCCAAAAAACATGAAAAATCCAAATTTCTCAAAAACGGCTCTAACGATTTTGATTAAACTTTAGTAGTTTGTAGAACTTTAATTTTCCAACAAAATGGCACCACCCGTATTCCTGTAAAAATTCGGGTTCAGAAATTACAGGACTTAAAACATCAAAAATTCAGTTTTTTTGATTTTTCATAAAAAGACATAAATATAACAAATATTACTATTCACCATTAAAAAGAGCTCAAAAAACTAAATAATTTAGTATTTTGAATTACTATTCTACGATTGCTGGTTTCGGATAAAATTGAAATGTTCATTTTGCGGTAAACGCAGTACGTTGTACGCATGTTATTCTTATGGGGAATACAAAAAATACTATTTCTCTCTTATTTACTGATCAATTTCATTCAAACTTGATATGCTTGTCAAGTTAGTATTGACCAACAGAGGAAATTCGAAATATGTTGCCCCTTAATAACCCTGGGGGGGAATAGGGGGCATTTCCCCTCTTAAAACCACGAGTGAATGGATTCTGTAGTGCCTTCAAAGCACGGATTTGGGTGGATGTTTTTTAAAACAACTTGTTTACAAGATTTTCTGTACATTCGACGGTGCTTTGTATTCTATATTTAGTAAATAACAAGTAATTTATTCATTAAAGTTGGGCTAAAAGGGAGAAAGTATGTGTCAGTTTCCTGATACCGTTTATTTATAAATCATTTGCGGGGCGAAGCCTGCGGCTATCAGCTAGTTTACTATACTCGTGTGGGTCTAAGGAATTAAAGTTAACCCCTTTTAAACGTAATACAAACTTAAAGTAAGAGGATGTAAACAAATACAACTAAAATATGACTTTTAATTAAAATTATAGCTAGACAGTACTGTAGAAAATACATCCCACAACTAAAATTATCCAATATTTGCACACTTGTTTATTATTTGTATTCGTACGTCCAAAAATAAAGAACTTATCATTTGTTGTTTTTACATATGATGAGAAAGAACAGAAATTCATTAAAGTATAAAAATATTACATATTGTCGGTGCCTACTAATAATACTTTGAATAAAACTTTCTTCGGGTAGCATTAGATTTAAGGTGAAATATTATAGGTTTATTTTATTTTATTGTACACATAAATTAAAATAGGATTCAAAAATAAATTACAACCTTGTGTAATTAAGAATAAGAAAAAACAGATTGCGAGTATTTTTGCACAACTATACAATTATTGGAATTCGCGTTGAAAACGTAACTTCGGGCCGGTGAACTCTTTTCTTCCTACGCAATAAAATAACCATCTGGTAGTGATGGTTTTAAAGAGTAATTATAACGCTCAGACACTTGTTAACCCGCCTCTGACGAGACCGTCAATAACTCTATACCTGGAAGTATAAAAAGTCAAAACAATCTTTCACAACTTTTTACTTTATCGTCGAATAATCCTTAGTTGAATGAACTTTGATTGGTTTTTTTATGCTAACAGTTCTAATTTCACTATGGTACTTTTTATATTTTATTTTCATAGCCTGACTACCTTGTAGCCCATTATAAGGGCACTTTCAAGAAAATAGATCATCGACTATCAAAACCATTATAAAACAAATAAGAGAATTCTGAGGTATATTTTAACCAACGAAAATTGTTATTTTTTTAGGAAACGAACAAAATTAATAATGATTTAATGCCAACGGTAAATCAGGAACCAAATCGCATTATAAATTACATGTTTTTATTTTTTATTTGAAACTGCAAATTAATTAAATTTTTATGATGATGCTGAAATGTTTCCAAATTGATGAATTACATTTTTCATTTGCATGTATTGTTGATTTAATAATGTTTGAAAATAAAAAATACATATTCACCTTTTCTGTTAAGTTCTAGTGTAAACACAATTAATTTTCTATTTACCTTAGAACAACTTAAATTTGGCAATAGTTTACAACTCCGTTACTCACAAAATGTGATACAAATTTGTCTAATATCTTCGAATACTAAACGGTTGCAGGTGTTCTTAATCGAAGACGACTGTGGAGTAATTAATGACGGCCCTTTATAGTTGAAAAACCAAGTTTAAGAATTTCATTAATATTCCATATCCTGGTGGCATCTGCCTTTAAGTTCAGGTTGAAAAGGTTTAGTACATATTAATAACTACTGTAAAACTGAACAATCAAGATAACTGAAATAAGGTGAGTACTAATTATAATGTGCACTAGTTGGGCTTACAATTAACTTTATTTATATTACAAATAAAATTGTATCACTGGTTAAAATATAATTTAATTAAAAATAAAATTAATTTAAAACATCATTAAACATTTCAAACTTGCAATAGCAGTTAAAAAAAATAAAGTGGTAGTTTCATGTGATTCACGTCCTTGAAGATGTTTAAACGAAAAATAACATATATTTCCAGACTTTCTAAACCATTCTTATCAATAAATATGATTAATGGGTACCAGACTTTCGGTTGTCTTAAAAGTTCATAGAAAGATTTGTCTGTATAGATGTTATAATAAAATGTTGGGTTTAAATGAGTACTTTGTATAGTCAAATTTACAAAAAAAATCCAACGCGCTAAGAACAATTACTTTTCTATGTATAATTTATTTACATAATTTTTAATTATTTATTAAATTATAATAAGCACTAATGATTGTATGGATAACAATGTAAGTGCCCTAGACATTTTTTAAAATTAACTTTATAAATCTATATGTTTTATAATTATAAAACTAAACCAGAATTTAAACAACATATCTAGCTGTACTAATAAAGCAGTAGTGTTCTTCAAGAGATTATTTCGGACATTTTCCATCAACCAGTGATGGAAAATATCCGCGATAATCTCTTAAATAACATAAACTCACCGTCACCAACAATGAATTTTAAACAAAGAAAAGTAGTATAGTGTGTTTTTGTGTGTGTGCCTGTGCTCAGGTGATTTCGAAAACGGCTCCTTAAAACTGCTTCCAGGCCATATCTTGTTGCAGTTATGTTGGGGACCACATCATTTTGCATACTTATATTTTGTTCTTCTCCAGACCTCAATGCTCCGCTCCACTGGGTTTAATATTTGCCATGTTTTCTTATGAAGAATATATGTTATCTAAATGGCTCGAAAATTGCTCCTCAAAACTGCTCCCGGCCTTCCTACATTGACAGCGATAGACAAATCATGGATATTTTTTCCGGACTCCGGGCCTTATCTGTCACTTTCTGACATCCAATTGTCGGAAAATACGTATGATGATTAGTTGTACTTATTTCAGGAATCTGCATTTGTTGAAAGATACCTCCATGTTCGATACATCTCCTCCAACCTTAGGGCTTTGCCCCACTAGTAATTAGCAAGATTTCATGTTATTACGCATTTTTGCGTGTCTCCACTCCACAGAACCCCATGTTATTCTTACGGAAAAATACAATTCTTGAAGCGACGAAAGAAGTTCGGTCTGGATTCTACGATTATGAAAGTAAAGTAAACCCAATTACATTTGTTTCATAAATAATATAAAATAATATCGATGGATAAAGTTTGTTAAACAACATCGTCTAATTATTTAAGGACATTACAGAGAACGTGTGCGTGTGTTAGACGGAGCACGCGAATCGTTCATTAGGGCAAGTCCCTCTATTATACTCATACATTTTTAATGAAAAGGGCTTTGTGGGTTTTTAATTAAAAACATCTAACTTATTTAAAATTCAAAATATTTTAACAAACCATTTGGAATTTATTAATAATGTTATTTCAAAAATTATTTTCTGTAGAATCTTATGTGGGAGCATCGTTAATATTAATAGAGGTCGAATATGAAGTACGGAACACTCATAATGTTACCCAAGTGTTAGCACTAATAGGGGTCGAATATGAAGTACGGAACACTCATAATGTTACCCAAGTGTTAGCACTAATAGTGGTCGAATATGAAGTACGGAACACTCATAATGTTACCCAAGTGTTAGCACTAATAGGGGTCGAATATGAAGTACGGAACACTCATAATGTTACCCAAGTGTTAGCACTAATAGTGGTCGAATATGAAGTACGGAACACTCATAATGTTACCCAAGTGTTAGCACTAATAGTGGTCGAATATGAAGTACGGAGCAAACTCATAATGTTACCCAAGTGTTAGCACTAATGTTGTTAAAACAAGTTTCGTTTACTTATGTATGCTTTTAAACTTTGAAAATTAAAAGATTCTACAATAATCTCAGTGGCAGCAAACATACCAATTATATATGTCTATCATTAAAGTTGATACTTTGCGTGCAAATTAAAGGCAACTTTTTAGTTGTTCAGTTTTAAAATAGGTACGGAATTTGTCAGCGTAAAATGATATATTCCTATGTAAATTTTAAAAAACACAACTGTAAATAACGAACGTGTTTTCAGAAAGTGAGGGAGAAAAACAATGTTCTCAACCCCTTGAAACCGTTGGTTCACACAAAACAAATAACACGGTAAACTCTGATATTATAATGGATTATATTAAAAGTGGAAATAAAAATGCAATTTTAAAGATCTCTTGTTGCTCTTTGGATGTTTGATTTTAATGTTAACCATGTTGATGGACGTCTAAAAAAGCAATGATTAATTTTTAATTATCAACAACATTGTTGTTGTTTTATTTATAAAACATTAATATATGAGAGAACATTATCTCTTCTTCCCGAGGTAGTAGGCGATGATAAGAACTCCAAAATTTAAATACAAATTTCATATGAAAAAAGGCTTTTAGAAAATCGGTTCGGCTTAAATAAAGAAATTATGTAATTATACACGTTTCGATTTTTATAATTTATTACTTAAAACCACTCAAAAGCTAGAAAGGATGCCTTATAGCCTTTTCATCAGGTGTTAAAACTTTAACTGATTACATACGACGTACTAGCTGCCGTGCAAACTTGGTTCGCAAACATACGATGTACTAGCTGCCGTGCAAACTTGGTTCGCAAACATACGACGTACTAGCTGCCGTGCAAACTTGGTTCGCAAACATACGATGTACTAGCTGCCGTGCAAACTTGGTTCGCAAACATACGATGTACTAGCTGCCGTGCAAACTTGGTTCGCACTTAAATAGGCACAAGTTGATACTTCTTCCCTTAACTGTCAAATTAAATTTCAAACATTACCAGAAAAGGTGTTTCTATTCTTGGGTTAGCCGGAACACAAAATACGCCAGGACTAATTAAATTACGGTTTGCCCTGCAATCATGTTCTGCAACACTTCACGTTTAGTAACACCGCATGTTATCCATGCACCCCAATCATGTTCTGCAACACTTCACGTTTAGTAACACTGCATGTTATCCATGCACCCAGCCTGTTGATTTAATATTTTTCAATTCGGGATTAAATGACTATAGTTAGTATGCCGTTTCTGTCTTGAAGTATCCATTGAACAGTAAAATATATTTTATAATTGCATTCTTTGGACATGATTATAAACAAATAAACTAGGGTTTGGTCTCAGGTTTAAATTACCCCAAAAATGCAATGCATTGTAAGGAGAAACCCACGTTGAAGCACATTCCAGGGAAAAACTGAAATAGCTACCTATTTTCTCAAAGGAAGTAACAAGACTGTTTTGAAGTATATTTTTGAATGCATATAATAATGAAAAAAATAAACTACTTTGACTAATAATTATTTTTCCCAAAGAGTTTTAAAAATATTTGTTTAGATTTAATTTTGATCGTTCACTATACACTGCTATACTTGTACTTGAGGACCTTTAGTCTCGTTACTCTCCGCCCTTTGTTTAGCGTTAGCACTCCAAATAACAATGGCTAACAGGGATCAAACCAGGTAAGGTTTACGAGTTAAGATGTACATACAAATCCTTGAAAGTAATCTGATAAACATAAGGATCGTATAGCGGTTATGGAAAACGACTGTAAATCAGCTGAAACATATTCTATAGGGATATATGTTATCAACAGGAAATTCGTTAAATTATACTCCCGAAAAGGCGTACAATGCGAATATAGTGTGGCACACACTTAACACACTGAAGCTTCTGCAAGTGATAAATGGTTGCTACGGCTGGCCGGGGAGGCAGAGGCATTTATCATCGAGCGGACAAAACCGAGGCTATAATTACTGAGGGGGTCTCTTCCCCATGCGATTAATCGAGGAATTATAGAATTCACTTAGGTGTTTAAACATGCCATAAATTTACTATTTCACTTACGCTTTAAGTCACAAATTCACTTAGGTGTTTAAACATGCCATAAATTTACTATTTCACTTACGCTTTAAGTCACAAATTCACTTAGGTGTTTAAACATGCCATAAATTTACTATTTCACTTCCGCTTTAAGTCACAATCTGTTACAGAAGTATTTCCTCGAAATAATTATTAATGGGGTATTTTATTATCTAGCTAATTTTAAAGATTATATTCGGATGTAATTAAAATATCAGAATTTAGTTATGATGTTTTCAATTAATTCGGACCTTTTTACGTCGGTATAAAACCAAAATTCTGAACTGAAATATTGCATTATTGGAAAAATTGCAAAAGCTTCCTTCACAATAAGTTTCTTTCGTTTATACTAAGGCAAATGCAAATTTTTCCAGCGGAACCCAAACTTTCTCGTAACATTATATTTTAACAATGGCATTTTTCAATTTATGGATAACAACTTTTCATCGTATCAGCTTCTGAGTAAGAGCCGGAAGGAAAATACTGTATTGCAACCGAAACGATATCTTAACCGAAAAAAGATTCATTTCATCCGCGTCTCAGTCCGTCGTATTTGTTCTCAAATTGATCCGGGATGATTGAGTACGCAATGGTTGGTCGAGAAGGATTAAGGCTTCGAGGAATGCTTTGGTTGACGGAGAGCGCTCGTTAGTAAGAGATGGGGTTTTGAAAAATCATATACTATCCTGTATTACATTTCAGTATGAGTACTTTAGTATAGGTATCAGCATATATTTAATTATAAGCTAGTCCCCAGAATATCTAACAAAATTGCTTTCGAGCCGAAACAGATCAGTAGAGAGAGCATTAGACCGAAGCTCTAAAGATCGCTGGTTCGATCCCGGGTTTCTGCAAAGGGTTTTCAAATAAATTCACAATTTAAAGACTGCATTAACTTTGTTTAAATATACCAATAAATTATATGTATGTCATCACTACGATTACGTACCAAAGATATGAATTTTAATGCAATTTGTATATTTATTTCCTATTATTTTTATTCATACAAATATTTAATAAATAAAATAAATTAGAATAATTTGTAGTTAATTTATGAATTTCTATAAAAATTCGTTATAAAAACATAAAGGGTTAAGCATCTTTGTTCCAAAGGGAATCGTGAAGATGTAGTGGTTGCATGACTTAAACTTCTCCCCTCTATTGTATGTTTGCAAGAGCTAACTGTATAATATGATTCCAGCTAACTGTATGAGACTTGGAGTTTACTTTATGATTATCGGATATGTGTGTATTGTGTTGTATTACAAGACCAAATAACTTTCTAAATCTTTCAGTGTTTCCTGATTTGCACAGTTTATTCTGTCAAATTATACAGTTTTACATTCGGGTTGCACAGATTTAGATAAAAACATAATATTAGTTGTGCTAGAAACAAATATTGTGTACTCTTCACTGTGTTTACGTCGCGTGTTAGTTTTTGATGTATTAAATTGTGAAGTTATCGTAAGATAAATTTAAAGAGTAACTTTTCAATGTTTCATCATTAATTTTGGATTTGTAATGTTATAATGTTCTAAGTTTGGTCGAACGTCTCAATCAAAATTGATCCGTGCTTTTTCTTTATCCTTGTTGTTTAAATAAACCTACTCTCAGGTACAGTTTAAAATGTTATTGCTAGTTTGAAATATGTAATTACAAGTCGTAAATGATCTTTCTTTCATTAATTGGATTATTTCAAAAATTTTAACTAGATTATATTTATTATGTATCAAATGTATTGTACTGTAGTCCGTTGGTAGTAAGTGTGTATAATACCAAGTTGTTCCCACCATTAGTGATACGATAATTTTGGTAAGAAAATGTGTTAGGTCTTTTTTCACCTTGATACTCAGACGTTTCAAACAAATCTTCATGAATTATTACTTTCTCCCCCTTATACATAGTACAAAGTATTGTTTTCATCAAAATTTTCGAATTTGAGAGGTTAGTGGAAATATTCGTTTTGGTGCTCCCTGAACCCAAAAAAGTGATTTTTACGTGATGTCTGTGTGTGTCTGTCTGTATGGTTGTGTACAGAGCTAGAGCCCTAACCAATGATTTATGAACCGATTTTTATGAAATTTGGTATGTAGGTACTAATCCACTATATCTCCAGATTTTTTGCTTTTTTGGAATTTTTGATTTTTAAGGATAATTATCCCTCCAAAAAAACGTCGAAAACATGAAAAATAAAGATTTATCAAAAATGGCTCTAACGATTTTGATTAAACTTTATTCATTTGTAGAACTTTATTTTTTTAACAAATAGTCACCACCCGCATTTCTGTAAAAATTCGGGTTCAGAAATTAGAGGGATTAAAACATCAAATATTTTTTTTATTTTACTATAAAAAACATAAATATAAAAAATATTACTATTCACCATTAAAAATAGCTCAAAAAACTAAATACTTTAGTATTTTGAATTACTATTCTACAATTAATGGTTGCGGAGAAAATTAAAATTTTCATTTTGCAGTAAACGCAGTTGGTTGTGCAATGTTATTCTCATGGGGAATACAGAAATTACTATTTCTCTCTTATTTATTAATCGATTTCATTCAAACTTGATATGCTTGTCAAGTTAGCATTGACCAACAGAGGAAATTCGAAATATGGTGCCCCTTAATAACCCTGAGGGGGGAATAGGGGTAATTTCTCCTCTTAAAACCACGTGTGAAGCGATGGATTCTGTAGTGCCTCCTAAGCAGGGATTTGGGTGGATATTTTTGAAAACAACTTGTTTACAAGATTTTCTGTACATTCGACCGTGCTTTGTATTCTATATTTAGTAAATAAAAAGTAATTTATTCATTAAAGTTGGGCTAAAAGAGAGAAAGTATGTGTCAGTTTCCTGATACCGTTTATTAGTGAATTTCCTTTAGAAAGTGAACTATTAGCATGGCTCGCACGGTGAAACTTAAGCCCGGGACCACCATAGAAGTTCCTAACGTGACCCCCTGAACACTTTTTGGGGGGTCGTTCAAAATTGTATATATATATATACATATATATAATATACATATATATATATAATATACATATATATATATATATATATATATATATAATATACATATATATGTGTGTTTGCACTCTAGCGGTCGCATTTTTTGTCCGATTAAATTCAAATTTGGTAGGGACGTTCCTTTCTGTAATCAGTTGGACAAGTTCGTTGGGCAAAACAATCTGAAAACTCCAAACCCCTTTTTGGGGATTAATCTTTCAAATTTCGAGTTTTTGGGCCCAAAAAGGGCCAGAAAAGCCTCGGATGTAAAAATAATGCATGTAGAAAGATGGTAATTAGTGAGGCGAAAGTTTTAAGCCCTCTCTCGTAATTATAGCATAAATATTTAGCATATAAATTATAGCATAAGTTATTAAAGAAAACGTGTTTCGTCTAAACACAGTACGTTGTCTAATGGGGTTTTTACACTAGAAAAGCCTGCTACTCCTTTGTTAGAGTACTTTTATCATCCCCAGCAACCTCACGCCTACTTTCAAGCCTGACTGGACCTTCTCCTAACATTATAATGCGCAAAATTGTATTCCCAGCTTTACAGGTAAATGAAACCAGGAGCATCAGAACAGCCAAAAAACCTATGTTTTCAGATTTCAATAAAAATTGGAATACATGTATTTTTTTACACTGATTTTGAGTTTTAAAAGTTTTTATGTGGAAATTCACTTCCCTCACCTCAGCGTGCTGCGTGCGAACTCGTTTTTTCTAAACATCTAGAACATGTTCAGACAAAATTGTTCGAGAAGATGTTGTTAAAACGACTGAGTATTGTGAGGTAAAATAGGAAAATATCTTACACATTCTCTTATCCATACTATCATCACTAATGGAAGATGTATTAAAAAAAACTATAATACAGTTATTTAAATATATGTATTTGAAGGAAGTTTTGTTAAAATAAATGACCGAAAGTTGACAGGGATAAGAAAATTTATGTCATTTATCACTGAGACGAAGGACCAAACTTGGAATATTGAAAATTCAAAGAATGAAGTATCATTAAAACTGTTCCTTTCAAACAATATATTGGGTAATGTGAATAATTAGCAATTTCTATTCCCATTTTATTAGCATTGACTAAAAGCTTTTGATACGCTTTATTAATATCTTAAGGTAACTTAACGACCATTTAATACATTGGATATTTCGCACGCGTCGATTACAAAGTGACAAGTACTTTTTCGAGTACAACTAAAATTATGGATAATTTAATTCAAAAATATCTTGAATATAGCCTATATTAAAACTTATCAAAGCAGAGAGCACCGCAAATATTGAAAAGTATTTTGAATTAATAATGAGTAAAAAAGGCGTTCAAATAAATATCCGAGAATGAGAAGAGAACTGTTAAGTCCCATATAATCTACAGTTAGCCCTAGCGAACATATTATGAAAGGGGAGAAGTTTAAGACTCGAAACCACTTCAACTTGAAGTTTCTCTTTCAAACTAAGGTGCTTAACTCTTTATGATTTCATGTTAAAATCGTCGTCGGCCTTTGTCGGTGAGTCATTGCTGCTGGTCCCAGTGTCAATATGCAAACTTTTTTAATTGAAAGAAAAACTTCAAACAAAATATATCACGCGCTGTGTTTTGATCGCCTGATTATTTTGATACCAAGTATGAAGGAAATCGGTTAATTTTGGGGAAGGCAAAGTAAATAATTAAATCGTATAGGCCCCTACGTGTTTTTCAAACAGTGTTTAATGGACATAAATACTCAGTAAATTTACTTTGATTAAATTATGGATGAGTTTGCAGTGGACAGACAGTTTTTTGTTAGTTAAATGCATTATCAAAATATAGACATAAAATATATACTGTTATCAGTGTGCATTTATTTACACTTATTCATTAACATTATATTGAAAAAAACCCTATTAAAATTAAATAAATCTTAGTAATATATTCACAAAATAAAAATAAATAGACAAATACATCAAAGTAATTTTTTCAAAAATTGTTAACACTGATTATTTGGGCCTAAAATATATTTTTATTTATTATATTTTTAGATATATGGCGATATATATTGTGTACAGTAGTAATTAAATGGTTGTTATCAAACTCATCCATAATTTAATCAAAGTAAATTTACTGACTTATTTACGTCCATTAAACGCTATTTGAAAAACACGTATACGATTTAATTATTTACTTTGCCTTCCCCAAAATTAACCGATTTCCTTCATATTTGGTATCAAAATAATCAGGCGATCAAAACACAGCGCGTGATATATTTTGTTTGAAGTTTTTCTTTCAATTAAAAAAGTTTGCATTTTGACACTGGGACCAGCAGCAATGACTCACTGACAAAGGCCGACGACGCTTGCCCATACCCTATCTCGCACAATAGACTCAAGGGGTGAGGGTATTAGTACGGTCGACTGGTTCCGCCTACTCCTGGGTTGAAATAGACTTTAACTAGTAAAACCTGCTGGTCGACATCGTGTTGGTTTTCTTCCGATGCTTCTGAATGGTGCATATTGCATCATCAGTCTAGTAGAGTAGTTATTTTATTTATATGACATCTGTAACGTTTATTTTTGCTGCTGTGCTGTTCTTTGTTAATGCTTCATTAGCTGTAAAAATACAATTAAATTTATTTAATTATACACTGAAGCTTTGAAAGCCTATTTGGTGGTCTGAGGAAGCTTAAGGGCGAAAGTAATTTAAAACGAATTTCGTAGAATTTTTACTTTGACCTATTTTAATTAACAAAATCATAAGGTTCATTAGATTTAACTCTTATAAAAACCTTTTAGTGTATTAAATTAAGATATTATTAAATTAAGATAATCTTTAATCGATTATAACATTTTGACTGTGTAAAAACTTGGATTTTTGTGTAAAATAGAAAATAAATGTTCAAGTTGCCCTAAAACCTAGGTTTTTGGTAAGTAGTGCAGTTATGACATGCATTATTATTAATTTAATCGTATAGTTAAACGAATTTAAAGCAGTAAAGAAAATGCAAATCATTTAAAAATTGCTCTGCCGAAACCCGGGATCGAACCAGGGACCTTTAGATCTTCAGTCTAACGCTCTCCCAACTGAGCTATTTCGGCTCTGTCAACTAATCATTATTTCAATAATATGTAGTTAAAGGCAGGAAGTTTGGTTCAAAATGCTATAATAATTTTACTTTAGGGTTCATAAATGATAATAATGTATTGATAAATGAAATATTTCCAAGTAGATAAATTATAAGAGAAAGCCCGTAGCTTCAGAAGAGATGTGCACTTCTTATAACCATAGAAAACAATCATCAGCAAACAGTCACGTGAAACTAGCGGAAATAAAACAATCGCAATTAGGATTTTCAAAACACTTTAGATTAGCGAAACTAAGAATACTCTTTTAACTATTATTAGTCGCGTCAAGTTGTGTCAAATGGCTATAATTAAACAAAAACCACATACTATTGCATCGATATACTGACTTATATAATACAAAGATTAAAAGACCATATGACTGTAATTTAGTTAATATTACACCAAGCCAAACCGAGTTTTTTATCACGGAATATTGTATTTTTCAAAGTGAATAACGGCTATGAAAAACGAGATTTAAAAAGTCCCGAAGGCAAAAAGTAAATCGCATTTCCTACAATTAGCAGGGTCATTTACAAATGAGTTTAGTTGCATTACGCCGCGGAAAAATTTTCAAACTATTTCAAAGGATTCCTTTAAGTGTGAAGGAATTCCGGTAGTTGCACGACCAGCAGTTCAAGCGGGAATTTCTCCGTATTTGCAGCTACGATAGGCTTTTACAGTTGCTTCTTTTGCTAAGCAAACATTTGATAAACTATGGAATAAAACTTTGACCAAACATTATATATAAACTTCTTAAGTTTTATTCCAAACCCATTGCCTTACTTTTCCATAACTAAGGAAGCATTAATCAAACATTATATATAAACTTCTTAAGTTTTATTCCAAACCCATTGCCTTACTTTTCCATAACTAAGTAAGCATTAATCAAACATTATATATAAACTTCTAATGTTTCCTTAGTTATGGAAAAACTAAGGCACAGGTTAAGGCAAATAGAATGGTTAATACTTTTTTTGTGTTTTTTCACCGGATTGGCTAACATAAAAAGAGTAAATAAAAAAGACCCTTGCTTTTTGGCTCCTTATTCCAGCTTCATAGATTTGTCCCTTTGGTTAATTCAAGCTAAAAACGAAGTATAATGTATTTAATGCTTTATTTTCCGTCCGTGTGTAGGCTATGGAATTATTTAACACCTTTCTCTAATTCAAGACAGACACGTGAATATTTTTCAAAACATTGTATATAATCTAATAGGGGTCAACCTACACAGCTCTACTACCTAAACTCCTGAAACGACATTGATTGTACAACATTGATGTAGCTTCTGTAAATAAGAATATAGATTAATTTCTTAAATAACTGCTTTCATTTAACTACTTTACTGTTGAATGTCTTGAAATATTTGCATGCACGATTCTTGATGTAGGCTGCCACTTTAGAAGGTAGTATGGAGGGAATGTATTTGCGAAGTAATAATTCCATATGCCCTTTATGGATTATTACCTTAAACGGTCAACTAAAGTTCCTGACTTAATATAGGCGACCTATTATATTATGCAAATCTAGAATGTTTAGTCGTTCGTTAATGAACGATCGTCTTTGAGCAATACATAAAAATTACACCCTGTTTTTGCACCCTGAGACGTGTATTACGTCACACGTCTCACAGAGAACACTGTTAATATTATTTATGAAACATTGCTTATCAAAAGTAATGTGCAGTTTTATATGAAGACGATTGTTTACGTGTGAAAACTTGAAACCAAGACGGATCAAATCTGAAAAAATCTCACAAAGTAGCTATTAAAAGAGGTGTAAAAAGAAACATCATGTTTACAAAAAGGAAATTTACAAAGTAAATAGCTACATAAATAGATCTGTAAGCCACCACAAAGAGAGAGACCGAGATCGAAATAACCACAAAGAGAAAGAGATTTGTTTACTTGACACTTTGAGACGGCATGGCAGGTGCGTTAATATTTGATTGCGCGTTTAAGGCCAGTGCCTGCTTTGACTCAAAGCACACACAAGTTCCTCTCCCTATTCTTCCTTGATTACTTGTTAGGGATGGGTTTTGATTGAAACGTTCTTTTTATCCATATATATTTATTCCATGATTTAATATTTGCTGGGAAATGAAGCGATTTAGACTTGTTGATGGGGTAACCTTTTTTTATCAATATAAATTGGTTTTTACGTTTTAAATTGAGTTAAATTGTATTAAAGTGAAGATGTGTATGCCACAATATTTTTTTATATTAAAAAGATTATTGTTAAAAAATAAATGCGGCTTGAGGTGGAAAAATACAGTAAATACTACAGCAAATATACTTTGTGAAAGGAAATATGCCAATTGCTTCAACTAGGTACATTATTTTTCATTCAAGGGAATGAAAGGCAGTTCAAATACGACAGTCATTTGACAGCCCCAAGTGACAGCCAAATGTATTCCAAGGAATTAATGACTTTACACAAGCACATTCAGGACATTTCAAGCATATAAACGCATTAAATGACCTGAAGGTGCGTGGGTCATTGACTTTATTGGCACTTTCACTAGCGCACATTACTGCATACCTCGTTTTTGTACTTATTGTACCTCATGTGGTATTGTTATATTGCATTATATGATAGGCAATCTTTAGTAGAAGGAGTATTGTAATAAATTAAACTGGCCTAAAACAATGAAATAATAACATATATGAAAGACAAAGCAATGGAGAAAAAAGTCTATAGTGCACTAAAATAACCTATTGTAATATTAAACCTATTAAAAAATCAAATCTTTTCGGGAATTATAAATGAACAACTTTGTTATATAGTCTGAATTAGAACAAATAAAAAAAAACCTTCTGTACCACAGAAAGAAAATAAATATACGAGAAAAACATCAAACATTTACTGCTTAAAAGCCCTAACAAAACATTAGATAAAGCACTTGACTCAAACAGATCGTTTAATCATTCATTTACGTTTTCTGGGTCACAGTTAATGGAGAACAGGACCAAGACATTATACAAATTGGAGAATATTTAGATTCTCAGTACGACAATAGCCTTTGTCGATTGCGAAGAATGATTTCGCAACATTAAAACTGTTTTAACGAATAGTTATAACTGAATAGAAATAATAGTACTCTCAATTATATAAATATTGCAAAATATCGCGTATTTTATAGCATATTATATTTAGAAGTAATTTAAGTGATACGGATATAAACTTGTATAAACTGATTATTATTATTATTATTGTTAAATTAAAAAGCAAATATAGAAAGAGGAAAGTAAGTGAACATGGTAAACATGGAGACTATTTTTGTATCGATTTCTATTGAAACGCGATAAAAAAGGCGTTAAATGGCAGGAGCTATTTAAGGCCTTAACTAAATAAATATACAGTTACTAATTTAAGAGATATATACAGAAAACCAACACTTTTCTAGATAATCTGCAAAAAACTTCGGGGGGCAACATTTTACTAGTTGTGACGAAGAATTAAATAAACTAATTCTACTGAACACACTAACTGCCCTGCTCCGAGCAAAGTTCGGTCCCCTAGGTACTTTCTTTAGAAATAGCAGTCGCTAAAAATAACGTCACATCACGGTCAGTAGACTTTACAGCTGTTGTAAATAATTGCTTTGGCACGTATATTGTCCCGTAGTGTTGGGAAGCAAATAGTGCAAAATCACAAATATACGCGCCTAATAGTTAAGATTAGCACAGCGGTCCTCTACTCAAACTGTAGAACAACGAGTTTACTATTTGTTTTGCCTAAAACCTATATACTAGGTCAAAGTTTAATGTTAAAATATTTAGAAAATTACTTTATCATATTACGTTTTTCTATAACGCATGAGGCACTTAGTTAGGTAAGCAGTTAGTAATTAGGTGTGTGAATTTGGCAAGCACATGCCAAACATTTAAAAGTCAAATGCAATCAAATGAAACTTGTTCTCGAAACCAAATGTGATTTTATAATGTGAACACATAAAGTTCTAGCAAAAATATTTCATCAGTAAAATACCCCCGTCGCAGCAAACCTGCGTACTCAGCGAATTTCCAATGCATATATATGTGGCTCACTACTACATAGAGCTACTTACCAAGTTTCACAAAAATACATCCATAAATAAATAAGTGATATATAGCATTTTATTTATTCTCCATAAGAATAACATTAGGGTTGAGGACGCAGATTTGCTGCAATGAGGAAGATAAGTAATATGTTTTTTGCAATTATCAATATAACTGAACCAGGTGAAGCTATATTCCAAGTTTTATTAATTTAGGTTCATAATTAAGGGAGATATACAACTTTACTTCTTCTCCATATGAATAACATGGGGGCCGAGTAAGCAGGTTTGCTGCTACGGGGACTATCAACAAAAAACTTGTTTTTTGTGCTAATATCAATATATCACAACTAGTTGAAGCCACATACCAAGTTTCAACAATATACATTCAAAAATAATCGAGATATAGAATTTTATTTATTCTCTATAAGGATAACATTGGACAACGTACTGTGTTTAGCACTTTGAATATCTCTGCAACGGTTGGACGTAGGACAACGATTAAAACACCAAAATGTTTGTTTTGTTGAGCTAAACACATTAATAAACAGAAATGTGAAGTTTTTAGTAAAACTATCTGAGAAAAATCTAAAAATCTTTTTCCCATAAGATTAACATAGGACACGTTTTTTTGGATTTTCTCCGCAACCACTTAACCTAGGTTAATGATTCAAACTAAATTATTTGTTTTTTTAAGCTCTATAATGGCTATAACCATAATTGAGTGTTTTTAACATTTTGGGGTCAAATTTGCAAAAACCTGATTTTTGGAAAATTGTAAACCCCCATAAAACCCCCTTCCCATAGTGCGATCGATTTGGTTTTCGTACTTAAAGTCATAAATGCTACTCTCCACATTTGTACCAAATTTCATCAAAATCGGGTGTTTGTTTCAAAAGTTATCGCGGTAACGGACACACACACACACACACACACACACACACACACACACATATATATATATATATACATTTATTTATTTATTTATATATTTATATACATATATATAAATTTGAACGAATAGTATTTTTGGCATCTGGGGACCTCAAAACGAAAAGTTATCATGGTCTCGAGCTCAAATCTTACCATGCCACCTACGGTAATAGCTTCTTCCCTATAGGGGAAATTCGCTAAAACTCGTTATTGTTAAACGTCGCGTGCTCGTGAGTATAATAAGTATAAGCATCTGTCACGCAGGTTCATCATTTATGGAAGATTAGAAAATATAATTATCAAGTATTGACAAAACAATTCTTGAAGCCCTTAACAAGTAATGTTTCTCATCATCTAATGTTTATACTTGATTGGGAAGTCATCGTTATTTAAAACAAGTCTAAGACTTTGAAATGTAATACTATTTTTGACAACATTTGTTTCAGCCATAAATTTAAACTAACAATATCGGTAGTTGCAATGGGTTTATTATAAACATAGATAACGTTTTGGGAATATTGATACAATTTTAACTCGTTAACGTGAGCCTACGTTTAAAATAATAAATTGACAATTTTATATAACTCTAAAGATTGCAATCAGTATAATTCATGCTGATGAAAATCTTTAGGGTTGTATAAAATTTTAATTTTAATTTGTGATACATCGGCTGACCTTTACTGGTTAAAATTTCGATATTCCAGTGATATAATTTAGCCTAAGACTTACTAATTGGTATTGCTTAAATATTTTTTTAATTGTTCAATTAATTGATTAATAATTGTTCAATTAAGAGGTATTTTATCGTTTATTAAAGAACTTATTTCTGCGACAAACATAGGGTTGTATTTCAACAAAATAGTTATACTAACAAACATTTATTCCGTTAAAAGTATGTAAATGCATTTAATATTTTCCAAAGAGTTTTCTGTTTTATTTTTTAAATAAAAAAATTAAATTAATTTAAGACTATGGGGCTAATAACATACATAAACGTGCATTCAGACGAAGTAGATTACGGAAGGGAAAATTCGTATTGTTTGTATATTTACATAACATTGACAATAATAGTAGCTGTGCAGCGGGTAGCGCTCAAGATTTAATTCCTAACGCATTAAAAAATTAAAAATTAAAGGATTGGTAATATGTACTGTTGTATTGTATTAAACGTATTGTTGTATGTCATATAATAGCACGGTTTCCCTGTTTTCCTAACGAACTAAGTTGTTATTGTAACAAACAAACGAAGAAAATACAACCTTTGTACTATAACGATTTTGTTTTAGGTTTTCGGTGTTGTTAATAAAATACTGTTGGATACGTGGTTTGAAAGGTTCGTAATATCAGATATTAGCGAATTTCCCCTAAAGGGAAGAAGCTATTACCGTAGTCGGCATGGTAAGACCTAGGCCCGGGACCATGATAACTTTTCGTTTTGAGGTCCCCAGACCCCAAAAACACCATTCGTTCGAAACTGTATATATATATATATATATATATATATATATATATATATATGTGTGTGTGTGTGTGTGTGTGTGTGTGTCCGTGGGTGCGATAACTCTCGTAAAAAAGGCCAGATTCTGATGAAATTTGGTACAAACGTGTACAGCAGCAATTATGACTTTAAGTTCGAAAACCAGACAGATCGACCTATCCTATAAGGGGTATTTTGGGGGGGTTTTGTACCCCAAAAATTGGTTTTTTGAGTTTTTTACACATCATTTTTGATAAAGTGAAATTTTACTTTTTTCCATTGGAATCGGCTTAAAAAGACGCACAATTTGGTGTTTTAATCTTTGCTCTACGTCAATTGGTTACTGAGATACTGAAAGTGCTAAACACAGTACGTTGTCCGATGTTATTCTTATGGAGGATAAGAAAAATTGTATATCTCGCTTATTTATTAACTTATCCTGACGAAACTTGGTATATTGCTTTATTTCATTGTGTCTATTGATATTTGCACAAAAACCCATTTTTTGGCTGATAGTTCCCGTAGCAGCAAACCTGCATACTCAGCCCCATGTTATTCTTATGAAGAATAAGTAACGTGTTATCTTCTTTAATTATGAACATAAATTAATAGAACTTGGTATGTGGCTTTACCTAGTTGAGTTATATTGATATTTGTATAAAAACCCATTTTTAGTGTTCCTTATTTCAGCAAACCTGCATACTCAGCCGCCATGTTATTCTTATATATAATAATTAAAATGTCATGAATCGTTTATTTATGAATGTATATTGATGAAACTTGGTATGTGGCTTTATGTGGTATTAAGATAATATTATATGCATTGGAAATTCGCTGAGTATGCAGGTTTGCTGCTACGGGGGTATTTTTAATAATTTACAGTCCCTTGATTTTGAAATTATTGTGTTTAGTATTAAATGAAATGTTACATTTTTTTGTTCGCAGTTTTTACATTTAAATATATATGATGCAATTTAGAATTTATAAACAACACTGACAAATAACGTTGCTGGTTGGTTAAAATTTGGACATGCGTTAAAAACCCGTTGTAACTACCACATATTACATGCGATTGGTATCATATATTATATGCAAAACTTTAGATATAAATTATTCAGATGATAAACGTAGTGAGCAGCATCGAACGCTTTTAAGTTGATATTTGTTTTGCCAACATGTTCAAGGACTTTAATTGCTTGGTTATTGACTACGGCTCGAAATAATTAATCATTATGTTCGTTATTACTTTATTGAAAAATAAGCCAGGTAATTTCAATATCTAGAAAATAGAAAATGTGAATTCAGTATTTCAACTGCATTCTTTAATACAAAGTTGTTTTTGTCAATGGGAATATAAGTTTACACACCTTCAGTCTAGAATTATAATTACATATATATATATATATATATATATATATATATATATATATAACATTAACAATATGTAATATTAAAATTTTAAAAAACAAACACCCTTTTTTAATTCTTTAATATTTTACTATTTTTTGACTAGAAGATCTTAAAAAAGGGTGTTTTTGTTAAATGTTAATATTATTATTATTATCAGCAGCCCTAATCAATCAGAAATATTCAATATATATACACATATATACATATATATATATATATATATATATATATATGTATGCATATATATATACATATATATATATCCTCTATATGTTTCAGAACATTTCTACCTTCATTAGGGCGTTTAAAAAATGAAATTCTTTTGTTTTAGGGAAATCAATTTCAAAATAAAAATATAAAAATCACTAAACATACAAACAAATAATGTTTAATTTACCATCTTTGTACATGTTTTGCTTTTAATATTATAATTTTTTACAATTACTTTTATAAAACAAAAGAATGACATTTCTGAACGTCCCTGATGATGGAACTAGTGTACTGAAACTATTGTATGATATATCTAATTGGAAATAGACCTGTTGAGTGAAGCTGTGTAAAGTTATATTTCAGTTGTCATTAACAGTTCTGGAAGCATTAACAAACCCGGCAAATTCCATTCAGTATAAATCAGTCATTAAATCGTTGACTTTACGTTAAAATGGTAAGTTTTAGCGAATTTCCCCTATAGAGAAAAAGCTATTACCGTAGTCGGCTTGGGAAGACCTAGGCCCGGGACGATGATAACTTTTCGTTTTGAGGTCCCCATACTATTCGTTCGAAACTGTATATATATATTTGTATCTGTATATATATATATATATATATATATATATATATATATGTCCGTGAGTGCAATAACTCTCATAAAACTGGTCAGATTTTAATTAAATTTAGTACAAAAATGTAAAGCAACACTTATGACTAAGTTCGAAAACCAGCCAGATCGCTCCATCCAAAGGGGTACTTTGGGGGGGGGGGGGTTTGTAACCCAAAAATGTTTTTTTTGAGTTTTGTATATATAATATTTTAGTAAATCCAATGTTTGTTTTCACCATTGATTTAGCTTAAAAATACAAACATCATTGTGTTTTGATCATTGTTCTACGTCAATTGGTACCGATATATTGAAAGTGTTAAACACAGTATGTTGTCCAATGTTATTCTTATGGTGAATAAGAAAAATTGTACATCTTGCTTATTTATCAACTTATCCTGACGAAACTTGGTATATTGCTTCATACCGTTGTGGCCTATTGATATTTGCACGAAAAACATTTTTTGCTCATAGTTCCTGTAGCAGCAAACCTACGTACCCAGCCCCCATGTTATTCTTATGGAGAATAAGCAAAATGTTATCTTCCTTAATTATGAACATAAATTAATAAAACTTGGTATGTGGCTTCACCTACTAGAGTTATATACATTTTTTCATAAAAACCTATCTTTTGTGTTCTTCGGTTCAGCAAATCTTACTCAGCCGCCATGTTATTCTTATGGACAATAATCAAAATGTCATAAATGGTTTATTTATGAATGTATATTGATGAAACTTGGTATATGGCTTTATGTGGTAATACGATATGCATTGGATATGCATACGATATGGCTTTATGTGGTATATGCATTGGAAATTCGCTGATTATGCAGGTTTGCTGCGACGGGGTTATTTATTATTTATAATACTCATTCCAGGGGAACTCCTCATCACAGTAGTTGTATAGTTGTATATTATATTATTTCCATTGTCAATTCTACCAACTCAAACGAACTACTCGTTCCTTAGAAACACTCCAAATTACGAGTTTTATGTGATATGAATAGCGTCAAAGGTCTAAAGAGTTTTGGATCTAAAATGCTGAATAAACTTGAAGTAGACAGTGAAGATACGTGAAGATAATGTGAGCAAGATGAAGAACAGAAGAGCTCATTAGCAGGAGTGTGACAATCAGCGCGACGGATGCAGCATGCTGATGCGACGTGGTTGCTAACAGACTGGATGCACTCCAGCAGTTGATATGTCAGGTTCAATGTTACAGTCTGTGTAGTTAGAGAAGGTATATGCTTTCAACGGACTCAAAATAGAAGCTATTTTTGGTATGAAATAGTTTTGTGTTCAAAGGTTTAAAAACTATGAAGACGTGCAACTAACTAAAACGTTTAGTTTTACATTTAGTTTGCAAAAATTATCTGTGTTTCATATTGGGTAAGCTATTGTATGTATTTAAATTTTCAATATGAAGTGATATAAACCACATCCAAATAATATATTTTAGTTTGGATGGTAAATGGGAAAAATACAACTTTAAAATTATAGAATTTAAAGAACATAATAAATTGACTGTTAATGTTAACTCTGTAACATGTAAGCAACTGTAAGCTCTGTTTTTAAGCAATTGTGGAATAGAAAAATGCTGGACCAGGAGAGCAAATAACATAGTTTTCCTATGCGATTCTCTGGTTCATTCGCCATTGTTTCCATAATACACAGAGATCATTTACTTAAATGGAAAAACATGTTTTACCACTTAGAACGTTAACTATAAAGGTTATTTCAATGGCATGTAGTATTCCTTTTACTAAAACACAAAAGGAAAAAGTATTTTTTAAGTAATATTATTTGGAAAGAAAAAGTGTAGGCCTATATGTATACCATCAAACATCTAATTGGCCTAAATACTAGAAGTATTGAGAAATCCATGCAATCCCCTGATATCGTTCTTGCTTACAATAAACCACCATATAATTCATTGAGAAAAACACAATATGCACATTCTATGAGGAAATGAATTTGGCTTGACCATAGCTCAGCAATATTTGTAACTGAAAGAATGACGTAAGCAGCCTAGAATATCCGCGGCGCGGCGCCCTGCCAGCTGATAAAACACACATCTCGGTTTTGGCGGGAAACATAATCAGCTGTTGCAGATCAATGATCTTTACCAGATTTGTAAACAGGCGAGTTGTTGGGCTTGTTTGTAGCGTTTATAACTCCGGGTGTGCGTTGCTTACAAATAAACATTTTAGCGAATTTCCCCTATACGGAATTTCCCCTAGATGTATCATGGTAAGACCTATGGCCGAGGACCATGACAACCTTTCGTTTTGAAGTCTCCAGATGTCAAAAACACCATTCGTTCAAATTGGTATACAAGTGTGTTCGTAAGTGCGATAAATTTCGTAAAACAGGTCCCATTTTGATGGGGGATTGGTAGAATAATTTATGACTTAAAGAATGAAAACCAGACTGATCACCCCATTAAGTTTTTATTTTGAGAGGGAGAGGGTTCAAAAAATATTTTTTTAAATTTTTTATGTAGGCCCTACCATCTTTTTTAAAAATCAAACTTTGGTTTGTACCTTTAATTTAAGCTAAAAAACAAACAATTTGGTATTTGTAATTATTGCTCTACCTCAATCGGTAACTGAGATATTGAAACTCAGTAAGTTGTCCAACAATTTTAATGTTATGGAGGATAACTAAAATTGTATATCTCACTTATCCATACAATGATATCAACATATATTGATGACATTAGGTAAGTCGCTTCCTCTAGTTGTAGTCTATTGGCATTTGAATAAAAACACAGTTTTCGACATCTTCGTAGCAGCAAACCTCCGTACTCGTTTCTGATTTTGTTTTTATGGAGAATAAACAGATGCAGCATGCTGATGCGACTTGGTTGCGCAACAATTTTATATTTTGATTTTGTATCAACCGATACTGACAATAGATGTTGTATGGCTTCATCTGGTTGTGGGCCGTTTATATAAATAAATAAAATGGTATTTTATTTGGAGCATTTTTCATGAACATACTCATGGTTTTAAAAACAACTCGAGTTACAAACAAATTTTTTCACAAAGCTATTTACAACAAAAATAATCTAATAATATTCTATTATGTTACATAACTTAAAACTAACAAAATCGACCTGACTAAAAATCAAAATATTTTAAATCTCTCCACTTAATAACGCATTGTGCAATCTTTTTTTATAAGTCTTTAACTGACCAATATATGACCGATACTGGACAACAGAGAGTTACCGGTAAGGAGCTTTGGGGCAAAATAAGAAAGCCCCTTACGAGCGGACTCACAGCGTATACTCTCCAAGCCGGTTGTCCTACCTGGTACACCGGGAACGCATTCTGAACGGGTTCTGAGCCTTTCTCTCAAATATTGCGGTCTCTCTTCAGTCAGGACCTTATGAATGAGACAATAAGTACGGAGAAAGCATAAGTCAGCCAATCGGAAATGCCAAGGGTTTCCGCTCAAGTTAAATGTGGTCGAATTTCCTCAGTCCACAAACGTACCTGACACACATGTTCTGCACTCTCTGCAACCGGTCCATGTCACCTAGAGATACAACATTGACATATACCGGAAGACAATACTCAAGTATAGAGAGCACCAAAGCCTGCACGAGTCGAAGCTTAGCAGGTGCGGGGAACAAGTGCTGATGCCTGTACAACATTCTCAAACGGGCCACAGCTCTCTGACATACAATGCTTACATGTCCAGAGAAGGAAAGTCTGGCATCAAACTGAAGTCCAAGAAGTTTGGGAGAATTACACTCGTTCAGTAGAACACAACCGAGGTACACGACAGAGAAGGGCGGGGATTGCAGAACCTTGCCAGCTGGAAACGTCAACAAAGAGCACTTGCTCTTGTTCAGACGGATACCATGGCTTAAAGACCAACCATAAATGGCATCCAGATCAGAATTTAACTTGGAAACAGCCCGGCAAACTTGGTCATTGTCGTACTGAAGAGCCAGCTGGGCATCATCAGCGTACGAGTACAGCTGGCAATGAAGTAAATCCTTCCCCATGGTGGCAGAAAATAAAGTAAACAAGACAGGCCCAAGACAGCTACCCTGAGGCACTCCTAATGATTTTTCAGAGAGGCAGAAACATCAGAGCCCACTTTGGTATTTTGGCTCCTTCCATCCAAATAGGAATGAAACCATGAAACTACCCGATGATCAAATCTGCAAAACTTCATTATGGCTAACAGCAAGCTGTGATCAATGGAGTCAAAGGCCTGAGAAAAATCCAGCATATTTGCATAAACACACCGTTGTGGTGGTTCCTGTTGCAACAAACCTGCATACTCAGTCCTAATGTTATTCTTAGGGGGAATAAATAAAATGTAAATTATGAATATATTTTGATTTGATTTAGTAAGTGTTTTCATGCAGTAGTGAGCTACATATACTCGTATATGTGCATTTAAAATTCCTCCTGAGTATGCAGGTTTGTTACGACGGGGGTATTTTAATAATCCCTTGTTCATGCACATCTCTAATATTTATTGCATGTCTATAAATAGTCTGTCTGGCAGCCAAGTTAAGTTATTTATGCAACCTTTGATCATCTTCCAAAGTTTGGATGACTTCCAAAGATGAAACTTTGACGTCAAATCGCATTCCAAAGTTGTAGTTCTACAGGTCTCCCAGGTTTGTTATTTTTGAATTAAGTTTCGGAAACAAAAATAATCAAAAGTGAATTGTTGTATATCCTAATTTAAATATGTCTGTACTTTTTAACCACACTTTTAAGTTTATTTTTTTAGGATATTTTCATGAAGAAAAGAGTGCTTGGTGTTTTACCTTACAAATAATAAGTAGTCACCATAAATAATTGTGATACATGTGCATTTAAAATGCATATAGGCTTTATTGTACCTTTACTATCGAATTTGATAAGATAATTTCACTCTTAAGATGAATTCACCATTCAGCCTATTTATTTCTTTACAGTAATTGTTTAAGACTGTAACGTAATTTAGATTATAGTCAGGTTTTAAGTAACAAAGGATTTAAAAGGAGGTGAAAAAATAAAACAGAAAATTTATGATATGATTAAACGAGGGGCGCAATACACACGGCTGGGACCTTAGAGACCAAACACCAGTAGTTAATCATATTACCAGACAACGAACAGCTGACTGCAGTGCTTCATAACGTAAATATAACTTTCGAAATCCTCTCATGGATATCACGTAATTTATGACATATTCGCTTTTTACCTGTGCCAAAATTATTTATTGATTTTGATAATTGAAGAATGTTGACCATGGCTGAACCCAATGGATGTGTTCTTATGCAAGACTTGAAGGTATTGTTGTGTTATTCAAATACAAAAATCAACCAAATTTATTTTTCCAAATAAATACCAAGTATTAACTATGTCCATTCCCAAGTATAAAAACTAACGTGTCATTAGCTAATGGTATTACTAGTAATTCACCTAGTTTTACATAAAAAATTCTCGAAATCTTCAAATGACACATTTTTTTAGCTCTAAGTACGTAATTAACATGAAAAAAAGTAATAACGATTGAAATGGAGCAAGAAACTACATTGCAGAAGCAGATAATATTACAAAATGGAGGTTAAACTCGAAGAAGAAAATGTATCATGAAAACCTTTTGCGAAAGATGTATCTTAGAAGCTGCATCATGCAATCGAATTAAAACTAACCTTTGAAGTTGACTAACTACGTGATTTCAAACGTCCCGGATGAAAAGGGATACATTCAATTCAGATTCATTTGTATAGGAGCCTACGTGTTTGTGTTTTCTTCTCACATCAAATTTGTTAAGAAACGTATCTACGAACTAATAATTGTTTTGCCTAATTTTTCATAAAGATATACTTTACAATCCAATTACATACACAATAGTTTTTAGTTCTTTCATACAACTGCAATTAACATTCAAACACTTACATTCATCCATTTTTAAGAATTTACGAGACTGAGGTTATAAATACTAAAACATTTAGCTTGGTCCAAAACAACAATCAATCAGCTGTCTAATAGCTATCAGCGAGCAGAAATGTAGAGCGCGCAACGAGCGAGAAACACTTTTTCATTCAATAATCAGAAAACAGCTGTTTTACTTTCCTTTTTTTAGATTGTAAAGAAGTACTTTAGGCGCGATGGTAGGGTAAACAAATGGTTTACGACAATCTTAATTTAACTGGCTGTGGACTAAACTTGACTTCAAATAAAATAAAATAAATTTTTGTATGGTAGCCTAAATAGTGTTTCGTGACAATTAACTTATTGTTCAGACAATTTTTGATATTTTTAAAGAAAAGTTTGGTTCTGTTTTCCCGGTTAAAGTCTGTAAACCTAAACAAAAAACAGTTAGAAAAAGGAAATCTTACCATGGAGAAGACAAGTCGTGGTATACAGCAGACCTTGCTAGACTGAGATCTTTCATGTTGGTGGTTCATGATCATTATAAGGCTACCATCAGAGTGGAAATTAAGAACAACTACTGTAGTCTGTACACTAGGATTAAAAAGGAATACAGCTGTAAAGTAAATGAATCCAAAAAAGCTAGTAATGCCGATACGATACTGACTGCTTCGAACTCATGCAAGGCTGCGTGGGACCTGGTGAATACGCATCGGAAACCAAGGCCTGTACTGACTACACAAGCATCCCCTGATGATTACAACAACTATTTTGTAGGTGTAACCGAGGAAGTAGTCTCTAACCTTCCTGTGTTGCAGACAGATCCAGTGGACAACATAATCGACATCCCACCTGACCTAACCTTAACAAGTTGGAAGCCGGTGAGTACCAAAGATATTCTGAGTGTGGTTAATATCTTTAAGGATTCCTGAAGCCAGGATGTGTATGGAGTGTTTAGCTCTGTCTTGAATTCTGTAATAGATGTAGTTTTATGTCCTGTCACTAGGTTGGTCAATCTATGTCTGGCTAAGGGTTCCTTCCCAGATTTTCTGAAGATAGCAAGAATCATACCCATCTATAAGAAAGGAAACGCATCTGTTCTATCCAACTTCCGGCCTATTTCTATATTGCCTACTTTCTCCAAGGTCTTGGAGGCTGTTATGAAGAGACAACTCATTGGGTATCTTGCGGAGAACAACCTCCTCATAGATGCCCAACATAGGTTTAGAAAAGGGCGCTCTACCACCACTGTCCTTTTGAGCCTTGTCAAGACAATAACGGAGGCATTTGAAGTTAGAGAATCGGTCATGCTAAGCCTATGTGATTTAAGCAAGGCGTTTGATGTTGTCTCTCATGACTTGCTTATAGTTAAGCTGAGATAATACGAAATTAGGGGTGTGGTATTAAAATGTTTCTCAAGCTGATAATACGAAATTAGGGGTGTGGTAATAAAATGTTTCTCAAGCTATCTGGAGAACCGCAAACAGGTCGTCTCTCTCCAAGGAGCCTCTTACAACTTAGGCTATATTGCTCACGGCGTCCCGCAGGGCTCGATACTGGCCCTATTCTGTTTACCATTATGACAAACGACCTGTTTATTAGCGGACGCACGCTGTTGTTTGCTGACGACACCACACTGCTGACTCGGGGAGGAGACTTGAAGCAATTGCAGGCGGAGGCGGACAACCTGCTCACCCAGGCCAAGGACTGGTTTGTCCAAAACAGGCTCAAAATTAATTAAGAGAAAACCCAGTAGTTGGTCTGCTCACTCAGGAATCGGGCAGACAGATAGGGCACAGTGAAACTATTAGGCTTCTGGTTAGATGCGAGACTAAGTTGGAACCAGCATATTGCTCAGGTATGTGTCAAACTTTCTAGAGTTTAGGAAACTCAAGACCGAAATTCTCACCATCACTTGGTCTCCGTCTACCACGCCATCTAATGTACACATGTATGTTTTTCATAGCCATCTAATGTACGGTCTGGTGCTGTGGGGTTACTCTCCTGCAGCTCATGATGTGCTGCTCCTTCAAAAGAAGACACTAAGAACTATAACGTCTTATAGGCATCTGGAACACTGCAGACCCATCTTTAAGGAACTGGGAGTACTAACAGTTTTCAGTCAATACATATTTACCACACTCGTCAAACTCAAGCAGAGCCTTGAAACATTCATCAGAAGAGATGATGTGCACTCCCACGGGACTCGACGCAATACATCGATATGCCGCGTTGTCGCCTTAGTGGCACGTTCAGAAGTTATTCACAGTATGCCATTAAGATCTTCAACTCATTACCAGTGGAAGTGCGTGAGTTGAACTTGCCTGCTTTCAAAACATTGATTCGTGGGAAACTAATAAGTAGGCCCTTGTATTCCCTGGCTGAACTTGACAAAGAGCCACTATTCAGCCCAAGCAAAACTTTGATGTCCTGCCATACCACATAAGTTTCAGTGCAAAAGTAATAAATGTATGTTTTATGTTTAACTTTTTATGTATAATTTGACGCAATCTATCCGAACTAGGTCGGTCAACGATGGAGAAATCAAGTATTCTACTAATAACTTATTGTTCATTGTTATTGTAATTTATTTGTATGCTTCAATTTGTACGGGATGTAATAAAACAACAATTTAAAATATATTTACACTTATACTTTATTTACATATCATACGGTAAACATATATAAGAGATGGTACAAGGTTATCGATTTCGACCAGTCACACCGATTCATCATCATCATCATCATCAATGATAGAAATGACAGAACCAAAATAGCGTCGCTACTTATATCCTATTGGTTAACGGATGTTCCAAAATTTGCCACCAGAGGCACATTGAGTTGATTTTTGGCACTATGCCACCAGAGGCTTCGGTTGATTTTTGGAGTGAAAAGGTCTGAATCATGCAGGGGAGTTTTTTCTTGTAACAATATGCTAACATTCCCTTGCTTGGATCTTGGAATGTTTAAAATTTTTGGTAAAAACAAGGAGTTATTAAATATAAATAAACTTGTTAACTTAGACTCTGGTGGCGCACGTAAGAATTGTATCCGGAACTTCCAGTAACCAATAGGGTATAAGGAGGCACACCATTTTGGTTCTGTCATTTATATTATTGGCCTGATGATGACCGTTGTCACTGGTCGAAATCGATAGCCTTAGACCGACTTTTATTTATGTTTACCGTCTGATATGTGAATACAGTATAAGTGTAAGTACATGTTTAAGTATTGTGAGACGCCTTTTAATACATCCCGTAAGTAAAACATTTGTTTAACTTCAATGGTGTTTTACCACAACCGAATAATGATAAAACAAATGTCTTTTAAAATAGCTGATAATGAAAAAAGTGTTAGAGCATTAACATATGATAAATATAAATGCACTGGAATGGTAACACAAGTGCTATTTAGTGATTGAGATAACAAGACGGAAGAACTATGCTCGGTTCCAAACTACAGGTTGGCTAGTTTATCTATTTCCCAAAGTAAAGTAAAGTTCGAAGTAAATTTTGCTTATAAGATTTCTGAATTCTAGGAAGTGTGGGATGTTACAAGATAAATCCGGACTACAAAAAGTGACAAGGACTGATCTAATAAGGTAATTGCCAAGACTGGTTGTCTCAGATGTCAGATTACTGTCATAACTGGTTTGACCAATCTTATTTTTCCAATCCCCAAGAATAATTTTATCAATAACTGCATAGGTTTAATATAGACCATTCCTGTTTCACGACGGTGATGGTTGTGATTTAGTTTCATGTAAAGTAATTTACGAAGTTCATTTAAGTACTAAAAATCCTTTGTTTAAAATACAATTTTAGAATTATTGTCACATTTATCACTTTGTTTGATAAACGAAAGAATTAAATCCTTTAATATCGGGGTATTTATTATAAATGAATTTTAAATAGAGCGCTGGTGTACAAAGATAATAATCATGGCCTCAGTAAACTGCAAATGAATAGGATTTAAGTATTTCCAATAAAACAAAGCTGCGGAAAGTTCATTGATGAATCTAAAGGCTTAAATGGTGCAGAGCCAAACAATACAGAGTTCCTCTACAAAGAAGAGTATCTATGTTTACATAGATTTGTAATCGATTTACATGCAACACATGGCGGATGTTTGAATTTGAAGCCATTTCAGTGAATGTAGTGAAACATAACTAGCAGGAAATTAACATCTACGCTATTAATTTGTAAAGGATTTTGAAATGTATTTGTCTTATTACGAAATCACATCAAAGGGTGTAAATGGTGATACTTATTTTAAAGTTGGTTTGGAAATTAGTTAAAAATATACTTTAAGGTAATCACAGAAAACTGAAATATAAATACTTTTATAAACTCAAATATAACTATGTTTATATATTTTTTATATTTCGAATGTTGTCATTGTGTGGTGTATTCAAGCGAATGTTAATTACAAAGACATTCGTACTACTTTTATATGATTCTTCTGTAGGCGCAGTAATAGTTCTAAACCCACAACAGAATTTCAGTTGCAATTTTTGTCTAATTTTAAAATGTGAAGAAGATCAAACGGATTATTACGAATCAGACGATCTACATGACCGTTTGTATTACCTTTAAAATTACATTTGAAAAATAGTGATATATCATTCTAAAAAACAGATTTATTTTTCTTGCCCGACCAACATTTAATGAATAAATATATTAAAGTAAAATAAATATAACAGTTTAAACTATTGTAATTAAATTATGTGTCACGTGCATCTGATGTCTTTGTGGCTACAGCACCAAAAATCAATCGATTACACCAAAACCAAAGACAAAAGAACGGATGTTTACAAAACTTGTACGAAAAACTACAAACTTTGTTAACAGTTTCCAGGCGCTGCGGGTGTTCAGAACTGCAATATATCACGCCAATTTAACAACTTGTGCTGATACCCGTGATAGTATCGCTGTAGCAACGGACGATGTAATTTCTCATTATGTAAATAAATACATATCTTCAATGAAAGAGGAGACTGCAAAGGAAGGCAGAATATTTAAAACAGCATAAAGTATGTACCTCTTTCTGTTTTAGTAGTGTGTGTGAAAATATGATAATTTTATGTTTCTTCGTAAAGTCTATGTGGCATTCCCGGCCTATTTGTCAGGGCGTACACCTAAGTTCTATAAATACTCAATCTATAAATACTCACGGTTAATGCAATGAAGATTTTAGTTTTTGTGAAAACCATAAGTTCAATTTATTTCTAAAGCTTTACACAATCTACTGTTTCAACATTGTTCAGGACTTAGATATGTTCTGGATTTACATAATATGGTTTTAAAAATAATGGATTCCCAACTACTCAACAAGAGCCTGGTTCACATTTTTACACAACCAATTAAAATCATATGTTTACATTTTCATTGTTACCTATTTTATAGTAACAAACTTTCTTCTCACTTAAACAGACCAGCAAATAACCACTCCCAGTTTATTTTTGTTAACATTTGATCCTCTTCCCATTTTATTTCCCCTTTTTGTCAATTATCAACATGATAATGTATGTATTTCTATATCCCACTTAATGTTAATTGTTTTTCAATGGCACGCTGCTTAAAACCACAAACTATGTACCTGTAATAAAGTGAGTGACATCATCCATAACCCTGGACCCTTCAGATCTCCTAGACCTTCTAGATCCTCTAGAACTTCTGGAACGTCGAGAACGTCTCGATCTTCAAGACCTTCTCATCCCACTCCTGACTCCTTTGATCCATCCAAAGTAGTGACTTAAAGGTCAGAACTGTCACCCAGTTTGGTGAGTAGATAAGTAATTAATATAAACTTCTTTTGAACATTTTATTTTCATTTTGTTTATTTATAAATACCCTAATATTTGTGATCAGTGCCTTTAAACAATTAGTACAAACTATGAACTACAATACATAACATGAGTCCCTTTTCTATGTCAATAACCAGCCTGTCAGACCTTACTTATCTATTCCTTTATGTAAAATAAATGTTTGTTATATGTTATAATTTTCCCATTACTATCGTTCATTTTTTTGCTCTTCACATTGGTCCTTCGCCTTTCTTATCTTTCCCAAAAACATCCAGCCCTAAACATACATTTAGTTTATTTTTTACTTAAACAAACGGCATCAGGAAACTGACACCATAGATTAAACATTCTTAATCTATGCTGACACATACTTTCTCCCTTTTAGCGCAACTTCAATGAATAAATTACTGTTTATTTAGTAAATATAGAATATAAACTACGGAATAATGTACAGAAGATTTTCTAAAATAGGTGTTTCAGAAGTATCCACTCAAATCCCTTTTTGGAAAGCACTACAGAATTCGTTGCTACACACAGTGGTTTTAAGAGGGGAAATGCCCCCTTGTCTCCCGCAGGGTTAAGTTGCAACTTATTTTGAATATCCTCTGTTGGCCAATGCTAACTTGACCCGCATATCAAGTTTAAACGAAATTGATCAGTAAATAAGAGAGAAGTGGTAAGTTTTATAATCCCCATAAGAGTAACATTGGACAACGTGCTGCGTTTACCGCAAAATGAAAATTTCAATTTTCTCCGCAACCAGAACTCGTAGAATAATAATTCAAAATACTAAATGATTTAGTTTTTGAGCTCGTTTTAATGGCAATAAGAAATCTTTTATGACATTTATTCTTTTTTATGAAAAAAAACTGAATTTTGGATGTTTTCCTGTAGTTTCTGAACCCGAATTTTTCAAGGGATGCGGGTGGTGTCATTTTGTTGGAAACCTAAAGCTCTACAAACCAGTAAAGTTTAACCAAAATAGTTAGAGCATAATTTGAGAAATTTTAATTTTTTATATTTTTTAACGGTTTTTGGGGGATAATTACCCTTAAAAATCAAAAATTCTAAAAAATAAAAAAGAATACCTGAAGATATAGTGGTTTGGTTCTTACATACCTTATTTCATCAAAATCGGCCCACTGGTGTGGGTTCTTTGCTCTGTACACATCCACACAGACATCCACACCCACGGACTAAAGACACACACACACACAAACACACACACACACACACACACACACACACACACACACACACACACACACACACACACACACACACACACACACACACACACACACACACACACACACACACACACACACACACACACACACACACACACACACACACACACTATTGTAAAAATGAGGTGGTGTCTGTCTGTCTGTCTGTCTGTCTATGTCTGTCTATTGTCCCATTACGCCAAAACCATTGGACCAATTCTGCTGAAATGTTGCACAAATATAGTCTATATACCCAGGAGTGTCATAGGTCTATCCCTGTTTAGAAAAGTCCTTAGGACTCTGACCTACAGGACTTCCAAGTTTGGTTTATGTCACACGTTTTCCTTCTTAATTCAGTTCATTAAAATAAACAGCTGTTATAAGGATTAAGTATTTCCCTATAAATATCCAACTGCAGGCTGTCATTGTTTCGCTTACAATTTGTCTACTCTGACCGTTCCGAAGTACGGGCATAGCAATAGCTAGTTAGTAAATATATTTCTGGCACTATCAGATAAAGTTAAATAACTACTACAGTATTTCAATATGTTGTGTCCTTACAGAATTTACAGATTGCAACCATCGAATTCAAATAAGCGTATTAAATTATTATCAAGTTTATACGAAAAGGGGGTTATTTTAGGGATTAAATTTAGCCATCGCCCACAAAACCAAGCTGTAAACCTCTACACGGCCATAGAGGCTTTAGTGTGACCAACAAAACAAACATGAATTTAACACCGTATTCACGTAACAAAATTGTAAAGTTACGTCCAATTAAAGTAAACAATTAACTAAACAAATTAATTTTACGTCAATTAATTTATACTTCAACCTTGTGAACCTGTATGTTCTCTAAGCTTTCCTCTTCGTCGAACATTATGACAAATATAATTATCGTCTACTGTTATTTTAAATAAAAATATACTACCTACCCGCACGGAAGTTCATTAATAGTATTAATGTAGAGTGTTCCATAGTTTGTTTTTAAGAAGACATAACTGTTGGAAAATATAAAATGTACTTTATTTTTGTATGCCTGGAAATATAAATAAATGGATGCAACTATAAACATTATGTCATATAATAATGTTTTAGATCTTTAAGGACCTGAGCAGTTCAACTGTTTCAATTTATTTTAAAATCTATTGAATTCAACTGATTTTTCAATACAGTATTTTTGAACAGTAACAATGTAGTTTGAATTATTTTACCATAAGAAAAAAAACAATCTTGCCTTGTGAAATGGGGCTTTAAATTAAACGTTATGAACTTAAACGTTGAAATACTTAACGAATCGACGTGAAAGTATAAAATCGATGCTATAGGCTGCAGTTAACTAAGATATAATAATTTGTAGAAATTGATAGTATATACAAATATATTAACATGTTAATTCTTAAATATATGTATTTTGGAACACTTCATATAAAACGTTACGAGTAAAGGTCACATGCTATTTATTTCATATCAATTTCAAACAAAAACGATGCATTATTTAACTATGAATACCAAGCGGCGACTCTGTATTCATCGCAATAACGAAAAATCGGTTCAAGAATAGTTTCTGAATATTTTGATACCTTCAAAAAATACCTTGATTGAGTTAACCTGCTTCAATCAAAGGTTAAAAGGCAGTGGAAAACATGTTCTATAAAAATCTAGAAGTCTAGAAAGTTGTTTATAAAGTGGGTAATTCACATGTGTAATGTAGTAAATATTTGTATTATTGCCTTCCCAAGTGAACTAAAGAAAATGTGTAAACTAATATGGAATTATTTTAGCATCGGATAACATAAGTTATATGTAAAAAATTGATTGACAAATTAGGAGAAACTCACCTGCTATCCGTTTTTCTCTTAAACGCCTCCAAAATTGCTCCGCCTTTCTCATAGGCCATCCGGACTCCACCTTAGCACTAAAACTCCGGAAAAATTTGTAATCCTTCACCTCCGGCACTTCTGCCTCCGCCATAGTTCTGATATATTTATTCACAATATATCTTACTATTGACGATTAAATTATATTAACACTAACAAGTATTCACCATTTATAAGCATAATGTGATGATAAACAACACTTTAGTAAAATACTTTAGTGGTTAAATTTTTAAAAATCCACCCCAACGTAATTTGTTCAATATATATTAGTCAGATTTTTTATTTTAATCACTTAGATTTTTTATCATCAACACTAAATTCCACGGTTAACACTGAACACAACACTTATAAGACACGTTTACAACGAGATAAAAACACTAAATGGAATCAATAAAAACACACTCTTCACAACACGGAGCGAAAACACGTAAAGGTTTATGGGTGAGTACGAACACAAACACCTTACACGACTTGGCTTATCACAGAGATGCGCGTAAAGAGCGTCGAAGCGTAACGACGTACGCCTGAAAGCGTCTAGGCGACACTGAGAAGCGCCGCGACGCCGAAGGGCACACGCGCACGCGCGACACACGCACACACGCCCTGCTTTGCCGCCAAAATATTCACCCAACCCCCCACATCCCTATGAGCTGCGAAGGTGGCTTTGTTTTCTACAAAGACAAAAGAGTTTTTGTCGAGTCAGTTGCACTGTTCACGTTTGGATAGCTAGCATTCACCTTATAAAACACGGCGGTGTTCTCCGTGTGAATGCGCATGTTTTGCTTACCAAAACTGGAAAAATTTTATGTAAATATGAATTGATTTTTAGCAGTTAATTTCGTATTAAAATCTATATCTTTGTCCAAAGATTTTCATCGTGGTTTTAAGTAAAGATTGATATATTACCAATAAACTTCATATGTATTAACAACAAATAAAAGGATATGAAAGTACAAAATAGATTATGCTATGTTTAAAATGGCAGCTAATTTAACATAAAAAGATGCACAAATGAAATGTACTATAATCACCCAGACCTACTAAGTTTTCCTATCAGTTTAAAAAAGAAACTCTATTTCACTGAATATCTGTTATGTCCGTTCCATTAGAATATAAGCAATTCGAGATTATGTCAAAATTACAATTTTCTTTACTAGAGTGAAGATGACTTTATTACGAGCTAGTTGAAAACATTGGAACAAAATGGTTGCGCACATTTATTTAAATTTAATTTAATATTTTAGTTAATTGGCTAGAGCTATAGATAGCCATAGATAAACGATAGAGAGCCATAATCTTACTTTACATTATTAATGGCGGAAAGTTATTGCGCATACCCGATCACACACATACACTAAGTAAAATGTTGAGAGCGCAAGAAATATAACGAGTAAAGGAAATGTAAAGAGACATTTCAGATTGAAATTATGGAATAGGTTTCACCAAAAAGTACACTTAATAAGGTAATTCGATTGGTAAGGCATTGAATGAGAATATATGAGAAAAAAGTAACTATATAATTATCAAATATAATTACCTATATGCACGAGTTATGTAATGTATAAATAAAAACTTCTTACAACACTTCAAAATAAATTTAATCTTATCTTGAATTCATATAAAGACGGTAAATATACATCAAATATGGTAAAGACAAGAGTTATGTTATTTACAGAGTGCTCACTGGTCATTGCTTGTTGTTTATTTGTTTACAACAACATTTCAGAATAAACTTGTTCTTTTATCATCAACCAACTTAATTTTCTCAACTACCCCTTCATAGTCAATGTCAGAAGTTTTAAATAGAACATATTATTCCTCGGAATTGCTAATAGTTTTTAATAAATCTCCATCTTTTTAAATTATAAAATCGCATGGCTAATGCAGTTTCTAAAGCTATTAATAAGCTAAGGCAGTAAATCCCGCGGGGGCAAGTCTGATCTTGACACTTCATTTTGATCCTGAATGTTACAGAAAAATAAATATCAAGGCGTAGTTTGTTTCTACTTATTAATAGAACTTGAATTCCAGCATAACAAATGCATATGCATTAATGTAGTTTATTCAGAATAAAATATCATATATGATAATCAACAGGATTTTATTTTAAATTTGAATGTATTACTATTGTAATTTTGTTTAATAAAACATATTTTTCCCAACTACAATATACCTTAGAAAAACATTTTGAAGTAATAATAAATATACGAAACATAGTTTTACATCACAATTTTTTTTTAGTGGCTTATTGGGTCTGATGGTGACTGGTGTGACGGTATAAATATACGTACCACGTACCACGTTTCATCTATACCTACCATTGTGTATGTAAGTGTAAATAAATGTTGTAGTGATGTAAGCGTTTTTACATTTTACAATTACTAAACTGTATTGAATTGGTTGTGGCTTTAATTATTTTTTTTTGTAATTGAATGTATCATCAGTACGACCAATAGAAGAGATTTGCAATACAAGATCAAGTTTAACTTTGAGGAAAATGAGCGAGAATCGAAGAGCCACTTTTTTCCTAGAGACGAACTATATTTTTCTTCATACTGCAAACAATGTTTTGTTTACCTTTAAAAGTGTGGTTCCATCTTGAAATTGCTGCTCTAAACAACCAGCTGTTTTAAAAGTTGTAATTGTTTACAAGTAGAATAATTCGTTCAATTCATATTTAACAGCAGGTCATCCAAACAATAGTTTGTTATCCAAGGAATTAAAAGATAGTATATTTCTCTACTAGTCACGAAATAGGACTTTTGTGACGAGTAGTGAACGATACTTTTCATCACGATGTACATCACGATGTACTTTTAACCACATTAAACTTAAACAAAAATTATCCGATATTTCATAGTCTAGTAATTTTGTATAAGTAAACACAACACGGGTTTACAATTCATTCTAGTGTTAAAGTCAGCTATTTGAACAAGGAATCGTCAAAAATAACGAAATCACACTGGTGCTCCTGTTGAGAAAACGGGAACTTCAATTGTTTAGGACAGGAAAAGTTTTGTTTGGGACAGGCAATGTATTGTTTTGGACAGGAAAAGTAATGTTTAGGACAGGCAAAGTCAGCTGGTCTTGTAACAAGAATATCGATAATTTTCGTAAACCTCAGCTGTATGGTTATGGGCTATTTTCGAATACAGAGTGATGAAAACAACTTTAGCTTCTCACAACACTTATGTTGAAAACATCTGTTTGAAGCAGTATGACCAACAAATAAATTATTAACACCTCATTTTTGGTGTTTTGGGGAAAACTTATAAAAATCACTGATGATAAACTTATAAAAAAAAAAACGTTAAAGGTAGTCCTGTACTGAAGGAACGTGTCATTGATACAAAAATCGTTCAATTTACAAATCTTAGCAAATGTGATGAATATTACTATTATTTTTGAAGTGAAAATCACAGTCACAAACACTAATTCACGAAAGCTGGTCGAGTCAACAATATTTCTTCGTTCCTACCTGCTTCTTTAATAAGATTAATGTTAACTGTAACACCCCAAGCCCGTTCAATGGATATTAGAAAATTATTTATGTCTCACTACAGGAATAGAAACAAACACCAGGTACTTTTTGTGAGCAGAACTTTGGCATAACAAACAATTATCCCATAAAAATTGAAAACGTTGAAAGTTTTGGCAATACAATTGTTATGTTCATATGAATTATATTTGGTTGTTGTTTGTGATATGAAATTCTGTTAACAAGAATATTAGGTATACATTGTTCTTGAAAATGAGTCATAAATGATCCATTTAAATAATACGCTAACATTACTTTCATTTGACGAAATCATTCAAGACTGGAGTCTCCTCTTGAGGAAAACTTACACGCAGAAATTATGAATGATACGCGAGTAAATACTACAAATAAATGAAAGCTAATTTAAAATTGAAAGCAATTGTTGCATTGCACCTTTTAAGGGTAAGACTAGATGGAGTTGCGCAAAAACGTATGACCTTGGAGAACTAGGTCAATGGACACAGAACTGTATCTACCATCTCGGCAGGCTCTGGATACTGGAGTTATGTTATACTGATAACTTTAGAAATATTTAACTGCTTTCCAGGCACAACAGGGATATAAGATTTGAAACAAATATTTGTTAGGAAGAAAGATAATAAGTAATCTTCTTGCGAAATAAACATTATCTATTTATTAGGCCTATAAGTAAAATAATACAAAGTTAAGTACATTGAGTTAACGAAAATCTTATTTTCAGAGACAAAAACTTAGCATGTACCAATAACAAATTCAATTAAAATTTGCCCTTATTGCTTAAAGTTTTTGCCTCGGAATATAAACCTCTGAATAAATGCGCCAATTACTATTATAAATATGTTTATTCCGAATCTTTCTACAGTAGATCTTTTTGAAGCATATTGTTAAGTTTATCGCTTACCAGCTTGTAATATTTGTGTATAAGGTTTCTCTTAGTTTATCCAGTTTGGAATTTGGACTCAGTTCGGATACTTCTCCACCAAAGCACGACAATTTTGGCCCTTAGGATCAGAACTTTTTATTTTGGAACAATACAAAATAATAGTTGCATAAATGTTTACGCCAATACATAATAAAATGTCACATAACACTAGGTGCTATAAAAACGAACTGCTAGCAACATAGAATGAAGTTGTTCACCTAATGCAAAATTTGTTAATACATAACAATGTTACCCAAAAACTAGTAGTATACAGTATATGTGTAATCGATGTATTGTTTAGTTATAGATTCAATGTGCATCTGTACATAAAGAAAGATTTTTCTGCAGATATGCAAAATTCATGTACATTTTTAAAAACGTTTGCAAATTTCATGAACATTGTACTAGGAGAATACAACTAAATTAAACGATAACAATTTACTTTATATTTTACATATGTTATTGTGGTTCGCTTAAAGGATACAGGTTGTGATCGTCTCTTTGACATTTCACTATTGGTGGGCGATATCACAAACTCACACCACATCACACGGTTCAATACCATTTGGGCGTGCACGTGCTGTGTTTAACACAAACATGTAGTTTTATTGAAAATAGGATTGTACCTCAGGATATAAAACGGAGTTTTGGATATTTTAAAGATTATCATATATGTGTCATATTATCATAAATCATAATGCAAAAATATAATTGAAATCTTTATTTTTATTCAGATCTATATTATCTAGCCGTCTCAAAGTTTAGGGAAAATAATTTTAGAGTGGTTATTATTTCCAACAGTTCAATACCTATGTATACTTTTGTTCAAAGCAATTCAAATATAGCCCGAATAGGTTTTCACACGACTCGTTCTAAGCTAGTTTTTATCACAGGAATGATATGTGCTAAAGAGTTAGTTTAAAAAATCATGTTCGCGACTTTCACAGTGGGGTAAATTAACCCTCGAGAACTATTCGGACTACATAAACTAATATCTGAAAATCATTAATAAGTTTTGTTGATGATGATTAACTAGACCAATGAGAGTTTTTATAAATATAGATAGATTCGATGATGAAACTTGGTATGTATCTATCCAACAAGTTAAAAATTTTAAATCACAACCTATCTACACAAAGTTTCTCAGTTGAGTTAAAATTTGAAGAGCTGTTCTGAGGTTACACAACATGTAAAAGGTGACAGCCGTACAAAAGCCTCGTGGTTCTGAATATTTTACCGTTAACTGGTAACATTTTCTTGTTTCAACTGAATATTTATACGTGAGCATGTGTCACATTACCATTTCAGTGAGGAGGATATTCTGATTAAAAAAAGGAAAAACTAATAACCAGCTGAGAGGAATACACGTTTGTGCTTGGGAAAATCTTAAAATAATAAGAAAAAAATTATCTGGAATAAAACTCTAATTTTTTTGTATAGGATGGTTAAAGCTCAAATAAAAAATACAATTAATAAAGTCAATCGACTTATTTTATGCAAAATCTAATTTGTTTCTTTTATCCATGTCTAAACTAAACTAAAGGTATAATATGTAGCAGGTTTAATAAGTCTTACACATATTGCACGAAGTTAAAAATACCTATATAGTAACAAAATAAAATAGAGAGACACTTGTTTACATCTAAACTCTTGTGAACAGACACAGGTTGTTACAAAATCTGAGTATGAAAAGGTTAGATTCCAATTGTTATTTTTTTGTTTTTGATATTTTTAAATATAAAATTATTGATCTACTGTATTAACACATAAAACAATTTTTCACTGATAACTGCACAATATTGTTCTCATACAGAATTTAATTTAAATTATCTATACCCAGAATTGTAAGTTCAGACTCTCCTGGATAAAGTTGGGCTATTATAAATTAGATCGTGGTCAGTTGTTATTCCGTTGTCCCCACTGACTGCGCCATTCCCATCAAGGATTTTTGCCGCTTCTTTAACCTTGCACCTGACCATCTTCTTGTATGCACCAAGAAATGCTTTGAACTGGCATTTTGGTAACAAAAACTGCTTAGAATTAGTACTAATTTTCATTACACCCACAGTTATTATTTTAAATATTTAGAAAATGTGGATGGAATAAATAACAAAACATCTTACTGTAATCACTAAAATTTGTTAACCTACTGTTATCAACTAACTTAGAATTTTTTTTTACTATTTGTTGATTTACGAACTCGCCTAAATTGTTTACTGGCAAACTTTATTGTGTAAGCTAGACAACTATTCACACAGTGAAGTGTTCCTATTACATAAAGCTAAAATAATGCATGGTTTATTCTGATATGTTAATTACACCTTTACTACAACCTACATGTTGTTTACTAGCTTGAAATATAAAAGAAACCTAATGACACATTGTGTTCAAACCTATATACATAAATAAGCATTTCAAATCAACTTGAGTACTTGGAAAAGTAAGTTTTAAATGTGTTTATAACTTTTCATATAAAAAACTATTATGTTGGCGTACAAATCGGATTAACGAGTGCAATGTTTTAAATCTAGGGTTTTTATGTGCTAATGACCTTTTTTCTAAGTTTTACAACCTTTTTGAACGCTTTACAGGCAGAAAACACGGATTTGGTTAAACGCTGAGAATATTATGAGGCAACTGATATAAACCCCACTAGCCTCATATAGACCATCCATATTGTAAAAAATATGTCGTAAATAACCGTAACATCCTTTCCTCCAACGATATTTCTGAATGCACCAGAGTTCGATATTGATATTTATGATATTGATAATATTGATGATATTGATGATAAGACGGTATTGCTTCAACATCATGTTAAGAGTGGCTCCACACGAAACATTCGCGTTTCTGCCTGCTTCACCAATGCTTCAAATCCCATCCCTCCTAAATTACTTTCTGAAATCGTTGATGTTTGGCTCTTTTTAAAGAAATAAAATATATCTGGCACTTCCAGTGAACAGAATTTTGATATCACAAATTATAATTGTCCAATGCAAAGTTTAAACATTTTTCAATATTTTAGATTTTTTCACGGGTTAATTATTTGTGAAATTAGAAGTTTATTCACTGAAATCGCTACATTTTAAACTTTAAAATATGCATTAAATCAACTATTTCCGATATCCATTTGAAGAGTGACGGTTTTTACAAGTTGACATTGGCCTTAATGGGAGAGAGCGGGTGGAAAAGCGAATTTTTAAACTGGGGCTCACTTTTAAATTAGATTTTATTTGGTCCCAACCAAACACCCTATAGGCTGTAGGTATAATTATCACTACTGGACCTCTAAGCCTAAGGTTCAAGATAAATTGACTCACCAGTTAGATGACGTTCCGACTGCGACCGTGGCTGCTTGATAACCTGCGAACAGACGGACAGACTGACACACAGACCTCGTTAACGATACAATGCAGGATGAGCCTGCAATACTGCCTCTCCTGTATAATTAATCAATCAACTCCTGATGGGATCCTTTGTCTTGGGAACAATGAAGCAATGTGTGAAACGGTAAGGATCGAATCCGGTGTCGCGGAATTTTACGTTTGATACTTCTAAAAGTGTGTCTAGTTTGTGGAAGACTTTACACACATACCTTTGACCAAGCGTGATTTTGGTTTGGAACAGGGTAAATTTAAAGTGAGTGAAAATTGTTTTGGGGTGTGATCATAATAGAATATTGTAAAGCTGGATTAACATAAAATTCTTTAGTTTCACTATTATTACCAATGAAAAAATAAAATTCATTGGTAGAGCTCAGTAATTATTGCGATGGCTTTTAACTAATATTCTCAAATGATGGCTTCTCAAAATTCGTCTAAATGTTCCATGCATCTGGCTTACAAAAGCTAAACAAAACTAAGCTATAAAAGTGACTTCTTAAAGAATATTTCGATTTATTTTGTCAAATATTGTTTTTAACTTCAAACCTGATACAGATATTGGTTTAGTTTACGTAGAGTGCCTTTCTAAGTTTACTTATCCGTACGATTTCATACCGATTTCATTTGCGGTATAATAGGACGTAGAAATGTAATCTGTTACCATTGCTAGCAATGTAATACAAGCAAAAAACACGGAAACACGGCAATGTAATGTTTAGCATTGGTTTTAGTATTATTGTTCATTACAGCAAGTTGGCATTTTTCATAATCAAATTCAAAGGATTCTAATAGAATAGCTTTAAAACTTTGATTAATTGTTGGGTTTAAATTTTATAGGTAATTAAGGTTTAATATCTCATTTTATACTGGTTTGATTATATACTAGCATAAATAAAAATAATTGTATCTAAACAAATATATTTATAATTTTATGATACTAATTTAGGAAATAAGGAGCTTAAACAGTTATGACTAAAGAGACTCTGTTCAAGGACTACTCAACAAAGGGATCTTTCCGTTTTATTTCTCAGTGATTCCTTTTAGAGCCCGACAATGATTCACTCAATTTGCAACCGCCAACCCGCCCAGGATCCAATAATGAGGACTGCCCCCCACTGCGGCGATGCAAAATTAATTTAGCGTATTGAACAATAGAGACTTGTTTAGAAGCCAATAAGAAACGATCACCACGATTAGCATCGTGATTCTAGGGTGTCACAATAGAAGTAAAATAAATACCCCCGTAGCAGCAAACCTGCATACTCAGCGAATTTCCTATGCATATTAATTTATCTTAATACCACATAAAGCCACATACCAAGTTTCATTAATATACATTCATAAATCAACGATTTATGACATTTTAATTATTCTCCATAAGAATAACATGGCGGCTGAGTATGCAGGTTTGCTGAAATAAGGAACACTAAAAATGGGATTTTATACAAATATCAATGTAACTCAACTAGGTAAAGCCACGTACCAAGTTCTATTAATTTATGTTCATAATTAAAGGAGATAACACGTTAATTATTCTCCATAAGAATAACATGGGGCTGAGTATGCAGGTTTGCTGCTACGGGAACTATCGGGCAAAAAATGGGTTTTTGTGCAAATATCAATAGACCACAATGAAATGCAGCAATATACCAAGTTTCGTCAGGATAAGTTTATAAATAAGCGAGATATACAATTTTTATTATCCTCCATAAGAATAACATTGGACAACGTACTGTGTTTAGCACTTTCAATATCTCAGTAACCAATTGACGTAGAGCAATGATTAAAACATCAAATTGTGCGTCTTTTTAAGTTGATTCAAATGGGTAAAAATAAAATTTTCCTTTTTCAAATATGATATGTAAAAAACTCAAAAAACCCATTTTCGGGGTACAAAACCCCCCCAAAATACCCCTTCGGATACGTCGATCCGTCTGGTTTTCGAACTTAAAGTCATAAATGCTGCTTCACACGTTTGTACCGAATTTCATCAACATCGGACCTTTTTTACGAGAGTTATCGCACCCACGGACACATATATATATACAGTTTCGAACGAATGGTGTTTTTGAGGTCTGGGGACCTCAAAACGAAAAGTTATCATGGTCCCGGGCCTAGGTCTTACCATGCCGACTACGGTAATAGCTTCTTCCCTATAGGGGAAATTCGCTAAAATGTATTCATGAGATTGAAAGTTATTTAATAAATCTTGAACAAAGTATTTGTATGGGGGATTTAAGTTATAGCTAAATGAATATCTGTTAATGATATATACATAATTGAAAATGAAAGAATATGACTTAAATCGTCTACATAAATTACTGAAATAGTCTTTTGAAAGATAAATAATGGATTTTAAGGGTTAAATGGAACAATATAAATGTGTTCCTGTTATACGGCAAAGTTTGACTAGTAATCTAAAGATAATATTTACGAAAGAAAACCAGCATTAACACTCTGCAATATATTGTTTTATCGAGAATTAAAACAATAACCTTTAAACGAAACGAGAACCATAATAATGTGAGGCAAATCCATAAAAGCCAATATTTAAAAGATTTCAATATAGTACTGATACAAAATATTCGTAAAATAACTGACTACACTTTGAAAACTTTTAAGTAACATAAAAGTCATCTAAAAATGTTTAAATGTTTTTCTCTTGTTATAAATACAATAAAATTAGATAAAAGTTGTCATATGGCCACTGGTAACTTTGGTATGGTGTTCTTAAAGACAAGCTGGTTTTATATTTAAACAAAAGTTGTGTTTCATTTTAATACGGAAGGAAAACAAAAATGTTTAGAGTGCTTGTACACTATTGAGATATTTTAATTTCAAAACGGAGATGACTTTATAGCAAGTAAGGGATCGGATTCCAAGAAACCTTCCACTGTTAATTTACTACTACGTTTGCACAGGCCAATCACGTAACAGCTGTGCTAGAACAATTAAATAAAGAAAGATAAAAACAATCGATTCAATCTCAAAAAGTAAGCCAGGGCTGTTTCATGTGGAACTTCTGAATTGATTTCCCCTTAAATTGTTAAAAATTAATCTCCGGCAAGTGCTGAAAACTCGTTCAGTTACAAACTCACCCTCTTCTGGCAATCCTCCGCCTTCGGTGAGGGTAGGGGCGGCTGCTTATTGAGGAGGGGCGCCGACGACGACTTGTTCCCCATCTCGGTGGCCATGGGGGTGGGAGAGAGCTGGAGGGATGTGGACGGTGAGGGGAGGGCCTCGGTGGAAGTCGCGGGGCTGTGCAGGGGGAGGGGGAGGCAGTTGGGGCGGATGGCCCGGGGCCGCGGGAGGGTCAGGTCGGGGTCGCTGGAGGACTCAAGGAAGTGGTTCTTGAAGCTCTCTCGTCGCACCCAGGGATCCCCCTTGGTCGCCAGGTTCTGCGCCCGAGAGTTGACGGACTGCCGCCGCCTCAGCCGCTCCCAGGTCTCCTTCCGCTTGCACTTCTGAGCGGGCGCTGAAACAACAATTATTGTAAATCTAAGTTGTTTATAAAAGTTCATAATTAAAACATGGCCAGGGTCACCTCAGTAACATGGTATTTGTGACGGCCAGTAGTGAAGGCGTTATTTGTTTTTTCCTAACTTTTGGTTATTTGTAAATTAAGTGGGCTCCAGTCACGAAAAAACTTGGCGTTTTTAACCGCTTCCTCCATAAGGCCAATGTAAACTTTAAAAACTCGCCCTTCCTCAGCGGATTACTGATATAATTGATTTAAGGCTCATTTTAGGGAGCGAGTGTCCAAAATTTAGATATCACAAATATTTAATCGTTTAATAAAGAGAATTCAAAATATTCAATATTTACGAGTGAACTATTTAGATATCAGAATTCTGCTCACTGAAATTACTAGGTATTTTTATGTCAAATTAAAATTCAAACTCAAATATCTTTATTGCCATCAAACAAAATCACTTGCATTAGCATTTTTCATAACAAATCTAATTAAACATTGTCTAAAAAATAAACATATTTCTTGACAAAATAATCATATACAAATTATAAAGTTCTTATAAAATTAACCATAAATCAACGATTTCGAATAATTTATTGAGGAGGGACGGGCATTGAAAGTTAACTTTGTCATTTTGGAAGAGGGAGGATAGAAGCCGGAGACTGGAGCCCCCCTTAAATTGAATTTCGTGAAGAATACATTTCTGTAAATAACTCGTCACCACGTACAACCCTGGAGTTTATTTTGGGAATAATTTCCAGGAATTATTTAATTTTGTTTTGAAAAAGGAAATACGTTTGGTTGAAGAAAATACGGTACCTAGGGATTACAGCTTAAATATTGGCCAGACGATATAAAGTATTTGTAATTTTTTCGAAGTAATATATTAGAAGGGAAATGTAGAGAGGCAGTAATGTTATGATTAGGCCTGAATTTGACACGTAAGAAGCAGCAAACTTGACATCAGGAGTTTTAAGGACACAATTAAAATTCTGCATTCTAAGATTGTTCGAGTGAGTCTGACCAAAAATAAACGCGATTATCGTTGAATATACTGAACATAAAATCACTGATCCATCGCTACAAATTATTTTAAAATTAATTTGCCTACAAACACGAATTTATCAAAAGGAACATTTATACCTAAAAAAATAAATAATTCTCAATTATTAGTTTATGTTATTTAAATATTAAAACACATAAAGTTGATTGTAAAAGGTAAACAATTGGAAGATTGTTTAACCAATATTGAAGCTCGTGTTCAAGGTAAAGTACTAATATTGCATCCTATGCAAAGAATTATTGAGAGTTCCTAATCTTATGATTATCAAATAAACTAAATTAGTGTTCCTACTTGAGTGTCAGTGAGCAGGTATACCTTACAGTGTAAAATGTAATATAAAATCGTAAAAACATAGCAGTATATTGGTATGAAATATAACCAAGGTATATTATTGTGTTTATAAGCACTAAACAGATGGTGCTTAGTAGTGTGTATATTGCAGGTTTTTGTTTGTGTATTGGAGCTTTTATCCGTCAATGTTGTAAACCTGTGGTTTTCGAAATAAAAGCTGTTTTAGGGTGTAACTGAAAAACACATCATCATGTTATCCTAATGGGCAAAATCGCATTTTGAGCGCGGCCCGTACCTTTCAAAATAATTATTGAAAATTGAAAATCTTGTTGCACAGTCGCGGACCATAAGGGATATATGGACTTGTTTGTATTTTATATCGTATAACTCAACCATCGAAAACAGTGCAGGAATAACGGAGGGGTTCTTTTTACAAAAATAAACGTAGCGTATTACGGATATTAAAAAGCACAGATAAAGGGCAAGCATGTACACGATGTGTTTTTATGTTTCCTCCCTAAAAGGAAAAATTAAACAAAATAACTACTAACGTACTCCATAAAAAAGATCATTATAAGTATTCATGTAAATTCAAGTAAATGATGTTACCAGTATAACAACCATATATGCTATTTAAAGGTTTCCACATCGAATATTATGGAATTAATCTCTCAAGTTTCATAATGCAGCATACCACAATTGTTTAGTATTCAACATAGTCTTCATACATCTGTCGCCAGCGCCAGCTCTTATAGATGGCTCAGTTTCATTACAATGTTTAACTGGAAAGTCTGTTCCAATTAAAAGAGGCAGTAGAAATCTATTAGCACCAAGTGCGCCAGTTTCTCTCTCTTCAATTATTCAAACTCTCTGTTTTTTAATTGTTCCTTCCGCTTTTTTACTAAATACTTAAATTATGTATGGTGTATACTTTCAGGTTTTAAATTTGAAATTACAATAACAAAATATTAAAACAAAAGTATAAAAGTGTAGGTTATAATATCACAACAAACATTATAGGGAACAAAAGTTTGGGTTAACCTTTTAAAAATTAATTTTACTGTAAAGAAATATATAACAATGAAATTGTGGTTGGAGAAAGTTAAAACACACGTTAGCTATGTCGTTTGAGCCGTACAACAGACCAATTTTGAGAGAAAAAGAACATTCAATTAATTACTTATTTACAAATACAGTTTGATTTTACAACTGGTCTACTCCTTTTCTTTACATACCTTATATTTGCTTAAAATTCTCAACGTCTTGCTGACTTTGTGTTTATAGGTGGGTTTATAGGTGGTGTGTTTAAAGCTGACTTAGAATTACGTGGGCCTCTTAAAACCTTAACATTTCAGGCAGTTAATGCAAATCTATAAACTATTTTCATTCCTACTTTTAGTTGTAGTTTTACATAAGTCTAAGTTATAAAATAAAACGTAAGTATATTTTAGGAGAGAAGTACCCTTATATTACATTCGATTTATTTATAATATAAAATTTTCCATTGCTTTTTTAAGGTTATTCCAATACTTTTCACGAGTAAAGGCAATAAACACTTTCGTTAACTACTTAAATAAACAGCTTTAAACAAAAGATTATTTACTAACAATTTAAAATTTGGCGTAATGCGTAATTTTACATTTAATTCTATTCCTCCTACCGTGTACAGTTAATGCTAGCCGTTTTTGTGTACTATTACTGTGTGATTAATTTTATTATTAACTGCAATAATTTTAGTTAGCTGCTCGGTCATCTTGTATTTGTTTAAAATTCTCTTAAACATTGAACAAACAAAAATGTCTGCTAAAATTAAGTCACAACATATGATTTGTTCAACTGCAGAGGAAACATGAATATAACTAATAAGGGACGACTCCGAGCCAACCCTTACCAACCGCCGGAATACAATTGAATAAATTTCGGTTTTTTCGCTGGTGAAAAGCTACCACATCGCAGTTTTAACCCCTGCATCTTACATAGACGTGTTTCCAGAGGTCGCAACTATCTCGAATTTTTGAACATTAACAAACTCTTTAAAAGTGAATATACTTTAAATAATCTGATTAAACCTACGAATATAACATTCTTATTAACAAACTGAGGTACACTGTATCTCGTATTTCAAGCTATAGATAAACTACATTTTCTTTAAAACATTATATTTGTCGCAGTAAATCACTATGTACATTATTCAACGATAGATTAAATCTAAACAATTAAATAATTCGTAACATGCACCAAGACAACAAGTGAGCAATGTAGGTCGTTATTTACTAATGTTAAATTGATATGAAATGAATAACAAATAATTATATTGATTGCCATATTTAACTATTTATCTGGAATCGTTGTGCACTTCTGAGTTCCCCGAATCGTTTGTGCATACAACGTATTATATTGACGTAAAACAATATTATACTGACGTATTTTCGAGGTATATACATTATTATAAAGATAGTTAGGCTTTTTAATATGTCTCAATCGTAAAATCTACAGGTTGAATTTTTAGGCTGATTTGAATTTATATTTATGTGTACTTTGTCGTCCCGTTTTGTTTTTGGACCTCCGTTTGATTAGACAATACATTCTAATATACATTCATAATTTTCCTCGAATCGTCCTTAAAAAGAGCTTTTAATAACAATAAATGAAAGTAATACTAATTTTAGAAAACTAATAAAAATGCATTATAACTTAAAAAATGTAATATGAATTTTTTGGTTAATGTAATTCCGCTTTGCTCATTCAAAATGACTTGAATCTTGACCGTTTTAAGGTTTAAATAGTGCATACAATTTAAAATATATTGGACCACAAACAACTCATCTCTCTTGTTATTATAGTATTTAAGAAGAGTTTGTACAATAAACAAAATTGTAAATATTGGTTATTTACAATTGTAATATGCAAATAAAGCAATAAGTTTGAGGTTTATAATTAATTTGAAAAGTTATTTGTTTAAAGGAAATGCCATTTAAAAGCGGAACTGTTGTTCAGCGATATGTTTGAAATACTGCACTTATCTGTGAACGGAATCACACACCTCGTGGATGAAAATATACTTTGAGCGATTGCTGTTTCAACCCACGTACTCAAAATTGTAAACGTGAAGAAACGTCTGGCCCATAGTTGAATCTTGTTTGTTTTTTATACTTATTAAATGATACAATATCCTCTGCTTGTCAACTTTGAATTGAATAAAAATTGTAAATACTCTGCAGTGAAAGTGGGAAAGAAGCACACTCCTATATTGCATATGAAATTAACTGTAAAAAGTTATAACAAGGTACTATAAAAATAGTAGTTATACGCATTTATGAATAACTAGCTGATAGCCGCAGGCTTCGCCCCGCAAATCTATATCTATAAAAGGCAAAGCCCTGGGGCTGACTCACTGATTGACTGACTGACTGACTCACTCATCACTAATTCTCCACCTTTTCATGTAGGTAGAGAGCTGAAATTTTGTACATTGATTCTTTAGGTACAAAATAGGAAAAATAAATGGTTTTCATCCTGATCTGACCTTAAGGCTCCGCCAGAGACCCCGACTAAGTTCCCATGTATTCCTTATGGACATTCATTTTTATTTGAGCTGATTAAAATACAAAGCTGATCTTGATTCGTAGTAGTTCCACGGGCTAACCACAGAATGCAGCACACACATCTGTAATAGTTGTTATAAATCACTAGCTGTTCCCGCAGGCTTCGCCCTGCAAATGATTTATAAAAACTATTACAGTTGTGTGTGCTGCATTCTGTGGTTAGCCCGCGGAACTACTACGAATCAAGATCAGCTGTTTGTATTTCCATCAGCTCAAACAAAATTGAATGCCCATAAGGAATACATGGGAATTTTGTCGGGGTCTCTGGCGGAGCCGTAAGGTCAGATCAGGATGAAAACCATTTAGTTTTCCTATTTTATGCCTAAAGAATCAGTGTACAAAATTTCAGCTCTCTACCAACATGGGAAGGTGGAGAATTAGTGATGAGTGAGGGAGTCAGTCAGCCAGGGCTTTGCCTTTTATAGATAGATAAATGCACAATGCATGGTGCATGAATGCAGAGTAGTATTATTTAGTAATGTTTCATTATTAAAAATTTAAAACGTTTATGATTTGTTCGTAAAACCTGCATATTAGTGACGTTTTTCATTGATGAAAAGGACCCTGCAAAATGAGCAGTAAAAAGGGAGGATTTTAAATTTGCTTTTTAGGTTGAGGAACTTTATGGCAAAGCCCCACTGGAAATTCTTTTTTCAATTAAATGGAGCTGCATCAATCTATTAGCGCGGAATTTTGCAGTTTCCCCCTCAAAATAAATGTATTTAGACTCGTATTGTGCTGATACTGTTTTATTTAGTTTCAAGTTTGGCAACCGTTAGAAGATTCTGGGTTATGATTAAATTCATCATTACGTGTGAATAAATATTTTAAAGTTTCGAAAAAATGCGTTTTTGCGGTTTTATTCAGGTTAATTGTATTAGTGTTTACTATACGTGACTCAACACCCGGAAGCAGAATGAAAGAAAGACACATATAAATTTAATCTGGTCCAGATTGTTTAAATGTGATCAGAGCTTTTTTGTTGATCTAGTTGTGTACTTTTCAAAACATATTTTTAAATTGGACGTTATTTGTAACATTATTTTTGACAAATAATTGTATAATTTAATTTTTGTAAAATTATAAAAACCAATAAAAAATGCAATTGATTACACCATATAGTTAATATTATTACAATGATTACATAGACACAAAAAATAAAAATCTGAGTATATAAACATATCGTTAACGAAAAAGTTATAATGAAAACAAAACCAGATATTTAGATCTGAATCACAAACTTTAAAGACCAACACAGTGTACAAACAACCAACCAAAAATCCATATGATAATTATTTATAAATTAAAACTAGATACACAGTATGTTATATGTGTTTTGTACTTTAAATAATCTAACTTTATAGTTTAAACCCATTTTTACAACTTTATCGCATAAAGTATAAAAAGTAAAGGATTTTGCATTGGGTGCAAATGGAAAACAAAGAAAACAATGGAGATTTACGGGTGAAAAATCTCGGTACAGTCTGTTAAAAACTCGGTGGCTCAGAAGGGTAGTTTACAGTTTGGGGATTAGAGGGAAGGGAGGGGTGGTAGCGAGGGGATCTGGCGGGAAGGGCGGTGAGGGCATTTACAGATAAGCGCTCATTTCATTCCATCGTATCGACGTACATGTGCTCGTCTGCTTTCAAACAAAGAACCGCTCTTAAGCATAATATGTATTATATATATTCGAAAAAATACCTTACTTAATAATATCCTCTGGCTATTATGTTTTGGTCTTAGTATAGCGATGTATTGTACTCTAAAACTGTAAATTTGTACACAAACAAACTTGCCTGTATGATTTTAAGGACAATTCTAACTCAGGAGAAAACTAATCTCCATCAGGACCTTCAAAGTTTAAATGGTTGTGTTGTGTTTTGAATCGACTTATTAAAATGACATTATTACAGAAAGGTGTGCCCCAGTCCTAGTAAGAGTTTGACAAAACATGAGGGTTTATTTGAATTAATCAGAATTATTAACTAATTAAAAATTGATTACATTTATACAACTACGACGGGCATTTTCCATCACTGATTGATAACAACTGAATTGATAAAACACTGATCAGTGATGGCAAGTGTCCACAGTAAATAGTTTCTTAAATAACTTTAACTATCACTAACAATGAATTTTAAATACCCCGTAGCAGCAAATCTGCGTACTCAGCGAATTTCCGATGCATCTAAATGTATCTTAATACCACATAAAGCCACATACCACGTTTCATCAATATAAATTCATAAATAAACGATCTATGACATTTTAATTGTTCTCTATAAGAACAACATGGCGGCTGAGTGTGCAGGGTTGCTGAAGCAAGGAACACAAAAATGGGTTTTTTATACAAATATCAATATAACTCAAGAAGGTAAAGCCACATACCAAATTTTATTAATTTATGTTCATAATTAAGGGAGATAACACGTTACTTATTCTCCATAGGAATAACATGGGAGCTGAGTACGCAGATTTGCTGCAACGGGAACTATCAGCCAAAACATGTTTTTTAGTACAAATATCAATAGATCACAACGATATGAAGCAATATACCAAGTAGTTGATAAATAAGCGAGATATACAATTTTTCTTATTCTCCATAGGAATAACATTGGACAACGTACTGCGTTTAAGCACTTTCAATATCTCTGTAACCATTTGACGTAGAGCAATGATCAAAACACCAAATTGTGCGTCTTTTTAAGCTGATTCCAATGGAAAAAACTAAAATTTTACTTTTCCAAAAATTATATGTAAAAACTCAAAAAACCCATTTTTGGGGGACAAAACCCCCCCAAAACACCCCTTCGGATAATTCGATATGTCTGGTTTTCAAAATTAAAGTCATAAATGCTGCTTTACACGTTTATACCAAATTTAATCAAAATCGGATTTTTTTTACGAGAGTTATCGAGCTCACGGACACACACACACACACACACACACACACACACACACACACACACACACACACACACACATATATATATATATATATATATATATATACAGTTTCGAACGAATGGTGTTTTTGGGGTCTGGGGACCTCTAAACGAAAAGTTATTATGTTCCCGGGCTTATGTCTTACCATGCCGACTACGGTAATAGCTTCTTCCCTACAGGGGAAATTCGCTAGTAAAAAATAGTTATTTTGTGCTCACTAAAAGAATCATTAATAACAGCATTATGTGAAAGTGGCCACCAAATAACAAAGTCAACCAATATTACAACTCATTGCACTATCAAAGTATGATGTAAAAAATTATTACTTCGTCTTTACAAAATAACACAAGTACTTTTTTTTGCAACATGACATTTAAACCAGGAAAAGCAATATTTTCACCTGTTGCGATAAATAATTTACTTTGGTAATCTTATACTTAATTGTACTGCGTGAACAATGATTAAGATTTATTGATAAACATTTTATTCACTTATTTTTCATGTAGCAGTGAAGGGAATTTTCAAACATTATTACATAACACTGCATAATATGATCAAGGAATAACATAATTTAATGAAAAGGCAATATTAGCTAACAACGCGATGCATGTTATAACAACGAAATGAAAATTAAAATGAGATTGCCTTGTTAAACTTCAGTCTTTCAATATATGGTGATGTCTATTGCCAAATAAGTATCAGTTCTGGCGTATTTAAATAAAAACACTTGTTAAAACCCGTAGTATTTCATTTAAATTATAAGGCAAGTGTTGGTTTTTTCTGCCATAATAGCGATCGTCATAAAGGGCAACCTAATTGTATGCCTCTATCCAAGGTATAGTTAGGAATTTCTTTTACAGGCCAGATAAACCATGAAAGTATTTATTTTTGTTCACCGAGCATAAATTATCTATACTAATTGCTCTAAACTATCTATATTAATGGCTAAGGAAACCATGCGTTCGGTCAATTTGGCGTTGGGGCAACGATGATGAATGAAAACCTTGTTAGCCAATGAAAACGTTCTGTGTCATTAACAGATAAGCTTCGTTTCGTTACTTTTACTTATAGCTAACATACCTAACTATGGATATAATGCTTGGAACATTATATGACATAAAATGTATTATAAAACAACAAATTTAAACTATTCATAAAACTAAGCTATTTTACTGTATTTAAACTATTTTACTACACTAAGTATGATTAAAAAGTGATTAGGTAAAATAATGTTATAACATGATATACTTACACATATCGATCGATGCATGAATTAGGTTATATTTTTGCTGTGACAATCATCTGTTTACTATTCTTTTAACTTGTTTATTATCTTAATGTTCGTTCTACCATAGAATGGTTCTACTTTTAAAGCACAATAGTTTTAAAATAACAAAATAAACCTTCTCTTGCCGGACTAATTACAGATATTATTTTCTCCAGTACTTATGTTGGTACTCATAGAACAAAGTGTAAAAATTATCAATGTAAATATAGCAAAGCCTCGACTGACAGGTGCTTCTGCACAGGTGAGCTAACAGCTGATTGGCTCTGATAGTTGCGGCGAGCTGGCGTTTGATTGGCTCCGCTAAACGGGACACGGCGAGAGACTACCGTTGCCCCAACGCCGAATTGCCCCGATGCTTGTCCCTATTGCTAATCCTTATTGGGTAAGTAATTGTCACAAACAATTGTTTAAACAAATACAATTTTTTGCCATAATTTGTCTTGTGTGTATGATTTTTATAGACTTTCCATGCCAATTCACTAGCAAAGTCGGTTTCCCCGATAACAAGAATTGTGTTGTCAACTACACAGAAGGTTAGAAGAACTTGTTAAATAACACATATTGTTTTTTAGGTGTTGTTACATAGAGGAAGTGAATCAACTTTTTTCTATATAGTATAAGTTATTTAGTCGTAAAAGCTGCACAGTAAAACGACAAGTTGTATAAAGAACTTACGTTTCGCATGTCGAGGGTGAGGCGGGGAGGCGGTCCCGATGCCGCTCTCGGGTTCGTCCCTGGCGGTAGACGAGTCAGCCGAACTGGTGGACCTGTCGTCCATCTCGGACTCTGGCGAGTGGCGGGGGAGTGACGAGGAGCAGTCCGAGAGCCATGTGAGGCTGGAGCACCGAGAGACCGCGGGGGACGTCTGGGTGTAGACGTCCTGAGGCTCCGGGCCGGGGGTCAACTGTGTCACCAGAGAGTCCAGATTGTCAGAAAGCTGGAACATGAACAGAGTGTAAGAGAAGAAGAGAGCCAAGTGGTAAGAGTATTGGTGAACTGTGAACACATTGGGATGTCTTGATGAACTTATCATTATACAAACTAAATACTGTCATTGCTATTATTATGATGAAGTAAACAGGATAAAATAAACTACGTCTCACAACACAACAAGAAGCACTGTATTAATAGTTTTTATGTTTTATAGTGTTGTAAGACGTAGGTTAATTTTTCCTGTTTAATTGTAACAACACGTATTATGCTACTCAAGAAGTTATTTATGATTCAGTAATAAGATAAACCCATCAACAGACTATGATCTAGACGTCAGTGGAGAGTAATAAGAAGTCACGTCAACTGTAGCCGACAGCAGTAAAGTTTGACTCAGTGGAGGTTCCAGATATGATTATCAAATATGTTTAAATATTTTACAAGATCAAGTATATTGCTTGTGAAAGTAATAGGAAAACTATATTATGTTATGTTATAAATGGAAACAATGCCTTACACGGCAAGTCAGGAAGGCCCATTCGACTGAAGCCACTTTGTTACGACACAGTGACGAAATTTAGGTAAAAATGTGGTAAATAGGTAATTTGATATGTTTTCCGACTTAAATATTAAATGCATATATCACCATTGAGTCAAGAATAAAGAAGGTAGATCATAAAAATAACATATTGAATGTAGTAGTGCATGATAAGGTCGTCCACACGTTGGAGGGTCAGGGATATTGTGACAACGTGTTGTAATGATGTACTAACATGAATACATTACAGCTAACAGATGACATGAATGTGACATTACAATTCGTGCAGTTGAGTGGCTGGTTATAGTGGTGTGTTGTTTCACTTATATCAGCTGATGCTCTTTTTGTCGCTGTTCAAATTAATCAAAACAGTGGATACCATAATTTCATCTCACCTAGTAACAAGATTCATATTTCTCAATATGATTTTCATTACAAAAGAACTTGGCTCATATATTTCAAATATATATTATTGTACGGGTTTTATTTTATTAATTTGAATGGCTTGTATAGAACTTGTTTTTGTTTAAATTAACGAACTTATGACCGTGATGGTAACACATATAAAACGGGAAAAATGTTTTTGAAGTCAAAGTATTCCAAAGACACAGTTATAGCATTCCATTTGTTTAGCGATTATTCAAGCAGCTACAATAGTTTAATTAATGAGATAATTAAATAGCGACAAGAATTCGTTTAAACAAATAGAATAATGATAACCTTAGTATTTGTTTGATATACTTACACCACTTTTGTGTGACAAGTTTAATAAATTTTAAAATCTAATTTGAAAACATAGAACAAGTTAAATTAAAGAATTTATCTTGACCGATAAAAGAAGTCATTCAATAACGGAAGTTAACAGACATTCAATTTAGCTTGCGGCTGACTTTCATGATACTATCTATAAGAGATAACATCGCAGCTGGGCTACAAAAATACCGCTCGATAAACGTTCATTGGGAGAAACCCATTGATGTCCGGCTATACGTGTCTTTAACAACATTCTCCCACGAACAAACTGTTTCAAGTCACCGCCCTGTTTACAAGTCGGTATGCTTTAAGAGAAAATAATCGGTGTTTCTTGGAATCCTAAATTTGCAGCCATTCCGCGTGTCTGGGTGATTTCATTTTTGATCATTACAACAAACCCCGTTACTGTATGATTGTGATACCTGAGAGTCATTGAGAAGATTACATTTATTTTAAGGCTCCTTTCAGGGAAATTGGCGACTAAATGTTTCATTCAGAAATTTAAATTTTAAGCGGAAGTCAAACATTCCGTGCGCCTACGAATAAAATGGAAAAACCCTTTCAATGGCAGAAGATCCTGCATCAAATGCAATAGAATTCCGAAAGGCTTAAGCCTGCAGGTTCTCTACGCTCGTTCTCTAAAATAAAGAGTATTAGGTTTATGTTTTATTGTTTTGTACGTTGTTTCATTGTGATTATTGAAGCCACTTTAAACATCCATTAAAAATATGTTTGTACAAATATTACTGTTTAAATACAGTACTGTAAATGTATTTCGGTTAACTTTATCTTTATGTAATTAAATCGTCAAATTAAATCAATTATGACCAAGAATAAAAGTAATAGCAAATAAAATAGGTTGTCTAAATTGGATAAACGTGTCGAATAATTAAAATTAATATCTAGTTGTTTGGAATTTAATAAATTTAAAAATAAACTTATTTTCGTTATCGTTACAGTTGAGTTGGGGACTAAATTGTTCAAATTCATTAATACATTGGTTATAGTACAAATAAATTTGTTCACTAAATTTACAAAATTTAAATTATAATTGGCGAAAATACCTGGTTATTAGTGGAGCCCTCGCTGTCGCAGCATGTCCCCTCGTCCTGCGCGACAGAGTCTTGCTCGCTCGCATCCTCGCAGGACGTGGGAGGGGTGGTCTCCGTGTCTATCGGCGTCACCCTGAGCAGTACGGGCGCAGCCTTGTCCCTGGGCACCTGGGACCTCGGGGGTCGGCGCCACAGAGGGCGGTGGAGCCTCCCAGACGACCCAGAACTGCCGGAGCTCGTGTCCGACGTCGACGGGGAGGTGGCAGGGGACGGGGGCGGAGTTTCCCCCAGGCTCTTGGACCGCGGCATGACAGAGCGACTCCGGATCATCGACTCGTCGTCGGAGGAGATGAAAAGGTCATCTTCGTTATTGTCGTGTTCGGCTAACAAAGAGGTGAGCTCGTTCGCGATGATCGAGTTGAACTCGGCGAGAAGACCTTCGGACCACGCGTTCAGGGTTTTGTCCAAGTCGCCGTTCCTCTTCTTTGGGCTGGGGAGCGAGTTGGTGCGATAGAGGTGCTGGTAGGGCCTCCGCCCGTTTGGAGGGTTGCTCTGAGGGACCGACTTCTTGTGGGAGCGTGGGGGCGGGAGGGGAGGCACTCCGGAGGTTATGGCGGGGGACTTCCAGCGGTCGAACACCTCACCGATCTCCTCCTGGAAAGGAAAAAATATATCTATTAAAAACACATGTCAAATGGCAATGGTGTTTAACAATAATCCTAAAGGTATATTGGAATTTGAACACCTCCTGCAAATGAGCTGCCATAGTTCGCTGTAATAATTCGACAAAACTGTGGGGTTTGTTTCAAGAATAAGGAAAACATTTATACTAAGAACGTTTACACATTTTCATAAACGTTCAATACCTATGATAGTGGGCCGACATCAAGAGAAGAAAAACATTTTAAAGAAATTGGTCACACAAGAGGAAATGAGAGAACAAAAATATGCCCCAGTCATAATTGTCCCGTATAAATTATTTATCTGAGTTAAAACTCGTTTTGATATCCGTTGTCGTATTTTTCAACGTTCAACAAGGTAATTGGTTATTTTCTTAATACCTCAGAGAAACGAATATATAGGTATCTATATATCTATCTAGGTATCTATCTTTGTCTGTGTTAATACATAACGATCAAAGCCCAAGGGTGCTCATCACTATAATTCTCCAACTTCCCGATTGCTGGGGAGAGGTGAACTACACTGATTATTTAGGGCTAAAATTGAAAAAGTAAAGAATTTTGACGCCGACATTACCATAGGACTCTACCCCAAGGGTCTTGCAATCCCAAAGTATTTTATAACAGGGACAGCAATGTTCTACTTAATAAATACAAATGATGTTAAAATTATATTTACACTTAAACCGTAGTGACATTATAATTTTATAATAACGGTTGTTTCTCGCCGGTACTGCGAACCATTACAGTAAAATGGCGGAGGAAAAATATTTAGACAATAAAACCTTTAAAAAGAAATACAGAGCTTTACAGAGCTGCCCGTACAAATACAGATAGTTTAATATGTGAAAGCTGTTTTGTGCAAAACAGAAAACAAAGAGAGGAACACAAGTATCGCCAGCGTCGAGCGGTGTTATAGTGAACGCATCGCGGACAATGGAGTTGTCAAAATAGAACTGACATTTGGTTTGGTTAGGTGCTGTGGGGACGTTAATTGAATGTACCGTATTGTTGTTGTGAATCGGGTTGCGAGCTGATAAGGAATATTCTATGTAGTACAAAGCATGAATAAGGGCAGCGTATTTTTAAACTAAAGCGGACAATGTTCTCTATTTCGTGACCAAATAATATATTGCATTAACATAACAAAAAAATAATAATTGAAGAATGAACAACTTTCCCAAAATTTTTTAAACAATTAAAGTGATGCTGTAATTATAGCTGTCAGAGGATTTCATACTTTAAACATTTTATACATATAGGCTCTACCCAATTGCATGATGCACTTAAGAAAATATAAAGACTTTTCAAACTGGGTAAATTTGGCTTTTGCATGGTTACAGTAAGCCTTACACATAAAAAGCAAGCATCTTGTTTTAGGGTGAGATTAAGGAACAACATCACCGATTAAGGCACCCCTAATGTGGTAGTTAAAAGAGGTCGAAGAATACATTTTTCGGATACCTTTGTAATTTCCAAGGGGAAATCCCCAATTCGTCCTCAGGTTTACACCCCATAAAAAGCTTTCATGTAATTTTTATGGACGAAAAACAACAACTGAATTTTATATTTAAAAGCTATTAATACATTTACAAAGCTCTGTACATCAGCAAGAACAGATGTTTAACACATTATTTCCCGGTGGATAAGGCAGGACAAGATGCTTGAGATGCCTCGTGTGCGCTCCGAGTCCGTTCATAAGGGGTTTTCCCATTTAGCTTGTAAGCTCCTTAACTCTCTGTCGCTGTCGTCTAGTATCGGCCATAAGGTGGTCAGTCGTAAGACTTAAAATAAGATTGCATATAATTCGTTGTTAAGAGGACAGATTTGGTCTTCGGCCAGGTCAATTTTGTTAGTTTTAAGACATGTAATATGGTAGAATATTATTACATTATAATTTTTGTAAATAACTTTGTACGAACAGTTTTATGTGACTCGAGTTGTTTTGAAAACCATGTATATGTTCATGAAAAACTTTAAAAATAAAAGACCAATTTATATATTTTATTTTATGCAAACCAAATGAAATCTCGAATGAAAACACAATATGAAGAATAGGTTATGAGGTTTATTATATGAGAACATTTTCTTGGGTTCGAGCAGTAGGATCCACTAGTACTAATAACAAGGGTATCATAACGTAGTTAAAGTATACTTGAAAATACACAAACGTTCTATTTATAAGAGCCAAATGAGTCGAAGTGACTGAAGAGCAGTGAACGTATATTACCCAGGCGGAGTGCAGCATAAAACAATAACTTTATGACGAAGTTTTTAAGCTAATCGAATTGTCTCTATATGTGAAAATATATGGATAAAACCGGCAACCTACATACATGCTGCAAAAACACCAAATCTTTGGTTTGTAATTGTTTTTTTTAGGTTTTAGGAAAAGCAATATAAACTGCTACTGAAAACATTCAATATAATATTTGTTATATTTTACGCTTTGGTAAAATATATCATTGACCTCTATTAAACCAAAATACTAGTCTGAATTAGTACAGAAAATTACGGGATGTAATAAAAGACGTCTTACAACACTTAGATATATTTACACTTATACTGATTCACATACAGACGGTAAACATATATAACAGATGGTACTAGGCTATCGATTTCGACCAGTCACACCAGTCATCAGGCCAATTTTACATCCTTTTATTATCTTTTCAACTTATCAATATATTATCTTTTATTACATACCGTAGGTAATAACAACACGTAATATGTTAATAAAAAAGTTGGTTACCAAAAATTTTACTATATATGGATATCCATATTAAAATATTGTGTGGAAGGATAGATAGGTGATGTCATACATTGTGATTTTTTATTATAAATACAGGAAGAGGGGTATGTGTGAAGTCAAGCATGCTGCATTTCAACGTAAAAACGTATGAACCAATTGGTTTGAAATTTTGCATGGAGGTAGTTAACACGTTTACATTAATTCGATCACATTATTACTTAAAACCATCGAGGTAAAACTCCTGGAGAGATCGCTAAGTGAGCTAAAAACGGTCCGCGTAGGTCTGTGCGGAACAGAAATGGTGGGCCACTGTGTGCTCAGAGCTGTTTCTGGCGTTGAACGCGCTGTCGTTTACACGCTCCTGGACTTCACTGCCATGTTTGAATTGTAATGAAGTTTATATATTCTTTGTGTACGTGAACTAAGGAATCCGAAAGTATAAATATTGTTTTATTTTACCGTGTTTTAATATTTTTAATAATTAAAAATCTTACGTGTTATTAAAGAGGAACATGAAAAAGTTACTCAGCGAGGAAGTTTTTTATTTTTAGGTTAGAAACAAACTTCCAGCGGGAAAGTTCTAGATATTTAGTTTCTCTAAAACTTTTAATTCAAACATTTATCGGTAAAGTTGTTGGTTTGCCTACAATTCGTTTGGAAAGATGCTGAAACTTTTCGCCGCGCTCTATCGAAGACGTGCCACGCGCCGTGCCACGCTGTTAAATTCAACTCAGTGATGCTGTGTTACAACATGGCCTAGTTTTTTGATAAAATACATAGTTATACGACTTTTGTTTTAGTCGTCTTTTGCTAAGTAATCTTACAACATTCTACAATGCAACTGCAATGTGTAATGTAACAGTTAATCAGTAAATAAAAATTAATTTTGAGAAAAATAATTTCATTTAATCCTTATATGCCTTCCAAAATACTCTTAAACCTGACTAATGCTACGGATACATTTATACTATACTCCATTATTATTATACTGTACTTGTATCGTCTCTTAAATAAATCATAATCGATTGTTATCATACACTGAAGATATTTTTTTTATTCAATAGCGAAATGTTGTATTAATGCAACATTATGTAATCGTTCTTACGTGGACGGGTGAACGAACCATGTTGGTAATTAATGTTTATTAAGAATACATTTGCTATTAAAAAGTATTTGTCTTGGTATTCATTCATCAACAAAATTTTATGATATAGGTCAATTACCTTTCATACAATCAACAACTTTTGGCGAACGTCGAGGTTTATATGCTAAAATTCAAAATTTCACTAGTCCAAAGAACGATATTACTGCTCATAAACAATTCATTCCAGTACCAAAAACTTCAAAACATCATTATTGAACAACACCTAAAGCCTAGTGTATCGTACATAAATTTATATGACTGGAAATATGAAAGAATCAGCCATCGAGGAGATTATTTTACAAAACTCCTAAATTTCTGTTATTTTTACGCAAATATAGACCCTGGTCAAATATAGTTAGTTTCGGTATTAAAAATTCGAGAAACTATTCAGGAATACGGATCAGAAGGCCATTCATCTATAAAAAATGTTCCCTGGCTGCAAATTCAATTCAAGTGAGCGCGCGTCGTGTTTTTCCCTATACCCCCCATGCTAAGCGCTGCCGCGGTAGCTCACCATTTGCGGCGCGACCTCGAACGCGGCCGGACCGAAATTTGGTTCGCTTCACCACGGGCGCGAGCGGTCCAGTAGTTTTAAGTCGTTGCTTAAAACAGATGTTCTTACTTAGAGTAATGCAAAAGGTTAAACATAGAAAGCAGCACTCACAACTGTTGTAAGGCCTGGGTGAAACTAGGAACTAGAGTTAGAGCTATGTTTGCTAGGAAAGGTGAAATCTGATGTGTCTCTGTCGTCACGCATGTTCTGTACTAACACAACACCTGGGTTTTTTGTGCTAAAATATTTTTGGAAGGTTAGGCAGTACGTTGGGCTCCGGATAGGCATATTCGCGAGTCAATAATATTTTCGGGCTCCGCCCCACGGGTCTTCAAACTTCATTGCAATTTATATGGATAGTAATTTGTTTACTATTACCTTGGCACATCTGGGTTTTGTGACTGTGAGATTCCCGGTCGAAGAACTGTACACTAGCTAGCGGGGGGGGGGAAGGGGGGTAAAACCCAGGCGATAAAGTTCTTTTTTAATACTGTAAAACATTTTGTTAGGTAGAAAATACTGTTTCATTTTTTGATAAATAATTTAACAAATGTGACTTCAGTAACTTAACCAGTTAATTTAGCCTGCGCAACACTAAACGACGCAAAATAATAAACGATACAACAAATTATAATCCCTGAATATATACATACGTCCCTGGGGTTATATTTTTATGAGGATATATTTTAAGACGCAAATTTAATAAACTGAAATGGTTAAACGCTAACTGATAACGAGTATTGGCAGAATGATTTGGAAACAAAAATAAAAACGCATGCATTTGGTTTTTTAACATACAATATTTATTATAACTTATTTAATATTGCTAACTACAGATTTTACTAATGTGAAATTTATAGTAGGGCCTATTATATATTATATATACTTCAATACTGTTGCGATTTATTCAGAATTACTAGGAAGCATGTAGCATAATACTAACACAAAAGCCACAGTATGATCCCAATTACTGCGAATGAAGTGGCTAACAACAGTCTCGTTACAAACCAGCCCACCATCGATATGGTGTTATCACATAGTTGCATCCGCGATTATAACGGCCATGTGGATACAGTAATTATGGAAATTCCTTGAAATTAACCTCCAAAAAGCCATAAGCTATACATAGTTAGATCAGAATGGTTAACATGAATGGTGTTAACATGAGAATACAAAATTAAAAAATTACGATCAAAAAGAGCAACTTTGATCTATTTTATAAAAATAAAGTAATCAAATGATAGTAAATACTGGCTTAACTACCATATACTATGGTCATGCCTTGCACATAACATAAATCATAATCTTTTTACACAGGAACAAATCATATAAATCAATATATTATTTTAATCTTTTATTTGATATTATCTCAGAAAAGGTTTATGTGGAGGGTGACTTTCATAATATGTGTATATTAATTTATATGTGTATATAACTTTACGAGATCGTGATTAGAGAATTAAAAGGTTTTGTCACTGTGGTTAAATTTATTAACTGACCCCAAGATTATATCGTTTTAGCAAATTTCCCCTATAGGGAAGAAGCTATTACCGTAGGTGGCATGGTAAGACTTAAGCCCAAGACTATGAAAACTTTTCATTTTGAGGTCCCCAGATGCCAAAAACACCATTCGTTCAAATTTATTATATATATATATATATATATATATATATATATATATATATATGCCCGTAAGCACGATAACTCTCGTAAAAAAGGTCTGATTTTAATGAATTTTGGCACAAATGTGTAAAGTACCATTTATTTGAATGAGATTAAAAATCAAACGAGTCGCACCATCTGAAGAGGGTTTTTTGGGGGTTTTGTCCCCCAAAAATGGTTTTTGGGATTTTTACGTATAATTTTTATTTAAATCAAATTTAGTTTTCACCATTGAGTTCAGCTTAAAAAACACAGAATTTGGTATTTTGACCATTGCTCTACATTAATTGGTTACTGAGATATTGAAAGTGCTAAACACAGTACGTTGTCTAATGTTATTCTAATGGAGAAAAAGACAAAAATTATATCTTGCTTATTTATAAACATAAACTGATGAAACTTGGTATATGACTTCATCTGATTGTGGTTTATTGTTGTTTTTACAAAAAACAATTGTTCGCCTATGGTTCCCGTAGCAGCAAACCTAGGTACTCGGTCCCCAAGTTATTCTTATGGAGAGTAATTAAAATGTTATGTATCGCTTATTTATGAATGTATATGAATTAAACTTGGTATGTTACTTCACTTAGATGAGTTCTATTGATATTTTCATAAAAATACATTATTTTTTATACTTGTCGCAGCAAACCTGCGTACTCATCTTCAATGTTATTGTTATGGAGCAAATTTTAAATATCACTTATTTGTGAAAATATTTCTGATCAATCCTGGTAAGTGGTTTAATGTGTTATTAAGACATATATATTCATTTGAAATTCGCTGAGTACGCAGGTTTGCTTTGACGGGGGTATTAATATATTAAATAGCTATTCAAGTAAAAAGTTCTACGTGCTAAATATAATTGAATAGCAAAAAAGTAATATTCATGAGTTACATGTTATGTATACCATAGATTAAAATTTATTCTCTTTCCTCTTTTTTCATTACGTATTAACACGAAACCCATCTTTATTTCAAACATGACGAGTATATAAGCTTTATTAAAACAAGGCTAGGTTTATTTTCTCTCTATAACTTAATCCTAAAATATTGTCTTTGTAACGAATTAAATCTGTTAACGTAAGGATCACAAGTCTATTATAAGTTATGAGAGACATCCTCGGGCCGAAGGTGTGCATTGTAGTAATGTGACTCTGACCTACTTGTTGGAAAGGAGATCACACTATAAGCGGTTTTACACAACAACTTGTACCGTACGTCAAAAAATCTTCTGGATATCCACGTACATGACGCTAAGACCTATTACACACAACTTGTGCGTCAATAAGCAAGTAGTAGCTTCGGTGTGTCAGACAGAGGATGTTTGGCACAGTGTTGCTTGTTGAGTTGTAAGAAAGTAGTGACAATAGGGTTTAAAAAGGTGAATGGATTTAACAAGAAAAACATGGGGAAACATTTTTGTGCCACATTCTTTCAATGAGCCAAACCTGCTAAATACCTTGTTAAACCCTAGTATTGCCACTAATTAAGAACTATAGTTTTAACTTTTTTACGAAGTACTTCCAAAAGATTTCAAAATATATAATTGTTAATATTCTTACGTTTTGAGTTCCATTTTAATTTCGCATCGGAAACTATGTGAAGCTTCCTCCTTTGTAATGTCCCCTTTATATTGGGGACGTTATCATTGCACGTAACCACTCTGTTGTCGAAATATCAAACCGATCTGATCTGATGTGAGGATTTGTTGACGTCACAAGTCGCTGGCCCCGGACTCTATTACACATTCTACATGTTGATCAACTTGTTGACATGGCTTTGTTCACGCAAGTCGATGAGTGGATTACCTACGTGTTGTTATCACCCTCTGTTCCACCAATGCAAACTGATCTTCAATTCATGTACTACTTTACTCCCAGAAGACTTTAAAAAATATTAAAAGATATTTAAACAAGCAAATGTGATCTGCCCCATTATTTTTAAGATTTAAATCGCACACACCGTTTACAGTAAGTTGGTTCTTTAACCGTTTTATAGCGATGATTCCAAACTCATTTAAACTCCTCCAGTGGAGAGCCTCTACTACGATTTTAAAAACCCATTCTTAAGGGAAGACTCCGAAGACTGGGACGTGACTTATCTTAAGGGGGTTACCCATTACCACCAGTGATTGAACGGCGGACTGATGATCCATTTATGAAGTTCAATTCCTGTCCTCTTAGTTTTGCAAGCCTAACTTTAACCGAGTTTTAACAAGAACTCACGTTAAAGTCAAATCTACTTTTCACCTCTTCCCCTCTAAAAATCTCAGAACTGAAATTGCGATAAGTGCAAATAAAACATTTCTACTGAATGCTCATAGAAATTTTAAATCAATCTGTTTTCTCATAGATCAGAATGGTGTTGAATGAAAAGGCCATAAACAAAAGTTTTTAGGGAAGTAAGAATACCGTGTAGAGTATCGCTCATCAAAATAGTAAAAATATACTGCAATAAAATTGTTGATCAAAACCACAACCATTTCAAGTTAGGAACTGTCAATAGTAATTTTTATTTATATTATTTAGTTTAATTATCTTGAACTCTGTTTTACAATAAATTTTTTTCCAAATACAGTATACGGAAGCTTTGAGTCATTATTTGAAATAAATTACAATACAGTTTTATATGGTTTGATCAAGAAACAGTAATGAAAAATATGTCATTTCAGTGTTTACAACAATAAACACATTTGTTTCAAAAGAAAACAGCAAACGAATGATTCAGCCGAATGAGAAGGCAGCGTAATATTTCGCGCCAAAGTCGGACCGCCCGCGGCTGGCGATGTCAGCTGGGCAAGACGGAGATTAGTTCCGCTTCCGGCCGCTGGCGGCTTGTATGATCGCTTCGCCTTTGTATTTCCGTTTTTTGCCCAGTTAATCAATGCCCATGCGGCGAATTTCAATATTATAGTTTATTGGTTTTCTTTGCATATTTGTCAATAGTTCTAATTCAATATTACCAAACTATTCAACATAGTATGGTATATCAATAAAATACTTAGCCTAGCGATTGGTAACGATTGGTATACTTTCCAAATCAGTTTAGATTCACAAATTTAGTGACGAAATTTAGTTTCGTCATAAATTGTGTGACGAAAAAGAGATATTGTTTTTAAAATTTGCATCATTAACTTGCAATGCAATTATGTGTTTAATAAGTTATGGTTAATATAAACCACATTGTCATTAATTAGACATGCATTTAGGAACTGCGGTTATCAAGAGAAGGTCATTCATTTACAGAAGTACGCTCCTTTAATTTTTTTTAACAAAACATAAGCCTAGAAGTAAATGTTTATACATTAAACTAACATGAATGTAACTATATTTTCAATACGGAGACAACTTAAAACTACCCTAAACAAATTTAAAGGTTATTGGTAAAAGTAACGACTGAAATAATTTCAATAATTTTAAATTTTAATCATTCAAAATGTCTTTGAAATTCAATGACTGCTTGTATAAAATAAAACGATAAAAGGGATACCGATCGGTTGGTGCAAACAAATATGAACAGAGAATATGAACCGTTGCAAGCTAAACTCCCCTGAAAGTGACGTCATGCTTGTCTGACACATATCCGTAGTGTCTGGGACAATGGTTTGTCGATATTACCGTATAGACATCTGTTTTTGTTTTTGTGAATAAACACCAAGAAAATTATGTATTTCTAAGAATTAACATAAATATGCTGACCTCTTGATTATCGACAATGAGACTCCCATGATTAAAATGAACAAGTGGTTACTTTATGTTTGAATTACACTGGACATCCATATTTTTAAGAAGTCGATGGTTTAAATTAATATTCAACCTGCAAGAGCTTCTAAAGTATGAGTTTGTAACTTTTATTCTAAAGAAATACGTGTTATGAGATAGATAAATACCACACCAACATAATAAACAAATTTGATTGAATACATAAAATATAAGTCTTAAACTTGGATTTAACTTCAAATTGGATTAAGTACATTCAAGCAAATCTCCATCACAAGTTAGGTATTGTTATTGCTCCTACAGATCATATAATGTCTCCGCCATATCCAAGATAACACTTGATCCACACAGATGTCAGTAGTGTGGGAAGGGGACTTCTGGGCCAAGTGATTGACAGCTTCCGGTCACGTGACCGGAAGCGCTGAGTCATTAAATACGTCATCTGAGGCTGAGCCAGTGACGTAGGCGGTTTTGTGACGTAATGAGTGAAAGGTTAAAGTTCAAGGTCACGGGGAGGTAATTTTAAAAAAGTACTACCTCGCACGCGTAAAATCCGATTGTGATTCGATAGTTTTAATTCGATAAAAATATCGAATGAAAAAATCGAATGAAGCAATCGAATGATACGAGTGCGAGGTAGTACTATTTCATTTATTACTTTTTTTTTACTTTTCTTTTTATTTACAATAAGTTATGTTTACAATAATTTATGTTTACAATAGTTCCCCGTTGTTCGTTGTCATCGATGTTGTTGATCCGGACGAGTTGCGGCCATCACTTCGCTTTCTGATGAAAGACGGTAGATACTTCGATTCCTGCGCAGAGTCCATGTTGTTTTTTGATGCGTAAAGTTCCAAAGATAAATCGTAACCGGACGCAATGAGAAGTCTTAACTCTTCATTAAAAGCCTCGAGGTCTTGGAAAGTCGCCAGATGAATAGAGTCATAATGAATACACCTAATTTTGATGGACATTTCAACAGAGAGCTCGATGTACACTGGTCAAGAGCCGGAGGTGTACTGACTATTCGCTAGCTAGCGTTTTGGTATCAAACAAAATAGTGGGGGTAAAGGTGTGGTGGGGCGGAGCAGATGGCGGACGGCAGATGGCAGGCGGCAGATGGTAGGCGGCAGGTGGCAAGTGCGCGGCAGATGGTTGCTACTACATCCACCATCATTAGTCAAACCCTATTAGGGATGCCATTATTGCTTCTGCATCAGTAGATATTGTGCTAGAAACTTCATGTACTTGTATTTCATCATTTGTATTGTCAGCTTGCTCAATATTAAAAGAAGAACATGTGGAAGAAACAGTAGTGCCTTGTATTTGCGAATCCATGTGAACTATGCAAGAGCCGCAGGTATACTGAAGTGATACAAGCATGTAGGATAGACACTCGCCTTTACCCCCCACCACACCAGTTTCCCCCACCAAGTTTTCACATCGCACAATAACTACGGGACATGCATTAGTTAGGGTCTAGCTCTGACTCTGTGAGGATCGGAGCTCCGTAACTGAAAACATTAACAATTCTTGCTCGACACTGTTTTTACGCAATCATAACAGTCACTGTGATCTAATTTATTGCATGTACTCATATGATGCATCTTGCGTAGCAGACAACTTGCTAAGAATGTTTCAGCCTGGAGTATTCTACGGCGAAATCGCTCACAATCCACTAACAGCGTAGACCTTCTATCTTCACAGTCGGAGAAGTAGAAGGTGGTGGCAGGCGGACTGTTGAAGGACACCTTCGTCATATTTCTGTAAAACTGTGACATCTTTAGAATAACACAAACTCTATAGGTAGATGTTAATCCTGCAAGAGCTAAAAGTATAATGATATAGCGCTAGCGTGTATGATACCCACCCGACCTACCCGCACAACAACGTTACCTCGGTATACTTTAAACTATAAATAACTTGTCGTAGTTTAATCCATAAACAAAGTATTTATTAATGTCAGGCCTTGAAAGTGTTGTTTTCGCGCTGTTTCTTCCCTAATCTCAGTCGGATCTGAATTATATTCGCACCATCTTGTTCGTCTGATTAACCCGCGTAATTTGAGTACCCACTCGCTATACTTTAACCCAATAATAAAGAAGTTATTAGTATGTAACCTTGAAAACATTGGTTTTTTCGCTATTTCTGCTATACCGTTGGTCGGATCTGAATTCTGTTTGCACCATCTTGTTCGTCTGATTAACCCGCGTAATTTGAGTACCCACTCGCTATTCTTTAACCCAATAATAAAGAAGCTATTAGTATGTAACCTTGAAAACATTGGTTTTTTCGCTGTTTCTGCTATACCGTTGGTCGGATCCGAATTCTGTTTGCACCATCTTGTTCGTCTGATCAATTCGCGTAATTTGAGTACCCACATGACATACTTTGGACAAACTTTGTAGTTTTTTCGCTTCTGCTACTATACCCTTGGCCGGATCAAAATTCTGTTTGCACCTCCTTGTTCGTCTGATCAATTCGCGTAATTTGAGTACCCACATGACATACTTTGGAAAAACTTTGTACCCCCCCCCCCCAACATGGGTCATGTTCAAGGTCAAGGTCAAGTTCAAGGACTTTGGGACTTAGAAAATTTCACAAAGTGGGCTGCACAAACAAGGCCAAGTCCCTAACTTGAAATGCTTAGGGTGGTCCTGAAAAGGACCGTTTGCGTGCTGAAGGTTGGTCGGGATAAGGATCAGTTCAAACTTTATTCTTCAAAACCCACTTTACCCTCCCATCTTTTCTGGTTAAGAATAACTCCTGTGTATCAGGTATCAGAGGAGGTGGCGGTGGGAGAGACTGCGGCAGACGCACCTCGATGTAGTGGATGGTGTGTTGAAACAGGAACACGTGGTCCCCGTTGGTTGCCACATATTTATACTCCGTCATCCGCTTCAGATTTCGAAACTCGACCTTGGAGACTTCAAACGGCGTCACCAAGTCGTTCAGCCCCATCACCCTTGTCCGTTGCATCACCTCATCGACAGTCGGTGTTGGAGACGAAGGTTGAGCCGCCGATGTAGAAGGCCGAGGCTGAGCCGATGTAGAAGGTCGAGGCTGAGTCGAGGGTCGTTGTTCAAAATACAGCGGATGACCATGGAGATTCCGTTTGAGAGACTTCAAAGTTGAAGGTCTCTTAAACCCGCTCCTTCTTTCCGTCGACCTCTTCAAAGATTCCTTTAAGCGCTGGAGTTTTTCAGGCGTCAGAGGAGAAGACATGGTGTAAATAGGATGGAAGAGAAAATGGATAAGATAGAGTTGGATAGAGCACGTGTGTACTGGTTGCAATCCAAAGCCGGAATGAGGCGGCTGGCAGAGTGAAGCAGGTCGTAAAGTGAAACCTTGCCCTATCCATATATGGGTAGAAAGCTGAGGACTGGTTTAGAACCGGCCCCCCCCCCCTGACGGAACCCCCCCCCCGACGGAACACCCCCCCCCCTGACGGAACCCCCCCCCCTTGACGGAACCCCCCCCCCCTGACGGAAACCCCCCCCCTGACGGAACCCCCCCCCCCTTTTTGGGTCATGTTCAAGGTCAAGGTCAAGGTCGAGGGAAAAATGTTCTTGGAAGTGCGGGATAAAATCCCGCAACGAAGCAGGATTATCCCTTATCCCGCTTTCCCCTTAATATCCCGATTTCCCATTCTCCGTCTATATAACCCGAGATTTCGAGCGTCTCTTCGCAGTAGCCTGCCGCCCGTTGCGATGAACGTCCCACTGGGTTGCAGTGCCTGCTGCAGCGTAGGTCTGTTAAGTGTGCGTTGGGCCCGACGCGCAATTAAGAGATCCGCGCCCTTGCATGTTTAGTTAGTTTGTTTAAGCATGTTAGATAACGCTTGTAGTTTGCTGCTAGGTAATGTAGTTAGTTTAACTGTAGTTAGTTTGGTGTTGGTTTTAAAGTGTCTTTGAAGTGTTTTTATTTACTAATGAAATATGTACTTTTCTTTCACGCTCCCATTCAAAAAGGTATGGCACGAAAACCGACCTTATGTCTTTAAATATCTCAGGGAGATTATGTTTCTCAAATAAACACCTTTCCTAACCCCTTACAAAAAGGTACGGCACGAAAACCGACCTTGAGTCATTACGGCGCGCAAACCGGATGACTTTACCTATCTTAACCCTTACTCACGAGAAACAGATTCAGTCAGTTTGCTTATTTTTGGTTAAATTTAAGGGGACCTTGGTCAGGTAATTATTGTACTTCGGTTCGTAAAACTCTGACGCCTACACAGTGATGAACGTCCTTGCGGTTTCAGAGTGCACGACTGTTGTTAACTGACCATTTTGCTTATCTTGGGGGGGGGGATACATCTTCGGGGAAATAAACTTAAGGGGACCTTGGTCAGGTATTATTGTACTTCGGTTCGTAGTACTCTGACGCCTACAAAGTGATGAACGTCCTTGCGGTTTCAGAATGCGCGACTGTTGTAAACTGACCATATCGTTTGTTTGTTGGGTGAATAATTTTTTCGGGGGAGAGGTTAGTGTTCCGTTATCAGGTTTATTGCCTATAATTGCGAGCTTTAAACTAGTCCTCTTCTCCTAATACAGAGCGGGGAATAGAGCAGTTTGTGGTCCAAGTGAGAATCACTTACTGCTCTATTCCCCGTTTTGGCAACATGTTCAGATGACCTTGACCCACTTCGGGACTTAGAGAAAATTATTGTTTGGTAAAAACATTTACTCTTACAATAATACCCCTTCCCTATCACTACCCCCCCCCCTTTCTTCAATTTACCTCCCACCACGGATCGTCGGCTATAAAAGCGGGGGCTGACCGCAGAGGTCTCACAGTCTCAGGCTGACAGCCTAGCTAGCTGTTCGCCTTAGCTGTCTGTAATAGCATCTTTAGTATATAGGTGGTACCCCTGTATACTAAAGATTCTACCTTAGCATGTTTGTATGTTATGCATGTTAGTTTGTTTTTTAGATTATAGCTTGTAGTTTGCTGCTAGAAAATGTAGTTAGTGTTGGTGTTTGTAATTATTTGTGGTGTTGGTCTTTGAAGTGTTTTATTTACTAATGAAATATGTACTTTTCTTTCACGCTTCACGCTCCCATTCAAAAAGGTATGGCACGAAAACCAACCTTATGTCTTTAAATATCTCAGGGGGGATTATGTTTCTCAAATAAACACCTTTCCTAACCCCTTACAAAAAGGTACGGCACGAAAACCAACCTTGAGTCATTACGGCATGAAAACCGGATGACTTTTTTACCTATCTTAGCCCTCACTTACGAGAAACAGATTCAGTTAGTTTGCTTATCTTGGTTAAATCTAAGGGGATCTTGGTCAGGTGATTATTGTACTTCGGTTCGTAGTACTCTGGCGCCTACACAGTGATGAACGTCCTTGCGGTTTCAGAGTGCACGACTGTTGTTAACTGACCATTTTGCTTATCTTGGGGGGATACATCTTCGGGGAAATAAACTTAAGGGGACCTTGGTCAGGTATTATTGTACTTCGGTTCGTAGTACTCTGACGCCTACACAGTAATGAACGTCCTTGCGGTTTCAGAGTGCGCGACTGTTGTAAACTGACCATATCGTTTGTTTGTTGGGTGAATAATTTTTCGGGGGAGAGGTTAGTGTTCCGTTATCAGGTTTATTGCCTATAATTGCGAGCTTTAAACTAGTCCTCTTCTCCTAATACAGAGCGGGGAATAGAGCAGTTTGTGGTCCAAGTGAGAATCACTTACTGCTCTATTCCCCGTTTTGGCAACATGTTCAGATGACCTTGACCCACTTCGGGACTTAGAGAAAATTATTGTTTGGTAAAAACATTTACTCTTACAATAATACCCCTTCCCTATCACTACCCCCCCCCCTTTCTTCAATTTACCTCCCACCACGGATCGTCGGCTATAAAAGCGGGGGCTGACCGCAGAGGTCTCACAGTCTCAGGCTGACAGCCTAGCTAGCTGTTCGCCTTAGCTGTCTGTAATAGCATCTTTAGTATATAGGTGGTACCCCTGTATACTAAAGATTCTACCTTAGCATGTTTGTATGTTATGCATGTTAGTTTGTTTTTTAGATTATAGCTTGTAGTTTGCTGCTAGAAAATGTAGTTAGTGTTGGTGTTTGTAATTATTTGTGGTGTTGGTCTTTGAAGTGTTTTATTTACTAATGAAATATGTACTTTTCTTTCACGCTTCACGCTCCCATTCAAAAAGGTATGGCACGAAAACCAACCTTATGTCTTTAAATATCTCAGGGGGGATTATGTTTCTCAAACGAACACCTTTCCTAACCCCTTACAAAAAGGTACGGCACGAAAACCGACCTTGAGTCATTACGGCATGAAAACCGGATGACTTTTTTACCTATCTTAGCCCTCACTTACGAGAAACAGATTCAGTTAGTTTGCTTATCTTGGTTAAATCTAAGGGGATCTTGGTCAGGTGATTATTGTACTTCGGTTCGTAGTACTCTGGCGCCTACACAGTGATGAACGTCCTTGCGGTTTCAGAGTGCACGACTGTTGTTAACTGACCATTTTGCTTATCTTGGGGGGATACATCTTCGGGGAAATAAACTTAAGGGGACCTTGGTCAGGTATTATTGTACTTCGGTTCGTAGTACTCTGACGCCTACACAGTGATGAACGTCCTTGCGGTTTCAGAGTGCGCGACTGTTGTAAACTGACCATATCGTTTGTTTGTTGGGTGAATAATTTTTCGGGGGAGAGGTTAGTGTTCCGTTATCAGGTTTATTGCCTATAATTGCGAGCTTTAAACTAGTCCTCTTCTCCTAATACAGAGCGGGGAATAGAGCAGTTTGTGGTCCAAGTGAGAATCACTTACTGCTCTATTCCCCGTTTTGGCAACATGTTCAGATGACCTTGACCCACTTCGGGACTTAGAGAAAATTATTGTTTGGTAAAAACATTTACTCTTACAATAATACCCCTTCCCTATCACTACCCCCCCCCTTTCTTCAATTTACCTCCCACCACGGATCGTCGGCTATAAAAGCGGGGGCTGACCGCAGAGGTCTCACAGTCTCAGGCTGACAGCCTAGCTAGCTGTTCGCCTTAGCTGTCTGTAATAGCATCTTTAGTATATAGGTGGTACCCCTGTATACTAAAGATTCTACCTTAGCATGTTTGTATGTTATGCATGTTAGTTTGTTTTTTAGATTATAGCTTGTAGTTTGCTGCTAGAAAATGTAGTTAGTGTTGGTGTTTGTAATTATTTGTGGTGTTGGTCTTTGAAGTGTTTTATTTACTAATGAAATATGTACTTTTCTTTCACGCTTTAAAACTGATCTTGGTCAAAACTTTGGTTCGCAGTTGCCTGGCGCCCGTTACTGACCAACGTCCGACTGGGTTTCAGGATGTTGTTGACCTTTGTAAAACCGACCTTGGTTGGTATGTCCTTTTCTTACACGCTATAACTAACCTTGGTCAAAACTTTGGTTCACAGTTGCCTGGCGCCCGTTACTGACCAACGTCCGACTGGGTTTCAGGATGCTGTTGACCTTTGTAAAACCGACCTTGGTTGGTCTTTGTAAAATTAATTTTAACTGATCAGTATGTTTCTCATCCTTTTCCTAACCCCTTACAAAAAGGTATGGCGCGCAAACCGACCTTATGTCAATACGGCGCGCAAACCGGTTGACATTACCCATCTTACCCTTGAGAAACTTTTGCAAATACTCCCTGCAAACCATTTGTAACTTCCTTTTGTTTGGATAAATTAACAAAAGGTTCTGTTATCAGGTTTATTGCCTATAACTGTGACCTTTCTTCAAAATTCACTTCCCTAATACAGAGCGGGGAATAGAGCAGTTTGTGGTCCAAGTGGGAATCACTTACTGCTCTATTCCCCGTTTTGGCAACATGTTCAGATGACCTTGACCCACTTCGGGACTTAGAAAAAATCTTTGTTTGGTAAGATATTGGAAGATGTCTGAAGAACATCTTCAAGAATTTGGACTAACATCTGCTCCGAAGATTTATCGCGGTGAACAAGCAGTGAAACACTTTGTAGATAATTTGTATTACATTGCCTCTAAGGTGGAAGAACTCTACAAAATTAAAATACCGATGCAACCTATGGAAGAACACCAACTTCAACATCACAATTTGGCAACAACATGTTATCTGTGTAATAACCTATTTACACCAGATAACGTTAAAGTGCGCGATCACGACCATCTTACAGGAGCCTACAGAGGTGCAGCCTGTAACGCTTGCAACTTAAATTACAAAGTACCATCTTTTATACCCGTTGTTCTACATAACCTTAGCGGATATGACTCTCATTTCATAATCCCGGAGTTAGGAAGAGATGATGGGGCGATAGATGTTTTGGCAACAACAATGGAAAAATTTATAAGCTTCTCTAAAAAGGTTGACAAAATAAAACTTAGGTTTATTGATTCGTTTAGATTTATGCCTTCTAGTTACAAGACAGAAAATATTTACCAGTTTAAAATATATTAAATTTTCCTGTTGGAGAAAATTGTCCTTGTTAAATACAAAGCGGGGAATAGATCAGTTTATGGTTTAAAATGAAATCATTTCCTGCTCTATTCCCCGTTTTGGCAAATATGCTCAATGTCATTGACCCAAATACAGAATTTTGTAGCCTCCAGCTAAAAACTTAAACTTAACCTAAAACGTACCCCCACCACTTTTTCTAGGGTATAAATAGGGGTGCATTTGCAGTGTTTTTCATTATTACGTTGACCCTTGTGAAGAGCACGCCTACATTATGATTCGCTGCGATATTTGTAAAGCTTCTTTCAGAGATGAATGGCTTTTAACCATTCATAAAGAATTGAAACATAACATCAATACAAATACAGAAGAACCAAATGAAGAAGAATTAGATTCAATCGACCAACAATTAGCAAAACATCAAGAAGAACAAAATGAAGAAGAGCACAACGAAGAAAAAGAAGAAAATGAAGAAAAAGAAGAAAATGAAGTTTCAAGACCAAGTGTCATTCATTATGCGCCTGGACCATCAGTAAATGTGGAACTACACGCCCGAGCACTTCCGGGTAATGTTGTAACCCACTTTAAAATTGACAATACAAAATTGAAACTTGAAGAATTTTTAAATAACGCAAAAGGATTGGTTAGCAAAACTCTGAAAAATGAATTAAAAAGATTAAATTTTATTAAATTTGGACTATTACTGGATGCTTTATTTTCAAACATTCAAAATGAAACCTCACCGAGAGGTTTCTTAACAAAAAACCGAACTATTATGTTTTCGTCAGATATTGATTCAATCGTATCTGAATGTTTTGAAGAGCTAATGACAAAAATACAAGAACACGAAGGAAGAGGATCTGGATGGAGTTTGTTAAGCATCACAGGGCTAGACTTAAGAGTGCACAAACACGGTTATGGAATTCGTGGCAGTAGCTATATCCCTTTACCAAAAAAGATTAGTGATACCAAATCCTGTATTAATGTGCAAAATGAAGATAATGAATGTTTTAAATACGTTATGTTGGCTAAATATGTAAAAAACCATCCTGAAAGACCAAATCAAGCATATGAAGAAGTTCAACATAAGTATAATTTTCAGGGAATGACTTACCCTGTTGCAATTACTGATATATCAAAATTTGAAAAGCGAAATCCTTCAGCTTCTGTCAACATTTTCGGCTTAGATTCGTCAAACAATGCGTACCCCTTGCGCATAACACCTATTGAGCGCAGAGATCATACGGATTTGCTATTGATCACTAAAGGGGACATATCCCACTATGTCTATATAAAAAACTTTGGAGCTCTTGTATCTAAACAAATATCAAAAAAACACGGAGAGAAAACCATTTGTAAAAGATGTTTTTGTCATGTAGGCAAACCATTAAGAAGGGGAGGTTCAGAATGGTTAGTAGAACATCAAAGGTTATGTAATGGAAACTATGAGGTTAGAATTAAATTGCCACATTCCAGCAAGGCGCAGATAAAATTTGACAAAGTAATACAACAATACCGTGTACCTGTTGCTGTTTACGCTGATTTCGAGTCTTCTTTACATCCGCTTGAACAACAAGAAGAGGACGTTACAAGAAGAAGCAAATACCAACTTCATTCACCAAACAGTTATTGCATACTAATTAAATCCACGTTGACTGAAGACCATCTTCAAAAATATGGACTATCATCTTCTCCAAAGATTTATCGCGGTGAAGAAGCAGCCAAATACTTTGTCGATGATCTGTATGACATAGCTGCAAAGGTAGAAGAACTGTATGGAACAAAGGTGCCCATGTCACCTATGGAAGAAGAAGAGCTTCAACATTATGATTCAACAACAACGTGTTATATGTGTAATAACACCTTTACACCGGATAACGTTAAAGTTCGTGACCACGATCATCTTACGGGAGCGTACAGAGGTGCAGCCTGTAACGCTTGCAACTTGAACTACAAACTACCATATTTCATCCCCGTAGTTCTGCACAATCTGAGTGGTTATGATTCGCACTTCATAATCCCCGAACTAGGAAGAGATAATGGAGCAATAGACGTTTTGGCTACTACAATGGAAAAATTTATAAGCTTTTCAAAAAAGGTGGGTAGAATTAAATTAAGGTTTGTTGATTCATTTAGATTTATGCCTTCAAGCCTCATGAAATTATCTGAAAATCTAAGAAGAACAGATTTGATAGAAACAAGCAAAATTGTACCTAATAGTAAAATGGATTTGGTTCTTCGAAAAGGAGTCTTCCCCTATGATTACATCGATGGACTGCATAGATTTGATGAAACATCACTACCTCCACCAGAACACTTCAGAAACAAACTTAATGATTCGGAAATATCACTTGAGGACTATCAACACGCACGTCGAGTATGGAACGAGTTAGATATGAAGACCTTAGGTGATTACTCGGACTTTTATGTCAAACTAGATGTAACTCTTCTTTGTGATGTAATGGAAGAATTCCGAAACACCTGTTTTGCTGCATACGGTTTGGACCCTCTACATTCGTATACTTCACCAGGATTAGCTTGGCAAGCCATGTTAAAAGAAACAAAATGCAAACTCCAACTTTTAACAGACATTGACATGGTTTTAATGGTTGAAGCTGGAGTAAGAGGCGGATTGACCCAAAGTGTTACCAGACATGTCAAAGCCAACAACAAATACCTTCCCGATTACGATGAAACCAAACCGTCGACCTATTTAGGATATTTCGATGCAAATAACCTGTACGGATGGGCTATGTCAAACCCACTTCCTTTTGATAACTTTAAATGGATTAATCCCGACTCTATTGACGATATTTTACAAATTCCGAAACATGGTGACACTGGATATATTTTGGATTGCGATTTTGAATACCCTGAAAATTTACATGATCTTCATTATGACCTTCCACTTCTTGCTAAAACAGAGATTTCACCAATTGGAAAACACCCCAAATTAATGATGACATTAAATAATAAACAACGCTACGTGGCTCACTTTTGGGTAGTTCAACAAGCTATCGAATTAGGACTACGTCTAACAAAAATTAATAGAGTTTTGGAATTTTCTCAATCATGCTGGTTGAAACCCTACATTGATTCAAATACCATCAGAAGAGCAGCAGCTACATCAGACTTTCAAAAAGATTTCTTTAAATTAATGAATAATGCAATATTTGGAAAAACATTGGAAAACAAAAGAAGACACAAAAATGTTAAACTTGTTACCGACGCAAAAAAATTACAGAAACTAGTACAGCAGCCAAATTTTGGAACATCTATAATTATTAATGAAAAACTTGTAGCAGTGTCCATGAAGAAGACGAGTGTGAAGATGGATCGTCCTTTGTATATAGGCATGTCAATCTTGGACATCTCAAAAACACACATGTACGATTTTCACTACAACAAAATGGTGGCGTTCTACGGAAGAGAAAATATATCTATTACATATATGGACACTGACGCTTTCATATATCGCATAGTAACATTGGACATGTATAAAGATTTACGTACATTTATTTACAAGAATGACTTTGATTTCTCCGATTATCCAAAAGATCATCCAAACTACGATAATGGCAGACACAAAAAAGTACTAGGCAAATTCAAGGATGAGGCTAATGGTGTTCTACTTGAAGAGATTGTTGCACTGATGTCTAAACTATATTCTTTGAAACTCTATAATGAAAAAGAAGAAGAAGGAGAAAAGAAGAATAGCTATATTAAGAAAGCTAAAGGTGTAAAGAGTTTATATTTAAAGAAGAAAGTGCATTTTGAACACTACAAGCAATGCTTATTTGAGGATAACATCATTACAGCTAAATTCAACACCATCAGAAGTTTTAACCATCAGCTGTACAGCGTGACTGAAGTTAAAAAAGCGCTATCCTGTAATGACGACAAAAGACAAACCCTTCCAGACAACATCCACACTTTACCATTCGGTCACTATTCCCTCAACCCTATTGACTAATAACCCTTTCATCGTCCTAGATCCTCTATCCTTTTCCTTTCCGTAAAAAAAGGGGAAACACAGCAATGTTAAGCTGTGTTTCCCCTTTTTTTACACAAGTTTTGAATGACCTTGAACTATATGTATATATAAGCAGATTTATACAAAAGAATATTTAATACCATATCAGCTGCCTTCGTGAAACCATCATGTCAGACCTGAAGGAGAAGATTATTAATGAACTACACAAACCTGCAAGAATAAAGTTTCCAAGAAGAAATACTGTTATAAAAGGGATAAATGATCTATATCAAGCGGATTTAATTGAAATGCGACCGCATAGCAGGATAAACAAAGGATTTAAATATATACTCACAATTATTAATTGTTTTACAAAAGTTGCAGACGCTTTGCCTCTAAAGGACAAGACTGGTAAAAGCGTAACAGAAGCCATGGAAATAGCCATAAAAAGAGATAAAAACAAAATTAAACATTTACAAACTGATGATGGAACAGAATACTTTAATACAAACTTTGCACAGTTAATGAATAAATATAAAATAAATCATTATTCTACAAATTCAGAGAAAAAAGCAGCTATTGTAGAAAGATTCAATAGAACCTTAAAAGGAGCACTGTATAAACAATTTTCAAAAAGAGGTTCTTACGTATGGTATGATGTTTTACCACAATTAATAAATGATTATAACAACAGGTTTCATAGAACTATCGGTATGAAACCTAACAAAGTAAATAGAAGAAATGCAAAAGATGTATTAAAACGCATAAAGAAAAATACAAAGCCTAAAGTAGAAAAAATGCAGCCAAGAAAATTTAATGTAAGTGATAAAGTACGGATTAGTAAATATAAGGGAGTGTTTACCAAGAAATACCTTCCCAATTGGACGAATGAAGTTTTTACAGTGTATAAAGTGCAACCGACTGTACCTGAAACGTATATCTTAAAAGATAACAAAGGAGATTTGTTGGAAGGTGCTTTTTATGGACATGAAATGTTAAAGTCAACAGTAGGTGATGTATATCTTGTTGAAAAAGTGTTACAAAGAAAAAAGGACGCAGTTAAAGTGCGGTGGTTAGGGTTTAACAAAACTGAGGATTCATGGATACCTATAAAGGACTTGGTTTAATGCAAGCAACTCATTTCATCGTTAACCTTTGAGCAGGATGGAGATTATTCACCATAAAGATCGATTCAATATTAATAACATAGATGATTTAACTGTGGATAACGTTAAAATCAACAATGGTAAACACGGTAGTTTACTTCCAAACACTGTTCGATGTATAGTAAGTGGTCCCTCAAACTGTGGAAAGACCAATGTTGTCTTTAATTTGATCACTAATCCGCAGGGATTAAGGTTTAATAACCTATATATTTTTTCAAAGTCTCTACATCAACCAAAGTATAAATTGCTGGATAAAATCCTATCTGATGTAACTGATGTTAATTTTTACAAATTTAACGCTAGTGATAGCATTATGCAACCAAACGAAGCGAAACCGTATTCTGTATTTATATTTGACGATGTATCTTGTGAAAATCAGGATACTATTAGAAACTACTTTGCCATGGGAAGACATAATAACATCGACAGCATATATATAGGACAAACTTATAGCAAAATCCCAAAACAACTTATCAGGGATAATGCAAATATTCTAATTGTATTCAAACAAGATGATACTAACCTAAAACATATATATAGCGATCATGTGAATGCGGATATGCCATTTGAAAAGTTTAAAGAGCTTTGCGGAAAAGCATGGGCGGAAAAGTATGGATTTTTGGTTATTATGAAAGATCAAGCTATAAAAGATGGTCGTTATAGAATAGGTTTTGATAAATTCGTTTTAATACACTGATTAGCGGTATTACTGTACAAGTCGTCAAGGCGTGAAGATGGTTAACCAGGAAAAGCTATTAAAGGAAATAAAATCACTTAGTGATTCTATTAGACAAAAAAACCGAGCTTTAAAATCAGGTATAAATGAAAGAGAGCAATTTTTAGAAACAACATTCAAACCTGTTACTGAACCTTTAAAGCGATTAGCACAAAATATGGAAAAACCTTCAATTCGCTTCGAAGGAGACAAAATGCTACCAATTTCCAAATATGAAGAAGAATTTCAAAATGATGAAAGTTTTGGCCAGTTACATACATCTGAAGAAAGCGACGAGTATGAAGAAAGCGGGGATATAGAGGATTTAAAGGAAAAGGACATTGCAGAAGATACAAGTACAGAAGATACAAGTGCGGAAGATACAAGAGCAGAAGAAGAGGATATCAACCCATCCAACTTAAGCAAATTAGGCACAGATATTATGTTTAAAGGAACACTTGGAAGAAAATATACATTAAAAATGTTACATGGCACACATGCTAATCGAAATTATCATACATATGGAGCTAGAATAGAGGATAAAGGATTAATGATTGGAGATAGAAAGTTAGATATAAACGAAAATGATGATATAGTTATTGGTGATAAGAAATATAAAGGTACAACAGGTTTGTTTGAACTCATCTTTAAAAATAATCCTGGTAAATATACTAAAAAGGATTTACAATTGTTTAAAAATATACTAGAGTATACAAATGCACATAGAAAAAAATATTCCAAAGACCTACCTATTCATAGAAACAGGTCAATAAAATACACAAACATTATATCTAGTCTTTTCCCCTCGAAATCAAATAAAGCTCCAATTAAAAGAAGAGCTTTATCTTCTGCTGAATTAAATGTTTTGCATAAAAAAAGAAAAACAACTGATCCTACTACATCTGGAAGGGGATTATTAAAAAATTTGTATAAAACCAATATAATATATTACAACGATATAAATAAGTTAGTTGATCGAATGAGGTTATTACATGAAGCTATGGAAGCCGGGCACACTGGTTTAGAAAACGAATGGGTAGCTTTGGTTGATGAACTGCGAAAACGAGAAATAATTGTTCAGTAGACGTATATATATATATATATATATATATATATATAGTAAGAACCTAAACGATAGCGATTCAGTTACATCATGAGTGTGGACAAGTTTGGACGGTATTCCGAGTTTGGAGTAAAATCTGGATATAGTGAAAAAAGAGCTGGGTTTCCGTTAACACCTGATGGTAATTATAATTTTGAAGGAAAAGTAATTCAAAATGTTGGTGATCCGCTTTTGTCTTCTGATGCGGTTACGGTACAATACATGGATAAAAGAACCCCAATTGTACACGAAGACCATTGGGGGTTTTCCGGTAAAAGGTTAAGCAATATAAAACATCCCATTTATGATGGTGAAGCAGTAAATTTAGCGACTTTAAAATTGTTAACGATTTACAAAAAGAATGAAACTGATACAAGCTATGATGTAAAAAAATTAAAATTGTCAAATGTAGGTGATTGTGAGCAGGATGGAGACGCTGTAAATAAGAAAATATTTGATATAGTACACAAGAAATGGACTACAGAATATGAAAAACATATGGAAAGGTTTGGTGCAGCTTTATTTAATTATATCCATCGGGCTTCAGGAAGAGCTGTAGCTTCAGATGTTGACAGCCACAACTATTTAGACTGGAAAAAGATACACAATCCAGAAAAACCTAATCAATTAGATAAACCGTCTGAGCCTTCTAAAGCCAAGACATTAGGAAAGGGGGATCAAGTGAATGTGATTAATGAACCAACAGAAAACGATGAAGATTACATAAGAGAAAAAAGAATTTAAATACCCATGATAAGGGATAAAGCATCAGTCATATTCGAGAGATGATACAGAGAGGATGATGGAATCCAATATTACTGCGTGGAGTTTAATATCTCAAGAGCCGAGATTTCCCCAAGGAGTGCTGACAGATGGTTTTGTTCAACGGTTTGATAGATATATGGATTGGGAACAACTTTCCATACACTACCTCTTCACAATGACTATGTTAAGAATTTATTTTCACAGAGTTAACTGGATTCATATTTTACAAAGACAACAGTTTTCAGAAGACTTCCTTGTAGAGATGACATCAAATTTTAATAACTGTTGGGAAGTAATAAGTAAATATCAAAATCTCTCTGAAAATTACATTGACAATTTTAAAGATAAACTAGACTGGAATGTGTTATTTAATTATCAACGATTAAGTGGCAAGTTTCTAAGGGAACATGACAACTATTTAGATTTTATTCATTTTACCGAAAACAACGATACCATCACCAGCGGAGAAACATTTGAAACATCTTCAATTACACCTTATTTCTATTTTTACTACTTTTATTTATTATGTCTACATTTAATTAATTAATCCATTTCTATATAATAAATGGATTTTAAACAGTATATATAATACAAGAAGCCAAGACTAATATTACATTCATTGTAAAACATTTATAGAGTGCACCTACTGATTGTAAGTTTGGCTATAAATAGTCATGCCGAGGGCTAAACGCATCAGTCATAATCGAGAGAGATTACAGAGAGGAAGGGGAATAGCATCAACAGCATTTTCTCTATTAAGTAAACCGGTTGGAGCTATAGTTAACAAGGCGATTGATTTATTACCTGTGGAATTACATTTACCTGGAGGATATCAATATTGTGGTCCTGGAACCAAATTAGAGAAACGGCTTGCTAGAGGAGATCCTGGAATAAATAAGCTTGATCAGGCTTGTAAACAGCACGATATAGCGTATTCCAAATTTGGTGATACAAAAAATAGATCAATAGCAGATAGAGCACTTTCTGAGAAAGCTTGGCAAAGAGTAAAATCTAGTGACGCGAGTATTGGTGAAAAAGCAGCGTCTTTAGCAGTAACAGCAGCAATGAAAGCAAAAACTACGTTTGGAGGAGGAAAGAGAAGAAGGCGTGGGAAAAGACCCGCTAAGAAACAAGGAGGTAATATCAGAAGAAAACGTCGATCTACTAGTGGTAAAGGTAAAAAGAAACCAACAATATGGTCAATGATAAAAAAGGGAGGAGGACTATACCTAAGACCGTATCGTGTGTATTAAATAAGAAAGAGCAATTAATAATTAAAAACAAAGAATTAACCAATGAAGAACTGATTACATATGCTTCTTGTTTGAAAATCCCATTTTTTAGAGGAGTATTTATGAAAGATGAATTACCGGTTAAAATGTGGAAAAATGAGACTGGTATAGTAAATTTGGATAATAGTGAAGGATTAGGCACTCATTGGGTGTGTTACAAGAAACTTGGTGAAACGATTTATTATTTCGACAGTTTTGGAAACCTTCCACCACCGAAAGAACTTCAACAATACTTTCGTGCGGCAGAAAATGTTTTTTACAATTATACAAGAAAACAACCTGATGATACATCCATTTTCGGTCATTTATGTTTAGACTTTTTAGCTAAAAGTGTTAGTCAACTTTAAGATGTCTTCGTATACGGTGTCATTAACCGGTAACTCATGTACTTTGCGCAGTATTCTGTTTCCAGCGCTACGTTTGCAAAAAGGAAGACTATGGGAAGCCGCATTATTGGATTTAACAACATATAACTCTATTCCAAACGTTAGTGAAGGAATTAATAACAAAATACATTATTACAAGACAAAAGATAATAAAGGAAAATATTCAGCTTTGGAAGAATTCAGTTTACCAACAGGAGCTTATGAAATTGATAATATAAATGAAGTTATACAAAAACATATGGGAAAAGAAAATATAACGATAAAAGGCAATAACAATACAATGAAAGCCGAAATTACTTCTAAGTATTATATTGATTTTGGCCAAGAACGTTCAATTGGTAGTTTATTGGGGTTTTCTAAGGAAACAAAGGTATTAGAACCTAATACAACTCATTCTGGGAACAGAACTGTGACGATCATCAAAGTAAACAGCATAGACATTACATGTAACATTATACAAGGATCCTACAGAGATGGAGAAAATCGGCATATATTACACACATTCTACCCATCAGTCGCACCGGGTTTCAAGATAGTAGAAAAGCCTCAAAACCTTGTGTACCTACCGTTAAACACCAGTTTCATTTCAGACATCGTGCTGAACATAGTGGATCAAGACGGAAACCTTATTGACTTTCGAGGAGAAGCTATTACTGTAAGAATACATATAAAATCATCCGCTTAGATAATGGGGTTATCATTTAAAAAGAGAGAGCCAACCAGCAAAGAGGTCAGTAGCTCATCAGCTGTAGAAGGATTAACAAGTGACAACATTCGTTTTCTAGAAGAAATTGGATTAAAAGTCATTAACAATGGATATACTGGATATAGCGCAGGGCCCAACATTCGACGAGACCTTATGGGAAAAGGAATATCACACGCACAACCCTTACGCTTCGTCCAAATTAAACAATAACGATGAAATTAGGATTCCTATACAACAACAAGACATTTATACTCTTCCATGCGAAAGTTATTTATATATTGAAGGAAAAGTAACAAAAGCTGACGGTACTGTTGGAACCACTGTTCCGTTCATAAATAATCCTATGGCATTTTTGTTTGACGAGATTAGATATGAAATTTCAGGAGTTACAGTCGATTCAACAAAAAAGGTTGGAATTTCCAGTACATTAAAAGGATTAGCGTCTTTAACACCAAATGAGAAGAATCTGTTAGCTGTTGCAGGATGGGTTGCACCAGACAAAAGTATAATTACTCCTGACGCTTCGGGAAACTTTGATTATTACGTACCTTTAAGATTACTTTTAGGATTTTCTGAAGATTACAGAAGAATAATAATAAATGTAAAACAAGAACTAGTTTTATTAAGGTCATCAAACGATAATGATATTATTAAAGCATCTGCTGGAACAACTGAAGCCAATTTAGACTGGAAACTAACATTAGACAAGATTGTTTGGAGAGTACCACATGTGCGACTAAATGATGAACACAGGATTACATTATTAAGAAAGTTAAAATCCGATCGAGACATTGTAATGCCATTCAGAAGCTGGGAGTTTCATGAATACCCCGTTTTACCTACAACACAACGGCATACATGGACTGTAAAAACTTCTACTCATTTGGAAAAAGCGAGATATGTAATATTTGGATTACAAACAAAGAAGAAAAGTATAATAACTGAAAATGCTGGTGAATTTGACCATTGTAAATTAACAAACTGTAAAGTGTTCCTGAATTCACAATTCTTTCCCTACGACAACTTTAATATTTCTTTTGATAAAAAAAGGTACAGTGTTTTATACGATATGTACGCTAGGTTCCAAAATTCATATTACGGCAAAACAAATACACCTCTACTATCTCCCGTACAGTTTGAATCGAAAGCTCCGATTGTTGTAATTGATTGTTCCAAACAAAATGAATCTGTAAAATCGTCTAGTGTTGATATAAAAATAGAAATGGAATTTCAAGAAAACGTACCTGCAAATACATCTGCGTATTGTTTAATTTTGCACGATAAAATTGTTACATACACACCGTTGACCGGTATTGTAAAGACAGTATTGTAAAACGTTGTACCACCACCGGCACCGCCACTGTCGCTAACCTATAAATAGCGGAGCAACAATGCAGGTCTTCAGTTGATCGTCTATCGTCGCATGGGTAACATCTTCTACAAAATGAGTTCTCCATCTGTTGTACAAGGTGATGCAGAGGTAGCACCGTTATTGGAACGTGATAATACTAGTGAAGAAGAAATCATCAAGGAAATAACTGCATTTTTAAAGTTTGGTAAAAGAGATAGAGAGGAGGAAAGTAATGCAGAACCATCAAAGGTAGTACCAAAGAGGAAGAAGAAAGTTGAAGAAAATATTCCTCCTCACATTTTAACTGAAGTTTTTTTGCGAATCTTTTACCCCATCTCAGCATGCATCAGTAAAAGTGTATCAGTTGGATTGATGAAGTCATTGGATTATTCCCCTACAGTAATACTACACCATGGAACAAAAAAGGTTTTATTTTCGCAAAATGCTTGGGAGTCATTTTTGAAACATGTACATTTAATAGAATGTTATTTAACTAACAGTTTGTGTGGAAGGAAAACACATATTCGACTTTTGGATTGTGACAATGAAATCGATATTGTTAAACATCGTGGACAACTACAAGTGCGAATTAGAGACTTGACTCAACATGAAAATAAGATTCTACTGTCACGTGAAGAATTCTACGTTTTAAACTACGCAACAGAACCTATTACAAGGTACATGAGACAGTTGGTATTTGCAAGCGCTATTATTAAAGAATATTTGGTCGATACTTTGGAAAAACAACCTGATAGCACCATCGTGTACGGACCTGTGGATACATCTATTTTTAATAGAATACCTCATGAAGTTTGCATGTGGAGAAAGTTAAAGGATTTTGAACCACTTGTAGAAATCGCTACAGAAGCTACAGAAGAAACAACACAGGAAGAAGAAACGGAGAAACAAGAAGAAGAAAACGAAACACAAGAAGAAGAAGAAGTTAAAAAAGACTAAAGTTTGACTTAGTAAAGAAGAACACACGTGGGGTAGGCCTATTGGGGACGGTGCCCACGTTAAATATACACCAACGCGCCTGCAACTGTACGGCCTGGTATTTAACCTACCGTGGTGTGGAAAACAGTTTAGTTGATCGCTAGGTGCCATGATGAGCGGAGGGGATGAAGAAGTGAGTGTAAAGCCTTGTGTAATAGAATTTCAAGCATTTCGAAATAATGATGATAGGTTTATTATCAAGGAATTAGTAATTTTAGACTTGCTTACATTTGTAGCCTACCCATTCATGTTTGATGCTCCTTTTTCTTTTAACAAACTTAACACCAAAGCAAAAAGTACAAACAAATGGATAACAAACTACTTTCATCACATACATTGGTATGAAGGATTTATAAGCTACAGTAATCTGCACAGTATTATGTTTAACTTTTGCAAACAATATTCACATATATACACAAGAGGATTAGAAAAAAAGAACTGGATACAAAAGTACACGCACGGTGATGTTTTCGATATAACTATTAGTAAGGACTTTAACATTAATCTCGGTAATATTTGTGTCGCTGCAAAAGATCTTAAACACGGCCAAACAAACTGTGCATTATACAACGCGTATCGTTTGGCTGCTTACTTGAAACAAACGCAGGAATGTGGTGGGGGTAGCGGAGAACAGAAATGTGGTGGGGGTAGCGGGGCCTATAAATACGAGGAGACAGCACCGCTCCAGCACGAGTATTATTCGAGACTCCGAAGAGGCAACATCACAGAAGACACCACAACCACCACTGACGAAGATGGCATCACAACAGTTTCTACAAACACTGGTTGATCAATTCAACACTCATTCAAAATCCGACCTTCTGCTAACTAAAAAGTGTTCAGAACTAAAAGAACAAAAACACTACATTATTCATAACATCAAGAAAGTGGAAACCACACATGGAGAAGCAATTCTAGTTTCATTGAGCGAAGGACCTTTCTCTCCAGGAGATGAGCCGAAGTTTCAAGTATTTCTTCCAAAACGATTTGTTCAACTGCTACAAAATGAAGATTTGCGAGATATTCAACCGGGGACGTTGTATTTGGTATCACACGGTGTAAGCGGCAACAACTCGACGGAACTCACTCTGCACATCACGCATCCTTGTACATAATGTCTTTGTTTGTATTTTTCTGTTTGTATTTCTAGTCATCAATGTTAGACTTAAGCTTATTGTATTGTAAGATGTTTGTTTAATAAAGAAAATAAAAAAAAAAATAAAAAAAAAAAAATAAAAATAAAAATAAAAACAGCAACACAGCAGTATATTATTTTATATACTGCTGTGTTGCTTTTTTTTAAATTCAAATGGATGACCTTGAACTTTCATTCAGGGTTAACTTATGAAGAGGTATAAAAGAGAGGGAGCAGTGAAGTTAGTCTCAGTCTTGTCTAACACACGCTGCAGCTAACATGTCGGTGCCACCTATGAACAATTTATTTTTCGATAACAATTTGAAGACATATTGTTGCGAGTTACAATGTTTTAAAATACCAGGCGATCAAGTTGACGGGAAAGCTTGTCGTAAGTGCAAGTGTTTCAGCTATTGCATATGTAGATGTAAAACGTATCAAATGAACCGACAAGATAAAATACAAGAATTACGCCGAAGGATTGCATTACTGTGGCGGCGAATGTAGTAGCAACCATCTGCCTCGCACCAGCTGCCATCTGCCGCCTGCCATCTGCCGTCCGCCATCTGCTCCGCCCCACCACACCTTTACCCCCACTATTTTGTTTGATACCAAAACGCTAGCTAGCGAATAGTCAGTACACCTCCGGCTCTTGACCAGTGTACATCGAGCTCTCTGTTGAAATGTCCATCAAAATTAGGTGTATTCATTATGACTCTATTCATCTGGCGACTTTCCAAGACCTCAAGGCTTTTAATGAAGAGTTAAGACTTCTCATTGCGTCCGGTTACGATTTATCTTTGGAACTTTACGCATCAAAAAACAACATGGACTCTGCGCAGGAATCGAAGTATATACCGTCTTTCATCAGAAAGCGAAGTGATGGCCGCAACTCGTCCGGATCAACAACATCGATGACAACGAACAACGGGGAACTATTGTAAACATAAATTATTGTAAACATAACTTATTGTAAATAAAAAAGAAAAGTAAAAAAAAGTAATAAATGAAATAGTACTACCTCGCACTCGTATCATTCGATTGCTTCATTCGATTTTTTCATTCGATATTTTTATCGAATTAAAACTATCGAATCACAATCGGATTTTACGCGTGCGAGGTAGTACTTTTTTAAAATTACCTCCCCGTGACCTTGAACTTTAACCTTTCACTCATTACGTCACAAAACCGCCTACGTCACTGGCTCAGCCTCAGATGACGTATTTAATGACTCAGCGCTTCCGGTCACGTGACCGGAAGCTGTCAATCACTTGGCCCAGAAGTCCCCTTCCCACACTACTGATGTCACCATATAAGGTCAGAGATACCGGGGCTGGGAGGACCTGAGGACAGCTCGAGTGATAACGATGATATATAGATGAGTTGTGACCTCGTGGTTCGCTGATCATCTAGACACCGTGGATGCCGAGAGACGAGAGTCAGGAGTCGGGTGGCAGCGAATTGTCTGTAGGAGCAGTTGCCTACAGAGTCAACTGAAACTTTTAGTATCTAAACATATGTAATGGACTTCTTTGGCAAAGACAAATCCTTAATTAATTAACATACTCTACAAGTCCATAATTCGACAGAACCGGTTGTTCGGATTTAAATATAATCTATTAGTCCCGATCGTTTTGGCCATACATGCGTGCGGGTAAAAAACAGATTCATAAACCAAATACTCTTTCAAATTTGTAGTTTGTTTACGACCTTTTATGGCTGAGTCGTGAGCCCGTATTCAGGGACATTAGTAGGGAATTTGTTTATACTAATGAGATATTAAGCTCAATCAACAAACTATTTTTGTTATAAAATTCTTTAAAACACGTATTTTTGTGCAAAATATTGCGTTAAATATATAACCTACTTGAAAAAGTATTTGTTTCCGACGTAAATGAATGCGATTGTTATTTGTTCAGAGAGTAAAGGTAAGTTACACGCTGAAATTGATAATGTTAAACGTTCTTTTGATTAAATTGTGAGGTTATTTATTTTAAATAGCAAACTCTTTACATGGAAATTCTTACGTGGAATTTAAATCTACATAAACTATATTATAATTTTGTTGTTAAGAAAGAAAATTAACATTCTATCTAACGGTTAAAACAGTTATAAAAACGTTAGGATACTAATGGTGTGAGAAAACAAGCATTCTTTGATTATTGGTCTTTCAGTTTTGATAAACGACATGAATATCAGACTCAACTAGAAACCAATAATCTGGACGAAAATCCACAGTGATAGAAAAAGACAGACAGTGCCCTCAATCTTACACATGTGAGCAAGGGACATTCAGATTCCAAATATCGAATGTGGCCCACTTTCTTTATATTGCTTAAGCCCTATTTTACAATATCACATCTAGGTTACAATATCAACAATGCTTCAGCATCTCGATGTAAAAAAAGCAAAGGTGAGTTATGATTCAACAAATCTTGTTGAGTTAAACAAATAACATATTATTTTAGTAAGGTAAAATCACAAAATGTATATGACTACTGTAACTATAAGAGTGCAAAGAGAATTTGATAAAAGCAGTAGAACCATTAATGTATAAGAAGCACTGATGTTTTCTCTTTGCGGTTAAATGTTCTCCAACAACAACGAAGCTAAGTAAACACCCTGTTGACTATACACCATAAATAACCTTAGTAAATTTAAATTCCGTAAACAGGGTCGGAACGTTACGATAAACATTCCATGAATTGTTTTCTTATAGTTTACTACGAAATCGTTTTGCATTCAAGAGAATTACGATGAAAAAGGTTGGAAAATCATCCTCCCTCCTCTTATGCACTCGTTTATTTCTCTCCGATTCTTTTTTATTTCCATCATACCCATTCAAAGCAAGATGACCATAAACGATAAATCAATTTTAATGTTTAACTGTAAAATTTAAAGCATGTTCCACCTTTCAAGACCAAGAAGTCAGTTTTGATTGGCTGTCGGAAATAATTAATTAGACCAAGGAACGTGCATCAATTATAACGTGATACTTCAATAAGATTGTGTGTTCTTGGGAATTGGAACATTTTAATGTTATAAGTCTTTACAACAGCAGCTCTTGTTCATAAATTCAACTCTTAACTTATAATAAATAGGACAAATTAGTAGAACTGAATTAAACAAAAAAAGCTGCATTTAACACGATGTATTTTTATATATATAAAATGCGGCCTGGCACTAACTTTTGAAATGTATTAATTAAATTTACAATTTGTAAATGTGAAATACATTAGTTTAAACTAACTTTTTTAAATGTGCGGTAATCTACTAAATATTATATTTATAGAAAAATGTTGGTATTAAAAGTAAATTTTGTGTAATTATATCTTGAAATCAAAGTTATATTTTTAATTTTAAAATTAAATCAGCAGTACCAATAGAAACACATAAAAACAGGTTGAGTAATACCAAGTAAATACAATTTTTCAGTACAGTAAACAATACAATATAAAGTCAAGCACTCGAAACGTTGATGATAAAAAAGAGAAGAGAATAAAGAACACTGGAGCTCAAATCATCATTGACCTAGTTTTGCTAAAAGGCTCCACGTTTTATTTCCTTTCAAAATCATATTACCTTTATTTAATCATGCAAAAAGGTGGAGAATTCATTATTGAAATATTTATTGAAATGTTTTAAATTTAGGTATGATACACTTTTTCTAGAGGAGATATATTTAAAGTGAAGAAACAAGAATAACAATTGTCTCTTGTTGAACAGGTAATATATAACTTTTTTAAATATCATCGTTTTATATGTAGTATCTTTTAAATGATACATTTTTGGGTAATATTGTTTTGAAAAACATTTAAATGTTATTACAATGATAACCTGTATGCTGATGGGCATAAAATAATTAAAATTGTAAAAAATAAGAATCTCAATAACACAAATAACACCTTGCTTGGGACACAGTATGAGCATTTTGTTTGGAAAACAAGTTTATTATATTGATGTAACAAAGCTAAGTTACAACTGACGAGTGTACCACGTAGATTGCTTCGGTTCAAAACACAATGTTGTTTGAGTGAGAGTTAACAGCAATGGTTAGTCTCTATTTGTGGCTACGTCAATGTATCAATAACTGACTCTCTCCGTGTGTTTCCGTGCGATATAACGCGACCCTGAATTAATAAATTGTTTCACAGTTTATGGGAAAAACAATGAATTTATGTTTTATGACAGATTATATTTTAGTTTGTAATGTTTTTTGTACCTGGCTTCTTAATATCATTAATAGCGATGAATAAAAAAAAAACTCTTTCAATTAAAAAGTTCCGTAAACAAGTTGCAATAAGTGCCACCAGAGTCATAGTTGACAAGTTCATTAAACAACACCCTATCCTTACATTTTCTCTTTAAAATAAACAAATCTTCCCATGCACTCATTATATTTCCTTTCTTGCAAATATGAAGACACTTTAGTTTCTTCCATAATTGCCAAGGTGTGGCTATTTTCCCGGAGGTGTTTTGCGACATTCAATACTTCAAGTTTAAGGTAATTCCATGTTGAAATAACTGAAACATGATTCTTATATATTTTTCAAAAATTAACAGTTTGACCAACGTAAACATTATCACAATCATTACAACTGATTTTATAAACACCGGACTTATAAAACTTATTAAAATTGTATATTTTTGTATTCAGTATAAAGACTCATGGTGATTTTCGTCTTGAACGCTACGGATACTCCATTCTTCTTAAATTGCTTTGCAGTTTTATGTGTCTTATATCCAGTGAAGTTAAGTGCTGCTATCTCGTACTCTCTTTCTCCTGTTCGTTGCTCACAGTTTTCGTGCTTCAGAGTCGTTCTTGGTTCTTCATCTTCTTCAATATCTTCGCTCCCATTTTATGAATGAGTCGATTACCCGTTGGCACGTGCTGTTGGTTTGATTGTAGCTTTTCTTCTGCTCGTTTCACTTCATGTGATATTGAAGGCTCTGTACAACATCGAACGAAACGAAGTGGTCATGTGGCTTAATGGATGTACAGGCTTCTTGTTAATGGTCGGTGTTGGACTTCTGTAGATTTTGTTTATGAGACGTATTTTGTGTGGACGAAGTCATAATCTTCCTGTTGATTCGTTTTGGCCAAGGTAAATCCAAGCAATTAAATGAACGTACAACTAGTAAAGCCTTTCGATACACACTGATGTTCCTCTAAGTGCGTGATTAGGGGATAAGTTAATATTTATTGTTAAAATATATTTGGTCGTAACCAATTAATTTGGTTAATGGTGTTATAAGAGAGTTACGTCAGCAATGTTTGGAATATACTGTTGCTCCTGTTTAAGCAAATTACATCTTCTGTACTAACATGCCTTGTATTTCATAAGGTTCTCTTTAGTGTACAGTCATATTATGAAACAGAGTGAAAATCTAGTACCAAAACCCAGCTAGTATTAAGTAATACCATCACTGACTGGACTTGCACATCATTCGATATGAAACATTCTGGATTAGAGATGCAACGGATGTATTAAAGATCAGATTTACACCTAGGTGCCAACTAAATGTTACAGAAGTGAATAATACTACCATTGTATACCAGAAGTTTAAAGTTAATTAACTGAAATATGTAAGCTGTTTACAATGTGTAACATTATTCCCGATCAAGGAATATATTCGCTTGAAAAAGGTTCCTAACATATAGGCTTCGTAAAAATATAAGCAAAGCACAAATTTTAACCGAAGTGACTTCTTTTAATTCCTTTAACGCCTTTAGAAGCAATGTGAACACAACGAACTCTATAGGAAATCTATTAGCAATGGCTTCGTGTAATTTCGTGCCAAAGTTGGAATGTCTGCGGCTGAGGATGTCAGCTGGACATGGCAGAAATTAGTTCCGGTTCCGGTCAATCAGCAGTAGGGCGGAACCTAGTTGGCGACTGCAGTAGGAACGGCTGACTGCAGGCAGTAATTTATATGAGATCGGTGTCTAATTAACTTATAAAATGAAAAGAAAGTTATTACTACTAACTTTTACTATGATATGTCACCAATCAGGAAATCGGTCATGACAATAATAAACTGATACACATGTCTGAACAGTTTGTTATAGCCTATATTTAGCTACATAAAGATTAAAGATAATACAAATCTGTTCAACAGTATTAACTGTAGTATTTTACTTAAGTTGTAGGTTATTATTAATTATTGAAAACCCTTTTACACTACTTCGACCAATTTTAGGTTATTAATATTTTCAGAGAACGTTATATTAAATTAAAAGGTTTATTATAAAAGGGTTTACATAAGGTAAGTGTTTTCTGTACGACTTTTAAAATTATATTTATAGGGCCAACAATGAGACGTAATAATTACTACTTATTGAATATAAAGAACTATTGTATTTAAATAAATCTAAAGCTAACTTAGCTAACAGTTTAAATAAATTACATATTTTCAGCATTTAAACAAAAATTGTGTTATATAACTTCATTAAGTAGCAATAAATTGACTCGGTCAAAAAATGTCTTGTTTTAATTAAACTTCAAATAGACTGAATGTATTAGATGTAGGAATTATTCTAGTAACTGGTATTGTACTTGGAAAAACTGTTCCAATTCCAATCAAACATGAGCCCATGCAAAGCACAATGGGTAATTAGTATTGACAGATCCTGTCAAACATCCCGGCATGCCCTAGGGCTTAAGGTTGTACATCGATAATCGGGCATTGGGCGCATCAACGAGCCTGTAGCTGAATACAAGGTGGCTTCAATTTGTATTGGATTAAACTACTTAAATCATTGCTAGCAGCGTTCTTATAAATGAGTGGCATATTAGACATGTGTTGTGTTAATATTTGTAGAGTAGTAGCCAAAATAAAATACTTATTTCACATGAGACTTAATGCGGGTCAACAAACGGCTAGACTAAATCAAAATGCAACAACAAGTCTAATACAATTAATATCACACACATATGTCCATAATTTTCTTTTTTATTTGAATACTCAATTTACCGCTAGATATAAAAATTTAAGAATCGTAAAGCGTAAACGGTACATCGGAAATCTATTCTAACGATGGAAATGTACACTTTAACCACAATTTATAGTTCACATATCAACACTTTGAGTTTTTTTTTTTTAAAAAGGAATTTATTATTTATAATTTATTAGTTTAGTTTAGTATTATTAGTAGAAATATTAAAAACAACAATCGTTACATCGCAAAATCACTTGGCAGTAGCAGCAACGAAAAATGAAAAGTGGTCTGGATTAAAATCTAAAGGTACCACATTTTGTATAATATATATACAGCACTACTTTCCTTCCACGGAATATCAACGAATTACCTGAATACAAATAATGATTAGTTATTTTACAAAGAGATAGGTATCAAACTTGCTCTTCCCCTAGCTAAAGGAAAATCGAAGAAAAAATAGTACGGCTTAAAAAAATGAGGTAAGAAAACGTCAAAATATAATGTACTTACTAATTTCTTGGAGTCAAGGATGAAAACATTGAATATTACGGATATTTTTAAGGATTAGAACGTATTTCAAATATCTTCAACCTTTGAAATATTTATATTCAATTATAGGCCTACAGTGATAAGGAGTATATTAAAATACCCCCGTAGCAGCAAACCTGCGCACTCAGCGAATTTCCAATGCATATACATTATTTTAGTTTTTTTAAATTTATCAAACTATATAAAAAAACAACCATTACAACAAACATATGTTATTTTTCAAAAGCAAAAATAGTTGTAAAAAGCAAAAATATTCTTAGATTGACCCTAACTCAATTCTTAGACCACCTCTTAAAAATATTAACTTTAAAACAAAGAAATAGCCCAATTCACCCACTAAACACGAGATATCTAACCTAGAAATCTCTTTGAACACAAAAGCATGTAGCACTATTAAGTAGCCCACAATTTAACAACACAAAAGCGCAATAAACTTTCTTATAATACGGCTTGTTCCGTGACGTAGTTCCCTGTTGGTGTATCTAATGGACAAACAAACAAACATGGTCACCGTGTCACGTGATGTAGGACGGTGGCCATAAACAGAGGAACAGTGGGATGAGGAAGCTGCGACTAACAGCTGCGACTAAGGGAAACGTCAGTTGTTATAGTATTATTAGTTTTTTAATATTTTAGAAACTAGAAGTACCGTTAGTCAAGAACAGTTTTTTTTTTTAATTGTTGATAGTGAAGTTAGCCGGAGCTAATTCTCGACCATTCCTGGCATCTTCAGGTGTGCCTCAAGGCTCCCACTTGGGTCCTTCTCTGTTTTCCATCTTTCTAAATGACATTATTGATTATATCTCTACTGACTGTTTGTTATTTGCCGATGACATTAAAGTGTTTAATTCTGTTGCCTCCATCAGTGATTGTCATCGTCTCCAAAATACTCTTCTGGACATTGAAGATTGGTGCCTCACCAAAACTGCATGACGATGAACGCCAGTAAATGCAGAATCTTGTCCTTCAACCGATCTGTTGACATTATAGTTTTATACTACCTGCTGGATGGTTCCTCCTTAGAGCGTCAGGAGACTCTGCAGGACCTGGGCATCATCTTATCCTCTAATTTGAGTTGCGAACACAACATCAACTACATTGTAAGCAAAGCCACCCGCACATTCGGCTTCCTCATTAGAACCTCTAGGAAAGGTTTAAATATCAATGCGATGAACATTGTCTACAAGTCCCTGGTGAGGTATATACTTGAATTTGGCTGTGTCGTCTGGCCCCATATCAGCTTGGGCAAATTCAGTGGCTGCAAAAAGTCCAGGACAGATTTTTGCGAGTCGTTGATGGTGTCAAGTTGGGTTTCGACTACCAATCAGTACCGCTGCAACAGATTGAGGAGATGATTGGTCTTTGCCCACTGTCAACTAGACGACAACTGCATGATGTCAAGTTTCTTCGGAGGTTGCTTGTCGGTGAAGTGGACTGCCCTGCTCTGCTCAGCCTCATAGACTTCCGAGTTCCAGGTCGGACACGGTCGGTTAACTATTCAGAAGACGTCCCTGTTCAACCAACTATGAATTGAATGGTGTTATTCCTAAACTGCACAGGCTGGGCAACCTACTCCCTCCTCATTTTGACTTTTAGCGAATTTCCCCTATAGGGAAGAAGCTAATACCGTAGGTCTCATGGTAAGACTTAAGCCCAACTTTTTTTAGGTCCCCAGACGACTAAAACATTATTCGTTCAAATTTATATATATGTATATATATCTATATAAGTATAAAAACATGAAAATAACCATGAGTACCCTGTTGATCAACAGGGTACTCATGGTTATTTTCATGTTTTTATACTTATATTATGGTAGCCCTTTACTGTGAATTTGATTCTCTAAATATATATATATATATATATATATATATATATATATATATATATATATATATATATGTATAATATATACAATATATATATGTGTCCAGGAATGCGATAACTTGACTAAAAAATGTCCGATTTCGATGAAATTTGGCTCAAATGTGTAAAGTGGCATTCATGACTTTAAGTTCGAAAACCAGAAAAATCGGACTACTGGAAGAGGGGTTTATGGGGGTTTTAAATTTTCCAAAAATCAGTTTTATGCATTTTTTACCCTAAAATTGTTTTAACACTTAATTTTGGTTTGCACCATGTTATAGAGCTTAAAAAACAAATAGTATGGTATTTTGAATTATTAAGCTAGGTTAAGTGATTGCGGAGAAAATCCAAAAAAACCTGCTCATAAAATCTCCTATCTTATGGGAAAAAGGTTTTTGGCTTTTCCTAAGTTAATTTTAATGTAAACTTCACATTTGCTTTTACCAATCAACTCAGCTCCACAAATCAATCATTTTGGTGTTTAAATTGTGATTCTACGTCCAACCATTGCAGAGATATTCAAAGTGCTAAACACAGTACGTTGTCCAATGTTATCCTTATGGAGAATAAATAAAATTTGATATCTCGATTATTTATGGGTGTATGTTGATGAAACTTGGCATGTGGCTCCACGTAGTACTGGTATATTGATATTTGCACAAAAAATTGATTTTTTTTATAATCCCCGTAGCAGCAAACCTGCGTACTCATCCCCCATGTTATTCTTATGGAGAATAACTAAAATGTAATGACTCCCTTAATTATGAACATAAATTAATAAAACTTGGTATGTGGCTTCACCTTGTTGAGTTATATTGATATTTGCATAAAACCCCATTTTTTAGTTCCTTGTTGCAGCAAACCTGCTTACTCAGCTCCCATGTTATTCTTATGGAGAATAATTAAAATGTTATATAGTGATTACTTATGATTGAATATTGATGAAATTTGGTATGTGGCTTCACCTAGTTAAATACTATTTATATTTGCATAAAAAACAATTATTTGTGTTCCTTGTTTCAGCAAACCTACGTACTCATCACCAATGTTACTCTTATGGAGAATAATTAAAATTGTATATATCGCTTATATGTGAATATATTTTTATGAAACTTGGTATGTGGCTTTATATGGTATTAAGACATATATTATACATTTGAAATTCACTAAGTACGCAGGTTTGCTGCGAAGGGGGTATTTTAATGATTGTAATCATCGCCTAAACTAAAATATATTTTTCTTTCACTGTAATTTTGGTTTTTGTGTAAATTTTCTGTATGTAAATATTTACTGTTACATTCTGTCACTCGTTTTCTTTTTTGAGCATGAATGTTGTTAGAGTAAAGTTTGGCATGTTTTGCATTCTTTCTTCAGAGTATGTCTCTATGTTATTGTTGTATGAACTTTGAAGCATATTATCTTGACCTTGAAGCCTGCAAATGTATTTATTGGTGTTATTTGGAATATTGAATGATATATGAACTGTTTTGTATGCTTGTATTGTACACTGGCGAATGCCGTTTATAATCAATAAATAAATAATAACAGCTTAAATGTTAACGGTTACCCCAAGACGGATTGTGATCTACAATTATAGTTGAATTAGAATATTACAATTCATAATACCTAAATAAGTTAGTGTTTTAGATTATAAACAAGGTAAATCTCAGATGACCCAAATTATTAAGTGTTGGGTAATACATAATATTTTTTTATATTTTCTATTTACACTGACAATCTTTAGTCTTGGTAATGCACCTCAATAATCAAGTATTGGCCTACTGCTGTTTTGTAAATCCTGTGAAAGTGGGGACTAGCCTTCAAAATTTCTGAATACCATCACGCACGATTTTTCAGGACCGATTGAGCTAAGATTTTTGAAGAAGATGGGCATGTTTGATAGGAAGGTAACAAATCAAATACAGTGTTAATTCTCTATAATAGTTGTGACTAGTGAATATTGTGCTAAGGAAGGGCTTCCTTAAATTGTCACCAATGAGAATTTGGATTAGAAATACTGTAGGGCCTATACATTTTAAATTTTAATAATGTAATTTTAAATTAAAGATGTCTTTGTTTTAACATTTGTTTAGAAAAAGACAAACCGAGGTAGATAACAGTGAAATTCCAAGCATAGCCATTGTACCGACATAAATATTGATAAATTGAAATGACAAAAACCAAAATTATACATGTTTAAAATGCTGTAAAGAATTAGAGTTGTCTTGAAATAAGGGAAATTACCTTTTTTTTGAGTGGCAGTACGGGAGCTGAGTCTCAATTCAAATAAGCTGATTGCCATTTTGGGGTTGCTGGAAAAAAGTGGACTTAATGATTGTGGTTGCTGTAGAAATTACAGAGATCAACCACAGTTTCTTTGAGCCCAGACATCCCACCCAAAACCAGTACCATAAAGTAAGACCCACCCAGTTATTACTAAGCTTTTGGTGAAGGTGGTGTTTAGATAAAAATATTAATAAGTAAAATCATAAAGAACTGATAATAGTGTATTTATTTTGTATGGTTTGAGGTTAATATACAGCATTGTACATTCAAGAGTCAGCTATTCAATTCTCACCTACTTCTACCCAGCTTTAATGAATTTAAAAAACCCCAAAATTAAATCAATGTGTTATCCTCAATTGGCATTGGAGGGTACACCGTATTCACTAATCGTATTCAAAACACTTATTATTTTAATGATTTCAGTATCACAAATTGAAATGATTATTGCAAATTTGAATAGTCAAAGACCATTTCAGGTACAAATTTCCTTATACTACGACTTTTACAGTTTACCAACATCTCTGAAAAACTATCCACCTAACTTTACATACACATTTAACTGGAAATTTGAAAAAAGTAATATATTTTGATGCTTATCATACATTATGTGTGAAAGTGGGTTAAATTGACTTTTTTTGTCCCGGAATTGAATATATTAGTTTATTTTAATAATTTAATATGAGTGAAACCAGCAACTCAAATTCCAGGAAACAGTTTTTTTTTTTAGAATTACCCATTTCATATAAAAGGTCCTATGAGTTTACATTGTGATTCAATCCTAGAAACTAGCTTGAAACAATTGTACTTGTTGTATTTTGTTAGAATCAGCAGCTACTGAATATGCAATTAAACCCTACAGGTGCTCTAATACGAGCAATGTCTGTTTGTTTGTAAAATTATCTCGTATCCAGCGGAAAGATTTTGCTTAAACTTTGTAATTAGAGGTTTTTGGTTCTGAAAAATTGATTTGTGAAAACCTCAACACCAGGAAAACTTATATTTTTTTCAAAAACTCATTTGAAAATTATACGTTTTAAAATTGGGATTATGGAGTTTCAAATCAAAAAAGAAGAAAATAGAACTGTCCAAGTCGCACTTAGTTATGGTCAAGTATCAGCAAGTTATTTGTTGAAAACAGGGAATGAAAAAAGCTAATGAATAAAACATCAATGAATATTGCATATAGAGTGGACATATTAAAGTTAAGTACCTGGGGGCCGAGCTTTGCTCGGGGGAATGCCAGTCAGTTTGTTTAGATGACTTGGAGTAATATTTCACCACTTCCCCCTACTGATAATCAGATTTGTATAACTCATTTGTCTCTTTTCTACATTTTTAAGGTCACTCCAGTTGTTATTTATAGCCCAATGTCCCTTTGATTTATTTTACTACTCTATTTATGTAATATTCACTCAAATCTTTTAATCTCTGCTCTCAGGAAACCACTTGTTAATAATCATTTACAACATGAGTATTACTTTGACAGTTCCCTGGTTGATTATGAACAGCTGTTACAATTCTTTTGTTTTGATTTGAAACTCCATAAGCCCAATGTTAATTTTTTTACTTTTCATTTTAGTTTTTTTACATTATTTGATTTTTCCTGGGGATGAGGCCTGTCTAGAACTTATTTTTATTTTACTAAATTAGTTATTTCGAACATTTGAAGGAAATCGTTGGAGCTGTTTTTGAGATCCGTGTCGCAAGCAAGCAAACCTTACTCATATTAGAGTATAGGATAAAATATGTAGGCTATACAAAATAAATACTACCTCAAGGGATATTGAGTTATCATAACAACTGGAGTGACTTTAATAACCGGAAAAGAGACAATTGAGCGAAGAAAATCCGCTCTTAATGGTGGAGGTGGGGAAGGCGTGGTGGAAAACTACTCCAGGACTATTCCACAAACTGACATCAAATAGAGAGTTCATTCCTTCGGTAACTAACATTGCATTAGACATTAGAATATGTATTGTAAACTACATAGCTGTAAACAATTTATCCATTGAGTTTTTTTAACCCACGAAAACGAATCAAACATCAACGAGCATAGTTGGTTCCCCCCGGTACTGTATTACAATAATTTGGCCATAGATTTGTCCGTGGGGCAGTGAAAGTGGGCGTTTTCTAAACCCAAAAAGGCGCACTTCTACGTGAAGAGCTCTCGAAAAACACTAATGATCATTTAATATCTAACATCTCCGCAGGAAGAATATGCACAAAAATAGCTTTTTTATGAATTGATACTTGAATAATATAATTGAGACGACCACGATACCCTGTCGGCCATATTGGTTGTATCGCCCATTAGAATAATGTTAAGTTCAGACCCCAATTTTTCGCTTATCTCTTGAGATAAAATTTTTATTTTGGTGTCAATTAAAAGATATTCTTATCACGGGTGATTATTGTTGAAGATATTTTGAAAATGAATTATAATATTTAATAAAAAATGTAATTTTTTTAAGTTTAACAATTTTTTCTGGTAATCTGTAACACTTATACGAATTTTTACTCACAAAAATCACGCTTTACTTTATTTTGAGTAGTCAACAAAAATTGCCTAAATCAGATTGAAAATTAAATAAAAATTCGGGTCCTAAATAGATGTTTAGTTAGCATTGCGCTTATGGAGAATCAATCCAATATGACCGACGGGGGAGCGTGGCCTTCAACAACAAACAAAACTTTTATATATAAGAGGAGGCGTGATTTCATATCACATTTCCACATTTAATATTACTAGCTATTTATTTAATGAACTATTAGGTTAGTGATAGTATTTTGCATTCACCAACAGACTGGTGGTATTCGACACAAATCACGGAAAATCCCCGTTTGCGTTATCCAAGCCCATATCACGTACACGTTGTAAACAGCCGTGTTTGCTGGTTGCGGCTGGAACTGCACTGAAAAACAAGTTTGAATATATTCTGTGACTCGGTCATTTAAAACGTTTTAAAATGTTTAGTTTGTAAACGAGTTGACTTAATCAAAATAAAATGTCGGCTGCAGTTTAGTTTATGGTCCACATTCATTCGATTGAAGTTTTTGATTAAAAATATTTATATATCGATTGGATTATTTCATTCGGTAGTTCATGAAATCATTATCAATTACATTGTTCTATTTTTTTTTTGTTGGGTGCAATTCCCAACATTACATTCATGTTTTTTTTGGCAAAAGCTAAGTAGCTTATTGCAATATGGACTACTGTGAAATTTGTCAAAATGTATTAATGGGTTTAAATGGTTTTCAAATGGATTCAAGAAAAAGGTTTACTTCTCGTTGAATTGTTTGGTTTATTTATTCATCTCTGTTTTGTTTAGTACAGTTTATTTTTATTAAATATTCTTTTATCTTTAATTACTCATGACATTTGCATTTATAAATATAAATTTTACGTGATATAAAAACAGCTGACAATAATCGATACTTCTTATACCGATATTTCCAATCGCCTGTAGAAAAGAAATCGAAATTTCAATCGAATGAATGTGGGCCGTAAACTAAACTGCAGCCCAAATTTCTAAATATAAGTAATAAAACTCGTAAGAGAAGGGATGTTTATTTCATAAGTTCAAAAAGCAAAGTTGAAACTATGTTACTTACAGTAAAAGGACGAAAACACATCACGATGGAGAGGGGAAGGGTTTTTTCTCAATATCGGTAGAAAGCAATTGCGTAGTAGTAAACATAAGATCAAAATAACTAGGACCAGAGCAAAGATTATTTTGACAGTTATGTTTGTCGCTTAGTAGTTGCAGCAAAACAACTAACTAACAACTTGCAGTAACAATTTTTGTTAGTCTCCATAACAAACGCTTTAGAGTGTTCTGTTTCAAGCACTTTAAATATCAAATATCTCAATGACCAACTGACGTAGAGCAATACCAATTCAAAATAATAAATTGCTTTTAGGATGACATCCGCTGGTGAAAACTATAATTTGATAAACAAATTCTATATATAAAATTTTAAACCCTATTTTTGTTGTACAAAACCCTTTCCCCAAACTCCAATTCGATCTGACTGGTTTCCAAACGTTTCACATAAATATTATTTTACATGATTGTAACAAATTTAATTAAGATTGGAATTTTTTTAGAAAGTAATTTCACCCACGGACACATACATTATACAAATTTAAAGGAATCGTGTTTTGGCATCTGGGGACTTCAAAATGAAAAATTATCAAGGCCCCAGGCTGAGGTCTTACCATACCCCCTACGGTAATAGGGGATTCATTCCTACGGGGGAATTTTGCTAAAAGGTTAGCAAATAATTATCTCATTAGTTTACTTCAGATTAAGTTTCAATTTTGAATTAATTAACCAAATTTCATATATAGAAATACCAAGAGAGCTCAACCCAATTAGAACTTCAGTGAGGAGTTGTTTCAAGGCCGTTGTTGTGGAAACTCAAGCCATCGAATACTTTCCCATAGCGTCAGTTTTGATTGGCACTAGGAACTCATTAGTTTAATTTGCTTTAATTAGAAGGTGCTTATAGAAGTTATGAAGGGTTTGTGCACTTCCTTTCTAGAGTGATGTGTTGAAGTGAAGTTAGTGTGCTGTATCCATATTTGTTTTTAAAAATATATATCCACACGGTTTTAAGTGTGATTAATATTTCAGTATAAAACAATACAAGGTGAAAAATACTCTGCAACAAAAATCTTAATAGAGTGAAATAAACATAACATTCTTTATAGGTCCTATTGCATACAAACGTATAATTCGTGAAGGCTACGATAATTCTCAATTTTGTTTTTGACGATTGAAGACGTTAACAAGAACCTTTATGGTTTTTAACAGCAACCCATAATAAATTGCGTATTTTTGAAATCGGGTACAGTAGGGGATCGGATATGGAGTTGTAGGTGCATTGGCAGCGTCTGCTTTATTGTAGGTTATGTTTTAAGGTTTAATGTTCATAGTTTAAGGGTTTGAGTAACATAAATGCATCGTGTTATCTTATCATGATATAATTGCTCAATATATTAGTAATAAAAGTTTATATCTTTGTTCGTTTTTTGGGAGGGACAGCCACAAGCGATAGTTCTTACATTTGCGATAAACAAGCTTTAGTTTGGGTAGGAAGATATAATCATGTGTAGGATGTACTGCAATTAAATGTTAATTAAACTTGACAAAATCCATCCATTAAGCAAAGCAATATTATTCCTATTAATTCAAAAGGAAAACTAATACTGACAGAGACATGTGCAATCAACGCCAAGTAACGGTATTCAAGAGATAGTTGAATTATTTCTAGCATGTCATACCATTGCATGACACTGCGGTCCCTTAGTTTTAGAGTTTAATTTCCTTTGTTTATAAAACTCAACTAGGTTTACACATTTCTTCATTAAAGCAGTAGTACCTGGGGGCCGAGCTTTGCTCAGGGAAGACCAATCAGTTTGTTTAGATGACTGGGCAATATTTCACCACTTCCCCCAACTGATTATCATATTTTTATAGCTCATTTGCATCTTTCCTGCATTTTTAAGGTCACTTCAGTTGTTATTTATAGCTCAATGACCCTTTGCTTTAATTTGGATAGGCAATCTTCACTTAAAAGTTTTAGTCACTGCTCTCAGGAAACCACATGTTAACAATTTTATAAACAACACAAGTGTTACTTTGACAGTTCCCTGGTTGATTATGAACAGCTGTTACAATTCTTTTGTTTTGATTTTTAACTCCATAAGCCCAATGTTAGTTTTTTAACTTTTCATTTTAGTTTTTTTACATTATTTTGATTTTTCCTGGAGACGAGACCAGTCTAGAACTTATTTTTATCCCAGAAATTAGTTATTTCCAACATTTGAAGTAAATTGTTGATGCCGTTTTTGAGATCAGAGTTACAAGCAAGCAAGCACAGACGCAAGCATGCAATCGAGCAAGCAAGCAAACCTTACTCATATTAGAGTATGGATTACACACTGCTTCATTAAAGCAGTATTAAAGTAATTTTTATAATATAATTACTGTAGTATAATTTTTAATTTGTAAATTTTAAATTCACTTTTCCGGCAATATCAATTTGCACATCATAAAGTATCGTAAGGCAAGGGAGCTTGTTATAAAGCATTTCATAGTTTAACGGCGTGGTAATGAGGAATAATAACCCACATCTCTACTTAAAAGTGGTACCCAACTATCAACTAGTTATTTATTTTCAATACATAACAAAGTATCCAAACCGTTATCACATTTTAATAATGTGATTGTTAAAAATTATTTTGAACTTTTCTCTTTATACAAGAAGGGCCCTTTCTTAGAGAGTGCGTGTTTCAACGTGACATCACACCGCCTCCATTAAACTTTTGGTTATTTTTTAATTTATGTTTTTTATTTTCATTTATATTATGTTCATTATCGTTTAATATTAAACAAGAATTTTAACCGTTAAAAACTTATTTCAAGTATGACTCTACAGTCAACAACGATATTTTTCTTGGGAGGTACAATTGTTGTATTGAAATCAACAGAAAATGGCCTATTTTTATTATTTGAGGTTTAAACTGCATCACCATCAACAAACAAGGGTAAAAATGAGCAGCATTGTTAAGTTAACGCTCCAACAAACAGCTTACTTTGTTTCAAGAGCATAACAGAATGCATTCTAAATGTGCAAATTTCGCATACGTTATGTTTAAAAGAATATGCTCACAATTTTTTTAATTTCTTTGCAAAAATCTAAATAAATACATATAAACAACAAAAAACAATTTTAAAAAGTATAGAAATTAATAACATAATACTTTAAAGTAGATCACCATTTCTCTTTGAAAAAGACAAACCATCAAACTAAAGTCAGGTCCTCAGTGTTGCAGGATGCGAGTGGCGGGAGAATGAAAAGCACTCGAGCTCATACCGACTTTGACCTACTTACTCGGTACGGTTCGGCGTAACGTTTTCACTCAGTTAATTCATACTGAAAATGACTTGACTTAATGTAATGCGCAAAACATGAATTTATCTTTTAGAGGTAAACGATATAATAAAATTCGTTACACGATTAAAAGTTCATTAGTGTACGTCATTGGTTTATTCAGAAAACCGGTGATTTATTTATACATCAAATTTGTGAAGGTTAATTTTTGTGTCAAAGTTGATCGAAAAAAATTCACCGGATTTGACCTAAGAAGTAAACTTCACAAAAATAGGTTGTTAATTTTTATCACGACATTTTAAAATCAAGAAGAGCATTTTTAATTGCGTCATCTGTACATTAATTTAAAGGTCTTCATTAGTAGACCACACCTAAAGCGGACCACTGAGTCACAAGTGGCAGCTGGTTATTATTTTCTCAGAGCGCTATATTTTCATATATTTCAAACGCTATATACGTTATAATCGTCAGTCTAGTTTGTGCCATATTGTAATGCTATATAACATCTTTAAAATGAAACATAACATGACCTACGCTTTACGTACATTACCTTAATACATACAACACCTCCCTTAATTGTCCAGTGGAGAATTTCTTGTTTGCCTTATAATAAGTACGGTAATAATGTAGTTGGAAACTGTTTCGCGGTCAGCTATGTGTTCGGATTTACTACAAACAAATATTTGTTAGCGAGGTCAGCTAGAATAACCAGCGAAACAAATTGTAAATAAAAAATGTATATAATGTAAATATTAGCTGAGAAAGTTACTAACAAAGTATGTGTAAACGGTGACATTACTTAATACCCCCGTCGCAGCAAACCTACGTACTCAGTGAATTTCCAATTCATAATATATGTCTTAATACCACATAAAGCTGTATACCAAGTTTCATAAAAATATATTCACATATAAGCGATATATGCAATTTTAATTATTCTCCATAGAATAACAATGGTGATGAGTACGTAGGTTTGTTGAAACAAGGAACACAAACAATTGGTTTTTATGCAAATATAAATAGAATTTAATTAGGCAAAGCCACATACCAAGTTTTCATCAATATACATTCATAAATAATCGAGATATAAAATTTTATTTATTCACCATAAGGATAACATTGGACAACATACGGCCCACAACTACAATTGTAGTTTATGTAGTCATTGGTACTGTGTTTAGCACTTTGAATATCTCTGCAACGGTTGGGTGTAGAATCACAATTTAAACACCAAAATGATTGTTTTGTAGAGGTGAACTGATTGGTAAAAGCAAATGTGAAGTTTACATTAAAATGAACTGAGGTAAAGCCAAAAACCTTTTTCCCTTAAGATTAACATGGAAGATTTTATGAGTAGGTTTTTTGGATTTTCTCCGCAACTACTTATCCTAGATTAATAATTCAAAATACCATTTTTTTATTTGTTTTTTAAGCTCTATAACAAGGTCAAAACCAAAATTAAGTTTTTTTTAATTTTAGGGTAAAAAGAGAAAAAAAAACTGATTTTTGCAATATTCAAAACCCCTATAAACCCCCGTTCCCATGGTCCGATTTTTCTGGTTTTCGAACTTAAAGTCATGAATGTCACTTTATACATTTGAGCAAAATTTTATCGAAATCGGATGTTTTTTACTCAAGTTATCGCATTCACGGACACACACACACACACACACACACACACACACACACACACACACACACACACATATATATAAATTTGAATAAATAGTGTTTTTGGCATCTGGGGACCTCAAAACAAAAAGTTATCATGGTCTCGGGCTTAAGTCTTACCATGAGACCTACGGTAATAGCTTCTTCCCTATAGGGGAAATTCGCTAAAAGCAACGTTTTTATTAGTATAAAAATTCATCAGCGACTTGGAAAATATTTGCTTGAAAGTACGCCTAATTACGCGAGGGGAATTTGTTTTATAAAACTACTAATCTAAAATACTTCTCCGAGTATTGGGAATGTTAAGGATTAAAGTTTAAAGGGCACGCATTCTCCAGTCATTCCCACGCTCGTAACCCAGCGCGATTCTGCGTGGGTTCCAGCGGGCGAGTAATGTCATATGTCAACGGCAAAACCTTGCCTTGTTGACAACCTCGAACAAAACACGGCAGAGTAACCACTAACTAGTGGGCGAAATTTGGTTCGATCCTAAACATTATTTTAAAATAAATAGGGTGGAAAAACGTAATTTTAGTTTCAAAGATTGATAACTCTGACTAACCACCCACATAAAAAACAATGGCGATGAGTGAAAACGAAGTTTACCTTTTAGAGGTTGTTGCCATAACTGGGAGGTCGTGATTTGTGACAGTCCAGCAAAAAATGTACGTTTAACGTTCTACACACTAAACGTTTTCCGGTCCGGCCGTCGTATGGGTGATCGTACGTACTAGATCGGACGGTGCCTCCACACTATCCGGCCTCGTGATTTTGCATTTATTTTTAATATCTTCATTTTCACTTGCCGTCTGGCTCTACAGTGTTGACACGCGTTCCATTTCTGTAAAATTCACTATGATTAACTAAGTAAACAAAATGTAATACTAAAAACGTAGAATAAGTATAACAATTTTATTTTTAAATACAATGCTGTATTTATTCTTCGCTAAAAATTTAAGAGATGGTTTCACAAAAAACCTGTTGCACAAGTTTATCTGGACGACAATAATCACACGGCACTTTAACACTGTGATTTATTTTCTTCGTTCTATACACAACTTTCTGATACCAGTGTCACGTCTACAATCATAGCCGCCTTTAATGGCTGTGCTACGATACCGCGGGTCAAGATACAGGTTACAGGCCGGAGTAGGTAATGTAGGGAATGGAGGCATTTTCCGGAAATCACTAAAAATATTTAAAACATAAAGCAGGATATCTAATTTTTACTTTTTGCAATATTTGAACTCGGAACTACGACGATTCAGTAGGTTCATAGCGTTACTTCACTATTTATGATTTGTTTAATACCCAATTTCAATCAAACCTCTCCTATTTCCCAAAGACTATACAGCTTCAATGTCCCCTCTTAAATTTGTACATTGTGAGTGTGTAGGGCTAATGGTAATTGTTATGGAGCACTTTACTAATAAAGTATATTTTTATTCATGTAATCAAAACCGAGTTATGTTAATCATAAAATAAATCATATAAGTAGTAGAACTATTTTTCGGTAATCTTAAAACGTCCACAGTGTCAAATAGTTTCTTAAACGTAACAGATGCAACATCACAAACGATCGGAAAAATGTTTACGTGCATGGAAAAATATTGAAGAAAAGGGAAAAGTGATGAAGATTATCCTGTGTGGGAAATGAAACACAAATTTCCGAGGCCGGACGAGCGATCGTACGTTGCCTCCACACTGTACGATTTAGTCAAAAACTGGCTAAAAACTGATTGCAAGTTCATACTTCTCCGGCCGCTCGTCCGGCCAGAAATTTGTGCCTCCACACTATACGTTTTCCGGTCCGGACTAGCAATGCGTCCGGCGGCCGGACCAGAAAACGTATAGTATGTAGGGCCCTTAAGAGGACGTTGGAGTCAGGCGAAATATCGTCCTCATAACCTAGCGCTACGGGCTATTTCAATGTTAAAACGCACAAAACATGTCTTTACTTAAAAGCATTACTGTTTGACCTATTGATTTTGAATAAATTTTGTTTGAATCTTTATAAAGTTTTTATTAGTTTTTGCTTGGAGTTTTAATTTTTAATGACTAGGAAAAACTACAAAATATGTATATTACTTTATTCATGTTTAAATTACTATATTTTTGGAAATATATTTTTTATTTAGAAAATAGCGAGCAATTAACCTGCGTCTTCAAAATACCTTTAATTTGAGACATCTTTCATAATCTTATGTTGATAAATAAGCGAGATATATGGTTTTAAGTTTAACATTGTTCTTATGGAGGTAAAATCCAACATGGCCGCTCTCTAACGCCCTCTTAACGGGAGGACGTGGACACGAGATGGCAATAGTAAACTGACGTGAACTACCACCAACTTGGTTCTGGTTGTTGACGGTAAGCCATACAATGGAGTTTAGTTATATATTCGTATTGTGAATCTTATTCACTGTATTCGTATTGTGAATCTAAATTTTGATTACAATAAAATGTGGAAGTATATTTTTAACATGAAAGGACAATATAAAAACACTAGATCAATTTGGCTATTTAAACTTGTTTAAAAAACCAATACACAAGCTCACTAAAGCATGGTTCACTTTCAAAGTCCGTTAACTTAGAGATTAAATAATAGCTAAAGAGTTAAAGAGTTAATTAAATACAGGTTAAATAATGATTCTGATTGTACTAAAGACTTTCCATTGAATTTATCTTCCATCCATGTAAATTATATTATAAAATACAAAACTATAAACTAAGAATAATAAAAAATTCTTATTTTTCAGCCAACTAAGTTTTTATTTCATAGTCGATTTTGAACATTGACTTCCCAAACAACTGGAATTTCCCTGTACACCGTTTGAAAGAAGCTATTATTTCACTTGGATTTCAGGGCTCCTCCCCACAGACTCTAAAATATTCTATGTAATTGATATGGTAGACAAATGAATTGACTTTATGACCATGTTTTAGCGAATTTCCCCTATAGGGAAGAAGCTATTACCGTAGTCGGCATGGTAAGACCTAGGCCCGGGACCATGATAACTTTTCGTTTTGAGGTCCCCAGACCCCAAAAACACCATTCGTTCGAAACTGTATATATATATATATATATATCTATATATATAGATATATATATATATATATATATATATATATATATATATATATATATATATGTGTGTGTGTCCGTGGGTGCGATAACTCTCGTAAAAAAGGTCCGATTTTGATTAAATTTGGTACAAACATGTAAAGCAGCATTTATGACTTCAAGTTCGAAAACCAGACAGATCGACCTATCTGAAGGGGTATTTTGGGGGGGTTTTGTACCCCAAAAATGGGTTTTTTGAGTTTTTTACATACAATTTTTGAAAAAGTAAAATTTTATTCTTTCCCATTGGAATCAGCTTAAAAAGACGCACAATTTGATGTTTTAACCATTGCTCTACGTCAATTTGTTACTGAGATATTGAAAGTGCTAAACACAGTACGTTGTCCAATGTTATTCTTATGGAGGATAAGAAAAATTGTGTATCTCGCTAATTTATCAACTTATCCTGACGAAACTTGGTATATTGCTTCATTTCACTGTGGTCTATTGATATTTGCACAAAAACCCATTTTTTGCCCGATAGTTCCCGTAGCAGCAAACCTGCATACTCAGCCCCTTATTATTCTTATGGAGAATAATTAACGTGTTATCTCCTTTAATTATGAACATAATATAATAGAACTTGGTATGTGGCTTTACCTAGTTGAGTTATATTGATATTTGTATAAAAGCCCATTTTTAGTGTTCCTTATTTCAGCAAACCGGCATACTCAGCCACCATGTTATTCTTATGGAGAATAATTAATACCCCCGTAGCAGCAAACCTGCATACTCAGCGAATTTCCAATGAATATATACGTATCTTAATACCACATAAAGCCACATACCAATTTTCATCAATATACATTCATAAATAAACGATTTATGACATTTTAATTATTCTCCATACGAATAACATGGCGGCTGAGTATGCAGGTTTGCTGAAGGAAGGAAAACAAAAAATGGGGTTTTATACAAATATCAATACAACTCATTTAGGTAAAGCCACATACCAAATTTCATTAATTTATTTTCATAATTAAGGGAGATAACACGTTATTTATTCTCCATAAGAATAACATGGGGCTGAGTACGCAGGTTTGCTGCTACGGGAGCCTTTGGCAAAAAATGGTTTTTTTGAGCAAATATCAGTGGTCCACAACCAGATGAAGCCGTATACCAAGTTTCGTCAGTATACGTTCATAAATAAGCGAGATGTAAAATTTTTCTTTTCCTCCATAAGAATAACATTAGACAACGTACTGTGTTTAGCACTTTCAATTTCTCGGTAACCAATTGACGTAGAGAAATGATCAAAATACCAAATTGTGTGTTTTTTTAAGCTGAATCCAATGGTAAAAACTAAAATTTGACTATTTCAAAAATTATATGTAAACAATTCAAAAAACCCATTTTTGGGGTACAAAACCCCCCCAAAATACCCCTTCGGATAAAGCGATCTGGCTGGTTTTCGAACTTAAAGTCATAAATGTTGCTTTACACGTTTATACCAAATTTCATCAAAATCGGATAATTTTTACGAGAGTTATCGTGCTCACGGACACATATATATATATATATATATATATATATATATAGATATATATATATATATATAGATATATATATATATATAGATATATATATATATATACAGTTTCGAACGAATGGTGTTTTTGGGGTCTGGGGACCTCAAAACGAAAAGTTATCATGGTCCCGGGCCTAGGTCTTACCATGCCGACTACGGTAATAGCTTCTTCCCTATAGGGGAAATTCGCTAAAATGTCATAAATCGTTTATTTATGAATGTATATTGATGAAACTTGGTATGTGGCTTTATGTGGTATTAAGATAAATTAATGTGCATTGGAAATTCGCTGAGTATGCAGGTTTGCTGCTACGGGGGTATTTATCTTAATTCATTTAGTTTAAATAAACAAATGCGATGAAAAGTATTTCCGATGGCATTCTTTCTCTATACTGTTTACATTTTAAGTTTCTATTTAGTGCATTTTATATCTGTGAGATCCCTGAGCGAATAGGACACTGGTTAGTCACATATTAGGCTCCATACACATATTACGTAACGCACTTACAGGGGGGAGGGGGTATGGCGTAGCGTTATGTGGGGATGGGGGGGAGGTTTGGATCAACGTTACGTAACTCACATATATTAACCCTAAGAGCTGGCACACTCCCGTATCTATTGATACTGTTATAAATTCTTAAAAATTAATAAAATAATCAAATTGGTATCTAAACCAAGGTTACAGTTAGTTTTACAAAAAAATACTTACGTCATATTATTTTAATATCAGTTAAACTAAATATAAATACATAACGTGTTTTGAGCAAGTTCTGTATTGCTTTACTTTACACCTCTATGTTTTGTTTTGTTTTAGAGGGTAAAATCATGACTTGATACAGTATTGCGCAATGACACCCACCCACACCTTTAGTTTTTTAAGTTGTTTTGTGTTTATTCTTAGTTATAAATTAAATTTGTTACGTTTTAGCTGAGATAGTTTATTTTGTTGTACATATTATTAGTATCAGTCTAGTTTGTTCGTATGAATTTTGCTTTGAAATAAGTTATTAAAAAATATTGTTTTAAGAAAATCATTCCAAGTTTAATGATTCATTGAAATCCATATTCCAAATTGCTAATAAACTATGTTTAAAAGATTTAAGCTGTATTGAAGCCTAATACGATTGAGTAACGTAACACATTGGAGGGTGGGGGGGTATGGTCAAGCGTTATGGTGCGTTACATGGGGGAAGGGGGTCTGAAATGACAAAAAAATGCGTTACGTAATATGTGTTTAGCCCCTTAATCCATATAACCGCAACAGCTGACCAGACACATCGCTAGTGGGCGGTAGTCCCGGTATATGAGTGAGAGGTGTCGTTAGCGATGTTGATTGGTGTGGCGTAATGCTCGGCCTTCCCGCCACAAAGTAAATGGGCCACCGCCGCAGCATAAAGGCGTATCTACATTGTAGTTAGGACGGCGACTTAGTTCCACCCTCTTTTTACTGATCGCGTTTAAAACTGATAAAGGAAAAGTCTTTCGCAAATCATGATTCAGTTTAAGGTCAGGAGTGTAAAACAGCTCGTGAATTGAAGTAGACGGTAAAGGCAATATATCAAGCTGGCTGTGATTAAAACACGTTTGCAAGACTCCAAACTATCCTTACACTTATACTCTACGAGTAAATGAAACGGTAAATACTTATAAAAGTGGTGTAGGGCAACTGATTTCTACCGGTCACACTGATCATCATCACGCCCGATGTTGTAAATGTTATACTTAGTATTCGTTTTTTAATATTTTTTACGGATAACATTGTAAGTTTAATGTATAGGGTTACGGTAGGGTGAGTTTTGGTTAGTTAAAGTAGTTATAGTGATATTCAATAGTGATATACAAGAGGCAAAGTAATAGAAGAACAAACTAAATTTCTGGTCAAAAAACGTTAATTTGTTTCAAACAGTAACTTTAGATATCCTTACTTATTTTTGTGAAAATAAATATTTTAGAGTAAAAATTTCAGGAATAAAAACCTGAGAAAATGCCTTTGCATATGTGTAACAAATGTTCGCTTTACTGGTTAACGTAAATTTAAAAGGAACTAGTGGTTTTTTATTTAAAATTGAGTAAAGTTTTTTTTAGGTCAGAGGTATTTTGTTTACAAAAATTGTTAAAGAACAACGGTCAAAAGCTCTGAAAGTCTTGTGGGCACCCCGGGAATCGAACCTGTGACCTCTTGCGCCGAAATCCAAAACGCTAACTATTAGGCTAGCGAGGTACATATTGTATTGTACTTTTATTATTATTCACATAACGTTTAGTTTTACCAGTGATGCAATTGGTAACACTTTAAACGTTACAGTCTGAAATAAACGTTAATTAAAATGACTTTTATAAGTGATTTTTGATTCTTACTCATGTTTGTAGTTCAGAAAAAAACATACACATTTACTTTCATGTTTATGGACTTGTGAGGCCAAAACCATACTCCAACCCCTAAAATATCACCCCTCTTATCCCCTTATTTACCCAGACCTATATAGAATATCTTCCCCTTATGCTCCTCTACTTTCCAAACCCCTATTTCACAGAATCCTCCACTGTCGTAGATCTCTTACCTTATCAGGATTCAGAGGTTTCTCCTGAAAAGGACGAGGACTGGTTTCGAACGGGAAATCTCATTTGGTTTTTAAACGGCTGTTTTGTAATTTCTGACATGCGCATGAACGAGAAGTCTGTGACAGTCTGATTGATGTTATGTATCAATAACCACTTCTGGAGTCAAACTTATGTACTTGTCAAGGTTGTAGTTTATAAGCTTAATGTGCATCAAGTTTTAGTCATTATAATTGCAAAATATCCGTGTTTCTTTTGCGATTTATTTAACACTTATTTAAATTAGTTAAAAGGAATATTTACATCAAGTTTGAAGAAAGAAAGAATAAAAGAAAGAAACAAATCGTCAATATATTATATACATAAATTACAAAAAAAAAGGTAAATAATGGCTAATCAGTAACCTTCTGTAATGGTTGACAAATATACAAAAGAAAACCCTAACAAAATACTCTAGTAAATGCTGTAAAGTAATATTTGTTAAAAACGTTTGTTTCAAGTTATTATTATTTTTATTTATACATCGAAACTAGAAAAGTTATCACAAAACGCTAATTTTAGCATACATTTTAAATGTTAAAAATTAATTGAATTTAAAAAGTCTTTTAAGCTTGCACGTGAAAAATATATTTTAATTTTCATGTATATATTTAATTAATTTACATTTACTTATAAAAGATAATAAACAAAACCTTGATTTAAAAAAAATATAGACTACCATTATATTCTAGTCGAAATTAAACTCATTAACAATCCCCCATCTACATTTCCATGCGACCGTCAGAAACTTTGTTAGCGCTGCCATTGGCTTATTACTTATAGTATCCCTCATGTTCAATTTTATTCAGGTTTTTTTACCGAAATAAATAGTTCTTAAATGTATAAAAACCGGTCAGATGATTATAAAATGAAACGCTGTCTCATTTCCGTTCAAATTGAATAGCGAACATGAATTATTTCTTCCAATCGTTCGAATTTAAAATCTATTAAGTTCCGCTCTGGCTTCAATATAACAAGTTTGGTTGTAAAAGTAAACAAAGAGCAGGGCTATAACTTTTATTTTCGAGACGGTTACGTGTAAGAAGACAGACAACATATGTCCAGATTTATAACATACTGTTGGATTGTATGGGCTTTAGCACCTAACCTTTTGTTTAAGGTCACATTTTATAATGTAAAACAACTTATAAAGATTCATTCATTTTTAAGTTTGGTATTTTTTGTATTAGGAATTTTTTCAAGGAAAATAAGGGCAACAATTTAAAAAAAGTTGGTGCCCAGTTAAGTTATTCTCAAACGAATGTTTTTTTTTTAACTTTATAAAAACTGTTTCTAAGTTTCATCCAATAATATACTATACTATCATCCAAGATCGCCAGATCACTATAAATAAATTATTTAAAGATGAGGCGGAGCATAAAATAACCGCAGCTTTGAATCTCAGCATTAAAGCCTGCACTGACCTACTTCAAGGCACAAGTTGCAACATTGACCAAGAACAGGTACTTATTTATAAATGTTACTTTGTATATTTACTTTAACTTTTATTTTTAATTTTAATACCGGATTTTTTAGAAATATAAGACAAAACTATAGAATATATATGTTTAATAAAAGTACAGTAAATATAAGTTATACATTCTAATACAAATTACCTAACTTATTAAAATCGTTTTCACACATATATTTAACTATACTAGTGATTTTATTTTGACAAAAAATAATCACTGAACTGAATATATCATCAAAAAACGTGTATAGTCAAATTATTTCAACAAACTTAGAATTGGTCTTTTTAAGCAGTTTCTTTTCACAAAGGAAAATATAGGATTATTACTGTAAATTTCAGTGACGATACTTATACATTTGTTCAGTATTTCATCTTGTAGAAATTAGGAAGAACTATAATGATGAGAGAATAAATAAATCAAACATAAATATAACGAAAATTTAAAAACAACAAAGTAATGATACGAATTAGGAATTCCTATTGTATCCAAACTATATTTTAGTATCACAAATATGAGTCAATTTTCTCTTTACAAAAAATTTAATTTGGCAATTGTTTTTACAACTCATTAATCAATTTGTAACCACATTTTAGATCAGATTAGTGATGCTAGAAGCTAATCTATGAGCCGATAAAGCCCATCGTCAGCAATTCGTGCTGAGAACATCAACTGACGGGAAACAATAAGTGAGTGAGGCAGCTCAATAAATCATAGAGCGTTGCATCAGCCACCACCTGTTGAGAACTATCAACACTCAATCGTTGACAAGTCAGCTGAGATAATTTGTGTGTTTTATTGATTACGAAATGCAAACTAAATTAAACCCTACTTTTCTAATGCAGTGAAGTAGTGTCTTGCATTTTAGCAGAATTCATAGTTATCAATGGCCCACCGAAGATTGTGACTGCATGTAAGATTTTAATGTACACAATACACACTACTATGGTTTATCCTTATTACAAATTATATTGAACAATTTATTTTAATTCGTACCATTATAATAGTTAATAGGCTTAATGTTAAACGTTGCTTTTTGGGGTTGGGAAAAATGTAAATACAAATATTTTAAATGTTTTATAAATATACATTCCATCTCCATTAATATCAGTTTATATATTCATATTTTGGGCAGGCTGATTCCCCATTGTAAATTAAAAATACACTAAAAGTATTACATACATTTACAGTTAACGTATTTATTTAATTAAGTTATTTTCCCCTATTATGTCAATTGCTTCGAATTTAGTTATTCATTGGTCCTTTCGTACTAAATGAATTTCATATTCACAGATAAAAACCAACCTGGCAAATTTAAAATCGAGAATGTAAATTTAAAATCTTAAAACATTTAACAGCTATATGGTATAATACGGAGGGTTAAATGTTACTTGGGGTTCATTTAAAGTGGTTCATGGCATTTACTTTGCATACATTGTCGATATCCGTATTTTAAGACGTTCACAATAGAATACAAATTTGTATACAAGCTGGTTTCAAGTATTGATCTATTGGGATCTATATTGGTTTAAGAGAATGGGTTGAAATGGGTATGAAACTTGAATTGGTTAAAATAGCTTGAAAATGGGTATGAATATACTCCCACGTTGGACCACTTCACAAATCTTTAATGACATTCATTCATGCGCGTAGACTGCATGGTAAAATACATCTCTGCCAACTTAACCAAGTTACTTCCTAATTCTTCGAAAAAGGGTATTATTATGTTATACAGTTTATGTATTTCATTTTTGTCTGAATATAATTTCTTATAGGCTATGTAAATTTTAATGTTCTATTTGAACATATAAAACAACACATATTTATACACATTTAAACTTCATTTTTTTATTTTACACATTTATAAAAATATAACACGTAGATTAATATTTGTAAAGTTTTTCTAGTTAGTAACTAAAAATTAAATCATTAATTACGTAGCAATAGTGTTTTAGGTATCTGGGGGCCTCAAAACGAAAAGTTATCATGGTCCCGGGCTTAATAAATATGTAGTATGATGTTAAGGCCAAATATTATTTAAATGTAAACGTAAGATTGCTCTGGAGTTGGAATGTAGTTAATTAGACCCGGGTACCAATATATATTTTGCAACTAGTGTCAACGTAACTGTTAACGATAAAGGAACTATTACTTTAATGATAAATAGTTATTAACAAAATATAATTTCTACTGAAGATCGAATCCTAAGTAGATTACAGTGCAATCTCGCGCCTGGACTACTGAAGGTCGGCAGTTTATTGCTTTCAATTTAACATTAAAACTGTATCAACGACATAACTTTCTTTTTAAAGTTATATTTTAGCTTTGGTTGCATGTTGAAAAAACTTAAACTAAGTTAATTAATACATTATTATACTTCTTAATACTGTAGTTGAATCTGAGCTAAAAATCAGGTCAAAATAACATGATATAAATAAGGTATTTATTAGAAACTTCAAAAATAAGCATTAATGTGCCAGGAATAAACCAATTAAATAGTAAAACTGTGAATGAAGAGCAACAATAATGATAACACTATCATGAAATAATTAAAATACCACCATAAAATAAATCACCGATATACTTTGAAATATATTTTTTTTTATTAATTGAAACACCAAAATATTGTATACAGTGTTTTTAAAACGCCACATCAACTTAAATAAACTGTTCCATGGATAAAAACAAGCAAACAATGGGAAGCTAAAAATAACCGTGTCATCGGTCGGCGCGTCCGTATTTATTTTTAAATAAATACTCTATATCTCAGAAGCCACTTGAGTATTGACTTGCAAACTGGGATATGCATTCAACATTTATGCTATTTTTAACTTTGATGTTACCAGTTTGTAACGTAAAAAAGTGGAGCAATTTAAAAAAAGCTAAATGTTTTAAAATCCCGCAAATTAAAAAAGCGAAAACAAACAAGAATGTAATATTCTGTTTCTTAAACGGTTGTATAAAACGATTATAAAGACCGCCATTAGTCACGTAATTACCTTTGAAATATGCTCAGTCACGTAATGATTTACATTGGTGAAATTGACCACCTGTATGCAACGTCAAAAAAACGTCAAAATGATGATTATAAATTACCATTAAATTGATTTAATACTGTTCTTAAATCAGTATCAAGTAATTCCTAAGATAAGTATTTCATAAAAAAGAAAAAATGCAAAAACGCTGCAACACCTACAGGAAAAAATGTAATGAATACTATGAATTTATTAAGTAATTAAAATTCAAATACGTGTGACAATTAAGAGCTCGCCGATTAATTTGGTTCAATTAATTCATTAATTTCGTTCCACTCCTCTTGCCAGGGATTTGTGCAAATTTGTTTAATCTTCCAAGGCAAAAAAAACAGGGTTTTAAATAGCGGTCCTATTGTTTTTGTATTTATGCAATATATTTAATAAATATATAAAAAATTCTCTGTTTAAATCAATTACAAATTCGTTATAAGCGGGATTAGCACGTACCTTTGTTGTTTAACAGTGTGGGCGATAGTGTAATACTGTGTTTGAAATAAACATCCACCTTGCCATCTGTGCTGAGGTTTTATTAAGGTGTTTAAAGTTTGTTGGATGTAATAGTGGTGGATTTTATTACTAGCAATCTAACGCAACCTAATAACTAGCAATCTAATTTTATACCAACGTCATTAATGATTTTTTTAGCGTTGTGTTAAAAAAGAGGATAAGTAAAACATTCAAATTATTTATACAACCTGATACATTTTCCTCGCCAAGACATTTTAAGTAAATATGTGATTTGATTTTAAATTAGTCAAAATATTTTATTTTATTTGAAAGCTTCCCCTATAGTTTTGAAAATGTTGCTTATTTGAGTAGTTTTTCAGGGTCATACTTTATTTATTCTTTTGTAAAAGGTACGGTACTTTTTTGAAAAAATGTAAGATCCTATAATGTAAAGTTTATTTCAATTAGCATGATTTTTTTGTAAATTATACTTTGTTTGTGAAACGGCATGAATTTATTATTTGTTAATTTATCTTTTATTTCATCTGTAGTTAACATATATTATAACAATAATAAAGGCTAAATTTCTCAGCAATGAATATTTGAATAGTTATCAATGATCTACTGCAACCTAATTTAAACTACTGACATTATTTCTTATTGTAAAATACATTTTTATTTATATTAATTTAATAAATATTCCCTTTAAAAGAACCCATTTGGAAAACTAATTAACTGTTGAGTTGAAACCGAGAATAATATTAATGAGTATAATTTACTTGTAGACCAGTTCACCCAATTTTTTTAGGAGTTGGCAAGTATTCAACTGGAATTTTAGAAATATCGGTTCAACAGTTTTGTTGTTTTGGCGCTTCTGACGACAAATTAACCATCCGAATTTCCGTTCTATCTTTTACATCAGTGAAGTTCATTTCGTTGTTCGACAACAGCTATACCAAACCTTTTTCCTCCATATAAACAAAATATAAGGTAGATTTTAAATCCTAACATCGACTCCTTGACTTGAATTACCATTTACTACATTCAACAGTTCAAAATTTTACTAAATTAAATATTAGTGAAAACTTCAAAGACAACAGTGTCAAATAAATTGAAAGATCAAAAGTTGTTTATGATTGATAGGTTATGTTTGGTAGGTTTACTATAACATTTATAAATTCATTTACTAACAGAAATTTGTACATTTAAGTAAACACCTGTTCAATTGTTCAGCTACATTTCCAATTGTATTGGTTCTTAATAAATTAAAAGGTACTACCTGAATCAGATGTACTTTTACAAGCAACGGAGTAGAAACAATATTCATATTATAAACATTTCTACGACAGTCGATGACGAATCTCAATTTAAATTGTGTAAATTATAAAGAAAATCCCTCTTCTGTGTTGGTTTTGGGGTACGCTTGGACCAGGCAATATTCTTTTGCAACTTCATATGCTAATAAATATTTGAAAAAAAACAAAAATTAAACGAAAATCCGCGCATGCGACAATAAACATAAACCCCGAACTAGCTTATGCGAGCGGCAACGCCACTTTCTGAGACTACAACATTTTAGAAACTCACCGTTCAACAAACGTTTGCCAAATTCTCTAATACAACTCAAGAGAACCAATCCAAAAAAATCTCTAATGTAAAATACGAGACCAATCCACATAGCTTTGGATGTTGATTTGTTTTTATTATTGTCCAACACGAATTTCATACCTAATTGACAAAGTGTCTTAAACCATAAAACACACCCTTAGCTCTATTATGAATCTTTTTTTTTAATTATTGGCACCCTTTACCAATGTACGGACAAACAATAATAGTTTACTTCCACCATATTGCCATCTAAATTTGGTCCAACAGCACAACCCGATGTATCCTCTATTTGCCTCGCACCTCCGTCACATCGCATACATCAACACCTGTCATTACCTTGACCCGGTTGACACTAGATGGCAGCACGGTCGCACTTCACAATCACACACTACACGGCAGGAGTCGCGACGTCGCACTGATACAGCTCGTCGCTCCTGCCCCTGCTCTGACCATAATCAGCGTCCACGGTGAAAGGTACGGCATCGCGCGCGTGGCTGCCCCTGCGCGTGCGAGAGTCTGGCTCCGATACGTCTACGGCGGCTAATGCAGGTCCTTGGCCTTTGCTGATTGAGCCACTAGAGATATCAGGCGATTGAGGTGTCGCTTCTGTTTCGACACTAACTCGCCGTGGCGGCCCGCAGCCTTGGGTATAGAGGTGAAGGCTGGCCGATTGCTGAGGGCAGGACGACGGAGTTATGATCTCGCATCCGCAGGAGTGATTCAAGTAAACTCCTGCGTTAGAACTCCAAGAAGATTGCTACTTCCATGGGTTATCTTAAGAGGAGCCCCTCCATAGTCACGCAACATTTCACATTTCTACTCGCTTCTCTCTCAAAGCCAAAGGTAACCTCCGAAGGCCGTCCCTCCTCAACGTATACTCCAAAATATTTTATACAAGGTTCAATTTAAAAGGAAAAACATACCAAGAGATTTCAGTGAGTAGAACTTTGATATCACTATTAGTTTTTTAATAAAGAAATCGTAAAATGTAAAACATTTTGGAATTTGTTTGAACGATTATTATTTGTGATATCAAAATTTTGCTCACTGTAATCGCTAAATATTTCATAGCTCTTTAATGAGTCATAATAACGTATTTCGGATAATCCATTGAGGGGGGGGGCTTTAATATTTAAAATTGGCCCATAGGAGAAAAGCAGGTGAAAAGCAAACATTCGCGACATTGAATCCCCTTCTAAATTCATGGCAGTTTTGTAAAAGGGAACTCATTTTTATAATCTTTAGATTGTACATGTGTCTGATATATTTCTTTTTTTTCGCCAAAATTACTGCAATAGTTCTATAAATTAAAACCTCTTCTTTTGTTTTTTCCCAATTGTTACTTTTAATTAATAATTCCTTGATAAATGTTTATTCAGAAAGGAGTTGGTGATGTAATTGAGCCATTACAATTAGTATTACTGTATTATTATTATTTTTATAATCAATGCCCAGAGGGGGTAAAAGAACGTGCACGTGCTGGAAAAAAACTTTAAACAGAAATGTTTCTCAATTGTGAATGAATTAAAAATCTGTTTGGCTTTTGTAAACATTTAAAGAACAATGAACGAAACAACTTCACGAATTCATACTCATCTTAAGACTATAACAATAATTTATTGGTTAAATCTTGCAATCAGGTTTAATACACTGCTTCAACGTATTATAATAAACTACATCTCATTAATTTGACGAATTTACATTATTATTAATCTTAAAAAAGTTTCATAACATTAAATTTACCTTTGAATTGTTAAAAGTAAATGTAAGAATTGAAACTAGTTTTATAATTCCTTAAACTTATTATAGAAAGACGTCCAACTAAAAATATAAGACCTATTTTAACTCACAATCCTTGATGTGGTACGTGATGTATCACAGTACTTCGCTATTTAGTTCATTACCGTTTTACAAATAACTAATAAACATTTAATCAATTTAAAATATAGTATTTTTGGAATACATCATTTCACGCAGCCCTCATCTTTGGATACGCTGATGAACTGATTCGAACATTGTAATGACCATAGTATTACTGTATAACTTACACACATTTGATAAAATTATGTTATAACGGTTGAACTACTACAGCCTTCGTGGCCTGAAAGGCAATCTGTTTGGATTTTAATATAAAAACATATTGGTCGCTTTACAAGAAGTGGTACAGCAGTTATTTATATAAAGAAGTGATTATTTACAGAAAGGTGAATATTTAAACAATCCAATTAAAGTGTATTCGGAATATTCAAAGGAGGAAAAACTGGAGGTCGCCATCAAACTAATAAACGTTGTTAAGTACATCCGTAAGCGTGAGATTTTGAACAAACTGGCGCACTTATGTTTACAGTTGTTATATTTGGAGATAGGGGCGAAAATAACGATTTTCCGCTATATTTGATAATGAAGACATGTATTTAAACCTCGACTAATGGTCCGGCTGAAGACTACTTGCGAATGTTCGGCGAATAGTGTAGGACCGGCACGAACACCGAATAACGAATATTTACACTGTTGTAAGCAGAGGCATTGTCAGTGCACTCTCGGGGAATGTTCGCCCGAATATTCAGGTGTTATTCGCGAATAGTGTGGGACAGCCTTAACACACTCTGCAATCCCACTAAGAAAAGTAAGTGCGAGCGATGGAGAACGCAACGAATGGAAGTAGTGGTTGTGCTGCTGCACTAGACGAGGACTAATTAAAGCTGGCAACTTGTACGGCTTGTTGCCGGCAAACCTCCTGTGAGGTCCTGTTTAAGGCTCTGCTCCACGATAACCATCAAACAAGACTCCATGTCCACCGACACCGATAAAATCTGACACGGTCCTGCGCGGCCGGCAACATTTGGTAATCGATACAAAAACATCAATTTATTTCCACCAGATTTACCTTAACAAGCCAGATGTTGATTTAGGGTACGCGTTATGCTTGGATGGCTGATTTGCTGATTAAAAATTAGTTACATGTTTTTTTCGTACCGGTGTTAAATGAATATTCTGCATATGACTTTAAAAACGAATATTACTAAAAAAACATGTAATTTGCAAGTATAAACTTTCTCAAAGTTTTCCATTTGAACCGCCTTAAGTGACAACCGAATAAACGCGCTAGATTTTGAAACTGAAATTTAAGTATTTCACACTTTTCAAACTGGTAGATATAAATATGTTTTATTGATTTATACATCGTTTTTAGGGTCGTTTCAATTGACATAATAATGTCATACAAAAGAATGTAATTACTTATATTCATTAATTCTTCATCAAATCGAAAGGATTGTTTTTCGAAACCCCAAGGTTTCATTTTTAGAATCTTATTTTCTAGTCTTCTTCTCATTTTGATACACCACGATAGAAAAACAGTGACAATTGAATGTAACATGTTTAAATACATTATTTTACCATTGTAAAATGTTAAACTAAACGGAATATAATTAAATGTTAACACCATCATTTTAAAACATATTAAAGGCGCATAAATCATGAATGAAATTATCAAAATCCATTTAGTATGAAATCCCCTTGAATAGTATAAGTATCCAATATAGCATTGAAGCATTGCTATACAGAGTAGTAGTAGTTAGTGTATACTCAATGATTGAAGATATGTGCAATTTTCAAATAGCTACTACCTTTATTGATACCCTCATTATTTAAATACGTTACATCAAGCAATGTTATATTACTCCCTTACGCAGAGAACAACCCATTCTAAACATACCATTAACACTCAGTACGTTAAGAAACCCAATAACCGCTGCTAAAAGCAGTCAGACCGCTCCAAGACGAGAAACTCGTAAAAACACACAGGTACAACGACAAAGTGAAACAAGCGTGTAGCGATAAAACGCAAGGATCGCTGGCAATGATCGGCGACAGATGTTCCGGTGTCAAGGTGGATTAGTCCACTGCGAACAAACACACGGACACGAACGTACATCTACGTGCACACTGACGTACGTGCATACACACACTGGTTGTCCGACATACCTCAGGTATTTAACGATGCCTGGACGTTGTCAATGCGCATTAGCCTTCTGTGACGAGGATGGGATCGTGAGGCGTTTATTGAGAGGGACTTACTCTGGAGTACTTACACAAGAGTTAAGAACGGTTTATCCATCATGACTCGAGGGTTGAGATGTAAAGCAGGAGTTATCCTCCTTCCATTGGGGATCGTGAGACTTGATTTTACTGTTGTGGAGAAGATCCCTCTTTCCGACTCTCTCTTGTTTTCACCCTGACCTCAAAATTTGTTCTGGATTCATTTGAAATAGTTAGTGTACTCGCTTAAAACAAATAGTTATATGAAACGGCCAGCATCAGTAACTACGTTGTTTGCCCCAGTTGTCCCCCTCATGGCCCTGCCAATTAGGTCCGAAAACATATGCAAAATCAATACCATTGCCTTTAGGCCGACATAGTACAAATATTACTACAGTAATAACATATCTATTTTGTTTATGTAACAATGTACGTATTATAATTGTACATGTATTTTAGAACTTATGACTAACTTACTTATCTGTCCCTTACTAAAAGAACATAGTTATAACCGATAGAAATTCAGACTGAGTACGTGCGAAAATACAACTAAGTTGGAATTTTTATTCTAATTTAATTATTGTAAGTAGGCCAAGCGATTAGAGATAGATCGAGACAAAACATGTCTGTGCTGCATTTTGGGAAGAAACTGATGAACTTCTACAACTAACTTACACATGTGTACATCATCGCCTGGCCAAATAAAATTATCGTCTGCCATCGTAGGAAGTGTGGACACAACTTGAATTTTAACCTATGTAGGAATCCGAAAGAATATTTTGATATGCAATATGTTAGGGTTTTGTCACGATAATACCTTTAAATTTGACACGGCGGGCTTCCCATTTGGTGGTACGCATTCCAAAATGAGTGTTTTATTATAGACATTATTAGTGAATTTCCTTTGGAAAGTGAACTATTAGCATGACCCGCACGGTGAAACTTAAGCCCGGGACCACCATAGAAGAACCTAACGTGACCCCCTGAACACGTTTTGCGGGGTCGTTCAAAATTGTATATATATATATATATGTGTGTGTGTTTGTGTGTGTGTGTGTGTGTGTGTGTGTGTGTGTGTGTGTGTGTGTGTGTGTGTGTGTGTGTGTGTGTGTGTGTGTTTGCACTCTAGCGGTCGCATTTTTGTCCGATTAACTTCAAGTTTGGTAGGGACGTTTCTTTCTGTAATCAGTTGGACAATTTCGTTGGGCAAATCAATCGGAAAACTCCAAACCCCTTTTTTTGGGATTAATCTTTCAAATTTTGGGTTTTTGGGCCCAAAAAGGGTCAGGAGAGCCCCGTATGTAAAATTAATGCATGTAATAAGATGGGAATTAGTGAGGCGAAAGTTTTAAGCCCTCTCTCGTCATTATAGCATAAATAATTACCAAGTCATTAAAGAAAATGTGTCTCGAACAAACACAGTACGTTTTCTTATGGGGGTTTACACTAGAAAAGCCTGCTACTCCTTTGTTAGAGTACTTTTATCAACCCCAGCAACCTCACGCCTACTTTAAAGCCTGACTGCACCTTCTGCTAACATTATAATGCGCAAAATTGTATCCCCAGCTTTGCAGGTAAATGAAACCAGGAGCATCAGAACAGCCAAAAAATCAATGTTTTCAGATTTCAATAAAAATTGGAATACATGTATGTTTTTACATTGATTTTGAGTTTTAAAAGTTGTTATATGGAAATTCACTTTCCTCACGTCAGCGTGCTGCGTGCGAACTCGTTGTAAACTCAGAAGTGTAAACAGTAAATATATTAAACATAAAATGAGCTGTTAACTTGTCCTGGCGCCTATCGTTATAGTGCGAAAACAATGTAAATAAAGAAAAGAGATGTGTTGCGATTTATTTAATGTTTAATAAAGTTATTTGAATTATAATTAAAGTTTGTTTATAATATATTGTAGTACATTATATTGTTAAATTACAACAAATATTATATAATGCAAACCGTTGTATTCTCCGTGGATACAATACTTTAAAAAATACTGACCGTTTGAAGGAATGGTTAAGGACAAAATAAGAAGCAACGGAACTTTAACTTAAGAATGTTCTCCCGCGACACTTCTCACCCACTTGACTAACTTATATTCTTTAGGAAGATTTTCGAGGGAAAAATCGCAAAAGACTTAAGATTATAGTACTCAAGATATAACAAAATATATTCCAAATATTAGTGTACTAATAGTTCAACCCTAATTATAATATTTTTGTTAATTAGCCTGCGCATGATATGATCTATCAACAAATATAACAACACTACTGACTTTCCAATTAAAAATGTTAATATATTAAAGGTGAACTTTGTTATATTAAATACACAGGTAGAGACTAAATGAATAAAATGATTTATCACCAAAATAGAAAGTGAAGTACTATAATTATTAATAAAAATAAAGTACTTAAACGGTTCCAAAACTGAAAAAATTAGTTAATCCGAAAATAGTTGTACAAATATTATTAACCAGGCCACACAAGTTTCAAAGGCTGCTGTACTCTTTGCACATTCACATTAAGTCCTTTCAGGAGAATTCAATATCGCGATATTAAAGTGATAATGTTACGTTAGCGAGAAATCCTCGATATATTAGTACCATTCAATTGATCGCGAGTGTAATGCCACAGACCATAGAGGTTTCCTTTATGCGAAGTATAAGGAAAACAGAAGTAAAACATTAAGCTTTAACTATAGATGCGTGTTCAATAGAGAATGTATTTTAGAACATAATACCTTTTGGGGTTTCCTGGAATAAAATAGAAAGTATTTTATTTTAACATAAGTTGGTTTTAGTACATAATTAAAACTTGGATACAACTCTAAAAACAATGGTTATTAAAATACTTTATTCTTACTTATTTGTACAATGCTGAATTCGTTTTTAAATATACGGTTCGAATCATAAAAAGCGATGAAATTATTTCACCAGATCAAAACTGCGAAATTAAGAACATTTTGTTTGTTCACGTGAATTATCTTTTCACGCAAAACCCAAAGGTACTAGTTTATAAAGTAAAAGTAAAAATGTACAAAGTTATATTATAATAATTTTCTCACATGAAGATGTTAAAAATCTGTTGTATGTTTCAGCAGGACACTTTGGTTTATGGAAAATAACAATCTTAAATCTTGAACCTTAAACCTTGACTGCCTCTGTCAAATATACAACCACCAAAAATTATTTTAAAACCACCTATTTAATATAATTGTTTAAATCCACCAAACCAGACTAATAGCTAGTTAATAAATATTTTTATATTTACGTAGCGTTTTTAATATTGATTGATTTGGCTTTTAATGTTTACTGAATTTACAGTACTAAAACTTAAGTAATATGTTCCTGTTGTTTTACCCTCTTTGAGTATTCACTCATGTAACATATTAGTTTGACACTTTAATCTTTTGTGTAGGGCTTTGCTAAGTAAATTACGTATGAATATGTAGGTTATACAGAGGAATTAAAAAAATTCTAACCCATACATTTTCTTATATTTATTGATACAGTAATATATAACTAGTATAATAGATTTTCCCCTTCCAAATCGATTTGTTGTGCACGTTTACAACACTGACATTCTCTCACTTGTACCATAGGCTTCAAAATTAATCGATACAACTATTAAACAAAACTATGACAAAAATCTGAACCACAATTAAATCTAATCACTTGTCTTTGTCTAGCTAGACACTGTTGAGACCAATTACATCGGTCTGTTAGCCACAACGAACGTGTGTACAGAGCGTTCCAGACGTATAGACATAGGACGAGGACAGGGTGCAGGGACATACAGGTGATTAATTAAGGACCTGCTCCTACCTGAGTGGTGGGAGGGGGGAGGGGGGAGTTGATGGGGCATTTAGATACGTCGGCGTTTGTGTGGTCGGTGTCTCTATAAGGCCTACGGACCCTGGCCCATGGGTCACTCACTAATGGAATTTAAAGAATGGGTTCAGCTGAGATAAATGAGATTTAAATATAAGCTTACTGATAAGCGAGTTGAATAGAGTTCGTATCATGAAATGGTCGGGGAGTATTTGTATATATTTTTATTATTTTGTACAACACACTATACACGTTCTCCCGGAGTTGCCAATGCATTCGTAAAACACGTTGTAGGTTTTTGTTGAATACAAATTATGGCAATACCGATTTTAATGAAGTAAATTATAATTTGGGATATAATGAAATACGACTTAGGACACTTAAAATCTTATTTAAACTTATTCTGTATTTACATATGAGACGGATTGCATAATATCATATTTTATGTTTACCGTCTGATATGTAAGTACAATATAAGTGTAAATGTATTTTAAGACTCTTTTTACATCCCGTAAGTAATATCAATACGTACTACGCTAATCAAGAAGTTGTTTAAAAATTAATGTTGTCAACGAATTACTGTTTATCGGAGCTCTGTGTGTTGTTCTAAAGAAAGTTGACAACTTTTGTTATCAACACTGGTATAATCGCGTCTTTAACTCCCCTCTAATGTGTATATAACGTGATATATTTATTTTAGTTTTCTGTTACTTGACGAAGATTAATTTACTCTTTTACATTTGGGCACAATCATTCAGTTAAGAAGCAATGTTAAACGATTAAAGAGCTATTTTATTAACTAAACAGTAATTCACTTTTTTTGCATAATGATGAACAGTCTTTATGTTTACGGTGAAAACAAGCACAGATTCCAATGTAATTTTTACATTTATTATGTACTAATATTACCTTGTAAGACTTAGTCAGTTTTAAAATATCGTCCCAGCAACGGGGATACACGCAGCTGGGACTAGCATGCATGCACAGGTTACTTAATCAAAATTAGCATATCAAAAATATACTTATTTACAAATAAAATATAAATAAAACTTGGTTAGTACTACTGTACTGCACATTTTTCTTAGCTTAAAATGAATAAGCATTATGCTTAAGGAACAATAACACTCATATCATCCAAAGTTTAGATTTGAATAGTCTATTGTTAAAATAAAAGGGGACAATTTGCGTATTCATAACGTTAAGAACACATTTTTAAACTGATAATATCTCGCACATATTTTTTTGCTGAACACCTAAACGAGCTCAAATCGACAAGACTAACTAAAGTTAATGAAGGTCGTATCATTGCACACGTTAAAGAGGACAGGTGGATTTTCTGTTTCTTGGGGTTTTGAATGACTTTCTTTGCGACTTAGTCGGTCTTAAAAATTGCCAATAATTATTTATTTTAATAAAATGTTATTTTCCTAATCAGTTATTATCTTTAAAAGCGTTTGATCTAGCGCTTTAAACAAAAAGTAAAATCAGAGTTCAGAGAAAAACAAAGAAGTCCTAAAACCATTCTTACTGTTTTAAACTAACAATAAAGCAAACAAAAGCGCTGAAAGACTAACTAAATACACAATAACTTCAATCTCAGCTCTTTTGACCTATACATTGTTCACCACCCCCTCCTCCCCCTACCCAGAAATGTGTTCTGGTGGTTTTCGCGGGTTGCGCCGCGAGGTCCAGGGTTACCAACTGAACTGGGTAACGAAAAGCAACATCAGAATGGCATGGCCATCGGCCAGAGAGCCAGTTTCATTGACAGAGGCAGGTTTCCATCTGTGGCGGTCCGCTCTGCTGTCACCATACATTGGCGCCCGCTTGCTACTGCTCGTTTCCCGTCTACTTGGCGTTAATAAAATTTCAGAAGTACTAAATTAATTTCAAACAATTCTATTTCGAGTGCTAGGTAGGTTAGGGAGTCATTCTCTCTCCATTTTGTATTGACTTGTTAACCCTTTTTAACCCCTCCCATCCTAGTAGGTTCCTTTTTATGCTGTACAAAAAATCTCTAGCTGGCTAATGATAATAACTCCTAAATCGTAATATCTGACATCTCTCTTAAGCGGGAACATGGTGTAGATACATGATACATGAAGCTGGAGCTAAAGAAAACCACAGCAGCCCATTATTCAGTTGCGTTTCGGGGCACCTCGTTGCTTGGAGATATTGAGACTTTGATAACCGAGGTACAGTAAATTAAAATAACATCGAAATCTAATATAATTTTTATCAATTTGTTGTATTACAACTATATACTGTAATTTAGTACACTGCTTTAGATTACACTTACATTACGGTAGTAAAATCTAAAATAAGGGAAATGGTACAATCAGTTTTACCTTAACATTTATCAAAAGTGTCATCAAACAATTGGAATTTTGTTTGACTGCATCAAAAGTAAGTATCGGCATTCAAATTTATGTATTTGCACTTAAGGTAGGAATTTTGATGGATTTTGTCTTTCTAATTCGCAGTCACTCGCCCCAATAAATCATAGGAACTGTCAATAACTGCGAATTTTATTTTGAGCATCCAGTATCTAGTTTTTAACACGACGATTTTTAATATAATCAAGTTATTTTTCATATTCAGGTCTGTTTACACATCAAAACTCATAATCTCAGGCAGTTTGCATCTACATCGAACTTGTAAAGCTCAAAATTAATAAATTTCATAAATTACTTATAACATAAACCTTTATCCTCCTTCAGAGGTGGATTTTTTCAGTTCATTCTGAATAAAAGTTTGTGAAATAATAAATACTAACAACTTAAAATTAAACTAGGTAAAATATTCCTAAAACAAATTTAGAAGGAAAGTAATTTCATCCCCATTATCACTTTTGATAATCCCACCTAAACGGTTATGATACGACGCAACTGTATGTGTTTTGACGAGCGTTTACAATTACAGAATATTGCGTGAAGGCCTTTGTGTATTCATTCCGCCGCCGCGCCCATGTCACTCGATAGGCCTGCGGATATTAAATGTCAAACCTCTAGCGGTGATGTCCCGACTGACTTCGTTATCTGATGGGGCGGTCTTCAGCAAACAGGGAAATAACAAGTACCAGTATTTTATTTCAATTACTTTTCCCACAATTCTGTCTGTTGGGAACTGCTTACAACGCATTTTAACCCAGATATTAGTTACTTTCAATATTAGGAAGGTGAATTGCTATGCCGAATTTTGAGGAAATAGTTTTTATCAAGAAAATAAGCCTTACTCATACTGGAGCCTCAGATACCGTGAGTCTTACTTAGTTCCGATTTCTGGAAAATTAAAAGTCCATTCTTAAAATAGTGTTACCGTAACATAACGTCCCTTACGCTGTTGGGTTAACATTCAAAAGAACACGTCAATAAAATAGACAACATTATTTACAAAGTAGGGGTTTTTTAAAGCTTTTTCTTTGAGGAAATAAACGGACATTTAGAATGTTCTATAAATTAATATCACAATACTATCGATAGAATATAACAAATACCCTCGTCGCAGCAAACCTGCGTACTTAGCGAATTTCCGATGCATATATGTCTCACTACTACATAAAGCCAATTACCAAGTTTCACAAAAATACATTCATAAACAAGTGATATATAACATTTTATTTATTCTCCATAAGAATAACATTAGGGTTGAGGACGTAGATTTGCTGCAACGAGGAAGATAAGTAATTTGTTCAGTTATCAATATAACTGAACCAGGTGAAGCTACATACCAAGTTATCTTAATTTAGGTTCATAATTAACGGAGATATTCAACTTTACTTATTCTCCATATGAATAACATTGGGGCCAAGTATGCAGGTTTGCTGCTAGGGGAACTATCGACAAAAACTTGTTTTTTGTGCTAATATCAATATACCACAACTAGTTGAAGCCACATACCAAGTTTCATCAATATACATTTATAAATAATCGAGATATCGAATTTTATTTATTCTCCATAAGGATAACATTGGACAACGTACTGTGTTTAGCACTTTGAATATCTCTGCAACGGTTGGACGTACAACAACGATTAAAACACCAAAATGTTTGTTTTGTTGAGCTAAACATATTAATAAAAATAAATGTGAAGTTTTTACTAAAGTTATCGGAGAAAACTCTAAAAACCTTTTTCCCATAAGATTAACATGGGACACGTTTTTCGTATTTTCTCCGCAACCAATTAACCTAGGTTAATAATTCAACATACTAAATTATTTCTTTTTTTAAGCTCCATAAAATTGCCACAACTAAAATTGAGTGTTTTTAAAATTTTGGGGTAAAATTTGCTAAATACCTATTTTTGGAAAATTGTAAACCCCCATAAAACCCCCTTGCCATAGTCCGATCGATCTGGTTTTCGAACTAAAGTCATAAATGCTACTCTCCACATTTGAGCCAAATTTCATCAAAATCGAGCGTTTCTTTATACACACATATACATATATATATAAATTTGAACGAAGTGTTTTTGGCATATGGGGACCTCAAAACGAAAAGTGATCATGGTTTCGGGCTTAAGTCTTACCATGACACCCACCTACGGTAATAGCTTCTTCCCTATAGGGGAAATTTACTAAAAATGTACCTATAAATACTACTTATGACTTATAATACCTTTTATCAGTATATTTTTTTTACTATAACAAATTGAACATTCATTGTTTTGGTTGATCAAAGTTGAAACATTTTAGTCCAAAAAGGAAGCGGAGTTGAGTAATATACCGAAAATAGCCTAATACGTTTTTATTGTTTTTATAACATGTTCTTTGTACAGGAACAACTTACTATTTTGTAATTGGTCACTGAATATTCCAAAAAGTTTTAAAGATATGTTTCAAATCACAAAATATAAAACCAAAACTTAACAAGTACCTAACTCAGACTTAATTTTGGCAGTACATTGCCTTATATCACGTAGTTCAATGTTGGGTCGCTGAGCGCCACCGTACTGGACGATCCTAGCGCTTTCTGGCGTAGTTCGAGCCAACTTCGTCTGCTGTGAAGTAAACTACGTTACCGTTTTAAAGCTCACTCAAACATTACTTACTGCTTAGAAACTAAAGAAAAAATTGTATTACTATTACTAATTAATACTCTTTCATAAGTATAAGTTACAATTATTATAAATACCTTACATTAAATATTTTCAAAATCTTTTAAGAGATAATCCAACTCACAAAAAACTAAAAGATAAAACTGGTGTGATAAAGTTTAAATTAAAGGTTCAATATTATTTTTAATATTTTTACTTGTTGTTTACAAAATGAAAGGCTTCTCAAAGGAAACATATCCTAAAATACATCACAGCTAAAATATCTGTCATGAAGCATCCGTACGAGAAATTAGGCTATAGTTTTCTGTACCACCTAGATAATTGCATACGATTTTGGAGGGACATCCATGGCAATATATCCACATATTTTTAAACCAATTCCAGATATAAATCTAACACCGCAACCAAGACATGAAAAACCAATATTTTGTAGTTTTCAAGACTTTTATAACCACCCTAACATAAAACATGTAAAATGACGCCAATAGAAATAATAGTAAATAATAACTATTTATTGTTTATTTAGGTTAATTAGTTGTTATATAAATAAACCGGCCCCAAACCAGTATATATATATTTAGTGACTGCGGTGTAAAGTCCAATTGGATATAGAAATTAACAATTTGTTGGGCTTTAAACAATGATATGTTTAAAAAAAGGTGTGATAAATGTTACGTTTATGATTTTATACAGGAAATAACCTTTGTAGCACACTATCACGTTTAGACAAAGTGTACTCACATGGCATTTACAAATGATTTACTTGGTTTTGAAAAGTTTAATTGAACTGACTGGTAGTATACAAAAATTGCTAAAAGTTACACCATTGAATAAAGAATCTTTAAGTTTCCTTTGATACCTCTATGAAATTTATCATGACTACCGACTAACACCAAACACGTTTCTAAATGATGTTGCAGCTCTGCACATTGGCTAACATAGGCTGGTCGATTGTTACCACTGCGACGCAATTGCGTTCACTCTTGTAATGTTGAAGCACCGGTGGAATATGTAATTTGTCCTTAACATTTTCACAGACATCATCACAACATCGCCCACAGTTAGGTCTGGGGAACCATTTAAGAAGAGCCAAGTCAATTTTATCAATTTTTAGTTGAACTTTAAAACACAAAACGTTTTTTCTTTAGCTGTAACTATTTTAAAAATAAGTAAGTATAACCAACGAAATGACAACTATGGTTATTGACACATTATTACGTAAGAAAACCTTGAATCACGACCTATGAAGAACCCTTGACGTAAGCTTATTATGTCGGACCGCGACCGTATCAGGGGGATTATAAAAGGGTGCCCTTCCCGCCTGACAGGGGGATGTATAGGCCAGATCCGTTGATAAATAGCCCCTTCTCCTGGACACCATTAATATTACCAGTTTTATTCCCTTTTCACTCCGTAAGAGGCTTATACAGGGGCCTGATGAGGGCTTGTGTGCGGTCTAGTTTTTGCGTCCAGTTTAACATACGGTAGGTGGTCATTTGGGTGACGGGAGCTCAGTGGTCATTTGGGTGACAGGAGCTCAGCGTCGTCATTTGGGTGACGTTGTCCTGTCACGAAGGAAGAGCTGATGGAGGAATGGCGGTTGGCGGATGATGGAGGAATGTGGGTCATGGAATGTAGAATGTATGGAGGGGTAACGGAGCGCAAAGTATACATGGGGTTTTATGCAATTCAAAGATATGTGTCAACCATAAAGATTGAAATGGTTTCACTAATAGCTTTTCTATGGCAAGAATAATTATTTTTACGATAATTAATGTAGATATTTTTCTCATAAAGCTTGTATGATTTAATGCTTTTGTGAAATGAAACAGTCGTTAATTCCTAAAATATGGCGGAATACTGAGGTCTGCAATTATAGTTAAATTTGTTTAACTTAATGACTGTGGTTCGCTATCTATAACGTCGTGCAATTGGCTGGCGAGTCAGGCACTAATAAGAACTGCATGTAGGTACCCAGTACCTAATTAAAACATCGATATTATTATTAAGATAAACAGCTAAATTGTACGCACTTTTTTTTAATACAAAATAAATTATCTTTCAGCATATACCATTGATTTGACAAAAGAAAGCAGTTTTATGTTGCATACATAAATATAAACTGTATTGAATAAATCCATTTGTGAAAAAGTAAAATCGTATTACTGTATTAGAATTTTTTTAAATATTCTTACTAAAATCATATGGTTGTGATAAAAAACATGTTTGCATATAAGCCTTTTAAGAACTGTTTTCGACCAAGTAAGCACTTTAAAAAATATGTACTAGCCGATATCAAAATCGGCCTTATCACGATAAATAAAATCACTACCAACACTACTAATTGCTTGTTTATGTCCACAAACGGCTTAGATAATGCGAAAAAAAACCGCCGTTTGGAACCAATTTGGGACGAAATTTGGTTAAATGCATGATGCATGAGGCGACTGGGCAGAACCACCGAGCTATTAACAGCCAATAAACTACGGTGGATTGACGGGACAGTTTTGCATAATATCTTCAGCCGATGCCAAGTGACTCCGGCGACTGGGCGACTTTTACGGAGCGGATTCCAATTAGACAGCACGCATATGTACTGGAGAGCTTACGCAACTGTAACACGTCTCTTACGAAATGTAACATATGTTTTGAAGGGTTGGAGACTGGTTATGTACAATTTGGCGAGTCAGTTGAAAAATTTAAATTAAAATAATTCTTAATTCAATTATATCATTAAATTTGGATGAGTCTGTTTTAAAAATTGGAAACACACACTGCCTTATTTACTCAAAATATACCACAGCATTTTGTTTTCAACCATCTTTGATTTTTATAAAACATTCCCATTTAAAATAACATGAAAAGTTTTTATTTGCGTTAGTACATACATAAACACTCACGTTAGCCATGCATATAATAATACGCATTATTTATAAAACACTGCGAATTGGTATTAATGCATTTTACAATTGCTGTAGTCTCTTGAAAGTTATTATTGTTATAATTTAAAAGAAAATCGTGAAATTGCTCATCATTAAAGTCATTCACGAGCCACTGTATAACAATATGATGTTATTAATATTTAATTTTTCGTAATTTTTACAGATTTCAATAATTTGTATTTTATTTTATTTATGTCTTACAACAGAAAGCCAATTTTATGAAAAAAAAACAAATTTTTTCATAAAAACTTGAAAATTATAAAAGTATGCTTTTTTTATAAATGACCTCTACAAAGAGTATGTTACCAAAATCTAATAAACCTATAGAAACAAGTCATTAAGTACAGTAATTCGTTCAGCACCGATATAATCATTGCAGAAAGCGTTTGTCACATTGCAGACGGCCCTGCAATACAACCTTCAGCTGTCGAGGCTCGAGTGGTCCCCGACGTTTCGTGCGGTTGGAGAATGGAGTCTTCTAGCTCACGAACTCTTTATCAATCACTTTGCAATCAATGAACGACTTTGGCAGGGACGGTTTGAGATTAATTTAAAATAATTTTATCGGTGGTGAAATAAATACGGTTCAATCATTCTTTGAAACTTTGTTTCGTAAAGTGTTCCGGTTATTTTACTCATTGATTGATTCCCTTCGAGATTTTTAGATCGGTGATCTCCTTTTTATTTTAGCACCGATTTCAACGATTGAGATTTCAAATTAAATTGATTTTCCTCTATATGATACAAAAGGAGTGTATTTTTTCTAGGACCTCAGGGCATAAGAATGATGAGACTTCGACGGCCAGTATATTCAAAGTTCCCATCATTGTTACGGTGGATTATTACAACAATATATTTAAATACAAGAGTACATTTTTGTAATTCACATTTGTCACAAGTGTTTTATCCTAATTTATTTATTAAACTAGCTGTCCTGCTGCTCAAATCTGAGCAAGTTTGTACCCAACGAAAGGTTACTTCAGTTGTAAACAAACATAACAAATCATCTGATACTAAAATGATATTAGGATAATAACACCTGAGAATAATGCTGATAATGTACTTCCAATCAACACGCAGTTTAGACTTCCGCCGTCGGATAGCGCCACTGTTCCGAAAATTCAGCCCTTTACTGTATTTAAGAAATGCCCTTTCTTAACCTTCTGAGACGTATTGGCAAATCTACGCAAAAATACCTTAAATTTGACACCTCAAACGTTAACATATGTCCAGCCGTTTTCGAGTTATGACTGTGAAGATAAAACCCTCTAGCGTATTAATATATAGGGAATAAATGATGTACATTATGTCTGCGAGATCTCCGTAGAAGATCTGTTCACCAAGTATAATTTAGAAGGTGTTTGTAGGAAATATTCTATAACCATGATAGAAATAATTCGTACATCAAACACTCATTGATATCAAAGACTTCACCTTATACTATCAATTAAAGTGCAATGAAATAATTTTAAAAATACCTTTCAGTGTCCTCTTCCTCTAAAACCAAAAATAGTTTCCTTAATTAGAGGCCGCTTGCATTCCCCAGGCTCGTTGACCTGTCTCCAACTTGGTAAGATTTGTAGATAACTCTATTTACCAGCTCCCCCTGGTCACAAATCTGGCGGGACGAGAGACACTGGATCTGACAGGCGCTCGCCGCCCTGACCCTCACACCCTATAAATACTGACCTCGGTGACCGGTGACCGGTGGTACGGGGGGTGGGGGAGGGGGAGAGGGCGGGAGCTGGTGGAGGGTCGTAAAGCAGGGTTATGAGTAGAGTGCGGTCACGGGACCTGGGACCCCTGGGGAGTTGGAAATTGGGGAGAATAATGGAAGGATTATGAGAAGACAAAGTGGCGGTAAAGAAGATTGGGATGGTCAGGTGAGACGGCTATTTATGTGCAGTCCGTGTATGAACTATGGGAAGTAGCCTAGCCTATGTGTTGTGCCGGCTAGTACGGTTGTCAAATTATGATAGATCGTGTGGTATTTTATTTTATTTTGAAGACCAATCAAACTTCACGAGTAAAATAATATTTAGCGTTTAAGTCATTAAGTGTAATTAACAAGCGCTTATGTTTTCCTAGATAAGTGAGATACTCAATATTTCACTATTTTTGTTTTATTTTTGACAAGAATCGTTTTTTAACCACAGAAAAGATAAGATTCAAACCAGATATGTTCGGATGAACCAGCTAACATCGTTGATTTCAACTGAATTATTTGGCACCCTAGACCTAAAGATGTGCAAAGTACACGCGGTTATTTGAGTCGTCTACTCGTAAAGGAATCTACTCGTAAAGGAATCGGGTAAGTGATATATGTTTATAAAAACTTTCTTTAAATTATGAAACATTAAAGTTAATGTATTAACTTTTGCCTAAAGCTTCTTGGAGGCTCTAGCGCTTGTCCCTTTATATAGCATTATAAAAACGTTACGACACGACTTAGACAATGAACACCAAAAAACCTCCGAACGCTTCTTACAAAATTGTAAAAACAAAGACAACAAGACCTGTCAAATCGTTAAAACGTCATCAATCACTGTGATAATTGAGCTAAATACGACGGCGCGACGGGGAATAACATGTGCGCGACATCCTATCCTCTGGGAGCCCCGCCGTGCCTGGAGTCCCACAGCGTGGCGAACAGGGTGTGGCGGTCTGGTCTGCTGGCTGGCCGTGGTCGGGGGTAGCCTACCGTGACTGAGGAGGCGGTGGACTGCTGGGAGGTAGGCACAAGTGGAAGTGGAGGAAGGAAAGAAAAAACTACCGAGTTTTTAAGCGTTGCCGCATTGGTTTAATTTCTTGAATAAACCGACGTTTCGAGCTCCGCCCTATATCTCCCCGGAATAATTTGCTTTAAAAAACCCAAAAGTATATGGAAGCTCGCAACCTTTGGAAAAAATAATTCATATTTTAAGTACACGATTTTGAATTATTCCAATATGAACGAAAGGGCTCCACAAAAAATATTGATTGTGAATGGTTTAATGTAATAACTATACTTGGCCCGGGATAAAGGTTTAGGGATTACACAAATATAGTGATGGTCCCCTAAACTGATAAAACATAGTGATTATGCATGTAAGATAAAAGGTTATTTTATTTTTCCAACACGTTGACTATCAGTTTAGTCCGCAAATGCAAGAACGTTCATGACACAAGAGTAAAATATAACTTTAATAGTCACTATAGCAGTTTAAAAGAGGTCAAATGTTAAAATACAATTTTTTCATCAGTGAATGAACGAATCTTGTACACGCCTACACTTTTAGACTTTACGGGTTTCAGTACATTCTGCGAGTTAAATGTGTAGTCAGTACACGTACAAAACTAGGGAAATCCAAAGAATTTAACATAACTTTATATTCAATGTGAACAATACTGTTGTAACAATCTAAATGACCTGGATCACTGTTAAACCGTTTACACTCATACTGTTTAAATTCACTCAAACAAATCAGAGGCCCAACTAACCTTCCCCCGACAGTAGCTCGTCTATAGCAGTCTCGGATGTACGCTCGAACGCCGCCGCGTCACCCTCTCACAACACCGCCGCACACATGCTGTCGCCGTCGCCGTCGCTTCCGTTCTACACCTCACACTTCCTCGGGTCAATTAGATGACCTTTCTACTCGACTTTTGTCTCGGAACTGAGGAAAGGAAGAGACCTCTGACAGAGGGCTTCCGGAGATCGAAATAACCAGATTCCCTTCGACGGATGTATTAATAGGGACAGCGTAAACACCGCGGCTGCCGATAACTGCATTCCTGAGCGGATGGATGTTTTCGGAGCCTATTGGATGGGGAGGCGTCATGTCGGAGATGAGAGTGCAGATATGAATTGACGTTTGATGCGGGAGTTCTTGATGTTATCATCATCACAGACTGGAAGAGTCTCAGGACTAGATAAATAAAGTCCTGTAGTGAGGTCCGTTGCATCGACATGGTAAAACATGTTTTTTATGTCACAAATGACGGAATTATATTCATAAGTAAGCTGTGTGCTAAAAAAGGAATAAATTCAATTCAGTAAAGATTAAATTCGCCGGTGTCCCGTTCTCCACGCGGGAAGCCGATCTCACAGAACTAGATGTTTTGAAAATTTTACATTATAAAAATATCTGCTGATTATTTGACTTCCGAAATAAAGCCCCATAAAATTAATTTAGTGCTGTCACTTTTAAAGCCATTGGCATGAAGATGGCTGTTTTATTTTTTGCTGTTTACACAAAACACACTTTTTATACAAAGTAAGAGCTTTTGTATGACACCAAACACTAAACACGTGTGCAAACTCATCGTTTTAGAGACTTAAAATTAGCGAAAGTATCAATTATCTTAATAATATATATTATTTTGATAACTGTACATATTTAATTAACTTGAGTTCGACTCGAGGTTGATTACATTAATATACCTCACGAAGTTTTCTAGTAAATGTAAGTGGATTACAAATAATTAAAGAAGAAATTGCACTCTCTCGTAAGTTACATTTTTTGTGGAAAAGACTGGACAACGGTTTAGGTGTGAACTATAAGAATAACCCACGTGACCTTTTTCAGGGCCTTTCGATTACGCACGCCAAGATATGATCGAAATGAATGTATTTAGTCCAAGAATTTAAAGTATAAAACCATATAACTTGTTCTTGGTGTTTTTTATTATTATGATACTGATCAGTTACTCTATTAGTTGACATGCAATAATGGATATGAACGTTGACTCTCCTCTGTAGTTTTAAGTCTTAGATGTTTGAACAGCATACCTTCATATTTTTCATTTTCCACTAGCTAAACATGCGGACCTACACAAAGAATAAATTACACTCGGGATCGAACACATGTACTACTTAGTAAACATGTTCCAAAAGTAGATCTCCGAGGAGGCGAGGCAGGCTATAAACATATGAAGATAATGGAAGAAGTAGTGATGTGCGACACGGATCATAAAGATTCGTGTCACACGAATGAAAAGGGGCACGGTTTGTATTTACCTTACATTTAGGAAGTGAAATATTCGGGACGATGTAGTATCTTGATACCACAGTTTAAAAACACAATTTTTTATATTCCAAAGTTTCAAATTATATATTTTCCGGTACTTAGAAATATTTTTTTGGTGGGCACACTTTTTTTATATTACGCACAATTATAATTACTCAATACACATTCCGATACAATATTTATTTTCTGTACAAAGTGTATCACCGTGTCGCGAATCACTACGTTGCATATCATAGTGATTAGAGTGCTCGCCCCATAATTAGAGGATCACCAAATCAAAACTGAGAAGTAAAAACATAAGACTTTGTGAGGATTCGATACTGTAGACTACCCAGCTGGCACTTATCACTAGACATTTATCACGTTGAATGAACAGGTAGCCATGCGGACCTGTTTGTCAACCTCTCTCTTATTGGAACTCTGTTCCTGACGTAAACTTAGATATAGTAACATGTCAAGGAAGTAGACAGTTTTTAAAACTTAAAAATTGTTTTGTATCATTACGCCTATAAGACGCAGACTAAAACTGGCATGTACTTTCTGCGAATACGAATTAATTATTAGTGTACAATGAAAGGGATGCATTTTATAGAATTTTTGTAATGAATAATATCGGCTGGATCTTTATCCAGGGTCTTAAATTAATAACCCAATGACCAATGGCAGAGTGTTAAATTTCAAACTTTTACAAATTTTTCTGGATTTTTCTCAGTATCAATCTAACGAACTTCAAACACAGAGAAATCTGTGCTTCAAATTAAAAGGCGAGCGCTCTAACCAATTCTACACCCAGCCACATTATGGCGAATGAACATACAAACACAAAACCTAGAGCTAGCGTGTAGTGTGTATTGTGTGTTGTGTAGTGTGTAGTGTGTAGTGTGTAGCGTATGTTGTGTAGTGTGTAGTTTGTAGTGACTTACGCTGACTTTCTCGAGGTAGAGCTCCAGCTCTCTGTAGGGGTCGGCGCCAGATATAACCCCGGCGGCCCTCTCGTCCCCCCGCAACATGGTGTCCATGCTCACGGCCGCCGACACTCCTGCAACAATATATAGCTTGTGTGATTACACCTATAACATATAAAAATACACTTCATATACATGATTTATTTGGTAGGAACTTGCAGTTCATGAAACAAATTAGAAGAAATTCCCCGGTTTTCAAAGGTACTGAGAGATTTGCTTGATCGAAGTTGTAAAATCTAGGCATAAATTTAGGTGAGGAAACTCATTTGTTTTTGTATGTAGTGAAATTATAATTGTATTGATAATTGGCAATACAACGACTCGTCTGATTTTCAAAACTTAACTTGTAGGAGGATCTGTTCCCATGCGAAAACACTGGGAAACGAATACAGGGGAAAAATTACTAAAATGTGGGTTAGTCTTTATTAGATATAAAATACGGATCATTTTTACTTTCTCCCCCTATACATAGTATATGGAGAAAGTATTGTTTTCGTAAAAATTTTCGAATTTGAGTTGTTAGTGGAAATATTCGTTTTGGTGCTCCCTGAACCCAAAAAAGTGGTTTTTACGTGATGTCTGTCTGTGTGTGTGTGTGTCCGTGTGTGTGTGTGTGTGTGTGTGTGTGTGTGTGTGTGTGTGTGTGTGTGTGTGTGTGTGTGTGTGTGTGTGTGTGTGTGTGTGTGTGTGTGTGTGTGTGTGTGTGTGTGTGTGTGTCTGTGTGGATGTTTACAGAGCTAGAGCCCTAACCTATGGGCCGATTTTTATGAAATTTGGTATGTAGGTAATAATCCACGATATCTCCAGGTGTTTTTTTTCATTATTTTGGATTTTTTATTTTTAAGGGTAATTATTCCCCAAAAACCGCCAAAAAACATGAAAAATCCAAATTTCTCAAAAACAGCTCTAACGATTTTGATTAAACTTTCGTGGTTTGTAGAACTTTAGGTTTGCAACAAAATGACACCACCCGCATTTCTTGAAAAATTCGGGTTCAGAAATTACAGGACTTAAAACATCCAAAATTCAATTTTTTGGATTTTTTATAAAAAATCATAAATGTTAAAAAAGATTACTATTCACCATTAAAAAGAGCTCAAAAAACTAAATAAATTAGTATTTTAAATTACTATTCTACGATTGCTAGTTACGGAGAAAAATGAAATTTTCATTTAGCGGTAAACACAGTACGTTGTCCAATGTTATTCTTATGGGGAATACAAATATAACTATTTCTCTCTTATTTACTGATCAATTTCATTAAAGTTTGATATGCAGGTCAAGTTAGCATTGACCAACAGATGATGTTCGAAATGTGTTGCTATTTAACCCTGGGGGGGGCAAGGGGGCATTTCCCCTCTCAAAACCACTGTGTGTAGCAACGGACTCTATAGTGCCTCCCAAAAAGGGATTTGGGTGGATATTTCTGAAAACAACTATTTTAGACAATTTTATGTACATTTATCTATACTTTATATTCTATATTTATTAAATAACAAATATTTTTGTAATTAAAGTTTGGCTAAAAGGGAGAAAGTATGTGTCAGTTTCCTGGTACCGTTTATTTGTTTAAAATATGTCCTACCGATATTACTAGTTTTCTTGTTTGTTTTAATTATTTATAAAATTAACAGTGTTGCTAGTTCCTACGCTGCCTTTTAATGATTCTAGGAATATAAACTTAGGTTTTGAGGCGAGATTACTTGGGATTTAAAATATCAATGCTGACTTACATTGTCCACAGACAAAACATTACAATATTTGTAAATAAGACATCTCACACATACATCAATATCGTAGGCTAAACACTCAACTAGTGTCAACACCTCATATTGTGCAATATTAGATATGTAAACTCTCTTTGTTTTCCATACATTTCGAAAGTTTCCCTTTCTCATCAAATAACAGTCAACACATTCTCGGTGTTGTATTATTAGTGAATCAATATTTCCTCAACATTGAAGAACAACAAATGAGATGAAAATGTCATAGCATGAAGGTAGTTTTTTGGCTATCCATTCTGACAAGCTTCCCTTTCACCTTGGTCCCTCTCCTCCATCTTTGTATAGGCAGCAGGGGACGAAATGTTTTTCCCAACATCTTTAAGTGATCCTTGGCTGAACATTATTACCGGTACCTCATCCCGTCTCACCTTTTCCATCCCTGCTATTTCCTTTCCTTCGGTGACCTGTGCGAAATTCCCACGCGAAAGCCTAGCGGCTCCGTCGGAGTTTCCTGACCCTTCGCCAGTCTGGTCTTATTGGATGCATTTTAAAATTCATCAACGATCAAGAAAACTGCGAGCGCACTTTTCTGAGTAGGCCTACTAGATCTTCCACGAAGGGGCAACAGTATATTTCAATGATAGAAAGAACATTGAGTAACTAACTAAGCCTCGTCAAGGAAGAGCGGAATCAGTAACCAGAACAGCTGACTCGGGTACCGCCTGTCATGTCAATATGGCGGCATATCACTGATAACAACGAGCTTTGAGTCATCGTGATAACGTCCAGTGCACTCAGTTATTCATTTTTGACATTGGGAAAACACAGTTTTGAATTTGTTGTTTAACGGCCTATTTCCCTAATGCGTAGGTTTGTGGACGGCATTAATTCTTTGGATCAAACTTACGTAAATGTCTATCACCTGCGATTTAGGACTGTACAAAGGTAGTGAAAATGTACCTTTTAATTTACAGTAACCGGTATGCTGTTGACTGAGCTTAACTACAAATTATTTATTTCTAATACTTAGTTTATCTAAATTACAGAAGAACCACAGACATAGAAGTTTATGTCTTTTTATTTTTTAAGACCATCTAAACTGTATATCTTGTAGTTATATATTTGGGTATATCTTGTGAAATATTTAAATTGTATACAAAAATCACCTAAATAGCTAACCTACATAACCTAACATACACAACATTTGAAGGTAGAAAGATACTAGTGGCTTGTACTTAATGAGCGATAGTCCCGAACATTTCATTTAAAATCACGTGTTAATACGTAAACAAAGCAGACGTTTTACAGTCATGGGGGTTATCTTCAGGAGAAAACTTATCCTTATTTCTAACTAATATGTAGTGTTTTAAGAGCCGGCTGCCCTGTCGGCCATATTAGTTTTATCGCCCATAAGAATAATGTTAAGTTTTAACCCCAAAATTTTCGTTTATCTCTTAAGATACCATTTTTATTTTAGTGTCAATTGGAGGTATAAACTTAAAATTACTCTTATGGATGATATACCCAACCTGCCGTCAGGGTAGCCGGCTCTTAACTCTTATTTTTACTGAGCCCGTTGGGACATTCCTGTAGTTTTAGCCATACCCTTTCATCCTCCAAACAAGATCCCTTTACATTTAACCACACCAAAAAAACATACCGTTATATTATATCAAGAATAGTAAACTAATTTAATAAGAAGCCATATTTAATGTTAACAGTACATCAGATGAACAATTTACTCCTTACTATACATCATTATATATTTACAAAATATGTTTTAGCGAATTTCCCCTATAGGGAAGAAGCTATTACCGTAGTCGGTATGGTAAGACCTAGGCCCGGGAACATGATAACTTTTCGTTTTGAGGTCCCCAGACCCCAAAAACACCATTCGTTCGAAACTGTATATTATATATATACATATATATATATATATATATATATATAGATCAAAACACAAAATTGTGTATTTTTTCTAAGCTGAAACCAATGGTGAAAACTAAAATCTGACTTTTTAAAATATTACATATAAAAACTTCAAAAAACCCATTTTTGGGGTACAACCCCCCCCCCCCCAAAAAAATACCACTTCGGATGGGTCGATTTGTCTGGTTTTCGAACTTAAAGTCATAAATAATGCTTTACACGTTTGTACCAAATTTTATCAAAATCGGACCATTTTTACGAGAGTTATCTCACCCACGGACACACATATATATATTTAAAAGTTACATTAATGTGAAAAGTACGAATACTTTCCAGTACCTACAATACGACAGCTGCCATCCTCCTCACATGAAAAAATCCACCCCTAAAGGCCTGGCAAAAAGAGTAATAAATATATGTAGTGAAAGAAAACATATGGAAGACTATGTTGACAACTTATTAGTAGCTTTTACCAAAAGGGGTTATCCGAGGAGGTTACTTAACTCTAAACTCAATATTAAAAGTTTAAAATCGAAAAATCAATCAACTTTTGAGAATGAGGACCCCAAATTTATAACGACTTACCACCCTGGGTTATATAAAGTTAATAATATTCTGAGAGTGGCTTATAATGTGTTACAACAATCAACATATACAAATCTAATATTTAAAAGAACACCAAGAATAATATTTCGAAGACCACCTATACTAAAAGAAATGTTATCGAAGCCAAAACTTCCTCCTAAAGACAAACCGGTATTTCGAGGGCAAAAAAGTAAAGCAGAACCATGTAAAATACCAAGATGCCTCGTATGCAAAATGCTGCGAAGCTCATCAACATTCTCAAGTGGCACGACAAATAAAACATACCCTATAAATAATAATCTGTGCTATGACTCATCTAACATAGTTTACCAGGTAAAATGCAAGCAATGTCCGAAAGATTATATAGGCTCAACTATGAATACGCTTAGAACCAGAGTTACAGGACACAGGTATGCATTCAACCATGGTAAGATGGAACAACCATTGGTATAGCACGCCGATTCCCACAAAGAAAGATTTGAAGACCTGTATAATATAACACCAATCCGGCAACTCAGTAAATAATCCACAGTACAAGAGTTGAGATATATGGAACAGGCCCATCAAATGGTAATGAAGACAAAATTTCCTCATGGTCTAAACTTAAGATAGATCATGCCACAGTTGTTTTTAAAAACCAATGTACATATGATTTTTGTTGTTTATATTTAATTTTTGTATTTTGTTAAATGTTATAGTTTTAATTTATACATTTTTTATATACTTTATTTTATACACCTGAAGACGCGGAAAGCGAAATATAGTGAGATGTTTAACTAATTTTTTTCAGTTTCTCATTGATATATAAGGCTATATATATATTTTAAGCACAGCTTCAAATACCCCCGTCGCAGCAAACCTGCGTACTCAGCGGCATATATATGTGACTCACTACTACATAGAGCTACTTACCAAGTTTCACAAAAATACACCCATAAATAAGTGATATATAGTATTTCATTTATTCTCCCTAAGAATAACATTAGGGTTGATGACGCAGGTTTGCTGCAACTAGGAAGATAAGTAATATGTTTTTTGCAATTATCAATATAACTGAATCAGGTGAAGCTATATACCAAGTTTGATTAATTTAGGTTCATAATTAAAGGAGATATACAACTTTACTTATTCTCCATATGAATAACATGGGGGCCGAGTATGCAGGTTTGCTGCTACGGGGACAATCAACAAAAAACATGTTTTTTGTGCTAATATCATTATACCACAACTAGTTGAAGCCACATACCAATTTTCAACAATATAACATTCAAAAATAATCGAGATATAGAATTTTATTTATTCTCCATAAAGATAACATTGGACAACGTACTGTGTTTAGCAATTTGAATATCTCTGCAACGGTTGGACGTAGAACAACGATTAAAACACCAAAATGTTTGTTTTGTTGAGCTAAACATATTAATAAACAGAAATGTGAACTTTTTAGTAAAAATATCTGAGAAAAATCTAAAAACCTTTTTCCCATAAGATTAACATGGGACACGTTTTTTGAATTTTCTCCGCCACTTAACCTAGGTTAATGATTCAAAATACTATTTTTTTTGTTTTTTTAAGCTCTTTAAAATGGCTATAACTAAAATTGAATGTTTTTAACACTTCGGGGTCAAATTTGCAAAAAACTGATTTTTGTAAAATTGTAAACCCCCATAAAACCCCCTTCCCAAAGTGCGATCGATCTGGTTTTCGAACTTAAATTCATAAATGCTACTCTCCACAATTACGCCAAATTTCATCAAAATCGGGTGTTTCTTTCAAAAGTTATCGCGGTAACGGACACACACACACACACACACACACACACACACACACACACACACACACACACACACACATATATATATATATATATACATTTAAGAAATTAACACCATTTTGTTGCAATATTTCGAGGTATTCTCTTTATCAAGCACAATAAATGAATGACAAACAAAAACAACAGATCATATGTTATTTACACATTTGGTTAAGATCAGATGATGTGGAATAAAACTATTTTGATACTGTAGAAAGAATAAGGAACCAAAAATTATCAAATTAACGAATGTTGAGTCCATGTGGTTGTTTCGTTCTTAAAACTAACTGGTGAGCCAATTCGACTGTTCTCAAATTCATGTCATTTAATTCTTTGTTTTCAACACTTTGGATTTTGTGTATAGCTTTAAGATGGAAACAATCTTCAAACTCAGCATTATGTTGAACAGCGTGTAAGGCCACCGGCTTGTGTTTGTCTTTATGGTTGACAGAAAACCGATGTCCTGTCATCCGAACACGTAAGGAGTTGGATGTTTGTCCAATGTACTCCTTAGGACAAAGTTTACACGTTAGCTGGTAAATCGCATGGTTGGATGAACAATCCATGTGTCCAGCTATCGGGTAAACTTTGTCCGTTACTGTGCTTCGAAAGCGGTCTGCCTTACACATGATTTTGCATATACCACAACGCGGTTTATTACATGGTTCACATCCATGGGCCAAATTGAGATTTCTATTTTCAAGCTTGGGCCTTACAAGCATGTTCTTTAAATTTGGAGGTCTTTTAAAAACCATTCTAGGTGGTCTAGAAAAAATGGTTTCGGTTAAGGAAGAGTTTTTTAAAAGTTCAAATCCTGTTTTCATTATTGAATTTATTCTGTGAAGGTCAGGGAAATAGGATGTTACAAACTTGGGATCGTCTTTAAAATTGGTGGAACTAAGCGTGTTTTTGCGCTTCTTAAACTGTTTTGTTATTATTTTCTGAGGATAACCTCGTTGGATAAAAGCATTATTTAGTTTAGATAAGTAAGAATTGTAATCTTTAGAATCGGTACATAATGATTTGGCTTTAACTGACAGGCTTTTGGGGATAGACTTTTTGACATGTGCTGGGTGGCAACTGCTATAATGAAGATATTGCATTTTATTAGTGTCTTTGACGTGAATTTTGGTTTTAAGAAAGCTTTTATCCAGAAAAATATCTAAATCCAAATATGTTATAGATCCTTGGGAAGATTTCCACGTGAAATTCAAACATGAAAAATTGTTTAAATCAGCCATAAAGTTTTCAAGACTTTCAAAACCATACTGCCAAACCATAAAGATATCATCGATAAACCGAAACCAGGCTGTAGGTTTCAAATTTTGACTTGAAAGAAAATTTTGTTCCACTAGACCCATGACAAGATTTGCGTACGATGGTGCCATTCGGGTACCCATCGCCGTCCCATTAATTTGCAAATAGTTGTTCCCCAAGAATTTAAAATTGTTCATTGTAAGAACCATATGTATAAGAGTAGACAGAAATTTGGAAGAAGGTTTAGTTTGAGGAGGTCTGGTGTATATATGTATATATATACTAGCTGTGTACCCGTGCTTCCCAACGGACGATTTGTGGTACGTACATAGCACTTTAATTCTTCATTATCAATATATTTATTTCAGGAAACGAAATTCCCAAGAAACCGGTGTGCTGGTAACGATGCTCGTTTCCCATAGAAATTTTTTTCAGGCACCCTTGCCTCATTAACTTAACAAATTTTAGCAGATATTTACAGATTACTCACACTCTATTTACATGCAATCAAAACTATCTTTCAGTAGTGTACAGGGCTTATGCTCGACAGAAAAAGCTCTTAGGTGTTAAGAACCTCTCTGTACACTACATTATTTGTTCTTCTTTCTGGTTGCAAAATAACCAAGCTGCCAGGAGAGCTCACCCTTGAACACGCCACATACAGTTGGCCATGAGCGAAACAATCACTTCTCAGATCCACACCAGCTACTTTCAAACTCTGCCCCTGAGCCTTGTTGATTGTTATAGCATAACAGACCCTCACAGGGAATTGCAGACGTTTAAACTGAAAAGGGTAGTCTGATGGAAGAAGAGGAATTCGGGGTATGAATACAGTTTCGCCTTGGCGCCATCGCCAGGTATAATATTAACCCTATGAGGGTTTAAAGCGCTACAAACAAACGCACAGACAAACGCTAGATGACGGAAAAGAGCCAATAACGTGCGTCAATCCTTGGGCAAAGATGTATGATTGTTGTAATTTACTCGCTGGTGAGAACTAAATATAAATATTACAAATTTTACTTTTCAAAACGAATTAAAAGTATATTTTTAGTTATGAATCAAATTATGACCAAACAAACAGATTTGTTTGTCAGCAAATAATATCAAAATTACCAATTAATTTAATTTTAATAGCTAAAAGTCTGCACACTGCAATGTGGACAGCGATTACACTTATATGGACTACATTATCGACACTGTTTTCAATTCTGGCCGCCACGCCGCCGCACGCTCACGTTGGCACGTTTTGCTAAATAACTCGGAAACCATAAGAGATAGACAAAAAATTTATAGAACAAAAAATGTTTAAAATTTATTTCCACACTAACGTTTTTCAATCAGATTGAAGGTAGGTTCACTTGTTTTGGCGCTAGAGGTGATAGTGTACAGGAAGTACAGTCCTATTTTTCCTAAAACTTCAACCCCCCGAAAACCACACTAAAATTTTGAATTTTGTAAAACCCGTTCTTAATGGGTGCCTACACCCTTAAAGGAACGTCCATGCAAAATTTCAAGGTTCTAGGTCAAGTAGTTTAGGCTGTGCGACGATACGTGAGTGAGTGAGTGAGTGGATTTGACAAACATATAGTAGATATATATATATATATATATATATATATATATATATATATATATATATATATATATATATATATACATATTTATAAATTTGAACGAATAGTGTTTTTGGCATCTGGGGACCTCAAAACGAAAAGTTATCATGGTCTCGGGCTTAAGTCTTACCATGCCACCTACGGTAATAGCTTCTTCCCTATAGGGGAAATTCGCTAAAACACACGATTTTGTGTTTTCATCATTTCTCTACGTCAATTGGTTACAGAGATATTGAAAGTGCTAAACACAGTACGTTGTCCAATGCTACTCTTATGGATAATAAGGAAAAAATTATAGCTCGCTTATTTGTGAACGTATACTAATGAAACTTGGTATACGGCTTCATCTGGTTGTGGTCTATTGTTATTTGCACAAAAAACGATTTTTTTACCGATGATTCCCATAGCAGCAAACCTGCGTCCTCAGCCCCTATGTTATTTTTATGGAGAATAAGTAAAATGTAATGTATCACCCTTAATTATGAACATAAATTAATAAAACCTTTTGTATGACTTCACCTAGTTGAGTTGTATTGATATTTGCATAAAAAGCCAATTTTTTGTGTTCCTTGTTGCAGCAAACCTGCGTACTCATCCCCTGTGTTATTCTTATGGAAAATAATCAAAATCGTATATCGCTTATTTCTGAATTTATATTGATGAAACTTGGTATGTGGCTTCACCTAGTTGAGTAATATTAATATTTACATGAAACCCCATATTTGTTGTTCCTTTTGCAGCAAACCTGCGTACTCATCCCCAATGTTATTCTTGTGGAGAATAATTCAAATTTGATATATCGTTTATTTGTGAATATATTTTTATGAAACTTGGTATGCAGCTTTGTGGCATTAAGACATATATTTTGCATTGGAAATTTGCTGAGCACGCAGGTTTGCTGCGACAGGGGTATTTATTAATGCCTAAGATATTCTAACAGTTTTAATTGAAACTAAACGTCATTCGTATGGATAACACTTGAATTTATTAGAAACCGTTGGATCACCGGGAGGCTGTAGATCAAGATATGGAAACATGCCGCGATCACTTTATGTTAAAGTTATACTACTAGAAGATCTAATACAATGGAATGATTTCTTTTACAAGAAAAATTACATTAAATAATTCGCACTAAAGAGTATTTTCAATAACGACTGTATATTACAACATTGTTTCCAATTGCATATTAATCCTGTACACATTTGTAATTCATATTCTCTTGCATTAAAGAATAATTGTTCATTAAATCTATAGATAAGGGAGGTATTTTTTTAATACTTGAGTAATTATAAACTAAGGTATCATGAAGAAATTAAACGGACTAAAGTTTTCCTTTTTAAATAAAAGTATCCTCTCACATTTCCTCCTCTCGCATATATAACATTCCTTCCCCCCATATGCCTTCTTCGTTAAAATGAAATATTTACGATAAGGAGTAAACTTTTTCCATCTTTAAGTACAACCACCCACAAACTACCAATTCAGACTGTCCCGAAAAACCGGTCAAAGAAACGGACTATAAATCCATTTAATGTCAGAGATATCGGACAGAAAACAAATAAACATAAATTGACCGTGTCGAAACCCAAATGTTACCTGTTTTAATTGGCTGCCACTAAGTCACTACAGCAACGACATGTTGTATAGGTATTATTCATCTGTATCTAATCAAGGGGTTGTGAATTCTCAAAATCAGCATTAGGTTCCAGAATCGAGCCTCAGTCAACCTAAACGACTTGGACGCAACGTGTCACTGTTTAGTGACTCGTCATCGCTTCATGACAAAACGACTTGGACGCAACGTGTCACTGTTTAGTGACTCGTCATCGCTTCATGACAAAACGACTTGGACGCAACGTGTCACTGTTTAGTGACTCGTCATCGCTTCATGACAAAACGACTTGGACGCAACGTGTCACTGTTTAGTGACTCGTCATCGCTTCATGACAAAACGACTTGGACGCAACGTGTCACTGTTTAGTGACTCGTCATCGCTTCATGACAAAAAGTCATGTTACAAGTACAAGTCGAAGTTTCCTGTAACTTTAAAAATAAGTAACTTGGAAGAATGTAACCCTACCATTAAAACTGAAATAAATTGAATTGAATTAAAATTGGTTAAAATTAAGGGAAATCAAAAGTTATTTCCGATCAAAACGTTAACATAATAACAAAACTATAATTTGTACAACTCGAAAACTTATAAATTATCACACACAAAACAAGTAGGCACGCATTTTTTGACAAATTTAACTACAGTTACAGAGATACATGTAAGAAGTGATGGATTTTAAAATAACTCCAATTAAAGGTTTTCGAAGTAACTTGGATACATATTAGTTTTATGACAGATTAAATTTGTACCAAATAGAAAATTTTAAATAACTGGAGACCTGTTTATACAGTTTGTACTTTTTGTTAGGGGGTTTCAACTGTTGAGATAAGAGTAGCAAAAAATTGCAATCAGATTAAGGAACAAGCATAAACTTATATACAATTAATGTACAATGGTTTTTAATTGACCATTGTACATGTACCTGGAGATTTCTTTAACGAAATCAAATTTTTAAATCTAAAATCATGTTAAGTTGAATAAGCGTACATAATTTTACAAATCTATAAAACTTAATTAAATAACTTTGTTTCCAGTTTAGGCTGATTGTTTTTATAGAGCATCTGTTTCTTATATTATTATTATTATTGTCTTGAAATAAAATTGATTTGATTTGATTAGGTTACGAAAACAAAATATGTAAACAAACCATTATGCCTTTCAGGAAGCTACCACAGTGAAGTATGACCAAAAACACTGCTATAACATTAAGATAACAACACCCCATATGCCGCACCCTCTAAAATAAAGGGTTCCAAGGGCCGTGACACAGGCCAGAATGGTAGCGCCCTTATCACACGTTATCACGAGGTGAGTTATGGTGCAGTCGCCGCGTCAGTTTCAGTGACTTTCATCTCGCCACCTCCAGCCTCTCCCACAGAACGTAATTATCCACCTCCGACATTGATCTATGCAGGAAAGGACTGTTTTAAACGTCTTCGCCCCCGCAGACAAGAGGCAAACGCCCACTGATGAAATAGTGGTTCGGACCATGTTGTACGTGTTCTATACTAATGGGGGTTGGGTCAAGAACATTACAACGTGTGTACTTGTAGTACATGCTAGTAATCGTTACTTTTAAACAAACCACATTATACTTTGGAATACAAATTCTTCCGTTTACGGAAAAATAACTTCGCAGAATGATAACTACGCGAAAAATAAAGGCGTGGAGAAGTCAGGTGGCTCACAAAAAATGCCCACAAACTGATTTATGTTTCATGTGACATCGAGAAAGTTTTATATGCACATGAATAAAATACATTCACTACACGGATTTTCAGAAACTTTTGAATTAATGGATAATAAAAGTTTAAACAAACCATCAAAATGTACGAGTGTGAAATCTGAGACGTGAATTTTGATAACAAAATTAATAATCGAGGAAATTAAACACACATTCACTTAATAACTTTGGAAACGGAACAAATCAGAAGTCCGTGGGGTTGTGAGCCGACATTAATTTTTCGTAATAAAACCTATATTGGAATTTTAAACTATTTTGTACATTTTTGTACCGCAAAAAGAAAATGTTGTACCACTTGACTTTAGAAGTTATAACCAATGCAAAAGTTGGTCTACAGGTCTACCCCAAAAACACAAGTATGCTAAAATTAAAAACTAATTATATTATAATTTTTTACTCTTTTTTACCACCAAAATAAATTGTTGTACCAACAAAATAACGGCTCGGTAATCAAAACAAAGTTGGCTCACAGGTCTATGTAAAAGACATAAGTACTTTAAAATGGAAATCAAACTATGACATATTAATGTACAATTTTTGTACTCTTTTCTACTACAAATTAAATATTTTGTACCGCTCAAATAAGAGCTTTGTGATTTACATAAACAAATCGGCTCACAGGACTACCTAAATAACACAAGCCCACTGAATATAAATCCAACTATGGCTTATTTTTGTACTGTTTTTGTACCTTTTTACAGTACAAAAATACAGTCGAAGCGTCCTCAAAATAAAAAATATATTCATAAATCAATGTTTAATAACCCTAATAATTATTAATTATTAAGCATTGCATTTCTGCCTGATTAAAATTAATTGTACTGAAAGAGGAAATTTTGCTATTCCGAAAATCATTTCCGAAACTCCAGAAACATTTGTGAAGTAGTCTGATGACTTGTCACACATACCACATCCGAGCACTCCGCACAAGAGCGCTCTGTGCTCTTCTACAAGCCTCATCGCTTATCACACATCCCGCGCTATTTTCGCACATGTCCTTCTCTAAGCGGTCATTGATAAGGGATCAGCTGATCAATGAAACAGATGGCATGGCTGCAGCTCTCTTCACTTCGCGTCTGTTGGTATGACTGTGCGTCTGCGGCTATTTATAGCTTCGGCAAGGTTTAAGTCATGCAATATTTGTTTCCGCATTATATAAAATAGATACATGCTAATGTCAGTTGTCTTTGTTTCTATCTATCTCTTTTTATGGTTGTTTTTAATGTTTTTGGAATGTAACGGGTTTTTCGCCTGATTAGGGAGGAGCTCCAATAATAAAAGGTTTGGCTTACCATTGCTCTAAAAATGAGAGAAATGTTATGAATACTCGAAGCTCATCATTATAGTTGATTGTTGATTAGATTTTAAAACCAAAAACATAACACTAAACATCAAGTTCTGACTGTCTGTCGAGGAACTTATGACAGTTCTGATTCACAGAATTTGATTTTTTATTGAGAATTAGAAAATCTGTTTTGACCTAAAAATAAAGGTCATCTTCTTTTAAGATTTAGTAGTTGGACTGAAAAGGTAAAACGATTTTATGTGGTTCCTATATTTTCTACCTGCTGCAATTACTGAAAAATCGTAATTGATGACTGGACAACTTACTATACATTTTCTTTGCATTGCCAATTAGTTTTTGTTGCGTAGTCGGAAAATAAGGTTTAGCTGTAACTAAAGCTGAGACCACCATTCTGTGCCACTTACCACCGACTCAAAATGTAGGCTTTGTAAATTGTTATTGATTTTTCAAAAAATACTGGGAACTGAATCCAACCGAATAACCTAGTTCAGTGGTTAAAATTATGGAATAATTTTTGTCTTATATTTATTTTGAATTAATTATTGTGGTGTGTTTATGTAAAATGTCTTACATAGATTAAAATGCTACAGTTGGTATAAACATTTTGTGCACACGACAGAAACGCCTTGACGAATTTACAAAATACTTCTTTAATCATAACTGATTTATATACAAACCAGATATCGTCACAGTTAGCGGATTTTCTGTGAAATAATGAACTATCAACATAACCCGCACGATGAGATTTATTTTTTATCCGTGCGGGATGAACCGTGTGGATCGGATAAGGCATTATTGTGGTTACCCTTGTAGGGTCACCCGTAACTCGGGTTATCCCACTCGGGTAAAAATAACTGTGTTAACTGTGACGATAACAAGGTTGTAAACCACTTTTGTTTAAACATAATGGTTCTGGTGTTTTATTCACAACAGTTATTTGCTTGTAATAATAAATGTTAGACTATTCTCATATCAATTATGCGTATTTGGCCTTTTTACTCAGGCCTGTTTAGGTAATGTATTTTTTAAATAGGAAAGTAAATGAGCCAGGTCAAACCAGAATGATAGCCTGGACAAATTCTCCGGTTTTGTTTACTGATACGAAAATATTAGATACATTTTGCAAGAATCTAAATTTCCAGGATAAAACAAACATCATCGATGGTCAGTCCATGTTCAGTTAGATACTGTGTTGTTGTTATTAAGAGTCTTCATCACCGGAAGTTGCCGGACGCCATCTTGGTTCCATAAGGTCAATGTTAACTTTGTGCCCCCATTACTCCTCACCTGATCGTCACAAACAATTAATTTTGGTGTCAAATTAAAGGTTTCCTCGTCCTCTAGGGAAATACAATAGTCGAATTTGGATTTTTGTACAAATTAATGATAACATGTACAGTGTTTCAATTCAAAATTAAACTATTTATTATGCGACTATAGTACCCAAATTAAAAAATTCGATATTGTATTTACCTAGAGGACAGCGAAACCTTTAATTTGACATCAAAATGAATTGTATGTGGCGATCAGGTGAGGAGTAATGGAGGCACAAAGTTAACATTGGCCTTATGGAACAAAACTCCGAGATGGCGTCTAGCAACTTCCGGTGATGAAGACTCTTAATAACCGCTTGATATTCTTCAAATTTATGTCTCTGCGATTAGTGTTCATTAAGAAATTTGTTCGGATGAATGAAGCAGATATTGAGAGGTCATCACAATTCACAACCTCAGACCGCGATAGATCCACCGTTTCGCAACGGCAATCTCGGAAGATTAGAAAGCAATCGATGATCCTGAAATATAGAAACCTGATCATTTCCCAATGGTTTCATCAAATCCGCCAATAGATTACATAACCTTTGATAACGAACTCCCAAAGTTAACTCTGGCGTCAACATTCGCACAGTCTCATCGACCCGTTATCACCGGATGTGACGAAGATAACCTCCCTTGACTCTCGAATTTCTTCAGTTCGCAAACAGTGAATAGTGGAGGGGAATGCTAACAGTTCGCCAGGCTTCGGATCCGACCAATAAAGATAACTGTTGCGGGCATGAATGACGCCGCGGGTTATCAGTAAGGTCGTGCCGCGACCTCGGCTGATAAGGATGGGCAGTCACGTCCCCGGTTCCGCCGCCGCTCGGGCATGCAGGGCACGTGGGCCATCGGGTCTGAATATCATTACGGGATGGTTACATGTTTATTGTCCTCTGCCTCCGGAGGTATGGCGTTTTTTAAGATAAGGTGGAATTCAAATGAGAAACATCATGCTACTGAGGTTTAAATATTCCTGTTTATTCGTTGATTTGTTTATGCTCTATTCTTAAAGTTTATTATAAAGTAAACATTCCCCAATGTTATTTAGTATTTACAAACCTTGAGATGACTATGGAAATATCTTCCTCAAGAATATGTGATGTTTGAAATCAGATTCTTGTTATAATAACATCCAATGGCACACTAGCTAATGACCCGTTCTATACACGGGGTTTTCGCAGTTATACAACAAGATGTTTATCAATTACATTTTGATTGCTGTGAAAATTATGGTTGTAAAATAAATCAATTCCCGTAAGATTAACATTGGAGCTATGTCTCACAGCAACACAGAACAAAGAGACAAAGTTTAATCAGATTCAGTAATGCCGTTTTCATATGAAAACTGACACAATTCGGCATATAAGCGGTAACAGGCAGACATTGTTTTAACACTGATTTCGACTTCTCTTATTTATGAAACTTTAACAAATAATTTAAAAGTAGAAGACAAAACTCTACTTTAACTAATAATAACGATAAGCAATTATTTAGTCAATCTTAGTTTTTCATGTTAATTAAAACGTATATGACTCGATCTCGTTTTCGAAAAGCATTGTTACCTCAGTAGGCGCCTGGCTCTGAGCCACAGAGGCGACAACGTTCAAAACAGATCGACTTCGCCTTTGTAGATCAATGTCGAAGGTGGATAATTACGTTCCGTAGGAGAGGATGGAAGTGGCGAGATGAGAGTCGCCGGAACTGAGGCGGCGACTGCACCATAACTCACCTCGTGATAACGTGTGATAAGGGCGCTACCGCTCTGGCCTGTGTCACGGCTCTTGGAACCCTTTAGAGGGTGCGGCATATGGGGTGTTTTTATCTGATACAGGAGTTTTGTGTTACTGTTTTACGGTAGTAGCTAGTCTTAAGCAGTTTGTTTCCACCTCGTTTGCTAGGGTACGGGTAAGATAATATGTATTATGTTTATATTTGGTCGGTTTGAGTGAATTTAATTAAGTCCTGAATGGAAAGTCGTTTTCTTCACTGAACGAAATCTATTGATTTATATATTTTTTATTTATTTTTGAACTTGATAAATTGAAGCACGTCTACAACCAGGCTGTACTAACACATTGCAATCTCAAATTAACACACTATAAAATTAGCCCCGCGTAAATGGTGATAAAACATAACACATCGAGTGCATAACATAGGAGCCACCTGCACTGTTAGATGCGTGCAACTAAATGATAACCAAATTATCTTATATTAAAACAGTTTGTGATTTGTATACAACTAACCATATAGAAATAAAATTTAGAGGGGTTTGAGGTTATAGGAGAAAGCCTGTTAATTATAAGAGGTTTTTAAAATTTTAACGTTTTTCGTAGACGCAAAGTTATCTCATGGTTGTCTTTCAGTCAAAACCAATCACAGATCGCTACACGCATCAGTTTAACCGTCAACAAATCAATACATCATGCCGTCAATGCCTCAACACCTATTACAGAGGTACAAGTTTATTTCCAAGCACGTTGCCTACAAGTTAGCATTGACCGAAGCACGACCCTCCCACAGGTCTGGTCTTGTCCACATTCGCAACTGGGGATCAGATAACGATGAATAACAACCAATACAACCTGTCGGCTGCGGAGGCTTTGCGGCATCCAATTAAACCCAAGTAACATTCGGGGTTTACCGGTATCGCTATCTACTAGTGTAATACATTGTGGTAATATCTCCCGACGTTAATACATGGCCTTATTGTCGGTTTTGCAGAATGGATTCCGATACGGTCTAAATTGGTTGGATGGTTCTGGTATTGCTCTGGACGGGATTCGTAAGTGGTTGTGACTGTTTATGTTTATGGATTATTTTAGAGAGGAGAAGCAATCTGCAGTAAAAAGACAAACAGATCTTGAATAAAGTAAAATGTATAGATAACCCTTTAAGTAGCGACACCCCATGCTATTTAATTTTAGTTTTGCCCTCCAAGTTCAGAGGGGAATATAGCGCTGACTGACTGCTAATTCACTTTGGTCCCATCGCGCGCTCTATTGTTTATCTTTTAAACGTCAAAATGAGTAAGTAATGAGTTTGTAAACAAATTCCTACCAATATATGTCAACCAGCCGTTAGGATTTTAAAAATTACTTTTTCCGTAAACACTTAAATCCGGTCCGAGTAGAACATCTGATAGATTGTCTATCTGATTGTATCGGATTGCAGAATATCTGATTATTGTTTATGATCTGTGTTTGGGGGGGGGCGGAGTAATGACTATAAATCGTTTTTCTACAAGGGTGTCCCAAGCATTCGGTTATGGATACATCGATAATGTATCTGGAAGAGTAAACAGATAACGAGGCATTTTTCATGTATTCTTCATAATCCTAAATAAAAGTGAATATTTGACCTAATTTGACGGAATCGAAGGCCAAAACCGTAAAAATGAAATCGTTATAGGCTGTTTGGGAGGCTTAAGACATAAAGGTTAAAAGCCTGAGGTATACGTCAAAAGTTCTCCAACTTCCTGGTAGTCTAAACAGATGAAATTCTGTACAATGACTACTTATTGTCTAAAATAGGAAAAGTAAAGGCTTTTGATACCAATTTTACCGTAGCGCCAATTTTACCCACAGTTTCAAATTTTATTCTTATTAACTCAATTTACATGACCATATTTATTAGGAAGAGTTCATAACGTTAGCCACAGAGTGCAGCACAAAACAACTATTGTATTCCCGAGATAGCAGGTTACTATAGCAGCTAGTACAAAATATATTTCCATCTGTGGGAATGGCAGCTAAAGGAAGACTTATACAATTTTAAATACTGATATTTTAATAAGAATATAACACTTTAACAGGTTGAAAACAAAGTTTAAAATTAACAATGTTACATATTTTACAGATTATTAATGTAGAATCCGCAAGGATGTCCTTAAATACGTGTTGAAATTACTAACTCGGCATGTTCTCCATATAATGTTCTACAAGTCTCTTAGTTACCAATAAATTCAAGCGGTATCTCCTGGGGGAACATTTAGGCCCTCTGAACACTGTTATATCTCTACACATCTCTACCCTCACAACACTCTAGATTAGGAGAACACGATGTTTATTCCTAACAAAATCAAACATTATAGAACCTATATAAATGATCGACAGCATCACAGGTTAGAAGGATTTATTGTTTATTATGACCTTTTTCGGAATATTTTGTAAAATTGTACTTATTAAGTGATCGGTTACACCTAGAAATGGATCGGTTTTTTTTCATTTTACCATGACGTAGTCTCTTTTGTTGCGAGACGAATTATTGCATAGTTCAAATCTTAAGAAAAGAACAATGTGCTTAGTTTAATAATTCATAAACATCCTTATCTATTTGTTTAGTCAACAAACGTTATTTAACTTGACAAATCAATATTTCATAACAATATTTTTAATACCTTGGACGGTTATCGAAACAAGTTTGAAATTCATTCTAAAGCAAATTCCTTGTAGATCCCTGAGAAAGCTGGACGCTGGAAGGATGACTCAAGACATTTTATCAACAATGACTCGCCTTATAGTCGCTAGACACAATTCTAGGATCAGCTGTTTCAGTTGCTGATAAGTCTCTACCTAGGTTAAACTTCTTTAGCTTTATTAGCTTTGAACTAATAGTTAAATTTTCTCACGGACTAAACTTTGGAAGTTTAAGAAAGAGAAATTTAATAACTTCAAAAAGAATGATAACAATTTGTCATTCGAATATAAGTATAAGTTCAATTATAGTAGTATACCGGCTGTCAGACTTAGGGTTTCCTCACAAGTTCCTGATAATTGTTGGCTTTAAATTCAGCGTAGAGAATGTTTTCTGATAGCATGACAGTCGTATTTTTAAGAGATGATTTACCTCAGAGAATAGTATACAACAAGAGTGGAAAGTGGCTGTTTCCGGACCGAGATCGAGTTTACGCGCGAGGCTTTAGCTGAGCGCGGAATTTCGATCAAGGCTCGGAATAAACACTTTCTACTCGAGTTCCGAACGATATTTTTCATCACACTGTAGTTAATTAATAATAATAATGAATTAAATAATATAAGTTTAAGAAATAACCTGAAGGTGCTCAATTGATTTCCGCAGTACAATGAAAGCAGTGATACTGTTTACACAGCTGATTAAGTTATTGAGAACAGCTGATTTATGATAAATATACTCTTAGCGCTACTAGCGCTACTTGTGTCAGGAATCATAACTAAATACTAGTATGGAAAATCAACAGCTGATTTTCCCACTGTAGAACGGGAAAACGTTATTATCACGATACTACGGGAATATCAGCTGCTTTTCCATCGCTTAAATTGCCAGGTAAAGTTCATCATATTCCCACTAATGAGGAAATAGTATATTTTATGATAAGAGTGGAAAGTGGCTGTTTCCGGACCGAGATCGAGTTTACGCGGAGGCTTTAGCCGAGCGCGGAATTTCGATCAAGGCACTGAATAACACTTTCTACTCGAGTTATGAACTATATTTTTCATCACACTGTAGTTAATTAATAATAATAATGAATTAAATAGGTAATATAAGTTTAAGAAATAACCTGTAGGTGCTCAATTGATTTCCGCAGTACAATTAAAACAGTGATACTGTTTACACAGCTGATTAAGTTATTGAGAACAGCTGATTTATGATAAATATACTCTAAGCGCTACTAGCGCTACGTGTGTCAGGAATCATAACTAAATACTAGTGTGGAAAATCAACAGCTGATTTTCCCACTCTAGAACGGGAAAACTTTATTTTCTGCACTCGCAGCTGATGTTGAAAACAGCTGCTTTCCGTACAGTGTGATGAAAAATTATATTCTCACTAGTGAGGAAAAATCAGCCTAACAATACAATACAATTTTGAAACAATGCCCATCTGTTTAAAAAATTGTGTTGGTTGTTGTGTTTACTTTACTTCGCCTTTTGTTCATATATTTTGCTTTTGTATCAAATAATTTTTTGCTGTAGTATCGTGAAAAATAGTGTTCAAAACTCGTGGGAAAATGATTTTTCCTGGTGCTTGTTCTCTTTAAATCGCTCGTCTACGACTCGCACCAGGAAAAATCACAGTTTTCCCACTAGTTGTGAAGTATACTATTTCCGTACTCGCAGCTGATGTTGAAAACAGCTGTTTTCCGTACAGTGTGATGAAAAGTTAGTTTAACAGAGGTTAACGCAAGGATGGTATGCTCACAACTCGTACTAAAATGATATAGAAATTATTATATCAAGTATACACTCTGGCGGGGTCACAGGAAATGACAAATTATTATATCTAAATAGCGACTGAATTTTGTTATCTTATTTTACTTTTAATTAGATTGTCTTAGTACATTTTTAAAGCCCAAGCTAGAAAAACAGTCACACTATAGGAAAAATGCCTTCACGCAGAGTTCCCGTTTTGTAGGACAAAATACCTCGTTTCTATTGTATAAAAAAGTACAGGAAATATATAAATTTGTTTCTTCCTTTTCCTATTCGACCAATGTTAATTCATAACTATTGTAGCTCCTCAAGCATTTATCGTAAAACGAGTCTTTACTTCACTTTTCAGAAACTGGAAAAAAACACATTTTTATCTAGAAAAAGTTAAAACTATCGAATGTATTAAACTATCATTTTACTTTACGTTCAAATTGTATTTACTAGTTGCTATTAGTATGCTTTTAATCTATAAAATACAGTTTTTTCTGCCGTAGGATAAACAATCAACAACAGTTATTCTTTATTATGTTTGCTTTTTGTTCGATTTTTTTTTAAATTAACAACCAATTTTCTTAGAAAGTTGGAGACAATTCTGATGATTTCTTTTACCATCCTGAAATTAATACTAAAAATAAAGTAAGTAAGATGGTATAAATTTTAATTTTAAATAACATTTTGTGCGACGGTGAACATCTAAAAATTTTAACTCGGTGTCCTCTAAAACGAAATTTCTTAAATCCATTTGGACTATACACCTTAAAATTTTAAAGTATATAAGTCTACTTGAAGGAGATTTGCTCATAATTAAAAAATTCCCAGAGTGCAGACAAACAACAGTTTTAAAATTTTTCTCTTACCTAAAAGTGAAAATGAATTAGCTGAAAATCTGTCGGAGTTACTAAATAAATCACCGCTTAGTGAAATTAGTGTTTTGTGTTAGTGTGGCTTACTGAAGTTTTGATTTCAAACTAGTAACACATTTAATTTTTCATGCACTAATATCAATACCTTTCAATAGAATACCAATTGTGAAAATTCAGCTCGGATATTGAATTGATTTCTTGTCTGTTTACAAATTTTCGGTTGGTTTCCTCCGAATACTCTATCGATAAAGAGGCGTAACATCGGTTTAAATAATAAACATTCATTTAAATGTAAAGAGTAATATTCTTAAAATTAATATACATTGCATATAATCATTTATTAGCAAGTGACATGTTGTTATAATTACCAATTAGATAGGGCCTGATGCTGATCGGTACGACCGGTCGAAAGCGAGTGCCTTGTCCTTTTCTGCTCATTTACCGTCTTACAAGTGGCGAGTCCAGGAATAAACATATGTTAAAGTGTTGTAAGATTTAAAAAATCACATCCCACTGTACATCATTCAAAGGAGAGAAGGCATGTCTCAATAAACCCGACAGGGGGCTGATCAGTCGGCAGATCTTAATGGTGACTCATGACGGCGACAGCGGATTATAAATGTACGGTGGCGCCGGGCGCAGCGCGCAGTTGGCAAACAACAGTCAGTTTTGTGGAAATGTTTACGACTACGGGTCCAACGAGTCTAGTTGGCTGGTTGGTCCCTAGCCACGCTGCTGAAGCGATGCGCGATACGACGATACGATATAAATCGATTATTAGGATCGCATTATCGGTGTGTAACGCGATGTGTGTATTGTTTACACTCGAAAACGGATATCGTATAGTATTGCAATACGTAAATCGTTTTTGTCGGTCGATGACAAATATCGCATTGTAGTACAACAATTTATCGCTTACAATTACCGTAATTAGGCTTACTAAACTCTGCAACATGGCTATATGCCACAAATGTTTGGTTTTGCAACATTTAGGTGTTAAATAACAGGTGCAATCAGTAACGTGTAAGTTAGCAAAGCGGGTACACCAAGGGGGCTGTTACCCTTATATCTAAGGTTTGTCAAGGTAATTAAGTAATTATTTCCACAAAATATCAAATAAAAATAATACTTTAAGTAATTTTCTTTCGCAGTAACATCATCAATAATAGTTTATGCATTATGACATATACTTTATCTCCTCTATCAATTCTACTAGATAATAACATGAAAACAATCTAAACTTTTACTGAACTTTATTCATGTTATTTGCCTCCTGTAAAACAAACCATCCATCCATCCATCCATCCATCCTCCTGTTATTTGTCCTTTAACATGTTACTTAATAAATAGGCAGAGGCTACGTACACGTCCGACGTGAGCCGCTACTGTTCACGTCCGTTCGAAATGATGCACCGTACGTTACTTTTCCTGTGATTTTTAAAACAGATTGAGAGGCAGTGAAACATAACGAAAACCTCCTAACATAAGCGGTAGCGGCTTACGTAGGAGGACGTGTACGTAGTCACTTCGTAAAAAATAAGGTTACATACCATGTCGTCGTCAATCACAGTACATTACTAAAGTTTTATTAGTTTACTAGTTTCGAGACTAGTACTGTACCATTATAACATTTTTATATCAAAAGAAGCTAGACCACTGTCATCGTCTTGAGATTTAAAACATTTTCAAACATCAACACAAACATGTTATTAAAAATCAGAAGCATTAAACCATTATTTGCATACACTCAATCCCCATTCCCCAACCAAGTGTCCAGCCAAGGACCGGCTTTATGCTCTTAACAAATGGATTTTTCTTGGTCGATTCTTGACAACCAGTACGAGAACTATTTAGCATTCTTATTTACACTCGATAAAATGTGGGCTAAACACGTGTGCAATCCGGGTATTTATACAGTAACGTACCTTCAGAGGGTAGGTGAGAAATGGCAACAGGTCACAAAAGGTCGTAGATAAGTCTCGGTCGCGCGGCTTGTTACTGCCACAAACTTCAAATATTGACTAAAATGTCATTCTACAAGATTTAATATGATATCTAAGCATGCATTATGGACCGAGCTCCACGATTTATCAAATTATATTTAACATTTGCAGCTCTTGAAAGAACAGGATTTATTTAAAAGACAGATTAATAGGGTAATAGAACTATTTTAAGTGGACAGTTTCATAAAACTGTAGTTCATTTTGCTGGTATTGTCAACCTCTTATTTTTGGATTGTGCGTGTATGTCAACACCGATGGCATTTTTTAAAGTTTTTGTAGGTAATGGTCCAATCCCTGACCTTGTTAATGTTTAAAATCCACTTAATTTTATGAAGGAAAAGTAATTTGTCCAATGCCAAAAGGTTTCACTAACGAACTTTCAAAAGTTTTGAGTTTTGGTCAAAATTGATCTTACGAACCTTAGATTATGCTATTATTAATTATGCTACCTAAAACAGTTTAAATTCATGTAATTGGACTCTGAGTACACAAAATTTTGCCATTTTTCTTTTATATAGCGTCTCTTAGGCATATCATATTCAGTTTCAACTCCATAAAAGTTCAATTTATTTCGTAAATGTCACAGATATTATTCGTTTATAATAATTTCTATAAAGGTATTAAATGTTACAAAACAAAAATTAAAAATCCTCATTTCAAATTATAATTATTACTTCTTCCAATTACACGTTCCTTTAAAATATAGCATTTTACCGGGGGTATTCAATTACAATAATCTTGTTCAAATCAGTATAATCAGTCGCCTAACAATTTTTAAGTAAGTCTGTTTAACATTGTCACTTTGGAGACAATAACCTATACTAAAAATGGAGACAATGTTTATAAAAAGTAAAATATTAAACCATATTAAACCTAAAACTTCTCTATTTTTTATTTTGTTATTAGACATCAAGTTAGGTACTAAAACAGTCGGGAATGCCATTGTGTCACAGAAACAGGTTAGCTGAACATTTCATCATGATATATCTATTTGTTCTTACATGCTTCGGCTGTGTTTGGATGTTGGTATTTAAACTCGTCGAATGAGGTATTGAACGCGCGGAATAATAATGAGATGTTTGCTTTGAAAATTCTCATGAGATGAAGTCATCGCCATCCGGCCAGTCACGACAGGAAAATTATAAATGATAAATTACTGACACAAATTACTATCTGGACAATAATATTAAACTGCTAGGAATCTTAGGTTGGTAAAATAATGTTTTAAAAATTTAAATATTTTGACATGGGGCCTGTTTGGAAAGAGTATTTGGCTTAAAAACATTCTTTGATAAAGTTAAAATGTGAGTACAACGGCTGTAAAACATTCTTTCTTGCAGTATGTAAGACTTTCAAGCTTCTCACATTTTAAGATTTTCATAAGTAACTACCATGGAAATACAATATTGAGAAACAACATGCCATAAACCGGCAGTAGAAATCACCATAGTTCAGTAGGACTCGAGTAAGACACAATCGGCACCATTATAAATTCTACTTGTTACTTTTACAAGAGCGCATATGATTAATTTAGTAAAACCAATCTAAATCGTTTAAAATACTTCAAGCGGAAATCAATCAGTAAAATCTAAAGTTTGCTACGTGATCCAACAGTTTACTAAGTAACGTATGCAGTAATGCAGTAAACGTAAATGAAGTTTGTAGCACCAGTCAAAATTACCTATTATGGTTTCAATTTGTGAGTATTGACCAAAACTTTGTTCAGTTTAGTATATTTTGTTGTGTTTAACAACTTATTTATAATATAACTTATTTACTTCCGTCATGCAATCCTTTTAACTCCTATTTCGGCATTCATGCCATTTTCAGCGCCTTGATCGGTGGGAAAATCTCTATTCTCGGCCATGAAGCTTCGTCAAATCGAATTAAAATATTTAAATTCACATTTAAGTTACATGTACACGAAAAAAACACACAAACGGACGCACAACACAATGACTGTTACCACGTGGATTTTTATTTCCGGCTTCCCCGGGTACGGTTGCAGCAATGAATACAGTTTGTATTCTTTGGTTGCAGGCATACTGACTCCGGGGAATCCGGCAACCGTGCCCGGAGAAACCGGAAATAAAAATCCACGTGGTAACAATCGTTGTGATGTGCGTCCGTTTGTGTGTTTTTTATATAACTTAAATATGAATTTTAAATACTGTATTTCAATTCGATTCGACAAAGCTTCAGGCCGAGAATAGAAATTTTCCGACGGATTAACCTACACGACACCGACCAAGGCGCTGACCATGAATGCCGAAATACGTATATACCAGAATAGCAGTGAAAAGGACTGTTTGACGTAAGTAAATAAGTTAGGGGTGCGCCCTACCCAAGATTGAATGATCCACACATCGCCGCGCCACCACCAAGCAGGGTCATGAATATTTACGCTTAAAGACCTTTTTTGTTCTCCTCAATCAACCTGTTATTTTACAGATTTCTACCAAACTATTTGCAGTTTCACACTTTTGAGATTCCAATCTAGGTATTGTACGGTTCCTTTTTTCAAAAACAATTATTCTCCTTACGTTAGGAAGCTTTATAAAAACGCTTAATTTGAAAACGTTACTAATGACCTACCACTTATTTTGAATTAAAATCACGATTTTTAAATCCTATGATACATAGATGAACATTTAGTGAATGAAATAACAACAAACTATATTTACTTGGTTAGCAATTGAGCCTACAATGTGGGAGATGCAAAACCCTTACTTTAGCGTGCTGAAGGCAGGTAGGGCGCACCCTTAATGAGGAAACTCAAAGCCTCACACAGTAATCTCGTCCAACTAAGGTAAGGAATTAAGGACTCAATTTTAGCTGAAGATTGAAAAAGGGTTCCAACCTTGGAAAAAAATTCTAACAAACAGCTTTACGGAGTATTTAACTTTAAAAACTACCCAATCTGCATTCCATCAAGGTGCTGCTGAAAGGGGCGAGCCCGGTCGGATTCCTGCGATACGGTGCGCAGTAGGTGTGATTCCAGCCGCATTCCTAAATGCATTACATAACTGATGCATAGTAACGACCTGGACACTATCCAAACATTGTCCATCAAGTTGACGCAACTGTCCTAGCGCTGCACTGTCTCGAATGCCATCCAGTGGCTGTCCAAGAAAGGTAAAATACTTTTGGATTTGATCAATTTAAAGCTATATCAAAACGAAGCCATGTATTAAGTTTTTAACTTTTTGGCCTTAAGTTGGAATTTTCAAGGCACGGAGAAACTGTTGCTAAAGGTGGTTTTATGGAATCAATTAGTATCTCTTGGAAAAGGTGCGATTTTAAACTTGAAAATTTAACGACCTTGAACAAAATTATAACATTTGAAACGGGTTAGTTTTTCAAGCTCAGTTGATTGTTTCAAAAATAATATTGCATTTGTGATAACTATTGTGTATTATCAAATTAAATACATTAAGCTAAAGTTCAGGACTAAACAAAAACTATGAACAACTTATCGTGGATCGTGGAGGTCTTAACAATTGTATATACCCCCGTCGCAGCAAACCTGCATACTCAGCGAATTTCCAATGAATATAAAACATAACACATTAACACTTAACAGGATTCATAAGAAATATATTCACAAACAAGCGATATTAAAAATATTAATTATTCTCCATAAGAATAACATTGGGGATGAATACGTAGGTTTGCTACAACAAGGAACACAAAATAATGGGTTTTTATGCAAATATCAATAGAACTCATCTAAGTAAAGTCGCATACCAAGTTTCATTCATATACATTTATAAGTAAGCGATATATAACATTTTAATTATTCTCCATAAGAATAACATGGGGACCGATTACCTAGGTTTGCTGCTACGAGAACCATACGTGAAAATTTAGTATTTTGTGCAAACAACGATAAACCCCAACCAGATGAAGTCATATACCAAATTTGTCAGTTTATGTTCATAAATAAGCGAGATATACAATTTTTCTTTTTCTCCATAAGAATAACATTAGACAACGTACTGTGTTTAGCACTTTCAATATCTTAGGAACCAATTGACGTAGAACAATGATAAAAATACCGAATTGTTTGTTTTTTAATGCTGAATTAAATGGTAAAAACTAAAATTTGATTTAAATAGAAATTACATGTGGAAACCCCAAAAAACCCATTTTTTGGGGTACAAAACCCCCCAAAAACCCCCCTTTGGATGGTGCGATTCGTCTGGTTTTCGAACTCGTTCAAATAAATAGTGCTTTACACATTTGTACCAAATTTCATTAAGATCGGACCTTTTTTAAGAGAGTTATCGTGCTTACGGACACATATATATGTGTATATATATATATATATATATATATATATATATATATATATATGCATATATAAAAATTTGAACGAATGGTGTTTTTGGCATCTGGGGACCTCAAAATGAAAAGTTATCATGGTCTCGGGCTTAAGTCTTACCATGAGACCTACGGTAATAGCTTCTTCCCTATAGGGGAAATTCGCTAATATGATAGAACGAGATCAAAACACACTGTAAACGTGATCGAAGGAGATCATACAAAATTGTACAGATGGTAGGGGGAGATCAGAAAAAACTGCATCCATGGTAGAAGATCAGAAAAAAAACTATGTTCGTGATCGGAGGTGACCAGAAAAAACTGTAAACGAGATCAGAGGATATCAGAACAAACCGTATACTTGATCGAAAGAGATCAGAACACACTGGATTCGCGAACGGATCTTTATAATATTTTTAAATTAAAAATTTATTACCTTTTCAATATTTTCTGCAACGGTATTGCAGGAACAAGATGTGTATATCCGAACATGATCATATTGACGTACTGCAGCGTGCAATACTGCATTAGTTCGGCTACATGAGGTAATATAATTTGATACATGCGTAGCCATAGGTTTGCTAGATGGGGGACGTAAAAACCTAATAGTTACAATATTTGTATTTTAAAAGTATACAACGCATAGGTAACAATTTCACTTACAGAATTGTATTAATTATTAACTCGCTTCAACACCACTTGTGAACAGAAGCCGATCTTACCTCAACGTGTCGTGTACGTGCATGCAGATTTCCCTATTGAGCACCGACTCTATTAGGGATCTCCTTATTTGGAACATATCTCTAAATAACCTTCTTGAGTTAGGACTCCGGCCGCTACTTTTATGCTTGCATTTACATTCAATCCAACAGGTAAATATAGAGGGAAAGTTGCAGATAGCTCCGTATCGTATCATTTGATTCCCGTTTGTGTCCGTGAAACTTATAAGAACGATTTGACCTCTGGACCCCACAAACCGTCTACATATCACAGACTTTCTCAAATACGCCTACGGCCCGCGGCCCAGGCGTAATTCGCAAGAACTGTTGTGAACTTGTAATAAAGTGTCAGCTTTGAAGTGACTTTCTCTAACGGGAGCGCTCCTGCGGCGACGACAGCTTAATTTAACTTAGACATCTCCATCTGTTCCAACTACATTGCCTCCATATGTGGATGAATTAATTACGAAAACAAATTGGATAATCACGCAGAACAACTTTCATGATGTTTTAAAATCGCGGCCATTATAGGTTGTCTGCCAAGTCAAAGGTCACAAAAGGAGGACTTTTGGAGGACCGTCAATAAGATTAGGAGGAATCTAAACAAGCTTTGACCATTCTATTTGAAATCTAGTAATTCAGAAATAGGCAAACTAACTCCTTGATAGCTTGAAAAATTCATTACCGCGACATTTTATAAACAACTTTAAACACCAAGGGGGACTTTTAAAGGGCTTGGAAGACCGAAAGACACCCTGCATTAAAACGTCAGAAAATTATTTTTTGTTCAAGCCCTTAGTTGCTAAACTTTACTGTTGGACCTTCAATTTAACAAGAGCTCCACTCATCTCATAACGATCTCGTGTTTGTTGATTGGAGTGGTTCGCAACACGCAACAATGTCCTTAGTAATATATCAATGCACGCATTCCTGCACACGTGCACCAGCAGTGCAATTATTGCATAATATAACCTTGAACAATACTAAGGTAGTCATGCAACAAATTAAAATGTGTAGTCAACGCTGACGTTGTTAGAAGTCGTTTACGCCATCATAATGGCATGAACAGAATGCCAAACTATTTATGGAATTACGTTCATATCTTACGCCTTATAGAAAGATTTTATACGTCTTCCGACGAAAAAATTAGAAATAAACACTAGCATTTAAATCTCTTCATTCTTGAGAAAGGATTTAGAAATCCTTCCCCCTTAAAAACGCTAATTTGTTTATTCTAAAGTTTTTTTCTAAAAACCGTTCAATTTAAAACTCAAGTGAACGCGACAGGCATAACACCTCTTTCAAGTAATGTTAAATTGACTGTGCTTCAACATAATTAATATAACTTCAATTCACACTTGGGTTGGCAGGTTTTTGATATTTCCAATTGCATTAGTTTGCAAAAATGAATGGCGTGTAAAAGAGAAACGCAATCAATACTTAACATTTCAAAATCACCCTCCTACGCCTTCCTTAACCACCATTATCAGGTAATTGGTGCACATTACCATAATGTTATGCTACTAAGTCCTGTTATGTTGAACGTACCCACGTTACTCGTCTTGCTATTTTATATTTGTTGAATAACACGCAAATCTTAATTAGTTCGCTTATGAATTGGTTTCATCTACTCAGTGTGTCCAGAGAAGTTTCACATAAACATTAAACTACTTCTTCCCAAGTCTCGTTAACATACAAACTGTTATGAATTGTTCATCCGTATTATTTGTTGGGAATAGAAATCCACACCCTGCTCGATCGAATCTGAAGTTCTTGACCGAAGTTGAGGTCACAACAGTAGGATGCGGTTGAGGTCGGCCTGGGTCGTCAGTTTGGGACAGGATTATATCAGATGCGGGAATGGTTAGGATATCAGAGACCACGTGTCTGGACAGTCTGGCCCAACACGTGACGAATGGGATTTGAATGATTCAATCTCCCGGATATAATCCAACTAAATGACCCCGGTAATCCTTTGTTGTGACAAAGGTTGAAGCGCCAACTTCGATTTGTTTGGGATACGCTGTATCAGCGGTTGTACAGTTAAATCAGGTAATTTGTTAAGTTTGAAGCAGCAGTGCGTCTGTGAAAACAACAAAAGTCGTTTATATAAATTAGGAAATTAAACTGTCCTCCTTGAAGCCCCATAAACCCCCCTGTCTGTACAGGGATCACCAAAACGAATATTTCCACTAATAGCTCAAACTCGAAAATGTTGAGGAAAACACGTTTTTCCCTATATACTATGTATAGGGGAGAAAGTAAATTATGAATACCCCCGTCGCAGCAAACCTGCGTACTCAGCGAATTTCCAATGCAAAATATAAGTCTTAATACCACATAAAGCCGCATACCAAGTTTCATAAAAATATATTCAAAAATAAGCGATATATCAAATTTGAATTATTCTCTATAACAATAACATTGGGTATGAGTACGCAGGTTTGATGCTACAAAAAACAACAAATATAGGGTTTCTTGTAAATATCAATATTACTCAACTAGGTGAAGCCACATACTAAGTTTCATCAATATAAGTTCATAAATAAGCGATATATGCCATTTTGATTATTCTCTATAAGAATAACATGGGAGATGAGTACGCAGGTTTGCTGCAATAAGGAACACAAAAAATGGGTTTTTATGCAAATATCAATAGAACTCAACTAGGTGAACCAACATTCCAAGTTTTATTAATTTATGTTCATAATTAAGGGTGATACATTACATTTTACTTATTCTCCATAAGAATAACATGGGGGCTGAGGACGCAGGTTTGCTGCTACGGGAATTATTGGTAAAAATCGGGTTTTTTGTGAAAATAACAATAGACCACAACCAGATGAAACCATATACCAAGTTTTGTTAGAATACGTTCATAAATAAGCGAGCTATAATTTTTTTTATTCTCCATAAGAATAGCATTGGACAACGTACTGTGTTTAGCACTTTCAATATCTCTGTAACCATTTGACGTAGAGCAATGGTCAAAACACCAAATTGTGCGTCTTTTTAAGCTGATTCCAATGGAGGAAACTAAAATTTGACTTTTTCAAAAATTATATGTAGAAAACTCAAAAAAAACATTTTAGGGGTACAAAACCCCTCCAAAATACCCCTTCGGATATTCCGATCTGTCTGATTTTCGAACTTAAAGTCATAAATGCTGCTTTACAAGCTTATACCAAATTTAGTCAAAATCGGATTATTTGTACGAGAGTTATCGCACCCACGGACACACATATATACAGTTTCGAACGAATGGTGTTTTTGGGGTCTGGGGACCTCAAAACGAAAAGTTATCATGGTCCCGGGCCTAGGTCTTACCATGCCGACTACGGTAATAGCTTCTTCCCTATAGGGGACATTTTCTAAAAAAAGGAAACTGAACAATAAAACTATAATAGTGTTTAAAAAATTTAAATAAACAAATCTAATTTAAAAATGGTTTTACTATAACGTACTCCGAGCTAACAGTTTGCATATATTTACTTTTAAAGTATATAAGCGTCTAATTTTTACGACGTCTAACTCCAAGTTGTTAACGATTTATTTAATACCTTAATTAAATAATGACAACCGGATGTTTATACATTGACGTAAACAGGAACAGGATATACTGATATATTAGCAGGTTTGCGATGTAGTTACCCTCGTACTATGTGGAGAAAGTGATTTTACAGCTTTGTGCGCATACATAACCGTGTAGTAAACTAAGGAAGTGCCGTTGAACATACCTTCAACATAAAGTAACGTGTAACATATTCTAATAAGAATATTTTATTTTTGGCGTCTCACTGCAGCCGTCGTCTTTCAGTGAAGCCCCTAATTAATTATCATACTACGGCTGGCAAACGTTCACGGCTTAATGATTAAAAATCATCACTCACATAGAAATGTATATGATTGTTGATCAAGTTTAACTTTAATAATCGTTATATTTGTACCACGTCTTAAATTTTATGTTAAAAGATAAACATTTTAAGTTGTTTATAAAAAATCGTCTGGTGCATGATATATGCTTGGTTTTGCACAACTACCTCTGAAATGAAATGAATAAAATTTTGATCGGTAAATAGTCTTTAAAAAATGGTTACAGAAGCTCACTTTTAATCTGTAAACGGCTGATGTTACAAAATATATCCATTTTAATGGTTTGTGTTCTCTTTTTAAATATAAAGTGCCGGAACTATACTGCACTACCGTTACCTTACGGTTGTTATAAAGCAATAGTACCAGGGAGACCAACCATACTCGGTGATATTTTATTCGTTTCGTGGGTGAAAAATATGTCCACTCTACAATACAATACAATCTTTATTCAATGGTTCTAGTCACTGTTTTTAAGAAGTCATTTGTTTACACCTTATGTAAGTGTTACTTTGACAATTTGCTAGTTAATTTATTCGTAGCTGTTATGATTCTTTTGTTTTAAATCTTCATAAGCCCAATATTAAATTTTCCAACTTTCCAATGAGATTTTCAACGAAATATAAATTTTTCTGGGGTTGAGGTTTTTACCAATATATTTTTTTAGGAAAAAGATCCACGAATTCCAAAGTTTTAACAAAATCGATCCGCTGGATTCCGAGATCGATTTTGCAAACAAACAGACAGACATTGATCGTCTAGATTATAGGATCGTACTGCAATCTTAATTGGTAAGTTTTATAAAACAAACTCGTAAAAGCGACTTGAGAAGAAATTTGCGACAGGGCGGCGGCGCGGCTGGGGAAGGAGGGGTTTCATTTCACAGTGTAACTGGAGAAGCCGGAGTCACGGTGCATGCTCGGCACGGGGCCAGGGGGCAAAGGAACGCCGACACGTCACGTGACTAACGTGTTCTTGGAATAACTATAAGTTCGATCTTGTAAAGAAGACTGGTTGTTAAGGCATGTTCGGAGACGTGAACAGGGTTGCTTCAATTTGAATTCTATACGAGCAATGCCTTTATGAGAAAAGGATCCTGGGATCCCATCGAGGTACTTAAACTACGGAAAGAGGAGTTTTTGGGGCTCAGAAATAGATTTAACAAATATTAAATGCCGAAAAACTCTTAACTTTGCTAGAAAACTTATTTAAAAGTTAAAATTTTTTTAATTGGGTTTATGGTTTAAAACAACATATACATAATAGCTGCTCAGAAATAACCAGTAAGCTGTCAAAGTAAGACGTCTATGATGACGTATCACTATGTGGTTAGACTGGGAACCGTAACATGGGGAGTGAGATGGAATTTAGTAAGTCGTTGAATTTTTATCAATGAGACACTATTAGTTCAAAATAAATCTTTTTTATCATAATATTAATATATGAGAGTATTTTTGTTAACATGTTGACCCTTTGATAGAGCAAACATGTTATTCGTCATGTGTTTAATCATAATTAAACATCAATGCCCTTAAAAATCCAAATAAAGTAAACTATTAATTAATTGTACAGTAAATAAATCACACATATTTAATAATTTCACCTTGTGTTTTGTTATTTTTAGTTTAGAAGACGAGCAAAAATTCATGGCTAATTAATTATAAAACACTTGTTATTTTCTTATTGATTTATAATATATAGTTCTGTAGGCGAAACGTGTATGTCAATTATCAATCAATTGTGAGAGTTCATCAAATCGCAGGATGATGGGAGACGAATCAAATTAAAGGTCTTGAACCCAGGGACTTAGGAAAAATATCAATATTTCTGAAAAGTTGCCAGAAAACGAGAAATAACGTAAACCATCCCGCATAAGAAAAGCATAGGGTTTCAAAAACGTCTGCTTTGTTTTAATTAGCATTACAACATGTGGTTAAGTGTATTTTTGTTTACAAACTGACATGTGTTCCTACTTGGAAAAAATTTAGGGGCTATCGCCCTTTAAGCCACTAGTTAATTTATATTGTTATTATGATTGAAGTATTGTAGTATCATACCCAAAAACACAAAGTGTTGACGGGTTGCCAAGTCCTAAAATTATGTGATATCAAAATGTATTCCAAGTCAAAGATAGCACCTTTGATCTGACATTGTTTATCATCACAAATTACTTAAATATGTTGCAATAACAATGCTCGAAAGATTGTTGGTTATTTTCTATCTGTTCTTGGCCAGCAGATAATATTTTTTTAATATTCAATCACAATTGTTAACTATACTTTATTTAGATTTTTAAATTTCAAAATAAAGATTTTGCATCAGTGAATCTGCTGGCCAAGAACAGATAGAAAATAACCAACAATCTTTCGAGCATTGTTATTGCAACATATTTAAGTAATTTGTGATGATAAACAATGTCAGATCAAAGGTGCTATCTTTGACTTGGAATACATTTTGATATCACATAATTTTAGGACTTGGCAACCCGTCAACACTTTGTGTTTTTGGGTATGATATCATTTGTTTTTTATATAATTGTTTATTAAAAATTGTTATAAATGAGATTTCAAGTTGAAATAAAATCAAATATATATCAAGGATAAAGTATTATAATATATTGAACATTAATTAAGATTAATTTACCTTAATTTTACCTAGATAGTTTTTAGAATTTTCTGACAGTTTTTAAACATTATAATATACATTTTTTCGCACCATATGGTAGCTTGACGTTCACTTTCTCATCACCTGCATCTATCCACTTATTTTTGTTTTGAATGTAAGCTATGTAATGCCCTGATGCTGAACTGTTTCCTAAATGGAACACCACATTTTTTAATTTGTATAGAACTCCATTAATTTTGATTTTTGAAATTTGTAGACTGGGTATTATTAGACTTGAAATTTTGTTATCATGTGTTTGCCAAAGTTGTAGTTAAAAAATTATGAAGTTACTAGTAACTGAGATGGATGTTTTTGATTAGTACTTGGGGGCAGAGCTTTTCTCGGGGAAGGCCAGTCAGATTGTTTAGATGACTTGGAATAATATTTAACCACTATCCCCTACTGATAATCGGATTTTTTTAACTCATTTGCCTCTTTTCTACATTTTTTTAGATACCTCAAGTTGCTATTTATAGCTCAATGTCCCTTTATTTTATTTTAATACTCTATATATGTAATCTTCACTCAACAGTTTTAATCACTGCTCTCAGGAAACTACATGTTAATAATCATAAACAACGTGAGTATTACTTTGACAGTTCATTAATTGATTATAAACAGCGGTTACAATTCTTTTGTTTTGATGTTAAACTCCATGAGCCCAATGATAATTTTTTTGAATTTCCATTTTTGTTTAGTGAATTTACCCTATCACCAAAGCTATTACCATAGGTGAAGAAACATAGGTGGTTATTTAGTGAAGAAAGCTATTACCATAGGTGGCATGGTAAGACCTAAGCCCAAGACCATGATAACTTTTCATTTATAGGTCCCTAGATTCCAAAAACACCATTCGGTAAAATTTGTGTGTGCGCGTGTGTGTGTGTGTGTGTGTGTGTGTGTGTGTGTGTGTGTGTGTCCGTAAGCACGATAACTCGTAAAAAAGGTCTGATCTTAATGAAATTTGGCACAAATGTGTAAAGTACCATTTATTTGAATAAGTTCGAAATCCAGACGAATCCACCATCCGAAGGGGGGGGGGTTTGGGGTTTTCACTTTTAATTTTCATTTTAATCAAATTTATAATTTTACTATTGAATCCAGCTTAAAAAACATATAATTTGGTGCTTTGATTATTTCTCTACGTCAATTGGTTGCCGAAATATTGTGTCCAATGTTAATCTTATGGAGGATAAGCAAAATGTTATATATCGCTTATTAATGAGCATATATTAATGAAACTCGGTATGTGGCTTCATATGGTTGGGATTTATTGATATTTGCATACAAAACCCATTTTTTTTGTCCCCATGGCAGCAAACTTGCGTACTCAACAGCTATAATGTTATTCTTAAGGAGAATAAGAAACACGTGACATCTTGCTTGTTTATGAATATAAATTGGTAAAACTTGGTATGTTGCTTCATACCAGTGGTGATCCATTGGTATTTGCATAAAAACCAGATTTTCTTGGTCCTCGATGCAGCAAACCTGCATACTCAGCCCTAATTTTTTGTATGGAGAATAAATACAATGTCATATCTCGCTTATTTATGAATACGCTTTGATGAAAGTTGGTAAGTGGCTTCATGACTTAGTGAAGTACCATCTTAATTTAGCTGAGTATGCAGGTTTGCTGCAAAGGGTGTATTTTTACATTATTTGATTTTTCCTGGAGATGAGACCTGTCTAGAACTTATTTTTATCCCAGAAATTAGTTATTTCCAACTTTTGAAGGAAATCGTTGGTGCCATTATTGAGATCAGTGTCGCAAGCAAACACGGACGCACGCACGCAAACCTTACTCATATCAGAGTATCATTTTCACGAGTTGTGCATATCGAGTCAGCGAGAGGGAACCAGGCGATAAATTGACTGTGGAGTAGTTAATCGAAATTGGCTTTTCTTTTAAGATTTTTAAGATGATTAGGATGAAAATTTGGAATATAAATTTACTGTCGTAGCTGGTTGTGCTGTGGTTGCAGTTTGAACATTTGTGGTTAATTTCATTGAGTGCCTGAATTGAAATTCCAGGGGTTGATGATTCGAAATAAGGAAATTTAAAAATACCGCACAGTCTTGTTGTTCAATTGTAATAAATGGTGGTCCCAGTTGATTTGTAATATCTGTAGAATTTAAAATCTGGTAATTTCTTCGGTAGGATATTACAATTTTTTTAGTGGAGCATTGGTTTCGTAATTGTTTGTTAACGTCACGATTGGTGGGCAGTTGAAAATACATTGTAAAACAAAAATTTGCTTAGCATGACACGCCATAAACCTTTTTGAAACCGAGATTTCCCAGTTCGTCTATATTGTTAGTAATGTCTTGAATGGCTCCTAATTTAGTATTATGAATTTGCCAGATTTGACCAGGGATTTTTTCTTGAGATTTTATTCCAATTTGTAATTGTTTTAATTCTGGTCGGTACTCACTCCTTAGCCTATTATTTTCGGATATAGCTGATGCTTGCGCCTTAACATTTTGAGGGTCAAAGTTTAGAATTAATAGACCAGAGAGTGAAGTCACGCGAGATAAAGGCTACATATTTTGGCCACATGAAAATACTGCATAACCAGCATCAACAATACAACTGTTAAGCGTTAATCCCTGACTTTTGTGAATTGTAATTGATATTTTACTACTGCATTAGGAAACTGCTTTCGGAAAACGAATGCTCCATGAATTACTTCAAATTTTGTGGACGATCTTTGAATTTCAATATCTCTTTCTTTAAAAGTTATAATAATGTTTTCGATTGCATCGCGTGCATCTTTAGTAAAGTCTTTTACAACACCCACTGAACTATTAATAACAAGACCCTGACTTATTTATTAATAACTAAGCCAATTTTGGTGACAAGTCTATTCAGGCGAAACTATTATGTATTATACTATCGTCTGTGTGTTATTTGAAAACCCTTAACGACTAGATGTGACTTTTGTGGTTTTTGAAAACGTCCTCCTTCTTAGCCTCCTAAGCTCTCAAAGTTACAATGTTAAAATTATTGCAAAATTAAAATAAATTTAAATTGAACATATAACAGCTGTTAATACTGACAAAACACAGTAAAGAATCAAGAACACCGTTTTAAAGCTAACCTCTAGAACAGACTATTAAATTATTGCAAATGTGCTTATTGAGTAATTTTATTTAGTGAGAATATGCTCGTTCATTTTGAAGATGAGCTCGTTAGCTTGGCTCACTCGCCTCCAGGTTGAGCTCGTTCGCTACCCTCACTCGCCTATTTATATATATATAACCAGAAATATACATATATGTATATATATATATATATAACGAGAATATATATATATATATAACTAACTTCGGCATCGACAAAAGAACTTGAGATGCCATTCAAGTAGATTTTGTATTTCCATAATGAACATATGTTTATACCTTTTAAGTATGTTTAGATATAATCTATATAACAGCTGTTTGGTGTAACTAACTTATATAACTAAATAACATACTAACCCGACTTTGTTTTTAGATTTCATATTATGTTTATTGCATATTATGTTATGTTCGATGTATTATAGTATGTATAGCTTAAACGAATTAAAATATTTTCTTTACCTCTATACCCTTTTGTTCGGTTAAATTCACTCAATGATTTAATTTGAATTTACAAGCCAGCTGATCAGATTTGTTTTGGAACACATGCTATACTTGGATTTTTGTTTACGTAGTAAATGTAAACAAAGCAGACATCAAATTCAGTAACAATTTTGAAAGTGGAATTTAATATCATTTGTTTTAAAATATTGTGTTTGCAAACTTACAATTTAGTGTCAAAAGTGTAATATGTGAGTAAAAACAGAAGTCTGTGCGAAATTTCGTTCAAGTTTGATGAGAAATAAAGTTCTTAAGCTTAATGAACAAAATGAAGTGGACAATTTGTGAAAAAGGCCAAAACTACAAGATTTAGGCTACTTTTATACGTTAATTTCTCGCTTCTCAGACCTTTCTTAAACCAACTGTTGTGATTTTTTGTGTTTAGTGAAAGGGTTTAGCATATAAATGCACTGCCAGATTCACTTAAGGCTGTAATACGCTAATTTGAGAAGTGAAAAATCGTCTCATTCTGCTTCGTGTTAGTATAGCACGGGTCGTGTGGTGGACTTGGCGACGTGACACGACCGTGCCACTAGATGAATAAATAGTTCTGAAATTACTACATATGTTGTTGTTTTTTATTGAAAAAGTATTTTTAAATTATTTCCTCTGAGGTTTTAACAATTTTACGTTATATTAATGCGATGGCGAATTGTTTACTTAAGTTTAATCTAAATTAGTCCGGAGGCCTTTATTGGAAAACCGACAACCATTCGACAAAGGAGAATCGGAGCCAGTAGGATCAGAAGACCAAAGCTCTGGTTTGATTCGGCCTTACGTTATCGAGGAACATCGTAAGACACTAAAGTTCACCAAGAAACAAGGCAATTGCAGACTCATGGTAGCGGGTCGTTCCGAGTGCTACTGAGTAGTTTACTCCGCGTCGACTATAAGCTATAAACCCGCGTTGGTCCTAAATCACCTTGTTCCTGACACGGATGAGCGTTTCTCTGTCCCAATCTGTATTCCATGCCGTGGCGCTTTGGAAGACCATAGTAATAATATTTAATCCAACTATCGGAATTAAACAAAAAATTATTTATTGGTAAATCTTTAAACCAACGTAGGCCTGAGTCCTATCTTCCCCTTCCTAACGGGGTAAGGCCCCGTTTTTGGGAACCATTCCGACATTTCGTTAAGTGAGTAGAGAAACTGTACAAACTCATCTCAGAATGACCGGCTTGGGAGGAAACCGAGACGTCCCGAATGGTAAGATGCAATAATTAATTGCTACCTCACTCGGTTGCATTTGTTTAACATTATACATTGCATTTTTTACTTCTAATATTGTAGTTTATTGTTTATATGATTTTCTTATTTTCAAGACGGTTTTATTTGGATCCTTCTTCACAAATTACTTGAATTAAATATGTACACACACTAAGATAGTTTTAATTATTTGTAAGATTATGTTCATTTCATCACTGCACACGGTAATAATTTAATAGCAAGTTCTGTTGTAAACTGTAAGCAGCCTATGGCCCGATGCGATGTGTTAAATGTCTCACTAACGTCGTCGTGTGACTATTGATAATCGAAGATAGTTTTTAAGTAGACCGTAAGTAGTGCCCTGATCCTTGTCCTGAGCATACGCGAACTTCCCTATATGTTGTATCCAAGCACAGAGAAGTTATATATCACTTCTTTGTGATCCAAGTGTGACCGAAGTTCTCTGCTCAGTTCATTGCTTCTTGTAAAGCACCTCTTCACCTTATCGACACGCATTGGTAGCCCGTGAATATGATAACGGCTTCACGTCCATACGGTCTCCTGATAGAAAAACTTTATAATTATAATTTTTAAAGGAAAATAATTTGTAAACTTGTCATTCATTTTAAATTTGCACAAATACATTTTTAATATGTTTATTTATATTGTTTTGAGTTTTTACAACCATTTACCAAAGCCAAACAAAGAACAACCAACACATGGGACCTCGCTATCTTATATTTAAAGCTTGCTTAACTCAATGCTACTTAACTTACAATATAGATGCCACATTCCACTTACTAATCACCAGAAATAATTTCATTTTGCCTTTTGCTCCTAATTAGTTATGTTAGTTAGCTTATCCTAGCGAAAACATGAGTATTGACATGATGATTGTTTGTTATATTAACGATTATGCATTTCAACTTCTGTATTATTTTTTACGATGGAGTTCCTAAACAGAATCAAGCAATAAAGTGGCACAGAAAAGAATCACAGTGAAATAGAAGGAAAGTATTAAAATACAAAACTTCACTATATTTCAAAATCTACTTATAATGCGATCCAAATTTTGAAATTTGCATAAACTTTTGTGGCCAATAAATATAATTAACTATCACGTAAGACTGTTTAACTTAATCTTAAGTACCTTTGAAACCAATGAGTTGGAGAAATCAACTATCAAATCAATCTAATTATACATACATTATCGTCCAATCACGATACATTGATCAAATATAAAATTAAAATGACATCAAAGCTTCGAGACGATATCCATTACAAAGCTTCTCTCTTCCCATCAGAAGATCATCTTCATCCCACGGCCACCTACCTCAACTCGAACCCATCTGGCCCTCTATCATTACCCTAAAACTGATCATGGTGGGTCCGTTATAAACATGGACTCCCCACTCGAATTCGATTACGATTTCAGAGATAATTTGAGGACATCGACTGTTCTGTATGGAGATAATGGGATTTTGTTATGCCCTGTGAACCGATGGAAGTGGTTGGACTTGTAAAGATCATTATTGTTTTATGCTCGTCTTGAGTTTGAACTTATTAAAATATTTTTTAATATTAAAATACGAATGATAAAAATTCAATTTTAAAAAATATTGTAGACTAGGGTCTAGTAGGTGTCCCATCGACAAAGCATTGACAACAGTAGGCCGGACTTCTGTGTGAGGGTGAGTGCGCGTAGGGGTGCACAGCTGGCCAGATAAACTATAGTTTGTGAGTTTCATAGTGGGTAACTCATAAAATGACAAGGATAATCCTTACTTCTTAACATATTCAACATTTTAAAAGTTAACTATAATAGATAGACTACCTACCAATTATTAGGTAGTTATATTAAACAGTTTATTGTAGTTATACAAGCGAATCTTGAAAAAGGGTGTAAATCGTACATAAGGTTTGTATTAACACGCCACAAGAGTGCGCTTCAAGAAAGTCGAATCCCTGCGTAGAGTGTAAAATACTATAAATAACGTTTATTGAAAATGATGTATCAATTCTAATAGATTTTCTTATGCAGAAAGTATTGGGCCAACAACATAAATATAAACGTGCCGACCCGGGAATTTAAAAGGTTGTATGAGTTACATTCTGAAGTGAACCTAATTAACACTTTTGATCAGTCAACGTATGAATCTGTAAGTTTAAAAAAGTCTGAAAATCAACATAGGTGTTTTCAAGGGCAAGTATTTACAGCTTTAAGGAACATCAGGTACCTATGACTTCAGAAAAATAAGGTAATCGGCTGAATATGGGCAAATTGGCTTACTTTAGGATTATAAAATGTAGGTTGATAGAAAAATAAATAAATCAATAAAACCCTTAAAGTACGATTATTGCTTAGCAATTGAGATTAGCTTGCCGTATATTATAATAAACGGTATCAGGAAACTGACACATACTTTCTCCCTTTTAGCCAAACTTTAATGACAAAAATATTTGTTATTTGAGTGATTTTTTTTTTATTTTAATTTTGTTGTCCCTGGCCTTTTTACAATAGATAAACTCTTCTAGTACTATTCATGAGTATTTTATCAAAATATAAATATCTAGGGCAATCTAGTAGCAATATAATATTACATATTTCAAGTAAGATAATATTTTTTTCATAATTTCAAAATTAAAAAAGTCACGCCCGTCCTTTGTCCCTAGACCTAAAACTTTAACTTTAAAGCTCTACCAAACCGTTTTCGATTTTTATTTCTAACTAAATGTACTTGTTTAAAAACAATCAACTATTTTAGTTCACAATAACTTGACATATAATTTTTTTAAGTTTTTAATTTACCGTTCACTTGGTAAAATAAACCTGTCCCTGGGAAGTATTGTCACTACCGTCCGTGCAAATTAAGGCATTTCAGCTTACGATATTGGCAACCCTGTGGCCATGTTTCCAGTTGTGAGATGTTTACTGTTGTTTTAGTGGGTCTGTGTTTCTGCACAAGGATTTTACTTTTATTTCCATGAGAAATAATCTGTTTACTAAGGTAAGTGTGTAATTTAGAATTCATAGGTGTCACAGAACGTCCACAATGTTTAGCTCATTTAAACTAGCTGTAAATATTATGTCTGATGTACTTTTGTTTGCTTGAATAATGGACAGGTTAGAAATATAATTCTAGCCGGCAAAGCCAGTTCTACCACTCACGGGGAGCAAAATTTCCCTAAATGTCACTGCCGTCCATGTCACGCCCGTCCATGATTCTGTCCTGCCCGTCCAGACTCGCCTGGACGGTAGTGACTGAAATTTCTGAAAGTTAACACATTTATAATCCCTTATATAATTATATATTTCTAATTATAAATATGTTTGCTGGCACTTAGGTCTTATGATATGAATCAAAAAGGAGTTTTGTGTAATAAAAAAATAAAAATTAAACATTTGTACGGCGTTTCTTTGGCCAATTTCAAACTACATAATGGCTTCATATTTGGCGATGTAATTGCATTTTTCATGGTTTACTAATGGGTTTTAGCGTTCTAAATACGAAAAAACAGCAAAGTGCATTTAGGCCTATTTCCCACCAAGTGTGTAATGTTTAAAATACAATTAATTCATATATTAATTTATGCTTATTTCCATAACATTTTCCACCCTTAAACTATTTATAAATTACTTGGTATGGTTTTCAAATGAACTATCATTGTATTCAAAATTGGTTCTACATTTTCTAAAAATGTATTTAAACAAGTTTCTTTTTAACTATGTATTAAAAACTAGGCAGATTTTTGTTTCTTTCTAGAATGGAGGGAGTTACTGAAGATGAATTTAGAGAAAGGCTTAAAAACATGAAAGAAGAAGGATTGAAAAGAACTGCTGAAAGGGAAAAGGCCAGAAAGGAAGAATTACTTCAATTGGCTACTAAAAGAAAAGAGCAACGTGTCAGTTTGGAGAAGAAAAGAATTATGTTAGAAAAAGAAAGTAAGGAAATTGAGGAGCTAAGACAAAAGTTAAATGAAGAATTCCGAAAATTGAAGGAAGAGAAGATAAAGTTAGCAGCTGAAAAAGAAAAACTTAATATGAATAAAAAGGAAAGTAATGTTGTTGATGTTGGAAAAAACCCAACAAAAAAAGAAGTTTACGTTGAACATGTGCAAAGTACTTCCAAACGACAAGCAATGATTGGTAGTTCTAAGAATAATAAAACCAAAAAGAAGAAAACTCCTACACTTAACTTTAAACAAATTGAGGAATTTCGTAAAAAGGACAGAGATAGAAAGAGAGCTGAAAGAGAGAAAATTAAGAATGATCCTGAAAGCTACCTTGAGTACCGTTTGAGAGAAAAACTTAGAAATTATCGAAGGAAAGAAAGTGGACAAATAAAGCCTATTTCAAAAATGGATATAAGAAGTGCAAATGCTCAAAGAAAGCAGTGGAGAGAGAGGCAGCGAAGGCATAGATTACGACTGAACAGAGAGAAAGCACTTGATACCCCCCCTAGCTCACCTGAAAACCAGGTTGTTATAGCAAAACCACGTGAGTCCAGGCAAAGTGTTTCAGGAAAGAAGACTATACAGAAAAATAGATACAAGGAAAAGAAGCATATCCAAGAGTTAATGACACAACAAAAGAAAAGAGAACAGCAAATTAATATGTGGAAAAAGAGGTTTTTTAGAGAAAAGGCAAAGAACGCAGCATCTCCTTCGCCAAAAAAGTTGGCCAGTCAAATTGTAAAAAAGGGTCAAAAAGAGGTTTGCCGCCAGCTAGTTTATGGATGTGCTCTTCAAAAACAGTTAAAGAAGAACAGTGAAACATGTACAACCAGAAAAGAAAAAAGAGAAATGTCAAAGTTTGTCAGTGGTCCGGTGATAAAAAAAGCTGGCTTGATGAAAAGATTGTCAATTGACAGTGTTTCTACTCACTTACAACGTAGGTATGCAGTCAAACGAGGTACTACTGACCAGAAATCTCGTGTAGGAAGAATAAAAAAAATCAGAGGCCTCGTAATCAAATATTTTCTTGATGATGAAAACTCTGTACAAGCTCCAGGAAAGTCACAATGCATTACACGGAAGAAAGTAAAAAAGCAAAAGCGCTTCTTGTTGGATTCAGTACGAAACCTTCATAAGAACTTTGTTTCTAAGACTGGGATTAAGATAAGCTATTCCTCTTTTAATATGTTGAAACCTTTTTGGGTTGTTGCGCCAAAGGAGAATGACAGAGATACTTGCAAGTGTGTAAAACATGCTAACTTTGACCTAATGATAAGACCTCTGGCAAGAAATCATATTCTAAAAGTAAAGAGTACAAAAGAAGTTTTAAAAAATGTAGCTTGTTCTGTAGAATCGAAGGATTGCATGTATGGTACCTGTGATAAATGCAAATCAAAATCAATTAAAGACAGTGACATGGATTTAACAAATGTAAATGTTGAAGATGAGATAACTTACTGCAAGTGGGTTAGGAAAAAAGTTGACAAGATTAAAAAAGGAAAACCAAAGAATGAATCAACTATAGGAGAAAATGATGCCGGTAACGTTAATGAAAATAAGAATGTGACGCAGTGCACGATTGTGGTAAAAGAGAAAAAAAGGTGTACAATAAGATACCTGATTGACCAATTAAACAGCTACCTACCTCAGTTCTGTATTCATGTATACAATGCGTACCATCAACGTGTATTCTTGAATGGAGCGAAAAAAGATCTCAAGACTAATGAAATCTTAATAGTTGTTGATTGGAGCGAAAATTATTTGTGCCGCTACGCTGAAGAAATCCAAAGTATGCATTTCGGAGGTTCTAGGTCACAGATTTCACTTCATACTGGGGTTTTGTATACTAAAGAATCAAAACTTAAGCCTACTTCATTCTGCACCATATCCTCCTCCAAGTATCATGGCCCATCTGCCATTTGGTCGCATTTAGAGCCCATTTTAAATCTAATTAAAGACAAGTTCCCAAATGTAGACACACTTCACTTCTTTTCAGATGGTCCTACAGCGCAGTACCGCAACAAAGAAAATTTTTACTTAATGGCAAGGTTTGCTTACGATTTTAACTTCTGGAAAGTGTCCTGGAATTTAAGTGAAGCCGGTCACGGCAAAGGAACAGCTGACGCAATTGGAGGAGTTGTTAAAAGAACGGCTGATTCTATCCTTCTAAAGCAAACCGACATCATTGATGTGCATTCTTTTAAAGAAGCTGTTTCTTCTCTTGCAGTTTTGATTTACGTGGTAGATGAAACAAAAATAACAGCAACTGAAAAAGGCTTACCATCATCTCTTACAGCCATACCAAAGACAATGAAGATACATCAGATTACATGGGCTAGGACAAATCCACAAACACTTGGAGTAAGGCTGTTATCATGCAAAGATTGTACTGGAAGCATAATCTGTTCCCACTTCCCAATTGACTCAGGGAAATTTGGAATGCCAAACAGCATTATTGCTGAACGTATCCTTTTCAATGCTTATTTTGTGCACAAGTACACCAGTATATTTGTACTATTTACTTAGAAAGTTTTTTAATCATGTTTTATTTTAAAATCGAGTAATGATTAAATAATTAATTAAATTGATTGATTTAATTGAAATCTAATGAATCAATAACCAACTGAATAATTTAATTTTAATTTCAATTTAATTAATTTTTTTATTTAATTAAAAATTGCATCAAGTTCAATTTAAATTAAATTAAATTTTAATCCAATAACTTAAAAGAAAATAAATTTCAAAAAATTCCATTATCAATCAATATATTGATTAATTTAATTAATTAATTAATTTCAATTTTAAATTGAAAAATGCTTTCACATATTTCCTTAACAGACCATACAGGAAAGACTTCCCTTCCGAACAATATCCTTACCAATGATGTGACGGTGTCTCCCACCCCATTGTCAGTGTTCCAGGAAACTAATGATATGGATTGTATCCTTTTACAATAAAAAATGCACCAAGATAGTTTATTGCATATTATTAGTAAATAACTTCTTAGTACAACTATTATTATGATTTATATCGTGAGGTAAAATCTTTGTCATAATTTCATTTTAAACTTCCTTTACTTCATCTTTAGCTACTACTGCGCCCGACACAACTGAAAATGTCCAGCCTGGAGACTGGGTTTCAGTGATTTACGACAACACCTGGTACCCTGGAGTTGTGGAAGAAGTCACAGACCAAGACATGACAATCAACTTTATGAAACGTTCCGGAACTTTTTTCGTCTGGCCAACCAAGCTCGACAAACAAAGTGTCCCCCTAAATGGAATTTTGAGCACCTTAAATCCGCCCATAAAAGTTTCCTCGAGGCTGTTTAAAGTTGAAAACAGTGATGAAATCGATCGATTGTGTTCAATTTATGTTGATTAGTATCACATCAGTGTAGTGTTCATTATGAGCTTTATAAGCTTATAAGTTTATTATGAATTACTGTAGAAGGAACTAAGAAAGTACTAAGAAAATAGGATGTTTCTTAAGTAACAAATTTTATTTTCTTACATTTAAACTAGTTTAAGTACCAATTTTCATACTTTTTTACTTTAAATAGTAGAAGTATTTTCTTTGTGTTTTTCCAATATTCATTTGACTCCAGTCTTATTATTAGTCTCCCCAAGACTATCTTAACCTTAATCAATTAATAAAAGGTATTAATTAAATTTAGATTTTCACTGTAATTGTATTATTTTTATTGAATTCCACCATTACAGTAGTGAAACCTCACTCCCGTCCGTATCAGTCACAACCGTCCAGTTTGCATTATTTTTGTGTCACGCCTGTCCATACTTGTCACTCCCGTCCAGTATGTGTGAAAGTTCATAAAATATTGAAATAAGAATATAATTGACTTTTTAATACTTCAAAACTAAGATATTAAGTAGCAGAACAACATAAAAAATGGTTTTCAATCATATAGGGTACCTTTGGTTCACACTAACACAAAAAAAATTGTTTTTTCCCTTATTATTATGTTTCTGTGCAATTTGTACCCAAAAAAAATTGTATTATGCTGTCACAACCTTACGTGATTTTTTTTAAATAAAGTACCCCCACTGAAACAAGTTTTATCCCTTACAACAGCATTCAAACGACAGTTGATATTTTGTTTATAGCACAAAAAGTCATGGACGGGTGTGACAAAATGTTGTGTCTTGTAACAAAAAAGTGCCAAAACTAAAATGAAACATTAGAAATTAAGCTTTAAAACGGTTTATTAATGAAAATAGATACTCCAAGGTATTTAGTGAAATATAATACAGTAAGAAATTCAAACTTTTATCCCTGCGAAACAAAACAACCAAAATTTAAAATTTAAAAAAAATCACTCATTTACTAAATATAGAATATGAAGTATAGATAAATGTACAGAAATTGTCTAAAATAGTTGTTTTCAGAAATATCCACCCAAATTGCTTTTTTGGAGGCACTATAGAGTCCGTTGCTACACACAGTAGTTTTGAGAGGGGAAATGCCCCCTTGCCCCCCACAGGGTTAAATAGCAACACATTTCGAACATCATCTGTTGGTCAATGCTAACTTGACCTGCATATCAAATTTTAATGAAATTGATGAGTAAATAAGAGAGAAATAGTTATTTTTGTATTCCCCATAAGAATAACATTGGACAACGTACTGTGTTTACCGCTAAATGAAAATTTCAATTTTCTCCGCAACTAGCAATCGTAGAATAGTAATTTAAAATACTAATTTATTTAGTTTTTTGAGCTCTTTTTAATGGTGAATAGTAATATTTGTTAACATTTATGATTTTTTATGAAAAATCCAAAAAACTGAATTTGTGATGTTTTAAGTCCTGTAATTTCTGAACCCGAATTTTCCCAGAAATTCGGGTGGTGTCGTTTTGTTGGAAACCTAAAGTTCTACAAACCACAAAAGTTTAATCAAAATCGTTTGAGCCGTTTTTGAGAAATTTGGATTTTTCATGTTTTTTGACGGTTTTTTGGGGATAATTACCCTTAAAAATCAAAAATTCAAAAAAATGAAAAAAACGCCTGGAGATATCGTGGATTAGTACCTACATACCAAATTTCATAAAAATCGGCCCATAGGTTAGGGCTCTAGCTCTGTACACATCCACACAGACACACACACACACACACACACACACACACACACACGGACACACACACACACACACACACACACAGACAGACATCACGTAAAAACCACTTTTTGGGTTCAGGGAGCACCAAAACGAATATTTCCACTAACAACTCAAATTCGAAAATTTTTACGAAAACAATACTTTCTCCATATACTATGTATAGGGGGAGAAAGTAAAAATGATGTGGTGTCTGTCTCTCTCCCTCTCTCTGCCTATTGTTCCATCACGCCAAAACCACTGGACCAGTTCTGCTGAAACTTTACACAAATATAGCCTATGTACACAAATATAGTATATAATCAGTCATAGGCTTATTGCCGTTTAGAAAAGTCCTCAGGGCTCTGCCCCCCGGGACTTCCAAGTTCCCATGTTATTCATATGGAGGAGAGTTTTATTAGGTTTATGTCACATGCGTTTTTCCTTAATGCAACCAATTCATTAAAATAAACAGCTGTTATAAGGATTATATCTAACCACATATTGTCATTGTTTTTTTTTACAATTTTTTTATTCTGAATTTTTACCTCGTTGCGAATTGTTCGCGAAGCACGGGCATTATTGATGTTATAAAACTGAACCGATCATAGATTGATAACCTTAAAGTCATTAATATTCTTATTGTTCATCTTGGCTATATTTCAAACCAATGTGCGAAGCTCAATGACATTTATAAGAAAGAATCCTTACTCAAATCGTCTGCGGTGCAATGAGGATATTCATATAACATTTAGCACATCAATTCCATAAATTCTTGGAGACATACAGTACATAGAACACAAGAATGACGTATAGGCGCTTTAAAAAATCATAATTTTACACACTCAACAAAATTTCGTTAGAGAAAAATTACTTCTTGATCAATACTAAAGCATAATTTTGAATCTGAATGCTCTGTTGATTCATTTCTGGCGCAGCGGGTTGTAGGCTTCCACTAGTTAATGGGCTAATCATAGAACAAACAAGCGCAAGTGTTCCCCAGATCCCTAATAACAACACATGACGATGGAGTTAGTCGAACACAACGAGATTACGTTCAGCAGTCAGCCGCCTCTGTTGTAACTTTGATTTGGACATTCTTCGTGGCATTTGTACAAATAAAGAGTTGTTCATATGTTATTGAAAATAGGAGGAACAGATATTCTGGCATTTCTGTTCCATTTAAACTAAAAAAAACTTCTGGACCGATTGACCTAAAACTTTATGTATCAAGGTTCCTTGTGTTTCTGGCATACGAATAGACTTATTCAAGTTTCAAAAACCCCATCATAGAAAAATAAACCAGGTATATAGAAAAATAAACCAGGTATATACCTGGTTTATTTTTCTATGATCCCATGGTGCTGCGGTCCACGGGTCATTTCAGTTCCAGTATGATCAGTCCAAGCACCTATCATCGCTTCAAGAAAAATATATTTTCTCCATAAGAATAACATGACAACTTTAAGGCCAGAGAGGCGGAGCCCTAATCTCGGCGTTAAATAAGTATCCAACATTGTTGATAAATGAAACGGGACTAATATCACGCAAAAACCTTAAAGAATAACATGAAAACTTTTCCAGAGGAGCGGAGAACTTTTTAAGAGCTATTTAGAAATTTAGAAAACATATTTCCTCCATAAGAATATCATGCAACTTTGATTGCCAAGAGGCAGAGTCCTGAGGACTGGGTGAAAAAACAAAGAAAACGTATTTTAAATTATTTGTTCCTTCAACGTAGTATGGCCCAAAAGCAGTTTTGAGGAGCAGTTTTCGAAATTTCAGGACACAGAAGAATTAGTACTTTATAGCATATACATAAAATATATTGATTTGTTTATATTGATTACCATGGTAACGCCTATGTAATTGTCCCAAACCATATTGGTCTATGCTCACAATATCCCCGAGCGACCAACCAGACAGCTATTACTTTTTATATGGTGAGTTATTACCGGTACTTTCTACTTCAGTTTATCTGCACGCTCAAACCAACTTCCATTGACGCCCAGTGCTAACCCCAACAACCATGAAAGGCAACTCAAACAACACGGGGGCTTGTGCCGAGGCGTGAAACTTGTTTGTTTTGTTCGCAAAAACTGACGGAACTGATGAAGTCATTTGAAACGTGTTGTCGAATACGATGCGGCCTCACTAGTTACCGAGGTCAAGGTCGCCGGCTGGCCTGTGATGACAGCGAGAGGTAATGAGCACTTGGATGACCTCGGTTGTGCCTACCCTCCCTATGGGGCACTGCAGTGCTCGGTCATTGGTCAACATGATGATTTGGCCAAATCCATTGTTTTCAAATAGTTATATAGATTTATGATGGTTAAGTATTGTAACGTCTTGATCTTAAACGAATCAATAAAACTCTTAAAGTACGATTATATTCATTATTTACTTGTATAAAATTACCTTTTGCAGAATCAATCCACGAAAATCAAACAGAAAAGTACTAAAATGTGTAACGTAGAAGATTGAATATCTTCTCTCTTTTTAACTAATTTACTATTTAATTTAAAAATCATGTACAGTAAATCTTGAGATTTCTCAAGTGACGTCTTTGAAAATATAACGATAGAAACGACTCGTCTACTAAAGTATAAGTCTAAATACGAATAGCCTTAAGTAACAATCCATTAGCCATGAATGTTCGCTGAACTGATTCAACATTTGTAACTTAACGAGCAACACTGTATATATAAATTTGGATTACAAACCCTTAATTATATTCAAGGTCATTAGTTGCTGTCATTGCGTTACGATAACTAACACAAATACTTGTGTCACAGTTCCAAGGATGAAGCTGAACAATTCATAATGTAAATAATTGATAAAGATGAAAGTGTGTCGTAACCAGTTCGAAGTTTAAAAATTAAAGCTAAGCTTAAAGTGTCTCTAACTTTATCTCAGAATATATCTCTTCCCACGTGATAATAATGAGAGTTAAACAGTGTGACACCTCAAGTAAAAATTACGCTGACAGTTCGATTTCAAATAATTCAATTGATTTTCGTCTCGAAAACCTATCAAGAATTAGCAGTGCCAAGTAAAACATGTTGCAGAAGGCAAAAAGATCATGTAAGATCATGTAAAAGATCATGTAAGATCATGTAAGATCATGTAAAAGATCATGTTTATAATAAAGCAAAGCGTCGTTTAATATAAACAAAATAAAACTAAATGCAAATTACAATTTTTTTAAAGGTAATTTTAAAATACCTTTAAACATCATAATATTTATAAGTGGTATATAAATAAACGGTATCAGGAAACTGACACATACTTTCTCCCTTTTAGCCCAACTTTAATGAATAAATTACTTTTTATTTACTTAATATAGAATACAAAGCACGGTCGAATGCACAGAAAATCATGTAAACAAGTTATTTTAAAAAACATCCACCCAAATACCTGTTTTGGAGGCACTACAGAATCCATTGCTACACTCGTGGTTTTAAGAGGGGAAATGCCCCCTATCCCCCCAGGGTTGTTAAGGGGCAACATATTTCGAATTTCCTCTGTTGGTCAATGCTAACTTGACAAGCATATCAAGTTTGAATGAAATTGATCAGTAAATAAGAGAGAAATAGTATTTTTTTACTCCACATAAGAATAACATTGGACAACGTACTGCGTTTACCGCAAAATGAAAATTTCAATTTTCTCCGAAACCAGCAATTGTAGAATAGTAATTAAAAATACTAAATTATTTAATTTTTTGAGTTCTTTTTAACGGTGAATAGTAATATTTTTTATATTTATGTCTTTTTATGAAAAATCCAAAAAACTGAATTTTGTATGTTTTAAGTCCTGTAATTTCTGAACCCGAATTTTTACAGGAATGCGGGTGGTGTAATTTTGTTGGAACACAAAAGTTCTACAAACGACTAAAATTTAATCAAAATCGTTAGAGCCGTTTTTGAGAAATTTGGATTTTTCATGTTTTTTGGCGATTTTTGGGCGATAATCACCCTTAAAAATCAAAAACTCGAAAAAATGAAAAAACGCCTGGAGATATCGTGGGTTAGTACCAACATACCAAATTTCATAAAAATCAGACCATTGGTTAAGGCTCTAGCTCTGTACTCATCCACACAGACACACACACACACACACACACACACACACACACACACACACACACACACACACACACACACACACACACACACACGGACACACACACACACACAGACAGACATCACGTAAAAATCACTTTTTTGGGTTCAGGGAGCACCAAAACGAATATTTCCACTAACAACTCAAATTCGAAAAGTTTGACGAAAACAATACTTTCTCCATAATAATATATACTATGTATGTATAAGGGGAGCAAGTAAAAACTGTAACATTGATTGGTTTCTCTCATTAGTTTTGGAAATTTCGTACAAAGGTTTGTAAGGTATAAATAAACTTTTCTATTAAATTTAAGAGATTTTGACAAATGTTTTTCTCATATTTGACTGTCAAGATGTTGAGTTATATTTTTTCCTAGCTCGCTTGACTATATAAAGAATAGTCAAAAAAACCTGACACAAGGAATAAATTTTAATTTCATAACCGGTTTGTCAAATGGATTCTCTCAACCTATTATATTTTACTGTTACACAGATAAAAATTATGAACGGATTATACTTGTCAGCATGAATATAAACTGTAACAACATCGCATAGCTCTCGTGATTTCCAAAGAATATGTTATCTCGTGGGGTACCCTAAAGTATTACGATTGTTTTTAGCTACAGTTAACATAATCCTCATAAAACAAGTTTGCTTTTGATGGATGGGATTTAAATTTAAAATTTTCCTTGTGCAGAAGCAGGTATAGATGCAAGATATATCGTGACTGGAGCCCCCTCATAAGGAAAGAATCCACTGACACAGTCATCCAATGTTATTTTAGCACTAATAGAATCATTCCGTCCCAGTTGGTTTTCTTAGAGAAAGCCATCACCCGCGACAAAAGGGCGGGTCCGTTATTTGTCAAAATAGAAAGTTAGGGGTTTGTTTATCTTAAAAGCTACCCTAAAGGTGCGGAGCGGGGCGGCGCCCAGGCCGCGCCCTTTTGGCGTCAAAGGCAACTATCAGGAAGGATCTGGGGCCGTGACTTGTCTGGCTATGAGACGTTTACACCCCATTATTTTTAGGGAAGAACGGTGCTGGTCCCTCAAAATTGTTTCTAGAATTCAAATACCAGCATTTTTATTTCTAAAAAATTAGTTTACGACATATTAAAATTGTTTGAGCGCTCAGGTTCGATGCGACAGTCTTCCTGATTGCGAACAGTCCAAATTGCAACACCCTCTATATTTTTTAGGGGTTGGCAAGGTTCGAAATATGTAGAAGATTTTCGATTACGAACTAATGTACAAATGTTTGTCTATAGGAGAGTTCTGGAATTTAACTGATTACACGAGATTGTTATTAATCTCCTGTTTGAAGAGTACGCGTCTACTTGTTTAGTAACGGAATTGTTTAACCTAATCACAAATTATTACAATGTAAATATATAAACTCATTACATCCATACAGCAGTTTTCATTACAATGCCAAACGAATGGAAATTTAGACAATTATAAAGCGGGGTCATTTTGCTGAAGACTCGAGTGTACAACACGTACAACACTGCAGAATCGGTCTTACGCTATTGCACTACCCTTTTTTAAAAACATATATTCATTTTTTGCATCGGATTCTTTGCCCTCCCAAATTCCAAATCTGTCACTTGGTATTGTTAAACCATTGCCAACATAGCTAAAATTGGATTTCTGTACCAAAAAAAGATCTTGATTCGTTTGTCACACTTTTAACTACAATAGTGTAAACGCAGTATTAACGTTAAAATCATATCAACTACGAGTATAAGTTGTCAACATTGAACTAATTCGTAAAATTTGAGTTTTTTTACCTCAAAGTCGTTTATAGTTTTATGGTTTCGGCCTTCGTCTACGGTATTTTTCTGGACCTGTTCAGTTTTATAATATACAGCATGATTGTAAAGTTACCTGAGGTAGGTGCTTGCAGAATTAAAATCTGTTCGCTATCTGGACGTATCGGTGAACCATCACGATAATCTGGTATTTCGTTTTGTTCACAATTTTCACTTTATCACAGTTTAGACCCAACCGCTGCGACGGGGTATATTCAGAGATTTATCCAAGGTTTATTTGTCCTAAAAGATATTGCACCACCCATTTTCTTCTGAACAATTCGCAATATTACTAACACTACAATTTTAAGAATATGTGATTAACAGGAGTGCAATCGCTTTTTCTCAAAGATTCATCGGTAATTTTAGCTTTAAGCTATTTACACCAGATAATACAATCTTAAAACCACCAACAAACTAATAATTTTGCACGACGAATCCCCATCAATCTGCAATGCTAATGCAAGATCAAATTCGCCAAAGTATGCGGCCACATTTTCTTCCTACACAAATGGCACAAAATGGCAGATTTTTGCATACCGGATCCCAACCGAAGACGGCGATTTGGGCCCCCAGCCGGTCTGAGATGGCAGGAGATGGTAGGAGATGGTAAGATATGGTAGGAGATGTATCTTGGAGCCCGATAACATCAGACATGACCAACTTCCGAAATAATAACCTCCAATTAAGGAGGAACAGTTGCAAACCTCCTTCGTACATGTGGTAATTATATACTGTAATACCTGTTTAAAATAATTTAGATACCATCAGGATGTGGTATCGGAGAAATATTGTAAAAGATTCATTTTAGGATTTCGAAACGAGGTTTTTACTAACTAAACTTTCTAGACTAGGCAGTTTTATGCGAATTAATTACGATTATTATTGTAATTGATGAGGCAAAACACGGCCTCTTTATTAATAAAGGTCGACATACAAATTTACAGATAAGTGAAGTCCAGTTAAAATTCAGAGAAAAAATACTACGTATTTACATTGCAGTCTCATTTTACGCCCTGTAATCGAAACTAAATGCGGTACTGAACAATATTTTATATAAAGTTATTGTAATGGTTTGTTTAACATTTAACAAACCATGCGCCTGGTTAAATTACAACCGCAAAGATCACAGAGATAGCGACGTCCTGAATGCTGGAGGCGAAAGGAGTCGTGCGGCCCCAGTGGCCTAGACCAAGGTCAAGAGGCGGGTAATCTGGGCAAGTGCATTTAGTGTTTCGAGGGTAAGAAGGTGTGACCGAACCAAATCCAAATATAGTCACATAAATGGTTTTACTGGCATAATATGTCACGATGAAATGCGTTACTTGGATTAATTGGTACTTCAATAACGCAGTTTTATTTGGATATTTCAATTCCTGTGTTTCTAAACAATTAAGCAAATTATACTAACAAAATTTTTATCAGAGGAACATCAGTTATACGATTCCATCTGATTTACATTATCTTTGCTGAAAAATAAAGCGATAGCTGTTAAAAATACTGGTTTACTGCAATTTCAGCAATAATACTATGATTTAAAATAAATTACCGTACCGGTACATCCTTTTATATTATACTATTTTTGTATTTGTCCTTAATATGTTTTTGACAAAAGGGTCATAAACCGGCACAGACTTTAAAAATACTTAACTCTAATGCTTCCGTTTTAAGGTTTTACAGGAATTCGTTATAACATTGTTATAATACTTCAAAAATTTAACCAAGCAAAAGTGTATGATGTCTATACCTCCGGAAAGCGGTAACTTAAGTAATCACGGTGAAGTAGGCCTAAACTAAAAATTTACCCCCCAAAATAAATAAACAACCTTTTTTTTATTAAATTTAACACTAAATACAGTACAAGCCATCGACCGCCAACATATCAACCATTCAAACCAGCATCACAGACACGCGTAGTCTGAAGGAATCTCCCCGTCAGGCGTATAATCCGGAGGTTATCCCGGGATAAAATATAGCCCAAACCGGTAGTAGGCTCATCACAGATCAGACGTCCGATAGAAAGTGTGGGTTTCGCAACTTATAATCAGTTCTATATCAGAACGGCGGCCTTGGGCCGCGCACCTGGCGAGGTAAGAATGTGACAGGTTGTCTCGGCGGCTATTGTCTCTCAGGAGTCTCTGGAATACCAATCGCCGTCACCTTGGGAATGCCGGGGAATCCTTCACTCCAGGGGGACAGAATGCATAAGCCGCAGGGGTAAAGGAGTAAGCCACCTTGAAGAGGAGGGAAAATGTCAATTTAGTTTTTAGTCAGCATACAAAGATGGATTTGTTTAGTGAATTGTAGAGAAACACTTGATGGGGATAGAGTTGAATTTTTGAGGTGTTCAAGGAGATACATTTAAGCGAAAACGAGTGAAACATATTTTTATATGTGGTTGCAGAGGAATGATTCATGTTGGCAGTTGAATGTCCAAGAGAGTTTTTTGTCTTTTGAAAGGATAGTTGAATAAAACATTTGTTGTCAAGACGCCTAAATAGATATGCTGATTATTAGTGCGGTAGTAGTGGTTAAATATGTCTGAAAATATTAATTTGGGTTGCAAGGAAAATTAAATTTTCTGTTCAGGTTACTTAACAGTCAGAAATTTTGTGCAAGACAAATCTATAGAAAATCGAATCAAAGTAGTTTATAAAAATAAGGTTTAAATGCGCGTATGCGCTGGAGACGTAGAGAGTATAGTATATATTGGTTAAATGGGGGTTTGATTCTTCCCTGTTGGTATTAGTATTGGTGATACGGAAGATATTCATTGTAGAATACGGAAATGTTTAATTTAGGTTCACGAGTATGTAAATCACAATTTCATATAAACGTTATTCTATTCCAGTACATTTTACCATATGTTTGACGAAACGAAAACCATTTCCTCTGTTTAAAATAGCACAGTGTTGAAAATCTATTTTGGTATCCATCTATCGAAGGGAAGTTTATCTGCGACATTGTGCTGGTGTTGACGTTTCCAGGTTCCGGAGCGCTGCAGATGTGCACATGGACCGCTAAGAGCTCTCCCAACACTTGGATCAGGCATTCGCAAACTTAGGTGGAATATTTGCTTATGAATTTTGACACTTCAATATGTTAATGCATCTGCAAGGAAGCCTTGTGAGCGCTGTTGAATTGAGTCTTTCTTCTGTTGTGGTGTCAATTACGCTATATTTCTTATATAAGACGCATTAAAATACGTTATAAAGCCACATGTATCGGAAACTGATTGTTGGATCCTCTCCAAAAAGTACATATTTTCTTGTTACTCGCGTTTCAGGTTGTGTTGCTAAGACAAATTGAGTGACGGAAGAGTATTAATCAAACCTTGTATAAAGAGGGTGTCCAAGTGCCCAGCGGCTCTTCCGGAGTTTTCTAATCCATATCTATCAGTAACAGTAAAATACCACCGGAGCATCAAACCTGCGTACTCAGCGAATTTCCAATGCATATATATGTATCTTACTACCACACAAAACCAAATACCAAGTTTCATCAATATACATTCATAAATAAACGATTTATGACATTTTTAATTATTCTCCATAAGAATAACATGGCGGCTGAGTATGCAGGTTTGCTGAAGGAAGGAACACAAAAAATGGGGTTTTATAGAAATATCAATATAACTCAAGTTTATAAAGCCACATCCCAAATTTTATTAATTTATGTTCATAATTAAGGAAAACAACATACGTTACTAATTCTCCATAAGAATAACATAGGGGGTGAGTACGCAAGTTTGCTGCTCCAGGAACTATAGGCAAAAAAGATTTATAGTGCAAATATCAATAAACTACAACGATATGAAGCAATATACTAAGTTTCATCAGGATAAGTTGATAAATAAGCGATATATAATTTTTTCTTATTCTCCATAAGAATAACATTGGACAACGTACTGTGTTTAGCACTTTCAATATCTCGGTAACCAATTGACGTAGAGCAATGATCAAAACACCAAATTGTTTGTTTTTTTAAGCTGAATTTATTAGTGAAAACTAAAATCGGATTTAGAAAAATATTATATGTAAAAAACTCAAAAAAAACATTTTTGGGGTACAAAACCCCCCCAAAATACCCCTTTGGATAGAGCGATCTGGCTGGTTTTCGAACTTAGTCATAAATGATGCTTTACATGTTTGTACCAAATTTTATCAAAATCGGATCATTTTTACGAGAGTTATCGCACCAACGCACACACACACACACACACACACACACACACACATAAATTCGCTAAAACTGAAATAGACAACGTTATTAGCTTTTTAATCCGTAATCTTTATTTATAAAGCACTAGAGAATATAATACACAATACAGGACTGGGTAAGCTTTATAGAAACATTACATTACGGCTCGCTAAAGAGTGTTTTAAAAATTGATCTAATGAACTATAAAGAATTCCGTTCGATTTATTCTATAAATAGCCCTTATCTTGTGATTTACTTGTATAAAAAAACAAAAACAAATAAGTTAACTCAAAAAATTTAAACCCATAATGAAGAAATAGCTAGGGAACTAATCTAACGCCCTGCGACAGACTACGTCTCTATTTTGCTCCTAACGAGGAATTATCAGCCTCGTGTCTTCGGTTTGTTTTATGGCGAGACCGAGCAAACGGTGTTGTAGGGACAAGTCATTAGCTCAAAGATGTGTCCGCCCTTATCAGCGTCAACAAGAGAACGAGCCTGAGGGCTTAAACACAACATTCCTGGGATGTAGGGCAGAGGTAGAGCTCCGGTAATGGGAGGATTAGGAGAAGAGCCTTATTTGACTAAGATTGTTGGATGGTAAGCTAATTTATGATAAGGGGAATGAAAATCATAAGACATTATGTATAACTTTTGATTATGTTGCAGTTATTCTCATAACTGGAAATTATTCCAAGAAAATTATTTTAACTTTTATTACTTCGAGAAAATACTTTCGAATTTCAAATACCAGATATATTTTCGAGTCTTGTAGCTGCAATACTCCACAGAAATGGTGTAGCGGAGACTGCGCAGAATACCAAACAACCCGTTTATACTAACGAAGCTTAAAGATAAAAGCCACATTTAAACCTCGATTTTTCATCTTGGTTATTTCTTCTGGGCATCGTTTAGCATTAATCAAATGAATTAGGAGCCATTTGGAAAAGGAGGGTCAGGTTGACCCTGTTTGTAAATGTTGGTTCGGCTACATGGTGATGGCGGCCCCCCATGGGGTTAGCTCGTGACCTTGGAATCAGCTGATCACAGTTGTCTCGCAAATGCGGGGTTCCTGCCTCTGCTAATGGGAATTGATGGTTCCTCGTCGTCCGATTGATTCGCTTGGGTGGCCAGCACGGCGTTCAACAAACATGACAAGATGTTATACCGGTAATGGAATCACTGAAGAAACATCGCTGGTGAAATATAAATGATCAATGGTTACGAAAATCAAACAAAATTTAATACAAATAGTTATTATAACCTGGATATCGTAGTTGTCGAGTGCAGTTTAATATCATCTGAGTTCATGTAAAATCTATTACCTTATTATACTATTTTCATTACTTGAACAAGTAGTATTTTCTTAGAAGTATTAAATAATTATGGTAAACGTACCAAGTATTTCCTCTACATGGTTTTAGTAAATTTTAATCATTGATTTATTACTTTTTACTTTCTAACCTATTAGTATTTTCTCACAAAACACTCGGCTATCAGTATGTATTATGTTTATAAAAAATTATTTATTTGGATAACTTTGGATTTTCATCTTAACAGTCAGTTTTATATTTTCTACCTATCTAAAACTATTATTTCCAGAGGTTATTTTATTAGATAGATCGGTATAGCCAGTGTTCAGAGTGCTTTAAGAAGTTTAATATTCCAAATGGGACACATAAGATTATCATACAACAGGAAATATAATCATCAAATGAAACAGAAATAGGTGCAATGAAAGAGAAGTATAGAGGAAGAGTGCGCCGAGTGCAGAGTGCCAGTGACTGACCTGAGTAATGTTTGTAAATAGAGCACTTCAGTAAACATATTAAGACTTTCATAGAGGCCGAGTAAAGTGTAATAGCCCGACATTAGGGAGAGAAAAACACTCAAACTGGGCAAGTTCATTGACTGCGCGTATTTTGAGGCAGTTCTTGTACTTATTGTATACCTGTTATTAGATTTTTTAGGTTATAAAGGCTATAAAGTATTTTGTGTTGAATTTTTTTCTATTTGTAAGCAAAGTAAAAACACATACATATTTCCATTCATTCTTTGGTACTTTCTTTAGTAAACTTAAATAGTTGTGTTTTGTTAAAATATCCTAATTATTCTGCTGATAGGTTTGGATGAAGCGGCAATGGGACGAAAGGTTAAGGTGGTGCAGTCGACTCTATTGCCAAGTTATTCCGCCTAGAGGTCAGGCCAGTCGCTGCTCACTCACACACATGCAGAGTCCCGGATGCTCACTCACACACACGCAGAACCCTCCCCTCAACTACCCCCAACCCCCAACTTCCCCAAGCGGTCAAACCACTTTCACTCAGCTGGGCTTGCTACTCGCCCTGCCCTGAACCTTCATCGGGCACCAAGATTCTGATAATACATAATACATAAACCAATTTTGAAACATTTGTGATTGGCCGTTTTCAACTGGTGTATAATTCAAAATACCTCTAAAACGGCACTTCAAAGGGTGAAAAAACCAACATAACGGAAATATTTTTCCAAAAAAATGTGTGTTTACGGTTTGTATAATCGTAATAAAGAAAAAACAGTGAGAAAAAAAATTAAAATTTTTTTGACTGCACAGCCTTAAGGCTGCAGCATTATTTTGAGTACTTTAGTAACAAATACTTTGTTCATTATTTGAAACATTTTGAAATGGAAAGGGAAGTAAAAAGTGTTGTGATGGAACAATCACTCTGACTCATCCATAATAAAAGCACATTAATAATAGACTTTTAACTGTTATCGGAGACAATAAAAGACACGCCATTTTAACTTAGGTGTTATCAGTAAGCTTTAAAAGCAACTTACGTAATCCTCACGGCCTTGACGCTGTGGTACGAATGCCATCTGCAACACACAGCACATAATTACTACACTGCGCACCGCCACCACATAATAACTAGGACCTCACCACACATTGGGGGAAGGCTGATGTTAATAGCGGTTTGGATGAAGCGGCAATGGGAAAAAAGGTTAAGGCTGCAGCATTATTTTGAGTGGTTTAGTAACAAAACTGTTGAGTTGGAATGGTTTGCATTACAATTATGTTATGCTATAAAACTAATAACGGAAGAGCATGATTTAGTTCAGTATATTTGTCTATTTTAGAGTGTATCCAAACTCTTCGTAGATCCGTATCTTGGTTCAAGAAAAACATCAAACAAAGTATAAACGTGTGTCTAAATTGCCTAGGTTTGCATCTGTCGGAGTGCTTTTAATTATTACAAATTACTTTATATATATTATAACTGTATGTATATATATTTACCGACAGTAGATAATTTAGCCAGTTTGTACATAGGTTTATGTGCTATTTTATGTTAGTCTTGACCAAGAAAAAAATCTACAAAGGGGACTCAAGAGTTCGGATATAACTGGTATATTCTAATAATTTTATAATGAATCCTTTCACTTTATAAGGTACTAGCTGTTCCCGCAGGCTTCATCCCGCAAATAATTTATAAAAACTGTGCCAGTTGTGTGAGCTGCATTTTGTGGTTAGCCCGTGGAACTACTACGAATCAAGATCAGCTGTTTGTATTTTCATTAGCTCAAACAACAATAAGAAATAAGAAATACATGGGGACTTTGTAGGGATCTCTGGCGAAGCCCTAAGGTCAGATCAGGATGAAAACCATTTAGTTTTCCTATTTTATGCCTAAAGAATCAGTGTACAATATTTCAGCTCTCTACCTACATTGGAAGGTGGAGAATTAATGATGAGTGAGTGAGTCAGTGAATCAGACAGTCAGGGAGTCAGTCAGCCAGGGCTTTGCCTTTTATTATAGATATAGATACAATGTTACACTGGACAATGTTTACACCTTTTAGATGGCCTAAAAGGTTCTTGAAGAGTAAATGTTAGAATAAGGTAAAACATTATTTAAAAAATAGAGTAAATAAGTATAGACGGAATTTTAAAACAAAAATAACGTAGCTAAATTTGTGCATACATACAACACTCAATCTTCGTAGAAATTCACTAATTTTTACACGACTATCTCGGTGGAACCCTCAAATTAATATCCACTAATCTTGAGATTTCTCAAGTGACGTCTTCAAAAATATAACCATAGAAACGACTCGTCTACTAAAGTATAAGTCTAAATACGAATAGCCTTAAGTAACAATCCATTAGCTATCTAAATACTGAATGTTCGCTGAACTGATTCAACATTTTTAACTTAACGAGCAACACTGTAAATATAAATTTGGATTACAAACCCTTAATTATATTCAAGGTCATTAGTTGCTGTCATTGTGTTACGATAACTAACACAAATACTTGTCACTGTTCCAAGGATGAAGCTGAACAATTCATAATGTAAATAATTGATAAAGATGAAAGAGTGTCGTAACCAGTTCGAAGTTTAAAAATTAAAGTGTCTCTAACTTTATCTCAGAATATGTCTCTTCCCACGAGATAATAATGAGGGTTAAAAAGTGTGACGCCTAAAGTAAATACCCCCGTTGCAGCAAATCTGCATACTCGGCGAATTTCAAATGGTACTTCTCTACGTCATGAACCAACTTTCATCAAAGCATATTCATAAATAAGTGATATATGACATTTTATCTATTATCCATAAGAAAAACATTAGGACTGAGTATGCAGGTTTGCTGCATCAAGGACCACAAAAGTCGTTGTTTTATTTAAATACCAATGGATCACCACTGGCTGAAGCAAAATTCCAAGTTTTACCAATTTATATTCATAAACAAGCAAGATATCACATGTTTCTTATTCTCCATAAGAATAACATGGAGACTGAGAACGCAGGTTTGCTGCTGCGGGAACCATCGGTAAAAATTCCGTTTTTTGTACAAATAACATTAGACCACAATCGGATGAAGCCGTATACCAAGTTTCGTTAGTATACGTTCATAAATAAGCGAGGTATAACATTGTTCTTATCCTCCATAAGAAAAACATTGGACAACGTACTGTGTTTAGCACTTTCAATATCTCTGGAACCAATTGACGTAGAGAAATGATTAAAACACAAAATTGTGTGTTTTTTTAAAGCTGAATTCAATATTGAAAACTAAAGTTTGACTTTTTAAATATTACACGTACAAACTTCAAAAAACCTATTTTTGGGGTACAAACCCCCCCCCCCCAAATACCAGTTCCGATGGGTCGATCGAACTTAGACATAAATGTTGCTTTACACGTTTGTACCTAATTTAATCAAAATCAGACCTTTTTTACGAGAGTTATCGTTCTCACGGACACACACACACATATATAATTTACTGTATATAAATAGTACCGGGGGACCGAGCCATGCTCGGTGTTTTATTTCGTAGAAGAGGCATTGAATTTGTTTTATTTCAAATACTCATGAGCTCGTTCGCTTCGCTCACTCGCCTATCGAAAAAAGAGTTTGAGTTGTCATTCAAGTAGATTTTTTTTTAATTTCCATTATGAGAGTTGCCATTCTAGTAGTTTTTTATTTCCATAATGATAAACAGATGTTTACAATATTTTAACTTATAGATCAAATCAAACAGCTGATTAATGGTTAGTTTTTGTTATTCATAGTAACCGGTGTTATGATTTTAAACTCCATAAGCCATTTCAATTTTCAAATGAGTTGTTTGGAAAAATACGATAGTTTTCGTGAGGTAGTGGTTTTCACCAATCGTTTTTTTAGACCTAAAAGCCCCTAATCCCAAACTTCCAGAAAAATGCTTCTGCTGGATCTCGAGATAAATTTTGCAAACAAACAAACATACATAGCTCGTATTAGAGTATAGGACATATATATATATATGTATATACAGTTTCGAACGAATGGTGTTTTTGGGGTCTGGGGACCTCAAAACGAAAAGTTATCATGGTTCCGGGCTTTTGTCTTACCATGCCGACTACGGTAATAGCTTCTTCCCTATAGAGTAAATTAGCTAAAAAGTTAAAAAAATATTTTTGGGGTACAAAATTTCCCCAAAACCCCGTTTAAAATAGCTCGACATGTCTGGTTTTCGAACTCATGAAAATAGATGCTGCCTTACACGTTAATATTAAATTTCATCAAGATTGGACCATTTTTACGAAAGTTATCGTGCCTACGGACACACTCATATATATTATATATATATATATACCATATATATATATATATATATCCTATATATATTTATATATATATATATTTGTTGCTAGATGGATATGAATTTGAACGAATGGTGTTTTTGGCATCTGGGGGCCTCAAAACGAAAAGTTATCATGGTCCCGGGTCTAGGTCTTACCATGCCGACTACGGTAATAGCTTCTTCCCTATAGGGGAAATTCGCTAAAATTACGCTGACGGTTTGATTCACATAATTCAATTGATTTTCGTCTCGAAAATCTGTAAAGAATTTGCAGTACCAAGTAAAACATGTTGCAGAAGGCAAAAATATCATGTATATGTTTATAATAAAGCAAAGCGTTGTTTGTAAGAAAAATAAAATAAAATGCAAATTGCAATAATTGCTTTACATTATATTATGGCCATTTAATAAGCAACACACTCTGCCATTAATTTACATATATTAAATGTTTATGAAGCTTTGCAGTAATGGTGACCAGAGTAATGCTGATATAATTAGCAAAGATATCAAATAACTCCCTAAATAAGGAACACATGTTTTATTAAGTGAATAAAAGTCAGCTAGCGTGTGGATAAAAATACTCCCAACATATAATAACTGATTTAGGCATAATACAAATTGTTAACTATTATCTATTTTTCACATTTTCCAAAATTATCAATATAGGCTAGTATCCATTGAAAACCGAAAGTAGTAATATCGAGAGTAATTATTATCAGCTCAGGAATATGATTTTTAAATACAATTTGGGTAGTTTAGTAATACTGTCTATGCATGATATGCATGATACCTTTTTTTAAATTTATACCTTTTAGCGAATTTCCCCTATAGGGAAGAAGCTATTACCGCAGTCGGCATGGTAAGACCTAGACCCGGGACCATGATAACTTTTCGTTTTGAGGTCCCCAGACCCCAAAAACACCATTCGTTTGAAACTGTATATATATATATATATATATGTGTGTGTGTGTCCGTGAGCACGATAACTCTCGTAAAAATTATCCGATTTTGATGAAATTTTATATAAACGTGTAAAGCAACATTTATGACTTTAAGTTCAAAAACCAGCCAGATCGCTTTATCCGAAGGGGTATTTTGGGGAGGTTTTGTACCCCAAAAATGGGTTTTTTGAATTGTTTACATATAATTTTGGAAATGGTCAAATTTTAGTTTTTACCATTGGATTCAGCTTAAAAAAACACACAATTTGGTATTTGGATCATTTCTCTACGTCAATTGGTTACCGAGATATTGAAAGTGCTAAACACAGTACGTTGTCTAATGTTATTCTTATGGAGGAAAAGAAAATTTTTATATCTCGCTTATTTATGAACGTATACTGACAAAACTTGGTATACGGCTTCATCTGGTTGTGGACCATTGATATTTGCTCAAAAAAACAATTTTTTGCCAAAGGCTCCCGTAGCAGCAAACCTGCGTACTCAGCCCCATGTTATTCTTATGGAGAATAAGTAACGTGTTATCTCCCTTAATTATGAAAATAAATTAATGAAATTTGGTATGTGGCTTTACCTAAATGGGTTATATTGATATTTGTATAAAACCCCATTTTTTGTTTTCCTTGCTTCAGCAAACCTGCATACTCAGCCGCCATGGTATTCTTATGGAGAATAATTAAAATGTCACAAATCGTTTATTTTTTAATGTATATTGATGAAACTTGGTATGTGGCCTTATGTGGTATTAAGATACATATAGATGCATTGGAAATTCGCTGAGTACGCAGGTTTGCTGCTACGGGGGTATTTTATTATTAAACTCGTTTTATGTTATTCATATAACTATGAACAAATAAAACAGAGCATATAAATGATGTAAATTTGAACAAATATGTACTTTTATATTTTGTTTTTTATGTCTCATTTAGGATAAATTTATATCTTATTAGTTAAGTGTATACTATAATAAATTATACACTAGACAATGTAGCCGAAAACGAATGGCCCTCGGCGCGAGAATTGTAAACAGCTTTGTTACAATGCTAGCGTAGTTTTTAAGTCAATATAATATTCAGAATGATTCATTCCTCAAAGAGTCGGATCACTGATAGAATCAATGACAGTTAATTTATACGTTCAGATATGAGTTACAGGAACCGGAAATCAGCGGCCTTTCACCCAGAGGTCAAATTACCCAAGAGCTTCTAAATCTTGCTCTAGTGTTTATTTACTGACCAAAACAAAGAAAGAGTTCTCCGACGTTTCTAGGCCAGTTTTCGTTGCGAAAGCCCGCCGGTTGCTTTAAAGGGGAGTCCGTCTCCCGGAGCCCCGCTGACACTTTTATGGTTCTATCCACTCTGTGGGAGATACAAGCGGAAACTGAAACCTTTCAAGAGCCCGTAAACCTTCATTGAGTAAAATGTTTATGTGGCCAGTTCTGAGACCAAGTCTGTTTAAGGTACAAAATCGTAAGTCTTGCGATGAAGACGTTTTAAAATTATAAACATGGGTCGTTGCTGTAAATTCTTGAATAAAGCGATTCTAAACGAAGGAGTAAATTGTAACATTTATTAGATAAACATTTATCATGCCTCTTCCCCAAGATAGAACAGGAATAATGTTGTATTTTACTTAATATGTTAGTAATAATGTGAGGATTTTTACTATCTGGGGTTCTAAGCCGGTCAGAGGCGAAATATAGCTCGTTTTGTGAAGGTTCTACAATAGAATGAAATACATCAGTCACGAAACGCTCTAGAAATAGTTAGAATATTACTGAGACGATTATAATTTAGAACGTTAATTATGCATTTTAGTAGCACTTAAAATCTAGGTTAAACGAACTGTGAAAAGACAAAGTTACAGTTAAAAATTGTGTGAACAAATCCAAAACGTACATTGATTAACCTATTGATTAAACATAATATGTTTTTACAGTATGCTCAATGGTGAAATATAATGGTTAAGGACGCGAATCAAAAACGACTAGTCATCTGTAATTTAAAACTTATTTTCTGTTTCTAATAATAAATGTTACAAACAACGACAGCTTTCATAAACAAAGTTTGACAAAAGCTATAACACTGTGATTACAAATTATAATACGTCAGTATAAGAACATGTGGCAACGTACATTAACACACGTGTTGGCAGTAATTTGTTCTCGACGTTGTCTTTTATGGGTGTAAAACGGGGTGTTAATAACAGTATTTGGCCCAGTTTAGAGTGGGAAAATTAAGCCCTTGCCAGCTCAAAAACACTGTCTACGTACCGAATACTAATTTTACTATAATAGCGCGGTGGCTAGAACGACGCCAAGGTTTCTAACGTTGATTGCATATTAACTATAGGTTCAAAAATTTTCCCGAGGCTATTAACTAACGCTGACTACACATTTTTACATCTCCCCTCAATGAGTATAGACAGACATATTGATAAATTGTATATATTTTCTGTTACATAATGCAATTTATACCAATTTATATGTATTGTAATTCTTAAATGAGCACATAATAATTATTACACCAACTTATATGAATAGCAAAGAAAATCAATAACATTCAGAGCAAATGAACATATTAACATATTATGTTCAAATAAACATGTGTTTAAATAATCATGTGTTTAAATAAAATCCTAATCTCCGTTTAGGCAAACATTAAAACTTAAAAGCCAACCGGGAAGGCCCAACACATTTTCTAGTGCATATTTTCTGAATTTGTATTAGTGTAGGAATCATTACGAGCAGAATAGGGGGTTGTCATGATAACATCTCCAAATTTGGTACAGTGGGTTTCCCAATTTAACATACACTCAAAATTAGCGCTCTAAATTAAGGATTATTAGCATTGAGATTACGGATTTAAACACGTTGAAAACTCTACAATCATAATTTCTTTTAAAAACAACAAGTACAAAATTGAAGTAACATTCTCATGGTACAAAAAAAATCAGTGTTTGTATCAATTAGAAACTGCAATATTAAAACATCCCGGGCAAAGCTCCGTCTGCTGATGCTAGTTCTTATTAAGAACGAGCAGGATATTCCAAAAATAAAGGTAAAAGTTAGTCCGCGATGGCGGAGGCCGCACAGTGGCCATTAGTTGACAGGTCAAAGGTGGAGGGCGCTCTAAACTGGCCGGACAAGGAATATCAGGTAGACCACGTGTCACAATCCCGAGGCTGTTTCTAAACATTACGTAAGCGCTGACGACGCAACAGAATTACGTGGAATACCGAAGTACAACTTATGTTATGCCCTACAACAATTGGAAGGATATTATGCTATATCATGCTATTCACTGAAACCCCCTAAATTCAGAGTACAACAACTCTTTGAAAGCAAAGAGTTTAAATACGTTTAAAAACAGATGTGGTAACGTTTGACGTGATGTGGGAGGTGTGTTAAAGAATCGTCGCTTAGATATCTGTTTCAACTGACAGATGTACGAGTTTGTTGACTGTCATGTGGGGCGCCACATGGTAGGAGATAACCAACCTCAACTCGGCAAACACTATCCTCCTGACACAATCTACCCTATCACATAACTGTTCAGCCTCATACTTACCGTGTATGCGGTACAACTACTGAAGCTCCAAGAGAAGAGTTTGGAGGGAATAGCGACGTATAATTTACATCTTCTCGCCGCTCATAGCCGCTTCGTGTGCCAAGTGGTTGTGCATTTCATACTTAAACATGAGTGATAAATATGCATGACCTCGGGGTCACAGCTCCTTTCCAGCGGTCGCGGAAGGTAGTATGGAAGGATAAGGAAAACACTTCTTGTGGACGGAGTTGAAACGACTGCTAAGAGTTTTCTGTGGTAAACGGCATACAAAGAATTTTTATACAATGAACTTAGGGAGTTTCAGTGAACAACATGATATAGGATAATATATTTCCAATTGTGTTCATCCAATCTTGCTAGTGAATGAAACTTTCCTACTGCCACAACTATTACGCAAATATTGTGTTTATTTTATAGACAGAACCTTAACACACTAAATGCAATATTTGTTCTCTTAAAGATAAAAAAGAGCAGCGATTTTTTTTATGAAGATGAAAACTAAGATTATTGAAGTTAAATAACCGACTGTGTCACGATGTATAAAACTATATATCGTAAATCTTTTTAGGACAAGTAGAAACATATCAGCGTAAGACAACTATTATTCGTTTACAATTTTAAAATATTTCCATTGATGATTTGCAAATTATATTTAAAATTTGCGAAAGCTGATCAAAGACTTCGTGCAGTTGACTTAACCAACTTATTTAAATAAGGACAAGTATTCACCGTGAATTACCTTTCTTAAACGAAACGCAAAACAATTTGAACCGCGGGAAAATCCTAAATAGGTTTACTAACATAATACCCCCGTCGCAGCAAACCTGCATACTCAGCGAATTTCCAATGAATATATAACACATTAACACTTAACAGGATTCATAAGAAATATATTCACAAATAAGTGATATTTAAAATATTATTCTCCATAAGAATAACATTGGGGATGAGTACGCAGGTTTGCTGCAACAAGGAACACAAAATAATAGATTTTTATGCAAATATCATTAGAACTCATCTAAGTAAAGTCACATACCAAGTTTCATTCATATACATTTATAAGTAAGCGATATATAACATTTTAATTATTCTCCATAAGAATAACATGGGGACCGATTACCTAGGTTTGCTGCTACGGGAACCATACGTGAAAATTTTGTATTTTGTGCAAACAACGATAAACCCCAACCAGATGAAGCCTTATACCAAATGTTGTCAGTTTATGTTCATAAATAAGCGAGATATACAATTTTTCTTTTTCTCCATAAGAATAACATTAGACAACGTACTGTGTTTAGGACTTTCAATATCTCAGGAACCAATTGACGTAGATCAATGATCAAAATACCAAATTTTTTGTTTTTTTATGCTGGATTAAATGGTGAAAATTAAAATTTGATTTAAATAAAAATTACATGTGGACCCCAAAAAACGGTTTTTTGGGGTACAAAACCCCCAAAAACCCCCCTTTGGATAACTTGATTCGCCTGGTTTTCGAACTCGTTCAAATAAATTGTGCTTTACACATTTGTACCAAATTTCATTGAGATCGAACCTTTTTTACGAGAGTTATCGTGCTTACGGACACACACACACACACACACACACACACACACACACACACACACACACACATATATATATATATAATATATATATATATATATATATATATATATATAAATTTGAACGAATGGTGTTTTTGGCATCTGGGGACCTCAAAATGAAAAGTTATCATGGTCTCGGGCTTAAGTCATGAGACCTACGGTAATAGCTTCTTCCCTATAGGGGAAATTCGCTAAAATGATTTCCAACAAATTATAAATCTTTGTTTAGCTTATCACTCAGAATTCTCCACCGTTCTTTTTTACAGTCAATCAAAGAGGAACTATTCAGGAGATACCTTCCACACAGATGTGCATTCCTGAGCAGCTATAAAATGACCTGGAGACTTTATCACGATTTTAGTGTCACCAAAAAACACGTCCGAGAGGATTTCAGCAACTATAATCGTCTGTGACCAATCCTAAATGCCCCCTAATGGCGATGAGAGCATTGTAGGTGGGAGGGGGGATTAGCGGCGAGATGAGAGGATATTGTGGTCAAAGCTTCTGCACGAGGCCGTTTCTAACGCGTCGACATCTGGGGAAATTGGCTAAAAGTGGCGCCTAGGAGAATTTGCCTTTCCAGAAACATTACTACTACTGAAAAAAACCTGCCTTGTTTTCACTTATACTCGGAAAACCAATGGTATATTAGGTATCATAACTGTTAATTAACTTCTCAATCTGCGATGGAAATTTGGAAGACCGTGTAAATGCAATTGTTTATACGAGAGAGCGAATGCAGTGATAATAGTGGAATATTAACTGGGTGTTTATTTAGGATTACAAATAGAACAGTTATATTTGTACTCGTTATTTAGGTCTTATAGGGGCGGTTCAGGAGTTCGGGTTTATCTTAAGTCGGTTTTCACCGGTATTTAAGCAGCAGCTTTAAAATTGACTTCAGGAGCTCGGGTTTAACGTTAGACTCGGCCTAGAAATAGTCCTGGCTTAAATATGGGAGGGATAAACCCGCGCTCAAAAATTCCGCTTCACGAGTCCCGGCCTAGATAAACTCAGGCTTAAAAGATAGACTCTTTTTGTTTAGGAGTCCAAGTTCGAGCGTAAATTAGATATTCCCTGGCTTAAAATCAGCTGATTTACGCTCCTACTTAGACCTGGCTGGAGACAGGTTTAAGTCGGAGCCTAATGAAATAACTAAAATTATTTGTTACTTCATTATCGGTTGTAAAAAATACTATATTCGTGATCCGTATTAAATTACGCGTAATTTCACTATACACAAGTCATATTTCCGAATATTTTTCTCAGGAGCGGTTAAGGTTTTCGGGTTTATTTTAAGTCCGAGTTTAAATACTGGTGAAAACCAAAAATTGACTTGAGGAGCACGGGTTTAACGTTAGACCTGGCCTAGAGATGGTCCTGGCTTAAATATGGGAGGGATAAACCCGCGCTCAAAAATTCCGCTTCACGAGTCCCGGCCTAGATAAACTCAGGCTTAAGAGATAAACTCTGTTGGTTCAGGAGTCCAAGTTCGAGCGTAAATTAGATAGTCAGCTGCTAAAAATCAGCGAATTTGCGCTCCAACTTAGACCTGACCGGCGGCAGGTTTAAGTCGGAGCCTTATGAAAGATCGACAATCACTCGTTACTTAATTATTTGTTGTTAAAAATAATACCGCACCATTTCATTACCCATAAGTCTTATTTATGGGTATTTTTTAGCATGTCTAGAAATGTATTTTTTAGCATGATCCGCATGGTGAAACTTAAGCCCGGGACCACCATAGAAGTTCCTAATGTGAACCCCTAAACACATCAAAACATTTGCACTCTATCCAAAGTGGTTTTTGTCAGATTTACTTGAAATTTGGTAGGAACCTTTTCTTCTGTGAAAAGTTGAACAAGTTCGTTGGGCAAATCAATTTGAACACTCTAACCCTCTATTTCAGTGATTTTAGCACTCCGTCAAAGTTTGAGTTTTAGAGCCCAAAAAGGTTAAGAAAATCCCCCAATGTTAAACTATTGCATATTAAATTATTCTACTTATAAAGCCAAAAATTCTAAGCCCTCTCTCATCATTTTAAGTATTTATCTAGTTATTAAAGAAAATGACAAAAATTCTCTAAAAACAGTACGTTGTCATATTTTACAGTGGAAAAGGCTATTTTTCATATCTTGATATGTAGTTTTACCACCCCAAAAACGCCTATGCCTACTTGTTATCCTGACCATACCTCCTCCGAACCTTACAATAAACAAAATTGCCATCGTAATCGTTAATTTAAACCAGGAACATCGGAACAGCCAAAAAATATATTTTTCTAATTTTCCAAACAATGTCACCAGTGTTGTTTTAAACCCATTATTATATTGTATAGAATGTTTTAATGCGGAAATTCACTTCTCAGCATGCTGAGTGCGGACACGTTTGTCTTATATTTGTCACGATAGCTGTTTAGTATTATTCCTGTATCCAACAAAAATATAGTAAAACTGCAAACCAGATAAAGTAGGCATAATCTTTAATTATACAGTTTGGTTGTAAATATTAGCAAGTGCAGCTCGGCCTCAATCCATTTATCTGTTGGTAATGTATGCTGTAAACCTGCTCAATTGCGTGCTATTTATACTTAACTATTGTCGATATACCAAGATAAAGGTTTATTAAAGAATGTTTAACATTGACGGTTTTGAACGTGATTAAAATAGGTCTACGTCTAAAATTGTGCAGTGCAAACCGACATAAATTTTAACCTTACAGGCCTACACGAAATAAAATAAACAGTATCAGGAAACTGACACATACTTTCTCCACATACTTTCTCCTTTTTAGCCAAACTTTAATGACAAAAATATTTGTTATTTACTAAATATAGAATGTGAAGTATACATAAATGTACACACACGGACACACACACACACACACACACACACACACACACACACACACACACACACACACACACACACAGACAGACATAACGTAAAAACCACTTCTTTGGGTTCAGAGAGCACCAAAACGATTATTTCCACTAACAACTCAAATTCGAACATTTTTACACAATAACAATACTTTCTCCATATACTATGTATAGGGGGAGAAATTAAAAAGTACAAATTAAGATCCCTGATCTTATCAAACAGTAAAATAATATATTTGGAATTGAGAAGTTACTCTAGGTTTTAATCAAAACAATATAATTACAACAATATAGAATTTTATAACAGCAGCAAACAATAAAATAGAAAATGACATCTTACTTGTTTGTAGAATTATGTTTTACGTATAAAATGTACACGCATTCAAGCCCCATAGCCATAAGCCCTGGCAAAGTAGAAGTAAATAATTAAAATATAATTTATTTAATACGAATCGGGGGCATTTTTGTCGTGAGCAGTCAGCTGACGACGACGACAACTAGACGGCTACAGTGCTAACTGCCGGCTGCTGCCAACCTTACGATATGTATTTCCCGCGATTCCTTGCCCATTAGGATGTGGACTAAGTTAGACTCGGCTTAACGTAAAACTCGAGAGCTTAAGTAATTAAGGCACGGACTCCTGAAGTCAGTTTTTAGGTCGCGGTTTAACATAGGCCGGGACTAACGGTTGACGCGGACTATAATACTATATCTAAACCCTAACTCCTGAACTGTTTAATTACATTTTCTTGGCATTTACCTGATAACGCGCAGTGCGGTTGGCATCAATGTTGTTTAATCGCTATTGTTTAACAGTCGAATGAGTTGTGTTGTGGAGTGACTGTGTCGTGACCGTGCCTTATTATGGAATACCTAGATTATGTTAACTACATAAGAATTCAACCACCTCGAATGCAACGACGACGTAATCACGATGATTACAATCCATTTCATGATTTAACAGAAGAGCAGTTTAAAGACAGATTTCGATTTTCAAAAGAATCAGTTCATGAATTGGTTGATTTACTAGCACCGAGGCTTGGTATTCCTGACCCCAGAGGTCCCAACAGTATCCCGGATTGGAAAAAGGTTTTGATTGCTTTGTGCTTCTTTGCTGACGGAATTTTTCACAGGGAAACTGGCGATTTGTTAGGTGTGTCCGAGTCTTTTGCTAGTCAAACGGTTCATGTTGTGGCGATGGCTATTTGTTTGGAACTGAAAAGAGAGTACATAAAATTTCCAACTGGGGAGTATGCAACTACAACGATAAATAACATTTTTACAAAGTATGAATTCCCGGGTGTTTTGAGCTGCATCGACGGCACCCACATTCCGATTGTCTGCCCTCCAACTCCGGACAAGGAGGAGTATAGGAACCGAAAGGGAGACTTCACCATTAATGTACTAGGAGCTGCAGGTGCAGATTTAGAATTCACTTTCATTGTTGCTAGATGGAAGGGAAGCACACATGATTCTAGAATTTAAAAAAATTCTTCGTTATACGCAGTTTTTGAAGAACGTGATATGGGCGGTCTGTTGATTGGAGACAGTGGATACGAATGTAAAAGGCAAGTACAAATTATTTGTAATCAATTTATACATAATTTTATTTTATAATTTTTTGGGCTGTAAAATAAATTTTATTATTAACAAAAATTAAATATATGTTATAAATTTTGAAACTCTATTTGATTATCTTGCAAATTAATACTATGTTCTCGTGGTCAAGTTCTACGTCCTGGCATTTACAATTAATCAACAAACCTCATTAACAGTGTTTCGTTCGTTGTAGGGGTTCTTAAACATATGCAGGTTTAAGTTAACACCCTCACCTTCGGATTTCAGATTTTTGATGACACCCCTTCTGAGACCTGTTACACCAGCCGAGTGGCGTTACCAAAGGGCTCTAATACGGACTAGGTCATCAGTCGAGAGAATGTTTGGTCTTCTAAAAAATAGATTCAGGTAGGTCTAATTATAGTAAATAGAGACCGCCCAATGGTCTAAATTCGACCAAATATATTCTGAATTTAAAGTCGACGAATATATGAAGAAACGTTTAATATCTGATGGGTTATATCGCAGTCATCTCTGTCTCCATCTGCCTTCTCTCTCTCTCTCGCTCTCCTTCCCTCTCCCCCATCCACAACTCTAGGTAGTTTTTTAACGTGGAATTCAAACGGATAGCAGAAGGGCGTTTCCATTCCAGTAATCAGAAGCCTTTATATTTATTCTTGTAACCGTTCCACCTTATCACATCCACGTCCCTCTTACTCCCCCCCACGCAAAATTTGTTTAATTGTTTAATGTGGAGCCTAAAAGGAGGAGTTCCGAGAAGGGTGTTACCATTCGAGCAGTCAGAAATATTTTGTATTTCTGAATCATTTGTTCTTACTGTTGTGTTATATATTTTTAAGAATAGCGCAACTGCTTATTAAATGAAAAGCATAACGAAAAGCGACCCCAAGTTCCCATTATGATAACATATAAATTTAATAAGTAAATTCAAAATGCTAAGCCTATCTAAAATTTGGGATATAAAACTGTTGTAGTTCAAACTTTCAAGACTTATGATCAAAGTTAGTGTTTTTATTTAATAATATTTGTCTTTCAGATGCCTTCATGACAATAACACTTTGCGGTTTCGTCCTCGCCGTTGTTGTATTATAATAGTTGCTTGTGCTGTGCTACACAACTTTGGTCTACGGAGGGGGCAATGGGAAGATGCCTTGGAGCCGCTCGCCGAAGAACAAGAACTTTTCCCCGATGATTTCGACAATGACCAACCTCGTCCAGGGGACCTCCAAGAGGGCATATTGTCGCGGAATGACATTATCCGACGACATTTCTCAAACTAAAGAAGTGGCATTTCAGGACTAAAGATATGATTATAAGAATCAAAGTTGGGATAAAAAATGAGATCCCATGTCACGTTTTCTATATTTGTATATTCATTTTTTATATTAATTTTGATAAATGTTAATTTTCATCGTACTGTCCTCAAGAATACATGGTAATCAATAAAAACCTTTGCAATTTTACTTATATGTTAGTTAATTATTGTTTACCTCATGATTAATAATTAATAATATGTTATATTTTAAAACCTATTTTATTTCAAGCAAAACGCTTTGGAAAAGTCTTTAGTAAAGTTAAATATAAAATTAAAGTAATTGTAATAAATATATTTTTTAAAGTTAAAAGAAAACCATCGCAATAAACATTTATCACCAAAAAAAAATCCTGATTTATAATACAAATCATACAGGCTAAACTTTTTCAACTTAATATCAACATTTTAGAAAGGCCTACATATGTAAACAATATGTTTTAAAAACGATAGTAAAGTGAAACAAGTTTTGTGTTTTCTTAACTAGCTATGGCTTAATTAAGGTCTTCACTGAATAGCTGGTAAGTCTTTTCTACAGAATTATCCATGCTTCCTGACACAGATAGTGAAGCTTGGAGAGAGTTTCGTTTCATAATTTGCCAATAACTTCTCTCCTCTTCCAACACCTGCATTTTCAGCTCGTGCTCCAACTTCAAATACTCCATCATTTTTTTGTGAAATTCTTGGGCAAACGTTACTACTTTCTTATTCGTTTTTTTCCTTGAATGTTCCCCAACCTCGTGCGTTGTCGCTGACGGAGTGGTAGCCCTTGGAGTTGCAGTTGTTGAAGGGGCGTCCAGGTATACTGGAGTTTCCATCTTTGGCACATTTATACCATTTTCCACAATGTCGTCTAAAAAAAATGAAATCACCATTAGTCTAACGTATATTTAAAAAAAAAAATTATAGTTAGCTCCTTTTGCCGCCACATATGTGGCATTGCACACAGTAATCATACAAACGCAGCTGCTCCGTCCGTTAGGTAAATGTGTTTTCTAATCCCTCAAGTGTGACACCAAAAGGAAAACAGTAAATACTATAGTAACAAATGTAATTAAAAATGTGTTATAATTACCTTTATATTAAATTTAAATTAATTAGTAATTTAACGTTTAATTATGTTCTAATCAATTAGTAATCAACAAGAAGAGATTCACACGCAATTACCATCCGTCCTACTGTTACAAAATAAACTAATATCGATAACAAGTTATTAGTTTGAATTCATTTTATAAAGAATGATATGTAATTTAACTCACCGGTGTAATCATCGTCGTCGTCTGGAATATTTTCCAGGGGCGTCTGCTCGCTGAAGATTTCATCCCCATTTCTCCGTCATCCTCTGGTGGTGGAGATTGAGGCCCTCCCCCAGTTTTAAACCTACTACGCCTCTCTGCAGCTTTTTGAGATTTGTAAATACTTTTCAATCGCTTCCACGCCCCTTTCAACTGCTGTATTGTGCGCCTAGTATTTAAGGGATCAGAGTTAAACTTATCCTTTATCGCCTCCCAGGCCGCTTTCCTAATCTTTTCTGTTTTTTGGTCGTGTAGCTTTGTTTCTATAATTGGGTTTTCAAGCACGAGAGATTTAACACAACCCAACTCTTTTTGTGAAAAGTTTACACTGCGTGGTTTTTTGCTTTTTGTGTCAGTCATCGTTCAGAGTATTATTTAAAATAACAAATATACAGCAAATTATATCAAAGCGGCACTCACAACTCAAACACAATGAATTTAAACAATTTCACGTCGGGCCAGCACTAAAAAACAACAATACATTAACCACAAATCAAATCTGACGACTACAAACTTTTGTTGTGAGCATATGTTATTTTCCGGCTACTGCCAACCTTACGACATGAATTCCCCACGATCCCCTGTCCATTAGGCCTGTCTTAGTTAGACTCGGCCTAACGTAAACTCGAGCTTAAGCAGTTTAGGCGCGGACTCCTGAAGTCAGTTTTTAAGCTGCGGTCTAAGATAGGCCGGGACTAACGATAGACGCGGACTAGCTAAACCCGAACTCGTGAACCGCCCCATAGAGTTTTAAGAGTAGTTGTTAAGTTGTGTAATTACTTCGATGACGACATGCTGGACAAAAATCCTTCATCCAGCGTGCATTTAATGGGTTAATGTTCTATGAAACACGATAAAGAAAACATTAGTTCAATAGGTATTCCTTTGGTTACCTCTTTAACTACAAATAAGCATCACATGGAGCATACATGATACATTACAGAAGTCAAATAACATGGAGACAATGTTTAATACAGTATGGAATTAACAAAACTCACTACTCGGCTCTCGTAGCAAAATGTCAGTGTTTTCAAGCCAGCAGTGATTCATGGGGAAATTACAAAGGAAACTAACTTAAAAAATGTAATAATTAACTTAGAAGCAATTACTTTAAATGACGCTGACTTTAACTTATCTTTTAAGATAGGATATTAATTTGGAAAGTACAGTGCGTTGTACGAGTGAAAAACCAGGCTGTCCATAAGTCCAATGTTAAAACTAACATTAGTCTTATGGAAAGTTTGGTTTTTCACTCGTGCAACGCACTCTACTGTTTTTCTTGGTAGTTTACCAAAATTCGATGAGGTTGAAATGCTCACTTACGACATTTTGACGAGCATCTTTAAACTTATATTGCAGCGTCAAAAACACTGACTTTGATACTCCAGTAAACTAGAGTTTACAAATTCAGCAGTTGAAATGTGCAGCGGAGATAATGTGGTCTTCTCCATTGTTTAAAGCACAAGAGTCCGTAGCAGTGAATCCCATGTATATATTTTCTCAAAGTTCAACCCAAATTAATCGTTCTATCATTGCGATCACTTATCATTGTATAATCGGATTCCTAATAGAGTATTCGACTGATGACGCAAGGTCGAACCTGTGGCGAGGTTTGATTGAGTCACAAACAGTAACACAATCGCCAGATCAGAGCTTGAGGCAGCGTTGCGCCATTCCAGGGCTTGACAGAGTGTGTTTAGTCTGGGGGCAGGTTGCCCCTGCGTGCCAAATTTGATGGAGTTGCGTGTTCTAGCGACGCGTGCAGGTAGAGCTACGCGTGTGCCTACTTCAGTATCCTCCTCATGTACACAAGTGGGTCAAAAGAACACGTTTGGGTAGAACAATATAGCCACAGAATTGTCTGAAATAAAACTCTTTTTGAGATCATACACAGCGCGACCAAAGACTAGATCTGTGAACCGAAGACAAGTTAGGCTAAAGAAGAAAGGGCACAAAATGTACACATTGCATGTGGACAAAAACCCACGTTTATGATAAATTTAGCCGCAGAAATAAATGACTGTGCTAGGACTACTTCTAAGATCTTCAATACTACGACTAAACCCGCAAATCGAATAAAAGTGAGGCTAGATAAGGAAAGCATCGAAATATATTACGTAAATGGATTAACTTGACCACAAAAATGCCTGAAACAGAACTATTTCAAAGATGATACGACAATAACCGAAGGGAAGGTAAAAAATAAAAGTGACGAAATAAATTCAAAATTCATACACTGCTCATTATCTATTCTACCTGACACTTAGGTAGAAAGTTGCAATTGGTCAATCGTTATTATATTACAACAATATGTCATTTGTGTAACTGTGACTGCAACTGTACGTTTCCATTTCGAAATTTAATATGCAGAGAGTTTATTTTTTCACGAAACCCAATTTTACAAGTACTAAAAGCTGCTGTTTAGTATATTTCAATACAAGTTCATAGTTTGGTAGCCCTACTTCCTTTTACTTCATTGTCCATCAGCTGGTTCGTATTACTTATTACAATCGTCCCGTTCTTCGCACGGAGATATCTTAGTTACAAACACCCAGAAATAAAAAATACATACTATTTACATGGCAATTAATAAACAAAAATTAATATAGTATACAGAAGAGTATGAAAACCCTAAGGACTCGTGGTACGTATATGTAACATACCTTCATGCAAATCTTCAGTTCAATCGCTTCATAATTCTTTCGGACACCTCCTTACATTTACGATAGTTTAGATGATTGCATGGAAGGAGAACAGATAAGAGGCGAATCAGGTACGAGGATTAATGTTGCGGTGTAATGAAACAGCGAGTGGTGTAGGAGTTGCGAGTGTTAGCACTCAGCTGATATCTGTTGCGATGACAGTTGACAGATGTGTGGTTTTGTTGACCCAGTCTATAGCGCCAGAGGCCCCGTTTAGGCACGAAATAACACACCTTTCTACTGCGTACGATATTTCACCTCCGTTCACAACATCAACTTTGCATTTATCACTTCCACAAACTGGTATGAATAATTGTTTCTGAGATGATGTATAATTTACACATATCCCCTTACATGCCCACAGTATGAAAATTCGTTATGCATGTCATAACTAAACATGAGCGAAATTATGTATGACTCAGAAGTCAGCGGCCTTCTTAGAGACATAGAGGTGTGTTGATGAGGGCAATTTGTTTTACTGAAAGGTACTCGTTCTAGACGCTACTACTGACGTTAATGACCTTTAATAGTTTAAACAGAAATGGAAGATGTCATTTTAAGGTGCTTAAGTAAACTGAATTGCATAACACACGGTTATAGAAAGGTAACACTAATGTTTGCTTTTTAAAACAATGACATATGCAAGAAGATCTAACACTATAATCGATTTTTCGAATTAAATAAAAAACGATAATGCTTTAGCTCCAAAGTGAATTGATAAATTTTCATAAACTTAAAATTTCCCACATTTATTATTTACTTTGTAACTTTTAGGATTATTGAACCAATGCTGCATAAATAGAAACCAATTATTACGAAATTATTTACTTCCTGACATACCAACAAAAAACACCCAAACCGGGTTCTTGTTTTGTTAGTGAATTTCCTTTGGAAAGTGAACTATTAGCATGACCTGCACGGTGAAACTTAAGCCCGGGACCACCATAGAAGTTCCTAACGTGACCCCCTGAACACGTTTTGGGGGATCGTTCAAAATTTCATATCTATATATATATATATATATATATATATATATATATATATATAGACATATATATATATATGTGTGTTTGCACTCTAGCGGTCGCATTTTTTGTCCGATTTACTTCAAATTTGGTAGGGACGTTCCTTTCTGTAATCAGTTGGACAAGTTCGTTGGGCAAAACAATCGGAAAACTCTAAACCCCTTTTTTTGGGGATTAATTTTTCAAATTTCGAGTTTTTGGGCCCAAAAAGGGTCAGAAAAGCCCCAGATGTAAAATTAATGAATGTAAAAAGATGGGAATTAGAGAGCGAAAGTTTTAAGCCCTCTCTCGTTATTCTAGCATAAATATTTACCGAGTTATTAAAGAAAACGTTTATCGGCTAAACACAGTACGTTGTCTTATGGGGGTTTTACACTAGAAAACCCTGTTATTCCTTTGTTAGAGTACTTTTATCATCCCCAGCAACCTCACGCCTACTTACAAGCCTGTCTGGACCTTCTCCTAACCTTATAATGCGCAAAATTGTATTCCCAGCTTTGCATGTAAATGAAACCAGGAGTATCAGAACAGCCAAAAAATCAATGTTTTCAGATTTCAATAAAAATTGGGCAAATGTATGTTTTTACACTTATTTTGAGTTTTAGAAGTTTTATGTGGAAATTCACTTCCCTCACGTCAGCGTGCTGCGTGCGAACTCGTTTTCCAATTGATGCTAAATTGAAATAAAATCACCGACAATCAAAATTAAATACACTTATCACTCCAAGGTGGCACATTACGCAAGAACAACCTTGAGTTGACATCACCTTTAATCTTTAAATGACACCTTGTCGTACCGTCATGACAAGCTCGATGACTAGGTGTAAAAGTTGGAAACTCTGTAATTAACGTGACATGTGCCTGCACTGACGTCACGCCCCTGTGACGTCACACAGGGTGGGCCTGGGTCACGTGACGTGACGTTCTCCGCCGTAACTCGTATCCTGTTCCTCTATCTCCAAACAATGGCTCACTTTCCACGGTACACGTCCTCATTAGCCACGGAGCGGCGATAAACCTGTCGGAAACGTCCTTCACAGAATCGACCGTCTGCGAGGCTTGTGGCGTAGAAATCGAGTGACGAAGGGCCGAGCTTTGCTTGGAGAAGGTAAATTAGTGAATACATGCACCAGTCATCACTGTTACATGTGACGTGATTAGTGAACTCATCGTCCTTCGTAGAGTAGTCTGTCTGCGAGACCCATAACGTAGAAAGAGTGACTATGGAGGGTCGAGCTTCGCTTGGGGATGGTAAGTTGGTGAACGTACGCAGTAGCCTCATAGTCCTTCACAAAATGGTCCGACTGCGAGACTCATAGCGTAGAAACCGAGTGACAGGGCCGAGCTTCGCTTCAAGGAAGGCAAGTTAGTGAATGTATCATATAGCCTCATCGTCCTTCACAAATCCGAGCCTCGCTCGCGGAAGATAAGTTAGTGAATGTATTGAACAGCCTCATCATCCTTCACAGAATCGCCCATCTTCAAAACTCGTGGCTTGGAAGCCTCGCTTACAGACTGTGCACTTACTCTGTGGTGAGCCCTACAGCAGTCTTAATTTAATGTCCGTTACTAATGGCGAACTAACTTCATTACTTCATTTTTCTTATCAGTAATTTGTTGGCGAATAAATTAGTTTGCTAGTGACAACTAAACAACAAGACTCCCGTTAGTACCAAAACATTGCAGTGACACGCAACGTTACAGAATATAACCATGTGGCATAATACAGCTTTGAATATGTTCCATTTTCACAGCTCCTGTGAAGGTAACAACACAAGGATAAATATAATCAAAAAGTGCAGAGAGTTTTCCCGTAAGCATTTCTTAACTAAAGTACAATTTACAATTTATAGATCACTGTAGAAATAACATAAACATCAAACATTACATCGAATAACTCGCAGAACTTGTATTGATGTATATTTAACGATGACTTAAAGATGGTTTTACAACTGAAAGTTACAGTTATTAGTTCCAAGAATCCTGAGGAATAACAATGCGCAATAACTGTGAAAGTATCACACGTCCGACCTACACAGGACGGTATTTATGACCTCACATTAGCAAACGCCGCATCTGCAGTTAGTTCTCGCTATTCACTCTCTCGGTACAGACACGAGACGGAGTTTTCATAATGGTATTTATCTCCAATCATAACGGGATATACCGTCAGTTCATGACAAATAAGGAATACGCTACGTGTTTTATGGTAAAACAGAAATTATGTAGTGAGGAGTTGTCTAAGAATAATGGGGAATTATTTTACAACCGTGGGGATGTTTAATATTCGTATTGCATATATACTTACTTTGTTGTCGGTAAACGGGATAGTTATATTATTTTATTGGTCCTGAGTTATATATTTTGGATCATGTAAAATGTGGTCTATGATAAAGTATAATAGATCTAGTTTTTATCAGATGGATACCACAGTGGTAAGAGCGCTCGCCTAAAAATCAAAAGTTCGTTAGAATATCCTGGGCAAAATCGGAAAATTTGCGAAACTGGATCCAGCTGCCATTGGTCGTTTTACTATTAATTAGTAATCCTAGCTAAAATAAAAACAGTCTTAGTATCAAGTCCACACAAGGCTCAGTCAGTCTACACTCGTAGTTGATTGAAACATTCAGTTGATTGAAGTGATTCGGTTGTAGAGAAATCGATTGACTGAAGAGCTGTACAAATAGTGCAATAATTAGATCAGTTAAAATCCGATCCAAATGGGATACATTTGTTATTTATGAGTCTGTTCTTTAACGAACTTTTGACCTCAAAAAAATGTAACTTCACCTCAAATAGTGCAAAAAATAGCACGTATTGATTGATATTCGTCAATAGCATCTGCAAAAAAATATTGGTTTGGAGTTGCTGTGGTTATTGGTTATGTATATTTATTCATTAAAGCTTTTTTGCATACGGTATTTTTATGCTAAACATACAGGTATTATGGTATTTAATGTGTACATGTTAACTTTGGTCTTACAAATGCCACTGATAAGTTGTAACTTATCACTCCTTTAGTTTTTTTGATAAAACACAAACACACCAACAATCAACTTTTATTTGATTTTTTTGGTTAAAGACGTCATGTATATAAATAACCAAAAGCATTTAACCATTTGACAGAACTGGTTAACCTTGTTAGTTAAAAGGTTCTGGAAAAGAATAAGTATTTTTAAACGGGTATACGTTAATTCTTAGGAAACAAAAGTCCTTAAAATTATCGAAACAGCACAGTGCTTTGTTTGGAACGGTGTTACAGTAGTAGTAATTCACTACAGCGGGTTATGATTGTTGACGCTCAATATTTCGGTCAATAAACAAGCCGTAAAACTATGTTTAACAACCACCTGATTAAACAGAAAACAGCCAAGAATAAAAAAGGAAACTTGATTGTTCTTTGAAATCCAACATACCTAAAATATACCTACGGTACCGATTTTTGGAATTTTTTATGGTAATTTTTTATTTAAGAAACTATTATGGACATTTTTCATCAGTGATTGAGAAGAAATATGTTCATTATGTATATTTTGACCTGTTACTCACCAGAGAAGTACGATCGCTGACTGATTGAGAGAACAAAGGAGACGTTAAACAACCTACCAGAGTCGGGTTGCATAAACCACCCGGGGCTTTGATCTAACGATTGTGTTATAGTTTTGTAGTTCATTCAGCCTTGCCGGGGGCGGTTGCATCACTGACATCGTTCTGACTCGTGGTTTGATTTTGATCAAACATTTCTTTTTAGTGAATTTCCATTGGAAAGTGAACTATTAGCATGACCCGCACGGTGAAACTTAAGCCCGGGACCACCATAGAAGTTCCTAACGTGACCCCCTGAACACGTTTTGGGGGTCGTTCAAAATGTTATATATATATATATATATATATATATATATATATATATATATATATATGTTTGCACTCTAGCGGTCGCAATTTTTGTCCGATTTACTTCAAATTTGGTAGGGACGTTCCTTTCTGTAATCCGTTGGACAAGTTCGTTGGGCAAAACAATCGGAAAACTCCAAACCCCTTTTTTGGGGATTAATCTTTCAAATTTCGAGTGTTTGAGCCCAAAAAGGGTCAGAAAAGCCCCGGATGTAAAATTAATGCATGTAAAAAGATGGGAATTAGTGAGGAGAAAGTTGTAAACCCTCTCTTGTCATTCTAGCATAAATATTTACCGAGTTATGAAAGAAAATGTGTTTCGACTAAACACAGTACGTTGTCTTATGGGGTTTTTACACTAGAAAAGCCTGCTACTCCTTTGTTAGAGTGCTTTTATCATCCCCAGCAACCTCACGCCTACTTTCAAGCCTGACTGGACCTTCTCCTAACATTATAATGCGCAAAATTGTATTCCCAGCGTTGCAGGTAAATGAAACCAGGAGCATCAGAACAGCCAAAAAATCTATGTTTTCAGATTTCATGTTTTTACACTGGTTTTGAGTTTTAAAAGTTGTTATGTGGAAATTCACTTCCCTCACGTCAGCGTGCTGCGTGCGAACTCGTTTTTACATCGTATCATTGATTTTACTTCCAGTATAGTCTAACGTGAAAAATATTTTCTTTCAGTATAAATTTGGTGAAATAAATCTGTTCAATTTTCCAATTAATATTTCACATACTGCACTAGTGATTTGCCTAGTGGTAACTTCCCGAAGGAAATTTGTTAAAATAATTTACACCTACCTTAATCTTTTGTTCATATCTTAGCCTGTCTTGGTTTATATTTATTAGTACAGTAAAATTCATAAATTATTTTTCATAAAAATGGACAGTTTTGCTAAATGCAACACACGTAAGCTGAAAATGTTACCTTGACTTATGCTAATATATAAACAGATGCATAAACCATCTGGGATTGTTCGTAGAAACCGTCACACGTTGAATATGTATGTTGTGCAATCCAATGTCGGAGTTCATTATTGAATAGTGTAATAAATAATAGTGTACTACAAAATATAGTAAAATTCTTTATTGATATGGGATATCGTAAATCTAAAACGTTATGAAAACTCAAAATTTTATTATTCAATTTACATTAATTTAAATTAACCATGTGAGTTAAAAACATATTAAATATATTTCACATGACGGAAATTCTTTATTGATATGAGATATCGTAAATCTAAAACGTTATGAAAACTCAAAATTTTATCATTCAATTTAAATTAATTTAAATTAACCATGTGAGTTAAAAACATATTAAATATATTTCACATGACGGAAATTCTTTATTGATATGGGATATCGTAAATCTAAAACGTTATGAAAACTCAAAATTTTATCATTCAATTTAAATTAATTTAAATTAACCATGTGAGTTAAAAACATATTAAATATATTTCACATGACGGAAATTCTTTATTGATATGGGATATCGTAAATCTAAAACGTTATGAAAACTCAAAATTTTATCATTCAATGTTTTTCATTCAATTTACATTAATTTAAATTAACCATGTGAGTTAAAAACATTTTAAATATATTTCACATGACGGAAACTTAGTCTAAATGTTAGTTATGGTACGCTTAAATACACAAATCTTTTCAGTTTTAGCATAGTAAAGACATATATCAGCAATTGCAATTTTACATAAACAGTGTGTGCTATATGTCAATTGTTAAATAAATTATGTTGTATTTTTTACTTTAAAACATTTAATTTGGTGTGTACTTTAGATTTGTTTATAACTTGAATTACTTCTTAGCAATTTCTAGAAATAACTAAATAAACCTATATTGAATACTTTTAGCGAAACTCATTTAGCAAAACGGATTTCATAACAACAGATAAAATCTGGTCTAAAGCAAATAAAATATCTTTCAATCGCGGGGAAAACGCGTTAACAACATCCTAGAACAAACCAGTTTACAATGACTAACTGGAAGTGGTCTAACCTTTACAGTGTCGACAGCCAGTACATATGTCATCTGATCTCAGCGTTCGAGGCAGTAAACAAGATCGACAAATCATGAATATTATCTCCACCATGGTAGGACCCCGGACCCCGTGGGCAAGACTTGTAGATCATCTCGGCTTGTAGATCAGCCGGGCTTGTAGTCTTGTGAATAAACCCTTCATGAGATGTAAAACATGCGTACGGTACGTTGTAATTGTCTTTTTAGGCTAATTTGGTGTATTACTAACTGATGGAATGTGTGTAGCTGTCACGTTGGTTAACATGGGGATTTTCTGTTTCTGAGATTTATAAATATACCTACCGGAATTTTAAAATTGGTATGTAATCAACGCTTAACTAGAATGCTGTGTTATTTTTGAATGCGGGATGTAAATACGACTAGAAAAACGTGAATGTAATGTAATGCAATTGTACTGCATTCACATGCATTGACGGTGAAAACACATTTAAGATGTATAAGACAACCGATTTAGCAATTATTTCCATCGGGCCTGATTATTATCGGTGAGATTTGACCAATTAAACATCGTATTTGTGTATTAAATGCAATAAATGTGAGCACGCTGTAAGTGTAGATATATTTCAAAGTGTAGTAAGATGGTTTCATTACATCCCTATTAAAAATGCAACCCTCTTAACGCAGATGTCTAGATTAAGGAATGTTTTCATTCGTGCCCAGTTACTATATCCTCATACGAAGATTTAAACTTCTTTTGTATCAGTAGATCAGTTATGACGTTTAAGGGTAAACACTAGCACAGAATCCCCTATTTCTATTATTGCTTGACAAAATTTTGTAACACAACTTGGACGAGCCACATTTACAAACTTAAAACTTATTCAAAGGTCATAAGTTTCAAAATCTGTAAGACACTAAAAACGTGTAGTAGGTATTTCCTTTCTCTGTAATTACTTGATGGCCAGTTAGTGAGGGAAAAGTTCCACCCTCCTCTCTGCATACACTGTGTACTGACAAAGCCAAGCTATCAATGAAGCGTAATTGTGTTTAACCATCATCCGTGATAAACTCTTGCAATGCAAAACAGATCAGATCACTTTGCTCAATGGAATAAGTCCGATGATTGTGGGTCTTGCACAATATCCTCTTGTTTTCAAGCTGCTATCACCTCATCTCCGTACAGCAAGCTAGTTTGTTCGGCGCACAATAGTAGGTTTCAGCGTTCGCTCCACCTCATAAACCACCTTGGGTGGCACAGTACGACTCGGTGGTTCCATAGATTAAACACACTCCTTATTGGTACCCAGTGGCGTAGTACCGGTGAGCGTCCCCATACCCAGGCCGAGCACGTCTGCAGTACCGGTAGCCAATGACGGGTTCCATCAATGGAGGTAAGGTGGAACGCTGGTACGCTTCAACCTGGGTGTGCCACCAACGGTTCGCCGATAGAATAGCAGGTATTCCTGATACATTCTCTCTGAAGACAGGAAAGGAATTTCATTTGTATTTGATTTTTGCAGCTTACAAAGCAAGTTAGGAAGTTAAAAAAGGAACAGACTAACGGCTCACGCTTTATTACTTATGTCAGTTTATAAAGTTCGGTCTGCTATAGGTTTTTCTAAAACTAGTATTTTCAAAGATCACAGCGTTGTTTAAGAAGGACGTTTACTATCTAAGAACTGCGGGATCGTTAAAACACGTCAACTGACTGGGAAACGACCACTTTTTTAACTAGCCTACGTAACAACTGATTTACTCTGACCCTTCAACATTTGAACTCGAAGGCTGTACAGCAGATCTTAGAACCTTGATTCGCATTATTATATAGTACATTGGGGTATAAATCTCCAACAACATGACGACCATAGATAGTAACAAGGCCAGAGTTTTGACCGTTCCCTTTCTAAATGTTAATGGTCCATCTAGACGACAATATATAAAGTTAAGCCTTAATTCATTTTCCATGACAATTTCGTATGAAAAATAAGACAAAATTTAAACGATTTATATTTTTTTGGATTAGGGTAGTTTCTTCTACTAATCTTTGGACCTTCCCTCGTATAAATGTTTTGTTTGCTGTAAATCTCCACCCCATTCATACCTTGTCACTTAATAAAATGTCTTAGTTTTCTTGAGGTATTATAAACAAACTTACAGGTCCCATCCTGAATCAAAGTAACAAAATGTTCTTAAAGCCAGTTCACTTCACCTCTTCAATTACCTTCTTGCTCGCCCCAAGCCATTACACTCTCTAAGCTCATTACGGAGTGACTCAAATTATCCAACTAGCGTTGTCGGTGTTGTTTTGGCCGCTAATAGAGATGAGCGGGATGGACGGTGATCAATCAGCGCGTGTTGATTGTGGCATTACGGGCTTGACACGCCCCCTCCCCCTCTCCCCCTTATTGTACCACTTTGGCCCGGTTTGTTTGGGCCTGAGGCCACGGGCTCGGTTGGTGGCCTCGCGACGGTAAGGCACGGCACGTGCTACACCCACCAGTCCGTTTGTGTTTACACAGGCTGAAAATCGAAGTATTGAGTCGTTAAAATTATAATTTCCTCTGACTTTGATGGTCAATTCTCGTCAGATGAGGTGTGTAGCCTAGCACAACATACGTGAATATTCCAGTGGCCAAGACAATTTGTTCCTAATACTATTAACAGCATTTTTTCTGAACTGACCTGAACACGGGATCAGACTCCGCGGTCACGAAACGTCGTTAAACTTTTTTTCTAAATTTGCGAATCGCAAATGTCCGCAATAATCTCTTAAATTACGAAATTCCAAACCTTTTACTCAATTTATGTGAAATTTACTTCACGATTAACGGAGTGGACTTATTCGTGACCCATTAAAAATGCACTTTACAAATCATCTCTTACGTTATAAGTTTTTGTTTATATATTGTATCCGCCGGTTAAGATAGTTTTGGTTCTTGATCTCTAAGTGTTTATTTTCTTTACGTAACATCTTGTAGACATCCGGGATCAATTGCATCGATAAGATAGCCTATTCTAGTTTATTCTGCGCTGCTCTCGGCTTTACGTTTTAGTATTAATGTCCATAGAGTTGATGCATCATTGTTCAAACCCATCATTATGTCCTCAATTACTTTTGGTAAACTATTTAAACACTTAAATGTTAAATAATATGTAATGTGTAATGTTAAATGTTTCGTATAATAATGATTATATATAACGAAATTATCATTAAATTTCAGCCTTGTTACCCTTGGTCAACTATAACAATAGTAGTTTATAAACCTTATTTAATAAGATCTGATTACCTTTTAATAAGTTACATGATCTAAAACAAACTATAGTGTAATTTATATGAGTTTTTACAAATAATCGCTACAGGGACGATTCGTAAATTGTGTTTGCATTTAGACTTTCAATATTTAATAAGTTCATCAGTACATCTGTATTGCAGTTTACAATTTATAATTTTGTATTATACACAGCAAGAAACATAATAAGACTGACAACTCAAAATTTCGTAGGGTAAAATTCCCCATAAAGTAAATGTATATAACAGTTTTGCTTTGTTGTCTACTCGTCATTTTCATTTTAATTTAAATTAAGGTTAACGTTTAATGTGGAAGAGTAAAATGTCACGTCGCCGTCTAGAAAACAATTACTGAACCGACTAAAACACGATAACAATCCTTACTAATATATAAAAATGGGATGTGTGACTGTCTGTCTGTCAGACTGCTTTTTGTTCCTCAATCACTCAAAAACTACTGAACCGATTGGAATGAAAATTTACAGGAATTTTCCTTATACACCAAAATAAATTCATAGGTCTATTTTCGTTTTGAAAATCCTATAGGGCTTTGCCCCACGGGAGTCCAAAGTATTCCTTATGGACATTCTTTTTGTTTGAACTGATGAATATACAAACAGCTGATCTTGATTCGTAGAAGTTCCACAAGCTAACCACAGAGTGCAGCACACATAATTGTTTAGTTCTCTACTCTGAATTTTTCCCCGTTGCGAAGCACGGGATTATCAGCTAGTTTTGAATAAAATTACGTCGACCTCGGTACACCATACTCGTTCACGAGACGTTATCAAAATATTGTCCCCATTGTCCGAGACACGGCCACTGGCTCCTCCGACCTCGACCTCAGTGAAAGTGAGGACGTCGTCGGCGCTCTAGACAAATCACCTCTCAATACGTCGTTAGCCTCCTGCTTCACTCTACTTTCGCCATCTATTTGTCGACAGGTGTCTTTGCTCGGTTCCTTGTTCTGAATGCTCATAAGCATCCCATTAGGCTTTTTCGCTAAGACCATTCAGTGCAAAAGTGAAGTCAACAAGCTGTTTAAAAAATTCAAAACTACTGAATCGAATAATGTGTTGATTATTTTATAACGAGTGAATCCGAATTAATTGACTTACCGATTTGGATAGGGCAATGCGGTCGATTTAAGACCTTCCAAAGGGATTTGATTAGCTAGACAACGGTACCTAATCGAAGGAAGCCCGATCTTACTATAATACTATTACTGATTAGTTTGTGAATGATTAGTTTTGTGGCCACAAAAACATTCTTGTTTATACATTAAATAAAGTATTATTATTGATAATGTAATTATAAAATGGCATTAATTAAAATAATAATGTATGACACATTGTTATTAAATTATATACACCCATTTAGAAGAGCGGAACGTGATGGTTCATCCATCTATCTTGCAAAATTTTAATATAGTTTAAATATTTCAAATTGGAAATTCGGATTATGAGCTGGGGATTTTTGGATTTTTAACATATGAAACTGAATAGCAACAGTTCCTGAAAATAGTCATATTATCAGGATTCAACTTTACGACCACTGTAGTTTGTCTTAGTAATCTAATTACTTAAAACAAAGTCGGGTTAGTATGTTAGTTACACCGAACAGCTGTTATAAGGATCATATATTATCTAAACATACTTTACAGGCTTAAACATGTTCATTATGGAAATAAAAAATCGAATTGAATGCCAACTCAAACTCTTTTTTGATGCCGAAGTTAGCTCTATATAAAAAATAGGCAAGTGAGCGTAGCGAACGAGCTCATCCTGGAGGCGAGTGAGCTAAGCGAACGAGCTCATCTTGAAAAAGAACGAGCATTTGACGTAAAACAAATTCAATGACATTAGGACAGGACAACGTCTGTCGGACCAGCTAGTAATGTATATCAATAACCATGGTTTCATTGTTGAACCTTGTCACAAAAACAAGTGTCCAATCGTATACTGTAAATGTGTTCGCAATAGTTTAATATGGCTTGGTGACCAGCTAGTATACAAGTGGTTGAGGAGAAAACTACCCCCTCCACTACACACTCTTTTTACTGTCAATCCTAACCATGGAACTATTAATGAAACGTAAATAATGGTTTTTAACGACCAGATGCAATTAAATATTGCAATATCGACCAAATCAAAAAAATTTGCTCAATGACATAATAAAGGAAGTAGTGTGGTGGGGGTAACTTCCCCTCATCCCCTTGCTTACAAGCTGGCCAGCAAGTGATGTCAGTACAGTGCAATTCCACTTGGCGAAGGTGAAACATCAGAAGGCGCCATCTTGTTAGTGGACTGGGTCAACAATGTAACCAACACTTCTGAAAGCTGTCATCACAATTGAAACCAGCTGCGTTTACCTCGTCCTGCCCTCATTTAATTTATGCCACGCCCAACGTGCAATACATCTAGATCTATCGTGTATATGTTAAGGTGGTCCCACACTTCTCGCGAACTCGCCCGAACATTCGGCCGAACTCCGAATGTTCGGCGTATTCCCCAGAAATGTGTAAGCTGCACGAACTTTTGAATACATACAGGACTGAATGTTCAGGGCTGTTCGCGACAAATGTGGGACCGCCTTAAGCCTCCAAGAAAAAGTGAAGCCTACATCGTGGCCAACATTTACCCCTCTTTCCCTACCTTTCCCATGGAAACACAACTAACCACAACCTATCAAATTATGAAATCTGCAATTTATGTCCAAAAGTTTTAAATAGAGAAAACAATAACGAATTTCCCAGAACATCATATAATTTTAAAAAATGTTTTAAGATTCGATAATTTAAATAGTTCAGAAATATGTAACACAAATATAAAAGCATTCTTTTAAAAGACAACTTGTATGTCAAATATATTTTTGATCATAATATATTACCTGAAAACTGTTCTCTGAGGGGTTTTACAAACATATCCTCCAGTGAGGTTTCACTTTTTTACCCCAGACCAAAAATGCCCCACATTATCCCACAATTCCATGTTATCCAAAGGGAGGTTACAATATTCCTGAAATGATATGAAGATCCCTCAAGTGGAATCACTAGATAATACTAATTAACAATTACTGAAGAAAACTAATAAAATTCAGAAATCATATTTGTAGTTTCCAATTCATTCACACGTAAGGAAATTCCGCAATATTTTTTACAACTATCAATTTAGGAGGCAAAGGACACCTGGAAGAAAAGGTAGAAACTATTGCAAGAATTCAAACTACTATTGTCTCTAGTTTCATCATTTTGACAATCATTTAGATCGGTCACAGGCGATTTCTGTTGCCGAATCTCCTCAGACGTGTCCAGCGAAAATAGCAGTCGTGAATGTCATTTCTCCATAGTTCAGCTATTGTCTATGATTCGTACATCCTTCTCTTGCTAAAGTATAATTTAAAATGCCACGATAAGGCTTTTGGAGTTCCAAATATCTCATGTTTTAAATATAGTTAAAGAAAATCAAACAATCTCTATACACAAAAATCAATGTTTGTGTATCTGTCTTACACCACTCATCCGATTGCGATGAAACATTGCATGGTCATTCAGGTTAACCCTAGCCGCTAATTGAAGTCCTAGTTAGGAATAAATTAGGACATTTTGCGAGGAAATTATCAAACAGATCTCGTATTGTTTAACATTTTGTTTCTAATAGTCATACAGTAAGTATGTACATAATTCATTTTGAAGGGTTAAAATCTAATAGCAAAATATAAATCTTCCCCGTATGATGCGACCTGTGTGTGTGTGTTTTATAATTATAATTTGTCCAGAAGGATGATCTTCCTATATTGTCATTGCCTAGTGTTTAAGATCCATTGAAGATAAAAGCATGTTCCAAAACAGGCTTTTAACAATCTTTGGACTGAACTATAATGTTGATAGCTCTGTTGTTTCTAAGTGAAACACAATATTGGGTACTGTTTGATTTCGTACCAAAATAAATTACTTGTTTTGTTTTACACAAAAATGTATTCAATATTCACACTATTTAACGTTACATATTAAGGTACTTCAATTACCACAGATTAAATTGACTCTGACGTCATTATTACTCGTGGGAAATTTATTCCCGAAACATTCCACATCCATTGATCATTTCAACACCAATGAGAACCAATCATTCAACACGAGATGACACATCGGTTGACATTCCATTAAAGGTTGTTCACTTGCCTCTGGGACCTCGGCACATCAATCTTCCACGAGTCCACGGCACTCTGTATCCTCAATGCCGAGACTATCAATCCACATCTGCTGGTAGGCAAACATTGACGTCAAGGTCAACACCAACGACGTTGACCTTCCACTGCCGCAAAAGGATTACTTGTAAAGTGATGTGTATTGTGGTCAAATGGATTTATTTTGATTTAAAGACATATGGAACCAACCATCTCTAGGAAGAAAGTTGTAAACGACACATACGTCAGAATTGTAAATACAAATTGTTGCTACCAATTTAAAAATAATGAATGCCTGATTGAGCTATGGTTTAAACTCGTCAATCTACACACGTGTTGTGTTAATAGTAATAAGGTTATCGAAGCGGAAGTAATTAATTACTACAGCAAATCAGATAATTAGAAACAAAGAAAATAAATTACATTATTAGTGAAGGAATAATGAATGAAATGGTTTTGTTACTAATTGCAATGATTTTTGACAAGAAGGGAATTTCAGAATAAACGATGAGATTTATACATAAACTAGTAGATATGATAATACAAACAGAGGAAAGCAACCACAAACACTAAATAGACTGTGTGACCATTTCAGTAGTTTGTGTATTTATATTCAGCCCCTAACAAATTGTAATAATATACTTTATTTAAAATAAAAACAGATATTTCAGAATACAATTGAATACAATTTTATCTCCATTTTTGCCATTATGCAAAAAGAAACTTTGAGGGCGGCTAGTGCACTTCAGAACAAAAGTATCAAAAATTAAAAACAACTTTGCACAACTACGGATGAATGCTATTTGTTGATACCTCGATAACGTAGAGTAACGTATTTGTTCAGAAATAACCGATTTCTGTATAAAAAATCACCTTAAAGATATAGAAGATTGTTCCGACAAAAAAGACAAGTGGTAAGCGGTAAATTAATATTTTGTAGTATTTTAAAGTTATTAAGTTGCTTTTTGATTAAAACGCCCCGGAAAATAAAATAACTTCAATCGATGTAACATTCACTGATGTTATATTTTGTAGCTATATATGCAGAAGTGAGAAAAGCGGGGTAATTTTTACTAATAAAAGATAAACCATTTCGACGGAAACATTTGTGAATTGTAATTTCCTTAATGCATTCGCCCAAACAGCTATTCATCATCAAGATGAAAATAACATTTTCAGCCCTACAATCAATCTATATTACGTTCCACCCTTAACAGAGGCCTCCCCAGTCCGAGGCTTAAACACAGCTGTATTTACATGGCTGTGGTAATGACACAAGACATTATTGCAGCTGTCCTCATCCCCCTATCATCTGCCCCCATCGACCTCCTTCCGGTTCCGGTTTAATATTAATATCCGGTTATTTCGAAACTGTGACTCGGCGGGTTTCCGGTCATCAACACCTTTGTGTTAAAATGAGTTGTGCTAAATGTAGATACGAGGAAAATATACAGTATGTGCTAAAAAGCCCAAGGCAATTAAAAATGAGTTATACTGCATTTCAATAAGCGCGAATTAACTACATTTGTCCCCCAGCAATACATGAAAAAATTATATTAAGTGTTGATACTAAAACTTTATTCCAAATCATAAGATTGCTAACACGACTACAGCGATACTTTACGACAGAACTCGCACAGGCTCAAAAAACTTGCGTGGGTATACGGCATAAAGGAAACAAATTATCAAAAAATATTATTGGAAAAAAAACGCGTTAAGTATTTTTAAACTAGATAAAGCACTTTAATGAGACCTTGTGCAGGAAAGTTACAGCAAAATTTATGCAGTTTGATTTAAATATGTGCATAATAAGTTCAAGCAGTTTAAATATTTATCTCTAATTCACAAGATGGCCAAAGTATTAAAATAATTCCAATAACTTCCTATGATGGGCTAATAATTTGTGATGCCTATAAATTATGGAACATCATCAACTTGAACACGTCAATAGTTTGTCCTTATTATTATAATGTAGTAATAACAGGGATAAAGAGCAAAAAATGTAACCAGTAGCTGAGCAACCTTCTGACAAGTTGGGCGAGGTTTTTGGCACCGAGGAGGTAATTACACTTGAAGCTCATTAACGCAAATTAGCGAGTGTTGCCGGTTATAAATTGAGCGGGCAGTTTTACATAACCTAGCTGCTAGACAGAGAGAGTTATACCTGGTCGGTAACTCACGTAAACGACCCTCTCTCTCGCACAACTAGCTAGAGTTCACCGTGCAAGGCCGCGCGGACACCCATATTGTGTATGGGATTTGAATATAAATTGCGAGCCAATTAAGGAGATATGACGATATTTTAACACCTCGCCGTTTATTAAAGTCCCGCTGATTGAAAACTGCGCTGTTGCTGCCAGAACGTCTTTCATTAGCTAATTGTAGCGCGGAGATTGGCTGGTTGATTTTCAAGTTTAAGTTTGACTGAAACAGTTCATTTAACTTGGATTTACATTAGATTTACATCTAGGTAGAATGTACATGTAGTGTGGATTTAAATAAGTTCTTGTTTATAATAATTATTACTATTTGATATTCAATATACCCGTTTAATAATGTTTATGCATAACTTGTACCAAAATAGGGTTTTCATTCTTTTAAAACTTTGAAAATACCACACGGTATACAAATAGAAAAAACAAACAAAATTTGAACATTTTTGGGGGAAATATTTTAAATACAAGGGTTAATTTGAGGTATGCAAAGAATATAAATCACCAAGTCTATCAATCGTACAAACATAGTATATATTCTGCGTCCCATGTATAAGCCCAAAATAGGGCACGATGACTGAAGATTGACATCGTAAAATATTCAGTTTCTTGGTTTATTCACGCGCACGTTTCATCATTCCACAGAACCATTTTGATAATAAGATCAGCAGCTGGGACCCCAGACCGTATACCACTCATCACTGAGCATGGACTCATACTGGTAGCACTCTGTCGCAATTGAATTCAAACAAAGCTAATATGACAAGGGACAAGTTGACAGGGCCACCAGAGCAGAGCTATTCTGATCCACTGATATTATGTAAAGGCATCTGTAGTGAAAGGGAAAAGGGGTGGGAATCTTCAACACAACCAGAAGTGGAAGACTTGAGGGACTGAATAGTGTATTGAATCAACGAGATAACGAGGGATTCAAAGATAATGTGTGACATTTTATAAATGATTCCAGCACGTTACATGACCAACCAATATCATTCCATAAATGTTATAGCATAACTCCGTCTTCGGAAATTAAGGAGGAAAATCGCCTGTAAAACGCTAGGGCGTCTAGCAAAGATCACTGTAATTCATACTTTTATTATTTTTTTTCTGAATGTTTCTGAATTGTTTGAAGATGGTAATTGTATTCTTATTTGATTATTTGGCAATCTCATATTCTTCTATAAAGTAAAAACTTTTAAAATGTAAACCAATATATTTCGAATTGATACTCAATTCATCGTTAGTTGTTTACTGACGATGAATTTAGCATCAATTCGAAATATATCGGTTTAAATTTTAAAATTGTTTCACTTAATATAGTTTTATAGAAGAAGATGAGATTACCAAATAATCTAACAAGAAAACTTTTATCAGTTTTGTCCTCTCAAACTTAAAAAAATCGCAAAAAAGATTACACCAAATTTTAGATGGCAAAAAATTTAAATTTAAATAAAAATTATTTTTATCATACTAATATTATTAATCTAAAGGTTATTAAGTTTGTTTGTGAGGTTATTTGCTTGTTTGTGGCTCAATCACGCTTCAACTACTAAACCGATTGAACTGATATTTGGAAGGAAGTTAGCTAATATCTAAAATAACATATAGACCTATTCACATTTTAAAATTCCTATATCGTCGTGATATGTATTATATGTCGTCCTATTACAAATATTTGAATCCATTTAATTCCCAAATTAGAGCGCAATCCTATATTGAAATGTTAAAAACGAAATAATATAAACCATGTAGTTTGTTAAGTAGTGTGCGTTATCGGTCAAGTAACTCATACAATTCGATAAACTAAATTTAATTTATGAAATAAAGTTACATTCATTAAAAAAATGTTGTTACCAAATCCATACTATTGCTTGTCTCGCTTGTGATTGGTACAAACCTCAATTCGTACGTTTTTAAAGTAACACATTTGTATTTATTCACGATACATTATGTATCTATAGCTTATATCTAATAATACGAAAAACTAACAACCCAGTAGACACGGAATTAGGCGTGTGCACTTGCTTCATAGGACTAGGTAACAAGAGATTTTAAGATAATCCCATAGGGCTTCACCCTACGGGTCTTCAAAGTTATATTTTGAAAGGCATTTACTTTTTTTATAAGATGATACTTTATAACATTTGTTTATTAATAGAATAGAGATATATTAATGTTTATTATTAGAACAAATTTAGAAGGCTAACCACAAAATGCAATACAATTGGTGTTTCCCGAGTGAAGTAACAGCTATATTTTTTTCCTCAAATTAAAATAAAACCAATGCATCCTGTACTCCTACGTAGTTTTGATGAGTCAATATGTTTTATAACAATGAGTGTATACATTTAAGAGTCTTCATCACCGGAAGTTGCTAGACGCCATCTTGAACTTTTGTTCCATAAGGCCAATGTTAACTTTGTGCCTCCATTACTCCCCACCTGATCGTCACATACAATTTATTTTGGTGTCAAATCAAAGGTTTTGTCGTCCTCTAGGGAAATACAATGTCGAATTCCTTAATTTGGGTTTTATAGTTTCATAATAAATAGTTTAATTTTGAACTGAAACACTGTACATGTTCTCATTAATTAGTAACAAAATCCGAATTCAGCTATTGTATTTCCCTAGAGGACGACGAAACCTTTAATTTGACACCAAAATTAATTGTTTGTGGTGATCAGGTGAGGAGTAACGGAGGCACAAAATTAACATTGGCCTTATGGAACAAAACACCAAGATGGCGTCAGGCAACTTCCGGTGATGAAGACTCTTAATCTAAAGTTGTTTACAAAAATGTTCGGTCAAGAACCCCATAAAAGCCGGTATGCAGCTGGTGCATGTATGGGCCTGTGTCGGCGTGTTTGTGTGTTAATTAGCAATCAGCTGGTGACCCCTGACCCCGCAATAGCTGATAAGGAGGTCTGATAACAGCCCAGCGGCCACCGCGACAGCCTCCCACCGTCACACTGTCTAGAGTTACCATTGCCTCATGCGACCTGACTCGAATGTTATCGACCTCGGCTCCACATGTAGAGACTATATCACTGTATGATGAACCTTTTGAAGCTAGGACAGGGATAGCTTATGTCCAGTGAGGCAGGAAAACCCCTGTAATCCAGTCTACTTGAGATAATGCTTGCTGATGATACATGGAGATAGGAGACTCGTATGAGCGAAGTTTGCTTCAGTGCTTAGTTGGTTGCAACTCTGATCTCAAAAACGGCTTTAACTAACCGTTAACTCCTTTAAATGCTGTAATTAAGTAATTTTTGTCTTAAAATGTATTCTATACGGGTCCCACCCCAGAAAAACAAAATGTTTAACTAAGGAGTATTAAATCCTAACAAAGTAGTCATAACAGCTGTTCATAAACAATCACTCTGACCTTTTTACCAAAGTAACACACAGGATAAAATATAAATATGTGATGTCCTGAGAACAGTGACGAGAACCATTGAATATATAGAGTGAACATATCCAAAGTGAATCAAATGTGAATACAAGAAAAATACCACCTGAAGAGTCATCCAATAACTGGGGTACCCACACATGTAGAGCCAATGGCAAAGCAAATCTGATCATCGTGGAGGGCCGTGGTGAAAAATTACTTTAGATCTATTACACAAACCAAGTGGCCTCCACCGAGCAAAGCTCAGTCCCCAGGTACTTATCGTCTTATAATTCTTCCACGTTTACCATATTAGCTCACATTTGGTTGATTCTACCGGCAGTTGGAAGTTCCCAGAACATTCTAGAGTGCCACTCAGATGTTCGGAACCAGATAATCAGACAGGATTGTGGAATGGTAACACACAACTATTTATATAAACACTGAACTGCATATCCTAATATTGGCCATTGACTGGTTACTGGGCTATTAATGTAGAGCCTTGGTTATTAAAGAGACAAACAAACAAACAAACAAACAAACAAAGAGACGGTATTTTTCAGTAAAAAGATTATAAAATATATTTCACCAGATAATCGTACCCTTATGTTTAGTTAATTTTGCCCTAAAACCCCATAACTTGCTTAAAGAGGCTCATATACTGTATAGGCATAACGCTGTTATTAGTCCTTGTAGGAAATGGTGCACAAGAATAATACAGATCTTACTCAATTTTAATAAGACAAATTGACAACAACATTTTTTTAATGCAATGGAAGTTTTTTATGTTTATTTCTGACACAAAACTAACCGTAATTTTACTCCGTTTTGCATCTTTTGCTATCGCGTGATTCCTTGCAAACGTTTGAGCTCTGCGCTGACTAGCAGTTTCATTTATGGCAAACGCCAATTTAAAGAAGTATAATATTTGATGTCTACTATAAAGTTATACAGTTGGATATTGGATAAAAGGGGTCATAAACAGCTTCATGCTCGCTGTTTATCGTCTATGAGACTACGTTTAACGCTCGTCATGAAAACGCCTATTCATAATATTAACGACACTAAATAAATCCGTATATTTATTAAAGTAATAATGCGTGACTAGATCGACAATAAGTGTCGATATGAGGCCGTCGGAGATGGCGGCCATGTTGGATTTTTACTCAATAAAAACCAATGTTAAACGGAATGCATGATATCTCGTTTAGTTGTGATCAGAATACTATTGTTCAAACTTAAAATAAAAGGTCTCTTATATATAAATATAGTGGCTGTGAGTGATATTTTACGTTAAATATATGATTTCCTAAAAATTATAAAAAGCTTCAAACATTAATGCTTTTAAAATATTTTGTAAAATAAATAATGTATTTATATTAAAGACATGTCGAGCGCAAATCAATATTGAAATTGTTAGCATGTGGTCAGCTAGCCTGTTAGGAAAGTTGACCCTCTTTCCGGTGCGTAGGAATACACTTCTTGGCGGGCGCTTAAGAAATTAAAATAAATAAAACATGTAATTTATTATTAAAAAATGATACTCTAGCGATCACGCTGTATTCACTCAAAGTAGACAGCCCCCAAGGTGTAATTTAGGATTCAATCCAACCTGACTACAATAGGAATTGTTGAAATCGGAACTACTTTTTAGCACTGTAGTTTGTAACATGTTCAACGCAATATATTTGGTTAGTTCCGAGTTTCACCGCAACTCACACCTGACCAGCAGCACCTGTGTCTTCATGGGTCTCTAACTTAATAACCACAAGAAGCCGAGAGAGAAAGTGTATTCGTATCTGATGCAACTCTAGTACAGGAAAACAATAGGTGACGTCACCCATAGAAATATCCGTCAGCGATACATTGAGCCAATCATCTGCATAAATTAACAGCTGGACGGCCATTGTTGATAAGATGATTGTGGATAAGGCGGGAGAGAAAAAACATGAAGTCACTTGTTGCTTGCACAACGCATCATCTTTCTTCAAGAAAATTAAAAATATATAAATAGATATAGTAGCATTATAAAAAATTATTGTTGGACTATTTGTTAGAGTTCACAGTCATTTTCCTTTTATACCTTTACGATTATTATGTCATTAAACGAAAGCTATAATAGAATAGTTTGACCAAAAGAATTATCTTAAAGAGTTTAAGAAAGGTAAAGTAAAATTTAACAACTAATGAAAAGTGGGTCATAAATTGTTATTGTTGGTACAAAGTTATTTTTTTACGGTTCGGGCATTGAGTGTTAGTTTCATCAGCTGTATATAATTTAATCAGTTTTAGTACATTATTGTACAGAAAATGATTGCCAATTTACAAAATAATTAAATTATAAGAAAGAATTTGTAAAAACTATTCAAAGCTAGATTTTGCTGATTAGACACTCTGAAACATCACAAGGCGTAATATAATTTATGGTTTTCGTGAAATTTAGGTTATTCCACTCTATCAATTTCTTAAATTTAAACGTTTGTTGCCACCAATGGTTTTTATTTGCCTCACAAATAGTATCTTTATCTTAAAATTCTTCTCCTTTTTAGTGATGAGATCCACTGTATTTCCGGTGTAATCGAAGACTACGTGAAATTTAGGTTATTCCACTCTATCAATTTCTTAAATTTAAACGTTTGTTGCCACCAATGGTTTTTATTTGCCTCACAAATAGTATCTTTATCTTAAAATTCTTCTCCTTTTTAGTGATGAGATCCACTGTATTTCCGGTGTAATCGAAGACTACGTGAAATTTAGGTTATTCCACTCTATCAATTTCTTAAATTTAAACGTTTGTTGACACCAATGGTTTTTATTTGCCTCACAAATAGTATCTTTATCTTAAAATTCTTCTCCTTTCTAGTGATGAGATCCACTGTATTTCCGGTGTAATCGAAGACTACATGTCTAGTCAGAATTGTGTAGTTGAACATAAGCGGTTGCGTGAATTACATCGGCAATGCCAAAAGCGAATCGAGTCGTACATTAACGTACAATGTGCGGCTGTTCCACATCGACGCACGTGTGCTGGTGGAGGGTCTTACGGCCGTGATAAGAGCTGAACTGGAATGCGCATTCCTTGATAACAGGAGTACCGACGCTGCTGATAGCGGCCGCCTCAGAGTCGAGCTGCGAAAGGTTAATTAGCACCGCAATTTTAAGTGTTTTACCCTTATGCGTTTTAAAGCTTTTTAAACTTACACAATCCTGCAAATTTCTCTAAAGACATAAAAGGGAAACAGGTTTTGACAAGTTTTCAAGATAATGTAGATTAAATTTGAAATAAATTACACCTTCATTTTACAAATAATTCGGTTGTGCTATTAATATCGATTGATGAATCGAGTTGTAAATCGTAATAAGAATGTTGCTTCAGGCCGCAAGATATCATCAGTTTTCTAGAGTCATGGACAAAATTTCAAATTAACATTAATAATACATCATGAACGAGGTAGCGAGGTGTTTTGTATCTGTTTGGTTGTTAGAATGCAAATTACGCCATAAGTACGGAACCGTTTAAGGTGTTTTCATGAGTTTTTCGATGCCTAGATAACCCAAATCATCTTTATTGGAAAATAAATGTTGCATGTCATTCATTATACGTAGCATTTTATCGTCAAAAAAAGCATTTTCCAATTAATTTGTAATCGCCTCAATATTTATGCATGAGCTGTTTCTATAATCTATAGTGAAAATAATGAATTTACCAAATCATATTATTCCTTTTTGGTTTTGCTCAAACACCTTTTACAAATGGCAGCAGCAAAAATGCCTAGCGAATGATCCTCACACAGACGAATCAAGCGTGTGTGATATCAGTCATTAAGGCCACGCTCCCCCGTCGGTCATATTGGATTGATTCTCCATAAGCGCAATGCTAACTAAACATCTATTTAGGACCCACATTTTATTTCATTTTCAATCTAATTTTGGTAATTTTTTTACAACTCAAAATAAAGTAAAGAGTGATTTTTGCGAGTAAAAATTCGTATAAGTGTTACAGATTACCAGAAGAAATTGTCAAACTTAAACAAATAAATACATTTTTTATTAAATATTATAATTCATTTTCAAAATATCTTCAACAATAATCACCCGAGATAAGAATATCTTTCAATTGACACCAAAATCAAAATTTGATCTCAAGAGATAAGCGAAAAATTGGGGTCTGAACTTAAGATTATTCTAATGGACGATAAAACCAATAAGGCCCACAGGGTAGCGTGGCCTTAATCCATAATTAGTAATGAACCCAAAATATAAAATCTTTAAATGACTGTTATTTAGTTGTTAAACCAAATTATTATTTAGTATTTAATTTGATCATTTGAACAAATCAATTTGGAAATGAAGCTGTTTTTTATTAAGTCTGTGTCTAAACATTTCGCTGATAACATTTCTTAAGTTTAGAAAGGAAAGGTCCAAACCTTATATTATATCCCTTATGTTATCCCTTATGTTATATCCCTTATGTTATCCTTTATGTTATCCCTTATGATATCCCTTCTGTCCCTTATGTTAAACTTACGTTAGTGTAAAGGACACGTACAATGTAACAGTCGGCAGACAGCAGCGGTCAGAAGAGATGCTGACTGTCGTGCGGCCTCAAGGACGATGACGTCACCGGTCACACGTCGCGGAGGTGGACAGACAGACAGACAGACAGACAGACAGACGGACGGACGGAGGATGTGATATAACACACGCGGTTCAGGGCCAGCCACCTTCAATTATATGCTAATAGACTTCACTTGGGTGTTTGGAACGTTGATTTAACGCAAATTGCGATTTCTTTCGCCTCAAATTAACCGAAATCTATCCGAATAAGGTTGATAGAAAACAACGATTATAGAACATCAAATCCGAAAGGACTACAAACAAATGAGGCTTGGAATTTGCTGAGTGCGGTGCTGCACTTGAAATTAACCTGTCAAACATTGTAAACCTTTTGATTCAAACTAATGTCTGATTTTACGAACATCATTAAACAATTCTAAAAACGATTTCTCAGTTCCACCGTTTATATTTCGCGAGTTGTTTACCCTTTGTAAAAGCCCCCTCAGCTCGGCCGCTAACAATACGGCATGTTTATTTATGTCTCTCTCCAAACAAACATCTGGTGTAAACTTGTGCGCTTTAGAGATTGCTTGTTCTTTTTAAATTACAATTCGTCATTTGTTAATCTATTTATCAATTGTTTTGAGATTAGTACATAATTTTGAACAAGTAACCTTGTATCTGTTTGTAGTTTATTACATAAATCATGTTCGTTAATATATTATTGCGTACAAAAAGTGGAGTAGGAAATTATCACAGGAATACTTGTTGGATATAATTTTTGTTGCAAACTAAATAAAAAATATGCGAGTAAATTAATTTGTGCTGCAACTAAGAGACACCTTTAACATAGGGTTAGGCCCCTTACATTATTACGAGGAACGTAAGCTACTTACATATGAATACTTTCTTTATTGATACTTAATGATTCGGATCCTCTTTCTCTACGAATAGACTCCTTACCTGCAAAATAAAACACATTGAGGGGTCTATACTTCTTATTCACATTAAAAATGTAATACATTTTATACACTAATAATGTACTATACCTTGTTGCGGTTACCTTGTATTATACTGCTAAGTAATGTTTAATCTAGATATCATTTTTTCACATCTACGAATACAATAGCGCAGTTTAAAACATAAGTATAATTAATTAAGTTTAAATATGATTCTAAAACTAGCATTCTAAAATCTATGAACAAAATAGTAAATGAACCGTCAAAATACGATGACCGTTCAATAACGTTTCTTTTTACTTGAAAATACCGCATCCGCATACCTATGCCGGATCATGCATAAACTTTCAACTAGACTAAAAATGTTTCATGTGATTATATATACATAGAAAACTGAACATTAGCGTCCATTTAAATTACATTTGGCAAGAGCATAACACATTTTTGTATGAAAAAGGTTTGTTTTGTAGATGAACAGGAGTGGCATGATTGTGAGTAATGATTACGCATTCATTTTAATTCAACCATTCGGAAAACCTCAGAAAAACAAAATAAAACGAACATTTCATATTCTAGCCCTATAATATTTATCTTTAAAGCCGATCCAACATCAATCGCAAATATGCCTGTCACTATGGTCGTCAATGTATTCGGTATTCATGTCGCATTCAAACGTATGATTGCATTTTATTATGAATTTCACCGAAATTCATAATCAACGCAGATATTCGTGTGTATTCGTGAACAGTGTGGGTCCGGCTTAAGACAACCCCGGAAGTTTTACCACAATTTAACAACCCACATCATGGACGTCAGTTTGTCAGTGACGTCACATGAGTACAACTCGCCACAACCACACTCCCTGGAGACCGTCCAACAACCTTCATATCGCTAATGGACAAAACAGCTGTGACCTGGCGTGATTAGCGTGACAGCACGACGGACTGCGCTTGCGCACAAATTGAGCTTGTTTTTACAAGTCATCAAATCCCAATTAGGCGCCTATCAGCCCCGCTTTGATCCGAGATCTGTGTCTGACCCTGAACAATGGTGTGGGATATACCGTGTCATCGGGTATCGCGATCGTACCTACTGCTGAGGAGATGTATTGATTATGGACCACCTGGCAGTCGGGTAATTGAAACCATTGGGTGTCAGGGATACAATACGAGTGTGAAAAGCCGTCATTGACCTTGGGGCGGAGATTTTCCAATCAACTACCACTGATTTATTGTTAAAGAGAACGGCTTTCATCACAATATTAACTTCACAAAACATATTGGTTGAGGTCAGACAACACTTGCGGTAAGTCTCAACACTCATTTTTCTGGTACGAGGATATGTACCATTTATACGTCCATATAACAACGAAAATACCACGTCAGGGTAAAGTCGCCTTTGAAACATGATAAGACAAATTTATTTGATCAAATTTACATTATCACATTTATTTTTACTTTGTACTCACACAACAATCTAATCTTTAACACTATAATTGCGCAAACTAATAATAACTCCACAACAATTCCGTCCTTCAACTTCGCTTACAATACCAAGTTCTGTCATGTTTTGTTTTACCTTCGTGATTGCCGTATACATTCATTATACGTATAAGTATTCCACGATCGGAACATTACAGTAAGCGTTAAATCATTGGTGCTATAGAAATAAGTGGGGTTTCGATTACCGCAGTACAGGATGTAGGGTGTTCCGAAAGCATAGGCGCCGCGGCCCCACCGGCTGAAGGCTCGTTTAGCCAATTAGTCGCGTTGTTTTGGTAATTGGTTTAATTGGGCGCGTCTGTGCAGCCTCTCTTGTTTTTATCAATTTGAACTTCTAAGTTCAATGCCTTGGCGTTCAAGTAGTTTTTAAGCATAGGAAAAATTATTTTTTTCACAACTTACAGATGTCAAACTAAGCCTAATATACTAAGCGAGCGAATGAACACCACTGATTTCATGTGCACCTGGCTAATCGGTTGCATACACTTTAATTTCCGCGGGCGAAGTCGCCACGTTTGCTGTACGTTGTACGCCGTGAAACTGGTCTGTAACCAATTTATTTGACATGCAATCGTTTGCTTACTAGTGGAGTACTTTCAATTTCATTCTAGTATCTCTAGTTCGACTAGCAACCAGTTGCATCAACCTATCGCCTAGTGTAATGGGAACCTTAATATACACCTGTCAGATTTAGATTAGGGCCTATTGGTTTAAATAAAAATAATAATTTAATATATTTAGGTAAGGTACTAAGTAAACAGCAACTTTAAACTAAGATAACCGAATTAGCACATAATTTTACCTAAAATTATATTAGGTGATACACTAGTAAATTGCATTACATTATTCAGACATGGTACCTTGTGACTGGTATAAATTAAAAAGTAAAATTCAAACTCAGAATTTGTCCTCGTCATAATTGTTTTCTAGACCGTTCAATTAAATAAATAATCCTGCGCTGAACCCACGAAGAAGAGAAACCAGCAAAATCAAGTGTATATAACATTTAAGAGCTGTTTTTGGAATTAAGTCATTTCAAAAATTGATTTTGACACGGATGAGCGCCTGGGGAAGGGTTCAGAACCGGCTCTGAGCGCACCGACTCCCCAATGACCTCATCGTAATTATTCAGCAGATGTTAATTGGCCATTTATGATTCCAAAGAGGCAGAATGTCGTCATCCTTTATTAAAATTCATCGGAGCGCCTCACCAGAGAATAAGAACCGCCGTTGAACATAGGAAAACACGGTCCTTCGAGTGGTAATGGCGGCTTGTTTAAATATTGTAAGAATATTAAGTTGATGTCTAAATACCATTGGGGATAAACGGTCGTTATTATCTTCTAGTTCGTGGCAACTTATCTTTTATGACAACAAATTTAAGTTTGTAATTTAAATTAAAAATGTTTTTAATTAGGGTTTGTGCAAGAATATGAGTCGCCACAAGCCTGAAGGTAGTAAGATAAATTATACTGAACAGGTTTCAAGAGAGTTGGGTACAGCTAATACACTATGTGAACAAAGCGTATAAAACCTTAATGAGGGGAAACATGTTATATTTTTTATTTACGTGATCCAACGTTTTAAGAATACCAAATTGAAATAAAATAATTATTAATCACCCTAAACATTTGATGGATATATTTTAACTGTATCAAAAATGTGATAAATCACTCATAGTTATAACCGAGTACTATATCTACAAGTGAATCACATAAAACTCTTAAATTTTGTACATCATGAAAAATACTTGTTTTTTAATTCTAAAGAAAATAATGTTATTTAATTTTAACTAGGTGAACCCGTGCGATTTAGCACGAATATTAAATTGTAAAACTTGCTTTTATAAGTATTCAGTTTTAAAACAAATCAATTGTATAGATAAGTAAAGCAAAAAAATAAAAATAAGTAAAAAACATGTTTATATTAATTCAATCTCAATGCATTGTTTACAACATCTCTTTAAAAACTAAATTAGTTGTATGGATTTCACTGTCGCTGTCAAAAAGTTGTTCGTTTGTTTCTGTTATACTCTTTGTTTGAAGTATAAAGAAAACTTATTTTATTTATATAGATAGATGTACTCTTGCTGATTACCTATCCAAACACAATTATTCTCCAAGTTAATAGTATGGGCAAAAAACAAATGTTCAGGGCGTATAAACAAAGAAAACGTATTATAGTTATATAGACAAATGCATTCTTGTTGATAACCTGTCCATAATGTATTAACTGCAGCAATTATTTTGGTGGAAAAACTATCGAAACATGTGGGTATTTTGAATTGCAAACGTTACACACTTTCAGTTTTTTGCGATATTTTCGAGTTCTATGGCCTAAACCGAAAATCTAAAGCTAGTTTGCACATCTGCACACGTAGACGCACGTTTTGGTGTATAATATGTGGGGGTAAGTCTTAAAACAAAAAATCCCTATTGCTTACAAAGTTTGCATGTAGCGTATTAATAATTTAGATATATTTATTACTTTTTCAACATTTAGATTGAATGGAAAATTAACTTTAGCATCCAATTTTTTTTATTACAAATGTAACGCAAAAGTTATAATAGTATCGGTCGACTAACCCGATTGTAACAATGTTGTCATTTATTGAAATAAGGAATGTAGTACGTTCATTCATGTGTTATCAATAAACAATTATCCTGATAACAACGATATGGGAGATATCGTCTTAACATAGCTGATGACCGACTATTTCAAAAGGCTTGAGATAATTCGCAAGGTTAGCGCCGGTTATCATAAAGCAATTGAAAGATAAGACAAAGAAGCAATTACTTTTCATCATTAGTCCTTCTCCAAAAATACTAATAAACTGTATTACTGTCAGAAAACTGTCACATACCTCCTCGCATTCTATTAACCAATAAATAAATACACTAAATACATAGGTTATAAAATAGCCTACATCAAATTATTTATCAGAGAGTAAATCCCCTCCTCTTCCTCCTCCTCCTCTTTCCCTCCGCTTCTTATTTTCGGACTTTCTCTATTCATAAGTGTTAGCCTAATCGATATTAATGTTTTACGAAGATTCCCTATCATGAGGAAATAACAAACTAATGGTAAATACAACACCAAGTGTCCTACTATTTATTTATTTATTTATTTTAATGCGCTCATTTAATAGTGACAGTTAATTGATGTTAATAGTTTTGGGCAAAATATTGATTTAAGTTTGTGCGCTTTGTATGTTCTAACTGTAAAATCTTCCAGACTTGCGGATATACCAGTACTTTCACTATCTATCTGAATCACCAACTTGCAAACACAGATTTTATCAAAATCAGATATTCTCAAAAATATTGTATGCCTAAGGTATTTGTGGTTTTAGTGAGGATAGTGACCATTAAAAATAAAATATTATGTTGATACGTTGAAAAAGGTCTAGAGATTTGGGGAAATTTTACCTGCATACCAATTAATTCCATTTCAAGTCAGAAATTGGTGTGGTCTCTGGGTCTACACATACAAACAGACAGATTAACTGCGAAAACCTTATTTTGTTTTGAGGGGAAGGGTATGTGGATGAGGGTAAAGGATGTATTTTTACTCCTTCTTGACAATTTCACTGTTTTAGGTCTTAGGCAAAATATTTTCCCACTGAAATGTTATCTCTGATTTTAGGTTTTCTGTAATTTCAACTAAAACATGTTTCACCTCATTCAGCAATAGGAGCAACGCTTATTTAACAACGAAAATATATCACGGTAATGTTGATTCTTAATTTGAATAGAAAAGTACCCAATGAAAGTCAAAGTTTTTCCAGGAATTTTAACCAGGAAGATTTACAAAGGCAAAGAAGGGAAAGCTTTTGAGAGCGGAGTTCTCGCCGCATCAGCTGTTTATATAAAGACAAACAGAAATAAACATTCCGTACTCTAAACACCAGTCTCTGGCTTTTTAAATCAGTAAACAACAACGAATGCATTTTAAGTCAACTTTATTTTGTAAAACGTTTTTTATTAACACTGAGAGTGTCAAGTTTAAAGCGTTGGTTGATTGGATATCAGATGTACAGTTTTCTCAAACGTTTGTGCCCTATTCAATACAGTTTTAAATATAAAATAATACGGATTGAGTTTTAAAATAAAATTGTAACCAATATTTTGTCGAACTATTATTTATTGAGCCGAAATAAAACAAAATTATCTCTGGTTGCCGCAGGGGTGTCCATGGTCTGGATAGTTTTTTTGTTGTTGTTTTTTTTTTAAGAAAATCGTGCATGAACAGTTCAGTATACTATGTGTAATACGAGAACCTTTGTTTTCCGTGATAACATTTCCGCGGAAACACTAAAAACGGACAAAATCTGTAAACCGGGTTCGTTACCTATTCAACCCACCCACAGCTAACCAATCCATTTATTTCAACATGATGACGTACAATTTAATCCACACAACCAATAAGTACACCCTACAACACTTCTCACAGTGTAGTGTCAGAATCAATAAGCACCCTGTAAATGTCACTTTGACAGCGCTTCGCGGTGGAACGTTAAAGAGTTAGGATAAATATAAATCAGGGACATAGTAAAGTCCCACGATAAATTTGAAGTTCCATTATAACAATGGCGTTATTTACGGGCGAGCAGATAGCCTTGGGGCACGCCCACCGTCTATTACCTAGCGTCACACAGTTCCAGCACTTCATTCATCACCGCGACTCCCGACTCCTGTCTACTGTCTCGTGGAATCGTCCTTCATTCATTCAATTCCGGGTAGAGAGAGACAGAGAGAGGTAACCGACTAGTTGGCTGTAGGGACATAGTTATCGCCATAATAAAGTAATTTAGTCTACTTAGTAAACACGCTCATTTCTTACCGTAAGAGGATGGAGGAACATTCACTAATGTATATCTATATATTGCAAAATTATAGTTATTTTTCCACCACTGACTCTCAAAGGCAACATAAAAAACTATTTGTTTTAATCCAAGAAATAAAGTAAAGTCTAGAATGGCAATATTTCAAAGTTTAAAAAGTACTAGCTACTTTTAAACTGCTGAACGGACTATTTAATATTCGAAATCATAATTTTTATTGAGCTATAAAATATTTTGAAATTAATTTTGCAAAATGTTATCACGATAATTTCGTGCATGTGATCACAGAGAAACGAATCCATAGATTCCTTTGTCTGTGATGTGATGCTCCTCACCCACTTACTTAATCCCTCAAATCCATTATAACTAATAGGATTCTCTTCGTCCGTCCAATTTATACTTCATCCGAGATCTTATGGTGTGGTCTACAGAGTTAGAATAATCAAAGTTAACTTTCCTACGGGTAAACGTTGCCCGAGGGAGCTATACAGTCAAATAGGGATAGAATGTACTTCTTGTCCAGTCCTTCCCCACTAACCCTTGATGTGGGCTCAATAGACACTCGTTTGATGAAGTTACTTCCGTTCTTCTTTGTAATAAATTTATAAAATACGTAATGATTCGAATGCTGACAAATTTCAAATTCCAATGTTTTTTCACGTTATTTCACTTTCCAGTGGCAAGATCTGCTAGTAACAGCGCCATGTGGCGCCCTGACAACGGTGGCGCTATGTTATCACGCGTCGCGCATTCCAGTTCTTTTATCAGACGCTTGTAGTAGCTCCTTTCACCAGTTGATGTTATCAGCAGATACTTCCTGCGCAGTCCAAAATGCGGTGTCTACAACAGTCCCTTTAATTTGGAATTTGAGTGTAACCCACCTACTTCGGTAACTTGTAACATGATTTATTTAAAGTTTAAGAAATTGTTCAAAACTAAATTACAATCATCTATAGTCATAAATCAAAACCACGAAAATGATAATAATTCCCTATGAATTTTTAAACAACTTTTTCGAAAGAGAAAAAGTAAAGTAATTATTTAACATTCAGAGACTCCATAAATTTATCCAGATTTTGACAGAGCAATTACTTGAGTAATTGTATATTTCATGAGTGTAAACAACTGAATGAGAAAAATTAGTATTAAGTTCAAATCCGAAAAATTGTTGTCGAGAATTGGACCTGATGATGGGATCGACCACCTTGTACCATCTTAGTGTATATATTTACCATCTTGAATGTGAGTAAAGAACAATTGTAAATTTACTTTAAGTATTGGATCCAATTTTAGATTAACTGCATCTTTTAATTAGTAAATTAGTACAACAGCAGTTAATTAATCATATTCAGTAAATTTTACCGAATAACAATATAGTTATAACAACATGTGCGATGATATTTAAGTTATTGTTGTTGTGAAAACGGCACATTTTAACAACGGTGACATACAATTTCCAAATAAAACTAAACAAACTTTGTATACTAAAACAAGACAATGTGAAACTCGCCGAGCCAAGACCAAATGTGGCATAAACACGCGACATATACCAGTTCACCCGCGGAAACTCTAGACAGTGTGACGGTGGGAGGCCGTCGCGCGTCGCGTCGAGGTGGACACTGGGCGCTGGACGCTTGTCTGTTATCAGACCTCCTTATCAGCTATCGCGGGGTCAGGAGTCACCAGCTGATTGCTAATTAAAACACAAACACGCCGACACAACCCCAAACATGTATCAGCTGCATACCGGCTTTTATGAGGTTCTTGACCGAACGTTATTGTAAATAACTTTGAGATAAAAGTTATATATGATTATCGTTATCATAAAAACCTGACCAATAATCAGTTACTGACTGCTGTCTCGTGAAACCTACGCAGAAGAATATTGTGTATGAATTTTATGTTGATACTGCTATAATCATACTATTTAATACCACTTTACCAACAAATGGGGATATACAACCAGTGCCACGCGGTCATAAAATTCCTAATTACCCTCACCAGCTGAGCCGCGCGGTCAATAGGGTCCCTCCCCTCCTCGGGCACTATAGCAACTGAGCCGCGCGGTCAATAGGGTCCCTCCCCTCCTCGGGCACTATAGCAACTGAGCCGCGCGGTCAATAGGGTCCCTCCCCTCCTCGGGCACTATAGCAACTGAGCCGCGCGGTCAATAGGGCCCCTCCCCTCCTCGGGCACTATAGCAACTGAGCCGCGCGGTTAATAGGGTCCCTCCCCTCCTCGGGCACTATAGCAACTGAGCCGCGCGGTCAATAGGGTCCCTCCCCTCCTCGGGCACTGTACCAACTGCGCCACGCGGTCACTGTGCAGAATAATAATATGACAAATTACACAGATGTACTTTATTCTTGGTTAGATGTATGCTTATTATTATTTGACTAGAATGGTTTTTATTAAGGCAACTTTTCCCAAATACAAAGGTTTCCCTGGTCAGTATGGTAGAGTTTAGAGTATCTTTAGATAACTTTTACGAATATATCAAAGTAAAACGATTAATTAATAACAATATACACCAATATCATTTATTAAATTGTGTATAATATTTCTAAATGATTATTAAATGTAAAGCGTAATATACACTGGGATTCACGCTTTTATATCTGTGTCGCCTCATCCATAATAATTTATATATATAATTCGAAATCCAGTGAAAATGCATTTTTTATGATAGATATATATTACTAGATGTCATCATGTCTTCACGCATTTAAAATATCGTTTTATGGCTAAGACTGTTAAATGTACGTGTTGATTTCATATAGACAGGGAGAGTTCATGTGATAAAAAATAGCAAATAGCAGGCGTAAGATTACGATCATTCTTTTCGATTTTTATTTAAGTAAGTGTTTAAACTAAGTCACCATACAAATGTTTTATTTCTGGATGTTTAACTTTGTGAGTTATTTGCTGGAGATACTACCGACCAATCAAGGATTCCCGGCGCAATCCTCGGTTTAAAGGGAAAAGACCGTTTCCCGGCCCAGTTGGCATAGTCCTTTTTCAGGAATGTGAGGTACCTTCCGAATTCCTATGACCCCGCGGCGCACCTGGTAGTAACCCCCAACAAATAACGAAAACCCAAATTTGAATTAAAATACAAGTTTGATAAAATGGTCCTGAATTATCAGCCATCCATGCTAGTATCCACCAAAAACTCTACTTCATACTACCTTTTTGATTTAGTAATACATTTTTGTTTCATGAATCAAAAATGTAGCAGCTGGATTCAATACAAATTACTCACTGGCACAGACACTCCATGCAGTGAGGTCATGGTTGGTATGACTCACATTTTTCAGTACTGTACCATTTATTTTAATCCATCTTAATTACAACCGAAGAATTGGCGTTTTTGCCAAATACTCCCAAAATATTTAATATAATGCTACTAATATTATAAATTTAAAACGTGTTCGCACGCAGCAATTTGACGTGAGGGAAGTGAATTCCCACATAAAAAAGTTTAAAACTCAAAATCTGTGTAAAAACATTCATGGATTCCAATTTTTATTGAAATCTGAAAACAATGATTTTTTGGCTGTTCTGATGCTCCTGGTTTCATTTACCTGCAAAGCTGGGAATACAGTTTTGCGCATTATAATGTTAGGAGAAGGACAAGGCAGGCTTGAATGTAGGCGTGAGTTTCTGGGGATGATAAAAGTACTCTAACAAAGGAATAACAGGCTTTTCTAGTGTAAAAACCCCATAAGAAAACGTACTGTGTTTAGACGAAACACATTTTCTTTAATAACTCGGTAAATATTTATGCTAGAAGACGAGAGAGGGCTTACAACTTTCGCCTCACTAATTCCTATCTTTTTACATGCATTAATTTTACATTCGTGGCTTTTCTGACCCTTTATGGGCCCAAAAACTCGAAATTTGAAAGATTAATCCCCAAAAAAGGGGTTTAGAGTTTTCCGATTGTTTTGCCCACCGAACTTGTCCAACTGATTACAGAAAGGAACGTCCCTACCAAATTTGAAGTTAATCGAACAAATAACGCGACCGCTAGAGTGCAAACACACACACACACACACACACACACACACACACACACACACACACACACACACACACACACACACACACACACACACACACATATATATGTCTATATATATACACACATATATATATAAAATTTGGAACGGCCCCCCAAAACGTGTTCAGGGGGTCACGTTAGGAACTTCTATGGTGGTCCCGGGCTTAAGTTTCACCGTGCGGGTCATGCTAATAGTTCACTTTTCAAAGGAAATTCACTAATAAAACCACGCTCTCCTAATCGGTTTACATAAAAACACTGATTTGTGACAATAAAACAGGATTAACTCGCGGCGACGAGCAATTCGAAATTACGATTAGCTATAACAAGAGTTATACCAATGACAGTTTTCCTCTTTAATAAGAGTTTTTAATTTTATTAGAAGATTATAAGTAGTGTTATCAAGATTCTTCTCATTGGGTCATATTCACATTTTATTTTCTTGCTCTTTAAACGAGCCATCAAATATAAGCTTTTATATGCCCTTCAGGAGGGACGTTTAAAATTAACGTCTATGTATAAGAAACAGATACAAATGCGGAATTTGACAACACTGCAAGTGATATGAGTGTTTCAAGAACTGGTTGAATAAGTTTTACAAGACTAGCTTTAACATGGTTTAAACTTAGTTCCTTTATTGGTGTATCGTATGCAAAATAATTAATCACGAAAATATAAAGCAGTATTACTTAACTCATTGTAAAAAATTATCTTAAAGTAATTGATACATTTAAAAAACTGGATACTGAATAGGCTACAATTTTGTTAAGAGCAGATCTTTTACCTCACATTTATCATCCATATATACTGCCGATTTGTGCGTGGAATGTATGCAGCAAAGTGAGATTTATTTTTTGATTTATTTGGACTTTACCTATCGCTTCTAGTGTTTAAAAAGCGATAGATAAAGTCCAAATAAATCAAAAAATAAATTCAAATCCATCACTATTATGAATTTCAAAAATAAAGTGAGATTGAGCCATTAGAGTCGAATTATACACCGATAGTATTTACTTGCCAGGAATTCACAGTCGGCGTCTTACACAGTGTTATAATTAAGTGCTATAATTAGTGTTTCGTGATTATATGACCCCGACAGGATCGCTGTCATGGTTTCGGAGTCCGTCGCCTCGCCATAAACGCCATCGACTCAATTATCATTAAGTTTTGTATTAAACGCGTAGAAACCTAACATAACAACCCTCATTCTTACAAAATCCTACAGACCGATTACACAACGAAACTAAAACTCATAAAGATACGAAACGCCCAAGCTTGTGAAAAATGAAGCCATTACAAGCCTACAAGCTGAACACAACACAAGGGCGGCGACGAGTCACAGAAGGTGAGGCAATGTGCGACTCGTTCGTTATACGTACACCGAACACCGAACACCCAATCATTAAACAATGAATTGAACACCGATCATTATACAAGCTGGGAAGTCCGTTTAAGGAACAATAAACCCACAATGTAGGACAAATTATAGAGTCATAAACAACCAGCCGAGAAAGACTGATTGGGGGCAATAGTCAACTGATGTTGGATGTTTAATATGCCGTCGGTGAGTTTGCAGAATGTGGCCATGTTGTATGGGTGAGTAGAAATGGAGATTTACTAAAAGCGATCATAGGAGCAGTTTATTATTAGAAAGCTCCTATATAATTTCTTAACTGTATGATTAAAACAAAAACCATCCCAATGCCTTTACATTAAATACGCATTCCTTGTTTTTTAAATACATCCCTTAATTCCCTGTTGAAAAATATCTACTCAACAAAGCTGCACTTTCATTAGTGAGGTTAGTTAATAAATTTATCATAAAAATTAATAATTTCTTTAGTAAAAATTAATGCCATTGAGTTGATTTTACTCAAAACGTAGACACAAAGTGTAACTGCAATACACTTTTTTCTAAGCCGTAGCTTTTGTTTAAATATTTCGGGAATTATCCACCGACATGATATTATATCTTGCAGGATGAAAATATGTTCGAATAAAAATTGAGAATGTATATAATTATGTTCCGTGATTTGTACTGTTTTCTAATTTTTTTTCTGAGTTCAAAAATATCATCGCACCCCTTCAATATTTCTCTATATTTTGTAACTTTCCGTCTAACAGAAACTGAACTGTATTTTATATATCAGCATTGACATTACATAATAAATTGTATAAGGGAGTAAAATAAAGATTTATCTCCCGCCAGTCAAATCTTCATAGGGAGTCATCGTTTCCGAGTTATTCATCTAATCATTAGACTCTTAAAATTCTTCGTTAACGACTGCAACTTTTATGAAGAATTATAAGGGCCGATGAGTATGATATCTCAAAAAAGACCGCTCCTCATGTAAATTTGACTGGACGGATAAAATGTTTATTTTAAAATCTATTTTTAAGGTAAATTAAAATATCCTTTAAAAACTTTATAAACCCTTATCGGGCTGGAATTGAACGCTTGCGACTCACAAATCAACCAGCCAATCACCGCGCTACAATTAGCTAATGAAAGACCTTCTGGCAGCAACAGCGCAGTTTTCAATCAGCGGGACTTTAATAAACGGCGAGGTGTTAAAATATCGTCATATCTCCTTAATTGGGCTCGCAATTTATATTCAAATCCCATACACAATATGGGTGTCCGCGCGGCCTTGCACGGTGTAATCTAGCTAGTTGTGCGAGAGAGAGGGTCGTTTACGTGAGTTACCGACCATATATATAACTAACTCTCTCTAGCAGCTAGGTTATTTAAAACTGCCCGCTCAATTTATAACCGGCAACACTCGCTAATTTGCGTTAATGAGCTTCAAGTATAATTACCTCCTCGGTGCCAAAAACCTCGCCCAACTTGTCAGAAGGTTGCTCAGCTACTGGTTACAGTTTCTGCCGCTTGTTCATTTTACTAATCATGTAGGCTACTCAAGTACGGTACTGATCATTGTTTTACCGGTCATGTATTTTTTTAATTTATAAGGAACACAAAATAAATATGTAATGCACATATCTTTATTAATATGTAATGCTATATCCCAAGATATAAATACAACGTTTATTTATTTTACTAGATAAAACGTAACCTAGTCGTGTAACTAGGGCTCTATCATCACAATCTAAACAAACAAAATCGTTTCTTTATAGGTGTACTGAAGTATTTTTCTTGCAAAACAAAAAACAATTTTGTAATCCATATTATTAAAAGAATTTCTTGATTTTTGCTCAGAAATTTTCGGTCTACAAGTTCTGAAGATTTTTGGATTTTTTATACGTGTTTAGTATCAATCAAAAGCTCTTTCTTTTTGGATGTGTCTTTTGGTATTTTAAAAAATATCCTTGTTCAGAATCCTGTTAAAAATCTAAAGCATACTATCCGGTGATGAAACCTAGCTTTCAGTATCCATTTAATGGTACATTTTCAATATTAAATGTAGTCATTTTTAAGTCAATAAATATAGAATAATTACTTTCAACGGTTAGAAATTGATTAGGGTTGGAAAATTCCGTGATCCCCAACACTTCAAAAATCACTCAACATTCATTACTGGGGCGACAAGCAAGCAGTAAGCTCATGAGCTCAAATTGATAAAAGCAGTCAACATATGGTCTTCCCAATTAAACCAATTATCAAAACAACGCAGCTAATTGGCTGAACGAGACTCTAAGCTACTGGAGCCGGCGCGGTGTCTGTGTGTACTTAGTGTGCACTCTTGTGTTCTGATCACTGCAACGCCCTGCCCTCCCATGCTCTTCGATTTAAAAGTTTCTAGATTGATACAGTTGTCCTTAAACAGATACCAGTATCCTTCTAAAACCTCCTAGTAAAATGCCTTTACGTTTTAAGATTTTCCAAAATAATTCCTGAGAACATGCAAGTATTTGTGTAAATGGCTTTTGTAGTTTAAATATCATTACACATACCATCCTGTATAAACTATTGCTACCATAACACCATTTTTTGTAAGATGGTTAATAATATCTAAACAACAATGGTAATAATATTAGATTGAGGATTATAATATGTCAACTTTAATTATTGATGAATATAAAAACTAACAAAACCAATAATCAAGACGCCGACGCAACTAAGGAGTACAATACTTTGAAGCGAATATGAATGAATTGTGAGTGTAGAATGAGTAGGATGTCTTTTTATAGCCTTGTTACTGTCTATTACCGTATGGTTATTTGGTAAGGATCATTAATTAACAGCCACATGACCAATGATAGCTGAACAGGGGCGGCCCGTCAGATTTTCAGCGCCCGTGCAAAGACCAAATTTGCCGCCCCCGCCCCCATCCCATAGTTCCTCCCTACACCATAGTTCTGAGATGGACTGACACGTGCGCGCCTCGCTCCCTCACTTGTTGTTGCGTTTACGATGTTTCTAGTTCCGTGCTATGTTGATCACCTGAATTGACAAGCTATGGAACACATTCAGATAAGAAACTTGTGTAGTTCAAAATTTTGATTTCATATATTATTGTCCTGGAAATGTATCCCGTTTCCGATCTTCCGTGCCATTAATCTTTTTCAACAAAACCCAGAACCTCAAATAATTAAAAAATATAAATTTGTAAAAACAACAAATGTGCACACTTGTAGTCAACGTATCACAACACGCTGTGTATCATAAAACAATTTTGTGTTTCTTTAAGAAAAATCATAATTAAAACAAACCCTTAAAACTGAGTAGGAATGGTGAAGTACATACTGATAATATATCTGTTCTGAGCGTGGGAAGATTTCGTCCAGGGGAACCAAAACAATAATCAAAACGCTGATCAAAACCGACCGCGATTCAATGATGGAATCTGTGAGGCTGAAGTTTGCAATGGATACAGCAAAGTTTGTATGAAAAAACTAATGTTTTCTGAATATAATATTTGTTTATTGATTCTAATGTATAACACGTTTTTCAGTTATACGGACTCTTTTATCTTCGAGTATTTCATCTTTGTGTAGCTATAAAGCTTATTTAAATTTTTTTTAGTATTCTGTGATATATTGAATCTTACCTTCTAAAAGGGTTTGGATCAATTAAGTTTAATACCAATGACTCTAAAAACTCAAGATGGGTGCAAACATGTTTTGTTCGATAGTACTATACTGTGATATACTGTCGCAACTTATTTAAAGTATTGCCAATTTGTAAGAAATACAGATGATTAGTCAATTAACCACGACCAGAGCTCAAATAATCTTAATATGTAATGAGGAGAGGTATGTTTAATTCTTAACATTTCCCACTCCATCTCCAATACTCCGAAATGACTCAGTTAATAAATAAGAACTTGGTTGAAATGGTTACTAAACTGACGGAACGATAAAGTATATTTTTCAAAGTAAGCTAAACGAGTGGACCTTACAAGTAACGATGTAAGGGGGCGCCAAAATCTGAGGAGGGTGCATCATATTTCCCCCTTATTTCATATAATACTAAACTGAAATAGATCAAATCCCTATTCAATACTCTCCAGTCTCCAAACCATATCTTATCTCATCTATAGGAACTAGTTTAAAACAATCGACGTGGGCGGATTAAAACAATTAGTTGCATTGTGTTACTTTATATTTTAACATTGCAAATTTCTTGCATCGTATTGCGAGTTTTATTCAAACTCTCAATACCAATCAGAATGCCCTGAAGTTGTCACAAACCGATAGAGGTAAAAAAAAACTTCTCGTTTTGAAATAGAGGGGAGCAGAAGTTGTATTATCTGATTTGTAAATTTAATGTTTAAGTATGATGAAGGTGCAACATTGAAGGTGCAACATGGTGAATACTCCATAACTTTCTTTCAAATAATGTCTTTCAACAACTTATAATACTAATATACAACAATTTACAAAATCAGTTTTGGTTTTTATATAAATACAAATACTTTATGTTAGCGCTACGGCCTATGCCCCCCACCCCGCACCAGGTGGCGTACCGATGGGGGGGTGTGGGGGGCGGTCCGACCCAGGCCCCGCTTTGGCATAGGCCCCCAAATTTTGAAAAATGTTAAAAAATCTGAGCGAGTATTTCCCGCCGATTTCCGGAGAATCGCTACCGATCTACTGTCGTATTTTCGGCCTTTATTACGTAGTAAAGTCGTAATTTCTGGACAGTATTTTGCTTTCCATCGTCGTTTATAGCCGATATTACGCGGCAAGGACGTTAATTCCAGATTATATCATCTGTAACGTCTTCAATTACAGCCGATAATACGTGGATCGGTCGCCATTTACTTAGGTTGTTATTTATGTCCAATTTATGTGTAATACATAATGTTATGTCTCGTAATTTTCGGCCGGTTTTACGTGGTGCGATCGATCGTCTTTGGCGGCCGTTTACTACGTGATTTGGCAAGTCAGGATCATTCAAAGATTGGCGGGAAATACTCGCTCGAACTTTGGAGTATTTTTGTAAACTTTGAGTTCATTTGACTATTTAAATACAGTACTCAAATTTTGAGTACTCGCACGCTCCTAATACATCGTATACACATATACGAATAGGCCTTCCTCTTTAACCCCTAATGTATATATAGGCCCCTACAAATATATCCGCCGCCCCAGGCCCCTAACTACGACAGTACGCCACTGCCGCATCCCACGATCGGTTATGAGCGCCGAGCGCCGCCACCCCCAAAAGCGCCGCGCCCCGCGCGCCCCGTGCTGGAGCACGGCTCGCACTGCCCTAGAGCCGGTACTGTAGCTGAATCCAGGATTGAAACTCCCCAATGTCTTTCTATGTTGCACACGATCGATCTAGCCATTCTAAGACTAGCTCTTCCTCTACAAAAACAGCTTGAATCACGGTAACTCATTTTGAAATCATCTGTTAAATGCAAAGCCTTTAGAATTTTTTTAAGAATCTGACTTTCGTCATTTTTTCCATATTTTAAGAGCCTGTAATGACTTTTACATCAGGAAAACCAAATTCCCTGACAGGTTATTTAGGGTTTTCAGGTATTTACATTCTGGAACGACTCCGGCTGCAGTTCAACTCGCTCTTGATAGCTTTGTGAAAGCTTCCACATTCACGGCTATTGTGGCGCATTGGCACAATTCGTTTATTTAAACAACAATGACTTCCCACTAACTATTCAGCATCAATTGGCTAGTTCCTGGGTGTAGGCCCTGCAGATAGCAAGTCGACTGAGGAATGATGTGAAAATTCACTATGAAAACTACATAAATAATTTCGTTAATTCCATTAAACTTTATTCGAACCTAAACAGTGACATTTACAAAACGAGTTCGCACGCAGCACGCTGACGTGAGGGAAGTGAATTTCCACGTAACAACTTTTAAAACTCAAAATCAGTGTAAAAACATACGTGTAATCCAATTTTTATTGAAATCTGAAAACAGTGATTTTTGGGCTGTTCTGATGCTCCTGGTTTCATTTACTTGCAAAGCTGGGAATACAATTTTGCGCATTATAATGTTAGGAGAAGGTCCAGTCAGGCTTGAAAGTAGGCGTGAGTTTGCTGGAGGTGATAAAAGTACTCTTAACAAAGGAGTAACACTCTTTTCTAGTGTAAAACCCCCATAAGACAACGTACTGTGTTTAGTCGAAACACATTTTCTTTAATAACTCGGTAAATATTTATGCTAGAATGACAAGAGAGGGTTTACAACGTTCTCCTCACTAATTCCCATCTTTTTACATGCATTAATTTTACATCCGGGGCTTTTCTGACCCTTTTTGGGCCTAAAAACTCGAAATTTGAAAGATTAATCCCAAAAAAGGTGTTTAAAATTTTCCGATTGTTTTGCACAACGAACTTGTTCAACTGATTACAGAAAGGAACGTCCCTACCAAATTTGAAGTTAATCGGAAAAAAACGCGACCGCTAGAGTGCAAATACATATATATATATATATATATATATATATATATATATATATATATTTACTTGTTTATTATATTTATCAGTAGCCCTAATCTGTGAATTTAATGTTTTGATATATATATACAATTTTGAACGACCCCCCAAAACGTGTTCAGAGGGTCACGTTAGGAACTTCTATGGTGGTCCCGGGGTTTAAGTTTCACCGTGCGGGTCATGCTAATAGTTCACTTTCCAAAGTAAATTCACTATAAAGTTAGTTGTTCCACAAATACACATGAAAACTCTGATTATGATTTGAACCATCGAAACTTATTTTACCTTCATTTAAGGGATGTCCACAACAGGTATTCAATAACCAAACTATTAAATATAAAAATTAAAACTTATGAAAATCCAATATATTCTTATTTGAATTTGATTAGAACTCCCAATATTAAATTTTAACATATGCAACTATATATTTTACAATATGTATTAGTACTAAACAACTATATATTTAAAAATATGTATTAGTATCAAAATTATAATGAGTCGAATCGTAAACATATGTTTTAGCGGTTGTTAATCTGACCATAAACACATCGAATTTTTAAATTTTAATCTAAACTAAAAATTAAATTTATAGAAGTTGTAATTTTAAATCATTAAAGGGTTAGTTGATGACTACCAAAACATGTACAAAACAAAATTATTGTCTTCCAAACTTGATCCTATATGTTTCTAATAGTGTTATGGCAATTCAGATATTTTAGTTTCCTTTCTGGGTTATGGTTTGTATGGTACGACTTTCGATGTGCAGCAGTTCACAAATGTTAGAACCTTTAGCGCTCCAAAACTACAGTTTAGAAAAGCTAACAATGCAATTACAACATAATACCATAATGTAACCACAGTGAATTCTTCCCCTTGCTACATGCAAGCGCTTCCCAAGTTCATCTGGGATTGCCAAACCCTCAAAACCCAAGAGAAGCAAAAGTGAATCACCGCTGCAAGGTTGAGAAAACAATAGGATTAAAGTGCAAGAACCAGCAGGATTGGCTGAGTATCGAGAAGGAGAGGTGCCCACGTGAGGCAGAGGCTGCAGTAGGCGTCGAGGTCACCCGGGACCACGGCTAGACCGGCTGGGCGAACTGGTGCTGCGGTGGACACTGAATGGGGAATGATGCAGACAAGAACATTTCAGAGTGCTTTGAGGGGATCGGATAGCTACAGGCTGAAAGAGAATGCTACAATTCTATACATACTGTAAACCTGATTGTAAGTTTGCTTTACTCCAACGTCAACCAGCTATTAGATGGATGGAGCTGAGCTAGTACACCAAAGAGGCCTGTTCCAGTTTCGACCATCCTTATAAGCATTTTAGACTCCAATGTTAAACTTATAGGAATTGATTTATATCAATTATTACGATAAGGGTATATGTAGTGCAAAATTATCAACATCTGGTTTTATGTCTGTCCGATCACATTTCGAAAGACTAGTCACCAGGTAGTAAAGAGGGCGCTCCAGTCACGAAACTTTTCGCGTTTCTACCTGCTTCGCCCATAAGGCCAATGTTAACTTTCAAAGCCCTCAACGGATTATTCGATAGCGTTGATTTATGGCTCATTTTAAAGAGCAAAACTATACCTAGCGATTTCAGTAAGTAGAATTTCAATATCGTAAATAATAATCAATCAATAAAATTCCAAAATATTAAATATTTACAATTTTTTTCTTGCGCGAACTATTTATGATAACGGAATTCTGCTTAGTGAAATCGCTAGATATATTTTTGATCTTTAAAATGAACCATAAATAATGTATTTAGGATAACCGTTTGAGGAGAGACGGACTTTGAAAGTTACCATTGGTCTTATGGGAGAAGCAGGTGGACGCAGAGGACTGTAGCCATTGTGAACCTTTCCTTCGGTGTGGTAGAAGCATCAGATGGCTTGGAATACATTTATTTCACTACGCTAGGGCATTGAAAGTTGCCTGAATCACACTTGAACCAAATCAAATCAATTGGATTGCTAGTTTAAAAATAACCAACGACATAAAACTTCAGAGGCAGAATTAGAAACAAAATCATATAAGGTTTTGCTAAACGTTAAAATTAAAAACTGTATTAAAAATCAAAGGCGGTTAAATCGACGAGCATGACAAAAATTGTTGGCACACATAATTTGTTTAAATCATCATGAGTTCAACGTATAAACCTGTATATTTGCCTAGGCAAATTTCGTAGGCACCCTTGTATGTCGATCAATAAATTTTCCAAGATTGTAAACTAAATGTCGTTCAACTGACGTGAGTTTTGGTCCCAAACTTTCGCAGCAATACAAAAATATACTGTAAATAAATACTTCAAAATGACTATAGACTGTTCGATTTAGTAATGTGTCAATTTAAAAAATATATTTGTTTCGGATCTTAAACTTTAGTCCTAGTCGCTTTTGGCTTGATGTCTAAGTAAAGACTTTAAAGAATGTGAAAATCGTAGATAACCGATATTACACTGTCTTTTCATCATCTTCGCCCATACATCATATCCTTAAAAATAGGAAAAACTCTACGAAGCTTTTTTCAGATGTGTATTCCATATTGGTTTCCCCCATATGATGGAACGAATATATTGAATATACAGAATTAGTCTGTACTCAATGGTCGAGACATTTTAATCATAGTTTTTCAAGACATACAAACAATAAATTATTACATGAACTCGTTTTTACGAGTAAATAAGCTTATCGGAGCGAGAGGGCGGTCAGAGTGCAATTTGTTATCAACATTATCAGCAAATTGTCGCGTCCAGCCGTCGACTCAGCAGTTGGAATGTATAATTTACGACGGAGGATAAATGTCTTAAAACAAGGAGTCTTTGTGAGCACAGTGCTACGTTTATGCCCCTCCCTGCCGCATTGCACGTAGCCAGTGGCTCTTTATGTGACGATAAGCCGCTTGTTACTTTAATTGATTGGATCGTAAAGATCGCTTTAGTGCGTTATTCTACATAGTAGCATTTCTGTTATCGTATGTTGACTTTGACATGAGTCACATCCGATATGTTGAGTATCTTATGAATTATTTACTAAAGCAATCGTGTTGGATTTGTGTGTTCTATCCGAAATGAACGCTTACCTGCGATATGAATGATTTGATTTCAGCAGTTATTTATTACAAATTTTTGTCGGTTTCATGGGGGCGCTGGCTAAATTACTAGATTATTGTTACATTGCATTTTACTAAGAATATTCTCGGATCATATATTTTGTGATTATATTGCACAACATATATAATCAAACTGTATTGTGCTATTTTTATACAATTTCCTGTGATTTTTTTACCTGTACTACGTAATTTTAAGTTAACTTTTTAAGTTATACTACAATTTTTTGTACTCATGAGCTGAGGGTAGAGAATATACCTAAAAACCTCAATTTTACTTAAAAAATAAAGCGTTTGTTGATGTTTATTTGCTCAAACCTAACCATTTTTTTTGAAAACCCGTTCAGTATTAGACGTTGTATTTGAGTAACTCATTCACTGGTTTGGGCATACTCGTTAGTGGTTACGAGAAGTAATAATATCGGCCAGACAATTTAGTTAAGCATTTCGAAAAAAATAACACCCCAACTATAAATCGGATTACTTTTAGTTGTTTGTGGAATTATTTACATATTCTGACTTCTTCTTTCAAACTACATATTAATTAATTTATTAGGCTACAATATTCCACAATTGAGGATTTTGATTTGAATGTTGTGATTTCGCCTTATCCTCGGCATATTGCGTCATGCAACCTCCACAGTTCTCCGACTCGGACAACAGATAACTTATCATCCGATCTCCCCCTCCTGCGTCTGTCGCAGTCGAATGAAAGGAAACCCAACGATAAGATGAATGAATCGACCATCCAGCTGACAGCGTTATAAAGAGACAATGAACAACATCGTGACGTCACCGTGAGTCAGCTGGACATCCGGAAACGGAGATGTCCGCGGCGGAAGCTACAAAGAAAATTGCAAATTGTATAGTTTTTCAGCTGGTTTCTCTCATTTAGCAGTGATTTCCCTGACCTCGCCAATGCCGCGCCTCCTCCGTGCGTGACTAGGGGCTTAACGACTGAGTCAAGGATTTTGGAATTGGAAAACAAATGTTGTATGTGTTGGGAGTGTTGCACTGTTCAGCTTTACAACATTCCTCTGAGTATAATGGGAACTGGAGGTTATAGTTTATGCAGCGAGGTGGTTTCTACCTCGCTGAGTTTATGTTAACATTCGGCGTAAAGGGTTTTTTAAACAGCGACTTGCTTCTTACTGTCATCTCTTGCAATATTTTAACGAGTTCGTACGCAGCACGCTGACGTGAGGGAAGTGAATTTCCACATACAAAACTTTTAAAACTCAAAACCAGTGTAGAAACATGCATTTATTCCAATTTTATTGAAATCTGAAAACACTGATTTTATTTAATAATTCGGTAAATATTTATGCTAGAATGACGAGAGAGAGCTTACAAATTTCGCTTCACTAATTCCCATCTTAATTTAAGCATTAGGTTTACGTTCGGGGCTTTTCTGACCCTTTTTGGGCCCAAAAACTCGAAATTTGAAAGAATAATCCCCAAAAAAGGAAGTTAGAGCTTTCCGGTTGTTTTTCCCAACGAACTTGTCCAACGGATTATAGAAAGGAACACCCCTACCAAATTTGAAGTAAATCAGACAAAAAATGCGACCGCCAGAGTGCATACACATATATATATAATTTTGAACGACCCCCCAAAATGTGTTCAGGGGGTCACGTTAGGAACTTCTATGGTGGTCCCGGGCTTATGTTTCACGGTGCGGGTCATCCTAATAGTTCACTTTTCCATAGGAAATTCACTAAGAATTTGTAATAAATCTACTAATATTAAATACGCCCGTAGCAGCAAACCTGCGTACTCAGCGAATTTCCAATGCATATATATGTATATTAATACCACATAAAGCCACATACCAAGTTTCATCAATATACATTCATAAATAAACGATTTATGACATTTTAATTATTCTCCATAAGAATAACATGGCGGCTGAGTATGCAGGTTTGCTGAAGCAAGGAGCACAACAAATGGGGTTTTATACAAATATCAATATAACTCATGTAGGTAAAGCCATATACCAAATTTCATTAATTTATTTTCATAATGAAGGGAGATAACACGTTACTTATTCTCCATAAGAATAACATGGGGCTGAGTACGCAGGTTTGCTGCTACGGGAGCCATTGGTTAAAAATTGTTTTTTGAGCAAATATCAATGGTCCACAACCAGATAAAGTCGTATACCAAGTTTCGTCAGTATACGTTCATAGATAAGCGAGATATAAAATTTTTATTTTCCTCGATAAGAATGACATTAGACAACGTACTGTGTTTAGCACTTTCAATATCTCGGTAACCAATTGACGTAGAGAAATGATCAAAATACCAAATTGTGTGTTTTTTTAAGCTGAATCCAATGGTAAGAACTAAAATTTGACTATTTCCAAAATTATATGTAAAAGATTCGAAAAACCCATTTTTTGGGGTACAAAACCCCCCCAAAATACCCCTTCGGATAGAGTGATCTGGCTGGTTTTCGAACTTAAAGTCATAAATGTTGCTTTACACGTTTATACCAAATTTCATCAAAATCGGATAATTTTTACGAGAGTTATCGTGCTCACGGACACACACACACACACACACACACACATATATATATATATATATATATGTGTGTGTGTGTGTCTGTATATATATATATATATATATATATATATATATATATATATAGTTTCGAACGAATGGTGTTTTTGGGGTCTGGGGACCTCAAAACGAAAAGTTATCATGGTCCCGGGCCTAGGTCTTACCATGCAGACTACGGTAATAGCTTCTTCCCTATAGGGGAAATTCGCTAAAATGCGAAAGTTTGAATGTATATATTCGTAGTTCCATCGCGCATAAACAACTGCACCGATTAAGCTCAAATTTTGCATGAACAAAGAAAAAAAAAAACAAAGAAAATTATCACATTCACATTAACATAGACCTGATAAGGTCTTCATCCAACCTTAGGGCTCCATCCGGCGGGTTCTGTAAGTTCCAATGAAAATCTTGTGAGAGGATTTCATTTATAAAACTACCAGCTGTAGTTTTTTGTCAGTTAGGGCAAAGGAAAACATATGGTAAAACTATTGACTGAATGGTAAAACTAAACAAAGATTTGATAGTGCTGGTTAGGTTAGGGCCTAATATTTTTAATGTACTTTAATTTTTCGCGAGCGAAGCCACGGGTAACAGCTAGTATTTTATACTCTTAAAATAATGCAAACTTTATACATAAATATTTTAAATATTTAAAAAATCTTGAGAACAAGTGTTTTTTTAAAGTTATAATGTAGTTCCTTGATACAAATTATACAACAAATATATTTAAAAACTCACCAAAAAATACAAAAGAACAAAAGCGCAAAGGCTACAACTATTAAGCTTGTAAATTAAAGTATTTAAGAATTAACTACTCTGGGATGGTGAAATAAATAATTTTAAAAATGCATGCTCAGCATGCATGAGTAGGAACATTGAATAAACAAAGTATATTCATTGAATATAAGTTAGTGTACCCTCATTGAGGGCTGAAGAGACGTCTAGTCATTTTAAAATATTTATAACTAGTTGTCCTTAAGAATATTACAACGGATTAAAAGTATCAATATTAAATCCGAGACAAATACAGTCTCCCACAGTTGAACCGAGCTACTATGCGGGTACCCTTATCCCAACATGCCCTTAGAAGGAAGCTTCTTTCTCAATGTAAAGGTTATGGTCTACATTAACATGTTCGAATGTACTTCCTGGATTATAGTTATGCACTTTAAGGGTCTGGCGATTAAACCGTAGCTACAAAAAAGGAACAATGGCTACTACTCAAAATGTAAGATTCCAAGAAAAGACAATATCAATTAAAACAACCTAATGGTTACAAAAGAAATAGGTAGCCTAATAGATAAAAGTCTTTACTATTTTTATAGTTCTCAAAGTCACAATGAATGTTTCACAGGAAAAAAGTAAATGAGTGAAAAACTACAGTTAAAAAATCAAGGTGAATGGTAAAATAACAAGCAGTCATTTAACTATAGTTTAAAATACTTATAATAAAACACGGAAATACAAAGTAAAATAGTTAATCGCCTTAAAAATAATGAAATACAAATACTTGGTTTTCATTTTACAATCAATTCAGACTTAATACCTAAATGTAAAAGTGGTAGAATTCTCGACTATTTCAGATTTTTTTTAATGTTTACTGAGCGGAATACTAACAAACCGATGATCCGATAGAACAACACGGATACCCAGAACTGATAACATTGCTAACCAGGTAACAGCGAGGAGAAGAAATAAACGGTTACTTTCCGGTATTAGTTGCAACCGATGCTGATACAATTCAGTATCTAGTACTAAGGACCAGTATCACTGAACTCCCGATTGTAGCTGTATCCAATAATAAATCCTGGTAAAAAAGTAACACTGTATTTCCACTAGTCCGAGTCTGGATTTGCGCACAAATACTCCCTAACACCTAAACTTTAAAGTATTCAGGTACTTTGAAAAAGACAAACACCGAGTACTCAATCTTTACTTTAGCCCCTTCCAGGGACAGCCCTGTGGGGGGTCCTGCCGCTCCTGACCGCAGCAATCCGCGACCTACCCTGAGGCACTCCGCCTGCCGCACTGCGGTTGCGACTCTGGCGGATTCGCGGCGGATTGGCTTACCCTGGTGCAATTCGGGGCGCAAGATCAAAGAGATTTTTTAATCGGAACAAAACACCTGATTAAATGATGGGGTGTCCAGACAGGCGGTTAACATGTACTATAACGGTGCTACGTGTCCATTAAACTCGTGAATGTTGATAAAGGTATCCTATGCGGACAAGACACGTCGTATTTTGGTGTATATCAGAGGTAAGAAATTATTACCTCGTTCTCTATTTTATATTTATTTTTCCGATTAAATTTATTTATGTAGTTAAATAACGCGATAATTAAATCGCGCATCATCCAATACTTCCGTTGAAAATAAAATGATAACTTGTATGGTAAATTAAAATAAATAGAAGTATATAAAACATGTCTTTTTATTTGTTTCCTACTTTAATTATTTATTTGAATGCACTCAAACTATTTTTTTCTCGGATGTGAAAAGAGTATAATTTACTGACTTGACTTCTCTCAATAGAAAGGAATTCCTGAAGGAAGTACAAGTCCAAAGAATGTTAACTTGTCTCGTGCTAGAAATAATAACTCTTTGCCATAAATAATTTAGATGCTATGTAATCAAACAAAACCACTTTGATCTTAAATTCGGATGTTGTAATTAATCAAAAGTAATGTTTCTTTAAGAAATAACTATACTCTAAAACTATTTTAAAGGCAGAGGCTACGTACACGTCCGACGTGAGCCGCTACTGTTCACGTCCGTTCCAAATTATGCACCGTACGTTACTTTTCCTTTGATTTTTAAAACAGACTGAGAGCCATAAAACATCCTAACCTAACCTAACGTAACCTAACCTAACCTAACCTAAGCGGTATCGATGTGAATTTGCCTTTACATTGCACGTGTACGTAGTCACTTCGTATTTTAAACTTGTCTATTTTCATCCACACCCCGCCTACTACTCCATTTACTATGAGGACATATATGAATTAGGCCTACATACTAGGGCCTACATAATATTATAAAAAGCGTTAAGACCGACGATATTCTCAATTGTAATATTTCGGTGCTGAATCGTCGACGTATAGTGAAGAACTGCGGAACCATGGCGGCGTGAGTACGAATAGTGGGGTCTTGGTTCGAATGTAAATTGTGTGAGTGGCCTGTACGTACTGCTCGTACTGTAACGGCTCACCCCCCCCCCCCCCCTTAGCTGGATATGGTGGGTAAGCACAGTTTTATGGTCTTGGACGGGCAAAGTAATGCAAAATAGGCTGCCAACACAATTTGCGTTACATACATAATGTTGACTGTACAGTGTTACGTTGCTATAACTAGATAGTTGGTGTTGGTTTGTTTGCTTTTTGTTTTCCGTTTAGAGATTTCCCCCAACAAACTTCAAAATTGCCAATCTCCCATTCCAGTACTTGGAAATTTAGGAGACCACCAACAAGAAAAATTTGCAAAACCAAGTACGTATGCCTATAGCCAAAGATCTACTGCCTCATTCTCGTTTCTGTGAATTAAAATTAAATTAGCAGCCAAACTGAATGATGCAATTTTAGTGGGTGATTGCGTAACAACTGGCATTTAGCAGAGGCATATTTTGCTATAGTATAAGCTGGTAGGAAGTAAATCGATTCCTATTTCCATTTCCACTACACCAGGCATGTTTAAAGACTATGGCCTGGGGCGTGTGAGTCACCTAGCGTGAGGCCCAACACTAACGCCATCTGTGGGCACGCTTGTAAACGATAATTACTGGAAAGTGTAAAAGACACCAGTATATGACTACGGACTCGGGACACTATTATAATCTCCAATACGCCGCGAGCAGAGAAACAGCTGGCTTGTAAACCACCCGTGAGTCCATAGGCGAGATTTGTAGCCCAATAGGTGAGCCTCGTTGAACACCTCCGAGTGGAATTTATGTACCCGAGAAGAACAGTTGTTAGTACATGGAAATCATGAATTTCCGTAGTACAGTAACAGAAATAAAAACAATGTAAAAACTAGAACTGCCAAGTTTTAATATTTTATGTTTAACTAAAAGAACAAACTAGGTAGGCCTATGATTATTTTTGCTATTTTTTTTTTTTATAAACTATAAGAATGTACTACGGTAAGCTATTTTAATTTGTATATTTATGTTTCTTAAAGTAATGTTCTTTTTATTTCGTTAATTATAAATGTTATTAGTGGATTCTGTGCCGGTGAGTATGGACGACGGGCAGTAATTGTGCATCTATATACTTCTATTGTTACATTCTGGAACTGTCAAATTGTAATTTGTTTTTATTCCCAGTATTTTTAGACTTAAATAAATAAACATTACCGACTATTTTTCTAATCATTACTTGTCTATTAAAAGTCCTTGGCGTGGACTAACTCCAACTGAATCCATCTACGACTGAAGTTGAATAAGTATATTTATTTTAGAACATTATAAAACCTAATTAAATTTGTTGTCTTGACTTTTAAAATGTTTTAATATATTTTCATGGTATACTGCTGATTCCTCATGAATACTCGACGATAAAAGCAGTACATTATGTATTTAACCAATCAATTATTACTTATAACTTATATGTAAAGTTGATCTAGAACGTTGTCTGGACGCATCAAACCCTCCTCTAGTCACGCCCTTATTCAAAAACCCACTAATCTACCAGTGGTTTCCAGTGATACAATCACCCTCGACTCATTCCCAATCAGAACCATGAGTTGACATTGACACCGGTCTTATAATCATCTCGGGTTTCCCTGTGCGCATGCGCGCTACGCCGGCCAATTATACCGACCTTGTGTCAAGGTTACGGTACCAGTACCAGTTGGCACCTTGCGCGGTAGCGGTAAGTGGTAATGGTATCGACAGTTCCGTCTCCGACTCAAAGTCTAAGTCAAGGCCGTTCTCCCGCCAAAACAATCCTTCCCGGGCGCAAAAACCGCGGGCCCCGTCCGCCTTTCGCCCCCCACATGTTGGACACATCTGGTATGAATGTCTGGAAACGTCCAGGGGTCGTCTCTAGTACTTGAAATTCCAGTTGGCCTTCCAGACTTGACGGCCTTGAAGAGTAATAAACACTGTACCTACATAATTTACGGACAGGTGCTTAAATTTAAATTGTATGGTACTCAAATTTTAATTTAAAAAATGTATCGGGTCAGGCATATTTTGTTACATGTGTATATTTATTTTAATTTGGGTGTATAATCTTTCTTATATGTCCTAATATCTGTTAATAAAAATAATTGATTTATAAAATGAAAAAGACGATTTGTTTGTGACACGGCTAGCGATATAAACTGTTATGTCTTAAATGGTTTTTGATCTGTGACCGCAAGTATCAAGAATTTGTGTTTGATGTATAGGCCTAGAACATTACATGAATACATGGACAATTGTCAATTTTATGCACCGGTACGTTAAACAATTACAATAGGCCTACACATTGATTGATTGACGCGTGTTCAATTGACGCGTGGCACTGATTGAAAGGTATTGCTTAGAAAGTCCTTTAGTTCCAGATGTGCCTTTTTGGATTAAGGCTATAGGAATTATCTACCTTCAGGGATCCCTTGGGCTTTCAAAGTTCCAATCTTATCGTATGGAAGAATATAAATCAATTTCATTGAACATTTAACATATTGATACCGACAAAAGCCATAGTACGGTACAGGAGAAAGGACATCTGATTCAAGCTAGCTTCTGGTTAATGCATCACGATATCGTCAACCGGATCATATATTTTATGTAAATGTTTGAATTAAAACTCTTACCCAGTTCTAAACAGTAAACAGTCTATGGAAAAAAGTTAAAAAGTTATCACATTGTGTTTCCCTTGATTTTCTTAGGTAGGTAATTACAGCTTGAAATTAATGAAAAAATAATAATGGGTCATGTGGCACTGAAGTATTGCTTTCGGGTTAAACAGGTTATATTTAAAGGTTAAACAATTATAAGTTATTTACAGGTTATAAAGACAGGTTTATATTTTTAACCTAAGATATAAAATTTAGGATTTCGTAATTTTAAATGGCATGGGTTTTTTCTTTTTCCCGCTGTACCCAGATTAAAAAGTCCCCTAACAAGAAATTTAACAGTCAAATGTGTCTAAAATTATTTATTTTCCCTGGTTAGTATGTAATGTATACTTGAAATTACTCTCGTACTATAGGTTGGGGCTGATGAATTCGTTTTTTACACCAGTGGATTATCGATTGAATGAATGAATTAGATAATGAACAAATGAATTTCTGAATGAATGGTTGAAACCTTTTGATATCGGCTTTAAAGGTTTATGTAAATTGATTAAGTACAGTATATATAAATTACATTTACCCAATATAGAAATAACTAAGCCTATAAGTATTTCGTCAATAATGAAACTATTGATTAACCTTGACATTATTTATGAATAACGTAGTTATTTGTTTTAGTTCACTGTCGTAATTGAGTTACATAGTTAATGAAAACCATTTCAACGCATATTTCCAACAAATACAAATGTGCATACAAATGTGTGTACAAGTGTGTATTTCCAACACACGAACAAATGTTCTACTGAACAATAATAAATGTTTGTGAATTATATTAAATACTGTGTGTCCATAAATGTTAGTTTTTTAAGCATTAAATGTTCAATTTATGTAAGAGTATATTGTTATGTTCGGATAAAAAATTATTATTTCAGGGGGTTCCTTGTCAATTTTTTACTAGCATTCCTTAATTAATATATATTTGATGAGTAATTTTGATGGTATTTATAGCAAATGTTAAATAGCGGGAATCCATCAAAGTGGGTAACTCCGGACAAAAGATAAGCGTTTTATTTATGCGCTGTAATAACAGCAACTGAGGCTCAGTGAACCTTTTGAATCGTAGATTTAGAATCGACTGAAAGTAAGAAATAATTAAGTTGTAATATTATAAGTAAATTCTTGTCCAAACCGAACATTGACTTCTACTTACGATCCGGCTGCAAATATTGTACCATTTAAATGTTTTGTAAATATATATTTCGTACAATATTCACCTTAGGTTTAAGCAGGTTTTTAAATTCGACTTGGCCTACTTCGACACTTAAAACCTTAATTGATACATGCCATTATTTTGGAAATAAATGGGAGATATTTAATTTACATAGAATTGAAATCTTCAAAGAGTGGTGTGTGGATACTTCTATTGTAAACTTCCTAGTATACTAGTAAACTAGTAGTATTCCTAGTAAACTTCTTAGTATTTTTAAAACCTGTATCGTAAAGAGTTTTATATACTTAAAAATCCTAAATGATAAAAGCTTCACACCCAAGCTTTTAAATACCAACAAATATTTTAAGTTAGATTAACTCACCATATCAACGCAGCCGGAGTGCAAACATGAGCAATGGTAATCCACAATCAGCAATCAGTCACAGAATAATAAAAAACAGTATACAACACGACACAGCACAACACCAACACACCGGTAACCTCTATGTCCGACGGACACTCGACGCTCGGCGGCGTTCAACTGGCGGGTGCGGGCGCGGGAGATAACCGCGGGAGTGTGAAGGGGGGGTAGAGGGGGAGGGGGAGTGACGTCATACCACTTGTTGCCAGCACATGTTCACACATCACACAATGCATCCTGGTCTTCTGTGTTTACCTAAATCGGACTGTGGCAATACCAGGGTTTCCATACGGAATATAAATCAATCCCTGAAAAAAGGCGTAAACTCCATCTTTTCCCCTAAAAAAATATATAAACCTCTCTTTCAACTTCCTCACACCCCTACTTTCCTCACTATGAAATATCTCATCAACATAGTTTTAAATACTCCCTACAGCAAATTGTCACTTTAGGTAATTTTATCTGTAAGGGTTTGGGAATTTATAAACATTTACATCCTATACATTACCTTTCCTTAAAACTAGTTGCTTATAAGTTATGCTCAAGAGGAATGACCACACTCAGTCCAGAATTTTGTTCTCCTTTTTTATTTAATTTGGTTCAAAGTGAAATAAATAGGTCGTTTATAGTAAAAATCATGATAAATTGTAGTAAAAATTGCAATACCACAGAGTAACTCGCGATGCAACGATGTATCCCTTGGGAAACATTTATTATAATGCCGACCCAAAACTCGATAAAAAACGCTTTTAAAAACAAAGATTTCTCATCATTCCGTTTGCTCTAGTTGGTTCTCAATTCCTTTTTAATTTGTTGCAAGCCCAAAATATCACTAGAAAAGGACAACAAACTTTTAAATTAAAACACAGGTTAATACAATTTTTATTTTTGTACGTGAAAAAATATGGGCGGGATTTAGAACAATTTACGTAAGAATGTATTTCCAAATTTTACTACGGGGGGCAGGCGATAAGAAATTAAGCGGTACAAGTATTGCTTGATAAGCTTTATGAATCCTCCTTAAAGACTAACTTGAGATTATTGAGAATAATCACAATCTGGTGAGTTAGCTATATCCTATATTTTTTCCTATACTAAATGTTCAAGCCTTGTGCTTTTTCTTAAAAACCAATACCCAGTTACAATGATACATTCTGAAGATATTAAAAAGTCTTGCCACATTCTGTGGCACCGGATCTAAGACTTGGTCTATAAATATAAAACAATACTGTTGAGAATAATCACACCCGTGATTATTTTTTCAGAACTAAATGATTTAATCGTTGTTGATTTGTTGCTGATGTTAGAAAATTGTAATAATTGCCGTTGATTTTCCAACGGGTGTTACGCCAGTAACATTTCATGTTTATGATATGTTTTAACTTCCTCAGGATTACTTTAAAAATCTCAAAATCCGACGGGACAAAACAAAAGGCAATAAGTTACCGAACGCCTTATCAATAGCGCGATCTGATACATGATAAATGTGAGAGCGGCTTATAGTTCGCACTGCCGCCGCACCGCTAGCAGCGCTATAATTACAGGTGTATATAGCGCGATGGTCCGCCTACCGAACCGGTCTCGCTTTTAAATTAACAAAATATATGGTTTTATAAGGCATTCTTGTACCCATGTTGGCACTTCGCCAAACGTTCAGCCGCTCCCTCTACGAGGCGGCATTGTCCCCGAACAGGTTGCTGTAACTGTAAACTTTAAACGTTTGTCTCTAAAAGAATAAGTTGCATTGTTTTGTTCTATGAACATAACAAAAATTTGTTTAAGTCGTTCTGCCACCATCATTTTCTCAAAATACTATGTTCATTTTGACGGTAGTAAATTGTAAATACTTGTTTGAAGTTAGTAATTCATTATATGGTTCGTAAGAATTATTATTAAAATATAAAATATTTAACCACATATTGTGTACCTAAAAAGTAATAAGGTCAACTTTTTCTCTTACTGCTAGAGTATCAAAATATTAACTTCTTAAGACATGGTCCTTTTTAGTTTCCAAAGTTATAATCAAAACAAATAAATTGATTATATTTACCTCATAAAATAAAATTTCTGTCAGGAATTTATTATACCTATTAATTGTTTATAGACATATATTAGGTTCATAAATTAAATTTTTATATGCACAGCGAAGTATATACATTTCCAATACAATATACTTATACAATACCAACGAATACGATTTATATTCATTGGTCATACATTGAGTATTTAGTCGTTACCTTTATTAAGAATATTGGATAAATTATAACTCACTTATTATTCCCCTTTGGCATAACTTCTTCCTTATTCCCGCATATTTATTTTATACTTACCAACAACATGCCAGAGCATGAATTTTGAAGTTGATACAATTTCTTATTAACTATAAAATACACTTAATTATGATTAAATTTACAATAATTTTGAAATTCTTCTTGAAATCCTAACTTCTTATAAGTAGTTTATTATTGAATTTCCTTTGGAAAGTGAAATACTGTATTAGCATGACCCGCACGGTGAAACTTAAGCCCGGGATCACAATAGAAATTCCTAACATGACCCCCTGAACACGTTTTGGGGGGTCGTTCAAAATTGTATATATATATATATATATATATATATATATATATATATGTGTGTGTGTGTGTGTGTGTGTGTGTGTGTGTGTGTGTGTGTGTGTGTGCAGGCACTCTAGCGGTCGCATTTTTTGTCCGATTTACTTCAAATTTGGTAGGGACGTTCCTTTCTATAATCAGTTGGACAAGTTTGTTGGGCAAAACAATCGGAAAACTCTAAACTCCTTTTTTGGGGATTAATCTTTCAAATTTCGAGTTTTTAGGCCCAAAAAGTGTCAGAAAAGCCCCGTATGTAAAACTAATGCATGAAAAATATGGGAATTAGTGAGGCAAAAGTTTTAGGCCCTCTCTCGTTATTGTAGCATAAATATTTACCGAGTTATTAAAGAAAATGTGTTTCGACTTAACACAGTACGTTGTCTAAGGGGGTTTTACACTAAAAAAGCCTGTTATTCTTTGTTAGAGTACTTTTATCATCCCCAGAAACCTCACGCCTACTTTCAAGCATGTCTGGACCTTCTCCTAACATTATAATGCGCAAAATTGTATTCCCAGCTTTGCAGGTAAATGAAACCAGGAGCATCAGAAAAGCCAAAAAATCACTGTTTTCAGATTTTAATAAAAATTGGAATAAATGTATGTTTTTACACTGATTTTAAGTTTTAAAAGTTGTTATGTGGAAATTCACTTTCCTCACGTCAGCACGCTGACGTGAGGAAAGTGAATTTCCACATAACAACTCGTTTAATATTCGCGTAACAAGATGAACCTAATTTTAAATTTTAAAATTTAATGATATTTGTTTAAAAAGTATAAAAATGCTGTTTAAAAAGTATAAAAATGCACTATTAAAATAGAATTTTGTTTATGTGTTCATATTTAAGTGCTTATAGCAATTTAGATGGGGGATTGTCTCTAGTCATTTAGTTTGAGAACATTAAACTTTTTGAGCGTTAACTTTTGACCTGGCATTAAAGCAATATTCCAATGAGAGATTAAGATCCCAAAGTAAAGTTTACTTATTTTAAATTTATTCATACTTAACGTATTGCTTCTATTGTGTTTGAAGTTTTCAAATAACGGCTCAGTTTTCTGATAACGGGAGGTTTTTTTTATTAAAATGTGGAGTAGTTTTAAACACTAGAAAACAAATTATTCAAAATAATTCTATCGGTAACATAAATTTCAAATATACAGTTAAGATTAGGTCTCTCAAACCATCAAATAGAAAAGAATAAATCGTTCTTGCCCTGCAATTTCCGGTGCAAAATCAACACCTATAACCGAGTTAGAATCCATTGTGTGTGAACAATTTGCAATTTTCACTCTCGAGCGGTAAACGCGCCTCTGGGGCGGATCGTTCTGCGAAGCGGCACACCATGCAAATCCAGTCTGCAATGTTCCCGATGGAAGATAATAAAACAGAACCTGTGATTTAAAAGTAGGCATTTTGAAAACGGGTTTGAAATGTTAGTCTTTAGCGTATCCATGCGAATATTCAAATTAGAATAATTGTATGTCAATGGGAGTATTGCGGTAAAACACGATGGCAAGAGAAGTCAAACGTTTGAAATTGTATTCTATAGGATTTGGCAACGGTTGAATTCTATTGGATTTGGCAACAGTTGATTTTCCTAATAGTGTCCAAACATGGGGATACGGACCAAAACCAAAATATTTCACCAATCTGTGGCGAGGGGCTCACTAGATTCTCAAGGGGAGGAGATTCAAATTGACAAACGATCCTGAGGCGAGAGGGGGAGGGTCATGGAAGATGTTTAATTTGAATCCCAAGTGCCGAGGTTATAGATCGAGATCGATTGGCTTGTGACTCCCGACTCATTTTAAAGTTTGCGGTCTAGTAAACAAGTTAGAAAATTGCCAATGAAATAAATAAGTCTTAGGATGCGATATATGAAACGACCTTCACATGTTTAACAGTGTTTAACTTTGCTTTAAGGTTGATGGTTGATGACTTTGGTTTAAGGTTTGGTTTTAAATCCAAAACCAAACAACTTGTAGGTACAGTCGGTATCTACGATCACGGATCACTCAGGATCTCCTGCTGTGTTCAAACTTGGAAAAACCGAAATGTTAGCTTATAATGAGTAATGTGAAAGAAGCACAGCAAACGTTCAAATAAATCCTATATCTAAGATGATTATGACAAGGTTGGTTCGATTGCTCCCTTGCTTGGATACTCGCAACTCTGATCTCAAAAACCGTTTCATCGATTCCCTTCAAATATTGTAATTAATTAATTTGAGTTAAAACATGTTTTAGATGTCCCATCACAGGAAAAATCTTATATTTCGTAAACAAACTAACTTGGAAATTTTAAAAAGTAGCATTGGGCTTATTGAGTTTAAAATCAAAACTAAGAGTCGTAACAGCTATTAATTTAACAACCATTCAACTATCAAAGTAATACTCATCTAGTTAGAGTATTAACAAGTGGTTCCTTGAGCTCGGTAACTAATCAATTGAATGAAGATTGCATACGTAATAGAAAAACTACCTGATATTATAGCATTGGGCTGTAGTCCAAATTATATAATTGAGCTATAATAACAACTGGAGTGACCTTAAACATGCATAAAAGAGACAAATTAGCTAGGCAAATCTGCTCGTCAAAAATTACTCGTTGTCTTCTAAGCCAATTGACTGACCTTCTCTGACCAAAGGTCGGTCCCCCAGGTGCTTCTAACTGAATTAAAACAAGGAAATCCTATTTTTTATTCACTTAACCTAAAAGGGATAGCCAAAGTACTCTCCTCATTTGGTAACATATGTATGTTGCTGTACAATATGTATGTATATAGACAATACCAATACCGACCGAATGCAAGGGTACGAGATTCTTCCTGGGACTATAGTTGCATTCTTGTCAGTTTGTGCTTCTTGTTATCTAACAGCATGCAAGACAATATGTAAGAAGAACTCTTCTGTAGGCTGAACATCCCACCTGTGGGATCTGGGCTAGTGGTCCCCCGTTGTTTGTTCTCACAGGAAGCCGTGATAACGAGTTATCAGTGTCGTTACAGCTCCTCAGTTTCCGGTCCTGCTCAATAAATAAAACACTGTTTACAGCTTTGTTCCTCGCAGGCGGAGTACGTATAACGTCTGTCTTTTATTGAGGAAACTTGATTGGAGAGTCCCAATTAGTGTGCCCCCCTTTGTCTTACGATTTTAAACCTGAGTGAGTTGTGTAAGGTTATTTTACGAATTATGGATGTCATATTATGGTTTTGCAATCCAAGGGTTTTAGGCAAGATGTCAACGAACATTCAAAATTGTGAATCCTATATGGTATTACTCTGAATTGAAAATTATATTCCATTTATAATATTGGTCTCTACTATTTTTATACATATTATTTTAACATAGTGTCCTTTACCACGATATATATATATATATTATAAAAAATTAATAGTAATATTTATCAAGTTAGTACCAACAAAAAACAAAGTATTTTTATTTGTTCAGAAAACTTGCAATATAATAATTTGCTCCAAATAGCTGTTAGTTATGTAACACGAGCAGTGACGCGTGCCACAGGTAACAGTGATGCAACAGGAACGGTTCCGGGAAACACCAGTGACACCGGCAGCGCCTCCTCGAGGTGATTGACACTGGACATTGCTCAAACACTTTCTCAGCCTGGGGAGCAGCTCGTGTCAATCTCGAGAGGTTTGTAACTGGCCACTTTAGAGAACATGAAATAAAACCAGGCTATCATTATTACCATTGCAGTTTTTTTATTGCTTTCATTAATTTTAATTAGTACTACATCGGTTTTTATAAATTATCATATTTCGGTTTTTGTAACGCGATAGAGTATTTTACAATCCTAACTACAAATTTCAGTTTAACACAACCAAGTATCTATAACATTTTTTTCTCATATTACTAGCTAATGTCCCGTTCTCCGCAAGGGGATATAGCAGGCATAAAGCTGTACGTTATACAAGTTTAATTTCAATTATAATCTGCCGACTAGCTAAATAAAAACTAACTCCATAAGATTAACACTGGAACTTTGGAAGGATATGTGGCGAGGCGATGCCCTAAAGGTAGATGTTTTTCAAACCCACAAGAGGCACAACTTGAGCCAATGTCCGATCATCGTGAACCGATTAAACCAATAACCAATATGAAAGGCATGCTGCCCCGGAGATTTCATGTGCCGTTTCAAACCAATAACCAATATGAAAGGCATGCTGCCCCGGAGATTTCATGTGCCGTTTCAAACCAATAACCAATATGAAAGGCATGCTGCCCCGGAGATTTCATGTGCCGTTTCAAACCAATAACCAATATGAAAGGCTTGCTGCCCCGGAGATTTCATGTGCCGTTTCAAACCAATAACCAATATGAAAGGCATGCTGCCCCGGAGATTTCATGTGCCGTTTCAAACCAATAACCAATATGAGAGGCATGCTGCCCCGGAGATTTCATGTGCCGTTTCAAACCAATAACCAATATGAAAGGCTTGCTGCCCCGGAGATTTCATGTGCCGTTTCAAACCTATAACCAATATGAAAGACATGCTGCCCCGAAGATTTCATGTGCCGTTTCAAACCAATAACCAATATGAAAGACATGCTGCCCCGAAGATTTCATGTGCCGTTTCAAACCAATAACCAATATGAAAGGCATGCTGCCCCGGAGATTTCATGTGCCGTTTCAAACCAATAACCAATATGAAAGGCATGCTGCCCCGAAGATTTCATGTGCCGTTTCAAACCAATAACCAATATGAAAGGCTTGCTGCCCCGGAGATTTCATGTGCCGTTTCAAACCTTTTAAGCCACGAATTGCTCTGCCAGTGTATTATCAATGAACGTTGAACGCAATGTATCAACCAACTCCTACTTCCTAGGCGAGTTCATCATCCTGGCCTATTGTCCCACAATGTAAGGTTAATTGGCTGAACTGTGCGCGTCATTCACGGACGGTGCTCAGCGATTGTCGCACCGTGGCTGTACAGCTCGGCCCCTGGGGTGATGTAGTATCACTTCCTGGTCTGTTTTATAACCATCCGTTTTCTTGAAACAGGGTATTTTAGAAATAACTGAACTCTCGTGCGTTCCTAACTAATTGGAGATAAGATATTTTATTTACTGACATTTTATGAAAGAGTGACTCAAAAAGTTTGCTATCAGCAACTTTTAAGGCAGCAATAATCAACCTATCAGCTGATAGGTTTGTTATTGCTGCCTTATAATCAAAAGAAAACAATTGATGATACACAATCAATTGACACAAAAATACACAATACACTAAAATTGATGATGGTCACAACGGCCGATTGGGTAAAAGCGCAGAGAGTTGATTTATTTGTACCACAACCTATAGTCCGATTATCAAAAGAAAGTGACTGGCGGATCGGCCGCGTGGCGACCAAGCATTATATTTAATGACCTCATGGAAACGTAAAACACATGGTTAGAAATTTCTAATAAACGTTATTTAAATCGTCAGTTAAACAAGCTTAATGCACATTTTTCAAATATTTTGTATCTTATTCCGATGAGTTTATTTTGATACTTATATTTGAAAAAACATGAATTACAATTAAAAATGTCTTAATTCATGTTTTTAAAATATAACTATCAATATAAACTTATCAGAATAGATACAAAATATTTGAACGATGTACTTTAAACAATTTTAACTGTCTACTTAAATTGCTTATATTGGAAATTTCTAACCACGATTTACGCATCCACGAGGTTATGAAATCAAATGTTCGGTTGCCGCGCGGCTGCTCCGCCATGCGCCAGTTTGATAATCGGACTATAAGTTGTGTGGTACAGTTGTCAAGCGTGTAGATTCAGACGGAGATAGAACATAAGTTCTCCCTCAAGGACTACAAATAAAACCTGGTTCGATAAATTCATGATTAGGGAAACTTTTTGTGAAATTTATGTCATAATGTTAAGTCGTGTTTGGGATCAACTAGAGAACACAGTCTTGACAATTTAGGTGTCAGTACAAATGAGATAGGGTTACAACATATGAGATTGGGTTAAGTGTTGTACACAAAAATGTCTAAAGAATATTTCCTTTAATTTAATTGTAGTTATGTCAACAAATAAACATGTTATTGAAATTTGGTACTGTATGTAAGTACTCCAGTATCTCCAGTCATTTTTATCTTTCTTTGGATTTTTTTATTTTTAAGGGTAATTATCCCCCCAAAACCGCTACAAACATGAGAAAATAAAAATTTCTCGAAAACGGCTCAAAATATTTTGACGAAAATTTAGTGTTTTGTAGAACTTTAAAATTTCATCAAAATGACGCCAGCCGGGAAAATTCGGGTTTAGAAATTACAGGTCTAAAAAGTTACTAACATTCAGTGTATTAATTTTCATAAAAACTATAAACATTAAATTAAATGTACTTATCCCTATTAAAAAAGTTCAAAAAACTAAATAATTTATTATTTTTAATTATTATTCTACGATTACGGATTGCGGGGAATATTTAATTTTTTTTGTCATCGGTAAACGCAGTACGTTGTCCAATGTTATTCTTATGGGAGATACAAAAATTTCCATTTCTATCTTATTTACTGATCAATTTAGTTTAAAAATCGCCATGCAGGCCAAGTTAGCATTGACCAATAGAGGAGATTCTAAATATGTTTTCACTTAACCCTGGGGAGGGGGGATAAGGGGGCATTTCCCTTCTTAAAACCAGCAAAGTAGCAAAGGATCCCGCAGCGCTTCCAAAAAAGGGATTTGGGTGGACCGTACTTTATACTATAATATTTAATTAATAACAAATAATTTATCCATTAAAGTTGGGCTAAAAGGGAGAAAGTACATGTAAGTTTCCTGATACAGTTTATTTTGTATACTAGAACAATTCCTCCATCCAGGCATGTGGCTTTGCAAGTAACCTTAACTTCCCGCACGGACTGCGGATTACTATCAAATTTGCAACCGGTAGGGCGGCCTAGGTCGCGGTGGGGCAGGAGCGGCGCCCTACACGCCCTACACAGTCACGCCCTGTTGAACTTCCGCCCTGTCGTGTGCACATCTGCGATAGCGATACCGCCTCGGGTCCTGATAGTGGCACCACCCAGCCAGCGCGGCAGTGCACAGGGAATACCCTAACCGGCCCAACCATGACAAATTTAGTACAGAATCAGAAAATTGTACTGCCGTAACTAGTTTAACAAACATGATCGTCACGTGATTTCTTATATCTATAATATTATAAAGAAGAGATGGTTTCTGTCTGTCTGTCTGTCTGTCTGTCTGTCTGTCTGATGTTCCGGGTGAACGCAAAAACTACTTAACCGACTGGGCTGAAACTTTACACAAAGGTAGATCTTGAACCCATGCAACACATAGGCCTATTCACTTCCTTAAAATCCCCAATCCCCTCGGGCTACGCCCCGTGAACGTTCTAAGTTTCAATGTTTACATTTCATAAAAAACTAAACATTCAGAAACTGTAATGGGAACAGCTGAGGGCACTTACATTTGACAGCTTAAAGAGCAGAAGCAAGAACAACAGCTGTTTCAAGCTAACTAAAATGCAATTTGCATTGACTATAGATCGGGTAAAGAAAACCCCTGTGCGAAGAACGTGTTCATCAAGTATATATATATTTATTTCAATATACCGTATAATTAATCTATATAAATAACATTAGAGTTTTGTCTGTACATTGCTTGGAATTATGAAATTTTTGCATATTTTCACGTTTTACACCCTAGGGAAACCAAAACAAATCTTATCTCAATTTATGTCTGTCTGTCTGTCTGCCGGTTACGCTCAAGGACGGGTTTTTGTTCGCTTTTCACTGGAAAATGGGTGCACTGACATTAATGAAACTTTGTTTCTTTGTTCTATATATGCGTGAGAAGGTTATAGGGCACTATAAACTGGCATACGCTTTTTGAAAAATAATGGCGGCCGCTCAAAAACGTGATTTTGTGCGGTTTTGGTCATGTTTTGTTCGCTTTTCACAGGAAAACGGGTGCACCGATTTTTATGCAACTTTTTTCTATGTTCTATATGTGCGTTAGAAGGTTTTAGGCTAATTGGATTGTTTTAAATTACCTTAGGACACTGCCCCATAGGGTTTTAAAGATCCTATGCTATTCTTATGGACGAAGCATTTATTTATATTGAACCAGATGATGGCATAGTTATTCTATAAATAGTTTTTTTAGTTATTTTTTAAAACGTTGAGTAAAGATTGGTAATAAATAACATAAGTGGATATATGATCTAAATCTATATTTGTCAGACTCATGCACTCACTGACATGGGGATAACTTTATCTAAGAAACGACAATGTCTATTGAAGATAAAATTTTTGATGGTGGTTCCTCTTATGCTGCAGATTCACAATAAGAATATGTTTAAAAAAGTCCTATAGGGTTCTTCGCTAATTTACTTTTATGGAAATTTTATGAGTATTAGTACTTACTGGACCTTTGTAAGTTACATTTCGGTAGGAACATAACTACTTCATCAGAAAAAAAACGGAAGCCTGTTCCTGTTACGAAAATGTTTAAGGGCTTTGCGCCCCGGAATTGTTAAAATACAATATTTTAACAATCTTGCACCTACTCTTGGACTGATGGATCTGAAATTCCGTAGGAATGTAGCTGATAGCTCAGTACAGACATTTACCTACTCCAGACACAAATATACTCAAGGACTCTGGCCCAATGGCCTTTAATATAAGCGTGTTATTCATAACACACCAACTACTCAACCAGTAGAGCTGAAATTTGATGCCTTAAAGGAAATAAGAAACAACATCATGGGGAGTCATGGTGTTGTTCTCTGGAGATTTCACACAGACCCTTTGTCGTAAGTGAGTAGGATTGGCGAGAGGTTAGAACCGGAAATGGCATAGTGGTTAGAGCGCGTTATTCCGGAAAGAGTAAGAAGAAAATTATCCCGCCAAATTTGCGCGCCAAAAAAAAAATTGGCGCCAAACCTAACCTTACTTTTCTTCCCTCCAAAGTGTTACCAACTTAGCAGAGCTAATGTACCATACGTAATTATATGTATCATATATAATTATATGTACCATATATAATACTACAGTGTATAATCATATATATATACGTACCATAATAGTGTATAATATACCATCACCAGAAAGGTAAGTGGCTATCTAACCTCACTTAGCCAGTGTTGCCACTCTAAACGCTACCTATAAACCTAAATCAGTTACGAAAAATTATTATTATTATATGTATATATATATATATATTATGTCTAAATATCTAAATTATTATATATATATATTACGTCACGCTACGATGTGTTACCAACCTATGGCAATGTAAATTTCGCAAGAAAGTGCCGCTAACCCAATATATAAAACTATTACATGTATATATCGCAAGAAAGCGTTGCAAAAAACTCAAAAATCGCTTATATCTCGAAAACGGTAAGTCCTAGGGTCATTTTGACCCCAGAAAACTGCCTACTACGTAGTGTAGGCACTCCAGGGGGGTATCTACCCATATGAAAAGTCTTAACCAAAATGTTGCGGGTTGCATCCCAAGAAATGAAGGGGCAAATTTTCAAAATTAAATATCTCAAGAACGGCTTGGCCGATTTTCACGAAACTTGGCATGTATGTACCTGTTAACCTCCGCTACATATTACAAAAACCTAAACCCTGTACTGCAGGTAGTATCAAAATAATTGAAGGAGTCATACTTTAAAAATCAATATCTTAAGAACGGGTGGGACGATATAATTGAAACTTGACATGTGGATACTTGTTAACATCCTCTAACCTTCAATTTTGTTGGAGGGTAGAAGAGGGTTGATTAAGGGATGATGGAGGGTGTAAAACTTTAAAATTTAATATATTGAGAACGGCTTGGCCGATTCTAATGAAACTTGGTATATAGGTACCTGTTAACCTCCGCTACTATTAAAAAAAAAACTTAAACTCTGTACTGCGGGAAGTATCAAAACAATTGAAGGAGCTATATTTTAAAAATCAATATCCCAAGAACGGCTTGGCCGATTTTAATGAAATTTGGTATGTATGTACCTGTTAACATCCTTTACATCTTACAAAAAACTTAACCTCTGCACTGCGGGCAAGTATCAAAATAATTGAAGGGGTACTAATAAATACCTTAAATCTCGCAGCATAATCGGGGGGAACGCGGTGGTCTAGTGGTTAGCGTCTTGGACTACGGTTCAGGAGGTCCCGGGTTCGATTCCCTCTTTAGGTTCTTCATCAAAGGTATTGTAAAAGTCGGGTCTTGCCCTTCCTTTACCTACTGGAATGTTTATCCGTGCTACATCTACTTTAAACTTGTCACTGCTGGTAATTGATTCAGCGTTGCTTTGAATTATGCCCCCAAAAACCTCCCAAAGGACATTGCAGGGAACATAGCATGATCTAGGCTAAGTAAGGCAAACTCCCACAGGGAGAACTTTTTAAAACTACAAACTAACCTGTAATAGAACAAAGAAAAATACAAGCCAAGATAAATCCGAGAAGAGTGGTGGCGATTATTTAGCCAGGCAGTGTCTATGGCACAATCACTCTGTGTCTTGAACATATATGTAGTGCATCTCCAAACAAACATCAGCTTTTAAGTATTGAGCCCAAACCTACAGTGAAAGACAGTGGTGACCTACAGTGGACCACAGCGCCTATATTACTTCACTTTAGGGTGTTTACTGTTTCATTGTATAAAATATACCATGCCAGATACTCTCTCAGATCCTAAAGCGTTTAATCTGGTTTTACACTGCGATGCTTGCGGGGTCATCACAACACCATCTTGGAGAGATTGTCGCTGTTAAGGTAAGATATTTATCTATATTATTAGTTAGAGGTTTCTGCCTCCCCTGGGGAATCATTAACCTTTGTCGGAGACTTCTAAAAGTGTTAAGCTTCCGCTGGACAGTATCGCTTGGGAGGTAAGACAACATACCTCACCAAATAAACTGAAAGTAAGCATAATAAGGAAAGTTTTATAATGCCAAAAACCTGAAGACGGTGGATTTTTAGAGTTAGAATTACTGTGGAGTGACGATTGGTAAATCACCAACTCCCCTCAACACACAAACTCTGCTCATCCTGAACCAGTCAAGCTCACTTCATGATGAACACTCCGCTTAGCCTAACTAAACCTTTTCTTAAACAAATCTGTTCTGACAATAAATTACTTGACACCATTTTAAAAATAAATGCCCCCTACCTTATCCAACACAATATTATATTTTAGCACAGAAAAAAACTACAATTCAGCACTACAGTCCATAATACCGTTGGGAAGGAAGGAGATATTGCGAAGAATGCATTACGATAAGTAAATGAGATTATAAAAGACGGATACATTATTCATTAATAAATATTTTTCTTTTTTTCATTGTAACTAAAACTGCTATTATTAGCGTTTCCATATTTTTATATTCTAAAATCCCAGCAATATATTTTGCTTTAAACCACGGATTGTTTACAATTCTGTTCTTGTTTGACAGAGTTGGCACCCTCAAGCTCTCGAGGCAAACGTGCGGTGACAGTTTAAAGTCCCGCTCGGGTATTCTACCAGCCGACCGATTCAACCACTCATATATTGCAACTGCCAGAGGCCTGTGGCAGGAGGATTGTTGAACAGCTGCACATGTGTGAGTACATTTTATTTTCCCATCATTTAAATTTCCCGGTCAAAATATTTCAAAGTCCATTAAATTGTTTGCCAGGGCCGTGGTGTATTTTGACGGCGTAATAACTTGACCAATCGTACCCAAGACCGCTAAAAACTGCCCCAGGGGCCTTGATGTACTTGGCCTGCAACGTTTTAAATTCTTCGGTCAGATACTTCCAAGTCAAACGTTTCCCTGCGGCCAGTGTTTCAACCTAGATCCATCGAGTCTCCACCGTCTAGGACCCCGGGCACTCCGTGACACGGTACCTCTGTATCACTACGCAAGTCAGAAAAACACTAACACACAAACTACGCAAGTCAAATCAGAACTACAAGTTACCAAAAGTTAACTCTAAGGAAGGTAGAAAACACTACTCTAACCAAAACCGCATTAAAGATCAAGAATAGAAAGTAAGATTACTGTTACCCAGCACATACAAATACAACACTACGCCTGACACATGGAAGTCAGGGTTTGTTTAATTCCTTTACTGTAAACTACCAAATCAAACAATTGAATACAAACACAACACTAATCTAGCCAAGTCAGACAGTTATACTGTTTAGAAACCTCAATATACTAATTACAGTAACTTAAAGGAGAGAAGAGGCTTGTAAAAACCAGCAGAAAACTACAGGCAATAAACTGATAACCCCACTCCACGGGTTTATTAACCTGCTTACTGGGGACCGTGTGGTACTTTGTTCATGTAATTTCTCGGTCAACTATGTCCAAGTCCGCTGAAGTTACTTTACCGTGGGTTACATTTAAATTGACCGAAACTTCTTAAATTTCTCGGTCATTTACTCCTGCCTCCGCCGAAGCTACATTATAATGTGTTACATTTCACCTTAACGGGGATCTTTTTTAAATTTATCGGCTAAACACTTCTAACCCCGGTGAAATAATTTTGAACGCTCACGTTTCCACACCACGGTAAGCCTTTAGGCTAGGCCGTAGGAGCGTCGGCGCGTTCTTTTTGGTTACCCAGAGCTTCCCCTGGAGGCCTAACCTCTGGGGTGAGAGGCCCCAACCATCGCCTCTCACAGTGGTAGCCACTCCATAACAAAATGCTACCTCCTTTTATTTTTTATTTTATTTTATTTTTTACAAGTCCCACCGTGCGGACTGTTCCAAGGAGTAACCTGGGTGTTAGCCAGGCCCTCAATCTACTGAACCCTTCATCACACATTTAGGTTTACGGGGCTTTTCGTCACCCGCACCAGTGACCTTCATTCGGGTTTACGGGGCTTTTCGTCACCCGCGCCAGTGACCTTCATTCACACACACACACACACACACACACACACACACACACACACACACACACACACACACACATACAGTGGGAACTTGTGATTTTAAAGAAAAATTACATTTAAAGTGAACTTTCATCTTTCATATTTGTGTAGGTAAGGTAAAACTTCTCCGGCAACAAACTTCTTACTAACAGTCTTGCCTCAGGAGTAGTTGATTTTAACATCAAAGAACATAATCCGGCTTCGTTTATGAAAACCGTTGTTTTCTCAATAGGCCCAACGCCCTGTTTTTGGGCGTCAGAAAAACTACCAACAGTTAATTTATCGCTATCATCTACATGTTTCCGAACTGCACTCCAGCCATTAACATGTTTTAGAACAGTAGCTACGTCTCTAGCTTTAAACCATGGCTTTCCTTCATTATCAAACAGAACCAATACCGGTTTGTTATTGAATGTATAGAACTTGGCAGCCATGTCACAATTTACTCAATAGTACAGGCAAAAGGAGCGCAGAAGAACGTCTGATCAGTACCACGTCTTGGAGCAGAATGATGTAACTGTACTAGTGACAAGTGGTATATACAGGAGTAACGCTGCTCCATAGGGAAAGGTGCTACCTTTATCGACGGTAGCGTCATGGAAAATGGATGAGTGATACTTCAAGATTTAAAAAAACAGGCAGTTCCGTAACACTACAAAATACATTTTTAAAGTAATCATCAAAAAACTTCGGCGTTAAATCAGGTAAGAGCATGTACGATATATGTCTTGAAATATCACAGTGCATTATTGATAGGTGATTGATGAGGAGTCCTCCGTTATCTTATCTACTATATACTCCGAAAACACCAAAGGTCATGCCCATGCGTTTATTGAACCGTCAAGTAAGAACTCATACTCCAAGCATATAATGCCATATTCTGAATCTTCATTTAACCTACTTTTGTGTAAAAGGAAAAGAGACACCTCTTGGTTAGTGGGTGTAATATATTCAGCAGGCATTCTACAAGGAGAGAAATACAGGGTAAGACACAGGCACGTCCGTTCACTACCGCGTCTCAGAACAGAGCGAGTTAACAGAGCTGATGTTTAGAGGTATATGCACTCAGTACCCACGTGAGTGGCAGCTCCGTTAAGCAACTCTTTGTTTTTTAAAGCCGAAAGGCAGGGTATCGTGATCATCATTAAATTTTCTCTTGGGTCCTGTAATTTTAAACTTTTTAATTTCACTTAACTGTAACGACTTCTCGTCTCTTCGTTCTCCTGATTCTGTTTTCTTCAATTTCTAGTATTTCAGCAGCTTCACTGAGGACCATCTTTGTTTTCTTTAGCTGCTCAAAATTTAATGTTTAGGAGATTTTTAGGTTGAGGGTGAGGCCCTTGATTTTACACACAGATTCTAGTTTTTGCTTTTTGGTTGACCAAACAAGGTATGCGTAAGTTTTAGGCCCCCCAGAAATAAACTCTACGATATAAGAGTCGGGCCCGTACTCGTCTACTAACTCATCAGTCATTTCCCCGAGGTAATCTCCCGTAGGAACCCTGTACAGCCCTCCCCTGTATAAATAAATACATGAGTCCATGCCATAATACAAGACCTGCCCTCCAAGGGCATCCAAGTGTTCATAAAGTTTAAGTCTTGCATGAACAGTGGTGTAGGCCGCAATTACAACATTTACAGTTCTTAGAGCCTCATTGGCGTCATCAACATTCTGCCAATTAACTAATAAAACCTCTTGGTTAATTATTTCAACACACTTTACTTTTATTCCTGGTTGAGTTAACGATTTGAAAAATTCCTTAGAGTCTCTCACAATTGAAGTTTTGTCATGTTTTCGCGTTGACCAAACATACCCCAAAATGAATTTAACATTAATTTAGCTACTGACATGAGTCCTCCAGTTTTAGCAATTTTGTCCTTGTCCAGTTGAATACCCTCACGCTCAAATAAATCAGAAACATAATTGTCTTTATCCTCCTGTGTTTTACACCAAGCGGGATACCCTGAGGCTTCCTGCTTTACTTTCAAGAATTTATTAATAAAATCGGTAAAAAGTCCACCTTTCTCGTATGTGGCGACTTCATACTCCCACTACTCATACATATCCAAAACCACATAGCCTTTCTCTACAGCTTTTCTAATTTCACCCATGGTCCATGTTCCTACCATTGCCCTTTCCTCACTATCATCAAAACATTCCCCTTGGTTTAAAGTCTCCCCGCAAGTTCTGCACAAAACAATTTATTATTCATTTTAGCGGGGAGTACGGGATGTTACAAGTTGTAAGGAGGCAGAATCTTACATTTTAACAAGCCCTCTACTTCAAGACCTCTCTCTCGGCACTCATTTCCAACGTAAACAGTAGGAAGACCCACGGGATACTTACAATATTTATTTACATATGGGTAGAGGGACCAGACATCAACATACTGGATTGTTTCTCCCTCTTCACATTTACAATACGTTTTAGTATTACCCATCCTACCTTCAAAGAAGGAATCTCTAGGATTAAGTGGAAGTGTGTTTATATTGGACAGTTGGATCAGGTGATTTAATTTCTTGTCCTTCTTCAAAGCTCTAAACTCACACTCCCACATTACTACAACTTCATAGCTATTAAATTTTGCCATTTTGGACTTGGTTCTCTCGTAACGGAGATGCAAACTGTTTGAAGGATCCTCCGGCAGAGGTTCTTCTCTAGGATTAACATTGATAACATTTCGGGCAGCCGTGCCAATAACACCCGTGAAACTCATAAATTCGCTCACCGTCAAACCCATCTACTTTCATTCCTTTAATTTTCACTTCTTTACCCCGGCCCGCATGTTGAATCTTTACTCCACGTTTCTCCTCCTCCCATGTTAGCCACTGTAAATCAATGGCTGACTGATTGTCTGCAAGTCGGTACCCTGATTTTGGTATAAGTCCAATAGTATTTTCTTTTAAGAAGTTACGGCGGAAGGCCACGTTACATGCGCTGGCTATTGTTATAGCCTCAAGAAACGGATCTACGTTACACTCTTGAAGAAGAATGGCTATAAATTTAATACACGCTTGAGCTAGGATTTCTACGTCTAAAATACAGTACTCCAAGATTTCTTTTTGAAAATCAAAAATATAGTTACTCGCTACTTGTTCCTCGTACCATACCTCAAAATCATCTTGTTTCTTTTCAAACATAGACTCGGGGCAATAGTATTTTTTGTCGGGCATAGGACCAATATAATTTTGGTTTGCCAGAGTGTTGAAAATATGCGGGAAGTAGCCCTTCTTTTTCTCGGGAGACAGGTCGAAGGCTTTAGGGAGTGCAGAGAGGGCCATGGGAAAGTAGCTAATTGAGTCCACAAACCTTACGTTTGCTACTTCAATCAAAATAGCTTTAGTTCCCCGAGGCGTTATTTTTGGGGTAAATTTAGTATCTTCTATGATGTAGAATGAATTGTAAATCAAAACCCTGCCCGTTGTGGGCAATTACACAAACATCTTTAAATATTTTTAGAATTTCCATTACATAGTCCATAAACTGTTTTACCGGTTCTTTTTCAAATACCCTTTGCCGTTCCAAGCAAGTTTCACACTCACCCCCCTTAATACATTTAAAGCAGTACAGTTGAGAAACGCACAAGTTTACTTTATGAACTTTCTGTTGAGGGCCCGTGGGAAGTGACTCGTCTTGGCGAGTCTCCAAGTCAAAGAAAATAAAAAAAATCTCGGTCTTTCGGTGTTCTCCTATCTACCCTCATGAAACACCGATGCGCGGGGTCTTTGAACGCTTCGCAGGGTTTACAGTAAACTTCTCCGCATGCGTGAACTGTCTTACGTTTTTTTTTGGATAAATCATTTTGTTACAGTCGCGGTAGAACTTTATAGTTTTACAAACTTACCCTTGATGGGCTACTAAACACCGCTCGTTTTTGAATTCTTTTTGCTTTTTATTATGGTTAGTGTATGTAATTTAAGACGTTGAAGAATACTTGTAATACCATGCTTATAAAAGCAGGATTCTTTCAATTTCGATTACTTTGGGAAACTTTCTATGCATTTAATTGTTTAGAAACCTCAATATACTAATTACAGTAACTTAAAGGAGAGAAGAGGCTTATAAACACAGACAAAAAAAGCCATACCCCTATTCCAAGGGAAGCGAAACGCTCCCTTTTGATAACACTACACCGGAAGTTGTAGGTCCAATCTGGACCCACTTTGAACTGATTCTAAGTGTGAGACACAGCTAAACGTCGGGTCCAACGTGTTTGAATTAAATTAACGTTCTGAGAAAGAGACAGGTGACAGTAGGGTATTTTTGTAAAGTTAAAAAGGTACAGAGATTACACACTTTAGATTTCAGATGTGACTTTTTGTTGTAGTTAGTTGCTTGTAAAACTCTGTTCTCATGCTCTATTCCAGTGTCGGCTTCTTCGATATACCAACAATCAGAATATATACCCTGTCTTAAATACCTGCAGTCTGCATTCACAAGTAAAAAGATTTTAATAATCAACACCAAAACTAAACTTAACGAGGAGTTGACCACATCAAAAACATGAACAAGAGTAAATCTAAGAAGACAACAAGCAGTGACATTCGTTCTTTATAAGGACAGCAATTATGCAGTGTTTTCTCCTCGGTAGTTTTATTTTTGTTTCCCCTGAAACCAGAGCAGCATCTCCCTTTGACGATGTTATTCCTTGGTCATTTGTATCCAAGTCCGGTGAAACGACGTGGTCGTCCTGCGGTTTTACGGTGTAATCTCTCAGTCAATTGTGTTCAAGTCTGGTGAAAAGGGTCTACCAGGGACCGAGATGTATTTTAACGGTGTAATCTCTTGGTCGATTGTGTTCAAGTTCGATGAAAAGTGTCTAACAGGGTTAAATTTAACTTGACAGTAACTTCTTAAATTTCCTTGCCAAACGTTTGTCGCCGGATCTGTTAAAACACCAGGGAAACATTTAACTGTGCCTAAATATTTTAAATTTCCCGGTCAAACATTTCCGAGTCCGCTAAAATCTGTTTACTGGGGACCGTGATGTATTTTGACGGGGTAATTTCTTGGTCGAACGTTTCCGAGTCCACTGAAGTTACTTTTATCGGGGGTTACATTTAAATTGACCTAACTTCTTAAATTTCTTTGCCGTCTGTCACCGAGTCCGCTAAAACTGTCCACTAAGGAAACATTTAACTTTGCCTAAATATTTTAAATCCCCCGGTCAAACGTTTCCAAGTCCCCTCCCCTCGATGTTATCATGAGGATGGGTCACACGCTCTGTACTTCTCACATCAATATCAGTTATGGAGCCGGCTTGCACAGATTTTGTGGTATTCTCAAATTTTCACGCACCCTTACGGATGCTTAATGTTTGTCATCCGATACATGTTGTGTAGGTGACGCCTCACATGCACATCGTGTATCATTATTGACTCCTCCCTTGCCTCTGGGTCGATTAACGTGCAGATAGTATGTGTGTGGTTTGATTGCCACGTTTGCCATTTGAACTTCTGCACTGGTTGGCTGGAAAACCTTTTTATAAAGGTACGTGTCAAATATCTTTAACTCCGGTGAAACCAGGGAGAATACAACTCGGCGGAAACCTTTCAAAATTCAGGGCCAGTGAAAACTGTCCAACTGAGACCATGATGTACATTGCCAGGAGGATTTTACATTTTCCGGCCAAACATTTTCGAGTCCTCTAAAACTGTCCACCAGGGACAATGATATACATTTTGCCAGGAATATTTTAAATTTTACGGCCAAACATTCCCGAGTTCGCTAAAACTGTCTACCGGGGACCGATATGTATTTTGATGGTGTAATCTCTTGGCCGATTGTGTTCAAGTCCGATGAAAAGTATCTAACGGGGGCCGTAATGTATTTTGATGGTGTATTCTCTAGGTCGATTGTGTCCAAATCCTATGAAGATTGTCTACTGGGGACCGTGGTGTATTTTTATGGTGTGATATCTCGGTCAACTGTGTCCAAGTCCGATGAAAGGTGTCTACCGGGGACCATGGTGTATTTTGACGGTGTAATATCTCGGTCAATTGTGTCCAAGTCCACTTAAATATAGTTTTTAGAGATCGTAGTGCACTTTGACAACACTTGAAGATTTTTTGCTTTTTAGTATGTAAATTAAGACGTAGTGATTAAAGGAATACTTGCAATTTATGCTTATGATAGCAGGATTACTTTGGGAGCTTTATATGCATTTAATTGTTTACAAACCTCTATTAACTTATGGGAGAGAAAAGGCTTGTAAACCCAGCAGAAATATATAGTCAAAAAAGCTATACTCTTACCCCTTTGATAACATACACTTGAAGATGGTCTACATGGTGGGTCATGTGGTTGGAGGTATGGGGAGCGAAACTTTCCCCTTCATAAGGATTCTAAGTGTTAGACTCTGCTACACGCTGGGCCACTGGTTTTGAATTAAAACTAATATGTAATACAGAGACAGGTGACTGCAGTTTACATTCACAAGTCAAAATATTGTAACCAATACCAGAACAACTAAAATTATCGAGGAGACACAACATGGACAAGAGTACATATCAACAGACAATTAAAGCATAAAATGCATTATTTATAAAGGCAATAATTATGCAGATAATCTAAGAAACTTGATCAGCCGTGTCTCATCGTTAGGTTATGTTATGCTCTGTTAAGTTAGGTTTGTGCATGGAAATATGAAACATCGTCAGTCGTGGTTAGGTTTATTGGTGCAGGTTTAAGTTAGGTTTGTCGATGCCAATTTTTGGACATCAACATCGCGCGCGTTGTTGATGTCCAAAAATTGGCATCGACAAACCTAACTTAAACCTGCATCAATAAACCTAACCACGACTGACGATGTTTCATATTTCCATGCACAAACCTAACTTAACAGAGCATAACATAACCTAACGATGAGACACGGCTGATCAAGTTTCTTAGATTATCTGCATAATTATTGCCTTTATAAATAATGCATTTTATGCTTTAATTGTCTGTTGATATGTACTCTTGTCCATGTTGTGTCTCCTCGATAATTTTAGTTGTTCTGGTATTGGTTACAATATTTTGACTTGTGAATGTAAACTGCAGTCACCTGTCTCTGTATTACATATTAGTTTTAATTCAAAACCAGTGGCCCAGCGTGTAGCAGAGTCTAACACTTAGAATCCTTATGAAGGGGAACGTTTCGCTCCCCATACCTCCAACCACATGACCCACCATGTAGACCATCTTCAAGTGTATGTTATCAAAGGGGTAAGAGTATAGCTTTTTTGACTATATATTTCTGCTGGGTTTACAAGCCTTTTCTCTCCCATAAGTTAATAGAGGTTTGTAAACAATTAAATGCATATAAAGCTCCCAAAGTAATCCTGCTATCATAAGCATAAATTGCAAGTATTCCTTTAATCACTACGTCTTAATTTACATACTAAAAAGCAACAAATCTTCAAGTGTTGTCAAAGTGCACTACGATCTCTAAAAACTATATTTAAGTGGACTTGGACACAATTGACCGAGATATTACACCGTCAAAATACACCATGGTCCCCGGTAGACACCTTTCATCGGACTTGGACACAGTTGACCGAGATATCACACCATAAAAATACACCACGGTCCCCAGTAGACAATCTTCATAGGATTTGGACACAATCGACCTAGAGAATACACCATCAAAATACATTACGGCCCCCGTTAGATACTTTTCATCGGACTTGAACACAATCGGCCAAGAGATTACACCATCAAAATACATATCGGTCCCCGGTAGACAGTTTTAGCGAACTCGGGAATGTTTGGCCGTAAAATTTAAAATATTCCTGGCAAAATGTATATCATTGTCCCTGGTGGACAGTTTTAGAGGACTCGAAAATGTTTGGCCGGAAAATGTAAAATCCTCCTGGCAATGTACATCATGGTCTCAGTTGGACAGTTTTCACTGGCCCTGAATTTTGAAAGGTTTCCGCCGAGTTGTATTCTCCCTGGTTTCACCGGAGTTAAAGATATTTGACACGTACCTTTATAAAAAGGTTTTCCAGCCAACCAGTGCAGAAGTTCAAATGGCAAACGTGGCAATCAAACCACACACATACTATCTGCACGTTAATCGACCCAGAGGCAAGGGAGGAGTCAATAATGATACACGATGTGCATGTGAGGCGTCACCTACACAACATGTATCGGATGACAAACATTAAGCATCCGTAAGGGTGCGTGAAAATTTGAGAATACCACAAAATCTGTGCAAGCCGGCTCCATAACTGATATTGATGTGAGAAGTACAGAGCGTGTGACCCATCCTCATGATAACATCGAGGGGAGGGGACTTGGAAACGTTTGACCGGGGGATTTAAAATATTTAGGCAAAGTTAAATGTTTCCTTAGTGGACAGTTTTAGCGGACTCGGTGACAGACGGCAAAGAAATTTAAGAAGTTAGGTCAATTTAAATGTAACCCCCGATAAAAGTAACTTCAGTGGACTCGGAAACGTTCGACCAAGAAATTACCCCGTCAAAATACATCACGGTCCCCAGTAAACAGATTTTAGCGGACTCGGAAATGTTTGACCGGGAAATTTAAAATATTTAGGCACAGTTAAATGTTTCCCTGGTGTTTTAACAGATCCGGCGACAAACGTTTGGCAAGGAAATTTAAGAAGTTACTGTCAAGTTAAATTTAACCCTGTTAGACACTTTTCATCGAACTTGAACACAATCGACCAAGAGATTACACCGTTAAAATACATCTCGGTCCCTGGTAGACCCTTTTCACCAGACTTGAACACAATTGACTGAGAGATTACACCGTAAAACCGCAGGACGACCACGTCGTTTCACCGGACTTGGATACAAATGACCAAGGAATAACATCGTCAAAGGGAGATGCTGCTCTGGTTTCAGGGGAAACAAAAATAAAACTACCGAGGAGAAAACACTGCATAATTGCTGTCCTTATAAAGAACGAATGTCACTGCTTGTTGTCTTCTTAGATTTACTCTTGTTCATGTTTTTGATGTGGTCAACTCCTCGTTAAGTTTAGTTTTGGTGTTGATTATTAAAATCTTTTTACTTGTGAATGCAGACTGCAGGTATTTAAGACAGGGTATATATTCTGATTGTTGGTATATCGAAGAAGCCGACACTGGAATAGAGCATGAGAACAGAGTTTTACAAGCAACTAACTACAACAAAAAGTCACATCTGAAATCTAAAGTGTGTAATCTCTGTACCTTTTTAACTTTACAAAAATACCCTACTGTCACCTGTCTCTTTCTCAGAACGTTAATTTAATTCAAACACGTTGGACCCGACGTTTAGCTGTGTCTCACACTTAGAATCAGTTCAAAGTGGGTCCAGATTGGACCTACAACTTCCGGTGTAGTGTTATCAAAAGGGAGCGTTTCGCTTCCCTTGGAATAGGGGTATGGCTTTTTTTGTCTGTGTTTATAAGCCTCTTCTCTCCTTTAAGTTACTGTAATTAGTATATTGAGGTTTCTAAACAATTAAATGCATAGAAAGTTTCCCAAAGTAATCGAAATTGAAAGAATCCTGCTTTTATAAGCATGGTATTACAAGTATTCTTCAACGTCTTAAATTACATACACTAACCATAATAAAAAGCAAAAAGAATTCAAAAACGAGCGGTGTTTAGTAGCCCATCAAGGGTAAGTTTGTAAAACTATAAAGTTCTACCGCGACTGTAACAAAATGATTTATCCAAAAAAAAACGTAAGACAGTTCACGCATGCGGAGAAGTTTACTGTAAACCCTGCGAAGCGTTCAAAGACCCCGCGCATCGGTGTTTCATGAGGGTAGATAGGAGAACACCGAAAGACCGAGATTTTTTTTATTTTCTTTGACTTGGAGACTCGCCAAGACGAGTCACTTCCCACGGGCCCTCAACAGAAAGTTCATAAAGTAAACTTGTGCGTTTCTCAACTGTACTGCTTTAAATGTATTAAGGGGGGTGAGTGTGAAACTTGCTTGGAACGGCAAAGGGTATTTGAAAAAGAACCGGTAAAACAGTTTATGGACTATGTAATGGAAATTCTAAAAATATTTAAAGATGTTTGTGTAATTGCCCACAACGGGCAGGGTTTTGATTTACAATTCATTCTACATCATAGAAGATACTAAATTTACCCCAAAAATAACGCCTCGGGGAACTAAAGCTATTTTGATTGAAGTAGCAAACGTAAGGTTTGTGGACTCAATTAGCTACTTTCCCATGGCCCTCTCTGCACTCCCTAAAGCCTTCGACCTGTCTCCCGAGAAAAAGAAGGGCTACTTCCCGCATATTTTCAACACTCTGGCAAACCAAAATTATATTGGTCCTATGCCCGACAAAAAATACTATTGCCCCGAGTCTATGTTTGAAAAGAAACAAGATGATTTTGAGGTATGGTACGAGGAACAAGTAGCGAGTAACTATATTTTTGATTTTCAAAAAGAAATCTTGGAGTACTGTATTTTAGACGTAGAAATCCTAGCTCAAGCGTGTATTAAATTTATAGCCATTCTTCTTCAAGAGTGTAACGTAGATCCGTTTCTTGAGGCTATAACAATAGCCAGCGCATGTAACGTGGCCTTCCGCCGTAACTTCTTAAAAGAAAATACTATTGGACTTATACCAAAATCAGGGTACCGACTTGCAGACAATCAGTCAGCCATTGATTTACAGTGGCTAACATGGGAGGAGGAGAAACGTGGAGTAAAGATTCAACATGCGGGCCGGGGTAAAGAAGTGAAAATTAAAGGAATGAAAGTAGATGGGTTTGACGGTGAGCGAATTTATGAGTTTCACGGGTGTTATTGGCACGGCTGCCCGAAATGTTATCAATGTTAATCCTAGAGAAGAACCTCTGCCGGAGGATCCTTCAAACAGTTTGCATCTCCGTTACGAGAGAACCAAGTCCAAAATGGCAAAATTTAATAGCTATGAAGTTGTAGTAATGTGGGAGTGTGAGTTTAGAGCTTTGAAGAAGGACAAGAAATTAAATCACCTGATCCAACTGTCCAATATAAACACACTTCCGCTTAATCCTAGAGATTCCTTCTTTGAAGGTAGGATGGATAATACTAAAACGTATTGTAAATGTGAAGAGGGAGAAACAATCCAGTATGTTGATGTCTGGTCCCTCTACCCATATGTAAATAAATATTGTAAGTATCCCGTGGGTCTTCCTACTGTTTACGTTGGAAATGAGTGCCGAGAGAGAGGTCTTGAAGTAGAGGGCTTGTTAAAATGTAAGATTCTGCCTCCTTACAACTTGTAACATCCCGTACTCCCCGCTAAAATGAATAATAAATTGTTTTGTGCAGAACTTGCGGGTAGACTTTAAACCAAGGGGAATGTTTTGATGATAGTGAGGAAAGGGCAATGGTAGGAACATGGACCATGGGTGAAATTAGAAAAGCTGTAGAGAAAGGCTATGTGGTTTTGGATATGTATGAGTAGTGGGAGTATGAAGTCGCCACATACGAGAAAGGTGGACTTTTTACCGATTTTATTAATAAATTCTTGAAAGTAAAGCAGGAAGCCTCAGGGTATCCCGCTTGGTGTAAAACACAGGAGGATAAAGACAATTATGTTTCTGATTTATTTGAGCGTGAGGGTATTCAACTGGACAAGGACAAAATTGCTAAAACTGGAGGACTCATGTCAGTAGCTAAATTAATGTTAAATTCATTTTGGGGTATGTTTGGTCAACGCGAAAACATGACAAAACTTCAATTGTGAGAGACTCTAAGGAATTTTTCAAATCGTTAACTCAACCAGGAATAAAAGTAAAGTGTGTTGAAATAATTAACCAAGAGGTTTTATTAGTTAATTGGCAGAATGTTGATGACGCCAATGAGGCTCTAAGAACTGTAAATGTTGTAATTGCGGCCTACACCACTGTTCATGCAAGACTTAAACTTTATGAACACTTGGATGCCCTTGGAGGGCAGGTCTTGTATTATGGCATGGACTCATGTATTTATTTATACAGGGGAGGGCTGTACAGGGTTCCTACGGGAGATTACCTCGGGGAAATGACTGATGAGTTAGTAGACGAGTACGGGCCCGACTCTTATATCGTAGAGTTTATTTCTGGGGGGCCTAAAACTTACGCATACCTTGTTTGGTCAACCAAAAAGCAAAAACTAGAATCTGTGTGTAAAATCAAGGGCCTCACCCTCAACCTAAAAATCTCCTAAACATTAAATTTTGAGCAGCTAAAGAAAACAAAGATGGTCCTCAGTGAAGCTGCTGAAATACTAGAAATTGAAGAAAACAGAATCAGGAGAACGAAGAGACGAGAAGTCGTTACAGTTAAGTGAAATTAAAAAGTTTAAAATTACAGGACCCAAGAGAAAATTTAATGATGATCACGATACCCTGCCTTTCGGCTTTAAAAAACAAAGAGTTGCTTAACGGAGCTGCCACTCACGCGGGTACTGAGTGCATATACCTCTAAACATCAGCTCTGTTAACTCGCTCTGTTCTGAGACGCGGTAGTGAACGGACGTGCCTGTGTCTTACCCTGTATTTCTCTCCTTGTAGAATGCCTGCTGAATATATTACACCCACTAACCAAGAGGTGTCTCTTTTCCTTTTACACAAAAGTAGGTTAAATGAAGATTCAGAATATGGCATTATATGCTTGGAGTATGAGTTCTTACTTGACGGTTCAATAAACGCATGGGCATGACCTTTGGTGTTTTCGGAGTATATAGTAGATAAGATAACGGAGGACTCCTCATCAATCACCTATCAATAATGCACTGTGATATTTCAAGACATATATCGTACATGCCCTTACCTGATTTAACGCCGAAGTTTTTTGATGATTACTTTAAAAATGTATTTTGTAGTGTTACGGAACTGCCTGTTTTTTTAAATCTTGAAGTATCACTCATCCATTTTCCATGACGCTACCGTCGATAAAGATAGCACCTTTCCCTATGGAGCAGCGTTACTCCTGTATATACCACTTGTCACTAGTACAGTTACATCATTCTGCTCCAAGACGTGGTACTGATCAGACGTTCTTCTGCGCTCCTTTTGCCTGTACTATTGAGTAAATTGTGACATGGCTGCCAAGTTCTATACATTCAATAACAAACCGGTATTGGTTCTGTTTGATAATGAAGGAAAGCCATGGTTTAAAGCTAGAGACGTAGCTACTGCTCTAAAACATGTTAATGGCTGGAGTGCAGTTCGGAAACATGTAGATGATAGCGATAAATTAACTGTTGGTAGTTTTTCTGACGCCCAAAAACAGGGCGTTGGGCCTATTGAGAAAACAACGGTTTTCATAAACGAAGCCGGATTATGTTCTTTGATGTTAAAATCAACTACTCCTGAGGCAAGACTGTTAGTAAGAAGTTTGTTGCCGGAGAAGTTTTACCTTACCTACACAAATATGAAAGATGAAAGTTCACTTTAAATGTAATTTTTCTTTAAAATCACAAGTTCCCACTGTATGTGTGTGTGTGTGTGTGTGTGTGTGTGTGTGTGTGTGTGTGTGTGTGTGTGTGTGTGAATGAAGGTCACTGGCGCGGGTGACGAAAAGCCCCGTAAACCCGAATGAAGGTCACTGGTGCGGGTGACGAAAAGCCCCGTAAACCTAAATGTGTGATGAAGGGTTCAGTAGATTGAGGGCCTGGCTAACACCCAGGTTACTCCTTGGAACAGTCCGCACGGTGGGACTTGTAAAAAATAAAATAAAATAAAAAATAAAAGGAGGTAGCATTTTGTTATGGAGTGGCTACCACTGTGAGAGGCGATGGTTGGGGCCTCTCACCCCAGAGGTTAGGCCTCCAGGGGAAGCTCTGGGTAACCAAAAAGAACGCGCCGACGCTCCTACGGCCTAGCCTAAAGGCTTACCGTGGTGTGGAAACGTGAGCGTTCAAAATTATTTCACCGGGGTTAGAAGTGTTTAGCCGATAAATTTAAAAAAGATCCCCGTTAAGGTGAAATGTAACACATTATAATGTAGCTTCGGCGGAGGCAGGAGTAAATGACCGAGAAATTTAAGAAGTTTCGGTCAATTTAAATGTAACCCACGGTAAAGTAACTTCAGCGGACTTGGACATAGTTGACCGAGAAATTACATGAACAAAGTACCACACGGTCCCCGGTAAGCAGGTTAATAAACCCGTGGAGTGGGGTTATCAGTTTATTGCCTGTAGTTTTCTGCTGGTTTTTACAAGCCTCTTCTCTCCTTTAAGTTACTGTAATTAGTATATTGAGGTTTCTAAACAGTATAACTGTCTGACTTGGCTAGATTAGTGTTGTGTTTGTATTCAATTGTTTGATTTGGTAGTTTACAGTAAAGGAATTAAACAAACCCTGACTTCCATGTGTCAGGCGTAGTGTTGTATTTGTATGTGCTGGGTAACAGTAATCTTACTTTCTATTCTTGATCTTTAATGCGGTTTTGGTTAGAGTAGTGTTTTCTACCTTCCTTAGAGTTAACTTTTGGTAACTTGTAGTTCTGATTTGACTTGCGTAGTTTGTGTGTTAGTGTTTTTCTGACTTGCGTAGTGATACAGAGGTACCGTGTCACGGAGTGCCCGGGGTCCTAGACGGTGGAGACTCGATGGATCTAGGTTGAAACACTGGCCGCAGGGAAACGTTTGACTTGGAAGTATCTGACCGAAGAATTTAAAACGTTGCAGGCCAAGTACATCAAGGCCCCTGGGGCAGTTTTTAGCGGTCTTGGGTACGATTGGTCAAGTTATTACGCCGTCAAAATACACCACGGCCCTGGCAAACAATTTAACGGACTTTGAAATATTTTGACCGGGAAATTTAAATGATGGGAAAATAAAATGTACTCACACATGTGCAGCTGTTCAACAATCCTCCTGCCACAGGCCTCTGGCAGTTGCAATATATGAGTGGTTGAATCGGTCGGCTGGTAGAATACCCGAGCGGGACTTTAAACTGTCACCGCACGTTTGCCTCGAGAGCTTGAGGGTGCCAACTCTGTCAAACAAGAACAGAATTGTAAACAATCCGTGGTTTAAAGCAAAATATATTGCTGGGATTTTAGAATATAAAAATATGGAAACGCTAATAATAGCAGTTTTAGTTACAATGAAAAAAAGAAAAATATTTATTAATGAATAATGTATCCGTCTTTTATAATCTCATTTACTTATCGTAATGCATTCTTCGCAATATCTCCTTCCTTCCCAACGGTATTATGGACTGTAGTGCTGAATTGTAGTTTTTTTCTGTGCTAAAATATAATATTGTGTTGGATAAGGTAGGGGGCATTTATTTTTAAAATGGTGTCAAGTAATTTATTGTCAGAACAGATTTGTTTAAGAAAAGGTTTAGTTAGGCTAAGCGGAGTGTTCATCATGAAGTGAGCTTGACTGGTTCAGGATGAGCAGAGTTTGTGTGTTGAGGGGAGTTGGTGATTTACCAATCGTCACTCCACAGTAATTCTAACTCTAAAAATCCACCGTCTTCAGGTTTTTGGCATTATAAAACTTTCCTTATTATGCTTACTTTCAGTTTATTTGGTGAGGTATGTTGTCTTACCTCCCAAGCGATACTGTCCAGCGGAAGCTTAACACTTTTAGAAGTCTCCGACAAAGGTTAATGATTCCCCAGGGGAGGCAGAAACCTCTAACTAATAATATAGATAAATATCTTACCTTAACAGCGACAATCTCTCCAAGATGGTGTTGTGATGACCCCGCAAGCATCGCAGTGTAAAACCAGATTAAACGCTTTAGGATCTGAGAGAGTATCTGGAATGGTATATTTTATACAATGAAACAGTAAACACCCTAAAGTGAAGTAATATAGGCGCTGTGGTCCACTGTAGGTCACCACTGTCTTTCACTGTAGGTTTGGGCTCAATACTTAAAAGCTGATGTTTGTTTGGAGATGCACTACATATATGTTCAAGACACAGAGTGATTGTGCCATAGACACTGCCTGGCTAAATAATCGCCACCACTCTTCTCGGATTTATCTTGGCTTGTATTTTTCTTTGTTCTATTACAGGTTAGTTTGTAGTTTTAAAAAGTTCTCCCTGTGGGAGTTTGCCTTACTTAGCCTAGATCATGCTATGTTCCCTGCAATGTCCTTTGGGAGGTTTTTGGGGGCATAATTCAAAGCAACGCTGAATCAATTACCAGCAGTGACAAGTTTAAAGTAGATGTAGCACGGATAAACATTCCAGTAGGTAAAGGAAGGGCAAGACCCGACTTTTACAATACCTTTGATGAAGAACCTAAAGAGGGAATCGAACCCGGGACCTCCTGAACCGTAGTCCAAGACGCTAACCACTAGACCACCGCGTTCCCCCCGATTATGCTGCGAGATTTAAGGTATTTATTAGTACCCCTTCAATTATTTTGATACTTGCCCGCAGTGCAGAGGTTAAGTTTTTTGTAAGATGTAAAGGATGTTAACAGGTACATACATACCAAATTTCATTAAAATCGGCCAAGCCGTTCTTGGGATATTGATTTTTAAAATATAGCTCCTTCAATTGTTTTGATACTTCCCGCAGTACAGAGTTTAAGTTTTTTTTTAATAGTAGCGGAGGTTAACAGGTACCTATATACCAAGTTTCATTAGAATCGGCCAAGCCGTTCTCAATATATTAAATTTTAAAGTTTTACACCCTCCATCATCCCTTAATCAACCCTCTTCTACCCTCCAACAAAATTGAAGGTTAGAGGATGTTAACAAGTATCCACATGTCAAGTTTCAATTATATCGTCCCACCCGTTCTTAAGATATTGATTTTTAAAGTATGACTCCTTCAATTATTTTGATACTACCTGCAGTACAGGGTTTAGGTTTTTGTAATATGTAGCGGAGGTTAACAGGTACATACATGCCAAGTTTCGTGAAAATCGGCCAAGCCGTTCTTGAGATATTTAATTTTGAAAATTTGCCCCTTCATTTCTTGGGATGCAACCCGCAACATTTTGGTTAAGACTTTTCATATGGGTAGATACCCACCTGGAGTGCCTACACTACGTAGTAGACAGTTTTCTGGGGTCAAAATGACCCTAGGACTTACCGTTTTCGAGATATAAGCGATTTTTGAGTTTTTTGCAACGCTTTCTTGCGATATATACATGTAATAGTTTTATATATTGGGTTAGCGGCACTTTCTTGCGAAATTTATATTGCCATAGGTTGGTAACACATCGTAGCGTGACGTAATATATACATATAATAATTTAGATATTTTGACATAATATATATATATATATACATATAATAATAATAATTTTTCGTAACTGATTTAGGTTTATAGGTAGCGTTTAGAGTGGCAACACTGGCTAAGTGAGGTTAGATAGCCACTTACCTTTCTGGTGATGGTATATTATACACTATTATGGTACGTATATATATGATTATACACTGTAGTATTATATATGGTACATATAATTATATATGATACATATAATTACGTATGGTACATTAGCTCTGCTAAGTTGGTAACACTTTGGAGGGAAGAAAAGTGAGGTTAGGTTTGGCGCCAATTTTTTTTTTGGTGCGCAAATTTGGCTGGATAATTTTCTTCTTACTCTTTCCGGAATAACGCGCTCTAACCACTATGCCATGTCCGGTTCTAACCTCTCGCCAATCCTACTTAAGTGAGACATGAGTGGACGAGTCTACGCCTCTCTAAAAATATATTTTACATAGCCGACCACTGAGCGTCTGAATTTAACAGTAAATATGAAAATGTATTTTTGAGAAGATTAAGGGGTTGAGCAGTTTTCTTATGCGCTTTTAAAAGTTGAGACTGGGACATTTAAAAACAAATTAAGGTCTCAGAAACATCTATCCTTCACTCGGAACTATCGATGAATCACAGGATTTATTGATTGGCAGTTTGTTACACCGAGGTTAATAAAAAGTTTAATCTGGAAAGTGCCTGGCTCTATGTTTGTGCCATCCTCACGTCCACCAATGAACAAGCAACGGAGATCAACACAAATGTACGTCAATTCCAAAGGGAGGAACGAACATATACAATATTTAATACCGTTTATTTATCCATGACCACTGTTAGAACAGTTCTTATATATTGATTTACATTTATTTAAATAAAATCAAGTAGACATATGTCTTTAAAACATATGATTTTTCCAAGTTTAAATTTTTTATTTACAATTATAGTTAAAACAGGACCTGGCAAGAGTGGGGATTTTAAAAGTGGTTTGTCAATGTTTTTAAAGTTTAATGTTTCGTTACATTACTATTAACTTATTGGAATGTAAATATTAATGTATCAAAGTATTTAAAATGTTAAATTAAACAGGGTTAATATTTTGTTGTACTTTTATTTATAAAATCGAATGCAAAGTGTTAAGTGTAGCCTACCGAATTGGAGTCGCAAAAACCACACCGTTCACTACCCGACAGAGTTCCTCGACTATCCTCGGCAACAGTACCCGAACTATCTGCCATAGTATATTTCGTTAACTTTAATTTAATTCTACTGTAAAAGTGTAAAATATAATTTTAATATTGTAAAATTATGTGCGTTGTTAATTTTTTTAGTTAATCTACCATTTATATACAACCCGTACGAAGGACGGGTACACAGCTAGTTGTAACTAAAATGTCTAAAATTTCATGAAACAAATCGTTTACTTTTGTAAGGGCATAATTTTAAAAGTTGATTTGTAATAGTTTGCTTAAATGTTGTATACTCGAACATCCTGTATAGACATTTTGTTTTGTGACGTATCATAAAACATGTTTTTTTAACGTACAGTACATAGTAGTAGGTCCACTTTATTTATAAAAGGTAATATAATTAATTATGCATGCATAATCAATGGTAATATATTAGCTTCTACACATCGTGTCCTGGACATGACACATTATTCTAATCTTTCTTCACTGGAAAACAAATGGCAGAGGCTACGTACACGTCCGACGTGAGCCGCTACTGTTCACGTCTGTTCCAAATTATGCACCGTACGTTACTTTTCCTGTGATTTTTAAAACAGATTGGGAGTCAGAAAACCTCCTAACCTAACCCAACGTAACCTAACCTAACCTAACCTAACGTAACGCAACGTAACCTAACCTAACCTAACCTAAGCGGTAGCGATTTGAATTTGCCTTTACATTGGATGTGTATGTAGTCACTTCGAAAACAAATAGTTGTATGTAACAATTGCTAATATTTGAGCGAATGGAAATTTCAATATTTCAAATAAATTTTTAACCAAGATTTTTTTACACGAAAATGTGAAGCAGGTAAAGCTTTTAAAAGACTATATACCGTTCTTCAAAATAGGGTTCAAAATCTTCTTCTGTTTTTTAACACAATTTACTTCTTTTGTTTCAGCACGTTTTAGTCAACAATGATTCCATTATGAAGGTACAAACATAGTACAACACAAGTTAAAGCCTGGCATGAAAATACACATTTACATGTAAAACATATATGGGTTGGGTGTTATACAATTTGAAATTAGTTGATAAATAAGACAGTAAAGAGTGTTAAATGAATGTAAAGTTAAAACTTATAAATAATGTTTTCAAATGGTTTCTTTGCATTCTACAAATTGCAGAACATAAAAGTTCTTTTAGTTTACCAAACTAAAAATTATAATTAGCCTCTCAGATTCCTAACTTCTGGGTCCATCCCTAACTTCATCATGGCTCCAGAAATACAGTAATAAAAAAGTAAAAAAACTAGCGTGTACATAATTAGTTTTCAACAGTCAACAACTCGTGAGCCTATCCCTTCGTTTGTTTCACCGACTCCTCTCTGACCTCTGCCTTCTTGCGCGTCTTTTACGTCTTCTTGCGAGGATCCCATCCGCCCAGAATGAACAAGCCGATAGTGTTGCCAAATCCGATTATCTCGGTCGTTAAAGCTGATTGCGCCTCATGCCATACACAACGTAGCCTCGCGAGGCGCGTTCGACAATCTTTGCCATTTCTGGTGACGCAATTATTATTTCCATTAACCGCCTCAGTTCCCCACCTTGGCCTCCTAGAGCCTGCCTTCGTATCCACTTTCTATTATTGTACAATACCGTGTAATGTAATTACTGTGTGGAACGAGTGTAATTAAATCGCAGCAATCTGCAAAACGGGACGTTTAAGAAGCTTTAACAAATTAATTATTAAAAACATGTTTAAATGTGTTTAATTGGCGTTGCATAATTCTCACAGTTACACATTTATTCATAAGTAGAACAATCAAAAGTATACCGTAGAGGTCTCGTCTCATAGTCTACATGCTGACCGCTATTTTCCTCAGGTGACCAATCAAATCCTTTCTTCACAAGTTATATGGTAGACAAACATATAATTTGAGAAGAGAGGATTTGATAGGTCACCATGTTGGTTACCAAGGGAGTAGCGTGGACAGAGGGGCAAAATGGCGGTCAGGATGTAGGCTACACTTGTTACTCCAGACGAGACCTCTCCTTCAGAACAATAAGTGGAAATTTATAAGCGCATATAGGATAAACAGAAACTGTTACTGAACATGCATGGATGGGTTGACTTTAGACACAGAGTAATAAGATCTTGTTTGCCTTTAAGGATATTTTAAAGACTTATCCACGTATAAATGGTTCTAGCTTCATTTAGCTCTGTGATAAAAGTAGACTACACAGAATTTCTTCCATATAGTTCATTTCGAATGCTCATAACTGAATTTTGTATAATACTTAATACTATATTTTGTCTTTTGACTTTTGGGATTTTAGATTTTTATTTTAAGAAATTTGTTTCCAGTGCTGTGTAGTAGCGTATAAGTTGTGTTTCTTATACTGCTCCTACAGACGTCCGGCGCCAACTGGCGCTCCTAATAGAGTAAAACAAGATCATGTTGGCCCTCGATATAACCATCTTTCAGAATCTCCCATGAGAGATAAATTGATTAAGCTCTAGTAAACTGACTCTTTAGTTAGTTTCCCATCTCCTCAATCGATGGGAAGAAACGTTTCGTCCCAAATAGCTCTGGCTGAACCTCGGAGGCTACAATCACACCTTATGCCCGCTAAGATGCAAATTTTGGAAGCCAGGATTGTAGATTGTTGGTCAATCCTCTGATTGTGAGGCTGGATCCAGACTATTAACCACCTGGTTAATCGTCGCCCTCTGCGTTAGTTCTCTACTATTTCATAGTCAGGTTGGCTGAAGAGGCTGGACTGAGCTTTATTACTATTTTGCTTGACCTCAATTGAAATACTACTGACGCATTTAACAAATATATTGAAATAAAATAACTCCATGGTTTCTGAAGTTGCAGACCATGGTACAAGCCGTACGATATAGCTCCAGCGGTTCTCAAACGTTTTTACCCAAGCCCCACTATTCATTTTTTGGTACTGGGCCCATCCTCTAAAATAACTGTCCCTTGAAGGAGGAATAGTTATAAATATATAATTATTTTTATTGATTTGATATAGCCATTTTATTAGCTTAAACCGGTTAAATTTCTTGTATATACAACGTATGGCCTAGTATTGGAGTAACGATAACATAAAATATATACAACCTTGTCATAAAGCAATTCAGGACAACAGACTTGTACCGAACTGATTAGCATAGTACTTCAGCTTATAGCCTCATAAACCGCACTCAAGTCTTGTACAAGAAACTGCTACACCACAAATCAAAGTCGTTCAGCGAATGTGATATGGTAAGGAAATGAATTACGCCTAATCAATGCAAGGTATCAGGGTAATGGGAAAACAAAAATAGCGCTACAAAGGTTTTTGGGAAGCGTATTTTTTGTATACTGTAATTTTATGAAAAGTAGAAAAATATAAACATTTGAGATTTAATCGAGTGTTTTCGCGGCAGTAGGCACCTGGTTTACTCGTGCCCAGTGATGGCTTCCTCTACGCTGGTCTTAGTACAGTCAGCTTACCAATCTACCATTTATTAACACTTGCTGTTATGATCTTTTTGGAAAATATCTTACAGATTTCATAAAGTATGTCATTTTGTCTTTAAAGGTATATTATTAATATTAAGGTAAAAATAAATTCATTTTAAAATGGAAAGTTATTAAAACATGATACAGAACGTTTCGTGGTACTTGACGTGAAGGTTAGGTCATTCGAGAGAGATGGTGAATCTCCCCCCAACCTATTCCCTGGATGGAATAGGGGTGGGGGAATTTCCACCATTATATAATGTTGGTAATGTTAATAACTACTAACATATTTCAATATGAGAGGTTATTAATCTCCTGTTATTTATTTGACCAATTGGTGTCTTTCAATCTGGTAAGATTTCAACCTGGTAACATTACCAGCCTGACCAGAACTCACGATGGATCTGGAGGTAAGCAGGTGGTCACTGCTACCAGTTTGACCGATTTGGTTTTTTAAGTTGTGTGAAATCTTACCAATGTGGCATAGGAGCAGTTTGAAATATTACCAATATGAAGGCCTCCCCTCACAGATATGATCCATTACTGCACCTAATAAAGTATCTAGTCCACCTGACCCATTACGTTATCTCCCACTCAGACAAACACCGCCGGTTAATATCACCGGTCCTGATTAACTTGGGCAATTCGTTTGTTGGTCTTGCTCCAAATAAAGTTTATTGACCTGTGAACTCAATAAGGATTCTTATTTCACCTTTCTATGTAGCACGTAGAGAAACAATGTGTTTACTATAACATTACGGTATTTTATATCTATAATAGTTTGTTGAAAGGCTGGTACGGACGTAAGGATAGGAAATAAATAGTATTATGATTTGTATAACTACATGGTTTAACTGTACCATAATTATTACGATAAACGATAGAAGTACCACGTTTCCTCAAATTCCCAACGCCAGTGCCCAATCAGTAAACAGCAAAAACCAAATATGATAAGACTTGGGAGTCGGGTTTGTAGAATTCGCCAATAAATGTTCATAAAATTTCTCCAGCATTGCGATTCCGCTTTAAAAACTGGTTTATAAAACCCTATACATCTATAGAGAAATCTACCATCTGAAATACATACGTTAGCGAAATCAATACATCTTAGACAGGTTTAAATCATATTCTGATGTAATTATAAAAACCTTTAGAGGCCTGGGTGTATTCCAGGAAACTTTAATTGCGCCAAAACGTGTAGAAGTGGAGGAATGAATAATTAAATATATATTTAATTAGTTTATAATACTGTAATGAGGTGTCCTATATCCTTAATCGCGAATGAAAGTTTATTTGCAAAATGGAAATTGGGATCCCGTGGAAGGAGATTGATTACACTTTTTAAATGGTTTTGGGCCTCAGAAATAACTCAAGAAAACCTAAATTCTTCTAGAAAATTCAATGGAAATTTTAAAATATTAACTTTAGGCTTATGGAGTTTCAAGTCATACCAAAAAATGCATACCATCTGATCAAAAACGACCAGAGAGCTGTGAAAGTAACACTCTCGTGGTAAAATATGTCATTTTTCATCTGAGTAAAGCTCGGCCCCCAGGTGCTGTTTTATAATTTTCTTAATTTTGCCACTATTTGTATGTAAGAAGCTTTAGCATTACTTAGGATTAAAGGGTTACAATTTCTAGTCTTTATAAACTTGAAGTACAAAATATATGTAATGTAAACCGATTCATTTATTTACTTCACTGTTGAATTTAAATATCTTATCTCTCGATCACAAGAAACTAATGGCTTAATAACTAAGAGTGGTCACTAACAAATGACTATACTCCAGTGTTCATGTACCAGCCGACCGTATCGAGGTCGGGTCACCTGGCTCTCAGCTTATCTCTAGGAATTATCGACCTTAATATAGTCACGTTGATTAATTTACTTAATATACTCCCAGCTCCATTAGTGCTCCAGGTTAAGCTATTAACCATAGATTAAACTAACATAGTTCATTAAGTGACTTTATTTTATTTTTGACTTAAATTGGCTGTATGTACCGTATTTTTTGGTGTTTTTCAAAATGCAAATATTGGTAGTCACAGATAAAGAAATACCTGACTTTTTTGTAGTAGTATAGTGTTCGTCCCGTTTTGTTACGTTTTGGGGTGGCAATTTGGTGTACCTTTGTTTTGATATAGCTACATTTAGTGTATCCAGATAAATAGAACATTTTAACTCGATCGGAGCAAGAAATAAAGAGACCAATTTACAGATTACCTTAAATTTATTTTATCGAACATGAAATGGAAAATTATTTCTTAAAACTATTTTCGACATTTTCAAAGTTTTGAAAATAAAATGATTTCAAATTGTTCTCCTCCAATCATTATCTTCCGAGAGTTCTGGAGTGTTAATATGAACATCGACCTAATCTGCCTTATTTTAATCTTAAAAGAAGGTTTATGAAGAGCAATCGTGGGCTTGAACAACTTTTCATCCATATACACAAAGGTATATCTAACAGGACAAGTTTTCACAGCTGATACACGACAGATTTCACTTACGGCGTGTTCGGAGAGTAAAGTTATAACCACTGGACGCTCGGCGGTCGGACAGCGTTAAATATTATGTGTTTAAAGATATAATGACCGAGATTGCAGCGATCCAGATCATTAAAGAGCGATTACGAGATCGAATCTGCCGATTAAGAGGGAGCGAGCCGCCGCTATTTGTTGCCAAGCTATAGTTTATTGTCGAAACCTGATGGATAACGTTGCGTCCTATAACATCTGAACGTACTTTAGCTATTGGTAATATTTTTAAACGTTATGATTTCACTCTCCAGCTCACATTTAATCATTGGTTTACGTGTGTACCTTTTGTTGCACGATTTTTTGGAAAGCCAGAAAATACGTTTTTTCTCTACGGGTAAACAAGGCATAACAAAGTTATGGTAATTTTGTATAATAAATTTCAAAATGGCGGCCATATAACAATTTCAAAGTCAAATTCTTTGAAAACTAGCAACCAAATCAAAATTTTACAAGACATACAATTTAAAGCACTTTTAATTAGATGATCAAATGCACTAGGGAATTTGACTTTGAAAATAGTATATGGCCGCCATTTTGAAATGTATTATAAAAATTACCATAACCTTTTTATTTATCAACCGATTTTTACAATCAAAATTGGATTTAGATTACAAAGTTCTTTAAATTTGATAAATTATTTTTGGAAATTTTTAAAAACAAAAAATTTGAATTTTATACCAAGTTTCATAACATATCTCCAAGGGTTTTTAAATTATTAATTATTTTCAAAAAAATACAAAATGGCAGATTACGCCTAAACTAATCCGAAATCGCAAAAATGATACTATACATTTTCGACTTATTTTTTTATGTAGAGTCCGGTTCTGCATAGCGCGCTACGCATTTCTGTGACACTCAGTATAACTTTGTAAAAAATACAGCGATAATATGTGAAATCATGTTTTACCAGGCACAATACGAAAACACAGTCCATAAGTTACAATTACACTGTTGCAGAATACAATGTTTGACAGCTATCAAACAGCTCTGGCACTAGGAAATAGCCAACCATATACAAAGAGTAAAGATTGTCCCTCGCATGTGAGGTAATGTGAGGAACTAAAAGCTTAAGTAACTAAATACGATGACAAAAAAATCAGTATTTGCTGTAATTTGGTCATTTTGATTTTTCGAAGATGTTTCGAAGCACCTAGTTGTTCTGAAATGATAATACGTTAATTTTGGGTAGTTGGATGTTCGGTTAGGTTTGTAGACCAAGTGGTGTCTTTCAATCTGATAAGATTTCAACCTGGTAACAAAATACCAGGTTATGCCCAATGAAAAATGTCAGATGGATCCAATATCGAGCCTTCGCAACATTTTCTCAGGATTTTTTGTTGTATAGTGGGGGTAAATTTGTGATACTGAATCAGCAATTTCATGTCCTGGTGAATGCCAATGGGTTTGGCCACTCTCGAGGGGATGTAGACCTCTCTTCTCGTGGAGCAAGAGTTCTACGTTTATGTTTTGCTTAGAAAAAATGCTATGTTAATTTGCAAATGTCTGTTTATGTTTTGCTTTGGTCATATACACAAGGAGATACGGTACAATCTATATGCTAATGTTTAGGGGTATTGTGTTTGAAATATATTGATTCAATCAAGCCAAAGCTATTGTTCTCCGTAATTATTTTTTTCTGATTTTACGACCGATGTTCATTACTGGACCCAACCAAACCAGACTGAAACTTAAAACAGGATCCCATGATATTTAGTGCTGGGGAGGAATTTAATTTATTAGATGAATTTTACAGCAATCTAATCAATCCAGGTGACCAAACACGTGATGATTTTAAATATAAGTATAGTATTTCTCTACACTTAATACTACTTCTTCCAATAATTTTATAGGAGTGTTTATATTACCAAAAGTTGATACTGTTTCTTGACTTCAAATTAATACACCCGTGACTTTCTAATCCTCTATGCCGTATTTTCCACTTACGTATGGAATGCAAGGTATGTATAAAGATAACATCTTTATCTTGGTTTACCTTCTGAATCTGGGATGGATCAGTTTCAACTCTGATGGTTGGATCAAATATCAGTCAATTAGTGTTTTCTATCTATCATTATTATGTTGTTTGAGGTCTCACCTAATATGCTTCCACGTTTAGTTTTTAAAGCAACTGCAAGCAGTCGTTGAATGGTGTCGTAGATGTCATAGAAATTACTATTGAGACAAGAACCCAGGTCATGACTTCTACCTCACCCAATGTGATGACAGTTTCTAAACACACACTCGGGCATTGTAAACATCTCCCTTGAAAACCCTCCGTTTTAACCCACCATACAAATTTTTGGGTTTGATGGTAGTTTATACGACTTAAGTTCCTCTTAGTATACAGTTTTATGAATCTGAACTGAATCACTGGGTACGACGCCGACGCAACTAGGTCGTATTTTAAGGCGAATATGAATGAATGATGAGTGTAGAATGAGTGCGGGCTGCTTGTTGGACCGACCGACCAAACCGACCGATTCTCCAGCCAAGATCATTAATGCCCAATGAAAAATGACAGAAGGATCCAGTATCGAGCCTTCGCAAAATTTTCTCAGGATTTTGCTCAGGATCGATCTGGTTCAGGTTTTTGTTCAAGTAATTGGTAAATTTTACTGGCTGTAGTTATTTTCCTCAATAGTGTAAAACATGTCTTCATATTAACTAAAATATTTGTTCATATTATGTAAAACTTCGAACCCCCTTCATATTAACCCAAATTCGTCACTCCAAAAAACATATGGCAAAGCAGTTTCACACCATTTATCACAGGCGCGCCAACTGCTAAATTTCAATAACAATCGCTCGCGCCGGCGCCTTGGCTGTTAAGCGCCAGCGTGATGTATTACAGCAATCCGCTCTATCTCTCTGGACGACAAACGCTGAAAAATCGCTGCCCATGACGAAGCAGGATACCATAACGGTACAATAAGGGGGAAGACAGATAAAAGGGAAATTGGCTGACAAATATCAATTGAGCTAAGGAACAGAAAGTGCAAAACTCCGTAGTGTATTTCAGTATATAGTTTCGTTGCATGGTAATTGCAAATATAAAATTACAGCCTAACCAGACTTAAAAGCTATCCACTAAGCTCTAACTACATACTGGAAGCTACAATGCTGTACAATTAATTTTCTTTAAACAAATTCTGTGACGCTAATGTTGTTGTTGCCCCAGTGATTGTGATTATCGTTCTTTCTACTTTAGTAAAAATCACACAAAAGTCAAAGTAAATAAAGGTTATTTATTTTTAGTGACAGGATTTTTTAATTTTCTAGGCGAACCGATTCGCTTTAATCACTCTAGTAAAAAGAATACAAATATAAACACATTTATTTAATTACAGTAATTTGATATTTTGTATTCTTTCTTCGTGTAGATTATGATTAAATTATCAAGATTATTGATACTAAATAATTGGACCGTTTATTCACGTTTTTGCCTTGCTTGAGTGACTTGTTCATTATGGTCACAGGAAAATGGCGGTGGCACATTATTTCGTTGAACACTGTTGCCGGAGCTACCGAATACTGTGTTAGGAATCTCAACAACCGTTGAATGGTTGGTAGGCGTGTTTATGTTTTGGTAGGGTCTTATTGACACAATCAGCTGTTTGACGTATCGTGCTCCATTACTTCCATGGAGTAATACGAGGTTGTGGTTGTTGACAGCGGCGTGGAGCCTAACTAGCGCCTAATGACTACGATGCCGCCTACTCCTTACTCCTCCCTCATTAACGTGGTTGAAGGCATTGGAGATATTCTCATTCAATCTCCGGTATTACTGCATCTGCTTGTGCCACTAACACATTTGCTACAATATTTTTGTGGAGTTGGGAAATGACTAATGTAGTTTTTATGTTTTTCTTTTCCAACATAAATTAGGGTGACCTCCATTAATTCACCGTTGCGTAGACAAATTTTACAGCTTGATAATTAGAATAATAATTGTATGGATGCATTATTTTATAATTACGCCATTTTATGTGTCGCCAGGTATGTTTATGGGATTCACAAACCAAACGTGAAAAGTTTCTTGTTGTTTAAACTATTCAGTTGAACTTAATAGTCTGTGGTGCGATATTTATGTTTTTTCTATTGTTACACATAATGATATTTAAGGTACTGAAAATAATTTGAAATATTTACGATTTTACTTTTCTAAAGAATTTATGTTTGATCACTCTTGGACTAAACAGTATAACATGTTTCAGTGTTGATTTTCAATTGTCTGATCGCGAAATCAACTACAGTAGACTGGGGAGACGCCAACGTAAGGACATAATATTAAACATAAAGACCAATCCATTTGATCAATTTGATCAACTGGGCGAAGTTTACTGGACTTTCTGACAAAATGTGTTTAATTTTACTTTATGGTCCAGAATATATAATCCCTATATGAAATTTAAAAAAACATAATTATGAAATCGTATTATTAAAATTAACATATTAACTTTATGTTACGTTATAATGTGTTTCCTGGCTAACATATCATATAAATATAATATTTCAGTAAATTCCTCTATTCAGTTTTTAAGGGGCATAACAAAATTTAATCAGCACCGATCGATAATATAGAACACGTGTATGTAAAATGATAGTTTAATTTGATTTATTAAAAAAAATACTACATTATCACTATAAACTAACATGCAAAATAATTAATTCATAGTACCAAACACAGACCGAAATATTAATTTCGTTACATGAATGCATTGCCTAGTGGCTCACATAGCTTTCGAATATAAATCGATGAAAATAAATATCTCGGTCAAAATACAACTTTCACTCACTCATAAGCGCTTCACGTTGATTCATGAAGCCGCTCAGTGAAAGATTAATGATGCATCGGAAGTAAACAATGGATAGGCCCGAAGCGCACTTATGTTAAAGTGGGTCAGTGGAGATAAGTGTATCCAGCTGTCAGCTAAATTGCTAAATCCGTCATAAATTAATCGGTATACTTCTATAGGTAAGCGGGAGGTATGTCATAAGCTATGTGTACGGCAACGTTTACACAACAGAGATAAATAAATAATGTATAAATATTACTGTTTAAATTCGTAAGACGTGTACACATACTGTCTCTAATACACGGGTTATTTTAAAAACTACAGGTAATACACAACTTTTTTAAACTTGATATCTTATATCTTATATCTTACATCTTGATATCATATCTTACTGTTTTGAAGATATTTTGCTTTGAAAAATAAAAATGCCCACTACTTTGAAAGGGTGAAGATTAGTAGTGTAAAATTAAATACTAAAACAGCGGTTAACATATGTATAACTAATGCCTAACTTTATACAAATGTTTTCCACGGTTCTGAAGATATAGTTTATTTAGTAAAAACACTAACAGACTAATTACCTCTAAACTAAGAGAAATTAAACAAACATACTTATTTTTAATTTGAAGTGTAGAACCAGAAAATGTATAGCCAGTTCACCTTTTACGTGAAACTCTCTATAACAGCAATTAATAATGCTGGAAATCTTGGATTGTGTAGTGTGGCTGGGGTAGGAACATTGCATACCGGCTCGGCTTCACTATTCGTCCGCCGTGGCCGCTCCATTTACAATACCTCCACGGGGGTAGACCGGAACCTTTAGTTTATTTCAACCATCCACCGCCAGGCGGCGCCGTCACCTTGACCGTGAACGTTGGCCGTGTATCCGTCAGCTTACAATCATCACAATCAGGCTAATCTGATTGCGGGAACAACAGTTGAGGAATTACTGATGATGACGCAGCGAAGCGTCGACGACGGCGAACACAGCGCCGGCCATCGCACAATGGCGAGCTACGTGCCAAACAACTTCGTGTAAGCTGTTGGGACTTAATAAGACGTGAAAAGCCCACTTAGTGACTTGCAAATACACTGTATTAATGGTTTTATTCTAAGTATTTTGTTGAATATTTTCAATAGCATTGAATAAGTCTACGTCACACTGCTCATTTGTTAAAAAGGAATACAACGGTTCAAAGCTTTGTAACAATTATGAAGGACAAATTTTAATAACTTAACCAAAAATGTTTCTCAGCTGGCGTGAAGAACCCACAGTTTTTGTTGCACTTGTTTTATTTGTCTGAGTAGAATATACTTTTGTGCTGGTCATTTATAGCTTGAAATGTTCTGTTTGATTCGTTAGTTGACCGATATACAGAAATAATGTTCTTTAGAAACATATTTGAAAAGGTGAAAGAAAACTCCCTCAACATGCATCGTCAAGATTTAATAAGACGCTTTACGTTGGTTTCAAGATGCTTATAATAGCGGACAAATAAAATACCAGTAGAGGGCGTGGTTTTCCGAGCTATCAACCGAGATCAGCCAATAGTAGACGTCTGCATTGCCAAAACTCCACACCGACTAATCGGAATAACGTTCGAGTGGCATTTTTCCATGGCAAAATGGCAACAGTAACAGCGTACAAGCATGCTATTGACTACAGCCTAACTGTCAATTTATTTGTCCGCTATTATAAAGTACATATTGATATAGTAATCGTTTGTTTGTTTTTGTTTATAAGAATATATTTTGATATTGGCACTCCTAACATACTCGTACATTCCTAACGATAGTTTTCCTATGATTTTTGAGTTTGAGGTCTTATCATAGCATATACAGAAAACAGATTCCATAGTGACGTATTTGAAAAGGAGAAAGTAAACCCTTACAACGCGATTTGTTCACGTTTTAGGGTGCTATCGGGACGTATAGGTACATATAATAATATTTTAGTTGGACCTTTTGGACTCCAATTTGTGTTAAAATACATTTACCACTAGTACTTTCATAATACAGGCTATGTCCAAGTGTCCGGATTATCTAGGGGTAGAGTAATGAGGGACGGAAATATCAACAATACTAAGGCTTGAATCTGGAGCAGAAATAAGTGGCTCAGATGTCAAGATGTCCTAACCTAACCAGTTTTGCTGTTAGTAATAAATGACCCAGGCTATGACCCAACCGGTATAAGCCATTACACCGAGATATTTCACTCAGCCCATCAACTCATCTATCGTTAATATTCCCTTTATTCGTATCCTGTGAGATAGGTCAAGCCGTTGTCTCACATATCTCAACTCCGATGTGGGAATCAGGAGTCTTAAGTGCAATAGATAGTACAGTTTATGTACTTCCAGGGAAACCCTTAGATATCAACGTATATTAGTAATAATATTCATTTATTATGTAAATAATTAAATTTTTACATAATAATAATAAAGGGGCTAATCAAGTAGATTATTGCCTCGTAGTATATAAGAGGGGGATTAATTATTTAAAGTATACTGGCCGGTATCCCGTACTCCGCATGCGATGTTTGTCACGATATTTTGAAGTTTTTATCTCATAGTTAGCTGTTTGACTAAATAAAATATAACTCCTTAAGATTAACATTGGAACTTTAAAAACCCATGGGGAAGGACCCTGAAAGTGGATGTTTTCACAACCGAAAAAACACATCTTAAGGGTAGAGCTTTCGATTTATACCAAACATTTAATAAAAGTAATAGTTTCAGAGCCCAAAAAATTGCCGGAAATAAAGAAATTCTTTTAGTATCAAGATAATAACTACATATATTATATAAACTAGCTGTTCCCGCAGGCTTCGCCCCACAAATAATTTATAAAAACTATGACAGTTGTGTGTGCTGCATTCTGTGGTTAGCCCGTGGAACTACTACGAATCAAGATCTGCTGTTTATATTTTCATTAGCTCAAACAAAAATGAATGTCCATAAGAAATACATGGGAACTCTGTCGGGATCTTTGGCGGAGCCCTAAGGTCAGATCAGGATGAAAACCATTTAGTTTTCCTATTTTATGCCTAAGGAATCAGTGTACAAAATTTTAGGTCTCTACCTACATGGGAAGGTGGAGAATTAGTGATGAGTGAGTCAGTCAGCCAGGGCTTTGCCTTTTATAGATATAAATGTATCGAAAATATACATTAGTTAGCAAGGTATTGATTGATATATTATTATTATCTAAGATTTGTTCATTTTCAAAGTAGTAGTAAGTGTTTAGCGCAAACTGAGGTAGAACTATGTCCTAAATTCCCTCACAATTAGGAAACCATCCGCGCCATTTCCCCGGGAACACTTGCTATTTGGAGTATTCAGATTATAGCTAATCAGCTATAGCTCTGGCACGAGCGTCCTGCGCGGCATCTGCCGGTAATGGCGGCAACACGACCCTAGATGCCTCACATTGCCCGCGCGCAGGCGGGAGATTGCGCCATAGAGTACAGTTAATAAGGTAAATAGCCACCGTGACATATGTGAAAATGCCGTTCCTCCAATCTACGTGGTAAAGATGCCAACGGTTTTTACTCAGTTTCTGTAATGCATTTTATTTCAAATCTTCGTAGCTACGTACCGTCACTTTAGGTCTCAGTGGTTGAAAATCAAAAGATAAGGTGCAATTATAAAACTACTTGCAAAGAACCAAATGTAAAATTTTGAGGATGTCTCAATCCTGACCAATTCGTTTTCCAAAAATAATTTTAAATTCAAGTGATTGTTGCCACATAGCATAATAACCATGGTGATTTTACTTAGTGCCCCAAATTTCTAACTTTTAAGTTGTATCTGTTTTAAAACTGTTGCTAGGAAACAGTTTTGTTAATTCATTTGTACAAAACATTTTTCAGTAAGTGCATCGATTGGACTATTCCAAATAAAAGTATCTAAAAATGGTTATTTAGATACAGTTTCATAATATAGGACATTTCATGAAGATTATTTAATGTCCGGATCGAATCCAGACAAACTCTCAGATAAAACCAAGTACGCAAGTTCCTTTGACGCCATTACTCCAGCTTACCCCCTCATCAATATCCTGGACAGGTTATGTAAGGTAAAGTATATAAAACCACATATTTATCCTTTACCACGTGACTTTACTTTGTCAGCTCACTTTCATCAGCTTTTATGCCCAAAGATAACATTTTCCAATTTCAAAATTATTTTTCCTGGGGAAGAACATTTCCAGGGGATTTCACAACTCAGAAACGCCATATTTTCAATGTTCAATCAAATTACTTCCTTAGGATTCTGAGATCCACTTTGTATATATATACAGATGACATGCTCTTTCAAGAGTATAAATAATTTTAAGATCCCTAAATCTTGTTTTTAATTGTTTCCATGTTTTTCCTGTCAATTAGTCAAAATACTTCCTTACCCGATTGGTTTGAGGCATTTTACTCAATTTTCAACACCCTAAAGTGTGATAGGGGCTAAATCGGACCTCCGTAAGTCTAGTAGTCTTCCATTGCTTAGTAGCGTTTTACACAATCGACAAAACGTAACTATAGATAGATGAATTCACCGTTAGGACTAGCTAATTAAACTTAAAACTTTAAATTTGTGATTAAAAAGGAAATTAATGTGTGGGGTTCAATGGACTAGGTGTGAAAGGTAACTCATGAACTGTTCAATTTAAAAGGCAGTATAATCAAGACTTAATGTCTTCTTTAAACTACTGCATACTTTAAACTGTCCCATTGTGACTACCTTCGTAGCTTGGAATTTTTAAAATGTAATCTAATTTAATTAATATATAATTGTTACCTTAAAAGTAGTTTAGTAGAAGTAAACGTTGTCATTAATTTCACAGGTAAAAGTCCATGGACGCTGCATAGCTGAGGAGCTCGACGAGCGATTTAAACTGCCTGAGGAAGCTCATTTTACGTATTTTATGAGACAGCTCATTTTACCTGTTTTATGAGATCTAAGACACTAATAACGTTTTCGTCAAAGACTCATCACAGTGACACACACTGCACTTGCCAATGACTGATAAATTGCCCGAAGCTTTCAAAAGTTCTAAACCTATCGTCTAAAGCCCAGTAGAGAAATCCGAACCATTAATAGGCACCAAGAACAGTCAGAGGGCACTTTCTTCCAGGATAATGGTGCACGCGAGAGCTAGTCACCCCCGGAAGTTGAAAAATTGAGTTACAACCCGGGCCATGAATTACTTCTGCACGTATTTACTGCAGCCCCTCTACTGTTCCGTCACACCATGTGGTGTAGTCTCTGAGCCGTTCTTCTCAGTGCGGTAGGTCGTCGCTTTAAATTTCTCCTAAGCCCCTGCTACAAACCGCCATCAGGAACGCATACATAAAGATATGCTATATCACACCCCAATTTTAAACTAAAAAAAATTTAAAAATTAAACATTTTAAGGAAAAATTGTAATATTTTTGCAGCTGCTGAGACAAAATACTCGACATTTTCACCCGTTGATGAAAAATGCTTTGTTGGAAGCCCCTGAATTTGAAGGCCATAAGTCATATTTCCAGAGGCCTTATTAATCTGGGCCGGTATGATGGTGGTTAGAGCTCGTGACTTTTGTCTGCAAGGTATCGGTTTCAATCTCCCAGTCACAAATGCTAGGTGATAATGCCGCTTACTGGTGGTTCAGAACCCCCCTAAAGCTATAGATATTGTACCATTCAGAAAACAAAACCCATAGGTTTCTGAGGCCAGGAGAACTTTCCTCATTTTAGGGAGCTGCCTCTACTTTCCACTAAAAGCCATGAGGTAAAAAATAACCAGGGCTAAGCTTGTATATTTTGAAAGCTTGACCTGATATTTTCTACTTTCCGCACTTAGTCAAGTGTCTGCATGCAATTTCAGTTCCAAGATAGCGCATGGGCACTCCTTCCTTTCCTATTTCGATCTCAGATTTACTTAATACTTTGTTATACTGAAGAAGATTTAAATAAATATATTAAGAGTTACGGCAGGATTTCTATAGGCTACTAGCAGCGAGAATGATCTCTTCAGTGTTGTTTTTAATTTACTAAATACCCCATTTGTATTCAATGCTACAATATATTTCACCCTATATCATCCCGTCAAACCCCTCACGGTGACACTTCAGTGGGTCAAGCGAGCACCACAGATACATAGGGGCGCTGCTGCAGCTGCCGGGCATACATAAACATGGGATCGCGGCTGATTTACAAACAATGCCGAGAAGAGAGAAGAAGAAGATCTAATTGAATCTTTGTGACCCGGGGTTGTAGTATGGTAATAGTTCATCTCCATACGTTTGATGTTCGGTGAGAAGTCGATATATCACTTGCAGCCGATCGGGATTTAATAGCTTCTGTGGAACTTGTAAAATTTATGGAAATAAGAGATTCTCGGAAATGTTATTTCTTTGTTTAAAAGTCATTGTTGTCGAAGGTGAGTTTGTTATTACTAGCTGCTTTTTGTAGTGTCCATGCGCACTGTGAAAAAGGATTGATTTAACCTAACACACTTTGACACTTAGTGAGGGCGGGAAAAGTTCACTTCTTACTGTGGAAATTATTTTCTTTTCCTTTTAGCGAATTTCCCCTATAGGGAAGAAGCTATTACCGTAGGTCTCATGGTAAGACTTAAGCCCGAGACCATGATAACTTTTTGTTTTGAGGTCCCCAGATGCCAAAAATACGATTCGTTAAAATTTATATACATGTATATAAATAAATATATATATATATATATATATATAAGATATAATGTGTGTGTCCATTAACACGATAACTTGAGTAAAAAACGTCCGATTTCGATGAAATTTGGTTCAAATGTGTAACGTGACATTCATGACTTTAAATTCGAAAACCAGAAAAATCGGACCATATAAAGGGTGGTTTATGGGGGTTTAAAAATTTCCAAACTTTTTTGCACTTTTTACCGAAACATTTTTAAAACATTCAATTTTGGTTTTGAGCAATTTATAGAGCTTAAAAAACAAATAATTTAGTATCTTAAACTATTAACCTAGGTTAAGTGGTTGCGGAGAAAATCCAAAAAAACCCGCTCATAAAATCTCCCTGTTAATCTTAAGGGAAAATGTTTTTGGCTTTTCCTCAGATTATTTTAATGTAAACTTCACATTTTCTTTTACCAATCAATTCAGCTCTACAAAGCAATCATTTTGGTGATTAAATTGTGATTCTACGTCCAACCGTTGCAGAGATATTCAAAGTGCTAAACACAGTACGTTGTCCAATGTTATACTTATGGAGAATAAATCAAATTTGATATCTCGATTATTTATGAATGTAGATTGATTAAACTTGGTATGTGGCTCCACGTAGTACTGGTATATTGATATTTGTACAAACAATTGATTTGTTGTTGAATATCCCAGTAGCAGCAAACCTGCATACTCAGCCCTAATGTTATTCTTATGGAGAATAAGTAAAGTTTTATATCTCCCTTAGTTATGAAAATAAATTAGTAAAACTTAGTATGTAGCTTCACCTGGTTGAGTTATGTTGATAATTGCATAAAAACACATATTTTGTGTTCCTTGTTGCAGAAACCTGCGTCCTCAGCCCCATGTTATTCTTATGGAGAATAAATAAAATGCTATAGATCACTTATTTTGTATGTATTTTTATGAAACTTGGTAAGTGGCTTTATGTGGTAGTGATAGACATATGCATGCACTGGAAAATCGCTGAGTACGCAGATTTGCTGTGACGGGGGTATTTTGGAAGCGTATTCACAACGCTTATTCGCCTTTGTGGTGAGCTGATTCTACTTCATCAATCCCCAAAGCCAAGCCATTCTTGCACCTGGAAAAATTGTGAATAGTTAATATTTGGTGATGATAAAATACGGTCCAAATGATACCGTCATACCTATCTTGATCTTTTCAGAATTTCAACCAATATTTTCACACAAATAAAGCCAAGTTGAGATTTTTGCTTGGAAATACCTGTTGCCATCAAAACAGAAAAAGAAACAATTATTGGAACCCATCACCAAGTCTTTGATTGTTAGAAAGAAAAAACTACATATACTTGAAAGAAATACTGATAGTTGGTTTAATGCAAGAGGTGCAATAGGTTCAATAACAATATTTACTCTCGAGACTAAAGATACCGAAAATCAAACTACAAAGAAATTACAGTTACCAGTCTAACGTATTCAGTTTTTAGTTTACGTAACCATTTGAATAATAGTAATAATTAAGGGTCATATAAATATTTCTGTAAATGACCCAAATTAATTAGTTGTTTACATTTGTCTTTATTTTACAACCATCCCAGTTATTGGGAAATATGTATTATTAATTGGGTAAATGATTTATTATGCCATAAACGTCTCTAAAAGATTTATATTGGATTAAAAGAATTAATAAATAAAAGTAAAAGCGAATTAGTCAAATTAATCGTATTAATTTAATTCTTATATTATGGATTCCCACTGCATATTAATGTTCCGGTATCTTGGTTTGCAATTATTTAGTTATTTATCTATTTCATTCAATTTGGGATTTCCATGGAAACGCGTTCTGATTTCTACGCGTTCAATAAATAGTTTATTTTCATTTGCTGGCATCGCTTCGCCCTCATAAACTACAATTTGAACAGAACGTGGTTGTAACCACAGGACTCTATTAACTTAGACCAGGCTGGCGACGTTTACAATAATTACCCTAAAAATGTATAATACATTATCATAGTGAGTAAAACTTTGTGGCAAATGAACGATCAGCAATTGAGAACTTTTTTGTACTGTGTAATCTGTCGAGTATTCGTTAAACAATATGATTAATAATTAGGTAATTATTCAACCAATCATAAAGGCTTTAAGATTAAAATTCACCGTAAAGGCCGACGGGGTAAGGTTGGGAGGTCGAGAATCGAAATTTTAAGTGCATTTAGAATTTCATCTTTATAACCAAGTCGGAGAACAAGTGTAACTGTACATACAGGAGGCCGTACAGTTTCATCATCGCAGTGCTTGGAACGTTGTGGTTTCATGTAGCAGGTCCATTATATTGTTTTACCCGAACAACTAGACCAAGACTAACTTATCTTTTTAATCAAGCACTTAAGATGGTAATTATCTCTTCCAGCTAGTTTGGAAATAACGCCGTCTCCTCACAGTAAAGTATTCCCTAATTAATAGCTTTACTTACGATAGCGGTACCCACAGCCAGCCTGTTAGTCAACTGGTCTAGGCCGGGCTGTCTCACTGCGGCTGCCTGTGTCTTCTAAAACAAACGGTCTACGTTTATCATAGCTATGATAGATCAGACAATTCAGCAGCCGCTTTGGTGGTCAAATTGATATATCTGGCCCCCTTAGCCGGTTATTAGTCTGATTTTGTCTGTTGTTTGTTTTGGACAGAGCTATCTTTAACTGAGATTGTATCAAACAAATGTGGAGCGGTAATCGTGGAAGGGGAAAGTTTAATATTTAGAGCGAAACATACCTATCGGTATTATACCGTTTATAATACAAACTGTTTTAACTGTTATGGTTTAGAAACTAAATTTGTGTATCTCTTATAATTTAGGCAAACTAGGTTATGCAATGAATATTCTAAAACTCGAATACGTTAGGTGCTAAATACTGGAGGCTTAAGCTGTACCGAAAAAATCCAAAGTCATTTTAAGAATTTAGTTATAGAAGTGTCGGTCTTATTCGCAAAATAATTCTATAGTAAAATAATTAATTATATTGTATGGTAATACAATTTTGTTTGTTGCAATAATTGAAAATAGTTTTTACAAAACAAACACACGATTCTGAAAACAGTTTAGTCTGACAATTTTTTGGCAAGAATTGGAAAATATACCTTCTTAAGGATAAGTAATAAAAGATACATCCTTGAACAAAGGACATACGAACCTTGCGGAAGACTCTAGTTACCCGATGATACAGATACAGGATGTGGTTGAGTTGCATCTTAGAAGGTGTATAATACCTAGGCCAAGGTCAGGAATGTACTGCACTCAGATAACAAGTGTATTGCAACTATACGTTAGCATACTGAGGGTCTGCATAGACATAATCTTATCATTAACTCGGGTATTAAGATTTTAAAATAATTTAAGAAGTATACAGGAGGTAGTATGTCGGATAACTAAAGCATAAAAAAGCTATCAGGATATATCTTAAAATACCCCCTGTTGCAGCAAACCTGCGTAATCAGCAAGTTTCCAGTGCATGTACATGTTTCTCACTATCACATAAAGCCACTTTACGGGTACCAAGTTTGATTGAAATACATTTATAAATAAGTGATCTATAATATTTCATCTATTTTCCATAAGAATCACTTTAAGACTGAGTACGCAGGTTTGCTGCAACAAGAAATTTAAAAAACATGTTTTGTGCAATTATCAGTATAACTTAAGGAGGTGAAGCTACATACCAGATTTTAGCGAATTTCCCCTATAGGGAAGAAGCTATTACCGTAGTCGGCATGGTAAGACCTAGGCCCGGGACCATGATAACTTTTCGTTTTGAGGTCCCCAGACCCCAAAAACACCATTCGTTCGAAACTGTATATAAATATATATATGTGTGTGTGTGTGTGTGTGTGTGTGTGTGTGTGTGTGTGTGTGTGTGTGTGTGTGTGTGTGTGTGTGTGTGTGTGTGTGTGTGTGTGTGTGTGTGTGTGTGTGTGTGTGTGTGTGTGTGTGTGTGTGTGTGTGTGTGTGTGTGTGTGTGTGTGTGTGTGTGTGTGTGTGTGTGTGTGTGTGTGTGTGTGTGTGTGTGTGTGTGTGTGTGTGTGTGTGTGTGTGTGTGTGTGTGTGTGTGTGTGTGTGTGTGTGTGTGTGTGTGGGTGGGTGTGTGTGTGTGTGGGTGTGTGTGTGTCCGTGAGCATGATAACTCTCGTAAAAATTATCTGATTTTGATGAAACTTGGCATAAACGTGTAAAGCAACATTTATGACTTTAAGTTCGAAAACCAGCCAGATCGCTCTATCCGAAGGGGTATTTTGTGGGGGTTTTGTACCCCAAAAATGGATTTTTTGAATTTTTTACATATAATTTTTGAAATTGTCAAATTTTAGTTTTCCCCATTCAATTCAGCTTAAAAAGCCACACAATTTGGTATTTCGATCATTCCTCTACGTCAATTGGTTACCGAGATATTGAAAGTGCTAAACACAGTACGTTGTCTAATGTTATTCTTATGGAGGAAAAGAACATTTTTATATCTTGCTTATTTATGAACGTATACTGACGAAACTTGGTATACAGCTTCATATTGTTGTGGTCTATTGATATTGCCTCAAAAAACTTTTGTCAAATTCTCCCGTAGCAGCAAACCTGCGTACTCAGACCCCATGTTATTCTTATGGAGAATAATTAAATGCTCTGTCTCCCTTAATTATGAATATAAATGAATAAAAACTGGTATACGACTTCACCTAGTTGAGTTATATTGATATTAGCATAAAAACCCATTTTTTGTGTTCCTTATTGCAGCAAACCTGCGTACTCAGCCCCAATGTTATTCTTATGGAGAATAATTAAAATTGTAAATATCGCTTGTTTGTGAATATATTTTTATGAAACTTGGAAAGTGGCTTTATGTAGTATTAAGACATTTATATCTCCATTGGAAATTCGCTGAGTGTGCAGGTTTGCTGCGACGGGGGTATTATTATTTTATGTTCATAATTAAGGGAGATATAAAACTTTACTTATTCTCCATAAGAATAACATTAGGTCTGAGTATGCAGGTTTGCTGTTACAGGGACAGTAAAAGAAAATGATTTGTTGATGCAAATATCAATATAGGCGAAGCCCCATGCAATCAATATACATTCATAAATAATCGAGATATACAATTTTAATTATTCTCCGTAAGGATAACATTGATAAAAGTATTGGTATAACATTGTGTTTAGCACTTTGAATATCTCTGCAATGGTTGGACATAGAATTCAAATTTAAACACCAAAATTATTGTTTTGTAGAGCTGAACTGATTGGTAAAAACAAATGTGAAGTTTTCAGTAAAATTAACTGAGGAAAAGCTAAAAACCTTTCTCCCATAACATTAATATGGGAAATTTTATAAACACGTTTTTTGGATTTTCTCCGCAACCACTTACCCTTAGATTCATGGTTCAAAATACTATATTATTTGTTGTTTTTTGAGCTCTATTAAATGTTCATAACCAAAATTGAGTATTTTTAAAATTTTGAAGTAAAAAATGCAAAAAACTTAATTTTGGAAAATTTAAAACCCCCATAAACCCCCCTTCCCATTTTCAGATTTGTTCAGGTTTTCGAACTTAAAGTCATAAATATCACTTTACACATTTGAGCCAATTTCATTGAAATCAGACGTTTTTTTACTCAAGGTATCGCATTCACGGACACAAATATATAAATTTGAACGAATAGTGTTTTTGGAATCTGGAGACCTCGAAACAAAAAGTTATCATGGTCTCGGGCTTAACTCTTACCATGAGATCTACGGTAATAGCTTCTTTCCTATAGGGGAAATTCGCTTAAAGCGAAATTTGGTCAAGTAAACCATAACAGCCATACAGTCTAGCTAATGGGTTTCCAGCGTTTTGTAAGAATATTAAAAAATTATATTATTTAAATTCATTATTTATTTATAGGTCAGGTAGAGTTTGGCTACAAACAGTTTTCAGTGCTGTAAACAGAAAATAATAATAATGCATATGTTGATGCGAAAGTATCAGATTAATTTACATCTCCAGACTACGGTCGTCACTATTTGTATTACATTCAAACGTTTTATAAAAATAAACTTACCTTTGTTTCTCAGTTTTAAGTTCTAAAAGAGTGTCAACATTTCCATGTCCACAGGTTTAAAAGGAGTTTCCCATAAAAATTGAAAGTGTTTCTATAATAAACTACATTTTCTACATCAAAATTTACAAGGAAATGAAAAAAGACACCACCATGTCACCAGGCAACGGGATTTCAGCTTTAGTTTTAGAAATACTTATAATACTTTTAACTTACCGTTTCAAATATAAACAATTTTTTATTTGCAATTATGACAAATTTAATTAATATTTATTATCTACTTAACTAATCCGCGCTTGATCTGTGTCTTCTTGTCTGTGTGTGGACCGCCGGTACGGCTAAACTACAAGGACGTAAGGCATGAAAGTTTCAGGGTAGGTTCCTTTAGGTTACAGCTGTTGTACCTGACTCTCAGTTTCCTCTAAATCCTCTAGGGCTACACCCCGTGAGACATCCAAAATTCCAATGTTAATCATATGAGACCATACGGTTACAGATTTCTGATATTTATTTAATGTTATTCAAATAAACAGCTGTTTTTAACTACATTTTATACCCGAGTGAAACCGGTATAATCAGCTAGTTGTATATAAATTTAATATAGCCTCCCCCTTCGAAAAGAGTTAAGGATATTTTTTAATTGAATTACAGTAGACTTTAATCAAATGAATCATAAAACGAGTTCGCACGCAGCACGCTGACGTGAGGGAAGTGAATTTCCACATAAAAACTTGTAAAACTCAAAATCAGTGTAAAAACATACATGTATTCCAATTTTTATTGAAATCTGAAAAAAGTGATTTTTTGGCTGTTCTGATGCTCCTGGTTTCATTTACCTGCAAAGCTGGGAATACAATTTTGCGCATTATAATGTTAGGAGAAGGTCCAGACAGGCTTGAAAGTAGGCGTGAGGTTGCTGGGGATGATAAAAGTACTCTAACAAAGTAATAACAGCCTTTTCTAGTGTAAAACCCCCATAAGATAACGTACTGTGTTTAGTCGAAACACATTTTCTTTAATAACTCGGTAAATATTTATGCTAGAATGACGAGAGAGGACTTAAAACTTTCTCCTCACTAATTCCCATCTTTTTACATGCATTAATTTTACATCCGGGACTTTTCTGACCATTTATGGGCCCAAAAACTCAAAATTTGAAATATTAATCCCCAAAAAAGGGGTTTAGAGTTTGTCGATTGTTTTTCACAACGAAATTGTCCAACTGATTACAGAAAGGAACGTCCCTACCAAATTTGAAGTTAATCGGATAAAAACCGCGACCGCTAGAGTGCAAATACATATATATTTACTATATGTATATTACTATATATACATATATAATACATTTATATGTACTTGTTGTTTATTATATTTATCAGTAGCCTTAATCTGTCAATTTAATGTTTTGATATAAATATATATATATATATATATATATATATATATATATATATATATATATATATATATATAAAACATATTAGTAGCCCTAATTACTCTGTTCTCATCAATATATATATATAAAATTTTGAACGAACCCCCAACGTGTTCAGGGGGTCACGGAAACTTCTATGGTGGCCCCAGGCTTAAGTTTCACCGTGCGGGTCATGCTAATAGTTCACTTTCCAAAGGAAATTCACTAAAAAAACTCAAAACCGTGTTTCTTTCTCAAAAGGCAAAACTTTGAAACCAAAATATCTGCCTTTTTACGTTTGAAAAATTACATTTGAACCAACACAAAGTCTTATCTCCCTGTTCTTGTTCCACGTACAACGAATCGACTTCTTATCCTATACGTGGCGCTGGCGAAAGGAGTTTGGGTTTTTACCTAAGGAAATTTCATCCTCGCCGAAACCAGTTTTTATAGATAACCGAGCCAACCTCTGTGAAGATCAGAGACCATATCGCGCACATGGAGGTAATATTACCTCCAGAACCCCGTGTTGTGCTCGTGAACGTGCGTGTGTGTGTACCCGGTAGCCGAAAGGTTTCTGGCTTCTACCCGCTAACCTTGGCGTGCGGCACACCATACCAGACATAGCTATGTGCCACGTCATACGGTCACTATTTTCGTCACTTTTGTGATCCTTGTTTTGTCTAACTGGAGTAGTCTTACAATTTTGGTTAACAAATTAATAGTGCTTGAACGATTAAAATTATTTTTATTAGGAATTCATTTTCCGTGGTCTTAGCATAATATTTTAAACCAGTTGTTTCTGACAGTTTACAATTTCCGTACCTCCTCTGTATTAAGTGGCATCATGACACTGTTAATGATAATGTTTGCAGTTGTCAAGGAGTTAAATCAATTATACAACATTTAGTGTTGTCGCCCAATAGAGTCAATTGTCGGCGATGCTGTGGGCCTTGATGGACCTCCTAAAATGCTTTCGTGTACCACCAGTTGTACACGTAACATCATTTGGGACCACTTTCCTAAAGTAATGTAAACGAGTAGTCCTAATGTAAAGTTTGGATACATAAGAGTTTAAAATTTACGGAACTGGCTGTGTAATAATGTATTTTTAAAGTAACTGTTATCTCTTTCTGGTCCTTCATCAAGATCACTTAATCACATAATCACTGTATAATACGCCGATGCAACTAAGGCGTATTTGGCGAATATGAATGAATTATGACTGTAGAATAGAATGGGTGATTTTAGTCACTATATTGTATACTTAGTCACTAGTATACTTAGTCACTAATATACTTATTATACTTACAAGACTGTTACTGACTAAGGTCGACTGATTCTTTCTTTAGCCAGGCTCATTAATTAATAGCTCAATGACCAATGGCAGCTGGTTGCAGTACAGTAACAGTTGCAATTCTGAGTTAATATAGGATATTTATCGATCGTTTATCATATGTAAACTAGTCTTAAAAAACAGTAGATAAAATTAAGATAAAAAACGTATGTTGTAGTTTGATCATTCAGCTTTTATTTTATTTTACAGCTGCTTTATTTAATTGTACGTTGTTCATATTTATGTGCAAGCAGATTTTCCTAGGAGATTTTGTCGTCACTAACCAACTTGTTAAATTTTTTTTACCGGGAAGAAATCTTATAAAACTGTAATTTGTTTAAATTTCTAGAAAAAATTACCTTTTCCTGTCCATCAGCTGTCTTTCACTGACCTAGGGTAAAATTTAGTGACAAATTTGTAAGCCAAGGATGTTGATTATTTAGTTAATAATTATTTTAGACTCGTGTCGCAAGTGATATACAGCGGACCAAACACAACCGTTGTTCGTCCTACTAACCAGAACTTAACCATAAAAATTCCAGCACAACAAAGCCCCTTGCGCGGAGACTAGGGAGCGGGGAGCGGCGGTGCGGCTAGTAGTGCGTGAGCTGACGGCCGCAATCAGTGGAAAGTGCGTAATTATCACAGTAGACTGCCTGCACCCATCCCACCACATACCTAGCCTTTGTCTGGCAACAGAAAATGAGATCGGTCCGCTCACTTGGGCTTTGGAGTGGTCAAAATTGATTTTTGACACGTAGATGAGGCCAACCGTCATTTCAAAGCTCCTAGACGCCCTGGTGGATCACAGCTTGAATTAACTGTTTCATTTCGTAACGTGATTCTATTAGGTAATACGATTGTATACCTATAATATGCTAAGGTGATATTTGTTAACAAATCTTATACGTCGTTTCTGGACCGATATTGACGGTTGAAGTATAAAATCTCAATTGTCGATACTTCCATTCTGGAGAGCTTTGAAAGTTAGTGGTTAGGAAACATTAGTGGTGGAAAGATAACATTCATGAAAATATGTATTTGTTATTTGTTTTCCTTTCGGGTTTCCAGAACGCGCGGAGGTTTTTTTTACATTTTAAAATGGATGATTATGAAATAAGACGCAGTTTTTAAGACTATAGTATTTGTAATGAGCTAAATATAATATATAAATACACAAACAACTAAATAGCAATACAATCTATTTTAAATTCAACTCTTTTAAAATTAGAGTTTCTCAATTATAGCCAACTCTTTTAATACTAGAGCCTTTTGTCCGAAGTCAAGCAAATGTTCTCCTCAATTTTCTGAATTTACATCACCCCTCGTAAAGAATTGTGTAAACTGCTTTGCCATTCAAGTACCTATCATTTATATGCTCTCCGTAACAACTGTTTTTTCGCTAATCTGTGGTTTGTTTATATGACATAAATTTAATATGTTGAATTTACAATTAATTGATTTATATTCTTCCCTAAGATTTGCATTGATGTTTTGATGGCCTGTGGGGCGAAGCCCTAATGCAAATTATGAAGAAATCCGTACGGAAGTTTTACATCTACACCTCCTCCTCTTTTAATTGACGCGTCAAGCATAAAAGCCGGTTCAGTAGTTTTTTAGTTCTCCCTCTTGTACAAATATTTTAGGAGATAATAATATGAATCTACCTCTAAAGACAATAGATCTGATTGATACCTGACGTGATTATTACGTCAAGATCTGATCATTCGCTCATCAAACGTGTGATTAAACACACGCGCGGAGTTTGTAGCTACTATAAACCTAATACGGAAGACCGGTTATGTTTTGGGGGAAAATAATAAAACTTAATATCATAATATTAAATACTATAGATTTTAATAATTACGTGTTATTTTTCCACTTCTGCGTTTAGATTTAAGCTAATAAAATCAAAAGTGCACGTTTTCTGCTGAACTTGAATGTGGTATCAAGACCCAAAGAATCATTACAGCATCTATAATATAAGCACATTTATTATCTAATGTGAACCCTTTTATATCGTAAATACAAATTTTTGTGAATAGTTACATGCTTTAAATTTTCTAAGGGAAGAGAAAACAATATTTAATATATTTGCAACTTTTAATAATATACTTTTTAATAATCTGTGCTCTCCTCAAGTATCAGGAGAGCACAGATTATTAGGATATTTTCTAGGTTTATTTAACGAACGTAGAGTGTTATCATGGCTAACAAAATTTGTTCTTGTCAGTTTTTTCTTGGTCGTTCAACTTAAGGTAGGTTTTTACCTTTCCAGTGGGATTCAGAACACAATTCTTTTGTATGATTCAAATATAATGTTTGGGTTTGTGCTTATATTCATTTTACATATTCTTTGTGTTTGTGTTTTACATAGTCATTTGAAATTTCAAAAAGAATACTGCTCCGTTATCGTTGAATTTTTTTTAATTCTGATCAAATGTTAGATTCCTTGGTATCCTTATGCCATTCCTTGACGCAGCGTGAATAATAATCTGCAATTGTGGCTTTTGCTTTTTATTACATTTTTTTAACGCTATGCTTTTCTAATTCTTTCACAGCATAATTTGACAGTTAATTTTGATATAGGTCTATTCATGTTTTCATGTTTATCTTCCCTTTGGGTTTTTATGGCAGTGTGATTATAAGACTTGCAATACCGTGTCGGTTGATACTCTGAACATGTTTCAATAGATTGTAATTGTGATGAATATATTAAAATTTGTAATCACTTTTAAATGGATTATATTGCAAGTACAATATGTATTGTAGGATATAATTATAAAATAAAATCTTCGTTCATCCTGTTACGGGAAGTTTGAGCGTACACCTAGTAAATGTTTTACCAATAACCTACAACAAAATCGCTTAAATTCCTGACTATACGTACAAAACATAAGCCAGTTAAATTATCTAACCCGTTAATATTCCAAAACCGTCGCTTGAAGCGTCAATAATCACGATCCGGACGGTGAAGCTATCACTCAGAGGTACTGATGGATTGAAATCATAATTGCTCTCTCTCTCACTTCACTCACTCCGCTGCGGTGCCTGGAACAACTACTGTAATTAGATGAATTATGGTAAAGAGCACCGGGACGGGAAGGGTCTTCTTTTATAAACAAGCAATTTGTAAGATTCTGATCAATTAGTTTGTTTGTCAGCTGTTCCATTTACAACAAACGCGAGGTGGTTATTATCAGTTAATTTTAGGGCAATACGTTTTTCTTTTAGAAGGATGCTTGGTTACCTTTGTGTGTGTTAGTGCCGTAATTAAGTTTAAGTGGTATTTACTATGGTAGATACAGCTGTTTTAAGTTTTTTTTTTTATACTATTAGAGAGAATTAGGATCTTTGAAAATGGCTTGGACCTAATAAGATTTGTGGTTATTTTTATAACTTCAGTATCTGCTGATTTTTTTACTTACATCAACATATGTTTTGAAAAAAAAAAAAAAAAATCTACTTTGGTAGGAAACACCACAGAGAAGTAATACATTCTATATCTGTGGATTCTCTCTTTTTTTAATAAATAAAAGTACAGTTAAAAATATTCTTAATTTATAATAATCATTTGTTATAATTTTAGTTAATTATTGTAAATGTTATGATGATTACTCCTCGTTTGTTACGCCTGTTTTAGTAAACGTTGTGTTCTAAAAACAGGGATCAAATACGTCTGGACGAACAGCTTTGTTTAAATCCAGTCCTGCATAGGACACAGGAACACAGGAAAACAAAGTTGGTTTTATTTGTTTTTGCACTTCAAAAGCGTGGAACGATGATCAATTACTAAAACAGAATATTCAAAACGCGCTTTACTTAAAGAAAATAAAAATGCTTGTATTAAGTATGTAGGTATATGTATTAAGTAGGTGTCATACACTGTAAGTGTCACAAAACACTGTTCCCTAATAACTTCAAAACCAACCGTAATTGTTATACAATAGGTTTATCTGCATATTGTATTATTTAGGTACAGTTTTGTTCTCATATAAGATATATTGCCTTTCAAGGATCATTTGTAAGACAAGTCTCAAGGATTCTATGATTCCTTTATAATGTTTCTTGATGCATTTCAAATACCTAAACAATCTTACTGAGATCTGAGAAACGCAGACGATCAAGAAAAAATCACAAGAGGTTTTCACATAAAAAAAAAACTAATTAATTTCAGAGAAAAATATAAATAGTTTTAAAATTTCCATTGTTAATATGCTTTGACACCTTTTACACGTTTATGGGTTTCACTACAACTGTGGTTGAGGCGTACCACCTTTTCAAACTTGAGACGTGTTTCGCAATCGACCTCACAAGAGGAACTAATTGATAGTTATTCATCTCCCCAAGTTTGTGGGGGTGACACCTCCCCAGTGGCTAGAGGGGGGGGGGGTGACATCTTGATTGGGTGATTGTTTTTCTAACCGGTAGTTATGCCACCTCTATAATCACCCTTCATTCAATCACTGTACCTTTCTTTTTGATACTTTTGAAAACGAATGCGATTTGTTTAGGTTGCCTATTGTTTTAGAATACGGTAATATTTTTAAAACAAATTGTTGTTTATCTTTTTATATTTTTTATACATCTCTAATCTAAATACCTGTACAGCCCAATGTGTAACTCACTCACTCACTCACGTATACGAATTCTAGATCACTTGCAGGCGAGCTAGAAACGTGAAATTTAGCATGCATGTAGGTAGTACCTATAAACTCCCGGAAAGATTGCCGAAAGATACGTTTTTCAATTTTAAAACCACTAATTTTGATCTTGAAAATCGGAAATTTTAACATTGGGCTTATGGAGTTTCAATTCAAAACAAAAGAAATCATAACAGCTGTAAACAAATATCCAGTAAACTGTCAAAGCATCTTTCACGTGGTAGAGTATAAACATATGATGGAACCATATAAAAATTAAAACATCTAGAGTGGATATAACCTTAATGAATCTAAATACCAGTAAATAATATACTATATAAAAAATACTTAAAGGGACATTGACTTATAATAACAACTGGAGCGACTTCAAGCGGGGGTCTGGGAGCGGAGCCCTCAGCGAGCAAAGCGAGTCTTTATATATAATTCGGTAAGCAATATTTTTAAGTCAAAATTGTGGGATGATGGTAGACGGCTCAAATTAAAGGTCTCGATCCCAGAGACTCTGTAAAAATATCAGCATTTCTAAAAAAATACCATCAAACGAGAAATAACGTAAAACATCCCCTATAAGAAAATCATGGGAAATTGAAAACGTCTGCTTCGTTTACATTAAAACATGTAATTAAGTATCATCTACTTTGTTTATGAACTGACATGTGTTCCTTCTTCAAAATTCAGATACTGGAGCAAGGTTAGGGGCTATGGCCCCTTCAAGCCACTAGTATAATATAAGTATTTAGTAATATTTTAGCTGAGGTTTTACCATACAAACTAATGGTTTTATGCACACATGTCTGGTATCAATACAAACCTTTTATTGCTTGGAGGAGCATTTACGAGGCTTCTCAACTATTCAGTTTTAAGGCTCCACCAAATAGGCCGAATAAATTCCAATATTAATCAAATAGATACAATCCTGTTCAATAACTGATTGCTTAAACATTTTTAATTTTTAATGGTCCAGTTTTATTAAGTAGTGGCTTGTAGTGGCTGTAGCTTCTATATTGGATGTACTGCTTACTGGATAGTAAATAAGTACCTGGGGGCCGAGCTTTGCTCGGGGGAAGGCCAGTCAGTTTGTTTAGATGACTTGGAGCATATTTCACCACTTCCCCCTACTGATAATCAGATTTGTATAACTCATTTGCCTCTTTTCTACATTTTGAAGGTAACTCCAGTTGTTATTTTTAGCTCAATGTCCCTTTGATTTATTTTAATACTCTATATGTAATCTTCACTCAAATCTTTTAATCTCTGCTTTCAGGAAACCACATGTTAATAATTATAAACAATATGAGTATTACTTTGACAGTTCCCTGGTTGATTATGAACAGTTGTTACAATTATTTTGTTTTGATTTGAAACTCCATAAGCCCAATGTTAATTTTTTAACTTTTCATTCTAGTTTTTTTACACTATTTGATTTTATCTGGGGATGAGGCCTGTCTAGAACTTATTTTTATCCCAGAAATTAGTTATTTCGAACATTTGAAGGAAATAGTTGGAGCCGTTTTTGAGATCAGTTTCGCAAGCAAGCAAGCAAACAAACATTACTCATATTAGAGTATAGGATCAATACTAATGTTAACATTTCACAACTGATAAATATTACAGAAATATTTGCATATGACCAATAGTTAATTTTAAAGTTTGAAAATTAATTGTTAGTTGTACTTTAAGGTCACAACTGTAAGGAAAAATAAGGGCTACTATTCAAACTCGGGCTCCCTGGGATCTTCCCCATCCAATTGTCTATGAATGTTTAAGTTTCAGTCTTCTAGGCCGTATTCTACCATTTTATTAGTGAATTTCCTTTGGAAAGTGAACTATTAGCATGACCCGCACGGTGAAACTTAAGCCCGGGACCACCATAGAAGTTCCTAACGTGACCCCCTGAACACGTTTTGGGGGGTCGTTCCAAATTTTATACATATATATATATATATATATATATATATATATATATATATATATGTGTTTGCACTCTAGTGGTCGCATTTTTTGTCCGATGTACTTCAAATTTGGTAGGGACCTTTCTTTCTGTAATCAGTTTGACAAGTTCTTTGGGCAAAATAATCGGAAAACTCTAACCCCTTTTTTGGGATTAATCTTTCAAATATCGGGTTTTTGGGCCCAATAAGGGCCAGGAAAGCCTCAGATGTAATGTTAATGCATGTAAAAAGATGGGAATTAGTGAGGCGAAAGTTTTAAGCCCTCTCTCTCTTCATTCTAGTATAAATATTTACCGAGTTATAATGGAAAATGTGTATAGACTAAACACTGTACGTTGTCTTATGGTGGTTTTACACTAGAAAAGCCTGTTATTCTTTTATTAGAGTAATGTTATCATTTCCAGCAACCTCACGCCTACTTTCAAGTCTTTCTGGACCTTCTCCTAACCTTATAATGCGCAAAATTGAATTCCCGGCTTTGCAAGTAAATTAAACCAGAAGTATCAGAACAGCCAAAAATCAATGTTTTCTGAATTCAATACAAATTGGACAAATGCATGTTTTTACACTGATTTTGAGTTTTAAAAGTGTTTGATGTGGAAATTCACTTCCCTCACGTCAGCGTGCTGCATGCGAACTCGTTTTTACTTTCTCCCCCTATACATAGTATATGGAGAAAGTATTGTTTTCGTAAAAATTTTCGAATTTGAGTTGTTAGTGGAAATATTCGTTTTGGTGCTCCCTGAACCCAAAAAAGTGGTTTTTACGTGATGTCTGTCTGTGTGTGTGTGTGTGTGTCCGTGTGTGTGTGTGTGTGTGTGTGTGTGTGTGTGTGTGTGTGTGTGTGTGTCTGTGTGGATGTGTACAGAGCTAGAGCCCTAACCTATGGGCCGATTTTTATGAAATTTGGAATGTAGGTGCTAATCCACGATATCTCCAGGCGTTTTTTTCATTTTTTTGAATTTTTGATTTTTAAGGGTAATTATCCCCCAAAAACCGCTAAAAAACATGAAAAATCCAAATTTCTCAAAAACGGCTCTAACGATTTTGATTAAACTTTCGTGGTTTGTAGAACTTTAGGTTTCCAACAAAATGACACCACCCGCATTTCTGGAAAAATTCGGATTCAGAAATTACAGGACTTCAAACATCCAAAATTCAGTTTTTTGGATTTTTCATAAAAAATCTTAAATGTTAAAAAAAATTACTATTCACCATTAAAAAGAGCTCAAAAAACTAAATAAATTAGTATTTTGAATTACTATTCTACGATTGCTAGTTGCGGAGAAAATTGAAATTTTCATTTAGCGGTAAACACAGTACGTTGTCCAATGTTATTCTTATGGGGAATACAAAAATAACTATTTCTCTCTTATTTACTGATCAATTTCATTAAAATTTGATATGCAGGTCAAGTTAGCATTAACCAACAGATGATGTTCGAAATGTGTTGCTATTTAACCCTGGGGGGGCAAGGGGGCATTTCCCCTCTCAAAACCACTGTGTGTAGCAACGGACTCTATAGTGCCTCCCAAAAAGGGATTTGGGTGGATATTTCTAAAAACAACTACTTTAAACATTTTTCTGTACATTTATCTATACTTCATATTCTATATTTAGTAAATAACAAATATTTTTGTCATTAAAGTTTGGCTAAAAGGGAGAAAGTATGTGTCAGTTTCCTGATACCGTTTATTTTCCTTTCGCAATTATATAGGGTGAGTCAGACCACCCGTCCAGCATGGACGACACCAAAATAATCTTTTTTTTGAAACTCATAATAGTGATGGATTTGAATTTATTTTTTTATTTATTTGGACTTTACCTATCGCTTATAGTGTTTAAAACTACACTACGTTTCGGGAGGTAAGGAAACTCCACCCGTTATCAAGCGAACCCTACTTACATCTAAATATAAAATTCACTTAAAAAAACACACAATTTGGTATTTTGATCATTCCTCTACGCCAATTGGTTCTCAAGATATTAAAAGTGCTAAACACAGTACGTTGTCTAATGTTATTCTTATGGAGTAAAAGAACAATTTTATATCTCGCCTATTTATGAACGTATACTGATGAAAGTTGGTATACGGCTTCATCTGGTTGAGGTCTATTGATATTTGTTCAAAATAATAATTTTTTGCAAAGGCTACCGTAGAGGCAGACCTGCGTACTCAGCCCCAATGTTATTCTTATGAACAGTATTTAAAATTGTATGTATCGCTTATTTGTGAATATATTTTTATGAAACTTGGTAAGTGGCTTGATGAAGTATTAAGACATTTATATCTCCACTGGAAATTCGCTGAGTATGCAGGTTTGCTGCGACGGGGGTATTTATTACAGAGCCATTATTTTAGTGGTACAGTGAAGTACAAAAAGAGGGCAACTTTATGACATAATACGTTTTTAATTTGAGGAAATTTGTGTTATAGGCTAGACCTGTTGTCCGACTTATATATTGGTTATAATTTCCAAAGTAAAGTGGTACATAAAGTTCTATACAAAAACGTATACAAACAGTACAAAAATAAGCCATAATTGTTTTTTTTTTATTCAGTGGACTTGTGGTTTTTAGTTAGACCTGTGAGTCGACTTTTTTATATCAATCACAGAGTTCATATTTGAGCGGTACAACATTTGTAATTTGTACTACAAAAGAATACAAAAATAGTACAATAATATGGCATAGTTTGATTTCCATTTTAAGGTACTTGTGTTTTTTACATAGACCTGTGAGCCGACTTTGTTTTAATTACTGAGCAGTTATTTTGGTGGTACAACAATTTCTTTTGGTGGTTCAGAAAGGTACAAAATTATGATATAGTAAGTTTTTAATCTTAATAAACTTGTATTTTTGGGCTAGACCTATAGTTCGACTCTTATATTGGTTGTAGCTTCCAAAGTAAAGTGGTACAAAATTTTCTTTTTGCGGTAAAAAAGGTACAAAAATAGTACAAAATTCCGATATAAGTTTTATTACGAAAAATCAATGTCGGCTTACAACCCCAGGGAGCTCAGTAAGGGGAAGTGGGAAATGAAATATGACTCCAAATAATATAAACAAACTGACTGGCCTTCCTCGAGCATAGCTTGGCCACCCAGGGCCGAGTACTAATAAAGAAATATATTTAGTGTATTTAAGAGTGTATTCGTCAAAATAACAGAAAAATCACGCAGGACTTCAGGTTTCTCCTGAGAAGCGTATGCAACCTCATTCAGTTAAAGAAAAATCACAGTTACTAATTAATTTCGCTACCTAAAAATGTCAACCTTAGATAAGACTATTATATGGCCGCTCCCTTTCATCATTTTAAAACTATCGCTACCACTAAAACATACAAAAGCCGAATGCAAATACATATTACCTTTTTGTATCTTTTAAAAACAGTTAGACTAATCAAATTCAATTACAAAACACGTATAGTTATTTGTGCATTCACAACTTGCATAGAATGCAAAGAGGTGTTGAAGCAAGCACAACGCGTTTCCTCGGTAATCACCATCATTACTCCTCTTGCAGAACGAGACTGACACTTCCTCCCCAACGTGTAATCAACCGATCGGGCCATGGTACCTGGCCCTGGATCGGGCTGCGCGAGCGTCAACGAGACAAACAACAACAGCAACAACAACAACAACAACAACAACTAAGTACACTACAATAACACTAATGGATCAGAACCTATACATCAACGACGATAACGAAAATCTGTTCTTTTTATCTTGGCTATGTAAATATTTACCGGAGTCAGAACTTATATTTAAACGGGCGATAGTCTTTACTCATTTGCCTTCTTACAAGCAGTAATATTGATTCGGTTATTAGTGAATTTCCTTTGGAAAGTGAACTATTAGCATGACCCGCACGGTGAAACTTAAGCCCGGGACCACCATAGAAGTTCCTAACGTGACCCCCTGAACACGTTTTGGGGGGTCATTCAAAATGTTATCTATATATATATATGTATATATAGACATATATATATATATATATATATATATGTGTGTGTGTGTGTGTGTGTGTGTGTGTGTGTGTGTGTGTGTGTGTGTGTGTGTGTGTGTTTGCACTCTAGCGGTCGCATTTTTTGTCCGATTTACTTCAAATTTGGTAGGGACGTTCCTTTCTGTAATCAGTTGGACAAGTTCGTTGGGCAAAACAATCGGAAAACTAAACCCCTTTTTTGGGGATTAATCATTCAAATTTCGAGTTTTTGGCCCCAAAAAGGGTCATAAAAGCCCCAGATATAAGATCAATGCATGTAAAAGGATAGGAATTAGAGAGGCGAAAGTTTTAAGCCCTCTCTCGTCATTCTAACATAGTTATTTACCGAGTTATTAAAGAAAATGTGTATCGACTAAACACAGTACGTTGTCTTATGGGGGTTTTACACTAGAAAAGCCTGTTATTCCTTTGTTAGAGTACTTTTATCATCCCCAGCAACCTCATGCCTACTTTCAAGCATGTCTGGACCTTCTCCTAACCTTATAATGCGCAAAATTGTATTCCCAGCTTTGCAAGTAAATGAAACCAGGAGTGTCAGAACAGCCAAAAATCAATGTTTTTAGATTTCAATAAAAATTGGACAAATGTATGTTCTTACACTTATTTTGAGTTGTACAAGTTTTTATGTGGAAATTCACTTCGCTGACGTCAGCGTGCTGCGTGCGAACTCGTTCGTCTTTATCTAAATAATACCATCTGAAATTCTGAAATTTGAAGGGAAAGATGAGTTGAGAAGGAAACAGAAGTGTTGGTCGACTAGCTGAAAGTAGCCAATTTCCAAGAGGTTATAAAACTACTGTACAGTGATCATGCCTCGAGCCGCTATCAAGGTGGGTTCCTCGGTGTCTGCTACTTTTATAAAATTGATTTTAAATTAAAACAGTAGCTTATAAGCTTCTAGTTAGTTTATAGGAGAGTAGATTAAAGCAACTGTTTTGGTGTCATAATCAGAGATAGGTGTTACAATTTGCGAGCTCTCGGTGATAGTTTTATTAAAATATCAATGTATAATTACGTTACTACGTCGTGAAGATATATTGGATACTGAAAGACTATTGAAGAGTTAGGTCTACTGAAGCTATACATATACAAACAAGTCCCGACAATTGTTCATTTAGGGTTGACTTTAGTCCAATAATCAGAAACAAAGTGCATACTATGTTGTTGATTCGTTTAAAACCGCAAATAGCAATCGACATTTTAAGTGGATTTACGTCGATTAATCAGGATTAATCAAAACATATGCTACGGAGTACCTATTATTATACCATGATATATTTGTATAATTTTGATATTTTTATTTATGTTACCAATAACCTGGTTCTATAAGATTTATTATCAGAATAATTTGTGGTGTTAAACCAAAACCCCATTGCAGACCATTATTTAAAAGATTAGGCATACTAACATTGGCATCAATCTACATTTTACAAAGTTTACTTTACATTAAAAGAAATCGCTCTAAGTTTTTACTAAATTCAGATATTCACCTACATCAAACAAGAAATCAAAATAAATTTCAAGTTACATATTTAAAATACTCAAAAAGCAAAAGGAATTTCAGTGAAATGGGAATCAAAATTTTTAATAAATTACCAACTGATTGGAAAAATGTAAGTGAAAATAGCTTTAAAAGGAAAATCAAGAATATTCTACTAAATAATTGCCCTTACGAAATTGATGAGGGTTTTAAGAACAATTATTGGACCCAGAAGAAAATAAATGAAGTATAAAATAAATGAAGTTGAAGTAAATAAATGCAGTATAATGTATCTAAATTCATTGTTCTATTAACTATTGTCATGTATTATTTTTAATGCCCAATGACAATAAAGTTATTCATTTATTTAATTCACAAATAAATCTTTTTAAGGATGGGGAAATTACATCTCTACAAGTGACATTCACTAAATATTCCGACCAGGTTTTGGGACTAATATTATCAAATCAAAGGACAAGAGGGGATCAAAACATCATAGTTAACTATAAAAAAACATTTCAAAAATTAGGTTAGATACTAAAATGAATTTTTGTTATAACTTTATTTAACCTTACAATCTGTTCTAAACAAAAACTGAACAATAAGTAAATATGATGATTAGCAAACAATTAAATGAATTAACTTGAAAGTTAGAAATTAACCTTTGTTAACAATCTCAAACACTAACTAATATTAAACGAATCTGTGAGGCAAGTATTAGACTTAAAATCAATCCGAATACTTCCAGGTGTTGGATCTCTTTCTCAAGAGTAACTTGAGACAGACAATGGATAATCTTTAGAAGATCTTCACGGTGGAACTATACCCGGGTAAGAATTCTCACTTTCAACCTAGATTAAACAGTGGGTTTTGTGTTCTCTAACCGCCCATGAGCAAGATTTGTCATGAGCTCACAGATTCATCTGCACGTAAACGTAAAGCTGACGTATGTTTCTCAATGTTTACAATTTGTTATTTGATTTTCCAGATAAATCATCGATCAGTTCACACGGGACCTACGATTGAAGGCAAGGAGTTCTATTGGTAATACTGGAGAAAATACTGCTTAACCCATTGGTTTAGAATGACGTGCTGGTTCCATTCCTAACTTTTCACTTTTTAAACCTAATAATTAGAATGGACAAAATAGTGTTTTTAAACGTATTATTGGTGTATTTTAATTAAAATGTTGTTTTCTTTCGACCCAGTTTACATAAGTAACAAGTAGGCTAACAAAATCAGCGTTGATGTGCAACTCACAAAGAATTAATCGATCCCGTCAACTTCCAAGCAAGCCTGCCACCGTTTATTTTACTTGGGCCCTCCCACCAACGTGTTCGCAGACCGGTTAACTCATTGTGAGTTTTTTAAGCATATTTTTAGCACTCCTCACCTCCCAATGTTTATGTGGCTCATGAACGTAGAAAATTAGCTACCTGAGAAAGTTCGCTGTCCATTGAAATTGTGTATCTATAAATCTAATTAATTTTGTATAGAGGTGAGGCCGTGATAGGTATTGCTATTGATCATATGTATTTGTCATTACAGAAGAATATTGCGACTTCTATTAACGCCCGTGATTTTAAGTGTATATAACAGTTTGATTGAGTTGGACCATCAACTAGTTGGTAGTCCAACTCGGATTGGCCACTCGTGTAACGAGAAGATTTGATAAATAACGAGAACGAGTTCTCAACTCCCCCTCGCCACTTTAACTAGGGCTATCGAGCAATTTCCTCATTAAATATTGAGTGATGACGATGAATAATTTGGAATAACCCTGTGGCCTCCGGTTTAATATCAATATCGATTTGTCAACTGCACATACGTGATCGTTATCTTATCCCCGGCAATCTCGCTTGATTAAATGTTCAACTGCATCATTTATCTTAGAAGTTGTCGTAGTACTTAGGGGCTTAGCTTTCATCTTGGAGTATCAGACAGTTAGATAAGTAGACCTAAAGTTGTTTTTCCATAGACCTTATGAATGAGAAAAGCCTCTCTCTCTCTTGATAAACTACCGTCTATTTCTATAGTGGATGGTTTCTTTGTGCTTTATGATTTCGACTCATTACCTATCACAGTGCTAACAATAAGGAATGTTTATCTTCTATGGATTAGATATAAGCTTTTCACATGTATATTATCCATACCTCTAAAAGGCTCACTCACTGACTCTCTCACTCAATCATCACGGATTCTCCTACTTCCCATTTACCTAGAGAGTTGAACTTTTGTACACTGATTCTTTGGGTAAAAAATAGGAAAACTAAATGGTTTTCATCCTCATCTGACCTTAAGGCTCCGCCAGAGACCCCGAAAAATTCCCATGTATTCCTTATGTACATTCATTTTTGTTTTGGCTGATAAAAATACAAACTGCTGATCTTGATACGTAGTAATTCCAAGGGCTAACCACAGAAATAAGAAATCAGGACACACAACTGTCATAGTTTTTATAAATCATTTGTGGGGCGGAGCCTGCGGGTAACAGCTAGTCACTCTATATATTTTAAGTCTTTCGGAAAAAACATTCTGTTAATACCTTCCTTTTGAGAGCTTGGCTGTAATTGAATATTATTCTTGATCATTGATTCATAAGATTTGCTTTTAAACACCATAGCCCTTCTACTTACCATAGCACCGTTTGTTCTACGCCCTTACAAATGTTACTATACTACCTATGAGAGTTTAAGTTATTTTAATAATTTAAACTATACTGCTTGAGTCAATGGATAACGGCAATTCACTTTGAACACCCTCACCTCATGCCGTAATTTGTTTAACGTTATCGATTTATTTAAAAGAATATGTGTTATAAAAATATTGTGAGGAGATTACTTGATGGCCAACTCTAGTAAACAATGGAGTAAGGGGAAAGTTACCTCCACCTTAAACCATTCTTACCGTAGGGATATGATGGCCAAATAGTAAACAAGGGAGTAAGGGGAAAGTTACCTCCGCCTTAAACCATTCTTACCCTAGGGAGATGACTTGATGGCCAACTCTAGTAAACAAGCGAGTAAGGGGAAAGTTGCCTCCACCTTAAACCATTCTTACTGTAGGAGATGAGATGACTTGATGGCCAACTAGTAAACAAGGGAGTAAGGGGAAAGTTACCTCCACCTTAACCATTCTTACTGTAGGGAGATGAGATGACTTGATGGCCAGCTAGTAAACAATGGAGTAAGGGGAAAGTTACCTCCACCTTAAACCATTATTACCGTAGAAAGATGACTTGATGGCCAACTAGTAAACAAGGGAGTAAGGGGAAAGTTACCTCCGCCTTAAACCATTCTTCCCCTAGGGAGATGACTTGATGGCCAACTCTAGTAAACAAGCGAGTAAGGGGAAAGTTGCCTCCACCTTAAACCATTCTTACTGTAGGGAGATGAGATGACTTGATGGCCAGCTAGTAAACAAGGGAGTAAGGGGAAAGTTACTTCCACCTTAAACCATTCTTACTGTAGGGAGATTAGATGACTTGATGGCTAGTTAGTAAACAATGGAGTAAGGGGAAAGTTACCTCCACCTTAAACCATTTTTACCGTAGGGAGATGACTTGATGGCCAACTAGTAAACAATGGAGTAAGGGGAAAGTTACCTCCACCTTAAACCATTCTTACCGTAGGGAAATGACTTGATGGCCAACTCTAGTAAACAAGCGAGTAAGGGGAAAGTTACCTCCAACTTAAACCATTCTTACTGTAGGGAGATGAGATGACTTGATGTCCAGCTAGTAAACAATAAAGTAAGGGGAAAGTTACCTCCACCTTAAACCATTCTTACTGTAGGGAGATGAGATGTCTTGATGGCCAGCTAGTAAACAATGGAGTAAGGGGAAAGTTACCTCCACCTTAAACCATTCTTACTGTAGGGAGATGAGATGTCGTGATGGCCAGCTAGTAAACAATGGACTAAGGGGAAAGTTACCTCCACCTTAAACCATTCTTACTGCAGGGAGATGACTTGATGGCCAGCTAGTAAACAATGGACTAAGGGGAAAGTTACCTCCACCTTAAACCATTCTTACTGTAGGGAGATGAGATGTCTTGATGGCCAGCTAGTAAACAATGGAGTAAGGGGAAAGTTACCTACACCTTAAACCATTCTTACCGTAGGGAGATGACTTGATGGCCAGCTAGTAAACAATGGACTAAGGGGAAAGTTACCTCCACCTTAACCCATTAATTCTTACTGTAGGGAGATGAGATGTCTTGATGGCCAGCTAGTAAACAATGGAGTAATGAGAAAGTTACCTCCACCTTAAAACATTCTTACCGTAGGGAGATGATTTGATGACCAGCTAGTAAGCAATGGAGTAAGGGGAAAGTTACCTCCACCTTAAACCATTCTTACTGTAGGGAGATAAGATGTCTTGATGGCCAGCTAGTAAACAAGGGAGTAAGGGGAAAGTTACCTCCACCTTAAACCATTCTTACCGTAGAAAGATGACTTGATGGCCATCTAGTAAACAAGGGAGTAAGGGGAAAGTTACCTCCGCCTTAAACCATTCTTACCCTAGGGAGATGACTTGATGGCCAACTCTAGTAAACAATGGAGTAAGGGGAAAGTTACATCCACCTTAAACCATTCTTACCGTAGGGAGATGACTTGATGGCCAACTCCAGTATACAAGCGAGTAAGGGGAAAGTTGCCTCCACCTTAAACCATTCTTACTGTAAGGAGATGAGATGACTTGATGGCCAGCTAGTAAACAAGGGAGTAAGGGGAAAGTTACCTCCACCTTAAACCATTCTTACTGTAGGGATATGAGATGACTTGATGGCCAACTAGTGAACAAGGGAGTAAGGGGAAAGTTACCTCCACCTTAAACCATTCTTACTGTAGGGAGATGAGATGACTTGGTGGCCAGCTAGTAAACAATGGAGTAAGGGGAAAGTTACCTCCACCTTAAACCATTCTTACCGTAGGGAGATGACTTGATGGCCAACTAGTAAACAAGGGAGTGAGGGGAAAGTTACCTCCACCTTAAACCATTCTTACCGCAGGGAGATGATATGACTTGATGGCCAGCTAGTAAACAAGGGAGTAAGGGGAAAGTTACCTCCACCTTAAACCATTTTTACTGTAGGGAGATGAGTTGATGGCCAACTAGTAAACAAGGGAGCGAGGGGAAAGTTACCTCCACCTTAAACCATTCTTACCGTAGGGAGATGAGATGACTTGATGGCTAGCTAGTACACAAGGGAGTAAGGGGAAAGTTACCTCCACCTTATACCATTTTTACCGTAGGGAGATGAGATGACTTGATGGCCAGCTAGTAAACAAGGGAGTAAGGGGAAAGTTACCTCCACCTCAAACCATTGTTACCGTAGAGAGATGAGATGACTTGATGGCCAGCTAGTAAACAATGGAGTAAGGGGAAAGTTACCTCCACTTTAAACCATTCTTACCGTAGGGAGATGACTTGATGACCAACTAGTAAACAAGTGAGTAAAGGGAATTTTACGTCCACCTTAAACCATTCTTACTGTAGGGAGATGAGATGACTTCATTGCCAGCTAGTAAACTAGGGTGTGGGGGGGAATTTTACCCCCCCCCCCACAACCCACACACCCCCACACCCCCTACACCTCCCACAACCTCATATTGCTTTTGCCATTGGACAAAGACCTTTGATTTGTGTTTTTTAATTACAATATTTTACAGAGTTAACCGTTAAAACCTAATTAAATTGCAGTGATGTTTTTTTGCTTGGCCGTGTCAATATACAGTGCATGAACAATTGTAGGGGTAACGTTCTCCTCAACCCTTTGTTCACTAGCTCGCCATCGAGTCTTTTCCTTACAGTACTTCTGTCATAGGACAATGTGATTTGATTCGTTTTATTGCAGTTTCACAGCTGATTATTAAAGACCAATACACTTCAATGGTAGTATGATGGTTGACTGCCAATAAACAGTGTGTGAACAATAGTAACTTTCCCCTTGATCCTTTGTTTACTATCCGTCCATCAAGTCGTCTTCTTTCATTACATTATACCAAGACCACACTATACTCCAGACCGGAGTCACCCCCTCCACTCGGGGTCGCACGTCACAGCCGTGGATCCTCTTCAGCGATGCAAATACCTAGGTTTAATGGATTTTTGATGCTGCACGCTTAAACAGTCTACCATGCTCGCCACATTTTTCAAGTAAAGCATAAGTACCTTATATCATCGTAATCCACATAAATTGGCAATCACAATGTAGGAACTTTTGTGGGCGATATTATCTCCTACCTGCAGTCACAGCGCGTTATTCAAACGATAGACTACGCTTTTAGTACTTATGTACTTGTCTTTGTCGTACATACAGTTGATATACGTTTATTTATTGTACTATATTATATTATTTGTGTATGCGTGTCCGTGTAAATAACTTAAAGACATTCATACATAAGAAATTAAATATTAAATTTGAGCGTTAAATTAGTTAACCAGTTTATTTACTGATCGAGCAGTTTTGTGGATTTAATTAATGTGTTTGAAGTGTTTATTTGTGAAGCACAAATTATCTATAGATCCTAGATGGTAGGTGTAGTCAATCATTAGTCATTTATTGTAACAAAAACATCAATATCACTTCTCCAAAAAAAATACAACGTTGTCCGCATCCGTACCTGAAAGATGCCTGACGCTCTAAAACATTCTGTTATTTCTCAGAGCTTCCTGTAGTGCTCATTCCCACGGTCACCCAATAATAGTTTAGTTTTTTAAAATACCGTGATGGTGTTTTTAGATCTAAATTCAGAAAATTGTAAAGGTTGCTGTGCCGACCATTTAAAACTAACTGAAAAGTGTTTGTTTTCCTTTCGTAAAATTCTGCTGAAAAACTATACAAAGTGTTCCAACGACAAACTGTCAAAAACGAAAAAAATCCATGGATCCACAAAAAGGTAAAGACGTCAACAAAATTTAAACAACCAAATTAAATCCTGAAACTCGGTAAAAAACATGGTAGCTCAATCTTGCCTTTAGAAGCTACAGTAGGTCTGGGATTTTTGTATTTAATTTGTGTATAGTAATTCTAGTTGTATATAAGCACTTTAACCATTTTTCGTATAATGTATTATTTCATTAACATAAAATCGTGTTTGTATTCTTCTGTAAAATTAGGTGGGATGTTCAAATAAATAATTAAAACTATTTACATATGTTTATTTCCCCCCTTTCAAAGCTAAAGCAATTTGGTTACTATAGCATACTTCGTAAACAATTTATTTCATTAACTATTTTTTATATACACATAAAATTACGTGGTTAAATGGCTGTGTCCAAATAAACCAAGACGTTTCTGATATATATGTCGTAATGGAAAGTATATACAAATGCAAAGCATTTCCCGTTCTACATGGGAGTCAAAGGTTAAATAATTGCTAGTTTAACATGAAACATAATATACTTATACCATTGTGACCGCCGATTCATGCAGATTACAATGGTATAAAATACTTGTATATTAAGTTCAAACTGTGAGCAGGGGTAAAGGTTTTATGAGAGCGCGCCACTGAAACCCCTTTTGTGTATTGCCACTGCTCCGAGGGATCCACTGGTGTGACGTCACAGCGGCATGACTCCGGCCTGGAGTATAGTGAGGTCTTGATTATACTCAGTTAGAATTAACTCTACTTTTTAAATCACTTAATTAATTTAATTTAGTTAATTTTACTTTATTTTATTTAATGTTACATATGTTATGAAAAAATAGCTATTGCAAATTACAAACTCAGAGGTTTACTATATGACTGCTGTAGATTAAGTAAATCACGGCAATAAAATAACGTGCTTGTTTTATGTGGTTATTTTGTTTACTGAACTATAGTATATATATATATATATATATATATATATATATATATATATATATATATCAGGAATTATAAGTATAAGATGAGGAACTTGCTGAGGATTGAGTTTAGTGATCCGGTGAGGTTAGTAGCCCTCAATGACATCACTTGACTGCACCGAGCGGAATGTAACCGATCTGAGGTGTGCCGTTACTTCGCGAATTTCATCAGAAGTATGTTTTATTGCTGGTCTTCGTACCAACATAGGTGATCTGGGATACTCCCATACCGTTGTACGAACCAGCTGGAAGTCGATGTTGAACATACACCTCGACAGAATCCAAAACAAATTCAAGGCCCAGAACGACACCCACAAATACATAAACTCCTTTAACAGGTATAACCCCCTGCTTAGTTCTGACCCCACTACGTCATCATCTAACTGTAAACATTCGATTTCTGACAGATCGAAATTTGTCGCATTCATACTCCATTGTTTTTCTATGTTGTTTTTAAAAGTGATAAATCCACTTGTATAGTCGACAGATGAATATATTATCAGGCAAGAGCAAACTAAATTGATAATAATAGCAGGCCACACGATCTTCCAGGCGTTAGGCATCCCGGGTTTGCCTGCCCCTCCTCTCCCACAGTAACAGAACATCACCAGGAGGAAAGCGGCGATCGTCGTGGACAAAATCGCTATCGTTAAAATGACGTCACAATGATTCCAGAAGCGTATGGGTTGTAGAATATCGACTGTACACGATACATTCTGTCTGCGCACAATGGCAAATGTTTTATAGGTCAATAACAAATCCGCATGAAGCACACAGTGGTTTTTCATAAGTTTAATGACTTGCGTGAAGAGCCAACAAATAATAAAACCTAGAATCATGCAACTCGCGTAGAAAAATACTTGCAGGATTTGCCATATAGGAGAAATATCACTTTCGTTCTTTCCTTCCAGTGAGTAGATTACTTGTATGGGAATCGGCTTCATTATTTTGACCGAATAACTCTCGTATATATCCTATCGGTAAATAACTTTTCTGACACAAAGGTTGTTGTTATGATCCACCGTAGAATATAACAGCTGATTAGCATTACAATATGGTGCCAACAGCTGATCACAAAAGTATATAGTAAGGAAACGTGCATTTGACCAGTTAACCACCTGGCTCTCCGTTATCGGACACGAATTTCTCGAACTTTACTCGACAAACTGTTTAATATTTGTACCTTTCAAATAGCTTATATTGTAATCAAAGTAACTGGATAAAATGTACCTGTATATAAATTTGGCAAGTGGGCCCAAGAACTAATTTCCTTGTGTCAAATGAGTGTATTGTACCTTTAGGATACGTGTATACTGGAGCCGGGAAACAAGCATACTCGCGTATTACACAGACAAACAAGCGCGGAGTTACACGTGGTTCATAAGCGAGGAGCTATAGGATGGCAACCGGGATAGAAGATAGAAGCAGTGAGCAAGGGTCAGATCTAGGATTGTTTCTGATGTAAGCAAAATACGATGATATAACAAGACATTATATGACTAAATACCCCCGTCGCAGCAAACCTGCGTACTCAGCGAATTTCCAATGCATATATATATATGGGTATCACTACTACCTAGAGCCACTTACCAAGTTTCATAAAAATACACTAATTAATAAGTGATATTTATCATTTTATTTATTATCCATAACAATAACATTATATTGAGTACGCAGGTTTGCTGCAACAAGGAAGATAAGAAATGTGTTTTTTTGCAATTATCAATATAACTCAACCAGGTGAAGCTACATACCAAGTTTTATTAATTTAGGTTCACAACTAAGGGAGATATAAAACTTTCCTTATTCTGCAAATGAATAACATGGGGGCCGAGTATGCAGGTTTGCTGCTACCGGGAAAAATAAAAAAACTTTTTTGTGCTAATATCACTATACCTCAACTAGATGAAGCCACATACCAAGTTTCATCCATGAATAATCGAAATATAACATTTTATTTTATAAAAAGCAATTGTTTCTGTTCCTTGTTTCAGCAAACCTACGTACTCATTACCAATTTTATTCTTATGGAGAATAATTAAAATCACTTATATGTGAATATATTTTTATGAAACTTGTTTTGCGGCTTTATGTTGTATTAATACATATATTATGCATTGGAAATTCGCTGAGTACGCAGGTTTGCTGCGACGGGGGTATTATTTATTCTCCATCAGGATAACATTGGACAACGTACTGTGTTTAGCACTTTGAATATCACTGCAACGGTTGGACGTAAAACAACAATTAAAACGCCAAAATGATTGTTTTGTAGAGCTAAACTGATTGGTAGAAAGAATTGTGGAGTTTTTAGTGAAATTATCTGAGGAAAATCTAAAAACCGTATTCCCATAAGATTAACATAGGAAATTTTATGGACACATTTTTTGACTTTTCTCCACAACCACTAAACCTAGCTTAGTGATTAAAAATACTAAATTGTTTGTTTTTAAGCTCTATAAAATGGCTATAACCAAAATCTAGAGTTTTTTTAAATTGTAGGGTAAAACGTTCAAAAAACAGATTTTTGGAAAATTTTAAACCCCCATAAAACCCCCTTCCCATAGACCGATCGATATGGTTTTCGAACTTAAAGTCATAAATGTTACTCTCCACATTTTTGCCAAATTTCATCAAAATCGGGTGCTTCTTTCAAAAGTTATCTCGGTAACGGACACAAATATATATATATATATATATATATAAACATATATATAAATGTGAACGAATATTGTTTTTGGCATCTAGGGACTTCAAAACAAAAAGTTATCAAGGTCTCGGGCTTAAGTCTTACCATGCCACCTACGGTAATAGCTTCTTCCCTATAGGGGAAATTCGCTAAAATAAAACGAACCATGCGTGTGAACGAACTGTGTAGACTTAACACTTTTTCAGTTTACAATGAAATATAAATTGAATGATTGGATGGATTTACAATATCTACTTAGTGTCTGTATTAATTATGTTTCGAAAATATAGTTTTTTTCTGATTATTGTGCTTTGTTACAAAATATAACAAAATAAAAGCCAATAGTAAACGGAATATCTTAAAATTCACAGGGAAAAATTCAAAAGGGTAAACATTCAGAAGTTATAAATCCTTATATGTAATGTGAAGCCGTTTTTTGTCAACGCAATTCCTCCCTTATTTCTTGACTAATTTTTATGTTTGAAGTGTAAAAAATCGTCTCAGTTTTGCAACAAGGTATTACTTTTGAATATTTTAATTCTCAAGGACACGGGTAACCCTTAAAGTTCGTTTTTTGTCCATAACATAAACATGGAAAATAATAATTTGTATTAACCGCATGCTAGAACAGCTGTTGACAATAAAACACAGGATAACATAAGAGCATATTTATTTTGTTATATTTTGTAACAAAGCACATAATCAGATAAAATTATATTTTCACTACACTACTATGAGTTCAGCTGTTTTCGTTATGTGTTTACAACCTGCGAAACATCATATTTTCAACAGCTGTCTATTGTTTACTACCGAAAGTAACATTGATCATGTACGCATGTCCAGTGTGGGGGACGTGCATTTGTCATGGAAAACTAAACAAAATTCAAATTTTACAAAATAAAATTTTAAGAATTGCCGTAAACAGTCCATGGTTCATCAGAAACAGTCACCTTCACGAAGAACTGGGAATCGACACAGTAGAACACTTTATAAGAAAAAGTACAAGAAAGTTTCTGTCAAATCTACACCATGTTCCTGGAGCCGTTACATTCAACTTAGGAGTACCGACCTTGGGGAGGCGTTTAAAAGCAAGGCTTCCTCAGGATTCTTTTGAGATACAGGGTGATTTGGTTTAAGAACACTATCAATTTATGTTCGAGTTTTTATTTACATATATTTCTGTATTTAATTTGTCAATCTAACTAACGAGTTTTAAATAAGTTCCTGGGTGTCTTCAAACGAAGCGAGCCTAATATTGTTATTTTGCCTCTCTGTTATAATTTCTGTGAATAATGTAAAGTATACATTGAACCAGAATAAAATTGTTAAAAAAAATAAATAACATTGTTTACAACCGAAAATTTTCCACTGTCAACAACTTAATAACCTAAACACATTCTTGCTATCGTTTCACCAACTGAAATGGAAGTGCCTGTTCCCTCGTCATTGAAAAGAAGAGCGGAGGAAGTGATTCATGATCTTCTCCCTAAAAAATCAAAGGAGAGTACGAGTAATGTAGAGTACGAGAAGTTTTGTTCGTGGCTGGAGACGGAAAATGTAGAACTTGGAACCGTAAGTGATGACATTATGCTGGTTTATTTGTGAGAGATTTCAAAAACAAAAACTGTACAATTAATGTGAATTTTCAATTAAAATAGTAGACCTGGTTTTAAAACATGTTTATAATTTAATAAACAGTTAACATACCAACAATGAGTTTTTATTCCGTAGTGTAGTGAAAAGTATCGTTCAAAATACGAGCGAAAGTGTTTTGCATATTCTCGACCATATTTGAAGTGCTCGATAAATCTCGCACTTCAACCATATGGTCTCGAACATGCAAAACCCCACTTTCCACTCTTGTTATGAAATATACTATTCCGAAACATAATTAATATAGACACTAAGTAGATATTGTAAATCCATCCAATGATTCAATTTATATTTCAATATAAACTGAAAAAGAGTTAAGTTCACACAAATGGTTCGTTTTCTTGTTTTATCAACGTACTTTGTTTACATCTAGAAACAATCCTAGATCTGACCCTTGCTCGCTGCTTCTATCTTCTATCCCCGGTTGCCATCCTATAGCTCCTATAAACAAAATACCCCCGTCGCAGCAAACCTGCGTACTCAGCGAATTTCAAATGCATAATATATGTCTTAATACCACATAAAGCCACAAACCAAGTTTCATAAAAATATATTCACATATAAGCGATTTTAATTATTCTCCATAAGAATAACATTGGTAATGAGTACGTAGGTTTGCTGAAACAAGGAAGAGAAACAATTGGTTTTTATGTAAATATAAATAGAATTTAACTAGGCGAAGCCACATACTAAGTTTCATGAATATTCAATCATAAATAAGTGCTATATAACATTCTAGTTATTCTCCATAAGAATAACATGGGGGCTGAGAAAGCAGGTTTGCTGCAACAAGGAACAGAAAAATGGGTTTTTATATAATTATCAATATAACTCAACCAAGTGAAGCTACATACAAAGTTTTATTAATTTATGTTCATAATTAAGGGAGTCATTACATTTTACTTATTCTACATAAGAATAACATGGGGGCTGAGTACGCAGGTTTGCTGCTACGGGAATAATCAACAAAAAATCAATTTGTTGTGCAAATATCAATATACCAGTACTACGTGAACCCACATACCAAGTTTCATCAACATACATTCATAAACAATCAAGATATCAAATTTTATTTATTCTCCATAAGGATAACATTGGACAACGTACTGTGTTTAGCACTTTGAATATCTCTGCAACGGTTGGGCGTAGAATCACAATTTAAACACCAAAATGATTGTTTTGTGGAACTGAACAGTTTGGTAAAAGCAAATGTGAAGTTTACAATAAAATAAACTGAGGAAAAGCCATAAACCTTTTTCCCATAAGATTAACATGGGAGATTTTATGAGCAGGTGTTTTTGGATTTTCTCCGCAACCACTTAACCTAGGTTAATAATTCAAAATACTAAATTATTTGTTTTTTTAAGCTCTATAACATGGTCAAAACCAAAATTAATTTTTTTTAAATTTTAGGGTGAAAACTGCAAAAAACTGATTTTTGGAAAATTTAAAACCCCCATAAACCCCCTTTCCCATTGTCAGATTGTTCTGGTTTTCGAACTTAAAGTCATGAATGTCATTTTACATATTTGAGCCAAATTTCATCAAAATCTGACGTTTTTTACTCAAGTTATCGTGTTAACGGACACATATATATATATATATATATATATATATATATATATATATATATATATATACATATATATAAATTTGAACGAATAGTGTTTTTGGCATCTGGGGACCTCAAAACAAAAAGTTATCATGGTCTCGGGCTTAAGTCTTACCATGAGACCTACGGTAATAGCTTCTTCCCTATAGGGGAAATTCGCTAAAACTACTGAAATGACAACTCAATCTGTGTTATGTTTTATGTTACGTACATTTCAATTTTTCACTACACTACTATGAGTTCAGCTGTTTTCGTTATGTGTTTACAACCTGTGAAACATCATATTTTCAACAGCTGTCTATTGTTTACTACCGAAAGTAACATTGTTTACAACCGAAAATTTTCCACTGTCAACAACTTAATAACCTAAACACATTCTTGCTATATATTTCAAGATTGATGATATTTTTGACGAAAGTGATGAGGAAAGTGATCATCAAACAAACAACAATATTTTGAATGTAATGAATAAAATTCCTAATAAAGGAATATCTATTTCTAATAACAAAAACTACAATTAATGTGAATTTTCAATTAAAATAGTAGACCTGGTTTTAAAAAATGTTTCTAATTTAATAAACAGTTAACATTCCAACAATGAGTTTTTATTCCGTAGTGTATTGAAAAGTATCGTTCAAAACACGAGCGAAAGTGTTTTGCATATTCTCGACCATATTTGAAGTGCTCGATAAATCTCCCACTTCAAACATATGGTCTCGAACATGCAAAACCCCACTTTCCACTCTTGTTATGAAATATACTATTACAGCATAGTTAAAACAAAAAAACACAAAACATAAGTCTACATTAATTTAAAAATAAACCAGCTGATTTCGTAAAAAGTAAATAATATGTTTAAGAGCTGCATTTGTATACATAAACTACAGTAATGGTAACACAATTTGAGTTGGGACTTTATGATAGCTAAGAACTAATACATAAGTTAAAAGCTGGAACTGCTTGTTCGATTTCGAGCAACAGGTCCACTAGCCTTTATATATAATACGTACAGTTCCTTTTAGTGGATTCCCCCCATAGGGAAGAAGCTATTACCGTAGTCGGCATGGTAAGACCTAGGCCTGGGACCATGATAACTTTTCGTTTTGAGGTCCCCAGACCCCAAAAACACCATTCGTTCGAATCTGTATATATAGCCTATATATATAGTTAGTTTTAAGAACGAAACAACCTCATGGACTCAACACTCGTTAATTTTCTAATTTTTGGTTCCTTATTCTTTCTCCAGTATCAAAAGAGTTTTATTCCACATCATCTGATCTTAACCAAATGTGTAAATAACGTCTGATCCATTGGTTTTGTTTTTCAATCATTTGTTGTGCTTGAAAAAGAGAATATCTCGAAATATTTCAACAAAATGGTGTTAATTTCTTAAACTAATAGCCCGTCGCGGCTTCGCTCACTCAATGTTTGATTGAGAAGTAGTTCCATTTGTTAAGCACCTGGGGGACCGAGGGTTGCTCGAAAAGCCAGTCAGTTTGTTAAAAATGCCTAGAGTACTTATATTCACGACTCCTCTCCAAGGCGAGCGTACTTGATTTGCTTATTGCGTATTGCTCGTTTCTTTTCATTTTGGGCAAATCCGTTTATATTCAATCTTCAGTTTTAATAGTTCTCGCAATTTATACATAACCTAATAATGTATATTTAAAGTTATGTACACATTGGTTCTAATCATTTTTCTCATAAAAATCACAAGATACTTTATCAAGTAAGTGTTATTTTACAATTGAATGGTTGCTTTTGAACATCTGTTATGATTCTTTTGTTTTTATTTACGAATCTTAACCACAACCCCATGTTATTTTTTTTTCTTTCTATGCAATATTATATTTTTCTATGAATTAGGTCTGATTAGTACACATTTATTAACCCATAAATTCAATAGTTCCAACACTTGCTAAAGAATTTTTAAAATTTTTCTAACATTTAAAAGTGTTAATTTCTTAAATGTATATATATACATCACACATATACATGTGTGTGTGTGTCCGTGGGTGCAATAACTCTCGTAAAAACGGTCTGATTTTGATGAAATTTGGTACAAACGTATAAAGCAACAATTATGACTTCAAGTTCGAAAACCAGACAGATCGACCCATCCGAAGTGTTATTTATAGGGGGGGGGGGTACCCTTGAAGTTTTTATATGTAATATTTAAAAAAGTCAAATTTTTGTCTTCACCATTGGATTTAGCTTTAAAAAACACACAATCTGGCGTTTTGTCATTTCTCTACAATTGGCTATAGAGATATTGAAAGTGCTAAACACAGTGCGTTGTCTTGTAATGTTATTCTTATTGAGAATAAGACAAATTGCATAGGCTAACTCGCTTATTTATGAATCTATACTAACAAAACTTGGTATACGGCTTCATCTGATAGTGGTCTATTGTTATTTGCACAAAAAATTGTTATCGATGATTCTCTTAGGAACATACCTGCGTAGCCCCAATGTTATTCTTATGGAGAATAAGTAAAATGTAATGTCTCCCTTAACTATGAACATAAATTAAAAGAACTTGTTATGTGGCTTCACCAAGTTGAGTTATACTGATATTTGGATGAAAATCCATATTTCGTGTTCCTTGTTGCAGCAAACCTGCGTACTCAGCCCCCATGTTGTCTTATGGAGAATAATTAAAATGTTATCTATACTTGTTTATGAATGAATAGTGATGAAACTTGGTATGTGGCTTCACCTAGTTTAATTCTATTTATATTTGCATAAATACCATTTGTTTGCGTTCCTTGTTTCAGCAAACCTACGTAGTCCTTCCCAATGTTATTCTTATAGAGAATAATTAAAACTGTATATATCGCTTATTTGTGAATATATGTTTATGAAACTTGGTATACGGCTCAATGTGGTATTATTCGCTGAGTACGCAGGCTTGCTGCTACGGGGGTATTTTTTGTCCATAATATTAACATGGAGAATAATAATCTGCATTAACTGTATACTAAATCAGCTTTTGAAAGTAAAACAAAGGATAACAGAAGAACATATTTTGTTAGCTGAATGTAAACAAAGAAACTACTGAAATGACAACCCAATCTGTGTTAAGTTTTATGAGGGCGAGCGTAAACGTGCATTGTAAATTTCCAGATTAGGTAAAAAAAAACATAGTTCTAAATTTGTTTAAATAAAATTTGCTGATTTCGTAGTAAATAATAGAGCTGCATATGTAAACACAAACCACTGTAATGGTAACACAATTTATGATGTGACTTTATGATAGCTTACTAAATAAGTTACAGTCTGCAGCGGCTTTGTTCGATTTCGAGCAACAGGTCCACTAGTTTGTATTATTGTTTGATTTTAAACATTTTTTCAACCAGCTGACTACAAAAATAACGGGCGAGTATTTCGGCTTCCATCCCCCCTTGTAAGCCGATCATGATGTAAACAGCAGTATGCCGGCATAAACCTAGGATCACCATTAAGCCAGGGATACACGTGAGAGTTTGGCACTCTCAGTCGCTACTCGAAGTGTTTACTCTGTGGATTATTAATGAATTTCCTTTGGAAAGTGAACTATTAGCATGACCCGCACGGTGAAACTTAAGCCCGGGACCACCATAGAAGTTCCTAACGTGACCCCCTGAACACGTTTTGGGGGGTAGTTCAAAATTGTATATATATATGTATATATATATATATATATATATATATATGCACTCTAGCGGTCGCATTTTTTGTCCGATTTACTTCAAATTTGGTAGGGACGTTCCTTTCTATAATTTGTAGGACAAGTTCGTTGGGCAAAACAATCGGAAAACTCTAAACCCATTTTTTGGGGATTAATCTTTCAAATTTCGAGTTTTTGGGCCCAAAAAGGGTCAGAAAAGCCCCAGATATAAAATTAATGCATGTAAAAAGATGGGAATTAGAGAGGCAAAAGTTTTAAGTCCTCTCTTGTCATTCTAGCATAAATATTTACCGAGGTATTAAAGAAAATGTGTATCGGCTAAACACAGTACGTTGTCTTATGGGGGTTTTACACTAGAAAAGCCTGTTATTCCTTTGTTAGAGTACTTTTATTACCCCCAGCAACCTCACGCCTACTTTCAAGCCTGTCTGGACCTTCTCCTAACCTTATGATGCGCAAAATTGTATTCCCAGCTTTGCAAGTAAATGAAACCAGGAGTATCTGAACAGCTAAAAAATCAATTTTTTCAGATTTCAATAAAAATTAGACAAATGTATGTTTTTACACTGATTTTGAGTTTTAAAAGTTTTTATGTGGAAATTCACTTCCATCACGTCAGCGTGCTGCGTGCGAACTCGTTTGTTCATGCAGCAGCTGTACCGTATACAAGGTGAGACTCTTGGAGAGCTCCTGTCACTCTCGTACATTGTCGGAGAGCTGAGTCTCGGTGCCGTTTACACGACGATTATTACTCACATAAACTCTCTGAGAGTAAAAAACTCTCACGTGTAATATAGCTAGGATCATATCATAGGAACTGATCAGATCCATGATGAAAACTACCATTCTGGATACCAACCGGGTCCTATTCCGGCTCTGACACACTAGTACCCTTCTGATCAAGTATTGTTGCAGATTACCGAAAGAAATTCACGATATACTTGAGGCACGGTATACTATCTCTCACAATGGAAACATGCAAGTCCTGCAAAAATTTTCTTCCTAGGTACCAAACAATTAGAGTTCTTGATGTCTTTCATTTTTGGTAACCTATTAATGAATTATGATCCAAACTGATACTGATTCTACACCTGCATGCCTGGTTTGAAAAAAAGTATACTTTCCAAACAAAATTTTATACTTAGTGCAATTATAAAATTATGATGAATTAGCAAGCACCACACATTTCGGAGCGTGGGAGCATCGGCTAGTGACGCCATTCCTCAACTGGATTAATTAACAATTAGGGAGACGTAATGAAAACATCCTGCAGCAAAAAGATGACTAGACTGACGTTAGAACACGCAAACTCAGTCAACCACTCGCACATAAGTAACATGATCGTATAACAAAACTTATTACACTGCCATACAAGTCCATAACATAACATTCAATGTAAATAACTATCAACTGGAAGACCAACCCATGGGTTTAGTAGCAAACAGCTCTAGTGCCCATGAACTGGAAGACCAATCCATGGGTTTAGTAGCAAACAGCTCTAGTGCCCATGAACTGGAAGACCAACCCATGGGTTTAGCAGCAAACAGCTCTAGTGCCCATGAACTGGAAGACCAACCCATGGGTTTAGTAGCAAACAGCTCTAGTGCCCATGAACTGGAAGACCAACCCATGGGTTTAGTAGCAAACAGCTCTAGTGCCCATGAACTGGAAGACCAACCCATGGGATTAGTAGCAAACAGCTCTAGTGCCCGCCTTCTCCCGGGGATTACATAGGCTAGTTGGGCTGAAAATGCTAGCTAGCCTTACGCACTATTGAATACTACACACCGGTTGGATAATCATGTGATTCAATAAATCATAAAAAAAACTTCTAGTCCTACCACCTACGCTTTTTTACTCAGATTTCAGTTTCATAAAATTTAAATTATAGTTTTCAGAAATATTTTTCAATGTGACTAATTTTTAGCGAATTTCCCCTATAGGGAAGAAGCTATTACCGTAGGTCTCATGGTAAGACTTAAGCCCGAGACCATGATAACTTTTTGTTTTGAGGTCCCCAGATGCCAAAAACACTATTCGTTCAAATTTATATATATATGTATATATATCTATATATGTGTCCGTTAACACGATAACTTGAGTAAAAAACGTCCGATTTTGATGAAATTTGGCTCAAACGTGTAAAATGACATTCATGACTTTAAGTACGAAAACCAGAAAAATCGGACCGTGGGAAGGGGGGTTTATGGGGGTTTTAAATTTTCCAAAAGCCAGTTTTTTTCTATTTTTCACCCAAAAATTTTTAAAAAACTTAATTTTGGTTTCGACCATGTTATAGAGCTTAAAAAAACAAATAATATAGTATTTTGAATTATTAACCTAGGTTAAGTGGTTGCGGAGAAAATCCAAAAAAACTTGCTCATAAAATCTCACATGTTAATCTTATGGGAAAAATGTTTTTGGCTTTTCCTCAGTTTATTTTAATGTAAACTTCACATTTGCTTTTACCAATCTGTTAATTTCCACAAAATAATCATTTTGGTGTTTAAATTGTGATTCTACGCCCAACCGTTGCAGAGATATTCAGAGTGCTAAACACAGTACGTTGTCCAATGTTATCCTTATGGAGAATAAATACAATTTGATATCTCGATTATTTATGAATGTATGTTGATGAAATTTGGTACGTGGCTTCACGTAGTACTGGTATATTGATATTTGCACAAAAAATTTATTTTTTATTGATTATTCCCGTAGCAGCAAACCTGCGTACTCAGCCCCATGTTATTCTTATGGAGAATAAGTAAAATGTAATGATTCCCTTAATTATGAACATAAATTAATAAAATTTGGTATGTAGCTTAACTTGGTTGAGTTATATCGATAATTATATAAAAACCCATTTTATTGTTCCTTGTTGCAGAAAACCTGCTTTCTCAGCCCCCATGTTATTCTTATGGAGAATAACTAGAATATTATAAAGCGCTTATTTATGATTGAATATTGATGGAACTTGGTATGTGGCTTCGCCTAGTTAAATTCTATTTAAATTTGCATAAAAACCAATTGTTTGTGTTCCTTGTTTCAGCAAACCTACGTACTTATTACCAATGATATTCTTATGGAGAATAATTAAAATCGCTTATGTGTGAATATATTTTTATGAAACTTGGTATGCGGCTTTATGTGGTATTAAGACATATTTTATGCATTGGAAATTCGCTGAGTATGCAGGTTTGCTGCGACGGGGGTATTTTTCCTTTTGTTGTATTAACTCCCCTGGGTTAAAAAACCAAACTTTTTCCTCCGATTTTCTCACCAAGAATTGTAGGTACTAAGACTTTGGTAAGATATGGTTAATGGCTGGCAGACACGATATCCTCAAAATTTGTAGGCACGGATTAACTTTATAATATACTAGTAAAAACTACCCGTTGTTCGCGCGGGGTAGAAAGGTATGTTAGCTTGATACAGCTGTTTTTGCTTCTGCTCATTAAGCTTTCAAATGGACGTGTCCACAGCTGCTTGCATTACAGTTTCTGAATGTTTACTTTCTTCTGAAATTTAAACATTGAAACTCAAGACGTTCACGGGGCGTAGCCCGAGGGAATTTTAAGGAAGCGAGTAGGCCTATGTGTTGTATGGTTTCAAGATCTACCTTTGAGTAAAGTTTCAGCCCAGTCGGTTCAGTAGTTTTTGTCTTTACCTGGAACATCAGACAGACAGACAGAAACCACTTCTTCTTTATATAATTATACTAGCTGACATACCCGTTCTTCGCACAGGGGTTTTCTTTACCCGTTCTTTAGTCAATGCAATTTGCATTTTAGTTAGCCTGAAACAGCTGTTCTCGCTTCTGCTCTTTAAGCTGTAAAATGGAAGTGTCCACAGCTGTTCGCATTACAGTTTCTGAATGTTTACTTTTTTCTGAAATGTAAACATTGAAACTTAGGACGTTCACAGGGCGTAGCCCGAGGGAATTTTAAGGAAGTGAATAGGCATATGTGTTTCATGGGTTCAAGATCTACCTTTGTGTCAAGTTTCAGCCCAGTCGGTTCAGTAGTTTTTGCGTTTACCCGGAACATCAGACACACAGACAGACAGACAGAAACCCCCACAAAAATCTATATTTTGTATTATATATATATATATATATATATATATATATATATATATATATAATATTATAAAGAAGAGGGGGTTTCTGTCTGTCTGTCTGTGTGTCTGATGTTCCGGGTAAACGCAAAAACTACTGAACCGACTGGGCTGAAACTTTACACAAAGGTAGATCTTGAACCCATGCAACACATATGCCTATTCACTTCCTTAAAATCCCCTCGGGCTATGCCCCGTGAACGTCCTAAGTTTCAATGTTTACCTTTCAGAACAAAGTAAACATTCAGAAACTGTAATGCGAACAGCTGAGGACACTTCCATTTGACAGCTTAAAGAGCTCATTAAACAACAGGGCACAGGGACAGGGTAAAGAAAACGCCTGTGCGAAAGCATCAGCTAGGATATTAGGAAAATGTGATGCAGATTCATGCAGACGTTTATGAAAGCGTGGATTTTGTATTTCATATTTATAAAATCCCTATACATTCAAGCGACGTCAATCAGTAGTATTTTAATTTTCAAAGGATCTCGTTAAATTTGTTCAACATTGTAAAATTAGTATTTTACTAAACTCAAAACCAACTATAATCTGTTAAAGAAATTAATTTCTAATCTAATAGATGATTTTGTTTTGCTTTAAAAAGTACAACTTATTCGCTTCAGTCGAAAGGAATTAAAAGTATCGATTTATAAATAGCATGCTATTAATAATCTCCAAGTTTTCTATCAATGGCCTGTTGGCTAGGTATGAATGAATCACCGCAGGTTAATGCACGCAGGCCGTATCCAGCGAAGAAGAACAATGCAGTATCAACACATTGAGGACGCCGCCTTTCATAGTTTGGCACCCAGTAATTGTAGCAGGATAGACAGGTGAGGACAGCCGTCCTCATAAGAGAACCACGTTATGATTGTTTTAGTAAATTTGATTCGTATAACACGTATTTCATTCTAAACTACAACACTTCACAGCGATATTACAACGACACTTCACCTATATGTAACGTTAAATCGTTTCGATTTTTCAGTGAAAGATCTTTGCAAGAAAATCTGAGAAAAATTGGAATACAACTCCATAAGTTTGTGCAATTTATTTTATAAATTTTTTACCAAACTAAATTGAAATAACTGTTATCCTGTTCTCCCCACGGGGATCCCGCAGTGAAAGTGTAAATCAGAATAAATCTTTAAATGTAAGCAACACAGTACCTTTTGTAGTTTGACATAGACCCAATTAAATATTTCTTGCAAAAATAACATGGGAAATATGAGAACCAGTAGGACAAATTTAGTTGCTTTCGAAACATCTACAGGTATTCCCTTGAATTTGACACCTCAATCGTTAACATTGGTCATTAAATAAAAACGTAGCTGATCACGCCAAAATTCCCTATAAAATTGAGAATTAGGACCACATTCAATTATACATATCTAATACAACTTATAAATTAATGGTTTGTCTTTTGTCCAATTAACTTTTAGTAAATACATTCTGCTGTACATCAAAGTAGATAGATTCTTCCATCAGGGGTGACACCACCGTAAACTGATCGTTGTTAATGCTCAGGCGGGCCAATCTCCCCCAAAGGCAATGTCGCGATTCCCCTAAAACCTGACATGACATTGCCTTTGGGGGAGATTGGCCCGCCTGAGCTGAAACTTTACACAAAGGTAGATCTTGAACCCATGAAACACATATGCCTATTCACTTCCTTAAAATTCCCTCGGGCTACGCCCTGTGAACGTCCTAAGTTTCAATGTTTACATTTCAGAAAAAAGTAAACATTCAGAAACTGTAATGCGAACAGCTGTGGACACTTCCATTTTACAGCTTAAAGAGCAGAAGCGAGAACAGCTGTTTCAGGCTAACTAAAATGCAAATTGCATTGACTAAAGAACGGGTAAAGAAAACCCCTGTGCGAAGAACGGGTATGTCAGCTAGTATAGTCAAAACCAAAGTTAAGTTTTAAAAAAAAATTAGGGTGAAAAATGCAAAAAAATGATTTTTGGAAAATTTAAAACCCCCATAAACCCCCATAGTCCGATTTTTCTGGTTTTCGAACTTAGAGTCATGAATGTTATTTTATACATTTGAGCCAAATTTCATCGAAATCGGAAGTTTCTTACTCAAGTTATCGCATTCACGGACACACACACACAAACATATATATATATATATATATATATATATATATATATATATATATATATATATATATATATATATATATATATAATTTGAACGAATAGTGTTTTTGTCATCTGGAGACCTCAAAACAAAAAATTATCATGGTCTCGGACTTAAGTCTTACCATGAGACCTACGGTAACAGCTTCTTCCCTATAGGGGAAATTCGCTAAAAGGCTACTGTTTACTGGAATGGTAACGCCCTTTTGCTATCCTTTTTAAACCCACATTAAAAAAATTACCTGGGGGTGAGGTTTGGGGAGGGGGAGGGGGATAGAGAGAGGGAAGAGAGAAGGAGAGGGAGATGAGCGCAACAAAACCCACTAAATATTAAAGTTTTTTCAAATATTCGTCAAATAATATATGGTCGAATTTCGACCATTGGGCGGTTTCTAGTAATATTATAAACGAGTTTGCACGCAGCACGCTGACGTGAGGGAAGTGAATTTCCACATAAAAACTCAAAAACTTCAAAATCAGTTTAAAAACATACATGTGTCCAATTTTTATTGAAATCTGAAAACATTGATTTTTTGGCTGTTCTGATACTCCTGGTTATATTTACTTGCAAAGCTGGGAATACAATTTTGCGCATTATAAGGTTAGGAGAGGGTCCAGACAGGCTTGGAAGTAGGCGTGAGGTTGCTGGGGACAATAAAAGTACTCTAACAAAGGAATAACAGGCTTTTCTAGTGTAAAACCCCCATAAGACAACGTACTGTGTTTAGCCGATACACATTTTCTTTAATAACTCGGTAAACATTTATGCTAGAATGACGAGAGAGGGCTTCAAAGTTTCGCCTCACTAATTCCCATCTTTTTACATGAATTAATTTTACATATGGGGCTTTTATGACCTTTTTTGGGCCCAAAAACTCGAAATTTGAAAGATTAATCCCCAAAAAATGGGTTTAGAGTTTTCCGATTGTTTTGCCCAACGAACTTGTCCAACAGATTATAGAAAGGAACGTTCCTACCGAATTTGAAGTAAATCGGACAAAAAATGCGACCGCTAGAGTGCATACACATATATATATATATATATATGTATATATGTATATATATATACACATATATATATATATATAAAATTTTGAACGACCCCCCAAAACGTGTTCAGGGGGTCACGTTAGGCACTTCTATGGTGGTCCCGGGCTTAAGTTTCACCGTGCGGGTCATGCTAATAGTTCACTTTCCAAAGGAAATTCACTAATAACAACGGTTCAGTTAAATTCCAAAACATTCCCAATTTGCGATTTTTATGTAATAACCATGATGTTGTTAAACGGAAATAGCTTGTTAGCGAATTTCCCCTATAGGGAAGAAGCTATTACCGTAGGTCTCATGGTAAGACTTAAGCCCGAGACCATGATAACTTTTTGTTTTGAGGTCCCCAGATGTCCAAAACACTATTCGTTCAAATTTATATATATGTATATATATATCTATCTATCTATATATATATATATATATATATATATATATATATATATATATATATATCTATATATCTATATATGTGTCCGTGAATGCGATAACTTGAGTACAAAACGTCCGATTTCGATGAAATTTAGCTCAAATGTGTAAACTGACATTTATGACTTTAAGTTCGAAAACCAGAAAAATCGGACTATGGGAAGGGGGGTTTATGGGGGTTTTAAATTTTCCAAAAATCAGTTTTTTGCATTTTTTACCCTAAAATTTTTAAAACACTTAATTTAGGTTTAGACCATGTTATAGAGCTTAAAAAAACAAATAATATGGTATTTTGAATTATTAACCTAGGTTAAGTGGTTGCGGAAAAAATCCAAAAAACATGCTCATAAAATCTCCCATGTTAATCTTATGGGAAAAAGGTTTTTGGCTTTTCCTCAGTTAATTTTACTTTAAACTTCACATTTTCTTTTACCAATCACTTCAGCTCCACAAAACAATCATTTTGGTGTTTAAATTGTGATTCTACGTCAAACCGTTGCAGAGATATTGCAAAGTGCTAAACACAGTACGTTGTCCAATGTTATCCTTATGGAGAATAAATAAAATTTGATATCTTGATTATTTATGAATGTATATTGATGAAATTTGGTATGTGGCTTCATGTTGTACTGGTATATTGATAATTGCACAAAAATAAATGTTTTGTTGATTGTCCCCGTAGCAGCTAACCTGCATACTCAGCCCTAATGTTATTCTTATGGAGAATAAGTAAAGTTTTATATCTCCCTTAATTATGAACATAAATTAATAAAACATGGTAAGTAGCTTCACCTGGTTCAGTTAATTAATAATTGCATAAAAACTCATTTCTTATCTTCCTCGTTGCAGCAAACCTGCGTACTCAGTCCTAATGTTATTCTTATGGGGAATAAATAAAATGTAATAAATCACTTATTTATGAATGTATTTTTGTCAAACTTGGTGAGTGGCTTTATGTACTAGTGAGAAACATATCAATGCATTGGCAATTCGCTGAGTACGCAGGTTTGCTGCGACGGGGGGTATTTTTAATTTTATAATTAGCGATAAATCAACGATTTCGGATAATACGTTGAGGAGGGGTGGGATTTAAAAGTTATCATTGGTCTTATCGTGTCAGCAGGTAGAATCGCTGACACAATACATCTGTTGGGACTGGATCCCCCTCTTCATCAGTCAGCCTGAGCTCCAGTCCCCAGCTGCTACCTGCTTCTCCCATAAGGTATGGATGTTAAATTTCAAAGCCTACCCCCTCAAAGGATACGAAATCGTTGATTTATGGTTCATTTTGGTGAACAATAAAATACAAAGCAATTTCAGTGAGCAGAATCTCGATAGTTCACCTATAAAAACTCGTAAATGTTGAATATTTTTTAATTTGATTTAACAAATATTATTTAGGATATCGACCTTTTCACTGAAACCGCTAGGTATTTTCTTGCTCTTTAAAACGAGCCGTAAATCAACGATATGGGATAAACCGTTAAGGAGGGACGGGCTTTGAAAGTTAACGCCAAATGTTTCGTGACTGGAGCCCACTCTTAAAGTATTCACGATTGCAGTCTAAAGGCTCAGAATGAACCGTGACCTTGACCTTGTGAAGGACTCCTTGCGGTAATAACTCTGTCATCAGCTGACAGCGCATGCTTTTAGCGGTAAATCACCTTACGAATGACCCATCCTACTGGTTACCTTCTACGGAGGAGTCCCCATCATCCTATATTATGATAGTGGAAGCATATCATTAATTCTTTACGAGGCTTGGGGAATGTTGTTAGAGAAAATATTGCAAATGCATACCGTAAAAAATGTTATGTTCTGACATTTATTTATGACAAATTATTATAATAAAATAGTTTGACTGAACTGACGGGTTGAACTTACTGATTAGGATTATAGAGGGTGATGCTATAACCTTGATACTGCATTTTCTATGGGTTAGTCAATTTTTGGAGTAGCTATAGGATAACAATGGTTAAAAGGGGGTAAAATAATACATTTTAACGTCTGTATTTGTTTTGTGTTGTATGTCATTTGAAATTTTAAGTTTTGGTAGGAGACACGGTAAATCAAGGTAGTTTTACTATCTAAGGTCTATCCAAGCATAGAAAGCATAATTATTAACCAATGATAAATGGCACCTGGGTCCAGTATATATTGATCTCAAAGTTTTCATTTTGTGTTAAAGAATCACACTATTGTAACCTGCTTCTCGAACTCGAGTTAAATTTATTTTTATTCTTCTTAATCTATCTATAATATTATAAAGAGGAGGTGGTTTCTGTCTGTCTGTCTGTCTGCTATTCCGGGTGAACGCAAAAACTACTGAACCGACTAGGCTGAAACTTTACACATAGGTAGATCTTGAACCCATGCAACACATAGGCCTATTCACTTCCTTAAAATCCCCTCGGGCTACGCCCCGTGAACGTCCTAAGTTTCAATGTTTACATTTCAGAAGAAAGTAAACATTCAGAAACTGTAATGCGAACAGCTGTGGATACTTCCATTTGACAGCTTAAAGAGCAGAAGCAAGAACAGCTGTTTCAAGCTAACTAAAATGCAAATTGTATTGATTAAAGAACGGGTAGAGAAAACCCCTGTGCGAAGAACGGGTACATCAGCTAGCTATTAATTAATACTATTAGTCAGTCGCGGCTTAGCTCGCGATCACAAATAATACTATACTGACATTCCTGTATACATATTGTGTTACCTTTCCAAAGCCAACATGGCCCGCTGATTAACTGCTTTTACTCTATCCAGCTGATTGCTTAAAACTTATAGTTATTTCCCAAGGTTAACCTTATGGGAAAAAACTCAACTTTAAGGGGCCCCAGGGCCTCACTAACAAATTATTTCTCTATAAAAAAAGTTTCCTGCACAACTTCACGTTAGGCTCTTTCCAATGACACCAAAAACATGAAAATCGGTTCAGTAGTTTAGGAGGAGTGATTGTCATAAAAAACCTGCTCACCTATTAAATAATAATTAATATTAATGAACAAATATTAATGTGGGTTCATCTGGTTGTGGCTTATTCTTATTTGCAAAAAAAAACATTTTTACCGATATTTCCTGTACCCCCCCCGGGTTATATTCCTCCCCCCCGTTTGTTGTTTTTGCCCCACCCCCGATTTTATATTTTGCTCCCCCCCTACAATATTAGATTTTTATTTTATGTCCCACCCATTTTATATTTTTGCCCTCCCCATTTTATATTTTTGCCCCCCCCCGATTTTATATTTTTCTCCCCCTCGATATTTATTTTTGCCCCCTTCTGATTTTATAGTTTGCTCCCCCCTCGATTTTATATTTCATATTTTTGCCCCCCCCCGATTTTATATTTTGCTCCCCCCCGATTTTATATTTTGCCCGCCCCCGATTTTATATTTTTCTCCCCCTCGATATTTATTTTTGCCCCCTTCTGATTTTATAGTTTGCTCCCCCCTCGATTTTATATTTCATATTTTTGCCCCCCCCGATTTTATATTTTGCCCGCCCCCGATTTTATATTCCCCCCCCCGATTTTATATTTTTTACCCCCACGATTTTATATTTTTGCTCCCCCCTCAATTTTTATTTTTGCCCCCCTCCACAATTTTATATTTTTACTTTCCCCCCGATTTTTATTTCCCCCCCGATTTTATATTTTTGCTTCCCCCCGATTTTTATTTTTGCCCCCCCCGATTTTATATTTTCGCCCCCTCATTTTATATTCCCCCGATTTTATAATTTTGCTCCCACCCATTTTTATTTTTTCTCCACCCCCAATTTTATATTGTGCTCTTCACCTCTTCGATTTTATATTTTAATTTTTATGTTCCCCCTCATTTTATATTTTTGCCCCCTCCCCAATTTTATAATTTTACTCTCCTCCCGATTTTTATTTTTGCCCCCCCCCCCGATTTTATATTTTGCTCCCCCCCGCCGATTTTATATTTATGCTCCCCCACCCCCGTCACCGATATTTTTTATTTTTTTGTACTTGAGTTCTTTTATTCATAAAAGCGAATCCAAAGTGTTACGTGTACCGATTTGGAGTCGTAACCACACGCCGTTTACTACCCGACAGAGTTCCTCGACTTGGCAACAGGACCCGAACTATCTGCCAGTATATTTCGTTAACTTTGATTTAATTGTCCATTAAACGTGTAAAATTTAATATTAATGTTGTAAAATAATGTGAATTGTTATTTGCTTTAGTTAATCTACCATTTATATACAACCTGTACGAAGGACGGGTACACGGCTAGTTATTTATAGTAAACCTTCGATAGTTCGACACTCGATAGTTCGACACTCCGTGTAGTTCGACACGGGCTGAGGCGACCCACTTACACATTAGCGATCGGTATTTTGTTTTGACACGTTCGCCGGTCAGTGACCGGGACCAGCTCTATTGTTTACGCGGGACTCCCCCAATACCCAAACTATTTTGGCGCATCCTTTCCTGCCCCCCTACCCCTCCACCACCCTCTACCTAAGTAGGTCACGTTGTCAAATCAGTTCGCTTCAGTCGCAGCCGGTTATTAGACACGCTATTATTTCGTAAATCTGTTCAGTTGTTAAAATTCTTTAAAAATACGTAGTTTTTAGTTTGATTGCACCGGTTTGTTTTGTGTGTTTGAAGATGTCGGACAAAAAACGGAAAAGGTGTTTTGTTTCAATGGAGATGAAATTAGACGCACTAAAACGGATTGATAAGGGAGAAAGTGTGAATAAAGTGGCGAGTGAATTAAATGTTGGTCGGTCGACGGTGATTGGATGGAAGAAGACGAGGACTGAAATCGAGTCGTGGTGTTCGAAAAGACTTTGAACGGAATCGATTGTGGAAAGAAAAAGTATGAAAACTTCGGAGTACGAAAATGTCGGTGAAGCACTGATTCAGTGGTTTAGGATACAACGGGATAAAAGAACGCCGATCACAGGACCAATTCTCCAGGAAAAAGCGCTGCAGTTTTACAACGAATTCAAAGGAGAAGGAGAGCCTGATTTTACTGCAAGCAGCGGCTGGTTAGACAGGTGGAAACACAGGTATGGTGTTAAACAACTTAGTATTTGTGGGGAAAAGTTGTCAGCAAACCCAAATAGCGAAAATGAATTTAAAGTCAAATTCCAAGCTTTGATTGAAGAAGAGGGTCTAAGTGGGGAGCAAATATATAATTGTGATGAAACAGGCCTAAATTTCCGAATGCTGCCGACTAAAAGCCTTGCACTCAGAACAGAAAAGGCTGCTGCTGGCTACAAAAAAAGTAAGGAAAGAGTAACCGTTTTAGCTTGCAGCAACGCAACTGGAACCCACAAACTGAAATTAGCTCTTATAGGAAAAGCAAAAAAGCCTAGAGCTTTCAAAAACATAAAAATGAAGGGTGACAGTTTTGATCTCCCTGTTTGGTACAGGCACCAATCCAATGCATGGATGTCTGAGTATATTTTTAATGAATGGTTTTTTAAGCAGTTCGTACCAGATGTTGAGAAACATTTAAAATCCAAGAAAGGCCCTTCTAATTCTCGACAACGCAACGACCCACCCAAGTGTAGAAGTAATTCAGGACGAAGGAATAAAAGCGATGTTTTTGCCCCCTAACGTGACCTCTCTGTGCCAACCAATGGATCAAGGCGTTTTAGTGACTTTGAAAAAGTTGTACAGGAAAAAACTTCTCTCATGCCTTATTCAAGGCTTGGACGAGGGACTCGACTTAGTTGAAAAACTAAAAAGAATCGATATGTTGGATGTCATCGGATGGATATCTCAGTCATGGGAGGAACTCAATCCCTTGACACTAGTGCGTTCCTGGAGAAAACTCTTGGACCATGAAGGAAATGAGTTTACTAAAAACGATCTGAGTGACAATGAACTCGTGAAGTTGATGGAGAAAATTCCAGGCTGTGAAGGAGCTTCGGACGGCGACGTTGAAGACTGGATGAATGAAGATGAAGAGGTGGGGCCTACATCAGACGAAGAAATTGTTGCTGCTTTTAAACAAAAAGATGCCAGTGATGATGAGGAGTCGGAGGACGAGGTGAAAAACAACCCACAACCAAAACTAACTCATAATGAAGGTGTGAAGTTCATCGAGGGAGCCCTCCAGTACCTACAGGAGCAGGGAGCGTCAGCCATGGACATTCTTTGCCTTCGGAGACTACGTGACGAAGCTGCGCGGCAAAGAAATCAGAGTGAAAAACAATCAAAGATCACAAAATATTTTGTCCAGTGATATTTAATGGTTTCTATTGAGATTTAAGTTGAGTAATGACCAGTGCAATTGTTTAGCTTTTTAGTATTTAATAAATTTGGGTGATTTCTATATACAACTTGTGTTTTTAATTTCCTTCTTGTATAAAACTCCATTTACTCCCTATAGTTCGACATTTCGATAGTTCGACACGCCTTAAGTCCACAAAGTGTCGAACTATCGAGGTTCTATCCCGGTCACTTCGTCTACGTCATGTTCAATAAATCCATGAAGATGTTCCAATAACACTCAATTAAGTCGTTCCTTAAATATCACCCTAAAATATTCTACAATTCACGATTTATTTTAATACTAGCTGGCCCAATAGACGTTGTCCTGTCCTAATGTCATTGCATTTTTTATGTAAAAAGCTCATTCATTTTGAAGATCAGCTCGTTCGTTACTCTCACTCGCCTATTAGCGAATTTCCCCTATAGGGAAGAAGCTATTACCGTATTCGGCATGGTAAGACCTAGGCCCGGGACCATGATAACTTTTCATTTTGAGGTCCCTAGACCCCAAAAACACCATTCGTTCGAAACTATTTATATATATGTGTCCGTGAGCACGATAACTCTCGTAAAAAATATCCGATTTTGATGAAATTTGGTATAAACGTGTAAAGCAACATTTATGACTTTAAGTTCGAAAACCAGCCATATCGCTCTATCTAAACGGGTATTTTGGGGGGGTTTGTACCCCAAAAATGGGTTTTTTGAACTTCACACATATAATTTTTGAAATAATCAGATTGCCTACAACATGTTGAGGAAAATGAATCAAAATTAAATTGCAAGTATTAAAATATAAACAAAGCAGACAGTCCCCACGTTTTTTGATAAGAACAATTTGGTCTGTACTGGCTGGAATGAAATTTAAAAAAAATTTAAGTCAATGCCTTTGATTTGAGCCTCGTCCACCCATCATCCGATTGACTAAATGTTCAAAATTTTTCTTTCAAAAATGCTGTTTCAGAATTTAAAATATAGATAAGTAGAAGGTATGTTTTACTAAAAATTAGTTTTATGCATCAAGAAACGTTATCAGAATATACTACGTTGTCTCAATATAATTGTTGTTTCAAATACGGCCATGTGAAATGCTAACAAATTCCAAATCACTTTTGAAAATATTTAAAATTTGTAATCTCCCAACTAACTTCCCTTCGAAGAACAATAAGCGCCTGATCGAAACTGAACTTAAGCATCCGTAGGTCCGGTTATAATCGATTTCACGTTACCACCCCCAGAGACATGTTCGTTAGAGAAGAAACTTCCTTTATCTCCAAATATGATCACTCTATTGTGTGTTTGTTTAGAGAACACAGTCCAAGTCTCTTGTCATTCTGTTGCGCGAGCGGGATTTGACAGGGCCTTGGTTCACTTGTGTGGGCGGAATTCAAAATTGGTTCCCGTTCTCTTTACAGAGACAAAGACAACTGTGAAACCAATTCTAAGTAGAAGTGAAGTTATTAGGCCGAAGTATGGATGAAATAAAATTTACAATTGGTTTGAATGATTTATCTTAATACTTTGAGTGTTAATCTTCTAAAAACATAAAACAAAGTCGGGTTAGCTACACCATTTATAACTCAAAAACTACTGCACCGATTGGCATGAAAATTCATAGGAATTTTCTATATATACCTGGTTAATATATAGGCCTATTTTCGTTTTGAAAATCGTTAAGGGATGCGCCCTACAGCCCTTCAAAGTTTACATGTTATTCTTGTGGAAGAATGTTTTATTTGAACTATTATGTCACATGGGTCTTTTATTGATTTAATTAATTTAAAGAAACAGTTGTTATAAGGATTATATCTAATGTACTTGAAAGGCATAAACAAATGTTAATTATGGAAATAACAAATCTAATAGAATTGCAACTCAAACTCTTTTTGTGATGCCGAAGTTAGCTCTATATAAAAATACCCCCGCCGCAGCAATCCTGCGTACTCAGCGAATTTCCAATGCATAATATATATCTTAATACCACATAAAGCCGCATACCAAGTTCCATACAAATATATTCACAAATAAGCGATACATACAATTTGAATTATTCTCCATAAGAATAACATTAGGGATGAGTACATAGGTTTGCTGAAAAAAGGAACATTGACAATTGGTTTCTATGCAAATATCAATATAACTCAACAAGGTGAAGCCACATACATGGTTTCATCAATATACATTCATAAATAAGCGATATATCCCATTTTGATTAATCTCCATAAGAATATCATGGGGTATGAGTACGCAGGTTTGATGCAACAAGGGCGAAAATAATCGATATTTAGGTAAATATCAATGTAACTCAACTAGGTGAAGTCATATACAAGGTTTTATTAATTTATGTTCATAATTAAGGGGCATTTTAATTTTTCTCCATAAGAATAAAATGGGGACTGAGAACGCAGGTTTGCTGCTACGGGTACCTTTAGCAAAAAAATGTTTTTTGAGCAAATATCAATAGACCACAACCAGATAAAGCCGTATACCAAGTTTCGTCAGTATACGTTCATAAAGAAGCGAGATATAATTCTTGTCTTATTCTCCATAAGAATAGCATTAGACAACGTACTGTGTTTAGCACTTTCAATATCTCGGTGACCGATTGACGTAGAGGAATGATCAAAATACCAAATTGTGTGTGTTTTAAGCTAAATCCAATTGTGGAAATCACAATCTGATTATTTCAAAAATTATATGTGTGAAGTTCAAAAAACCCATTTTTGGGGTACAAACCCCCCCAAAATACCCGTTTAGATAGAGCGATATGGCTGGTTTTCGAACTTAAAGTCATAAATGTTGCTTTACACGTTTATACCAAATTTCATCAAAATCGGATATTTTTTACGAGAGTTATCGTGCTCACGGACACATATATATAAATAGTTTCGAACGAATGGTGTTTTTGGGGTCTAGGGACCTCAAAATGAAAAGTTATCATGGTCCCGGGCCTAGGTCTTACCATGCCGAATACGGTAATAGCTTCTTCCCTATAGGGGAAATTCGCTAATAGGCGAGTGAGAGTAACGAACGAGCTGATCTTCAAAATGAATGAGCTTTTTACATAAAAAATGCAATGACATTAGGACAGGACAACGTCTATTGGGCCAGCTAGTATTAAAATAAATCGTGAATTGTAGAATATTTTAGGGTGATATTTAAGGAACGACTTAATTGAGTGTTATTGGAACATCTTCATGGATTTATTGAACATGACGTAGACGAAGTGACCGGGATAGAACCTCGATAGTTCGACACTTTGTGGACTTAAGGCGTGTCGAACTATCGAAATGTCGAACTATAGGGAGTAAATGGAGTTTTATACAAGAAGGAAATTAAAAACACAAGTTGTATATAGAAATCACCCAAATTTATTAAATACTAAAAAGCTAAACAATTGCACTGGTCATTACTCAACTTAAATCTCAATAGAAACCATTAAATATCACTGGACAAAATATTTTGTGATCTTTGATTGTTTTTCACTCTGATTTCTTTGCCGCGCAGCTTCGTCACGTAGTCTCCGAAGGCAAAGAATGTCCATGGCTGACGCTCCCTGCTCCTGTAGGTACTGGAGGGCTCCCTCGATGAACTTCACACCTTCATTATGAGTTAGTTTTGGTTGTGGGTTGTTTTTCACCTCGTCCTCCGACTCCTCATCATCACTGGCATCTTTTTGTTTAAAAGCAGCAACAATTTCTTCGTCTGATGTAGGCCCCACCTCTTCATCTTCATTCATCCAGTCTTCAACGTCGCCGTCCGAAGCTCCTTCACAGCCTGGAATTTTCTCCATCAACTTCACGAGTTCATTGTCACTCAGATCGTTTTTAGTAAACTCATTTCCTTCATGGTCCAAGAGTTTTCTCCAGGAACGCACTAGTGTCAAGGGATTGAGTTCCTCCCATGACTGAGATATCCATCCGATGACATCCAACATATCGATTCTTTTTAGTTTTTCAACTAAGTCGAGTCCCTCGTCCAAGCCTTGAATAAGGCATGAGAGAAGTTTTTTCCTGTACAACTTGTTCAAAGTCACTAAAACGCCTTGATCCATTGGTTGGCACAGAGAGGTCACGTTAGGGGGCAAAAACATCGCTTTTATTCCTTCGTCCTGAATTACTTCTACACTTGGGTGGGTCGTTGCGTTGTCGAGAATTAGAAGGGCCTTTCTTGGGAGATTCTTGGATTTTAAATGTTTCTCAACATCTGGTACGAACTGCTTAAAAAACCATTCATTAAAAATATACTCAGACATCCATGCATTGGATTGGTGCCTGTACCAAACAGGGAGATCAAAACTGTCACCCTTCATTTTTATGTTTTTGAAAGCTCTAGGCTTTTTTGCTTTTCCTATAAGAGCTAATTTCAGTTTGTGGGTTCCAGTTGCGTTGCTGCAAGCTAAAACGGTTACTCTTTCCTTACTTTTTTTGTAGCCAGCAGCAGCCTTTTCTGTTCTGAGTGCAAGGCTTTTAGTCGGCAGCATTCGGAAATTTAGGCCTGTTTCATCACAATTATATATTTGCTCCCCACTTAGACCCTCTTCTTCAATCAAAGCTTGGAATTTGACTTTAAATTCATTTTCGCTATTTGGGTTTGCTGACAACTTTTCCCCACAAATACTAAGTTGTTTAACACCATACCTGTGTTTCCACCTGTCTAACCAGCCGCTGCTTGCAGTAAAATCAGGCTCTCCTTCTCCTTTGAATTCGTTGTAAAACTGCAGCACTTTTTCCTGGAGAATTGGTCCTGTGATCGGCGTTCTTTTATCCCGTTGTATCCTAAACCACTGAATCAGTGCTTCACCGACATTTTCGTACTCCGAAGTTTTCATACTTTTTCTTTCCACAATCGATTCCGTTCAAAGTCTTTTCGAACACCACGACTCGATTTCAGTCCTCGTCTTCTTCCATCCAATCACCGTCGACCGACCAACATTTAATTCACTCGCCACTTTATTCACACTTTCTCCCTTATCAATCCGTTTTAGTGCGTCTAATTTCATCTCCATTGAAACAAAACACCTTTTCCGTTTTTTGTCCGACATCTTCAAACACACAAAACAAACCGGTGCAATCAAACTAAAAACTACGTATTTTTAAAGAATTTTAACAACTGAATAGATTTACGAAATAATAGCGTGTCTAATAACCGGCTGCGACTGAAGCGAACTGATTTGACAACGTGACCTACTTAGGTAGAGGGTGGTGGAGGGGAGGGGGGGCAGGAAAGGATGCGCCAAAATAGTTTGGGTATTGGGGGAGTCCCGCGTAAACAATAGAGCTGGTCCCGGTCACTGACCGGCGAACGTGTCAAAACAAAATACCGATCGCTAATGTGTAAGTGGGTCGCCTCAGCCCGTGTCGAACTACACGGAGTGTCGAACTATCGAGTGTCGAACTATCGAAGGTTTACTATAAATAACTAGCCGTGTACCCGTCCTTCGTACAGGTTGTATATAAATGGTAGATTAACTAAAGCAAATAACAATTCACATTATTTTACAACATTAATATTAAATTTTACACGTTTAATGGACAATTAAATCAAAGTTAACGAAATATACTGGCAGATAGTTCGGGTCCTGTTGCCAAGTCGAGGAACTCTGTCGGGTAGTAAACGGCGTGTGGTTACGACTCCAAATCGGTACACGTAACACTTTGGATTCGCTTTTATGAATAAAAGAACTCAAGTACAAAAAAATAAAAAATATCGGTGACGGGGGTGGGGGAGCATAAATATAAAATCGGCGGGGGGGAGCAAAATATAAAATCGGGGGGGGGGGCAAAAATAAAAATCGGGAGGAGAGTAAAATTATAAAATTGGGGAGGGGGCAAAAATATAAAATGAGGGGGAACATAAAAATTAAAATATAAAATCGAAGAGGTGGAGAGCACAATATAAAATTGGGGGTGGAGAAAAAATAAAAATGGGGGGGAGCAAAATTATAAAATCGGGGGAATATAAAATGAGGGGGCGAAAATATAAAATCGGGGGGGGGCAAAAATAAAAATCGGGGGGAAGCAAAAATATAAAATCGGGGGGGAAATAAAAATCGGGGGGAAAGTAAAAATATAAAATTGTGGAGGGGGGCAAAAATAAAAATTGAGGGGGGAGCAAAAATATAAAATCGTGGGGGTAAAAAATATAAAATCGGGGGGGGAATATAAAATCGGGGGCGGGCAAAATATAAAATCGGGGGGGGCAAAAATATGAAATATAAAATCGAGGGGGGAGCAAACTATAAAATCAGAAGGGGGCAAAAATAAATATCGAGGGGGAGAAAAATATAAAATCGGGGGCGGGCAAAATATAAAATCGGGGGGGAGCAAAATATAAAATCGGGGGGGGGCAAAAATATGAAATATAAAATCGAGGGGGGAGCAAACTATAAAATCAGAAGGGGGCAAAAATAAATATCGAGGGGGAGAAAAATATAAAATCGGGGGGGGGCAAAAATATAAAATGGGGAGGGCAAAAATATAAAATGGGTGGGACATAAAATAAAAATCTAATATTGTAGGGGGGGAGCAAAATATAAAATCGGGGGTGGGGCAAAAACAACAAACGGGGGGGAGGAATATAACCCGGGGGGGGTACAGGAAATATCGGTAAAAATGTTTTTTTTTGCAAATAAGAATAAGCCACAACCAGATGAACCCACATTAATATTTGTTCATTAATATTAATTATTATTTAATAGGTGAGCAGGTTTTTTATGACAATCACTCCTCCTAAACTACTGAACCGATTTTCATGTTTTTGGTGTCATTGGAAAGAGCCTAACGTGAAGTTGTGCAGGAAACTTTTTTTATAGAGAAATAATTTGTTAGTGAGGCCCTGGGGCCCCTTAAAGTTGAGTTTTTTCCCATAAGGTTAACCTTGGGAAATAACTATAAGTTTTAAGCAATCAGCTGGATAGAGTAAAAGCAGTTAATCAGCGGGCCATGTTGGCTTTGGAAAGGTAACACAATATGTATACAGGAATGTCAGTATAGTATTATTTGTGATCGCGAGCTAAGCCGCGACTGACTAATAGTATTAATTAATAGCTAGCTGATGTACCCGTTCTTCGCACAGGGGTTTTCTCTACCCGTTCTTTAATCAATACAATTTGCATTTTAGTTAGCTTGAAACAGCTGTTCTTGCTTCTGCTCTTTAAGCTGTCAAATGGAAGTATCCACAGCTGTTCGCATTACAGTTTCTGAATGTTTACTTTCTTCTGAAATGTAAACATTGAAACTTAGGACGTTCACGGGGCGTAGCCCGAGGGGATTTTAAGGAAGTGAATAGGCCTATGTGTTGCATGGGTTCAAGATCTACCTATGTGTAAAGTTTCAGCCTAGTCGGTTCAGTAGTTTTTGCGTTCACCCGGAATAGCAGACAGACAGACAGACAGAAACCACCTCCTCTTTATAATATTATAGATAGATTAAGAAGAATAAAAATAAATTTAACTCGAGTTCGAGAAGCAGGTTACAATAGTGTGATTCTTTAACACAAAATGAAAACTTTGAGATCAATATATACTGGACCCAGGTGCCATTTATCATTGGTTAATAATTATGCTTTCTATGCTTGGATAGACCTTAGATAGTAAAACTACCTTGATTTACCGTGTCTCCTACCAAAACTTAAAATTTCAAATGACATACAACACAAAACAAATACAGACGTTAAAATGTATTATTTTACCCCCTTTTAACCATTGTTATCCTATTGCTACTCCAAAAATTGACTAACCCATAGAAAATGCAGTATCAAGGTTATAGCATCACCCTCTATAATCCTAATCAGTAAGTCCAACCCGTCAGTTCAGTCAAACTATTTTATTATAATAATTTGTCATAAATAAATGTCAGAACATAACATTTTTTACGGTATGCATTTGCAATATTTTCTCTAACAACATTCCCCAAGCCTCGTAAAGAATTAATGATATGCTTCCACTATCATAATATAGGATGATGGGGACTCCTCCGTAGAAGGTAACCAGTAGGATGGGTCATTCGTAAGGTGATTTACCGCTAAAAGCATGCGCTGTCAGCTGATGACAGAGTTATTACCGCAAGGAGTCCTTCACAAGGTCAAGGTCACGGTTCATTCTGAGCCTTTAGACTGCAATCGTGAATACTTTAAGAGTGGGCTCCAGTCACGAAACATTTGGCGTTAACTTTCAAAGCCCGTCCCTCCTTAACGGTTTATCCCATATCGTTGATTTACGGCTCGTTTTAAAGAGCAAGGAAATACCTAGTGGTTTCAGTGAAAAAAGCTCGATATCCTAAATAATATTTGTTCAATCAAATTCAAAAATATTCAACATTTACGAGTTTTTATAGTTTTTGTTCAACTATCGAGATTCTGCTCACTGAAATTGCTTTGTATTTTATTGTTCACCAAAATGAACCATAAATCAACGATTTCGTATCCTATGAGGGGATAGGCTTTGAAATTTAACATCCATACCTTATGGGAGAAGCAGGTAGCAGCGGTGACTGGAGCCCAGGCTGACTGATGAAGAGGGGGATCCAGTTCCAACAGATGTTGCGGTTCTGCCTGCTGACACAATAAGACCAATGATACCCCCGTCGCAGCAAACCTGCAGACTCAGCGAATTTCCAATGCATAATATTTGTCTGAATTCCACATAAAGCCGCAAACCAAGTTTCATAAAAATATATTCACATATAAGCGATTTTAATTATTCTCCATAAGAATAACATTGGTAATGAGTATGTAGGTTTGCTGAAACAAGGAACAGAAACAATTGGTTTTTATGCAAATATAAATAGAATTTAACTAGGCGAAGCCACATACTAAGTTTCATCGATATGCAATCATAAGTAAGCGATATATGCCATTCTAGTTATTCTCCATAAGAATAACATGGGGGCTGAGAAAGCAGGTTTGCTGCAACTAGGAACAGAAAAATGGGTTTTTAAATAATTATCAATATAACTCAACCAAGTGAAGCTACATACCAAGTTTTATTAATTTATGTTCATAATTAAGGGAGTCAGTACATTTTACTTATTCTCCATAAGAATAACATGGGGGCTGAGTACGGAGGTTTGCTGCTACGGGAATAATAAAAAAATCAATTTTTTTTGCAAATATCAATATACCAGTACTACTTGAAGCCACATACCAAGTTTCATCAACATACATTAATAAATAATCGAGATATCAAATTTTATTTATTCTCCATAAGGATAACATTGGACAACGTACTGTGTTTAGCACTTCGAATATCTCTGCAACGGTTGGGCGTAGAATCACAATTTAAACACCAAAATGATTGTTTTGTGGAACTGAACAGATTGGTAAAAGCAAATGTGAAGTTTACATTAAAATAAAGTGAGGAAAAGCCAAAAACCGTTTTCCCATAAGATTAACATGGGAGATTTTATGGGCAGGTTTTTTTGGATTTTCTCCGCAACCACTTAACCTAGGTTGATAATTCAAAATACTATATTATTTGTTTTTTTAAGCTCTATAACATGGTCAAAACCAAAATTAATTTTTATAAAAATTTAAGGGTGAAAAATGCAAAAAACTGATTTTTGGAAAATTTAAAACCCCCATAAACCCCCCTTCCCATGGTCCGATTTTTCTGGTTTTCGAACTTAAAGTCATGAATGTCATTTTACACATTTGAGCCAAATTTCATCAAAATCGGACTTTTTTACTCAAGTTATCGTGTTAACGGACACATATATAGATATATAGATATATATATAGATATGTATATATATATATATATATATATATATATATATATATATATATATATATATATATATACATATATATAAATTTGAACGAATAGTGTTTTTGGCATCTGGGGACCTCAAAACAAAAAGTTATCATGGTCTCGGGCTTAAGTCTTACCATGAGACCTACGGTAATAGCTTCTTCCCTATAGGAGAAATTCGCTAATAACTTTTAAATCCCACCCCTCCTCAACGTATTATTCGAAATCGTTGATTTATCGCTAATTATAAAATTAAAAACAAGCTATTTCCGTTCAACAACATCATGGTTATTACATAAAAATAGCAAATTGGGAATGTTTTGGAATTTAACTGAACCGTTGTTATTTATAATTTTACTAGAAACCGCCCAATGGTCGAAATTCGACCATATATTATTTGATGAATATTTGAAAAAAGTTTAATATTTAGTGGGTTTTGTTGCGCTCATCTCCCTCTCCTTCTCTATTCCCTCTCTCTCTCCCCCTCCCCCTCCCCAAACCTCACCGCCAGGTATTTTTTTAATGTGGGTTTAAAAAGGATAGCAAAAAGGGCGTTACCATTCCAGTAAACAGTAGCCTTTTAGCGAATTTCCCTATAGGGAAGAAGCTATTACCGTAGGTCTCATGGTAAGACTTAAGTCAGAGACCATGATAATTTTTTGTTTTGAGGTCCCCAGATGACAAAAACACTATTCGTTCAAATTTATGTATTTATGTATTTATGTATTCGTTCTATATATGTGTCCGTGAATGCGATAACTTGAGTAAGAAACGTCCGATTTCGATGAAATTTGGCTCAAATGTGTAAAATGACATTCATGACTCTAAGTTCGAAAACCAGAAAAATCGGACTATGGGAAGAGGGGTTTATGGGGGTTTTAAATTTTCCAAAAATCAGTTTTTTGCATTTTTTACCCTAAATTTTTTTAAAAACTTAATTTTGATTTCTACCATGTTATAGTGCTTAAAAAAACAAATAATTTAGTATTTTTAATTATTAACCTAGGTTAAGTGGTTGCGGAGAAAATCCAAAAAACCTACTCATAAAATCTCCCATTTTAATCTTATGGGAAAAAGGTTTTTGGCATTTCCTCAGTTTATTTCAATTTAAACTTCACATTTGCTATTACCAATCTGTTCAGTTTCACAAAACAATCATTTTGGTGTTTAAATTGTGATTCTACGCCCAATCGATTGCTGGGATATTCAAAGTGCTAAACACAGTACGTTGTCCAATGTTATCCTTATTGAGAATAAATAAAATTTTATATCTCGATTATTTATAAATGTATCTTGATGAAACTTGGTATGTGGCTTTACGTAGTACTGGTATATTGATATTTGCAAAAAAATTGATTTTTTGTTGGTTATTCCTGTAGCAGCATACCTGCGTACTCAGCCCCCATATTATTCTTATGGAGAATAAGTAAAATGTAATGACTCCCTTAATTTTGAACATAAATTAATAAAACTTGGTATGTAGCTTCACTTGGTTGAGTTATATTCATAATTGCATAAAAACCCATTGTTTTGTTCCTTGTTGCAGCAAACCTGCTTACTCAGCCCCCATGTTATTCTTATGGAGAATAACTAAAATGCAACATAGAACTTATTTATGATTGAATATTGATGAAACTTGGTATGTGGCTTCGCCTAGTTAAATTATATTTATATTATCATAAAAATCAATTGTTTGTGTTCCTTGTTTCAGCAAACCTACGTACTCATTACCAATGTTATTCTTATGGAGAATAATTATAATCGCTTATATGTGAATATATTTTAATGAAACTTGGTACGCGGCTTTATGTGGAATTCAGACAAATATTATGCATTGGAAATTCGCTGAGTACGCAGGTTTGCTGCGACGGGGGTATTTATTTATGCCTGAAACCTCTCCACCCATTCTCTTCCCAGCCCTCATCCTTCCCCCTCACAAACAGGTTTAATTTTTTTAATGTGGAGGTAAAAAGGAGAATAGAAGGGTGTTACCATTCCAGTATCTAATAGTATTTGTATTTGCATTATGCCTGAAACATCTGTTCTCCCCGTTTTACAAGCATTTGTTATATCAACAGCTGTAAAATATAGAATAATTTAATAATTTACTGCACTTCCATAAGATTAACATTTAAACTTTGAAAACCTGCGAGGCGTAGCCCTGAGGTCCGATGTAAATTATAATGGGGTTCTGCTCATCTACAGGACACTAACTTTCTAACGGAATGCGCGAATTTCTCCTACGATGCACACAAGCTGAGAAAAAAGGAGGACAAGTTTTGTGCTTGCCTATTAATATAAAGATAACTCTGCTTCCTAGGTTTTTGTTCTTTAAAATTCAGGTGTATACCATAAATTTCGGGTAAGTCATTAAGAGGAAACTGATTTAAATTTGTTCGTCTTACGGATGAATCAGATAGAAAAGCGAACAGTTTCTTAACTACTTTATTTTAGACGGCGTTAGCTTATCAAACGTAATCCTGCACAGCCATTCAACAAGCTAAATTAAGTACACAGTGTAGTGTAATATATTATCTGCATATTTAAAAAATCCTGCTTTCTGTTCACTCACTTCCTGAAGTTAATACTTAACCGATTTTGATGATTAATTTTTAATTTAAAAAATAATTTCAATTTCTAAGTCGCTGTGGAGCCATAATTTCGTTTCAGGCCCCAGGGCTCTGCCCCACGGGACTTCCAAGTTCTCATGTTATTCATATGGAGGAGAGTTTTATTTGGTTTATGTCACATGTGTGTTTCTTAATTCAATAAACAGCTGTTATAAGGATTATATCCGCAAATGTTTGCGGGAGAGCTACTCGTACATATGAATATCAATTTTACCCGGTTGACAAGAATTATGTGTCAAATTATAGGGGATAATGTAAAGATTTGCCAAATTTCTTCAGAATCCGCGTTTGTTTTTAGGGTTATGCCCACAACCCTTCAAAGTTGCAATGTTAATCTTACGCAATTGAGCATTTGCCAGCTGTTGAAGGTAACAAAACACAGTACAGAAGCAAGATCATCTGTTTTAAGCTAACTTCTGCAATGTCACCACAATTTAAACTGCTCGAATTCGAGCAGCTGGATTAGCTAGTCCTATTTGTATACACAGTTGAAACGCTGAAATAGCTGTTTTAAATTAACTTCTGAAATGGCATCACAACTTAAACAGCTCGAATTCAGGCAGGTGGATTTGCTAGTTTACACTTATTGTTCCTCGCTCTGCTAGTCTGGTACACAGACTTCCACCGCAGTCCGACTGTGGGAAATGACACGCACATTGCTGGGCTGATTGCGGCCCGGGGGCTCATCAGAGCCACTCCGACAGACAAGAGTCCGTTGGTCAAAACAAAACGACACCCGGGGAGTTCCCGACTGAGGATGTCGGCGCCGAGGGGCCAAAATGCGCCGCGGCGCCGAGGGGAGCCATCGTAAACTGTGCGGGGAACCGCCAAAAGAGGGGTCATCTGTGTCCACGTAGTAGCGATTCCTAAGAGGGGGATATTTATGTATCTTTAAAATAAAGCGACTACCAACAATTTCGGATAATCCGTTGAGATGGGGCGATATTTGAACGTTAACATTGGTCTTAAAGGAGAATCAGGTAGAGACGTGAACTATTTTGTGACTGGGGTCCAATTTACACAAACACGGCTTTTCGGATGTTGCAAGAAGACATTAAGCAAATTAGAAATTAGAAAAATGTATTGATGATAATTTTATATTGATTGATTATGTTGATTTATATTTATATTGATGGTAATATTGGTCGTAAGATTTGTAATGGATGAATTATTACTTTGGTAAAAATATAATGCAAACAAAAACAGATTATAACAGTACTAATGGTCCTGTTGCTCGAATCCGAGCAAGCTTTTACCCAAGGAAAGAGTTCGTCAGTTAAAGTTCGTCGGCCTCCTCCTCTTGGCCGTCCTGGTCGACGTCTTATAGTCTTCATTATGTCGAACGTTTTTTTGGTTATATTTTGATTTTGTGCAAATAAAAACTGGTGTTTTGTTTCCAGCTGTACGTTCAATAACCATTTTTCAGGGTCAGATTTTATTTGTTTAACCACTTCCTTAAATAAACAGCTGATTTCTCGATCGTTGGTTTGTAACTGCATATTATGTCTATGGGGAAAATCGCGACTTTGACCCCATATTTTCCCATGTCCACGGTGACTTTTATAAATTTTTTTAATTGATGGCAAAACTTCATGCTAAGACCTTTCTAACGACACCTTGGACATGGTGATCGGTAGTACCACCGCTCCAAAGTAATTATGACAAAAATATGCCTAGCGTATTAAAAATATAGATACAACTTGGGACACAATGCTAGTATAGTTTAATTGAACAAAATGTATTAAAACATAAAAAATACTAAATTATTGACAAACAGTAGACCATAATGCCAAAAATGCAGGAAAAAACAATGTTTAAAAACAAGTAATAAATGACATTAATAACCGACACTGTTCGCTTAGTGAACAAAATATACTATTACCAATAGAATTAAAGTCAACTCGTGGACATGTTGCTCTAAATCGAGCAGTCAGCTGTGCTTACTGTTTACCTGTATTTTACTGTATCATCGCCTGTTTTAGAATGCAACTGAATTAAAATTATTCCCCATTTTAATCTTATGGGGGAAAAAACAAACTTTGAGGGCGGCCTTTGCCCTTCATATTAAAAATATCGAAAATTGAAAACCACTTTGCACAAATACGAATCTGGGTCAGTTTTTGACTAATCGTCAAAATCGGTCCAGGAATAACGGAGGACTTCTGTTTACAAAAATCGGCTTAGTGTATTGTAGATATAGGTAGATGTTATTTTATTATTTAAGCAATACATAAAAAATATAATACCGCATAACACAACGTTTGATAGAACAACGACCTTGGAGTTATAAACTGTATAGTGACTGAAGATTAGTTTATTTCTAATTAAGGATCAGAGATACGATGATTTGTTTATAGAATAAACTGACACTGTAGGAATGTTTGTGTTATTTGGAGGCGACAGAGTGATCCTATGTTCTAAAACTAAACTATTGTTCGGGAATTGTAGTTTCGCGACCTGTGTATCAGCAGATAAGTAGATGCTGAACACAAACTCCGCCTCCGAGTCACATTCGTCAGACGCTCATCCGAGGGTGGCGAGCCGTAACATTCTTTCAGATACGCTAATAAGTTTGCAAAACCAAAAAGGACTTAAAAATTTTTCGATTATCTCTCAAGAGTTTGAGTGCATTTGAAATGATAATCATATCTGTCCCACATGTAGTGAAAAACTGGATAATGTCAGATTTAACAGTTAGCCATATCCAAATAAATGTGTGTGATGAATAAAACCGAAACTTTAAATAAAATTAGTTGCCCATACAGAGAAGTATTTTCAGGCACCAAACTACTTACTGCTAGGGTATTTGCTTTCACGGATATTCTATCCTATTATCTAACTATAAATATGAGTAAGGTTTGTTAATTTGCTTAGTTGCAACTCTGATTTCAAAAACGGCTCCAACAATTTCCTTAAAGTGTTGTGTTTGGAATTAACTAATGTATAGGTTTAAAATTAGACCAGATGGGTCCCATCCCCAGGAAAAATCTAATTTATAAAAACCTAGAAAATATTAAAAAATATATTGGGCTTTGAGTTTAAAATGGAAACAAAATAATCATAACAATTGTTCAGTTAACAACCAGTAAACTACCAAAATAATTCTTAAGTTTTTTGTTTTGTTCCTTATCCTTTATTCTGGCCTTATGACAAAAAAATCCCATTGCTAGCCATAAAACATACACATTTTAAATGATCATAATAGCATTTAATTTACAGATAGATATAACTAAAATGTAATATAATTGTTTAAATTTTGATGGCTCTAGATAAAATGAAGTTCAAAAGTGCTTGAGCTGAATATGGTCGATTGATCCAGCTTCTTCTCGACATTCACAAAGTGGATCATTTATAATTTTGATTCTGTGGAGATGTTCCGGAAAAATAATGAGGTAGCCAATTCTAAAACGTGAAATGATTTGAATTTTGATCTTGTTGTTTTGAATTTTGAAAACCAAGTAGGAATTGTAACTTGAGGCTTCAATCCAAACCCTCTGCTGCCCTTTGTGACTTGTGTAGCCTCCCAATCCTCTTGCCACTGTAATTTAGATTTATTGGGGACGAACGAATTCATGTCGTTGTAGCTAGGCAGAAACGAATTAATAATATTGTTAAAATGTTACGCATCTTTAACTTTTGTTATTTTTAATCCACTTACTCCCTTTTATGCTAATGTGAGAAGGTGTCCTAAACAAAATTAATTCGTACTTCAAATTTAATAATTTTGTAAACTGTTGTCTGATTTCTTATTCGATGTACGCAGATTTGGAATTAAATTTATAATTTTGGAAGGACAGAAGAATACTTTTTGAATCAGATAGAATTATTATTTTAATTGGTGGTAGCATTTCTACGTACTTCATGGTAGTAGAATATTTGTCAGAAGAATAACTAGAATAGTGTTCATTTATTCTGAATTACATAACCTTTTTTGTTGGTTTTATCACACACACAACTTCGGTCGTCAGATTTTGTAGTTTAAGTATCAAAATATGTTACATCACGGTTCAAAACATAGTTTAAATATATTTGTATTTTTTTATATTTGTTGTCTATCAAATACTAACTCATGCTTTTGTAAATTTATCACATTTTCTTATTGTTTTGTAACTAACCAGATTGTAAATAAAGTATGTATGTTAAAAAAGTATCAACATGTGGTTTCAAAGAGCAGTGAATACAACCGTTGAATAGAGCCTACTTATAGTCCTAGAGTGGTCATATCCAAAATAAACCAAATGTACATATTATTGAAATACTATCTGAAATTACATTGAACTATAATAACAACTGGAGTCACCTTGTACATGCAGGAAAGAGTTGCATGAGCGAAGCAAATCTGCTCGTCATTAGAGGGGCATTGTGACAAATTACTCCAGTCATATTCAACAAACTGACCTCCTCCGACCAAAGCTCGACCCCCCTAGTACTTAAACTTATTACTGCACTAATCTAAGTGGTTTCCTTTGTCAACACGACGCTACGTTCATGTTAACAGGTAGGCGAGAGCGTGGTCTATCTCTGGAATGCTCCGACCTTCTGCTAGTTGCTGTTATTGTTTTGGCCGTAAAGGAGCAGTTGGAGACGGTTGAACGAAACTGAGTAGCCTCCAGTATGGCACTCTCGTTAGAAACTGCGGGTTCTGACTGTGAGTGGAAAATAAGTCCGCCGTTCTGAGGGATGTGGTCCAGGCAAAGTTGTAAAAACAACACAAACTAAAAAATAGACCTGTACTGAGAACGATTTTTACTGCTTTTTCAGTTCTCTGTTTTAGCTTATTTTACTACCTAAAACAAATAATATCTAAATTCAAATTTGTCTGAAAAAAACTGTAAATTCCTGAATGAATCCACCGACTGAGCAATTCCGTTTAGTTCCAAGAAAACAAAGCACACTCTAAGCTATAAGTATCACTCCACGAAAATAAAAACAACCGTCCTGAAAGTTGACAAAAGGTACTTTTGTCACAAAATGGTTAAAATGGCGGGAAAATGAGCCGCGTCGTGGTTGATGGAGTCATAAAGGCGTTCATGCGTGAAACGTTAACTTAACCTGACGAGACCGGGGGTCACCCGCCACCTTGACCCTGTGACCGGGGGCGGGGGCGGCATGGGAGCGAGAAGCGGGGAAACCAGGAGTGCGGAGGTGGGTTTGCAGCTGACGCAAAATTGCTAGAGCAATTTATTTTTCTTCATGAACCAGGATGAATTCTCTCCCACCACTTGCAGTTTTATTGCAGCTGAAATAATTATTTCATGAATTTATTGCATGAGACTTGTTTGTGTATCGCAATTTGACAGTTAATTGAAGCTGTGAGATCAAAACTACGTAGACAATCAATCATAGACCTACAGAACATTATGTCATATTATTGTAGATTAATCGTTCACAATAATATTCTTGAAATTGCTTCTCTCCTTCAAAGGTCTTCTTTTTGTAATTGTTGTGTAACTTTATGACTGACAGAAATTATATATAAGGTAATTTACTGTTTATGTGTTTATCTAAATTGAAACGTGGGATACTAATTAACGCCCACACGCCGCACTCTGGTCTGTCGGCTTTATCAGGAAAGAAAATGTTTGGGATTTTTTCTTTTTGGTACCAGTTTCATTTTTAAGAATAGGGTTTAATTGTGTATTTGTAAACTGACAGTGGCATCAATTTTTAATTAAGAGTTTTAAGAGCCTGATGATATGGAAGATATGAACATTGATAACTCTTTATAGAGACTTGACTAATTGACGGAACAGTTAAAGTTAAATAACTATGTTATTACCTTAAATACATCTTTTTGTTGGTCTTGATAATTATGATTATCTGAAATGAAGTTATTTAAATACAAACCCATCACAATTTCAGTTTAATGAATTGGTATGCATTTAGAAAGGTGTTTTTATTTTTGTTCTTGTAAAACTTCAACCCCTTCGAGAATTAACTACCGAAAATCTCACATTCTAATGAACGTTCTTACCCTTTGCCATTTACAAACATTGGAGACTGAATCATATCAAGAACCTATACAATCATAATTTAAAAATGTTTGAAGCAGAAATGAAATTTGTTACTTTATCTTATAACTATCTTTGGTACAATGTTTTAAAATTATGGATTTTAATAATGTGAATTTCCCCACAAAAAATCACCTTATAGGTTTTGGTTGTTTGTTGCATTGGCAAGTACAATTCCAAATACCTCCGTCGCAGCAAACCTGCATACTCAGGGAATTTCCAATGGAGATATAAATGTCTTAATACTACATAAAGCCACTTACCAAATTTCATACAAATATATTCTCAAATAAGCAATATATACAATTTTATTTATTCCCCATAAGAATAACATTGGGGCTGAGTACGCAGGTTTGCTGGATCAAGGTACACAAAAAATAGATTTTTATGTTAATATCAATATAACTCAACTAGGTGAAGTCATATAACAGTTTTTATTCATTTATGTTCATACTTAAGGGAGACATTGCATTTAATTATCATCCATAAGAATAACATGGGGCTGAATACGCAGGTTTGCTGCTACGGGAGCCTTTGAAAAAAAATTGGTTTTTTTAGCAAATATCAATGCACAACAACCAGTATACCAAGTTTCGTCAGTGTACGTTCATAAATAAGCAAGATAAAAAATGTTCTTTTCCTCCATAAGAATAACATTAGACAACGTAGTGTCATTGACTATGAATACTTCAGTATTTATAGTCAATGGTACTGTGTTTAGCACTTTCAATATCTCGGTAACCAATTGACGTAGAGGAATGATCAAATTACCAAATTGTGTGTTTTTTTAAGCTGAATCGTTTTACACGTTATACCAAATTTCATCAAAATCGGATAATTTTTACAAGAGTTATCGTGCTCACGCACATATATATATATATATATATATACCGTAGTCGGCATGGTAAGTCCTAGGCCCGGGACCATGATAACTTTTCGTTTTGAGGTATATATACAGTTTCGAACGAATGGTGTTTTTTGGGTCTGGGGACCTCAAAACGAAAAAGTTATCATGGTCCCGGGCCTAGGTCTTACCACGCCGACTACGGTAATAGCTTCTTCCCTATAGGGGAAATTCGCTAAAAGATCTGAAACTAAACCAGGTCAGCTATGGATGCAGAGTTAGATCGGTAGAGGAGTACAAGCAACAAAGAAGTAGTTAAATATGCTCGCATCTACAAGTTCTAAGCTCTAAGTTTTAATCATCATACACGCTTGCTCTATAGTTGCTTAACTAAAATCTCCATCAAACTTCCATCACAGGTATGTACCTTTGAGATATTTTACGGCTATTATATTGCACAACCTCAAGTATTGTAATATCGTACTTCTGAGGACTTTTATTTCAGATCATTGAACCTACTTTAACGGTTATTTTCTCTCCAAAACAACTTGTAAGACAGGAATAAACGTGGTAGACAATAAAAGTCTTTGTGGTGAGAATTGTGGCTGCTGAAGTAAATTTTACGCTTACACGTCCACAAATCTCAAGTCTCGCTTCTCCTTTTAAGGCAAACTGTTGGCAACAACTGCCGGGTGGACGAAATATTACCTCGTTCATGCAGGAAACAGCGTTGCCCATTAAATGAAATGAATGTTGAAATTCTGTTTTATTTTTCTAGAGGCGTTAAAACAATTTCCGGTTATGATGTTCTGGTTATTTATGAGGGTATATTGAAGTGATTGCCTGCAACCGCGCAATACCCAATCAGAAGTGAGCCTAGTACCAGACTGAAATGTACCCGAAAGCAATGCGAGGTCGTTTTTGAATATAGCTCTATCCTATGGACCTAAAAATTTACAATTTTACTAGTTTAGTCATCATCATTATCTTAACTGGCAAGCACAAACTGTTCCTCCTTTTTTCTCAGGGTGTGAGAATCGTAGGAGAAACGCACGCATGCCATTATAAAGGTATTGTGGAGCAGATGAACAGAAGATCCCTTATGATTTACATCGGCCCTCAGAGCTACGCCCCACAGGCTTACAAAGTTTCAATCTTAATCTTATGGGAGAACAGTAATAATGAAACTGTATATTTGACAGCTGTTTTTAAACACAACAGCAAGATCAGCTGTTTCAGGCATAATGTAAATAAAAATACTACTGGCTACAGGAGTGACAACGCCCTTCTGTTATCTGTTTTAACTCAACATTTAAAAACAAATCAAAACTGTGGGAGGGGTAGGGGGATGGGGATGGGGAAAGGGGAAGATAGAGCAACAGAACCACTAGACACTAGATAATAAACTAACTTAAGTTAAGCATCATGGCACTCGTTCAAATGATTTTGTTTAATTGCTAATGCAGGATAATAATTATGTGATCAAACATTCACGCAAACAGCCATTAATTATTCGTCAATTAATTTGTGGTCAATTTTCGATGATAGGGCGGTCGATAGTTATGATAAATAAAATGCAGAATATCTAATTAAAATAACAGACAAATCAAGTAGCAAAACTCATATCATGGAAGGGAATGAGCCAAAGAATGAGTCTTTACAAGACTTTACTCCAAAGTCCGGGGAGAATTCTAAGATATGAGTTTGTTTTACGTAAAGACTATTAACCTGGAAAAATTATTTGTTTGGCATGTAATTGAACAAATCATTCGTCGTATAAATTTCTACTGAAATCAGCTTTGGAGACTATAAACAAGTCTCTACACATAAACTCTAGACTCTAGACGACCATGAACAAGTCCTACTTTGACTTTCTCTTTCATTCCTCGCAGAAATTCCAAAATTCCTTAATTTTCTTACCAACTCTGGAAACGATACAACCAAATACCACCACTATTACCAAATCAATTAAATTCAATTAATTCCACTCCTCGTAGTAATTTCTTAATTGTCTTATTAGATTTGGAGGCTATACAAGCATAAATAAATCCTACTTTTACTTTCTCTTTCATTTAGCGCTGGGCCGAATTCCCTGAAACGAGATAAATCACCCTCACACTTATCCGCGGTGGCGTAGGCCCAGGAGACTGCAGGTATCGTTGCACTCTAGGTGCGGCAAGGCTGTCCAAGGCCGTCGGCCGTGTGAGTCAGCCGTCGGCCCATACAAGGGACTACCGGGGAGGCGGAACAACACATAGGACTTTACTTTATTACATCCAAGGCAATCGCAGGTGTCAACTTAAAGATCATGATGCACAAAAGTATCAGAGCTTGGTTAAAATGGTACACGATTTGTAGTGGACCTTTTTCCTAGCTGGCAGTTTTACAACGTTAAAGCATAGCTCTAAGTCTGTGTTCTCTAGTGGGTTGATTTTCTGCTTTAATCTATACTTTGTCTTTTCTACTCTAGTATTCGTACTTTTACCTGTCACAATTTGCACTGATAATAAATTCCGTAATTTCGATCTATAAACTTATTTTACATTTAAATCGCTTTGAAAGCATGCCATTAAATTGGTATCCAGATGCCAAAAACACCATTCGTTCAAATTTGTATGTATGTATATATATATATATATATATATATATATATATATATATATATATATATTATAAATATATATATATATGTGTGTGCGTGCGCTTGTGTGTGTGTGTGGGTCCGTAAGCACGATAACTCTCGTAAAAAAAGTCCGATCTTGATGACATTTGGTACAAATTGTGTAAAGTACCATCTATTTGAACGAGTTCGAAAACCAGATGAATCGCACCATCCAAAGGGGGTTTTTGAGGGGTTTTGTACCGCAAAAATGGTTTTTTTGAGGTTTTCCCATGTAATTTTTATTTAAATCAAATTTTAATTTATACCATTGAATTCAAATTACAAAAACAAACAATTTGGTATTTTGATCATTGCTCTACGTCAATTGGTTACTGAGATATTGAAAGTGCTAAACACAGTACGTTGCCTAATGTTATTCTTATGGAGAAAAAGAAAATTTGTATATCTCGCTTATTTATGAACATAAACTGACGAAATTTGGTATATTGCTTCATCTGGTTGTGGTTTATTGTTGTTTGCACAACAAAGTTTTTCGCCTATGGTTCCTGTAGCAGCAAACCTAGGTACCGGTACTTGGTCCCCATGTTATTCTTATGGGAAATACTTAAAATGTTATATATCGCTTATTTATTAATGTATATGGATGAAACTTGGTATGTGACTTCACTAAGATTAGTTCTATTGATATTTGCATAAAAACCCATTATTTTGCGTTCCTTGTTGCAGCAAACCTTCGTAATCATCCCCTATATTCTTATGGAGAAAAATTAATATTTTAAATATCGCTTATTTGTGAATATATTTCTTATGAATCCTGCTAAGTGTTTTAATGTGTTACATTATATATATTCATTGGAAATTCGCTGAGTATGCAGCTTTGCTGTGACGGGGGTATTTATATCCTTCCGGTAACTGAGATGTCAGAACTATTTCGTGTTAATAGCTAAGAAACCCTTACCTTACTTTCGATCAGTTTAACACCCCATATCTTGAGACTACCGCAAAAACACAAGTCAAAGAAACATCCTGAACAACTACGCAAAATGAACGAGCAATTCACATACTCGCTACTCATTCTGATTTATAGTGTAGAGAAACGACTTGGTTACGAGCAACAAAAGAAGTTTGCAACCACATGTCTGATGACCCCGACCAGCTGAGCCATATGCGTGACAAGATGTGTAAAATAACAGTCATTTGACAGTCATTAAAATGACGATCATTTGACAGTCGTCGGTTCCCGCGGCAATCAAATGATGACTTCATCAGTGAACCATTCCTCCTCGGCGTTGCCTTCGTCGTAGCGCTGTTTTACTAAGGGAAATTGGAAGAATGTTTTTATTTGTTAACAAGTAAACATTTTTACTTGGATTCTGTATGCCAATGATAGTTTTTAATGATTCTGTTTTTTCTTGGATTCTGTTTTTTAATGATAGTTGCAGCTTATTCTTACATACGCATAGTTGTATAGTGTTTCATAATGTATATAATTTACATAATATCATGTAATTTAATAGCAATCATTACTTTTAAGTACGAAGAGGGAAAATTTTTCTCTGGATAGTCAGTCAGTTTGTTCAGTTTGTTTAATTAATTTTGACTGATTTGTTTGTAAGGTAATTTGTTCCCCTGACAAATTACTGGCTTAGTATGTATTTTGGATTTCCGTTTTTTCCTGTTCAACTCATAAAATCGTAGACATTATTTTTCATTGTAATTGTACCTACGATGCTGACCTTCGTAAACACTGATTGAATGTTTTGTGTAATTACATCCTTATACTGTAATTTATTTATTTTACTGAAATTATTTACGACCCAGTAAAAAATTCTAGGCTTGATTTAATTAAATATATAGTATTTTTTAATTACATTGGTCTAGCGGATCCATTTATACTCGATTCGATCAAATGGTACCCAGCTCATTTACTTTAATTTTGGTTTATATTGTGATGCATTCCAGAAGTTGATTCGAAATGGCCGTTCTTGCTTCTGTCTTATGAATTCCTTTAGTATCAATGTCTGTTAAATGTTTATTTAAATAGATTTATATTCTTCCATAAGATTAACATTGGAACTTTGAAAGCCCAAGGGTCGGAGCCCAAGGTGGATATTTTGCAATACCCCCAAAGGCACATCTAATAACGTCACAGAAAAAGAATTTCGTAAGTGCGTTTCTTTGTGATAACACATAAACAATCAATCAATACCTAACAGTTTTGCTGGTAACATGGTCACAACAGTTATTATTCTTTGTAAAAATAGACTGGCAAATTCAGTATTTACGACTAAAAATTGATTTGAGATCCAGATTCAGACCCTCGGACGATTAACCACTTGGCATTTGACCCCCAAAACTGTCCAAATGGATGGAATGTCGCCAGCCGATTGATCGTCAAGCCATCCACGAGTCAAGGACAGTCGTCAAATCGTGGTTAAGTATTTGTTTTTATGTTCACCTCGTTGACTCAGCCAAACTAGCTCTCATTTTGTAGCGTAGTAAGGGATCACTAATAGCGGTGAAGGCTGCGGCTATCGGACGCAGTACTAGGGAATACTAATTCCTTAGCCCTGTATTAGACACCGGGGGATCAAAAGGGTTAACACTCCCCCCCACACTCAGAAAATATTTTGAATTATATGTTGACCATGTAGTAAATAACCTTTCCCCAAATTCCCACCTCTCATTACTCAGGATTTAGTCACTATCAAATGTTTTCTTCTGGTTGTGCTCTCCACAACTCAATTCCAGCCAAGAGAGGACTATTTTTAATCACAAAATATTTATTATTTTTCTCAAGGGCATTTTTTGTCAGTACGTCATAACTCCCTTAACACTTAATCCAAACCAATAATTGAGCCATCAATTTGACGATTACCTTCACTACTAAATTTGAAAAATATTCAACAATTCAAAATCATAAAGAATATAATTTAATGAAGGATTTTCACTTATTTTTGTACTGACGTTCTGATAACACCATTTTACAACAAGTTCAACTAACTTAAAACAGGTATTTCAAAGAGCAAACTGCGCAAGTGCAATTCAATAGTTTCAAGTGCAATTCAATGCAATAGTTGTGTATACTACTACAATATATTGTGTACAATATATTTTTGTGTATACTACTTTAAAATTGAACATGTTATTCATTTACCAAAGTTCGAAGATTCTCTAATAAGTTTTTAATCTCCATAATTAAGCTATGATTTACTATTCCCATGTACATTTACTTAAAATGTTTTAAAACTCGAAGTTGACGTCTTTTACGTTTTAGAACTGTGAAATTTCAGTAGCCTACTGTTTGAAATGACCCGTAATTACTGAGTGAATTAGGGATGACTGAATTTCAATAGACCAATGAATAATTGATGAACGAAGTGAATCACTGTATTGATGAAGAAGTTTCAGTGGCCGTGTGTGGGTGTGTGTGTGTGTGTGTGTGTGGGTGTGTTATCGAAATACTAAATAACTGTAAAACATTTCTTAATGAAATTTTGAAGGAGTCATTTGGGATACCAAAGGGATGTTTTAACACAGCATTTGTATTTTATTTTGGATTATTAATAATTATTAAAACTAATTTTAATGTTTGATATTCAGTAGTTGAATTGGTTTTCGTAGTAAGCTATTGACTATGGTTGTCTTTAAAATGTCAGCTGGGATTTGTCTGTGTTTCACTTGAGGGATTTTTATCCCCTATATGGGATATTTTGACTGATTGTGGGATAAAATGGGATTGTGGGATAAAGTGGGATTTTTTTGAAATCGGCATTACGTCTTCTAGTTTGCTTACAACTTACGACCAGAGCACCTTAGCAGTAGCACTTCTAGTGGATTTTCTCGCCGTACTGGCAGTTGCGGGGTTTCCCATTTTTAACCTCGCTGTCCGCACCTATTATGATTTTATAAACGTCACAGAACGAACACTGAATCATGTCAATTTCGCTGGCCGAGCCATGTTGGAATTAACAAGCAAACTATTTGCCATTATTTAGTACCTACTTCGTACTCTTTAGTACTACCATTAAAAATATTAGTACCTCTCACGTAAATAAATTATTTAATTTAGTTAATTCACCGTATCATTTAACCTATGTCGCATTGCTCAAAATCCTTTGAGGTACTAAAATGTAAAATACCTATAGGTAATTAGTAGATCTAAATAAGCTCTATCTAACGGTATAAATATTGTACTAATACATTATTCAATAATCATATAATATTTAACATTAATTGTGTTGCAATGTTTAACAAATCAGTGGGAAAGTGTGGGACATGACGAGGGATACTATAAGGGAGAGTCTGGGATAAAGTGGGATTTTTTGAATCAGTGCGTGGCATATTTTTACCGTAGAGGGGAAACACTGCATGTTTGTTTATAAATTACTCAAATGTAAACATAACCAAAACTATAGATTTGGTTATGTTTTGTTCCATCAATTTTTTTATTTCGAAATAGTTTAAAATGTGAGTGTTATGTAAATTAATAGTGTTTTGTCGTGTTTAAAACAATGCTTGTATCCATTTAGATTTATTATCAGTTTATATTTTACTGGAAAACTTCGATGTAAAAGCTAAGTGTTTGGACTAGTGATGATAAATTAATACAATAGGTTTTGGAATGTTTGAATTACTGGGACAGTATAACTCTGTAACACGACTGACTGTGATTGATAATCAAGCGTGTTATAGACCTATAGTAGTTTCTTTACATTGTGAACAAATTACTTGATGGCAGACTTACTAAACTATCATACGTGCAAACTATCTTTATTACATATAATGTACCAAATAAGCCTCACTGTCACCTAATGACATGGGATTAAAGTTTTGTAATCTACCGGTCAGTAAAATAGTCTGGTTACAGTTTATATTTGTTTGCATTTTCTGTGGTTAATATTGATTTTCATAAACAATTAAGATGTCCAAAACTCCGTAATCCCAACCGTCTACATTGTTCAACTAATTACGATGTAGACAGATTGCCCTCCTGAAAAATTGTCATTAATGTAGATGTTGGATTTTGCTTTTAAACCTCTCGTACTGCGATTTCAGTAGCTTGTGTATTTAAATTCAAACTAACATATATTAATGATGTAAACATTTTTAAATTTAAGGTATGAATTTTATAAGATACTGTTATATAAATAAATCATTGAATACCTTTTTTTACATTAAATGGGTTTAAAACAAGTATATTTCTGTATGTTTAACCCCCTGATTTTGGAGCTGGAAATTAATAGGTCTAATAATTATTGGCAACTTTTCTCTCAGGTTATATATTTAAAACTCGTCGAAAACCATCCGGTACCAAAAATATATTAGTCATTGGCCGAGTCTTAAAAAAGCGTGAACAGGAGCTAGGACATGTGACCAAATAAACGCAATCAGTTTCATCTAATTTGCTAGGTACACACAGTGGTTTTAAGAGGTTAATTGCTCCACCTCACCCTCCAGGGTTAGATGGAAACGTATTCCGCATATTCTCTATTCATTGTTGCTAGATTAGGAAACCCCAGCATAGCTGCTATAGGCACGTTTTCCATAAGCGGGAATTTTGCGCAGGTTACCAGAAGGTTAGGATATAGCAGGAAAGGAAAGGGTGGGATGGGACAGGCAGCCAAATTGGCCTTTCAGAGTACCAACTCCCGTGCCTTGTGACAGCTGTGATCAGGCTCAATGTGGACCCGCTCTGCCCTCCAACTGGCCAACTCAACGGATGGGGTATCCATGTACAACAGCCAGGGACCATACATTCTCAGGTTGGGGACCAACCCCTGAGTTTCAGCCCCGAGCCGCTGCAAGTGGAGGGACCAAAGGTGAAAGGGAAGTTTGTCATAATGGACATCCAAAAAACTTCATATGTAATGACAATTTCATTTGCTGTACCCAATGTCAGCATCCAAACTGGTATAGACCAGTTTTAAGGTTGTCCTGGGACAAATATTCTCTATTGGTCAATGCTAACACACCAAGTTTTAATAAAATTAATAAGTATACAAGAGATATATGTTTTTTATTTCTTATAAGAATAACATCGGACAATATACTTAGTTTACTGCTGAATGGAAATTGAAATATTCTCCACAACCATTAGCCGAATAGCCTACTAACGAAATACTAATTTAACCGTGTGTGGATTGGAGTACTAATTTTTCATCTTTTAGAGCTTTTTATGGCAATGAGATAAAACTGTTGAAACCTGCTAAAAATATTTAAAGTTTATGGTACTAAGAAAGGTAAAAAACTGAAGTTTGGGATCTCTTAAGCCCTGTAATTTCTGAACCCAAATTTTTCAAAAAAATCAGGTGGTATATTTTATTAGAAACCTAATATAAACCACCAAATAAAAAATCCAAAGATTTCAAAAGCGGCTCCTCAAAACTGCTCCAGACCTATATACTACGTTGTTGGGTACCAAAATATTATGGATACCTCTTTGTTCTTCCCTCAGGGCTCTGCCTTTACTATCACTCCCAACTTTTAATTTTAACGTATGATTCGTTGGATTTATTTTGTTAAAGCAGCATCTCCTGGAAGATGTCCCCACGTTTGATACGCCGCCCTACTCAACCATAGACCTCCACCGCACAGGAAAATTTTCTTTGTTATCATTTACACCTTTTTTAGTAATTTTAGAAAATTTTCAATTATACAAAAAATTGTTGTTATTTTCTTTTAACCCCGACCTTAGAGCTCCGCCTCGCTGGCTTTAAAAGTTGCCTTGTTAAATTTATGGAGGAAAGATGATCCTTGGGTAAACGTTCGGGAGTTCGGGTCAGCGTTCGGGTTGAGTACTACTAGCTGGTCAGACAGACATTATTCTGTCCTAATGTCACTGAATTTGTTTTATGTCAAAGATTCTCGTTCTTTTTCAAGATGAGCTCGTTAGCTACGCTCACTTACCTATGTTTATATAGAGCTTGCTTCGGTATTGAAAATGAGTTGCTATTCAAATAGATTTATTATGTCTATAATAAACATATGTTTATATGCTTTTCAAGTATGTTTAAATATCATCCTTATAACAGCTGTTTGATGAAACTAAATAACTAACATACAATCCTGACTTTGTTTTATGTATTTAGATAATGAAAATAACTTAATAATATCTTGCCATGACAACGTTAATATACACTAGGCAGCAATATGGATTTTAGCAATTTGAAATTTAAGTAACTGCACAACGCCATCTGTAGAGCCTGATATAAGCGTAGGTTATATTATATAAATCAAACAGGAAAGTTGGCCGGGCTGGTAAGGGCCCGCACTTGCATTTAGGGTGTAGACCAGAGCCTGTACAGACCTAAATTCAGCCCTGGCCGTCTGTATGCAGAACTTCAAACATGCTAGAATCCAGAATCATTGTCCCTGTCTCGTGTACATTCTATGTGCCTAAGAGTAAAAATATGTTATAGTCAATCAATACAAATGCTGAATTATTTTGACTCAATCCTATCCTACACTATAATATGAGTAAGGTTTGCATGCTCGCTTGCTTGGTTGATTGCTTGCAACTCTTATCTCAAAAACGGCTCCAACGATTTTCTCAAAAAATAACTAATGTGTCCTTCCAACTACTTGTGTTGTAAAACCTGATATCTGGGTTAAAAATAAGTTCTAGACATGTCCCATCCCCCAAAAAAATCAAATAATGTAAAAAGCCGCTATGGAAAATTGAAAAAATCACATTGGGCTTTTGGAGATTAAAATACCCCCGTAGCAGCAAACCTGCGTACTCAGCGAATTTCCAATGCATATATATGTGTCTTAATACCACATAAAGCCACATACCAGGTTTCATCAATATACATTCATAAATAAACGATTTATGACATTTTAATTATTCTCCATAAGAATAACATGGCGGCTGAGTATGCAGGTTTGCTGAAGGAAGGAACACAAAAAATTGGGGTTTTATAGAAATATCGATATAACTCATTTAGGCAAAGTCACATACCAAATTTCATTAATTTATTTTCATAATTAAGGGAGATAACACATGACTTGTCCTCCATAAGAATAACATAGGGCTGAGTACGCAGGTTTGCTGCTACGGGAGCCATTGGCAAAAAATTGTTTTTTTTGAGCAAATATCAATGGTCCACAACCAGATGAAGCCGTATACCAAGTTTCGTCAGTATACGTTCATAAATAAGCGAGATATAAAATTGTTCTTTTTCTCCATAAGAATAACATTAGACAACGTACTGTGTTTAGCACTTTCAATATCTCGGTAACCAATTGTCGTAGAGAAATGATCAAAATACCAAATTGTGTGTTTTTTTAAGCCAAATCCAATGGTAAAAACCAAAATTTGACTTTTTCCAAAATTATATGTAAAGAATTCAAAAAACCCATTTTTGGGGTACAAAACCCCCCAAAAATACCCCTTCGGATGGAGCGATCTGGCTGGTTTTCGAACTTAAAGTCATAAATGTTGCTTTACACGTTTATACCAAATTTCATTAAAATCGGATAATTTTTACGAGAGTTATCGTGCTCACGGACACATATATATATATATATATATATATATATATATATATAGATATATATATACAGTTTCGAACGAATGGTGTTTTTGGGGTCTGGGGACCTCAAAACGAAAAGTTATCATGGTCCCGGGCCTAGGTCTTACCATGCCGACTACGGTAATAGCTTCTTCCCTATAGGGGAAATTCGCTAATAAAAGCAAAAGAGTCATAACAGCTGTTCAAAATCTTTCAGCGAACTCTCAAAGTTATACTCATATAGTTTAAGTACTACCTGGGACTGAGCTTTGCTAGGGAAAGGTCAATCTTGTTTATGACTTGGAGTTGTTTTTCACCATGTACCCTACTAACGAGCATTTTTGAGGTAACAACAGTTGTTATTATAATGGACCTTTGAGTCATTCTGGATATGACCACTCTACATGTAATCTTCATTCAAAGGATATATTATCTGATTTTATGGAACCACATGGAACTCATGTTGTTTATGATTATTAACATGTGGTTTCCTGAGAGCAGAGATTAAAAGATTTGAGAGAAGATTACATACATAGAGTAGTAAAATAAATCAAAGGGATATTGAGCTATAAATAACAACTGGAGTGACCTTAAAAATGTAGAAAAGAGGCAAATGAGTTATACAAATCTGATTATCAGTAGGGGGAAGTGGTGAAATAAGCTCCAAGTCATCTAAACAAACTGACTGGCCTTCCCCCGAGCAAAGTTCGGCCCCCAGGTATCATATACTCTAATATGAGTAAGGTTTGCTTGTATGTTTGCTTGCTTGCGACACTAATGTCAAAAACGGCTCCAACGATTTTCTTCAAATGTTCAAAATAACTAATTTCTGGGATAAAAATAAGTTCTAGACAGGTCTCATCCCCAGGAAAAATCAAATAATGTAAAAAAATAAAATAAAATGAAAAGTTAAAAATTTAACATTGGGCTTATGGAGTTTTAAATCAACACAAAAGAATTTTATCAGCTGTTTATAATCAACCAGGGAACTGTCAAAGTATTTTTTTTTTTTTTTTTTATCTTTTATTAGAGGCTTTGTATGAAATTACATGAAGCCTTAAGAGCTACGAACATAAATTATTATATTACAGTTTACAGTTCAAGTCCAAAATTTAATTGATTTCATCCGGTTTATGGTCACTTAAATAATTTTCTCGATTTTATATAAAAATTCTAAGACGTAACACTATAATTTTGAAAACACACTGAATTAATTTAAATTATATAAAGAGTTCTTATGTATGAAGTCCAAATATTACAATTCAAGTCCAAAACTTAATCAATTTCATCCGGTATATGGTCACTTAAATAATTTTCTTGATTTTGTGTAAAAATTCTAAGATGTAACACCATAATTTTGAGTTTTCTTCTTTAAGAATGTCACGTAAATCAGGAGGTATATGACAGTTACATCTTCTCAACATTTCATAGAGATAATTTCGATGTACTGAGTAGGCAATGCAGTCCTTAAATATGTGTAGAATACTTTCATGAGCTCCATCATTACATTTTAGGCATTGTGGGGAGTCAATCCTTTGAAGTAAGAAAAGTCGGTCTGCTGTAAAACAGTGTCCAAAACGAAGTCTACAAATCATAGTGGTGTCACGTCTACTGAATTTGGTTGATTCAAACCATGGGACGTTCGAGTAGGTACTTTGAGTCTTTTTATACCATTCCCCTTTGTTTGTAGATTGCAATAATTCATTACATTTAGCTCTTATTTTATTCTTTATAGCAAAACAAATATCGGAATATCGCAAAGGGAACTTATTGTCTACAACTAATGCATCATCGTGAGCTGCACACTTTGCTAGGGAATCCGCCTTTTCATTACCCGGAACTCCAACATGGCCAGGAATCCATTGTATCACAATTTCTTTTGAACATTTAATAATTTCTTTTGCAATTGCTAAAGTTAGGTGATCATTGTTAAAGCCACGTAGAGCATTTTCAATGTTGTAAATGGACACAAGAGAATCTGTTGCAATAGCAAATTTGCTGTCATTTAACTGTGATATATATTCTAAAGATTTTAAAATGGCAAATAATTCTGCTGAGACGATTGATGATATTGAGGGAATTTTTATTTTTATTTCCATGTCAACTGCAGGATCATATATACCAACACCAACATTGGTTCCAATTTTGGATCCATCTGTATATATTATCCTGTGCCCGTTCCATTTGTGGTGTAAAATGTACAACGATGATTGTAGCAATACAGTATCGTTTACATGCTGTTTACTAGACTGAATACCGGAAGCAAGAACTTTAGAAAAATGGATATTTGGGTTTATCATACATAGAGGTTTATTGAATTGGAAAATTGAATGACCATAGGGTTCGTTGTCGGCTTCACCAATATAATTTTTAATTTTGTCAAAAGCTCGTATAATTGTTGGTGTATGTTTTTTATCCCAAAATGGATGGTGATGGGTGAGCATGCTTAGTTCTTGGAGTTTTAAAAAAGCAGGATGAGATGTATTTAAATGAATTTTCAGAGCTAATTTTTCCGATAACAATTGTCTTCTCAAATTTAGTGTCATTGTGGCAGTTTCAGCATGTAATGCCTGAATGGGTGTTGTCTTAATAGCTCCAGTACATATCCTTAATGCGCTGTTTTGTACAACATCCAATTTTTGTTCATATGTCCTATTTAAATGTCCAAAAATAAAACTGCAGTAATCCAATTTTGGTCGTATTAAAGCTTTGTAGATTCTTAGAAGAAACTTTGGATGAGCTCCCTTCGTCCCAAACGCTAAGCATTTTAAGACATCTAAGTCTTTTCTACACCTGCTGATTGTTTCATCAATATGTTTATGGAATTTAAGTTTTGTATCAATCCAAACACCGAGGATTTTGTGACAGTTCACTTTTTGAATAACTTCACCAAATATGTTACAAGAATATTCAGTTAATCCCCTTTTTCTCGTGAAAACAAGTAATTTACACTTTTTGGGATTAAATGTGAGACCTGATTTGAAATTTAACGTGTTAGCTATGTTTGTTAAATTTACTTGCAATTTTCGAGCTGCTAATGTAGAGGATTTGTTAGATACATAAACGAGAAAGTCATCTGCATATTGCAGGGACGTTACTCCTGGAGACAAATGTTTATTCACATCCGCAATATACAAAGAAAATAACAAAGGACTTAGCACACTTCCTTGAGGAATACCTTTATAGGCTGTCCTTGATAGTTCCCTGTCTCCAAATTGAAATGAAATAGTTCTCTCTGAGAGCCAATTAAAACAGTATTTTATAAAAACATAAGGAACGTTCATAGTAAACATTTTTGATATTAAAGTTGTTATAAGTACATTGTCATAAGCTTTAGACAAATCTAAAGATGCTGCAATAATAGTTTCATTTCTTGTTGTTGCTATTTGGATATCGGAAACAAACGTAATTATATGATCATAACATCCACTATCCTTTCTGAATCCGAATTGGGTTTGTGGAATTAGATTGAAGTGTTCAGTAAACCACTCCAACCTATTTTTGACTAAAGTGTTCATGATTTTAGCTAAGCATGAAATCTTTGCAATAGGTCTGTAGGATTCAGCTACACCTTTGTCACATTGAGGTTTGATAAGAGGTACGATGACATGGTTCTTCCAACATTTAGGAATTGTATCTCCTTCAGACTTCCAAATTCTGTTGTATATTTGTAACAGCAATTCCAAAGCATTTTGAGGCAAGTTTCTTATCATTGAATATGATATACCGTCTGCTCCTGGGGCTGTATCCTTCTTTTTACTAGCCAAAGCAATCTCCAGTTCCTTCATGGTAAAGGGTTCTGTCATCCTAGTATCATCAACAGTCGAAATTGGACAACTAATTTCACTGATTTCTGGGACATGGGCCGGAACTAAAATATCCATGAAGCTATTAGCCAAATCGATATCTTGTTTCATGAGATGGTTGTCATGAATAACATTACCTTTAAAACTTTTTACTATTCTCCATGCTTCAGACGAGTTTTTATTTTGTAAGTCATTACACAACTTCTCCCACGATTGTGTTTTTGCTCTCTTAATAACATGTTTCGCTTCTCTGGCACATCTTTTGTAAACATTATAATTTTGTGGTGTCATATTTAAACGGAACAGTTTGAAACTCAATCTCCTCTGAGCTACTGCTTTTGAGCATTCAACATTCCACCATGGTTTGTGTTGAAATCCAGATATATTATGTTTTGGTCCATATTTTATGTGAGGAATAGACGAGTCCCCTGCATTATTAATTATATTATGAAATTCTTCTAATTGTTCATCCTCTAATATATTTTCTTCATTTCTGATTTCGTTCAGGTTTCTCTTTATAATAGAAGTATAACGTTCCCAATTAGCATTTTTTAAATTTCTACGAGGAATTTTGTTAATGTTACTGTAGGATATGTTATTAATTCGTTTTGCATAGTTGAATGTAATGAGTATAGGAAAATGATTGCTTCCAACTGCATCCGCTAGAACTGACCAATTATTTAACATGTTGTGTAGCTGTGGTGAGACAAAAGAAAGGTCAATAGCGCTAGAACTTCTAAAAGGGGAAGGTACGGTAGTGTGCGTTCCATCATTAATCGTGATGAAACTTGAGAAACTCAGTGCATTTACAATGTCTTTGCCTCTAGAACACGACTTTCTGTTTCCCCACGAGGTATGATGGGCATTAAAATCCCCTATCACTAAACTCAAATCATCATCGTTTTTTAAAACACGATTTTCCCATATATCAGCCCTAACATTACCCTTACCACAGTAGTAATTAAATATGCTAATAAATTTATTAAATCCTCTTGGTCGGATCTTAATTGCAAGGCCTTCAATGGGATCATTGTTGTATCCAGGATCAATATGGTCCCATTCAATAGAGGAATGAACAAAGAAAGCTATTCCACCGTATTCATCTTCCCTGTCTTGTCTTATAATACTGTAGTCACTTAGTTTATAGTTAAATTGTTCTTTAAACCAAGTTTCCTGTACAGCTGCAATGTGAATCTTATTTTTAAGTAAGAATTCAGGAAACTCAGCCCATTTAGATGATAAGGACTGAGCATTCCACTGTATGAGTCTAAGTTCAGTGTATGTCATCGCAATAACTAAGATAATCAACATGAAGAAAGAAAGTTTGAAACACATATATTACAAAGTTTGTATTGAATTTAATCCGGCCCTAAATGACATGTCTTCTAATATTGAACTGCATACTTTTTGTATTATGTTGGTTATAGTCGAGTTAATATTCTCACTACCTTGCGGAATTGTTTCTTTCAAGTTTTCCATGAGGTCGGTGGTCCACTTGGTGTGCTTAATTTTAAATAACGCCTCTTCAAACAGTTGTTTTAAATTTTCATCCGTGTGTTTCTCATTGTCTTGGCTTACCTTTTCACAGGCAATAGAGGTTACCGCAGGTTTAGAGCTAGCATTTATACCTCCTTTACTAAACCCCTCATCATATGTTTTATTAAATTTACTAAACTTATCGGTGATACTGTGTTGACGAAATGGCGACTTATTTTGACGAAATGGCCTTTTAGGCTTTAACCAAACTTGTGAGTTTGATGACGATTCCGCTACATCTTCTTGGTTTTGCAATTGGGTCAATGCATTGTACCTGTTTGGTATTAAGGAATAGTTATGTTCATGGGGAGGTATTGAATAATTTGATCTTTGCTGCAACTGTGTCTTCCTTGCATATGAGGTTTGTGTTGGAATACCCACATTGTGCTGAGAAATGTGTGTCTTGGGGAAGTACTTTGAAGCAGTCATAAAGTTTTCTCTCATCTGTGTCATTCTTTGCCTTATATTTTGTTGCCGTACAAATTCTGGGCATATTCTTGAAGCACAATCGTGATCCCCTTTACAGTGTAAACAAGATGGACTTGCACTGCATTCCGTTCCATGAAAAGGTTTTACACAAACTTTACAAATTCTTTCATTTCTACAGTTTCGCGACGAGTGCCCGTAACGGTAACACCGGTAACATTGTTGCACAGGATATGCATATTCCCTTACTGGAAGCACAACATAATTTAGCCTAATTTCCGTCGGGATTTTGTCTCCCAGAAAAGTCACTTTAACCCAATTCGTCTTAATCGGACCCTCTGAGGTATACTTAGTAAGTCTGAAGGCATCTACTATCGGTAAGGGGCTTACGGAATCCTCTACAATTTCTTCAACATCAATGTCCGGCTCAATGTTAATCAACCCGACAACTTCCACACGATTCGATGGTATAAACAAATTGAACTCGGGAAAGTGAGAAGATGACACTAACCTGTTGGCCGTTGTGTGTGATTTACAGTTAATTACAAGATTATTTCCAGCTCTGGTAATACCATTAACTTCAAAACGGAGTTTTTCAATCATTTTTCCAACTTTAAATGGATTTATCTTTTTTTTGTCTTTAGAAGATACAATAACTTCATACGGACCAGAGTGAAACACGTCATACAATCTTATTTTAGATGGTTTATCTCTTTTTGACGGGGGATAAGTTGAATTTTTGTTTCTTGTTTCCATATTTTGAGTCATAGAACTATTATTGTCCATTGTCACCTCTTCATGATATCTCTTACGACTGTTCAAATCTTCTGATTGTCTTTGATTAATACTTACTTGCGTTTGATGTTGAAATCCTAGAGGAACGTTATTAGTTGTAGGTAAAGGAGGGAAGTCATTATTTGTAATAGTTTTAGTTTGTTCCAACTGCCTATTAAACATAATTTGGTTCCCACCAACATTGGTATCCCCATTATTCTCATCACCTTCATTTAATTCCATCATATTGACAGAATTAGGGCCGTACGGCCCAAAACCAAGGTTCTGTATACTATACAAAACGAATTTATGAAAAACAGAATAGATAACAGATTAACCAAACAGTCACAATAAAATGAAAAAAATGTTCAAAGATAAACTATTTCCACTATTATTTCACATGTCTTGATAAAATGTTTCCAATTATTTGAAAACTATATCAACAAAACTGTAAATAGAAAAATTAGGTTAAAACAACGTAAACACACAACCACACAGCAGGATTGTTGACTCACAACTGACTGTCAAAGTAATACTCATGTTTTTTATGATTATTAACATGTGGTTTCCTGAGAACAGAGATTAAAAGATTTGAGTGAAGATTATATATATAGAGTAGTAAAATAAATGAAAAGGACATTGAGCTATAAATAGCAACTGGAGGAACCTTAAAAATATAGAAAAGAGGCAAATGAGTTACACAAATCTGATTATCAGTAGGGGAAAGTGATGAAATATTACTCCAAGTCATCTAAACTGACTGATTGGCCCTCCCCCGAGCAAAGCTGGGCCCCCCAGGTACTGTCTTGTTAAAACGGATATGAGAAGGGTGTTACCACTCCAGTTTATGTTTATGTGTTGTTAAAGGGACGGATTCAGAGATCCAAAGATTCAAAGATCCTCACACGTCAACCGAAGCTTATTGTGTGTCCCTTGTACGTTAGTATGGCAAACCAATGCCCGTACCCTTTACGAGATCCAGGAGTTTTTTACCAATACTAGCGTCCCTTTCATCACCTGGATGCTTACAACCAAACAGAGCCCTTCTCCTTGCCCCGAGTCTCTCGCAGTCCAGTATGATATGCTTGGCAGTCTCTTCAGACTGATTGCAGAGCCTACACACCTGACTTTCATTTCTGAGTCCGAGAGTGTGGAGATGTTTCCTGAAATGGCCATGTCCAGTTATCAGAGCAATCAACTGCTTAACCCGACCTCTGCCCAACCTCACCAACCAGTTAGTGAAGTAAGAGCTAGTATCTGCTAGCAGCCTTTTGCCAAGTGCTTGACCAGTATGACCTTGCCATTGCTGGCGATGTAAGTCCCTGGACCATTTGTTTATTGTGTGAAAAGCAGTTGTTTTGCTTATGCCACAGCTTGGCTCTGGACCAAAGAATGGCATACCGGAACCTCTTTTAGCAAGCTTATCTGCACACTCATTGCCACCTATGCCTACATGGCCAGGTACCCAACCAAGATGCACCGAGTTGCGTGTCGCGAGTTTGCAGAGAGTGTTGTAACATTCCCACACCAATTTTGACTTGATTTCGTTGGAGTCAAGAGCCTTGAGGGCAGCCTGACAATCTGACAAGATTACTATATGCCTGTCGCAATAGCGTCTGGCAATGCCGAGATTGGCACAAACCATGATGCCACAAATTTCTGCTTGAAAAATAGTACAGTGTTGTCCCAGACTTGCACAGAGTTCTGTTCTAGGTGATTCACTGTACACCCCGTAGCCAGATTTTCCTTCAATGAGAGAGCCGTCCGTGTACCAGACAAGGCTGCCCTTCCTGGAATAGGGCCCTTCCTCAGATGTCCACTCTTCTCTGGAGCAGAATCCAACAGAAAAAGGTTTAGTGAAAACCATCTCCGTACTCATGACATCTGATGTCATATCAAGCACAGGGTTTTGAGCAACAGCTTTGGCGATGGTGCAATGGCCTGTTCCAGACAGGCCTTCCCTCCATTGGCCTGCAACTTTTAATCGATAGGCTGATTTCCGTGCTTCTGCCTTGATGAAGATATCCAAAGGCAGTAATCCAAGAGCAACTTCGAGAGCTGGTGACGGACTACTCCTGAAAGCTCCAGTGACTAGAAGTGTGCCCAACCTTTGTAAACTTGTGAGTTTGGCTATGGCTGTAGTCTGGTTCACCTTTGTCCACCAGACTAGTGATCCATATGTGACTTGAGGCCTTATTACTCCAAGTCATCTAAACTGACTGATTGGCCCTCCCCCGAGCAAAGCTGGGCCCCCCAGGTACTGTCTTGTTAAAACGGATATGAGAAGGGTGTTACCACTCCAGTAGTCAGTAGTATTTTTTATTTACATTAGTCCTAAATTATCTGTTCTTGCCGTTGTGGAGTTAAAACGGATATGGGAATGGTGTTACCATTCCATTAGTAAAATGTTTGGTTTATTAATTATCTGTTCTTGCTGTTGTGGAGTTAAAACGGATAACAGAAGAGTGTTACCAATCCAGTACCTGCCTACATATCTTTAAAAATTCAGTCTTCGTTCATCCTCTTACGGGAAGAATGAGCGTACACCTAGTCTATAAATTAAATGTTTTAGGAAAGTTTGTGTTGGATTATAACCTATTCACTGACACCAATCACAAAAATTCCTTCATGTGTCTAAAAAAAACTACTTAAACATAAAAACAACGTCAGGAAACAACGATCTGGAAGACATAAATCACCGTTTGAACATCAGCACAAACACCTTGTTAGCAATAAACAGGCAGTAGATGGGACAGCTGAGAGCTATTTAGCGTTCTCACGACTGGCGAGGAAGGTCTCACGATAACTCAAAGCTGACAGACAGCTTCTAGCACCACCACCACATGCACATGTGACGATCTTCCATCCCTAGCGCATGGAAATATTGCAACGTATGTCCCAACATAATATTATTTGTATTTCTTTTGTCTCCTTTTTCATTCTTGTTGAGTTGTTGTTTGTTGTTTTGTGTAGTTGTTTTGTTCTTTTGTTGTAATTTATCTATTTCATTTCCGACTTATCTTTATATGGATTATGTTTCGATTTCCGAACTTTTGAATAAAACTGTACAATGCAAAAATAATTTGCAATTGAAATCCCTAGTGTCACTGAAATTCTGAAATGATTCAAATCGTTAATTCAATTAATTTTCCGAGCGTAGGTTTTCTGAGGTGCATTTAATAACAAAACACAACATAAATAAATAATTGTAAACCGTTTACTACCCTTTGGAACTCCGCAAAGAGTACCGAAAGCATTGCGGGGTGACAAACGGTATCCAGCAGTCCCCTGACACCCACTACCGCGGTCAAGGCCAAGGGGGAACGCGAATGCGAAACTCGAGAGGTCACATGACTGGAGGACCCTCGACCCCAGAACCGCATACCTCCAGGATCTAGATTACACCTCGTGCTGGAACAATCACGGGGAGTCCAGGGTGTGAAACGTCAGACGTTGGGCAAGAATGATCAGAGGCCTTGCTTAAGAACGTTTGCGACCCCACGGATGTAAGATAAGGACACCGAGCTCATCCGGTCCCGCTCTTCTCCCCACGCCTTCTGCAGTCTCTATAGACATACAGTACCATTTCTCTTCTCTGAGGAGTTGTCTTGTGCAAGACGCGAGAAGGTAGGTGGCGTAGACAATAACGAACCGCTTGGTCTGACGGGGGTCTACGTCAGTACGCCATAGTCTTAGTCGGATGACAAGAAAATTGGACAAGTCAAATCCGGACTTTTTAATATCTATTTAGATACGCCAAAGTTGGACAGCATGGAATCCATACGGTAAAAAAACGTGTTAGAGATAACGGTGATAAGTTATCTTCTTCTTAAAAAGGGGCAGTTGAAGTGACAAACCCGGAAACCTTTTATGTACATGTGCGCCAAAGTCGGGTAACGTCAAACCCGGACTAAACATGTTGCCCAGGTTTGACTGTATCCAACTTTGTTTGGATGTTTGACGTATTAGCGAATAATGTTAGGAGCTGCACGAACTAAATGCCGAAGTTGTGCATTGTTAAACTGTGACGAACATTCAGTGAACTTTCAGGAGAATGTTTGGGCTTTATTCACGAGTAGTGCGGGACAGGCTTAAGCATACAATCGAATTCAATTAGTTTATTTATGTAAAAAATCAAATGGTAAACAATAAAATATTATTATCTTGCTGCGGATAAATGTTATTATTTTCAGAAATTGTAAAACAAAAAAGGACTTTTGCTAAATTTCTTTGCTGAAATACGGTCGGTCTCGTGCGTGGGAACAAGGTCGGGAAGTTCGCCGCCGCTCGTAAGCGATGTTATCAGTGTCATTGTGAAACGGTCCTGATAACGATCTACCCCCCTCCCCCCACCTCCGCTCTCTCAATCGCCGTAACAGCCGCGAATCAACTCAGATTATTCTCCATCTCCAGGAAAGTGCATATACAGTACAATATAAGTTCTTAGAAGGAGCAAACCACTTATTTTAACTCATTTGTCACGAAGAATGTTTGTCTGGAATTGATTCAAAATACCTTTCAATGTTCATTTTAAGATGTACCTATAATTTATTTTCATTGTTAATTGAAAATTGACATAAAATAGGTAACTAATTAACACCATTATACAGTACAACCCATTTCTTACTAAATTTGTTATTTCGATTCATTATTTTTGTAGTAATATAGTTGTACTGAATGCATTACACAAGCAGATGTTTATAAGGGCGAGTCCTAAGAAATTAATGAACCGATTTTAATGCATGGTGAATTAGATAAAGAAGTCGATGCATAGGTTCTACAACAATTTATAATTTACATCCTTCCTAAGGAGAAGGACTCCACCCCATAGGCATTTTAAGCTTCAAGCTTCATGTAATTATAGTATGAGAAAATAATTCAATTTATTCTTACATTTAACAGCATTTATATAACTCAGACAACATCATAAGTAAAACGAGTTCCCACGCAGCACGCTGATGTGAGGGAAGGGAATTTCCACATAAAAACTGTTAAAACTCAAAGTCAGTGTAAAAACATACATTTATTCCAATTTTTATTAAAATCTGAAAACAGTGATTTTTTGGCTGTTCTGATGCTCCTGGTTTCATTTACCTGCAAAGCTAGGAATACAATTTTGCGCATTATAATGTTAGGAGAAGATCCAGACGGGCTTGAAAGTAGGTGTGAGGTTGCTAGGGATGATAACAGTACTCTAACAAAGGAATAACAGGCTTTTCTAGTGTAAAATCCCCATTAGACAACGTACTATGTTTAGTCGAACCACATTTTCTTTAATAACTCGGTAAATATGCATGCTAGAATGACGAGAAAGGGCTTAACACTTTCGCCTCACTAACTCACATCTTTTTACATGCATTAATTTTATATACGGGGCTTTTCTGACCCTTTTTGGGCCCAAAAACTCGAAATTTGAAAGATTAATCCCCAAAAAAGGGGTTTAGAGTTTTCCGATTGTTTTGCCCAACGAACTTGTTCAACTGATTACAGACAGGAACGCCCCTACCAAATGTTAAGTAAATCGGACAAAAAATGCGACCGCTAGAGTGCAAACACACACACACACACACACACACACACACACACACACACACACACACACACACACACACACACACACACACACACACATACACACACATACATATATATATATATATATATATATATAATTTTGAACGACCCCAAAAAACGTGTTCAGGGGGTCACGTTAGGAACTTCTATGGTGGTCCCGGGCTTAAGTTTCACCGTGCGGATCATGCTAATAGTTCACTTTCCAAAGGAAATTCACTAATATCACTGCTACTGGTTATGTGAAATCCAGAAGCATGATAAGACATTTCGATTTTGAACAGCCGGACCCACGGAGCATCCTTGGCCGGACCTACTAGTTTTTCGTGTAATTATTTTATCATTATGTAGGCTCCTCTAAGAATAAATACACAAATCAAGAGAACAAAAATAGGTTCATATTCGATATTTTTGGTCAAGAGTCTTGAGTGAATTTGTTCACCTAAAAGTTTCGAACAGTTGATCACTGCAGCTGAAAGAACAATAAATCTTTCTTACTAGTGTTCCCCTCTAGCAAAATCACCGACAAGGCTTTTCAATGCAAATCGTTTGGCAGTGTTGCCTTCAGTATTGACGATAGACCTCCTTGTTCATAATCGTATACTGAAGTACTTCTAGGCTGTGGAATAGTCCCCTCATTTGCATCTTGGAGTCCTCACGATAAATTTGAACAAAAACTTCGTGTGTGGCGGTCGCGTTGGTGACAGACTGTAAAACCAGTTTATTTGCATCCGAACACTTTTATTTGTATTGTTGTGTCTGTATGTGGCGTTTTGTATTCTTTGTGGAATGCTCTTTAATCGAATGTAATGATGATGTATATCTGATCTTTAATCATGGCAGATTATTAGTCAACTGCAATTTTATTCCAGCTATAAATAGTTCCTCAAATTAACATACCCAGCTGCAATCAAATCTTTTTTATAAAGGAGATAAAATATTAAAAGTATATATTTATGAAGGAAATATATTAACAAAAGATTTTTTTACAAAACAAGTAGCTTTGGAAACAAACAATACAGGGTGATTGGTACTTGGTGTGACAAAATTGTTTGGGTGATAATATGGAGTAAATGGAGTCTAAATACACAATTCTTTTTGTTTATCTCAAAGTGGTCTCATAGCTGTAAATGTTGTAAACTTGTTTTAGAAAAAACTGATGTTGCCATGAAAAAGCTTAAAATTTTCAATTTTGTTTTTATCTGATGACGACATGAATATTATTTTCTGAAAGCTGGTGAAATTTTGACTTAGTTAAAGTGGTTTCGTACTTGATAGTCATTATTTTATAAAAGTAGTGGCGTCTTAAACTTCAAAAATCATTTTTTTTTAACTAACATTATTGTTAACTAATAATAATTTGGTTATTTCAATAAGTTATAAAATGTCAAATAGCCTAAAAAACTTCCCAATTTTATTTGCTTTAATTTAATACCTATAATTCTTTTATTTATTTGGAGTATGTCGGAAGAAAACAAATGTTTACGTAAAAAAACACGGGTAAACAGAAACCAGTAATAAAAAGTAAATAACCTATTTGCTTCTTGTGATCCTGTCCAAGTTATTATTGCTTTTTAATGGAATGAATACTATTAAAAAAATCAAAAAAAAAAAAAAAAAATTGTATTTTACTTTCTGAACTCTGTCCACTTCTGTTTTCAATCTTTAAAGATAAGAAATTCTGAAGGATTGTTATCAGAACCAATTCCTCAATAGTTATCACATTATCATACACAAAGGACATGAAGTGAACCTTATCTAGGAGATAATTTACCTTGTACCTTGCAAAAACACAGTTTAAGCAATTTATTGATCCAGTTTGGTGAAAACTATCATGGAGTACACTAGTGCGTGAGTATGCAGAAATGCATTATGTTTACGGTTTCTGCGACGGAAATGCTCGAGCTGCTCAAAGAGAATACCATGTCCGGTACCCCGAGCGACGAGTTCCTAGTCCCGCAGTGTTTTCCAGATTACATCAACGTTTATTGGAAAGAGGCACTGTTTATAAACAGCCAAGCGAGGTAGGTCCTGCCCGTCAAAATGTAAATATGGATGAATTAGTTTTAAATATGGTTGAGGACAATCCTCAAATCAGTTCCCGACAGCTCCTCAGTGAGGTCGGAGTTTCCCAGTGCAAAGTATTGAGCATTTTACATGAAAATCAGTTCCATCCTTACCACTTTACTCAGGTTCATGCTTTGGAGCCTCAAGACTATGCACCGAGAATACAATTTTGTCGTTGGCTTTTAAATGCTGACATTGAACAGGACCAGTTCTTGAAAAATATTCTGTACACCGATGAATCCAAATTTACTAGGGATGGCGTTTTTAACATTCACAATATGCATCACTGGGAGCAAGAAAATCCCTGAGTGATTCGTGAAAGTTCACACCAAAGAAGATTTCATGTAAATGTTTGGAGCGGAATCATTCGAAACCAACTTGTAGGGCCACACTTTTTTCCAGAAAACCTAAATGGCGTTGATTATTTGAATTTCCCCCAACATGACCTGCCCAACCTTCTAGATGGGCTCAATCTCGACCGTCGTCAAAGAGATAGTATCATCTTTCAGCAGGATGGAGCACCTCCACACTTCACTAACGACGTGCGCGACTGGTTATCACTTAACTATCCAACGTGGGTAGGGCGTGGAGGGCCTGTAGCTTGGCCAGCCCGGTCTCCTGACCTCTCCCCCTTGGACTTTTTCGTGTGGGGAACAATGAAAGACATTGTTTATTCTTTGCCCGTAGACTCTGTGGAGGAGTTGACGAACAGAATCATCGAAGCTGCACAAACTGTTCGAGACAAACTGGCATTTAACGTCACAGTGAGAGGAATGAGGAAACGTGCAAGGGCCTGCATTAGAAAAGGAGGCAGGCAGTTTGAAAATGAAATTAAATAGTTTTTTGGTGTTGTTTTTTTAGAGTGCTGTTTTGATGAGTGATTTATAAAGTATTTTTTAAAGGTGAGAGGGTTTTTTATAACTATTCTTTCTGTTTCCCGTGTTTTTCTAACTTGTAGTTTGTTTTGTACCAACATAATTCCACAGAAAATAACAATTATTGGTATTAAATTACAGCTTAGAATATGGAGAAGTTTTTTGTGGTATTTGACATTTTATAAAATAATAAAATAACACTATCATTATTTTTTGAAAATATCATAAGTTTTTTTACACAAACCAATGTTTTTAGTCTTAAACGCCACAATTGTCATAAAATAATGACTGACAAGTATAAAACCATCTTAACTAAATCTAAATTTTACCAGCTTTCAGAAAATGCTGTCAAAACCGTCATCAGATGTAAGGAAAATTGAAAAATTTAAGCTTTTTCATGGAAAGACCAGTTTTTGTGAAAATAATTATAAAATTCATAGATATGATACCACTTTAAGTTAAACAAAACTAATTGGATATTTAGACTCTATTTAGTCCATATTATCACCCAAAAAATTTTGTCACACCAAGTACCAATCACCCTGTATACTAGAATTTGGCTAATCGGGACTAATCCCTACTTGGATATCAGATTTTCGAATTATCTTTAAATTAATTTTCAACATAAAAATCCATTAAACAATTAATTATATTTTATGTATTGATATATTGCACAGTGCTAAAATTCAAAATACATATTTAGTAAACTACAGCACATTACCGGCAGTGTATACATAACCCTATAAGTAGGGACACGCTTATGGAAAAACGATTTCAAGTGAGAACGCCGCCCCCCGAACACAGATAGAGCCACCCTAGCTGATTCGGTCCAATAGGTACGTTGTTACGTTCGGGTCACAGTGCTTGGCATCTGGTTAACAAATGCTCTGGAATGACTTTTCGCCTCTATTTGGCTTAGTACCGTTAGTGTTACAGTCTACTTTTGTCAACAGGAAGCAAAAATCACTTATTTAATTTTAAAACATTTGTTTTGGTTGTTTTTGTTAATGTCTACTTTTATTTACGAGAAATTTCAGTAGTTTCTCGCCTTTCCCAGGTGCCAAGCCGTGAACCGAACTTGTAGCAGTTTACGGATCAACAAGATTTTTGCAGTTCAAATAGCTGGCTGGAATGCTTTGACAGCTATTTTTATTGTATTGTTTGCAAATAGTTCCGCTTACAAATGAAATGCAAACATGGCTAGATAGTTTCCAGAGTAAATTAAGATTTGGAAATGATTTGTGTTATGCAATAAAGATCGAAATAGTTAAAACCAAAAAGAAAAAACAGCAAAACCAAATTATTAATCATTCTACTTTATTTATTCTACTTTTTTATTCTACTTTATTTTCTACTTTCTTTAACAAGACGGTATAGAATCTTGTTATAAATATAAGTGTCTGCAAAATATGTTCACAGTTTTGAATTATTTGGAGGTTTCGGATTCAGAAATTTCAAAATCCATTTTATCCATTATATTAATTCTTTCATGAAAAAATGGCAACTGATAATGATACATGTAGTTTAAATGGTAAAAATTTACCACCAGCAGACCATAAGCTTTGTGGACTAGGCTATACATTTTTCTCAACAAAACATATACAGTATGCCTATAATTTATCAAGTAAATTATATTACAATAGTTCCCAAATACGGATACAAATAGTTGACTAATTTGGTTTTAATTTGTTCATAAATACAAGGACAAATGAAAACTACATTTGCAGATCTAGATAGGAAGATAATTTAAAAATACAACGTAAACACAGTTAATATTTGTTGTTTACAAACAAACTAATTGTGACGTTTGAGAGGTATGCAATAGCGCGTCCTACAACGGGGCTGAGAAGTACTAGTAACAATCAGCGCTAATTCCTGCTCTGAAATTGGGGGGCGGAACCAAAAAAATTAACATGGGTTTCCCTACGTATAGGGTTATATATTATTATCGGTCAGTATTGTAATAAAAATGGCCGATAACTGTAATTTTGATTGACAGGAAAGCTTACTGACCGTCTCCTTTGCCATACCATTGGGTTTGGCCGTACTTAAAAGACAATTTAATCACTGCCACCATCTTCACCTGTTACCTGTCAATCACAGAGTTACACTTTAATAAAATTTTATAATACCTAGTTTTAGTAATGTTACCACAGAGGGATAGAGTTACGCTTAGAAATAAAATTAAATGCTAAGAGAAAGTTGTTTAGTGATGAATTTCCAATATAATTTCAATGAACTTAATTAATTTAAGAAGTAAATAAATGAAACATTTCTGATATGTTTATTTATGTTATTTATGAAACATCAATTTAGTAAGTGCAAACACAAACGTGGGTGTGGAGGCAGTAAGTTTTCTTTTCTTAGTACTGAAACTCTCTCTATTCAGCAACAGAAGCGAACTTGCTAGCAAAATACTCTGACGTTCAATTTCAACAAGATCCTTTACTTGCTGCAAAACATTGCTTACCGCATGTGTGTCCAACAACGGGGAAACAATCACTTTATGTGTTCTGCCTCTGCGCTGATCACACTCAGATACAAGGCATCCGGTAAGATCTCAGCATCCGGCGCTAGAGACTCGGGTGTTCTCTTTCTACTGGGATATCTCCATCTTCAGGTATGGATGGGCTTTATTTATCACGTGATCACAGCCCCGGGATCTCGCGTGATTCATTTGTTGCTCCGATCAACATCCTGATTTATATTATGGATCCGCTCATTGATTTCTTTTAGAAACCAAGTTTATCTTCGCGTTAGAATGAAATGTAGCCCCCGGAAACACCAAACTACCTAGTGAGAATTTTCCAATCCATAAATAGGCGCAAGAGGTCAAATAAAAAAATCACCATCCAAACTCATTATAAAAACGTGCTTGTCCGTATGAATGAGAATATTTTTCATTTTAAAGATTGTAAACACACCTGAGGTTAGCAATCAGTTTAATACATTTCAAATTCATATCACTTAAGACGCCGACTTGAGCTTGAGCGTTGTTTAAGACGAAGAATGAATTACAAGTTTAAATTTTTAAATTAAGTTGGAGGCTACGCTTACTCCTATTACCGAGTAGACCGACTGATTTTTGGGTCTGGATCATTAATTAACCAGCCCAATAACCAATGGTAGCTTGATCCTTCACAGAATTTTTCGATTTTGGCAAGGATCAATCTGGCAAACCTCGGAATGTGAGGCAAGCTCTCTAAACACTATCCTATAAAGCGGTTCCACCAATCCCCTTCGGAAATTAGAGATCTTTTAATCATTTATCAGTGCTAAATTGCTATTTGCTAGGGTTTTCAGTTAAATTATAGTAAGAAACCGTACTTTAACATTGCATGTAGGATGTGTCACTAGCGTCACTAGACCTTTTATTTGAGTTAAAACCAATTTATGCTGAAAAAGGGGTTTTTATTCGATTGGGGGAAGTGAGTGAGAGGAAGTCGGCCCATCGGTAACGGCTCAGCAAGGTAGTAATTTGCCAATCTGAGCCTCGGGGGAGCTGTTTAGTTCAAACGTTACTCCACTTGGTCAAAACACTGCTGGCTGGAAGGGACAATTTTGAAAATTAGGACCTTCAGTAATTGAATTAAGATGGAAATCGTTTCAATAAACAAGATTAGACTCGTGGGTAGTTGAGTCAGCTATGGAGTATAAATTTGTAATGAGGCGTCGGATGAAAAATGTTTTTGGAAAACAAAAAGTGTTTGGAAAAGTAAGTAGAGAATTGACATAACAGGCTGAAGTAGTCAAGAAAACTTCGTTCATGGAGTGTGTTTGGCTTGGTTTAAGCCGACCAATACTATTGGACTTCGAATGACCCACAACTTTCTTTGAGAAGATATTTGATTGAAACTATCTTAAAATTAACACTACATACCTGATAATAAAAGAATCAGCCTTTTGAAATTTTGAAGAAGAGGTAATAAACTGTCGTCATTATAGTAGAATTCAATTTAGAATAGTATTGGGAAGAGCCGACCGATGACAGCCGAGGGCAGCCGAATATCGCTCGGAGCGGTTCGCTAAAGAAAGTGGGGGTGGGTGACAGGGGTGTCAATTTTCACCGCCACCACGCCGCGCCGTTGACACCTCTCACCCTACATGGCGACGTGGTGAGCCATTCTTCAGTTATGTTTATATTCCCTGTGTAAGCTTTTGACTTGTCGCGCTTATGCATTCAACTTTTTATTGAGGAGCTGTTTCACAATATATATAAAACAACACCAAAACGCAGAGAGGAAGTAAAACAGTCATATGTATACTAGAGGTTGGAGGGGCCATAGATAGTCCCTTGCTCGAATACTCTGCCTCATCTGATTTGTTTACCTTTTACATGCTGAGAAAAATAAAAAATATAAGTAGGAACACATGTTAGCTCGTAAACAGAGTAGGCACGTAACTACATGTTTTCATGTAAACTAAGCAGACGTTTTTAAATCCCCATGCTTTTAATATAGGGGATGTTTTTGCGTTATTTTTCGTTTGCTGGTAACTTTTAAAAATATTTATATTTTTCCATAGTCCCTGGGATCAATACCTTTAATTTGAGCCCTCTCCCATCATCCTGCGATTTCCCAAACTCCCACAATTTTGACTTGAAAATTTTGCTTACAGAATTATGTATAACGATACAATTAGCGTAACACAAATTGATTAATTTTAAGACACTCGCATTAAGGAATAATGGAATATCTTTTCAAATGTAGATCTAATGAAAACCCAGTCTGTTATGAGGTTTTCAGTTGGCCGATTGACATAACACATTAATTTGTGGTCTTGCCCTTAAAAGTCTTCATCACCGGAAGTTGCCAGACGCCATCTTGGCGTTTTGTTCCATAAGGCCAATGTTAACTTTGTGCCTCCGTTACTCCTCGCCTATTTAGAAATAAATTATTGGGTACTACCCACCTCCAGGATTTTTGGCGTTAAGTCAGAAGTTGCTGAAGATCTCCGTGTAGAAATCCTCTTGTCAAATACACAAACACATACAAAACACACACGAATAAAACGATTACTAAAACGCCACTAATATTAGTTTTAGTAATCGTTTATTCGTGTGTGTTTTGTATGTGTTTGTGTATTTGACAAGAGGATTTCTACATGGAGATCTTCAGCAACTTCTGACTTAACGCCAAAAATTCCTGGAGGTGTGTAGTGCCCAATAATTTATTTCTAAATACATCAACCCCACCAAAAACATGTCTTTTAAAGAAAGTACTCTTCGCCTAATCGTGACAAACAATTAATTTTGGTGTCAAATTAAAGGTTTCGTTGTCCTCTAGGGAAATACAATCGTCGAATTTTGATTTTGTTACAAATTAATGAGAACATGTACAGTGTTTCAGTTCAAAATTAAACTATTTATTATGAAACTATGATACCCAAATTAAGGAATTCGACATTCTATTTCCCTAGAGGATGACGAAACCTTTAATTTGACGACAAAATTAATTGTATGTGACGATCAGATGAGGAGTAATGGAGGCACAAAGTTAAAATTGGCCTTATGGAACAAAACTCCAAGATGGCGTCTAGCAACTTCCGGTGATGAAGACTCTTAAACGACACAGAGGGTGAACGGAGGGTGTGTGACTGCAGGACAATGCACAACTTGGCAACTAAGTAAAAGTATTCGAAGCCGATCGCTACCGAGAGATCCTCGGCTGTCTTCGGCAATGCTCTCACCAGTACTATTCTAAATTTAACTCTACATAGTTAACTGTCCTCTAATTACAAGAAAGAAGAGAATGAGACGATAGTATTGAATCGATTGTTCTCTTGCCTAATATATGGATAAAACCTGGTCGCACTGATAACTGGTCGCACACCTATGTCTGGTATTTACATCATGCTAGAGGAGCTAGCATGATGTAAATACCAGACATAGGTGTGCTCCTACGTAGACCAAGATTTGTTACGTTCTGCACATCCTCGCTACCCAGACAGCACATAATATTCTAGGGACATTCTCAGAAAGTTCTGAATGTGCCCTCAATGTGCCGGAATTATGTGAATATTCTACGCACATTCCCAGAACAAACATTTAGAATATTCTTTTCAAATATCCCAGAGAATATTCTCAGAATATCCTTTTTTACAATTTATGGAATGTTCATAACTAATAAATTTCAAATGTTCTGAGAACATTCTCAGAATGTTCTGAAACGAATATTCTCCGAATAAACAGGCAGCACTTTCAGTTAAACAGCGCTCGTCGTGCTCCCCACAGATCACGTGACAGCGGACGTTTATGAAACGATTGTTCAACTGTCTACTAACTCGCCGCCATTTGCCTTTATTTTCTAGATTTGTTGTTATGTTCTTTCGGCTGATATGAAAGTACTCAAGAAATCTGTTTTGGAAGTGTTCATAACAATGGATAAAGATAAATACAGTAAACAGTTTTATAATAGTTATAATTAGTTTTAATACTTATTTTTATTGTCAATATTCAACTGGACCCTGCATTAGTTCACTTTTCTTTGGCTTAAACCATGGCTAGGTTATGGTTAGTTAACTTTACAACTATTCTTAACAACTTAACTTGGTTAGTTAAGCTTTCCAACTTGTTCTTATTTCCTAATTTCATACGGCACTCACAAACTTAATTGAATAAAGTTATTTGAAGCTAAATATGCCCATATTCATAATTAAGAATCAAATAACTTGGCCTATTTACTACAAGTCAGAGATATTTGTAAAACTGTATATAGGCCTAAGTTACTTTAAAACTCAAAGAACATGCAGGTAGCAATTAATTTTCGTTAATCCATAATCAGTCCATGTTTTGAAGTGCAATTATTCAGGTTTCTTTCACAATCTTAACAGTTAAGTTACTAACTTACAACTAGGACTACCTACCGGTTCGTAGTTAAAATAGGTTACTAGTTACATATCATTTTTGTGTGGTTACAACAGTTATGAATGAATACATCGAAGGGTTAATTATGGTAGGGTTTTTAATTGGTATTAATTAAGCGGTTAAATTATTTTCAACACATTTTTTTATTTTGTATTAAAACTACATTAGAATGAGTTTCAAGCCACTATTTTTTTCTATAGCCCTACCTATTTCTTATGTATCGATGTTTTTTCCTAAGAGTAAAAGGTAAGAGTACAGCAAATGATAAAATATTATTTATTTGTGTGGGCTACCACTTGTTGTACAGGGCGCTGAGGTGGTTAGGTTAAAAATGTTATGTTACTTGACTAACATGACCTTATTTTAACAGCACAGCGTGCTGTTGCATATATTTCTGTTAAAACTATAGGCCTAACAGCTTTTAACTGCTGAAAATTCATTATTGATAAAGGCTAACTAATGTAGTAATTGCCATTTTTAAACATTGTTTCGATAGTAACGTCGCATTCGGATAAAATATTTATAGTACCGGTACCAAAAAATATGGGTTGAATATAATCGAACCACTTATGAATCCATACCCGTTATTCAAATACTAATAATAACTAAGTTTAATAGATAAATATAGTGTTATAATACAGTAACTTACACAAATATTTCGCGAAATAACGTTAAAAACTTCAAACTATTTTTTAAAGATAAGCTTCTTTTTTGTTGAGGAATTCTTAAGTTACACATAGTACGGTACTAACAATATGTATATATATATGTATGTGTACCTAATAACTATGTATAATGTAGGCTTAGGCACATTTGAATCTACCAACAGAAACCTAAACATTTTAAACATCTGAATAAATGTACAGTTAATTACCACTTGTTAATCTATTTCAGATGAAACTTATATCGGAACACTTTCACTCGTCACAACAAGTAAGCCTGACAGACCCAGGAGCTTACCGCTTACCGTTGGATAATGACTGCCCAGCATCGATCAATTTGAAAGGTACCATATTTTGAGAAGGGGTTTAAATTTTAAGTCATGGCAGTGGGGAAGTCAGGATTATAAAAGTATCCTAGGCTATATGTTTATTTTGAGTAGGCCTAATAGTCTAACCACTGTGCAATGATGATAATTTAATTTTTTTATAATTTTTTTAATATTAAAATTTTTCTGAATGTTCTTCATACAAATAGGAATACCTCATAAAAATATTATGACTGAGACCTAACCATATTTTTAGAAATAAAGCAATGAATTTCAGTAAAAACGCTGCACTTGTACACGACAGTGCACTGACAAGTTAGCACACAACGACTTGATTATATCATGAGTAAAATATATTTGAGCCTCAGTCATAATTTTTTTATGAGGTATTCCTATTTGTGTAAAGAACATTCAGTAACATTATTACTTTATTTCAATCAGTACCTTTTCGGATACCGGTATTGTAAGAAAACTTACATTTTTTGTTTTCGTCCATTTTTGAAAAGCTATAGTATAAAGGAGTGCATCTCAGGACTAAAATTTATACTGCACGTAGTCCTAAAAGTATTCAACACAGAAATAAACCAGAATTACCAGTGAGTCCCTTTTCCTTCATAAAATTTTATGGTTTTAAAAAGTAACGGTTGACTTTTTTCAAATCTTTTACAGAGAGAGTTTGACTAACTATCTAGTATTAAAGAATAATTAAAGTAATGTGTACTTGAAGTCCATTGTATGCTGAACAGAGTGGTTTTTGAATTATTCTGATATCTTTTAAAATGGCTTGGCAATTAAACTTTCCGCAAACCATGTTTTTTATGAAAATTTGCTCAACCACCATTTTAAAAATGGCTGCCAAACAAAATTATGGTATATACATTTTTTCATACTGTGTTTTGTGTTTATCTACCTATAAAGAACTCTTGATAGAAAAATCTGGAAAATAAAAAATGTTGAGCGACAAATTTTATTTATATTGGGTGATTTGAAATGGCCTGCATTACAGTGAAATATATGTAAATCAATCAACTCCTTTTAAACAAAATCGGGTACAGTATATATAAAAGTCACCTGGAGACAAGCAGAAATTAAGCTAATAAGGTGTTTTCCGGCTTCTCTGGTGTATGAACCATCAAACAACAAAAAATACCAAAACATATATAATTAAAATAGGCCTACAGACAATTCTCTTGTTTTGTTTACATTTTTTTAAGATTCATGTGGATTAAATGTTATGATTAGGTCAGTATTATCATAGATTAAACATATTCCTTAGTACTTATGAAGTTCATTTCCTAGTTGGTCCGTGTAGATGTCGACGAAGTTTTTGGCCGGATATATTACAATATACATCTTCAGGGCGACGTGAATTATTAGCGAAAACGTACTAAACGCTCACTCATTGACTGGTGCGCTCGTCCGACTATCCTGCTTATATAGTCCCGCTTACGTGCCACGGCCGTAGGTTGTAAACAGACTTAACGTATTTTTCGTTTATAGTTGTCTTCAATCGCTGCTAGTACTTCTCAGAGTTTATTAGGCCTAGATGTTTAATCTCAAACGAATGTTTAGCTACGGCTGACACCTCGGTATCTCCATTCTTGGTGTTCCTTATGTGTTCTTTTAGTCTAGTAGAAATTACTCTGCGGCTTTCTGTAATGTAACTCATTCCACAGCTGCACTCTATATGATAAACCCCTGGTGTCTGCAAATGAATTTTATCCTTGACAGGCCGAAGAAACTGTTTTGTTTTCTTGTAAGGTTTGAATATTGTTGTGATTTATTTTTTTTTAAGTACTGTGCCCTATTAGTTGTACCTCTTAAATATGCTAAAACAGCGTTTTTAATATTTTTGTTGTTTTCTATTCCTATCATTTCTAGTATCAATTTGAGTTTTAAATTAATTCTTGTTTCTTAAAGGCATGTAAAATAGTCGGTAGTCGACGACCGAGGTCAGGTCTGTTTACAACCTACAGCCGCAGCACCTATATAAGCGGAAGAGTCGGACGAGTGTGTCAGTCAATTAGTGAGTGTTTAGTACACTTTCGCTACTAATTCACGTCGCCAGTGATATTGTAATTATATCCGAAACATCGGCCACCAACTTCTTCGACATCTACCGGACTAACCCGGAAATTAACTTCATGACTGTATCTTCGGACCGTGGAAGCCTACACAATAAAAAATACTCCTTAGTAGCTTATCCAATGGTTGCTAAAGACTATACTATAAAGAGCTACTATATTTTGTACTTAAGCACCATATTTCAGCCGCCACCATTTTTAATGGAATTTTAAGTGTTCCTATTGTCTTGTTTTGTCTGAGTTTGGGTATGTTATAGAGAAATTTCTCATTCACAAACTCTTCCTTATGCTTCTGTTGTGGTTATGCCCAGGTTGAAGGTATATTTACCGAGAATAAGGAGAAACATCCAAAAGCCTTGTCGCTGGTAATTTCTACAGCTTGTAAAGCCTATAAGTTTTTAACCGTTAATCCTATGACAAAATAGAAAATTTAATTACTTCCAATTATTTATCTAGGACAATTGGCTAAAACTAATAAATAAGGAAATGTGAACAAAAATCATAAAATTTCCAAATTTCACCATAAAATTTCCCCATAAGAGGCTTCCCCACCGCCCGCTCACCATCCTCGCTCGTGGACTTTGGAAAGTATGATGTGCAGAAGGGGGTAACAAACAATCTTATTAATTTTCAAAACTCTGGGATAATACATAATACGTACAGCCCAGGGGCTAAAACAGTGGATGATTATGATATTATTCCATTACTGGATATACAATGCCCCCTAAAGGGATTTACTATTGGATATACTCCCCCCTTTCCCCCCAATAATGGATAGGCCTATTATTCATACAAAGTTTAGGATCTAACAGCCATCACCATTTTTATTATCCGGGTGAATGTGTTTCAACTTAACATTTGTTTATACTCTGATATAGTAGCTTTTCGATGAAAGAAAGCCAAAACTGGACGTCGCAAACGATAATTGATGTTGCGGCAAGCAGTAAGAGATTCAAAGTCCATATGCCGCTGTATTTTCTATGACTAGTTTTACCAAATATATTAATACGTAGAATGTACAGGCTTAAAGTTAGAAATTAAAGTACAAACATTGTTATTCTTTGGTTATGGGTTTTCATTAGTTCGTGGGTCATTGATGTAAGCATTGAATTACAGATAGTTACGATGCTTGGTTGAGATGTGCGGACAAAACCATTGTTAAAACCTGTGATTGTCGTTATATTTTAGATTTATTTGCTATACCACACATTTTTGTTGCAGAACAATCCATGCTGAACACATCAGTGGCGAGGAAGAAACCTAATTAGTGGAAGATAATTTTGAAAGAGGATTAAGACTGATATTATAGATTTAATAATTGTTACAATTCATATTTTTCAATAAAACGTTTAAAATTTTAATTGGATATATTTTTTATCCAGAATTCTTAATGTATAAATATTTTACATACAAGTTTTAATGAATTAAAATATATAAGAAAAAGAAAAATAGTTTAAATTTAAATTTTGTAAACTAATTTTAAACTATTTTTAAAAGTCAGCTTGTTAATTTTGCACAGATAATTTAAGAATAAATCATCGGTTATGTGTTAAGTATGAAGTTTAGAATATAACCAACAAAAATGTTTGGCCAAGGTTTTTATTTCAAAAGTGTATATTGGTGCATAATGAAGTGTTACATAAAATTATTTATTTATTATAAATTTTAGATTCATAGTTCACGATAGTAGTTCATGATAGTAGTTCACGATAGTATGAGTACTTTGTCTACGGTATATGGGAAATTTGAAATAAGTTGTTTTTTAAAATGGTAAGGACTATAGGCCTATTTTATTCGACAGCTGTTTATTAATTCTGTGCTGCAATTTCATTTAAGAGAAATTCTCACCTTTATACACCCCTAAATGGTGTTAAACCAGACATACCAACCATATTACTCAACCATATTTGTCCTATGTTTATTCCAGGTTTGTGCCTATAATGTAATAGTTAATACTGAACAAACATTCTCAGATTATACCTAAATGTTCACAGACTATTCTCAGAATATCCTTTTAGAATATTCTGTGACCATTCTCTGCAATATTAAACTGAATATTCTACAAACATTCTGGATTGTCCCAAGAATATTCTCAGAATATCCATTTAGATAATTCTATGAACATTCTCTGTACTATTTGGCTGAATATTCCTCAAATATTCTAGATGGTTCCAGGAATATTCTCAGAATATCCATTTAGAATATTCTGGGAACAGTCTATGCAGAATTAAACGGAATATTCTATGGATGTTCTGGAATGTCCCACGAATATACTGAGAACATTCTTTTGAATATTCTCAGAATATTTACGAGGTGGGACATAGAATATTCTAAGGTTGTCTTAAGAATTGTTATAGAACATTCCAGAATATTCCTTGTTTATACCCAATATTCCACATGAACATTCTGAGAATATTCATGGGATAATGTTGTGCTGTCTGGGTAGAGACTTATTAGTGAATTTCCTTTGGAAAGTGAACTATTAGCATGACCTGCACGGTGAAACTTAAGCCCGGGACCACCATAGAAGTTCCTAACGTGACCCCCTGAACACGTTTTGGGGGGTCGTTCAAAATTTTATATATATATATGTATATACATATATATATATATATATATATATATGTGTTCGCACTCTAGCGGTCGCATTTTTTGTCCGATTTACTTCAAATTTGGTAGGGACGTTCATTTCTGTGATCAGTTGGACAAGCTCGTTGGGCAAAAGAATCGGAAGACTCTAAGCCCCTTTTTTGGGGATTAATCTTTCAAATTTCGAGTTTTTGGGCCCAAAAAGGGTCATAAAAGCCCCAGATGCAAAATCAATGCATGCAAGAAGATGGGAATTAATGGATGGGAATTAATGAGGCGAAAGTTTTAAGCCCTCTCCCGTCATTCTAGCATAAATATTTACCGAGTTATTAAAGAAAATGTGTATAGACTAAACACAGTACGTTGTCTTATGGGGGTTTTACACTAGAAAAGCCTGTTATTCCTTTGTTAGAGTACTTTTATTATCCCCAGCAACCTCACGCCTACTTTCAAGCTTGTCTGGACCTTCTCCTAACCTTATAATGCGCAAAATTGTATTCCCAGCTTTGCAAGTAAATGAAACCAGGAGTATCAGAACAGCCAAAAAATCAATATTTTCAGATTTCAATAAAAATTGGAAAAATGTATGTTTTTACACTTATTTTGAGTTTTACAAGTTTTTATGTGTAAATTCACTTCCATCACGTCAGCGTGCTGCGTGCAAACTCGTTTTTTATCAAACACGAGTTTTATTTTGAATGGGCTCTCCAATTCGCAACCTGGCGATAAAACTTTAAAGTAATCACTGCCAGCTGATATAACCTCGAAGCATCACGAACCATCGCAAGAGCACATAACACCTATGTCTCGTCTATACATCATGCTCCTAGTTCACGACTTGTCATGACAGTCGATAACAAAACCAATAACAGTATCCAGAAATGGCTCAGTCCCATGTAATGAATTCCGCCGGAGTCTAGATGCAAATTGTAATAACGCGATCCACTACCGCGCACGTGAGCCGGCGTTGCGCTGCAGATTATGGTGTTTACAACTGCGCCCGGGGCCCTCGAGAATTATCCCGCCACTCGATCGTCACAGCTCCTCTCCCATAAATCCTCGCCCGTGGCAACAGAGAGAGGAAACCGTACGTTAGTCACAGCGCGGCTTGACACATGTGGCGTACCCCGGGGCTCCACGCTGGAGCCCCTACAGTTAGTCTTGCGTGCTTGTTTTTTGTTCCCATTCCATCTGCTGTTTGCTGTTTCTTAAACCATGTGCAATTGCTGTTACAAAACATAACGACGTTGGCACTTCAGCGCGTCTCTAGTGAGACGGCCATAGTATTATCACATAATATTACTGAACTTCAAAGAGTTACAGATATGTTTTGTTTGCAATTTAAATTTAAAAATTCATCGAATTCTGACTTTATGTTTAAGTTTTAAGCGTTTTACCCGTCATACCAAAATAGGCTAGAAGTATAAAATATGACACGATATAGCGAAGTAAATAATATTCAACTACTTGTCCTGTTGCTCGACTCCGAGCAAGTTTGCACCCAACGAAAGGTTACTTCAGTACAAACATAACAAAACATCTGATATTAAAACAGATGATAACATCTGAGAATAATGCGGATAACGTATTTTCAATCAACACGTAGTTTAGACTTCCGCCGTTGGATAGCGCCGTTGGATTTCCACTGTTGCGAAAATTCAGCCCTTTACTGTATTTAAGTCTCTTCTTAAAATTCTGAGACGTATTGGCAAATCTCCGTAAAATAACTTTATTTTGACACCTCAAACGTTGAAATCAGTCCATCCGTTATCGAGATATGACAACCGTAGCGTATTAATATGTAAGGTAATCTTATAATCTCGCTTTATCTTAGCAAGAAAAGTATGGGATTTTAACATCTATAATTTTGACGGATATTGAAACGATACGTTAAAGATTTGCAGAGTGAGTTTACTAAATACATAATAATCAAATTGCTAAGTTCTAATCCACTAAATCAAACTGTTCTACCCGGGTGATGGTTTGTCAATGACATAAGGGTGTATGTGCACCTAAACAATTGATTGTGGCAGTAATGATAGGCCTGTTATTAGAGAAACTACGGATACGTTTTTTAAATTTCTGAAAATACTATGGTTTATTAGAACGGACGCGGGTTTCACACCTCTGATGCAGGTCTCGTTACGTGGATGTAATACGCTTAAAGAATCACGTAATGCCCACCTTTACGACTACAAAGTGCAGAGATGCAATAATTGTGATGCAGAATCGCCTCGGAGCCGGAAGTGTTCGTCCTCCGGGTCACGTGACGTAGAAGGCTGTCCGGACGTCACGCGTCACACATCCACGACGTGCCGCCGCCACGTGACCCTCGCCGCCATGTTCTCCCCAACCTCTCATGGTAATCTGCGATTGTTAGCAGTTGAAAATTTGTAATAAATCTTAAAATAATCTGGATGGTCTGACTTCAAGGTGCACATTTCATAATATGTGGTGTAAATAATTGTCCTGTTTTCCCTTCACTTAATTGTTGTAGTTGGTAGTACTAAAATTACTTTCCAAATTTGAGCCTAATAAGTAGCTTAATCTGAAGGATCAACATGCTGTAAGGCCTTGTGGTCTTGTAGTTATCGTAGGCCCCGCTTCAAGGTCAAGCTAGTAAACAGATGGTTGAGGGGGACGTTGCCCCCTCCACTCTTCATACAATATTTATTGATGAAGATAATCAAGAAAAAATACTAATGAAACGCAATGTTTTTTTTCACGATCAGCTGTGATTAGGTCTTGCAATAAAGAAAGCAATCAAATAAGGAATGTTTGTGCATGGTTGGGTTATAACTCCCTTCTCCCCTTTGTTAGTGAGTTTCCTATGGAAAGTGAACTATTAGCATGACCCGCACGGTGAAACTTAAGCCCGGGACCACCATAGAAGTTCCTACATGACCCCCTGAACACGTTTTGGTGTTTCGTCAAAATTGTACATACATTAATTACAAAATTACAAAAATAAATAAATATATAGAATAAATAAATACAAAATTTTATATATGTGTGTATGCACTCTAGTGGTCACATTTTTTGTCCGATTTACTTCAAATTTGGTAGGGACGTTCCTTTCTATAATTAGTTTGACAAGTTCGTTGGGCAAAACAATCGGAAATCTCTAAACCCCTTTTTTGGGGATTAATCTTTCAAATTTCGAGTTTTTGGGCCCAAAAAAGGTCAGAAAAGCCCTGAATGTGAAATTAGTGTGGCAAAACTTTTAAGCCCTCTCTCGTCATTCTAGCATAAATATTTATCGAGTTATTACAGAAAATGTGTATCGACCAAACACGGTCCGTTGTCTTATGGGGCTTTTAAATTAGAAAAGCCTGTTATTCATTTGTTGGTGTACTTTTATCATCACAGGTTAATAAAATTACAAGTAAGGAATGAGACCAGCTCGTATGTCTACGCCAATGGGTTAAACACTCACAAAGAGATGATCTTACTCAAAAATGGCAGATAAAAGTTAGGTGAAATTGCATCTTGAAATCTACTTATTTTTCATGTTGCTATTTTCAGTAAAATAAGATGTATATTATTACAATAGCCTACTGTGCTATTGTTAATAGAAATTTTGACTCGAAATATAAAATAGTCTTGACCCAGGGATCTGTAGGAAAATATATATGTTTTGTTTCGTGCATTTTAAATAATGAAAAATCAGTTCTGGAACAAAAACAGAACCAACTATAATTTTAATAAATATATTTTGTTTATGTTTGAAAATATGTTATATGGTATACCGTTAAAATGTAAAGGCTGATATCGCTAATGTACCCAAATGTCACCTCCCCAGCATAACAGGAAGTTGGGAAATTAGTGATGTAACCCCTGAGCTTTGCCTGTTATATACAGTATTAAGAGGGGGCTTCAGCCAGTGCTCCAGACACGAAACGTTTCTACCTGCTTCCCCCGTGAATCAAATGTTAACTTTCAAAGCCCAATTTTGAACACTGATCGCTAGGAAATTTTTAGTTTTTCAAATTAACCATAAATCAACTATTTCGGATAACTTGTTGAAGAGGGACGGACTTTCAAAGTTAACATTGGCCTCATATACCAGAAGCCCGATGACTGAAGCCCCCTCATAAGACGCCCACACTTCTAGATTCTCCAATCCCCCGTAAGGCCCGGGCGGCGGGCGCGCCTCGCTGGCAGTCTGTGTTTCTAGATTCTCCGATCCCCGTAAGGCCCGGGCGGCGGGCGCGCCTCGCTGGCAGTCTGTGTTTCTAGATTCTCCGATCCCCCGTAAGGCCCGGGCGGCGGGCGCGCCTCGCTGGCAGTCTGTGTTTCTAGATTCTCCGATCCCCGTAAGGCCCGGGCGGCGGGCGCGCCTCGCTGGCAGTCTGTGTTTCTAGATTCTCCGATCCCCCGTAAGGCCCGGGCGGCGGGCGCGCCTCGCTGGCAGTCTGTGTTTCTAGATTCTCCGATCCCCCGTAAGGCCCGGGCGGCGGGCGCGCCTCGCTGGCAGTCTGTGTTTCTAGATTCTCCGATCCCCGTAAGGCCCGGGCGGCGGGCGCGCCTCGCTGGCAGTCTGTGTTTCTAGATTCTCCGATCCCCCGTAAGGCCCGGGCGGCGGGCGCGCCTCGCTGGCAGTCTGTGTTTCTAGGTTCTCCGATCCCCGTAAGGCGCGGGCGGCGGGCGCGCCTCGCTGGCAGTCTGTGTTTCTAGATTCTCCGATCCCCCGTAAGGCCCGGGCGGCGGGCACGCCTCACTGGCAGTCTGTGTTTCTAGATTCTCCGATCCCCCGTAAGGCCCGGGCGGCGGGCGCGCCTCGCTGGCAGTCTGTGTTTCTAGATTCTCCGATCCCCCGTAAGGCCCGGGCGGCGGGCGCGCCTCGCTGGCAGTCTGTGTTTCTAGATTCTCCGATCCCCCGTAAGGCCCGGGCGGCGGGCGCGCCTCGCTGGCAGTCTGTGTTTCTAGATTCTCCGATCCCCGTAAGGCCCGGGCGGCGGGCGCGCCTCGCTGGCAGTCTGTGTTTCTAGATTCTCCGATCCCCGTAAGGCCCGGGCGGCGGGCGCGCCTCGCTGGCAGTCTGTTTTTCTAGATTCTCCGATCCCCGTAAGGCCCGGGCGGCGGGCGCGCCTCGCTGGCAGTCTGTGTTTCTAGATTCTCCGATCCCCGTAAGGCCCGGGCGGCGGGCGCGCCTCGCTGGCAGTCTGTGTTTCTAGATTCTCCAATCCCCGTAAGGCCCGGGCGGCGGGCGCGCCTCGCTGGCAGTCTGTGTTTCTAGATTCTCCGATCCCCGTAAGGCCCGGGCGGCGGGCGCGCCTCGCTGGCAGTCTGTGTTTCTAGATTCTCCGATCCCCCGTAAGGCCCGGGCGGCGGGCGCGCCTCGCTGGCAGTCTGTGTTTCTAGATTCTCCGATCCCCGTAAGGCCCGGGCGGCGGGCGCGCCTCGCTGGCAGTCTGTGTTTCTAGATTCTCCGATCCCCCGTAAGGCCCGGGCGGCGGGCGCGCCTCGCTGGCAGTCTGTGTTTCTAGATTCTCCGATCCCCCGTAAGGCCCGGGCGGCGGGTGCGCCTCGCTGGCAGTCTGTGTTTCTAGATTCTCCGATCCCCCGTAAGGCCCGGGCGGCGGGCGCGCCTCGCTGGCAGTCTGTGTTTCTAGATTCTCCGGTCCCCCGTAAGGCCCGGGCGGCGGGCGCGCCTCGCTGGCAGTCTGTGTTTCTAGATTCTTCCGATCCCCCGTAAGGCCCGGGCGGCGGGCGCGCCTCGCTGGCAGTCTGTGTTTCTAGATTCTCCTATCCCCGTAAGGCCCGGGCGGCGGGCGCGCCTCGCTGGCAGTCTGTGTTTCTAGATTCTCCGATCCCCCGTAAGGCCTGGGCGGCGGGCGCGCCTCGCTGGCAGTCTGTGTTTCTAGATTCTCCGATCCCCCGTAAGGCCCGGGCGGCGGGCGCGCCTCGCTGGCAGTCTGTGTTTCTAGATTCTCCGATCCCCCGTAAGGCCCGGGCGGCGGGTGCGCCTCGCTGGCAGTCTGTGTTTCTAGATTCTCCGATCCCCCGTAAGGCCCGGGCGGCGGGCGCGCCTCGCTGGCAGTCTGTGTTTCTAGATTCTCCGGTCCCCCGTAAGGCCCGGGCGGCGGGCGCGCCTCGCTGGCAGTCTGTGTTTCTAGATTCTCCGATCCCCCGTAAGGCCTGGGCGGCGGGCGCGCCTCGCTGGCAGTCTGTGTTTCTAGATTCTCCGATCCCCGTAAGGCCCGGGCGGCGGTCGCGCCTCGCTGGCAGTCTGTGTTTCTAGATTCTCCGATCCCCGTAAGGCCCGGGCGGCGGGCGCGCCTCGCTGGCAGTCTGTGTTTCTAGATTCTCCGATCCCCGTAAGGCCCGGGCGGCGGGCGCGCCTCGCTGGCAGTCTGTGTACAGTAGCGGGTTTATACGACTCGTTGGTTCCGCTCCGTGCGCTGCCAGTTATTAGTTTCGCACGGTCGCGGTCGGTTTGGCCGATAATGCGCCTCTCCCTTCCTGCCGGCGACTGCAGTTTGTGGCCGACATTTCAACAACTTGTCACATCGGATGTGAATTTGCATTGACTCTCGGTTTTGCAAGAATTGTCAACTTTCTTTTATATTTTATCACTGTATTCCTTTTAACCGGGGAAACACGAAACAAGTGTTCTTAAAGTCACAAGATATGTCGCGTTTCTACCATGGAGTAATCATTATGGTTTCTACCTGCTTCTCCCCTAATACCAAAGTTAATTGTCAAATCGAACTTCCTCAGCCGATAATCCAAACTAGTTGATTTGTGGCTTATTAAAGAACGAAATATACCTAGCGATTTCAGGAAGCGGAACTTTATATACAAATATACCCCCGTAGCAGCAAACCTGCGTACTCAGCGAATTTCCAATGCATATATATGTATCTTAATACCACATAAAGCCACATACCAAATTTCATTAATATACATTCATAAATAAACGATTTATGACATTTTAATTATTCTCCATAAGAATAACATGGCGGCTGGGTATGTAGGTTTGCTGAAGGAAGGAAAACAAAAAATGGGGTTTTATACAGATATCAATATAACTCATTTAGGTAAAGCCACATACCAAATTTCATTAATTTATTTTCATAATTAAGGGAGATAACACGTTAATTATTCTCCATAAGAATAACATGGCGGCTGGGTATGTAGGTTTGCTGAAGGAAGGAAAACAAAAAATGGGGTTTTATACAGATATCAATATAACTCATTTAGGTAAAGCCACATACCAAATTTCATTAATTTATTTTCATAATTAAGGGAGATAACACGTTAATTATTCTCCATAAGAATAACATGGGGCTGAGTACGCAGGTTTGCTGCTACGGGAGCCTTTGGCAAAAAATTGTTTTTTTGAGCAAATATCAATGGTCCACAACCAGATGAAGCCGTATATCAAGTTTTGTCAGTATACGTTCATAAATAAGCGAGATATAAAATTTTTCTTTTCCTCCGTAAGAATAACATTAGACAACGTACTGTGTTTAGCACTTTCAATATCTCGGTAACCAATTGACGTAGAGAAATGATCAAAATACCAAATTGTGTGTTTTTTTAAGCTGATCCAATGGTAAAAACCAAAATTTGACTATTTCCAAAATTATATGTAAAAAGTTCAAAAAACCCATTTTTGGGGTACAAGACCCCCCCAAAATACCCCTTCGGATAAAGCGATCTGGCTGGTTTACGAACTTAAAGTCATAAATGTTACTTTACACGTTTATACCAAATTTCATCAAAATCGGATAATTTTTACGAGAGTTATCGTGCTCACGGACACACACACATATATATATATATATATATATATATATATATATATATATATATATATTAAAAATAACTGAGTGATTAGGGCTACTAATATGTTAGTTGTAAGCATAATTTTAAAAACAGAGTACCCTTTTTGGTTTTAACATAATATGTTTTATTAGACGACTAGTTTCAAACCTTTAGGTCATAGTCATGTCTTACATTATTTTTGTAACCTCACACAGTTCAAATTGTTCAAATTATTAAATGGTAAACAAATTAAGAATCATATGTTAAAATTAAACTTAGAATATGGGGGATTTTCTTAAATATCATATTTTGTTATTGTCTTGAGGTATATAATATGAAATGATTTCTTTTATCCTTTTTTTATATGACAAATTTTGTCGAAGATCGGATTTCTTTGATGTATGTTCATGGTGTTCAGCAAATTATTCGGGTGTTATATAAAAACCCGAATAATTTGCTGAACACCATGAACATACATCAAAGAAATCCGATCTTCAACAAAATTTGTCATATAAAAAAAGGATAAAAGAAATCATTTCATATTATATACCTCAAGACAATAACAAAATATGATATTTAAGAAAATCCCCCATATTCTAAGTTTAATTTTAACATATGATTCTTAATTTGTTTACCATTTAATAATTTGAACAATTTGAACTGTGTGAGGTTACAAAAATAATGTAAGACATGACTATGACCTAAAGGTTTGAAACTAGTCGTCTAATAAAACATATTATGTTAAAACCAAAAAGGGTACTCTGTTTTTAAAATTATGCTTACAACTAATATATATATATATATATACAGTTTCGAACGAATGGTGTTTTTGGGGTCTGGGGACCTCAAAACGAAAAGTTATCATGGTCCCGGGCCTAGGTCTTACCATGCCGACTACGGTAATAGCTTCTTCCCTAAAGGGGAAATTCGCTAAAAGGCGGTCCCACACTTCCCGCTAACAGGCTTGAACATTCGGCCGGACATTCTCCCGAATGTTCGCTGAACATTCCGTCCCGTATGTTCACGTATGTATTCAAAAGTTCGTGAAGCTCCCACTCTTCTCGCGAATACTCCGAACATTCGGAGTTCGGCCGAATGTTCGGGCGTGTTTGCGAGAAGTGTGGGGCCGCCTTAATCCTATACTATAATATGAGTAAGGCTTGCTTGCTTGCTCGCTTGCTCGCTTGCTTGCGACAAGGATCTCAAAAACGGCTCCAACGATTTCCTTCAAATGTTCGAAATAACTAATTTCTGGGATAAAAATAAGTTCTAGACAGGCTTCATCCCCAGGAAAAATCAAATAATGTAAAAAAACTAAAATGAAAAGTTAAAAAAATTAACATTGGGCATATGGATTTTCAAATCAAAACAAAAGAATTGTAACAGCTGTTCATAATCAACCAGGGAACTGTCAAAGGGACTCATGTTGTTTATAGTTATTAATTAACATGTGATTTCCTGAGAGCAGAGATTAAAAGATTTGAGTGAAGAGTACATATATACGGGTAGTAAAATAAATCAAAGGGACATTGGCTTATAAATAACAACTGGAGTGACCTTAAAAATGCAGGAAAGAGGCAAATGAGCTATAAAAATATGGTAATCAGTTGGGGAAAGTGGTGCAATATTAGTACCAGTCATCTAAACAAACTGACTGGCCTTCCCCGAGCAAAGCTCGCCCCCAGGTACTAATCGTTCAATCAAATTCCAAAAAAATCAATATTTGCGATTTCTTATGGATTAACTATTCGCGATATTACAATTCTGCTTGCTGTAATCACCGGGTATTTTTGCTTATAAAGTGAGCTTCTCCTATGAATCCAAAGAAGTAACCGTTATTTGTATGTCCGTTGCGGGAAACTAAAAACAGAGTGGGGTGAAACATATCAATCCCTACCCTGGGCGACGGGGTCTGCCCTCGGTGTTCAACATGTGTGCAAAATAGTTAAACACTCACCCCCCCATTCCCGGAATAGCTTAGCTCGGGGTGGTCTTCCATAAAAAGTTAAACAAATCTGGAACCTAACTCAGACTGTTAAAAACATATTGAAGAAGGAGAACGGAAAGTTTTGCGTTGTGAAATCATAGTGCGCACAAAATGTCTGACACTTCAAATTATATCAATTCCAACTCTCAGATTAAGCCTAATAGATTTCTTGATTAAACCTTTTTATTTTAAAACTTTAAAAATCGAAAACACTTAGGCCTAAATATAAAAATTTTAACTTAACTACGCTGTACGTTGTACCAAACATTTATAAAAATACAAGGAAACATAAATATTTTGTGTTCATAATTTAAATCGATAACTTAAATATAAACTATTGCAATCAAACTTCCTCATTGTTTAATTAATCCAAAATTAGTATTTTTTTAATAACATCTCTCACATTTTGACACACTGGAAGGTTTATTCAAACAGTTTAAATTGGTAGCTTAAACTTCCATGATTTTTCAAGTCCCAAGAGATATTATGAATTTACAGTATGTATTTTCACAGTATTACAATAAATAATTTTAGAACATATTTTAAAAACACGCGTATAAACTTATTACTGGTGATGGTGAGTTTATGTTACTCGCAATTTAATTTCGAACATTTGCAAATGAGGAAACAGGATTCACACAAAGTTTCGGGATCTAGAACCTTCCGGTGAGAATAAAGACGGTGTCACTCGTCTTATTGCAACACGAAATATTGGATTGTGTTGCACAATTTAATTTAATTACTATATGATTGCCCAATTAGTAGAAAAGGTGCCTTTTGTCTATAAATTCGTAATATCGGAGTTAATACATCAGTGGAATGAAATAAAACCTTATCTTTAACCACAACTCAAACACTAGACAAGCTAATAACAGAGTACAAATTGCAAATACATAATTGATCCAAGCCGCACATTTTCAAACGCTTGCTGCAAGAGGATAAACCTCAGCGATGTAATAATACTACATTGTAGTAGTATTATTACATCGTATAGTATTAACAGTACATAGTAGTATTATAACATCGCTGATAGACCCCGAAGTAAAACTACTGTACACGGTGACGAGGCTCTAGATATCAAGTACTTATAGAGTGACCCAGGCTCAAGAGATGCGGGTCACAATTGACTCTTGATCGCCGAGACTTGCGACGGCATAACACTCTGCTCGTTATTGAGCATTCACTGACTCACGAGCAACTCACGAGCATCCCACGAGCATCTCACGAGCGATACGAGTCATGGCACGTGAGCAAACAACCTAGGCTGGTGCGGTGTTTGTACACAGACGATGGGAAGACGTATAAAGTATGCATTTAAAAATATATAAGTCGGGGAACTGATGGAAATACATTGTGATAGTGTATAAAGCAACTTTACCGCGACGCAGTTTGGATGAAGGTAAAGAAAGGAATTAAAGACGCGATTACGCGACAGTAAGTTGCATGGAACCAGATACATTTTCATTTAAAGGTCCCCATATTTCAAAAACATTATTTGTTCAAATATATAAATAACTTTAATGTGTACGTAAGCTCCAAAACTATAATATCGGACATGAGAAAGGAATGTTATGGGGGTTTAAACGTTTAAAAAAGTTAGTTTTTGTTTATTTCTAAACAATTTGAAAAACAAAATATTTCAGTTTTGACCATTTTATATAGCTTAAAAAAAAGAAATAATTCAATATTTGTAGTCATTAACCTAGGTTAAGAGGTTGCGGGGAAAGTAATTACAAAAAAAAACGTGTTCATTAAATTGTTCATATTAATCTTATGGGAAGAGAGGGTTTTAGCTTTTTCACAGTTAACTTAATTTGACTGAAAATCTCTCTCTTGTTTTACTACAAATTTCAGCTCTAAATAATAATCATTTTAGGTGACATAATGTTGGTAACCGTTGCAGAGTATTCAGAGTGCTAAACACGGTACATTGTCCAATATTATTCTTATGGAGAATAAATAAAAACTTATATCTTGATTATGTTTGAATGAATATATTGATGACATTTTGTTTGTATCTTCACCAAGTTGTAGCCTATTGTTATTTGCACAACAAATCAATTTGTTGTTATGATGGTCCCTGTAGCAGCCAGCATACCTGCATACTAAGCTCTAATGTTATTCATATGGACAATAAATAACATATTATGACTTATTTATGAATATATTTTTATGAAAGTTGGTAAGTGGCTTTACTTGGCAGTGAAGCACTTATATATTTATATGCACTGGGAATTTGTTGAGTATGCAGGTTTGCTATGACTTGGGAATTTAGTTTTGTCCACTAGGATATACCATATATCAGACGCAAACTGCATATGTACAATACAAAGGAAGGTTTAAAGCCATAAATCAAGGAAGGTCATAGGACTTTTTATTAGGGCTTCACCCCGCTGGCCTTCAAAGTTAACATTGCAACTTTCATATGAAGTAATAACGATTTTTTTAAATTTTACCATATGATCCTCCAGTTTAAATGTTTTACAGCAAGTCTACTGCCCAGACACGTTTTTTTACAAGACAATGTAATTTATTAAAATAAGTCTGATAGGCCTAATAATTCAAAAGAATCATTTGCCCAAAGACTATGTTATATTGCTTTTGGAATGGTTTCAAATTGCTTTATATTTGCTAAGTCTTTAATAACAAACAATACAAATTTTTGTTATTCACAATCATTAGAATTTATGAAATAAATAATCTTCAATAACGAAAACCATTTTTTTTAATGAAGCTGTTGAAATTGTTGAACCACCCATCATCATTCACTATTTTTGTGTATGTACTATGATACTTTTAGAACAAAAGTTAATTCAATCCTTTTGGAAATCATAATAAAACAATCAACGAGTATCGACGATTTATAAAATGAAATTTAGAGAACACATTAAATCTAGTGCTCTTCAATGCTTTCCATCATATCTAAACGAAATTTTCGGGAAGTTTGGGTCCCTTAGTCTGGTAGAATAATGATTACTAGAGACCGCCCAATCTTCCTGGTATGCTGGAGAGGTGACTCTTTAGGTCTAAAATACCCCCGTCGCAGCAAACCTGCATACTCAGCGAATTTCCAATGGAGATATAATGTCTTAATACTAAAAAAAGCCACTTACCAAGTTTCATAAAAATATATTCACAAATAAGCGATATATACAATTTTAATTATTCTCCATAAGAATAACATTGGGGCTGAGTACGCAGGTTTGCTGCAACAAGAAACACCAAAAATTGTTTTTTATGCTAATATCAATATAACTGAACTAGGTGAAGTCGTATACCAGTTTGTATTCATTTATGTTCATAATTAAGGGAGACAGAGCATTTAATTATTCTCCATAAGAATAACATGGGAGCTGAGTACGCAGGTTTGCTGCTACGGGAGCCTTTGGCAAAAAATTGTTTTTTTGAGCAAGTATCAATAGACGACAACGAGATGAAGCCGTATACCAAGTTTCGTCAGTATACGTTCATAAATAAGCGAGATATAAAATTTTTCTTTTCCTCCATAAGAATAACATTAGACAACGTACTGTGTTTAGCACTTTCAATATCTCGGTAACAAATTGACGTAGAGGAATGATCAAAATAAAACATTGTATTTTTTTAAACTGAATCCAATGGTAAAAACTACAATTTAACTATTTCAAAAATTGCATGTAAAAAGTTCAAAAAACCCATTTTTGGGGTACAAAACCCGCCCAAAATACCCCTTCGGATGGAGCGATCTAGCTGGTTTTTGAACTTAAAGTCATAAATGTTTCTTTACACGTTTATACCAAATTTTATCAAAATTGGATCATTTTTACAAGAGTTATCGTGCTCACGGATACATATATACAGTTTCGAACGAATGGTGTTTTTGGGGTCTGGGGACCTCAAAACGAAAATTTATTATGTTCCTGGGCCTAGGTCTTACCATGCCGACTACGGTAATAGCTTCTTCCCTATAGGGGAAATTCGCTAAAAGGAAAGTAATTATTATCCTGATTTTACCATAGGGTTTCTTCTCACTGGTCGGCAAAGTTCCAATATTATTCTCATGGACATTTATCTGACCACTTGACAACATAAACAGATATTAATTATTTGTAATAGTTTATTAGGTCAACCACAGAATGCAGCACAACAGCTGTTGTATTCATGGGTGAAATTTGGTACTACGGTGCTAGTAATAAAATAAACACAACAATAATTATTAAATAAATTTAAGTATGTTTCTATAGATACCTAAACGACTTATTTGCTCTCCCAAACTTCATCAGCAAAGTTTGAACTATTTAAATCCTTTGTAAGCATTTTTTTTTTTGGGGGGGGGGGGGTTTAGTAGTCATGCGCAAGGTCGGCTTGGGTAAAAGAGAGCTAGACGGCTGGCGCTGGGTGAGGCGACTGGTCTGTTCTGGAAGGGTCCGCCGGCGGGGGTCTGCTGCAAACTGCGGGTCCAGCAGACCTTCTCGGTGGGCAACCACCAGGGGCGGATTTACACAATTGCCGCTTAAGGGCAAGTAGCAATCTGCCGCCCCCATATCATAACCTTTTTATCCTTCTCAGCCACCCAGGTTTACCCACATCTCGTTTAGTTGGTTATTTTGACTGTATGTAAGGAAGCTTTAAATTTACTGAATGAATAAATTATGAAATGCCGTTTTTTCCTAATTTTAATCATGAATAAACGGTAGTATAAAGTAGAACTACGATGTCACCCACATGAACACAGTTCAATATATGTAATGACGATCAATCCTACAAGTTTTAGCAACAATGGTTTGTGTTCAAAACTGTGCTACTTTTAATGCCACGAAAATTCTTCAACAATGGCCTAAAAATCCTACTTATACAACAATAATTGTTACACCAACGTATAAACTACTGAAAATTATAATATATAACCTACAAATATGAAAACATTGTAGCCTCAAAATTCGTACTTTAAGACTGTTTTAGTCCTGAGCTGTCGTTTTTTAACAGTTAGTTTGTCATTAGTTTTGTCAATTATATTTGTATACAAAGAATTATTTTTATGTTTTGGATCATAAACATATAACATTATTTGATGCAGTCTTTATAAAACTCTCTGCAATTCCAATCATATTCTTAATATATGTTTTAAGCAAAAACAAATCCATATATTAAATTATCGTTTATCCTCCACGATGCGGTAGATGTCCATAATATCTGCCCGTACAATCGTCGGGCACAATAATTTAAAGGGTAGTAAAATGTGTGCATTTAAAGATAACTATAATAAGGATTATGAGTAATTTTGTCGTAACTCCTGACTGGTAACACTGCGAGAGTAACCGACGCAATAGCCATTTGTTGATAAGTAAAGTTTTTCCCATACATTTCCTTATTCGACAATATCATTATAGTCAAAATTATCTCATTGCCATCTCAAATTCTTCCACATTCCTCAGGCGTGCCTCAGTAAATTTTGATATTGTGTCAAAAATAGTTAATAGTATGTATGGGATATTAAGATTGTACTTTGGACATAGCGGTGCAGCGCCTGATGATCTGAGGGGAGAAGTTGAATTCACTCTAGTTTGTGTCTTGCCGCCCTGTGAATACTTTCTCTGTGGCCTAAACTTGTACGGACGAATGTATTAAAACTGTTTTATGGAAGAACGGCGTTAGATATTGTAGGAGTAATACATGAGCCTCTGATTACTTCCTTTATCGCAGGTAAAAGGGCGGCACACCGGCATCACTATCCACTTTCATAAAAATGTTCCCGATTTAAACATTTGCTGTTTTGATAAAAATATTAAATTTTTCTGAAAATTTGCCGCCCCTAAAAATTTGCCGCCCTGGGCTGCAGCCCCTGTAGCCCTCCCCTAAATCCGCCACTGGCAACCACCTTTGTTAATTATTAGGACTCTTGCAGTACAGAGTCAGGTCGTCTCACTCTCCCGTCCTACCACATTCAGCTACCAAGGTCAATTTTGTTCTGGCTGGGGATTAGAGGAAGGGAAAATTGAAATTGATAACTGAAAATGGAATCATGTAAGTCCCTAAGTCCCTAAGTGCCATAAACACCCCAATGCACAGGACAGGGTGGACAGCCAACTGCTCTAAGAAATAATGTAAAACTGCAACTGATGGAAAATCTCATTGAAGGATAAGAATCAAAATGTAAAAAGAAACATCGAAACAGATCCTTGACATCAACACATCGTGATTTGAACTAGATCTACATCTGGTAGATACCACCTGATGAGAATAAAAGAGACAACGATGGATAGAAGAGAAGGATAAAGGAGTCCTCGTCTTCCTGAATAAAGGCTGAAGAAAGCTACGGATGAAAATTATAAATGAGATAGATTATTTTAAAGTATGGAGAAGACGGAGACGTCCATCTTCCATTTAAAAATCAATGTTAAACGGAATGTAGGTATGATATTTGGTTTATTTACGATCAGAAAACTCTGATTTTTATCTAAGATTAAAGTTTTCTGGAATGTATACTTAGGTTTTTGTTTGCTGTTTTTCATTAAATAGGAAAATGTCCTTTCACTAATAAAAACCGCTTTTATTAATTTGTTAACTTGCAAACAAAATACTATCAAACTTTGAAAAAAAGTTTCAAAAATAGTTGGTCAGATAACAAAATACTATTGTATTTAGTGAAAACATGTAGGGCGCAAATCGACAGTGAAATTTTCACTGGTTAGCCTGCGGTCAAATAACCTATTCTAAAAACTAACTATCTTTTCGCCGCCTAGGACAAATTTGAAGTAAATCGGGCAATAAATGTGATTGCTAGAGTGCAAGCAAACTGCATATTTATATATATAATACCTATACTCTATAGGGTAAAGCCCTTAGAGGATTTGAGAGGTTGGATGTTTGATGCCATTAGACATGATTATCTATAATTTTAAAAATGAGTTTGATAGGACCTAAAGCCAAATAATTTTAACACTCAAATGTAAATAACTTAAACTATCAATGAAAACTTTGGAGGAAATAAAACACATTTCTATTCACTGTTTAGGTTTTGTATTTTATAAGCAGTTTTAATAATAATACCCCCGTCGCAGCAAACCTGCGTACTCAGTGAATTTCCAATGCAAAATTATGTCACATAAAGCCGCATGCCAAGATTCATAAAAATATATTCATAAATAAGCGATATATCAAATTTGAATTATTCTCCGTAAAAATAACATTGGGAATGAGTACGCAAGTTTGCTGCAACAAAGGAACAACAAATATGGGGTATCATGTAAATATCAATATTACTCAACTAGATGAAGCCACATACCAAGTTTCATCAGTATAAATTCATAAATAAGCGATATACACCATTTTGATTACTCTCCATAAGAATAACATGAAGGATGAGTACGCAGGTTTGCTGCAACAAGGAACACAAGAAATTGGTTTTTATGCAAATATCAATAGAACTCAACTAGGTGAACCAACATACCAAATTTTATTAATTTATGTTTATAATTAAGGGATGCATTACATTTTACTTACTCTCCATAAGAATAACATGGGGGCTGAGGACGCAGGTTTGCTGCTACGGGAATCATCAGTTAAAATTGTGTTTTTTGTGCAAATAACAATAGACCACAACCAGATGAAGCTGTATACCAAGTTTCATTGGTATACATTCATAAATAAGCAAGCTATAATTTTTGTCTTATTCTCCAAAAGAAAAGCATGGGACAACGTACTGTGTTTAGCACTTTCAATATATCTGTAACTAATTAACGTAGAGAAATGATCAAAACCCCAAGTAGTGTGTTTTTTAAGCTGAATCCAATGGTGATAATTAAAATTTGACTTTTTTTAAATATTACATGTAAAAAATTCAAAAAACCCATTTTTGGGGTACAAAACCCCCAAAAATACCACTTCGGATGGGTTGATCTGTCTGGTTTTCACTCTTTAAGCCATAAATAATGCTTTACACGTTTGTACCAAATTGTATAAAAATCGGATCATTTTTACGAGAGTTATCGCACCCACGGACACATATAATACATAATAAATACAGTTTGAAATGAATGGTGTTTTTGGGGTCTGGGGACCTCAAAACGAAAAGTTATCATTGTCCCAGGCCGAGGTCTCACCATGCCGACTATGGTAATAGCTTCTTCCCTATAGGGTAAATTCGCTAATACAAATTAATAAAAAATAATGTTAGTTTCATAAAATAACAGCTGATTAAAGTATGTGAGCAGTTAAACAATCCTATCCTATCCTATACTCTAATATGAGTAATGTTTGCTTGCTTGCGACACTGATCTCAAAAACGGCTCTAACGATTTCCTTCAAATGTTCGAAATAACTAATTTCTGGGATAAAAATAAGTTCTAGACAGGCCTCATCCCCAGGAAAAATCAAATAATATAAAAAACTAAAATTAAAGTAAAAAAATTAACATTGGGCTTATGGAGCTGTTCATAATCAACCAGGGAACTGTCAAAGTAATACTGTACTCATGTACAGTAATGTAGGGACATTGAGCTATAAATAACAACTGAAGGGACCTTACAAATTTAGAAAAAAAGGCAAATGAGTTATACAAATTTGATTATCAGTAGGGGAAAGTGTTGAAATATTACTCAGAGTCATCTAAACAAACTGACTGGCCCCCGAGCAAAGCTCGGCCCCCCAGGTACCGTTTATTTTAACTAGGTATGCAATGCAGTTGTCTGCTTGCAATATTGAGCGGAGCAAGTATTTTTTTTTTAATCAATACTTTGGAGAAATGTAACCACAAATTGATTTTTCCCTTAAATAATATTCATTTGATAGATTATTTTTACTTTCTCCCCCTTATACATTGTATGTGGATAAAGTATTGTTTTCGTAAAAATTTTTGAATTTGAGTTGTTAGTGGAAATATTCATTTTGGTGCTCCCTGAATCCAAAAAAGTTATTTTTACGTGATGTCTATGTGTCTGTCTGTCTGTCTGTCTGTCATTGCGGAACTGTTATAAAGCAATGCCGACCAGTTTTAAAACATTGTTCAAATTGTGGTCTGTCTGGCTGTCTGTATGGATGTGTACAGAGCTAGGAGCTCTAACCAGTCCGATTTTTATGAAATTTGGTATGTAGGTACTAATCTACGATATCTCCAGGTGTTTTTTAATTTTTTTGAATTTTTGATTTTCAAGGGTAATTATCCCCCCAAAACCACCAAAAAACATGAAAAATCAATTTATCAAAAAAAGCTCTAACGATTTTAATTAAACTTTATTTGCTTGTAGATCTTTAGTTTTCCTACAAAATGAAACCACCCGCATTTCTGAGAAAAATTCAGGTTCAGAAAATACAGGACTTAGAATATCAAAAATTCAGTTTTTTGGATTTTTCATAAAAAAACATAAATATAAAAAATATTACTATTCACCATCAAAAAGAGCTCAAAAAACTGAATAATTTAGTATTCTAAATTACTATTCTACAATTGCTGGTTGCGGAGAAAAATTAAATTTTCATTTTGCGGCAAACGCAGTACGTTGTCCAATGTTATCCTTATGGGTAATACAAAAATTACTATTTCTCTCTTATTTACTGATCAGTTTCGTTCAAACTTGATATGCTTGTCAAGTTAGCATTGACCAAGAGAGAAAATTCGAAATATGTTGCCCCTTAATAACCCAGTGGGGGAATAGGGGGCATTTTCCCTCTTAAAACCACGTGTGTAGCGATGGATTCTGTAGTGCCTCCAAAACAGGGATTTGGGTGGATGTTTTTGAAAACCACTTGTTTACAAGATGTTCTGTACATTCGACCATGCTTTGCATTTTATATTTAGTAAATAAAAAGTAATTTATTCATTAAAGTTGGGCTAAAAGGGAGAAAGTATGTGTCAGTTTCCTGATACTGTTTATTTACTCTTAATTTTGTTACTAAATAATTGTTGAAACAGTATAATCTACTTTATTTATTAAACTTCTACTACTTTATAAACTTACTATTAACATGGATGTGATTACAAATACATTAATTTATAATTGACGGTTGCATGTTGTTGGCCGAAGAGAATTTCACAGGATTTGTTCATGCATTAGGTACAAATATAGTTATCAGTGCTGACTATGTTCAAGCGTCTGCAGACTGTTCATTGTCGGTACGCGAGTACTTCCAAATTCTGCCTAAACCTCTGAGTATACTCTTAAGGATATTACCTTACAATCAATATTTAAAGATGTATGATGAAAATAAAGTAAACATGATTGGAAATAAAACTTGTATTGAAAAGGAAGTCATCAATCCTCAACAGAAAACAAATACCCCCGTCGCAGCAAACCTGCGTACTCAGCGAATTTCCAATGCAAAATATATGTCTCAATGCCACATTAAGCCACATACCAAGATTCATAAAAATATATTCACAAATAAGCGATATATCAAATTTTAATTATTCTCTATAAGAATAACATTGGGAATGAGTACGCAGGTTTGCTGCAACAAGGAACACAAAAAATGGGGTTTTATGCTAATATCAATATAACTCAACTAGGTGAAGTCGTATACTAGTTTTTATTCATTAATGTTCATAATGAAGGGAGACAGAGCATTTAATTATTCTCCATAAGAATAACATGGGGGCTGAGTACGCAGGTTTGCTGCTAGGGGAGCCTTTGGCAAAAAAAACTTTTTTGAGCAAATATTAATAGACCACAACGAGATGAAGCTGTATACCAAGTTTCGTCAGTATACGTTCACAATTAAGCGAGATATACAAATTTTCTTTTCCTTCATAAGAATAACATTAGACAACGTACTGTGTTTAGCACTTTCAATATCTCGGTAACCAATTGACGTAGAGAAATGATCAAAATACCAAATTGTGTGTTTTTCTAAGCTGAATCTAATGGTGAAAACTAAAATTTGCCTATTTCAAAACTTATATGTAAAAAATTCAAAAAACCCATTTTTGGGGTACAAAACCCCCGAAAAATACCCCTTAAGGTAAAGCTATATGGCTGGTTTTCGAACTTAGTCATAAATGTTCCTTTACACGTTTATACCAAATTTCATCAAAATCGGACCTTTTTTACGAGAGTTATCGCACCCACGGACACATATATATATATATATATATATATATATATATATATATATATATATATATACAGTTTCAAACGAATGGTGTTTTTGGGGTCTGGGGACCTCAAAACGAAAAGTTATCATGGTCCCGGGCCTAGGTCTTACCATGCCGACTACGGTAATAGCTTCTTCCCTATAGGGGAAATTCGCTAAAACATTAAAACAGATAAAAACAACAAACATGTGATTATAAATAATGGTAAAAACTTAAGTGGCAAAGTTTACTGTAGCCACATACTCCCCCCCCAGCGTCAACCAGGTGAGAAACACATTGGAGGGCGAACACAGCGACCTGATCTAGTCTTTCTGAACACTAAAGTTTTTTGAGTCCCACCTTGTGGATGGCAGATGATCGGCTTAAAATTCTTTTCATCGTCGTTAGCCAGGGAGTCATTCAGGAGGAAGGCTGGTTTCAGTCTGTCAATAGAAACAGTTTTAGGTCCTCGAGGAGTAAGAATATGGAACCATTTTTCACTTCGAGAAACAACTTGATATGGTCCATCATAGACAGGTTGTAATGGTTTACGGGTTGCATCATGGCGGATGAAAACATGGGTAGATGTCCTTAAATCCGGATGAACGAAAGTCTTCTTTGAAGAGTGGTATTTGGACTCTATAGGTTTCAGTTGATTCATTTTTCTTTTTAAATTATACACAAGGTTTGGAACATCAGATGTTTCTTTTGTAGTGTGGAAAAGGTCACATGGTAACCTAATGGGCTGACCCAATGCCATATCTGCTGCAGTGACGTTATATTCTGGAATTACGTAGGATCGCAAGCCTAGAAGTACCACAGGTAATTGTCGTGTCCAATCAGAACTAAGCTGAGCTGTTAATGCAGATTTCAAGTGTCGGTGCCACCTTTCAATCTTACCATTCGCTGCTGGATGATAGGCTGTAGTTTTGATGTGGTGTATTCCTAGATTTTTGGTCAGTTCCTGGAACAAGTTACAATCAAATTGCTTTCCTCTGTCTGTAGTGATGAAATGAGGAACTCCAAATCTTGAAATCCAGGTAGAAAGAAGTGCTTCAGCCACTGTTTCAGCAGTAATATCTTTTATTGGCGTTGCTTCTACCCAACGTGTGAACCGATCTATGATTGTCAACAAGTATGTAAATCCTTGTGAAGGTGGTAATGGTCCAACCAAATCAATGTTGATGTGAGAAAAAGGGCCTTCATTTTTATTGTAGGATCCAATCTCACTGTTAGTGTGTTTCCAAACCTTTGACTTTTGGCATCCAACACATGATTTGGCCCAAAGTCGCACATATTTATTAATTGAGGGCCAGACAAATCGCTTTTTTACCAAATCAAGAGATCCTTTAACTCCAGGGTGTGCAAGGTTGTGAAGAGAATCAAATAACTGTCGTCTGAACATTAGTGGTATAAATGGCCTCAGTTTCCCAGTACTAATGTCACAATGTAGTTCTGACTCATTAGGTAGCAAAACACTTTTAAATTTGAGTGATGTTGTCTTAGACCATTTTAAATTTTGAAGTTCAATGTCTTGAGATTGCTCCTCAGCAATCCTTTCAAATGACACAACTGATGGTAGGTCAATAGCACTTATTCTTGACATGAAATCAGCAGGGATGTTTTGTTTTCCTGGTAGGTACCGTATATCGGTAGTGAACTGTCCAATAAAGTCTAGTTGGCGCAATTGCCTTGGGCTAGATGCATCAGAGGGTTTCCTAAAGGCAAAAGATAGAGGCTTGTGATCTGTATATATAACAAAATTACGACCTTCTACAAGGTAGCGGAAATGCCTCACAGAAAGGTATGCGGCAAGGAGTTCTCTATCATATGTACTGTATAGCTTTTGAGTTGGTGAAAGAGATTTTGAGAAGAACCCGAGAGTTCAGCAGACCCGTTGCAAATTTGATGAAGAGATGATCCAACCGCAAAGTCAGAGGCATCTACCATGAGAGCAAGAGGAGCATCAGGAGATGGGTGTGCTAGTAGTGTAGCATTTGCTAACTGACTCTTGGTGTCTACAAACGCTTTCTTGGATTCAAGAGTCCAATTTATTTTGCGTCTGTCACGCTTTGATGTACCCTTACACAAATCAAAGAGTATTTGTTGAGTAGCAGCTGCATTTGGGAGTGAACGCGTCTGTAGAAATTAATAAGTCCGAGAAACCTGCGAAGTTCAAGAACGGTTTCGGGAAGTTTATAACTTAAAACAGCTTGTACTTTATCAGTCAGTGGTGAAATGCCATTTTTGGAGACTGTATAACCGAGAAAAGGAATCTCACACACTCCGAATACACTTTTCGACATATTAATGTTAATTTGGTGTTCATTGAGCCTTTCAAGAATTGCACTTAAGTGAGTCATGTGTTCCTCTTCAGAGGAAGATGCAACCAAGATGTCATCTAAATAGCAAAAGGTAAACTCTAGATCTTGAAGAAGAGAGTTTATGTATCTTTGAAAAGTTTGGGCAGCGTTCCTTAATCCAAATGGCATTTTGATCAATTCAAATAACCCAAAAGGAGTTATAACTGCAGTTTTTGGAATGTCGTCTGGAGCTATTGGAATGTGATGAAAGGCCCGAACAAGATCTATTTTTGAAAATATAGTTTTTCCATCTAATTGACTATTAAAATCTTGTAAGTACGGTATGGGATACCTGTCAGGTACTGTTTTGGCATTGAGTGCCCGATAATCCCCACATGGTCTCCACGAGCCATCACTTTTTGGCACTAAATGAAGAGGACTTGACCAACAGCTTTTTGATGGCCTGCAAATACCTAGCTCAACCATTTTACGAAACTCAGCTTTAGCTTGGGCAAGTTTTTCAGGAGGCAAACGCCTCGCTCTGGAGGTAACAGGCTGATCTGTTTGGATCGAATGAAAAACCGTATCCTGTGAAATGTGAAAAGTAGGATTTTCTTTGAGCAAATTAGGATAATGTGAGATGAGTTTATAATATTTCCCTTTTGGGTCGAGTAAAAAGACTGATTGTTGGTTAGAATGTTTATGATATCCGATAACAGATATTTGAGTTCTGTTGTCAATTAGTCGTTGATTTTTAATATCAACTAGGAAACCATAATGTGATAAAAAGTCTGCTCCGATAATAGGTTGTGTTACATTAGCAATAATGAAAGGCCAGGAAAATTGTCTTTTCAAACCTAGGTCAAGATTCAAGGTACGTTCACCATATGTTTAAATTACAGAACCATTGGCAGCGAATAATTGTCTTTTACTTATAGCTAGTTTTTCCTGATTAATAGGAGGCAAAACTGATATATCTGCTCCAAAGTCCACAAGAAACTTCCGACCACAATGTAAATTAGTAACAAATAAACGGCGAGATTGTATGCCCCTGCCATCTTCAGCCGCATTTAATGACGGGGCAGGGAGTTTTCCTGACGGCCATTGCTGCCTGACGAAAACAAGCAAGGTTGAACGCATTTCTTAGCATTATCACCAAATTTGTAATGATACCAACACAGTTCGCCTTGAAATTTCCCTTTCTTATTGGAGGGAGGATAGTACCTGGGCACTTGCTTTGCCGGAAAATTGCATTTATTATTTTTAATAAGTCCATCAATGGACTGGGTGAGTTCACTTACCTGTTTTTCCAAGATGGCTAAGCGGTTGACATCAGTAGTTTGTTTAATAGCCTCTTGTGCACAAATATGACCATCAACAGCTGAAAGTTCAGTTATTTTGTCTCCTAGTCTAGCTAAATCATCAAGGGAATCAGTTTGAGAAGCAGCTAATACGGTACGAACCTGATTTGGCAATCGTTGCATGAAAATTACTTTCAAGAAATTATCAGTTACCTGCGTTCCCGCCAAGGTCCTCATTTCACATAGAAGAGTGGATGGATTTTTATCTCCAAGAAAAACTTCATTTGTCAGTTGTTTTAGTTTGACGTGTTCCGAGACCTCATATTCTGAACATAATCTTTGCTTCAAGTCCGAGTAAGGGGATGAGGATAGTGGTTTTGCAATGAAATCGGAGAGAAGGCTAGCAACTTCACTATCCAGGGAACTCATTACATAGTTGTATTTGGTGGTTTCCTTTGAAATGCCATGTATGGAAAACTGACATTCAATTTGGTGAAACCATAATGAAACATTTTTTGCCCAGAAAGGTGGTATTTTCATTTGAATTCTTGATATATGTAATTCTTCTGAGGAATTAGGTTCTATGTTTGATGGAGACGATTCCAGTCCATTCATTGCTGGTATTGTAGTAGTAATTAATTGATAAAAATAACAGGAATCAAGGGGTCACCAAATAAGGATATTACCTTACAATCAATATTTAAAGATGTATGATGAAAATAAAGTAAACATGATTGGAAATAAAACTTGTATTGAAAAGGAAGTCATCAATCCTCAACAAAAAACAAAAACATTAAAACAGATAAAAACAACAAACATGTGATTATAAATAATGGTAAAAACTTAAGTGGCAAAGTTTACTGTAGCCACACACTTCATCAGTCGTATGTGCAATAGTCTCCTGTCGATTATGGTGGGAAGCATCAGCGGTGCGTCGTCCAAGATTGGTGCCTTCTCTGTGTAAACGTGTCATTTATGTAAGAACAAACACATACATTTGTTATAATTAATTATTTAAGGTAAACAAACCACCGACTTAAACAAAACAACAATTGTATTTACAAACAGCTGATGGTAACAGTCTGCAGTTAGATATGATCCTTATAACAGCAGTATAATCAACATACAGTAAATAAACCAGATAAAATATTTCTTCTATTAAAATAACATTATAACTTTAAAGAACCGTAGGGCAGAACCCTAACGTCTGATTTGGACCATTTCAGATTTATACCTTCCCATAGTTTGTTACTATGACCATGCCAAATTTTGTGCGGATCACTTCAGCCGTTCAGGAGGAGTAGGTGGAAATAAAAAGACAGAGTGTAGTACATATAAGAGCTACGCTCAATTACAACGATGAGGAAACGTACAATAAATATCCAGCAACACTTCAGATTGGGTTGATGATCACGTAACCTTACAGCTGTTTTTACGAGGTCTCTTCCAGTTAGCTAGAAAACCTTAAATATATCGACTGCACACACCTTTACGAAGTATGTTCTCTTCGGACCTTGCTAACAGACTGCCCTAGGTTTCTCCAATTTTAAAAATGTATATGATGATAAAATTAATAAAGTAGTGGATCTGAAGTAATTCAATCAGGTGTGGAATAATTCAAACATCATAGCAAACACAAAATAATAACAAACACTAGTTAAAAATCATATGTCTTAATAAACAATATGCTGTGTAGGTAAAGCTATAAAAAAGTTAAAAGTATTTTAATACATGATTATTTTGTTCAGTTTATGTTATATTCAAACGTATTATTAACTGTTATAGTGCTTGTGTATATGGAGTATACAATTTGTGATGGTTTCAAGTGCCCTGAAACCCAAAATACTTGTAATGATGGGGACAAAGTTGTTGCTTTTTGTGTCAGGAAAAAAGAACCTAACAATGACCATTGCGACAAAGACCCACTGAGCCAAATATACGAATACCCCCAAAAGTGCTTGCCCACAAATTGCCCAGCAAAGATAAGGGATTACTGTGCTTCAAACCCATGCAAGAATGAAGGAAAGTGTAAGAACTTTCCAGGATCATATTCTTGCAGGTGTAAATCGGGATACCACGGGAGGGACTGCTCCCTTCAAGGTACATTTTAGGCTGAAGCCAAATATAATTTTACCCTAGTATATTTATATATGGTTTGTAAAAATTAGAAGTTGACCTCGGATAACTCAGATTACTTTTTATTAAATGCCATTATATCTATAGCCATTATATTCCTTAAGAATACATCCAAAATTCATCTACTTTCCAGGTTCTTGTTTTGATTGAAAGTTGTTTTTTATATGCAAGAACAAAATTAAACTAGGCAAATAATTATTTGTGTAGGCTTTATAAACAAATAATTAGTGAGGTAATGAAACTAATTAATATGTGAAAATATATTATCTTGGTAAATCAAACATAGTAATAAGTTAATTGGTAAACAAAAATGTTCAGATTTAGCCAACTGATGATTCAAGACAATTCTAGGTAATAGTTGAGGGGGTTGTAAGTTTGTTTGACAATAAGAATGTGAACTTTGTAAATTACTAAAATGACAAGTACCTAAGGTTGAAATGGAACACCAAGTTTTGAGAACATTAGTGTTCACGCGCAGAGGGATTTTTTTGGTGACGTCCCCATCCTTTATGCCCAAAGGGTAGAGGGGGTATAAAAAGAGCTGCCTTTGCGGGCAGTCTCGCAGTCTCGATATCACATTTGAACGAGTTACACCCTCAAGCATCTTAAACAATACACTAAACGTAAACATTTAAACAGCCTATAGGCCTAACACTTGATATTCATTCATTCATCACTCATCATTAAACAGCATTTGTGTAACATTCAATAAGCTCAGCGTTTCAATTACACAGATTAATTTAATTCAAATCACATCACAAAAAAACACTCTGTGCACTCCAGGACTACCGGGTGTGTACATATAAAATGGATATTTTATCATCAATATCTATCAGATAGTTAATTAGATAAAAAGGTTGTTTCTTTTTCTAGTTTGGAAGTAGTAAATGTTGGAACATAATTGTTCGGGTGTTAAGTAACTAGAGATATTTTGAATTTTCATCATTATACGTTTATAAATAAGTGAGATATAAAATATTTCTTTTTCTCCATAAGAATAACATTGGACAACGTACTGTGTTTAGCACTTTGAATATCTCTGTAACTGATTGACATAACACCAAATTGTTTTTTTTTTTTCAAGCTGAATCTAATGGTGAAAACTACAATTTGATTTTGTAAATTCGTACCCCCATTTTTGGGGTACAATAGCCTTTAAAATACCCCTTCAAATGGGGCGTTCTGTTCGGTTTTTAGGGGTGGCGGAAAACTACCCACACCAAGTACCACCTTGAAAAACTACTACGTAATTTTGACGTAAGAGGTTTGGGGTAGTTTTCCTGCCAGAAAATTTAAGGACAGCTAAATTATTAGACCAAAATTTCACCGTTGAAGTAGTTCAAGTGGTAGTAATTTAACAAAACTATCAGTGAAGTTAACACTGGAAAACTATCCCCAGAAAACTAACCCCAGAAATATAATCCCAGAAAACTATTCACAAAGAAGTAATCTGCAGTGTTAGTTATGACCACTGGACCTACCCCCAGAAAACTACCTCCTGAAGTTGTAGGTAAAAGTTTATGTAGGCAACATTTCTCCTCGACTAATCGGGAATATCATTTATCTATTATTTAGTAGTCTGTATTATATTTTATTAGCCTAAACTATGCTGTATTATTGATACTCTGGGCCACAGGCTATTTTAAATGTAAACTGTGCGTTTAACTGTGAAATAGCTAAATAAAAAAGTATTACATTCCATTCCTGTAATTTGCACCTTATTAAATTTGTATTAAATTAAATATAATGACAGTTTTCAAATTACTTTCTTGCACTTTGAAAGTTCTTTGTTCAAAGGTCTGAACAAGGTAAGGTTGATTTTTCCCATCCATATCAGATTTCTGGTAAGGAGAGAAAACTTAGCAGTATAAATAGCAAAATTAATAATTTTCTTTGCTAGCCATAACATTAGATTAAAAAAAAAAAAAAAAAAAAAAAAAAAACTGAGGTCTAGTTTGCAGCATTAATTTTTTCTTTTGTTACCCTCTTTAAAATTATAACCAACTTGTTACTATTTTAAAAATTAAAAATACTCCAAGCAACCCCAATTTGGGGGTGAGGGGTGAGGGTTGAAACACTTATCCACCTAAAAAATTACTTAGGCTTATGCTAGTAACATTTACTAAGGATTTTTGTTTGAAAATTTGCAATCGTTCAAAAATTAAGAGGTGGGGGGGGACCTTTAAGTTTTGAACGAATGGTGTTTTTGGCATCTGGGGATCCCAAAACAAAAAGTTATCATCCTGGTTTTAGGTCTTACCATGACGACTATGGTCGTATTTTAGTTTCTTCTCTATAGAGGAAATTCGCTAAAAGCAAGACTGGGGGCTGAGCTTTGCTCAGTTGAAAATTAAATAATGATACTTCACCTTGTGAATGTTATAATACATAAGTTATGTGTTCATTGGTGTTACTTTGACGGCTCACTAGCTGTTTTTGATCGGCTATTATGATTATTTGGTTATGACTTGAATCTCAGCAAGCCCAATAATAACATTTTATATTTTCAAGTGATTTTTCCAGCAAAAGTTCCTGGTTTTAAGAATCTTCATCACCGGAAGTTGCTAGACGCCATCCTGGAGTTTTGTCCATAAGGCCAATGTTAACTTTGTGCCTCGTTACTCCTCGCTTGATCGTCACAAACAACTAATTTTGGTGTCAAATTAAAGGTTTCGTTGTCCTCTAGGGAAATACAATCGTCGAATTTTGATTTTGTTACAAATTAATGAGAACATGTACGGTGTTTCAGTTCAAAATTAAACTATTTATTATGAAACTATGATACCCAAATTAAGGAATTCGACATTGTATTTCCCTTCCCAACTTTGCCAATCTATTGCTTAGTCCCAAAAACCCATATTTTCAAAGTTATTCAAAATCCTTCTGTGAGATTCCAAGATCCATATTTTTCATACATACAAACATTTCTTGTTTGATTAATAGTCTTATTTTTCTCATAAAGTAACGCTTAACCAAGTTTTCTTGTTTACTGGTATCCTGCTGGTATTATTAAAATGGTATCTTATCCCATGTATAATTTGAAGAAGTGACTTTTGGCCAAAATGGAGGGTATATCTCTATCTATAAATTCGAAAAATCGATCATCCTCCAGACCAAAACTCAACCCCTAAAATCACAAAATTTGTCACGCACACTCTTTCCCTGACATAGGTAACCACTAAGAAAGTATTTTAAGAAATTCCCAAAGGGATCTTCCCCACAAGGAGTCTAAGTTCCAATCCAGTGTTATTCTTATGTACATTTGCTAAATACGAAAAACCGGTCATCCCCCAGGCCAAACCTCTACACCTACAAGCACGAACTTTGGCACGCTTACTCTTTCCATAAAGTAGGTATCTACTAAGAAAGGATTTTAAGAAATTCCCAAAGGGCTCCACACCACTGGGAGACAAAGCTCCAATCCATCGTTTTCCTTATGGACATTCACTTTGGTTTGAGCTGATGAAAATTTAAACAGCAGATCATGATTTGTAGTAGTTCCACGGGCTAACCACAGAAAGCAGCACAGACCCCAGGTTTGATTCCCGGGTGAAACCGGGTATAATGGCAGCTATTTTTTGTACAAATGTAACAGTAATATTTTTTTCAGGTGGACAAGACTATAGTAGTAATGTTTACTTTATATATGACCCAATCGTCGGCTGGAAACGCAATGATGCCGGTGTGCAACAGGAAGTTGTTAGGTCTAAAGCGATGATTTTCCTGAGCAATGTTGGAGCTAACATGAGTATAGCTTTTAAAACCAGTTGTTCAGTTGAAAAGAAGATGGTGCCTAAAAAGAATCTGAAAACTGAAAAATTAGCCAGAGAAAAATGTGAATTAGAATTTAACGAGAATGAAACTGTAAAAAAATACTTCTGCAAATATTTACCTCAAGGTAAGATGTTTATGTTTATGTTTATGTGTTGTTAAAGGGACGGATTCAGAGATCCAAAGATTCAAAGATCCTCACACGTCAACCGAAGCTTATTGTGTGTCCCTAGTACGTTAGTATGGCAAACCAATGCCCGTACCCTTTACGAGATCCAGGAGTTTTTTACCAATACTAGCGTCCCTTTCATCACCTGGTTGCTTACAACCAAACAGAGCCCTTCTCCTTGCCCCGAGTCTCTCGCAGTCCAGTATGATGTGCTTGGCAGTCTCTTCAGACTGATTGCAGAGCCTACACACCTGACTTTAATTTCTGAGTCCGAGAGTGTGGAGATGTTTCCTGAAATGGCCATGTCCAGTTATCAGAGCAATCAACTGCTTAACCCGACCTCTGCCCAACCTCACCAACCAGTTAGTGAAGTAAGAGCTAGTATCTGCTAGCAGCCTTTTGCAAGTGCTTGACCAGTATGACCTTGCCATTGCTGGCGATGTAAGTCAAGGTAAGATACAGTTAATAGTTAATACACCGAGTAACCAAGAAGTAACTTGAAAGGAGGTTTGGGAAATTAGGCTTGTTGGTGAATCTCCTATGGAAAAGTGAACTACAGTAGAACCTCGATCGTTCGACACTCGATAGTTTGACAGTCTGTATACTTTGACACAAGCCGTGACGACATGACATGACAGTAGCGGCGACTGATAGTGTCCTTGACGGGTTCGCCGGTCAGTGATGGGAGCCCGCTTATTGTTTTCGCGAACGTGCGCTACCACCTTTTCTATAAATAACTTCCTTCCTACCTCCTACCCCGTCCTATCCAACCCCTTTCCCGCCCTTTCCAGTAAGTAGGTCAAGTCATTTCGCTCGTGACGCTGCGGGAGTTAAACACGATTTTGATACTTTAGTGATACGCAATTGTTTTTCTGATCATAATACTCCCTGAGTTAAAATGTTCGATATACTCCCTATAGTTCGACATTTCGATAGTTCGACACCCCATTAGTCCACAAAGTGTCGAACTATCGAGGTTCTACTGTATTAGCATGACCCACACGGTGAAAATTAAGCCCGGGACCACCATAGAAGTTCCTAATGTGACCCCCTGAACACGTTTTGGGGGTCATTCAAAATCTATATATATAAATTTTGAACGGCCCCCCCAAACGTGTTGAGGGGGTCATGTTAGGAACTTATATGGTGGTCCCGGGCCACCATATATATATATATATATATATATATATATATATATATATGCCTACATATACATATATATATATTTATATGTATATATATGTGTGTGTGTGTGTGTGTGTGTGTGTGTGTGTATGCACTCTGGCGGTTGCATTTTTTGTCCGATTTACTTAAAATTTGATAGAGATGTTCCTTTCTATAATCAGTTGGACAAGTTTGTTGGGCAAAATAATCGGAAAACTCTAAACCCCTTTTTTGGGGATTATTCTTTCAAATTCAGAGTTTTTGGGCACTAAAAGGGTCAGAAAAGCCCCGGACATAAAATTAATGCTTATATTAAGATGGGAATTAGTGAATCAAAAGTTTTAAGCCCTCTCTCGTCATTCTAGCATAAATATTTACCGAGTTATTAAAGAAAATGTACATTGGCTAAAGACAGTACGTTGTCTTATGCGGTTTTTAATTAGAAAAGCATGTTATTCATATGTTGGTGTATTTTTATCATCCCTAGCAACCTCGCGCCTACTTTCAAGCCTTACTAGACCTTCTCATAACCTTATAATACGCAAAATTGTATACCTAGCATTGCAGGTAGATGAAACCAGAAGCATCAGAACAGCCAAAAAATCAATGTTTTCAGATTTCAATAAAATTGAAATAAATGTATGTTTTTACACTGGTTTTGAGTTTTAAAAGTATTGTTTGTGGAAATTCACTTCCCTCACGTCAGCGTGCTGGGTGCGAACTCGTTTATTTTTATATTTAACTAAATAAGTGCCCTGTTAAAACATCCATACTCAAAACATATTGCACACTCAGTGATCAAAAAGTATTATTCTACATTTATTACCAGTATGACCAGTATTTATTACTACCACAGCCGACTCATTGTCCTATAACCGATTATAAAATTTAAGTTTTACCTCGGGAATTGGATATCTTATTAATACATTAAGGTTATGTTTTAAAATAACTCCTCCATTATTTCTGAACTAATTTCATCAGTTTTTTCTTGATTTGTAGTTTTGCATAAAGGTTTTCAATTTTTTACTTTCTCCCCTTATACATAGTATATGGAGAAAGTATTGTTTTCGTAAAAATTTTCGAATTTGAGTTGTTAGTGGAAATATTCGTTTTGGTGCTCCCTGAATCCAAAAAAAGTGGTTTTTACGTGATGTCTGTCTGTGTGTGTGTGTGTGTGTGTGTGTCCGTGTGTGTGTGTGTGTGTCTGTGTGGATGTGTACAGAGCTAGAGCCTTAACCAATGGGCCGATTTTTATGAAATTTGGTATGTAGGTTCTAATCCACGATATCTCCAGGCATTTTTTTCATTTTTTTGAATTTTTGATTTTTAAGGGTAATTATCCCCCCAAAACTGCCAAAAAACGTGAAAAATCCAAATTTATCAAAAACGGCTCTAACGATTTTGATTAAACTTTAGTCGTTTGTAGAACTTTAGTTTTCCAACATAATGGCACCACCCGCATTCCTGTAAAAATTCGGGTTCAGAAGTTACAGGACTTAAAACACCCAAAATTCAGTTTTTTGTATTTTCATAAAAAGACGTAAATGTAAACAAATATTACTATTCACCATTAAAAAGAGCTCAAAAAACTAAATAATTTAGTAGTTTGAATTACTATTCTACGATTGCTGGTTTCGGAGAAAATTGAAATTTTCATTTTGCGTTAACGCAGTATGTTGTCCAATGTTATTCTTATGGGGAATAAAAAAATACTATTTCTCTCTTATTTACTGGTCAATTTTATTCAAACTTGATATGCTTGTCAAGTTAGCATTGACCAACAGAGGAAATTCGAAATATGTTGCTCCTTAATAACCCTGGGGGGGGAATAGGGGGCATTTCCCCTCTTAAAACCACGAGTGTAGCAATGGATTCTGTAGTGCCTCCAAAGCAGGGATTTGGGTGGATGTTTTTTTAAACAACTTGTTAACAAGATTTTCTGTGCATTCGACCGTGCTTTGTATTCTATATTTAGTAAATAAAAAGTAATTTATTCATTAAAGTTGGACTAAAAGGGAGAAAGTATGTGTCAGTTTCCTGATACCGTTTATCTATATTTAGATTCCAAAGGGCTGTCCTGAAATGATGTTTTTGTTCTTGAGATTAACAAGGGGAATAATTCCAGTAGAATTGCAACTGTTAATACAGTAAAGGTAGGTTATTAGCAATGATAGTTATGTTCCACACAAGCAATTAACAGTATAAATGCAATTTTAGTTTTGTCTATATACATCGATTACAGTCTTGACATTTTAAGTTTTTTTTATATCTTTTAAACCAGGAACTATTAATGGACCTTTTTTGCTACTGAGTAAATATTTTTCTTTCAGAAAAAATGATGTATTCCAAGCTTTATTATGACATTCCATTTGACAGCACCAACGAACCTATTGGTTCAGTAATAATGAGTTATAGCTTTGATGCACAAACTGATATCGCTGGGTTCAAAGTTTCGAAACTTACTGTAGCTGTGTACAGTGGCATAACTGAAGAATATAAGGAAAGCTTCAACCAGATAAACATTCTTCAAAGAGCAACTGCCAGCGAATGTCAGACTCCAGTGAATCTTTTGTGAGTAACATATGGTATGTTTTAATCTTTTTTAATACAGTTTTATGCATAGATATGCACATACGATACATACAAATACGAGGCATGTTTTTAAAGTAAGTACCGTTTTTTAATTCCGCCGTTGTAGCGCTGCGGTTAGCATTCCTGAATGCTGCGCTGTGTACCTGCATCTATTGGTAAGCCTGGGACACAACTATCTGCGCAAAAATCGACCGGATTTTAATTTTTTTGAGAGCATTTTAAATGGCGCAGACGACTGAGATCCCCGCCCGACTGTGAAGTTGCGCTGCCATTCAATTTCTAAGTGTTAACTGTGTGAAAGCGGCTGATATTCTTTAGGAGATTAGCGAAGTGTAAAGCAAAGTAGTGTTTGACACCTTTAGCGTCAAGAAGATTTGACACCTGTGACAAATTGGCTTAAAAAATCATCTCCTTCCTCCTCGTACCGCTCAAGAGAAGTCAACGCACTTCCCAAACGCTTGGTTTTGTACATCTCAGTCAACATTTTTGAAACGTGAACACAACTTTCAATAATAAATTTGTTCGGTAACAATTACATAAAAAAAACACTTCTTAACACCAAGAAAACCAAAATATAGCAATGAAATCTAAACCGACTGTTCTCTCTCACGTTTTGATCAACTTTATCCAGCACCACTCCTCCAGTAATGACAGAGGGCCATCCACTTCGTTCCTCGTCTTGAACATTCATGTAGTCATCTCGACATGTTCTAACCTATTTGCGTTCAATTATATTGCTTATTTTGTTTTTTCCATACACTTCACTAATCTGCCGATGTATTTCAGCCGCTTTCCCACCGTTAACAATTAGAAATTGAATCGCAGCGAGACTTCACAGTCGGCGGGGACCTCAATCGGTGGCGCCATTTTTAATGCTCACAAACATAGGAAAACCCGGTTGATTTTTACCGTAGTTGCGTCCCAGGCTTGCCAATAGATGCAGGTACCCAGCGCAGCATGCAGGAATGCCGACTCCAGTGCTACAACGGTGGGATTCAAAAACAGTATTTACTTTAAAAACATGCCTCGTAACTGAATGAATTTAGTTTATAAATAAAAATAAGGATCAATGAAGAATGAAAAATAAGGAAACACCAATCATTGTTCAATATATTTTCATCAATGATAAAAATCCAACCAGTCTCCCGTAACATGTTAACCTATCGGTTGAAGGTAAATAATTTTTGTCAACCCCTTCACTACTGATAACTACCCTAGTTATCATTTTACTCTGAGAATATAAATTATGATCAATCTAATTTTTGATAATTTTTTTGGATAGGATTCAGGTTTGAAAACTCAAAATAAAGGTCGAATCGAGCTTAAATGGTAACAATATAAATCTGATTATATTAATTCCCAGGAAGGGCCATCGATAGATTTAATGATTCACAAACTCACAGCGGCATTTTCTTCCTGAGAAGACTAAATTGAAAGGGAAGAGTTGTTTGCCATGACACATATGCAAAACTATCCTGAAATTTCAATGGGGTTTGAATCTCCAAACCCTACCCACATGCAGGTCTCAACATTGGCAGTAGTGTGAAAACGGTTAGATGTGCTGCCAGCTAACAGCTTGCAATATAGAAACCTTGCCAAAATAACTTTCACTGACAGGGTTCTAACCAAAAAGTCAGAAATATTTTTCACCACTGATTTACAATATCATTTTACAATAAGAAATACGTTCTGTCAAATGTTTTTATAAACATGAAACATAAATTATTGACTGCAAAACATGAAACATGTACAGTTCTGGTCACAGTGCTTGACGCCTGGTTGGCGTATGCTCTGGAATGACTTTTCGCCTCTATATGGATGGCTTAGTACCATTAGTGTTACAGAATAATTTTGTCAACAGAAACCAAAATTAAATTAAATAATTTTAAAATATTGGTTTTAGTTATTTTCGTTATTGTCTGCTTTTAATTATGAGAAGTTTGAGTTGGTTCTCGCCTTTCCCAGGCGTCAAGCACCGTGGCGCGAACTGTAACAGTAGTTTGTGTTGGTAAAAAAAGGTTAAATATTTATTGCAGTTACTAAAATATACACAAGTAAATAAACATATCAATGATGGAATATTATGATTAATATAAAACTTAAGTAACGTTAGTGTTTAATTCAATTGTAGACTTAAAAATTTAAAATATTGAACACTTACGATGCACAATAATTGTTATAAAACTATTGTTTTTTCAGAGTTTCGGGAATGAGATGTGTTAAGCCTCTGATAAGAAAAAGGAATGAAAAAATATCTATAAAAAGTGTGTTTGAAACCCAATTTAAGTTCGCATCAGGTCTTGTTTGTAACTACCTGTTTCCATCATATAACTGGGAGACCTACGAATGTGAGTAAGACAAATAATTATAACACTGTTTATGTATTGTTTTATTATTTATTTATATAGCACTACTTGATATGTATAATGGCATTATGGGCGTTATGAGTGAAAAATATAAACTGTCGAAATACTATAACCTTTACAGTGAAAAATGGGTAACATACATGAAGGTCTAAGGTTTTTTTTTGGGGGGGGGGCGGGGATCCTGGTCCCGTGCCTGTATAGGAGGCTTTCTCTGTTACTTTCAGCATATCTTGCACCTTCTAACCATATTTCTTTTGGAATTAATTGCTCAAACTCTTCAACTGATAATTTAGACACATTAAGTCCATTAAATAGTATAAGTCTAAATAGTATTCTATCTCAGCTAACTGCAGTCTCTTCGCCTTACTTTTCAACCTACATTTAGTTAGATATTTAGCGCATTATATCTATAATATTAATACAACATTTGTTTTCAGACTCAAAAACAATTTTTAAACCGATACCTCCAAAAGACCAAACGCTGCCATCTAAGAACTGTAGTCAATTCGGCTCAAGTAACCATAACTGTCATGAAAGCTTTGAAATCAAACCATTTGAGTTGGAAATTGGCACTTTCGAAATAAAGTTGACAGTTAATGCAGTGTTGAAAAAGACTTTTGGGGAAAAAACTTCAGATACGTTTCCAATTGAAACATTTGGATTGGTAAGTTTTTAAATTAAGTTTTAAATGTATTATGCAGCAAAATGTGTTAGCCAGTAAATTTCTTATAACATAACAAGAGGAAAAAATGTTTGCTTGTTGTTAATGCATATCAGATGTTAAAAGCTGTTGTTTTTACCATGGCAATATGGTACACAAAGCTTGTGCAAGATGCCTAAATTTCACACTTTGCCCCTTATAAACCGCTTTTATTTTTGTTTATAGAGTAAATGTTTGTAGTATTCTAACAAAGTTCAACAAAAACTTGACAATTTATTTTTTTAACAAATAACTACTCCAATTAGTAAGGGTATCTCGAGCAACGGGTGTTTCGCTCTCCCCACATGTATCTCACAGATCAGTGGTGTAGATACGGGGGGGGATCAAAGGAATATATCCCCCCTTGTAACTTTGAAAAATTAAATTTTATATCTTCCTGAAATCAAGCTTATGCCTTTTCATTAAAAAGAGATGTTATTACTGAAAAATAAAAATATTATGTGTGGAATATCTCCGAAATATCTTATTTATATATTAAGAATATGTTCGCGTACAATAAATAGTAACAGTTCCTGTTGAACTGCACCGGTACGCGGCACGGTATTTGCGCGCTAAAAAGTGGGGCAGTCCACCCTCACCCCCTAGAAGCCAGTTCGTCATCTAGCGCACCTGGTCTTAGTGATGTGCTCAACTTACTGGTTGTGATATTAGATTTGTAATTTAATAAACTGCAGGGAGCCATAAATCTTCATACTTATTTTCAGCGTTCTATAATGGCAAATATATGTAAAAGTCAACGATATTTCCCGACGAAATAAAGCGAAAGAGTAACAAATAATAGAGGTTAGATCACAGTGAACATGGAATAAGATTTTAGCTTATTTGGCAATCGTTGCATGGCAATGAAGTTGCAAACGTAAAGACATTTTGGTTTACAGAGAGGATTTCAACTCAAAATTGTTGATATTCAACGCATTTTTGGAACAAATTTAAAAAAGGGGAGATTTTTAATTTTTCACGGTATAATTCCCCGGAGCTTTATTTTTACCTTAAAACTCCGGGAAATCCGGTGACTTGGCAAACCTAGCTTAACGATTACTTTCCAGAACTGATTACAACTGATACAAGTACTTTTTAGTCCTGGTTTCAAATAATTCTGATTAATTTGTATCAATGGTTTATGTCTTGGATGTGTAGGCCTATCAATAATTATGAATGTAAGGGACACTCAATGATGTCTTCAATTTTTTACACAGGTATCAGCTCTAGTCACGAACACAGCTTTTTGTTTTGTATTCCCTAATGAGATATCCCCCCCCCCTTGACAAAGATCTATCCACGCCACTGTCACAGACATTAAATACAATTCAGAATATGAACTTAAAATGTAAACAGGATAGGAGTATTGATAGCCAGCTAATAAACAGAGGGTGTGAAAACATTATTATTGGCTCATCCAACTAAAGCCTGTCCCATATTACTTTCTGAATAATGCCCAAATATTCGGCCAAACATTCTACCGAAAGGTCACTGAACATTTGTCACTCCTTACAACAATGTACAAATTTTGTATTCTGTGTTTATGCAGGTCCCACACATTTTGCAAAAATGCCGAACATTTTGTATTGGGTGGAATATTTGGGCATTCTCAAGTAGTGTGGGGCAGGGTTAAGAAACTGTCAATGTATTGGTGTATAACAGTCAGCTGTGAATCATCTTGCAATAAAACCAATTAATCCACTTAATCCGATAGTAAAAGTAAGCAAGGATTGGGCACTTTACACTCACGCCTTGTTTACTAGCTACTTCTGGACATTACTTACAGTCTCAGATTTAAAAGCCCATATTGGCCCTTGGAATTCAAAAGGCCATTAACCGTCTGGTAACAAAATACTCTTAACTACTTTTAAGTTAAAAGCATTTTGTTACCAGATGGTTATTAAAATTAAAGTACCTGGGGGTCGAGCTTTGCTCGGGGGAAGGCCAGCCAGTTTGTTTAGATGACTTGGAGTAATATTTCACCACTTCCCCCTACTGATAATCAGATCCGTATAACTCATTTGCCTCTTTTCTACATTTTTTAGGTCACTCCAGTTGTTATTTATAGCTCAGTGTCTCTTTGATTTATTTTAATACTCTATATATGTAATCTTCAATCAAATCTTTTAATCTCTGCTCTCAGTAAACCACATGTTAATAATCATATACAACATGAGTATTACTTTGACAGTTCCCTGGTTGATTATGAACAGCTGTTGCAATTCTATTGTTTTGATTTGAAACTCCATAAGCCCAATGTTAATTTTTTTAACTTTTCATTTTACTTTTTTTACATTATTTGATTTTTCCTGGGGATGAGGCATGTCTAGAACTTATTTTTATCCCAGAAATTAGATATTTTGAACAATTGAAGGAAATCGTTGGAGCCGTTTTTGAGATCAGTGTCGCAAGCAAGCAAACCTTACTCATAGGATAAATATAGGATAAATTCAAGTAAAATACTTGTGACGCAAACACAGTAAAATTATTAATCTGTTAAAAGAATAACATGGGATCTTTGAGGCCGAGTGCCGTGCAGCCGTAAAGTCCAGTGAAAAACATTTTGAATCTTCTAGAGGAAAATTCCTTTAATTCTTTGAATTTCAAGGGCCAGTATATGGGCTTTTAAATCTGCAACCGAAAAAAATATTATAATTACAATTATTTTAAACAGAATAATAAAATATCAGGAAGTTGAAGAATTTCAACATAAATATGTTTCTTGGGAATACTGTTTTCTAAAAGTATTTTATTTCAAATTTATCTCTGCCTAAGGTTAGCCTGTCTTAAAATCCTGAACTAAATGTTTTCACAATATGACCTTTTTTAATAAGCTATAAAATCTTATTAGTAAATAATATTATGATATTGCTACATTTTATCTTCTTGGATAAGCACTCTCCATTTGTTATAGAACATTCCTCTTGTTGTTTATTTAATCTGGTAATCCGATCTAAAATATTTGTCATGATTTTTTTACTAAACACAATTAATCTGTTATTTCAGTATTTTATTGAAATTGAGATATCACCTTTAATAGCAGTCATAGAGGGGGGAGACTCAAGAAAAGTCTCTAAGGATGACTTACAAGTTGCCCTTGATGGTTCTCGCTCGCACGACCCCAACACACCGCCAGACGACCAGTCGCACTTGCAATGGTCCTGGACTTGCAGTGGACTTCCTGCCAACAGATGTTGTAAAGACCTCACTGGTGAGCATTTCAACTGAGAACACAAGTTCAATTTGAAACAGTCAAGGAGGCTCTTCCCAGAAAAAGCGCAAAAAAATAGTTTTGTTTAGAGATCTTAACATTTTTTCAGGTTGAACGTAAATATGGTAGACTCCCATTAATCTGGCAAGTCCCAAGTAGTGGAAACGCCAGAACTGGAAGACCACAAATAAAAACAAGTCAAATGCACCAAGTGTGTGTTTTTATTACACCTAATATTTAAAAAATATATATTTAAGAATGCTCACAGCATGATGGAACTGTCATTACTCTCAATAAAAAGTTTGACTTTTGAATGTTGTATTAAGTAGAACAAATATTGTCACACAATTTTGTTGTAAGGGTGTGGAAGTCTCATATGAGTCTTTAATGTTCTGAAATTACAGGAAAAATATGTGAAGTAGTCGAAAGATTAGAAACGGAAAAGAAATATGAGTTTACCTTGACGCTCAGCGAATCATATGGAGAATCAGCTAGTGCTACTCAAACATTAACTGTGTCTGACAAACCACAGGCACAACTAGAAATCAGGTAAGACTTTTAGGATTTTCACTCAAATTTATCTGTAGACTGACAAGACATGTTTGTAAATACTGATGAAATTAAGTCTTACTCTTAGTGTATTTTAGAACTAACTATAGATATCAGTAAATATGATTTGAGTACTGTAAACGAGTTTGTATGACCTAAAGTTTCAATGTTTGTTGCTCGATTCCACCTTTATAATTTTAGTAGTTTTTGTTTTCAATTGAAGTTTAAAATCAGTTAACAGTAATTTTCATTCATATTAAGAGTTAAATTTTATATGGGTTTGGAAGAGAACTGGGAATGAGTTGTTAGTTTTTTTTATATCTTTGACAATCGACTCGCTGGTTATTAGCTCGAAGCTGACTTGGAGAAATGTGATATTGGGGCAACTTTGGGGGTCGAAGCAGATGATGAAGAGCATGATTGTAAAAACTCAGCAACAGACATTCAGTTTTATAATATAACAAGAAAAGTGTCCACCTCCATACTTCCTCACTCTTCCACTCAGCTTCCTTTTGTGCTAACATGCAGCCGTGTCAACTTTTTGAGCAAAAAGTTTTCGTAGTACTTTATCTAATGACGTATTTACTCTGTAAACCAAGCTCACCATTCAAACAAAGTTATGGGTATGAGTGGCCAAGTTTACTGTTAAAAATCTAGTTAAAGCACAAGAAAATTATAAAAATAATATATTAGTCTCCCCAAATAGCAAATGCAGTAAGTATGCAAACAGACTGAAGCAAACTAATTTATTAGAGATAGTAACTGATGGTTGATTCAATTTTATTTCAGATGCCTCAAGAACTGTGGCTTGGATGGGTTTAAAACCAATCCGAAGGAAATGGTTTATATGGAGGTCAGAGTTGCAAATGAAACAAAAATATCAACAGACATGACTTTTCACTGGAAATATCACTGTGGTAGTCAAACACCCATGGACAATGTTGATGCCATCAAACAAGATGGTGTTGATCCTCATATCCTCATAGTCAAAGAAAACAAACTAACTCCTGGTTCTGACTGCAAGTTTACTGTGACTTTGGATTCAACTAGTAAGTTAATAACAGTTGTATTTTATACGATAATGTGTTTTCTTATACTTAGCAGTATATTTAAGATTTTAGAATTGTTTTATCATAAATTTCTTTTATCATGGTCCTGTTAATAGGTAATTTGTTATCAAGTAGTCTCATGCTTTAGGAGCCTAGTATTAACCCATTAAGGTAGTAATTTGATTCTATTCGCAATAGCCTGTAACGGGATTTGATTGGTGCTGCACTCTAGTTGCAAAATGTGTAACTAATGATTGCGGGCAACCACGGTTCTCTCCGTTAGGGGCGCAGACTGACTGATAAAGGAACCTAAATAATGCCGCTAGGCCTTTGGTTGTGTTAGCTGAGTTCGTGGGTTTGATTCCCGGACACAACCAAAAACTGACCAGTCGTGCAACTCTCAATGAGTTAACCGGACTGTGGCAACATTGGTGGGAGGGCCCAAGTTAAATAAACGGTGGCAGGCTTGCTTGGAAGTTGACGGAACCGGTTAATTCTTTGTGAGTTGCACTTGGTCAATACTGATTTTGCTACTTTTTACTCATGTCTACTGTGTGTGTGCGAATGTGACTCTTCAAACTGAAAGACAAAAATATTTCAATTAAAATACGCCATTAACCCATTTAAAAACACAATTTTGTCCATTCCAATTCATAGGTTTAAAAAATCAAAAGATAGGAACGGCACCAATATGGGTTAATGGATTTGACTAAATCTATTGAAATTGTTGTAAATTACCTAACGATGAATAAAATTGTCTACTATCTCTCCTAACGTTTCCATCCCTGCCAGGGGCGGATCAAGGAATTTGTTGAGGGGGGGGCGCACTTGAGATTTTTTTCTCACTTAACGATAACGTCCCACAGCAACGGGAGGCAGTTGTTAGCACCATAGACTAACTAGCACTCGCTAAATTCAGTTAAATCATGATGCTAATAAATAAAACACCACATTATAACACTTATTTCGCAATGAAATGTGTAATATTGATGTATTCCACTGATACAATAAACAGTAGGTACATAAATATACACATTTTTTACAACTACTACCTCAAAAAACAACAATTTTATACCGATGTATTTACTTTCACGCACTTCTAAAGGCTAAACCAAAGCACACAAAATGGCTCAGGTAGAACGTAATTAAGGTTTCAGAAAAGAAGAAGATTGAAGAAGACTGCAGGATCGGTGCTGCGGTGTGTGCCACTAGGGCAACCAAAGGCAATAGTCCGGTGCTGTGGTGCGTTACCTTAGGGATGCTCGGCACAAGCCCCTAGGCCGGTGATGCTATGTGTTCCCCTAGGGTTGCCGAAGGCAATAGTCTGGTGCTGAGGTGCGTTACCCTAGGGGGATGCTCTCTCCTGGCCGGTGCCTGGCCTAGGGGTTGGGGCCTAGAACCCAACCCTATTAACGCCTATTGCCAAACACAACTTACTATATGTAAGGTAAAGGCACCGGCCAGGAGAGAGCATCCCCTAGGGTAACGCACCTCAGCACCAGACTATTGCCTTTGGTTGCCCTAGTGGCACACACCGCAGCACCGGCCTAGGGGCTTGGGCCGAGCATTCCTAAGGTAACGCACCTCAGCACCAGACTATTGCCTTTGGCTGCCCTAGGGGAACACACCGCAGCACCGGCCTAGGGGCTTGGGCCGAGCATTCCTAGGGTAACGCACCACAGCACCAGACTATTGCCTTTGGTTGCCCTAGGCGCACACACCGCAGCACCGGCCTAGGGGCTTGGGCCGAGCATTCCTAAGGTAACGCACCTCAGCACCAGACTATTGCCTTTGGCTGCCCTAGGGGAACACACCGCAGCACCGGCCTAGGGGCTTGGGCCGAGCATTCCTAGGGTAACGCACCACAGCACCAGACTATTGCCTTTGGTTGCCCTAGGCGCACACACCACAGCACCGGCCTAGGGGCTTGGGCCGAGCATTCCTAAGGTAACGCACCTCAGCACCAGACTATTGCCTTTGGCTGCCCTAGTGGCACACCCCGCAGCACCGATCCTGCAGTCTTCCTCAATCTTCTTCTTTCCTGAAACCTTTGCGTTCTACTTTAGCCATTTTGTGTGCATTGGTTTAGCCTTTAGTAGTGCGTGAAAGTAAATACATTGGTATAAATCTTTTGTTTATTGAGGTAGTAGTTGTATAAAATGAGTATATTTATGTACCTACTGTTTATTGTACCAGTAGAATAATCAATATTACACATTTCATTGCAAAATAAGTGTTACAATGTAGTGTTTTATTTATTAGCATCATGATTGAATTGAATTTAGCGAGTACTAACAACTGCCTCCCATTGCTGCGAGACGTTATCGTTTAGTGAGAAAAAAATCCCAAGTGCGCCCCCCTAACAAATTCCTAGATCTGCCTCTATTAGAACTACGTGGAGAATCCCGCCTCTTTTGTTATCAGACGGGCCCATAAGGTTTTTAGTCTAGTAAAGATGCATAGTCAATACTATTACCATTAATTACACATTTTCTGAGTCCAAGGGGGGGGCGCGCGCCCCCTGGCTGGATCCGCCACTGATCCCTGCAAGTTCCTTCCCTTCCGGCGACCTGCAGAAAATTTCCATTGTGGAAGATGTGCCTAGTGGATATGCCATGGTCTCCTAGAATGCTCATATCTAACAGTGCCCATGTATCACTTTGAACAATCTAAATCTCCAGGATACCAAACAATTTGGGGTCCATTTCAAACTCTTGAGCTGATTTTACCGTCTTATTCTCGCTATTGTATATTGCATACTATAAAGCTACATTCAAATTTTGTAGAGGTTCAAAGCTGGGTCCAGCTGCCATGGTCAGTGGGCCATTAATTATTGATCCTCGCTAAAGGATCAGTCGGTCTTGGCTACACAATCGATCTCATCTATCCTACACTCATAACTAATTAATTCATAATCACCTTAAAATACATCATAGTTGTGTCAGCATCTTATACTGAGTGATCACCTATTTTTAGATTTGGAACATTGAACAAATATGAATAGTTTTAGTTATTAAAAAGATCTTGAACATTTTAATAATTATGAAATATTTCATGTCTTCTACATTTATTATTCTGAATACCAATTTTCTGTGTGATGATTTAAACCTTACCTCTTCGTTTAAACTCTGTTTCATATTATGAATTATTTAATCTATTATGTATTAATCTCTGATACAAGTAATTTTGAAAATGAATACTGTAAATATATTAATTTGAACTACTTTTTTCATGAAGCTGGAGAATTTGAAGGAACAACTAGCATCATCATTCAAGTTAACAAGCCTCTAGTCATGGGATTTTGTAATATTTCTTCCGATTGTGATCCAAACAAATGCTTCAAAGCTAAAGCAAAGTTCACTATCTCCTGCTTCAACTTTACATACTACATTGAATCTGCTCAGCTCGTTTATTCATTTTATCAGAAAGAAGGACAGGTAAGTCCAGGTGAGTATTAAAACTTGATGTATGCGATATTCTTTTAACAAAATGTATTTAGAATGGGAAAATCAATAATGACACAGTCATTTAAGCGAGATAACTTCTGACAATAGGAGTTTATAAATACTTTATAACTGAGTCTAAGCTGGTAGCATTACATATATTGCTAATGACATAATTAAACATATGTCAATAGTTTCAATACATTCATTATCAGACACAGTGGTAGTTTACAAAAACAAAAGAAACAGATTTTTTGGTCAGTATTTTAATCAGTGTTAAATAAGAATAACCTTTGAGTGAAAACGAAAATGATTTTGACAAATTTTAAGGAAAGCACATAATGTAATGTCGATAAATGTAACACTCACTATTGTGTGTTGTGAGTCTTTCTTCTCAACTGGTTCACCACCTAGTGATCGTGGCAGTGGATTTACCCCAATTCACAGTGTATTATTAGTGAATTTCCTATGGAGAAGTGAACTATTAGCATAATCCCCGCATGGTGAAACTTAAGCTGGGGACCACCATAGAAGTTCCTAAGGTGACTCCCTGAAAACGTTTTGGGAGGTCGTTTAAAATTATATATATACCGGGTGTCCAGCCTAAAGTGTTACAGTAGCTAACTTTTTTATTTTATGTCTGACAGTAAACTTCTTATGGAGGACCCCCTTTATTTTTTTATGCTGCTTCTAAGTATGTATTTCGATTATCAAAATTTCCCGCCATTTTTCCAATATGGCGGACAACTTTGTTTTTTCTTATGGAATACCCTGTATTTTATTATGATTTTAGATAGAAAACGATATTTTAAAAAGTTTTTATTCTTGGTATTTTTTTCCTAAACCTAATCAATGAGGCTTTAGAGAATTTTTAAGGTTTAATTTCACTGTAACTTCAAGAATCATACGGTCGAAAGTCACAGCTGTGCAACAATGGTAATTACACATGTTCAAGTAAATCAAAAGTATACAGGGTGAGTCAGACCACCCGTCCAGCATGTATAACGAGAGAACGGTTTGATCTAAAGTCGTCAAACAAAAATCTTCCCAACTAAAACGCATATGGGCTATCTATTAAAAATATTTTCATCAAAATATACATACAGGATGTTCCAAAACTGAAGGTCACGAGTTTGAATCTCAAAATGTTCTAATGTAAACATAGGGAATATTATACATCATTTTAAAGGTCTTGTTAAAATAAACATTTTGGCGAAAACAGAATTCACTTATCTTTATTCGTTTCAAAATGGTGGCCATTTTAATGTAAAATATTGACATTTACGGAATACCCTGTATTTTCTAAACCACTACTCGTACCTTTTTCCCGACTTAAATTTCTTACTCGTGATAAACTCAGCTTTACTCTGGTATGCTACATGACAGGCTTTTTTGAGAAAATATATATTTCAAAAAAATATTTATTTTGAAAATACCCATATGCCCAAAATTCAAAAAAGTCAAATGGTAGCGTATATAAAATACCCCCCGTCGCAGCAAACCTGCGTACTCAGCGAATTTCCAATGCATTGATATGTTTCTCACTAGTACATAAAGCCACTCACCAATTTTGACAAAAATACATTCATAAATAAGTTATTTATTACATTTTATTTATTCCCCATAAGAATAACATTAGGACTGAGTACGCAGGTTTGCTGCAACGAGGAAGATAAGAAATGATTTTTTATGCAATTATCAATATAACTGAACCAGGTGAAGCTACTTACCATGTTTTATTAATTTATGTTCATAATTAAGGGAGATATAAAACTTTACTTATTATCCATAAGAATAACATTAGGGCTGAGTATGCAGGTTAGCTGCTACGGGGACAATCAACAAAACATTTATTTTTTGTGCAATTATCAATATACCAGTACAACATGAAGCCACATACCAAATTTCATCAATATACATTAATAAATAATCAAGATATCCAATTTTATTTATTCTCCATAAGGATAACATTGGACAACGTACTGTGTTTAGCACTTTGAATATCTCTGCAACGGTTTGACGTAGAATCACAATTTAAACACTAAAATGATTGTTTTGTGGAGCTGAAGTGATTGGTAAAAGAAAATGTGAGGTTTAAAGTAAAATTAACTGAGGAAAAGCCAAAAACCTTTTTCCCATAAGATTAACATGGGAGATTTTATGAGCATGTTTTTTGGATTTTTTCCGCAACCACTTAACCTAGGTTAATAATTCAAAATACCATATTATTTGTTTTTTTAAGCTCTATAACATGGTCTAAACCAAAATTAAGTGTTTTAAAAATTTTAGGGTAAAAAATGCAAAAAACTGATTTTTGGAAAATTTAAAACCCCCATAAACCCCCCTTCCCATGGTCCGATTTTTCTGGTTTTCGAACTTAAAGTCATAAATGTCAGTTTACACATTTGAGCCAAATTTCATCAAAATCGGACGTTTTTTACTCAAGTTATCGCATTCACGGACACACACATATATATATATATATATATATATATATATATATATATACATACATATATATAAATTTGAACGAATAGTGTTTTGGACATCTGGGGACATCAAAACAAAAAGTTATCATGGTCTCGGGCTTAAGTCTTACCATGAGACCTACGGTAATAGCTTCTTCCCTATAGGGGAAATTCGCTAAAAGCATACCATTGAAAAGGTCTTGTAAATCCTAGCAACTTTCTAATTTACACCAACCTTGTATCTCTTTTCGTTTTTCTACAATCACAAAAAAAACATTATTTTCCCATATGAAATGCATGTTAATTTGCATAACACATGCATGTATTCTCTGTCCACATTCGTTTTATGTGTTATGTACAATTAACATGCATTTCATATGGAAAAATAATGATTTTTGCTGATTGTAGAAAAACGAAAAGAGATACAAGGTTGGGGTAAATTAGAAAGTTGCTAGGATTTACAAGACCTTTTCAATGGTATGCTTTTTTATATACGCTACCATTTGACTTTTTTGAATTTTGGGCATATGGGTATTTTCAAAATAAATATTTTTTTGAAATATAGATTTTCTCAAAAAAGCCTGTCATGTAACATACCAGAGTAAAGCTGAGTTTATCACGAGTAAGAAATTTAAGTCGGGAAAAAGGTACGAGTAGTGGTTTAGAAAATACAGGGTATTCCGTAAATGTCAATATTTTACATTAAAATGGCCACCATTTTGAAACGAATAAAGATAAGTGAATTCTGTTTTCGCCAAAATGTTTATTTTAACAAGACCTTTAAAATGATGTATAATATTCCCTATGTTTACATTAGAACATTTTGAGATTCAAACTCGTGACCTTCAGTTTTGGAACATCCTGTATGTATATTTTGATGAAAATATTTTTAATAGATAGCCCATATGCGTTTTAGTTGGGAAGATTTTTGTTTGACGACTTTAGATCAAACCGTTCTCTCGTTATACATGCTGGACGGGTGGTCTGACTCACCCTGTATACTTTTGATTTACTTGAACATGTGTAATTACCATTGTTGCACAGCTGTGACTTTCGACCGTATGATTCTTGAAGTTACAGTGAAATTAAACCTTAAAAATTCTCTAAAGCCTCATTGATTAGGTTTAGGAAAAAAATACCAAGAATAAAAACTTTTTAAAATATCGTTTTCTATCTAAAATCATAATAAAATACAGGGTATTCCATAAGAAAAAACAAAGTTGTCCGCCATATTGGAAAAATGGCGGGAAATTTTGATAATCGAAATACATACTTAGAAGCAGCATAAAAAAATAAAGGGGGTCCTCCATAAGAAGTTTACTGTCAGACATAAAATAAAAAAGTTAGCTATTGTAACACTTTAGGCTGGACACCCGGTATATATGTGTGTGTGTGTGTGTGTGTGTTTGCACTCTAGCGGTCACATTTTTTGTCCGATTTACTTCAAATTTGGTAGGGACATTCTGTTCTATAATCTCTTGGACAATTTTGTTGGAAAAACACAATCGGAAAACTCTAACCCCCTTTTTCGGATTTTAATTTATCAAATTTTGAGTTTTTGGGCCCAAAAAGGGTCAGAAAAGCCCCAAATGTAAGAATAATGCATATTAAATTGTAGGACATAAAAACCAAAAATTGTAAGCCCTCTCTAATCATTCTAGCACAAATATTTACCAAGTTACTACAGAAAATGTATATTGATTAATCACAGTACGTTTTCTTATAGAGATTTTACATTAGAAAAGCCTGGTATTCATATGTTGGCATAGTTTTATCATTCCCAGTATCTCCACGCCTACTTTCTATCCTGACTGGGTCTTCTCCTAACCTTATAATGTGCAATATTGTTTTCCCAGCATTGGAGGTAAAATAGAACCTGGAGCATCAAAAGCAGCCAAAAAATTCAATGTTTTCAAATTTCCATAAAAATTTGAATAAATGTATATTTCGACACCAATTTTGATTTTTAAAATTGTATTATGTGGAAATTCACTTCCCTCACGTCAGCGTGCTGCGTGTAAACTCGTTTATTTATGGTCTAAACAAAACACTATCAATAACATATAACTGTAGCTTTGTATAAAATGCTTTTACTGATAGGGATTTATATTGTAGACTCTTGGTTACAGGAACTTTACTTGGCTTCAGCATGTCTGGTGAGCTCAACGATGTTACCTTGACGGATGACACTGTGACTGTTCGAGTTTCCGACCAGTTCGGGATGTACATCGACTATGAAATCAAAGCTCGTGTGGAGGTAGGTCATTAACTTCATATGTTTATACGTCATAAGAGTAATATCACTGCTTTGATTTACATAAATAAGAATAATTAATTAGATTGCCCGTTTGTGGCTCGCACATTAAAACCCTTTCAGAATTCGTGGTTTCAGCTATCCCACTCCAACAGTTGTACACACAACCACACTTTATCACTTTTGGAATGAAGCAGTTGAATCTGATTTTTAATTTGTTTATTACTCATACAGTAAGGATAGGTAAAAAGTAGCAAAACACCTTACCAGATGAGCAACTCACAAAGAATCCACCCATCCCCGTCAGCTTGGACATGAGCTGCCCACTATTTGCTTAAGGTCCGCCCACCCCTTAAAATCTCCCACAGACAGATGAACTCTCTATGAACTGGAACTCATAGACAGTTCCCCTTAAATTACCCTTGGTTACTTCTCCTTCATACATTGACCCACATATTAATATTTCCTTGTTTGAGTAGTACTACTGAACCTGTTGCTCGAAGCCGAACAAAGTTGTTCCACCAAGATCTTACACCAATACAAAGTTGATAGTAACTTATTAAAAGAGTTAGCAATCATTTACGAAGCATGTTTTTAAAGTAAGTATCATATTTATATCCCACCATTGCAGCGCTACAGTTGGAATTCCTGCATGCTGTGTACCTTGTCTTTTTTACTGGCAAGCCTGGGACGCAACTAAGGCAAAAATCGACCATGTTGATCTTTGTTTGTGAGCATCAAAAATGGTGCTGCCGATTGAGAATCCCGCCATTTGTGAAGTATTCCCTGTAATTCATTTCTAAGTGTTAACGATGTGAAAGCGGCTGAAATTCATCGGGAGATAACAAAGTGTGTAGCGAAGTGTTAGACACCTCTAGCGTAAAGAAGTGTTTCAACGCCTAAGACAAATTGGCTTAAAAAAATCATCACCTTCCTCCTCAAACCGCTCAAGAGAAGTCAAGGCACTCCCCAAGTGCTTGGTTTTGTTCTCCTCAGTCACCATTTTTGAAGTGTGAGTACAACTTTCGCTAATTTAGTCATTCGGTCACAATTACTTAAAGAAGACTTTTAGATACTATAGGAAACTCATAAGATAACAATAAAATCTTAAACCGTCTGATATCTCTCACATTTTCACCAACTTTATACACCAAATCTTCAATAATGACAGAGGGTCGCCCACTTCGTTCCTCGTCATGAACATTCATGTGACCTTCTTGAAATTTTCTAACCCATTTGAGTGCCATTATATGGCTTATTATGTTTTTGCCATGCACTTCGCCAATCTGCCGATGAAAATCAGCCACTTTCACACCATTAACACTTAGAAATTAAATCACAGCGTGACTTCACAGTCGGCGGGGTCCTCAATCAGCGGTGCCAATTTGAATGTTCACAATCAAATGAAACCCAGTCGATTTTTGGCATAGCTGAGTCCCAATGGATTTGCGATGTGTTGCCAGATACATAGCACAGCACGCAGATATGTCAACCGTAGCCCAAAACCATAAAAACATTCATTGTACTACGGTATCCAAATAGTTTTACCATATCAGTGGTTTTGTTTCTATATATTTAGCTCATAACATATTATATTTCTTAAAAACTGTGTTTTATTCACTAACAGCTATCATAGAAATAATTTAAAGTAAAATTGATCTTCACAATATACTTACTAGCAAAAAACAAACATTGAAGGCGGCCTGCGTACTTCAAAATGAAAGTATCCACAATTGAAATCCACTTTACACAACTAAGGATAGAGTGCAATTTATTTGATATTTCAATCATAAAAATCGGCTCATAAATAAGAAGGAGTTCTGTTTATTAAAACCATTTTAGCTTATTGCTAGCTGTTTCCCGCAGGCTTTGCCCCGCAAATGATTTATAAAAACTATGACAGTTGTGTGTGCATTCTGTGGTTAACCCGTGGAACTACTATGAATCATGATCAGCTGTTTTTATTTTCATCAGCTCAAACAAAAATGAATGTCCATAAGGAATACATGGGAACTTGGAAGTCCCGTGGGGCAGAGCCCTATAGGATTTTCAAAATGAGAATAGGCCTATGTGTTTATTTGGTATATAAGAAAAATTCCTGTAAATTGTAATGCCAATCAGTTCAGTAGTTTTTAAGTGATTGAGGAACAAAAAGCAGGCAGAAAGACAGACACACACCATCCCATTTGTATATATTAGTAAGGATAGCTACAGTAGAAACTCTCAAACTTGACACAATGTGGGCTTAAAGGTTGTCGAGTTTTAGGGAAATTGAGTAATAAAAAGGGGTTTGACTGATTACTGTGCTTACATTGTACATTTATTGATTAATTTAGTTATATCACATTTTACATTTATGAAGAATGACCTACTTGGGAATCCCAGTCTAAAAACCTTGTGATAAGGAAAGAGGGGACACAAATTCCAGGAGCAACCCTTAGGTGCATAAACAATAGCAGACCCCATGGTGGAAAAAAATAGGTGTGCTATTGCGCAGGTTTGTGACGTCACTCGGGATGCAAGCCGGCACATCAGGTGAGTGCCGACAGTCAGCTGATTGTATACAAAAATTTATGTCAGCCAATTAGAGCTTGCATCCCATGTGACGTAGATGCGCGGAATTGACCCATTTTAGACACTGGAGTATCACACCTATTTGTTTCCTTCTACCATGAGCAGACCCTAGAGCAGCGAAAACAATGCGTTGAATGACCTTGGAAAACCCAGTAACCTAGTCTAAAGTCTCTGGCGCACTAGGGCGGTTCAGCACCGACGGACAGTACATCACGGGCGGCATTTTAAAATACATATATCAGGTCACGAGCTTTGTCGAGTTTTACAGGATGTCGAGTTTTCGAGTGTCAAGTTTTCGAGTTTCTACTGCATATAGAAATTTGCTTTCATTTACTTTTTATTAATATTAAGCTGTTGAATATCCTAATTTTTTGATCAGTTTTTCTATTGGTGAATGTAATTTAAATACTTGGTTTGGATTAATCTGGATACATGTTTATTTACAGTTGAAAGACTGGACCCCAAATGAGAAGGAAATGGATGAAATGCTGGATAGCTTAGAAACTTTTGTGTCATCCAGAGATTCAGCTAGTAAGTCACTTTTAATATTCTCTCGGCGCCTTGACTACATCCATATAACATAACACTTCTGCAGGGTTTTATTCAAAGAGGCATTTTACAACTTTATCCCTGGTTAAACCTTCCAGTTTGGTTTTAATTCATCGGAATTTTTGTATGGTTTTAATAAAAATGATTTTGTCTATAAATTTCTTCTTCTTTGGGGAATAACTTAATACAAAACATATTCTACATCTTAACACAGCATCCACATTATTTATGTTATTCAGTTGGTACAAGGAGACTCCTGCATTAATCGGCTATGAATTTTTTGGTTATTTCAATGCCTGAGGCGTTTTGCTAAGAGTACATAAACGCTTTTAAGGGAAAGCAGTCTAAACCCTCTCAATTTGTTTGAACATCTCATGGATTCAAACCCATGTACTCTTTGAACCCAAATCCAAGAAGCTAGTGACATATCTTCCTTTTGGAATCTTGCATAACCACCGAAAGTATTTGACTAAAGAAATTTAGGGATGGGAAAGGTTACACCAAAGTGAGAAAATCCCTATCCTTAATGTATCCTGGACCTGAGCTCTACAGCTGGGCAATTTACGAGGCGATATGCCTACAGTTCTGCTAGATTTACTTTGCTGCTTTATTTACTTTGAAGCTTGCTTCAGCGCCTCGCTAGCCTACTGGCTAGTGTCTTGGACTTTGGTACAGGTTCGACTCGAGGGGCGCCTACAAGACTTTGAGAGGTTTGGACCGTTGTCCTCTAACAACGTTAAAGGCAAATTACCTCTGATGTAAACAAGCAAAAAGTCTTAACATTAGAGATGAGTAAATTAAGTGCTTGTGAACTTAAGCATACACTTAATGCACTTGCATGCCTCACTTCTTTCATAAGGCTTTGTCTTAAACAATGTCTTGTTGAGGAAAATTACCTACTAACATAATTTGATATTGCTTTGTAGTCTTAAAATAAATTAGTTCTTTGAGCAAAGGGAATTTACAGTGATCATACTGGTGTGTTATAATATCTTCCCTACTTTTAAAAATATTAAATAAAATAGATATGGTATTCTTATTTTTTTTAGATTCTGCAATGATAGCAGGAGCTATAGTTGATGTTATGGAAAATATGCCAAAAAAGACTGAGATTTTAGAAAAAGTCTTAGATGGCTTGAGTAAAGTAAGTAAAGCAAAGCATACAAAATAGTTAGATATTTTAGATACAAATGTATCAAACATCTTGCATATTTACTGCATATAATTAGCTGTTATCAAATTGAAACACGTTAAAAATATTAACCTGACCAGTACTATCAAATCTTTGTTTAGTTTTACTATATGACTTCCTTTGCCCTAAATGTCAAACACACCCCGCTGGTTCCTGTGCTGGTTTGCTGCACAGCTGGTTATTTTATAAATGATATCCTCCCATAAGATTTGTATTGAAACTAACAGGACCCGTGGGGTGGAACACTAAGGTTGGATTTGGAGATTATCAGGTATATATGGTAATGTGTTTTGTAAGCTATATTCATGCAAAATCTTAGCTTAATCGGTCTAGTAGTTTATGCGTGATCGAACTATAAACATCCATACATCCAAACTTTCACATTTTTAATATAGTAGGATTTACAGCATATGACATATTCAATTTTTCTCAGTGATAAAACTATAGGACAAGACATTGTTTTAATGTCCAGTGTAAAGACCAGTGTTATGTCCAGTGTATGAATGTATCTTTACAGATTAACTAATTATACTTTTTACCTAATGTCTTCCTTAGCGGCTTTTTTATAAGATGATCTAAAAATTTAGACCTATAAATAACACGTTCAATCCATTAGCTTGGTATTATAACTGAAGTTTGCCTAATATGTTCCCTATTTCAGATTGTTTACAAAGAACCAAAGCCTTCCATTACTGTTACTCTGTTACCATGTGTTACTCAAAACTTACTATTAAGTCCATTTCTGTTTTTTAGGATTATGTCAATGATTTGTCTGATGTCAAGTTGTATACTTCAACCATGAAGAAAATAGTAACAAAAGGAATAAAGGAATCAAAAACACAAATAGGCAGCAAGATTGTAGAGTCACTGGGAGAGCTGATGGAGCAGTTGTCAAGTAGATTACTCCGTGAAGTCAATTATAATTCCAAGAAATTTCCAGTTATTTCCGACAGTGAGATCCAGGACATTGCTCTGTATGTGGTAATGGTTGTAATAGATTGTTTACTTTAAAGTGGAATAATATTACTTTAAATAAAGAGGTGATATTCAAAAATAAGCCAAAAAATACAATATTTCTAATCTCCAATGAAAGAGATAATAGTCATTGTTGTCTTTCCAGCAACACATGTTTTTCATGAGCACTTGGAGTGGTTGAAAAGTATTTTGTGAATATAAAGTACAATAAAGACCCATTTAAAAAATTCTGTTATCTCTTAATCTTTTGGATTCACTTCTCCTGTTATTGAAAGAAAATATAGAGTGGATTGAAGTTAAATTAGCGAACTGAATCAAAAAACGAGTTCGCACACAGCACGCTGACATGAGGGAAGTAAATTTTCACATACAAAACTTTTAAAACTCAAAACCAGTGTAAAAACATACATTTATTTCAATTTTATTGAAATCTGAAAACATTGATTTTTTGGCTGTTCTGGTGCTCCTGGTTTAATTTACCTGCAATGCTAGGAATACAATTTTAGGAATACAATTTATAAGGTTAGGAGAAGGTCCAGTCAGGCTTTAAAGTAGGCACCAGGTTGCTGGGGATGATACAAATACACCAACAAATGAATAACATGCTTTCTAATGTAAAAACCCCATAAGACAACGTACTGTGTTTAGCCGATATACATTTTCTTTAATAACTCGGTAAATATTTATGCTATAATGACGAGAGAGGGCTTAAAACTTTCACTCCACTAATTCCCATCTTAATACATGCATTACTTTTATGTCCGGGACTTGTCTGGCCCGTTTTGGGCCCAAAAACTCAAAATTTGAAAGAATAATCCCCAAAAAAGGGGTTTAGAGTTTTCCGATTGTTTTGCCCAATGAACTTGTCCAACTGATTATAGAAAGGAACGTCCCTACCAAATTTGAAGTAAATCGGACAAAAAATGTGACCGCTAAAGTGCATACACACACATATATATATAATTTTGAACGACCCCCCAAAATGTGTTCAGGGAGTCACGTTAGGAACTTCTATGGTGGTCTCGGGCTTAAGTTTCACCATGCGGGTCATGCTAATAGTTCACTTTTCCATAGGAAATTCACGAATAAACTTGTGAAATAAATATCATAAAACTTTACCGAGTGCTGTAATTTGTGTATGTGTATCTATCTTGTAGCAACAAAATTAAACAATATTAAAATAGCATGATTGTAAATTATTTTATTCTTTAAAAGAACTGAAAAATTTATAGTGCTAGCCACCTGTGGAAACCTATTGCTTGCCTTCTTCAAGGCTGCACAATATACTTACTGTATGACATAATTCTAGTAACATGAAGCCCCTTTCATAATCATTTTGCTTGATACCTTGTCTATTAAATTATACTGATTTATGTATTTCCACTATTTGGACAACTGTAACATTATAATTTTTACTGTAATCATAAATTCAGATATTTAAGATTCTAATGATAGCAACTCTTCAATTTGAATACTAACTAAATCACTAATAATCCGATTTATATACATTTCCAAGCCTTCAAAATTGTCAAATACCACTAATATTATCCACCAAATAAATCTTAAGTTTAATCTAAGGTTAATTTTATTTGCGAAGGATTGTATTACTTAATAATGCAAGGTATGTAAGATTATCTTGATTACTATTTTATATTGATTGATTATATTTATATGCTTATTTACTCTAGATTATTCTACGCATTCACAGTTATGTAGTTATTAGTGTACGTAAACTTTTGAGTGGTATGTATTATATTACTGAAGCATCCATTAATAGAAAAATGTGCAGAAACGTGAAGTGTCTAGTTTTTATTCATGAAAATATATTGTCTAGCGGTGTAAATATGTAACTGACTGTTTATTTTGAGTCAAAGCACCTCATTTTATTTTCAGTTTTGGAAAAAATATTCCATTGTTGACTTGCAGTGGAGTTTTTTTAACGGACTCCATTTTTAAATTTTCCATACTTTATCTTACCTGTGTTTTTAGCAGAACATATAGCACAACTTGTCCCCTTGCTGTCTTCTATACAAATACGATTAAATCACTGATTTTCCAGAACTATGGTGGAGACAGCAGGTGTTATTGCGAGCAGCGAAAATGAAAAGGCGCTTGATATTAAGACTGGAACCCTTGTCGTATTTGCCAAAACCAACCAGGTAATAAGAAATATAACCATCATTTTAGGAAGAATAACTATATTCTAATTATTTTAATGACTATAGATATCACTTGAATTCATTTTTTCTCCTACTGGATATTAATGTATCAATTGAAAATGTAGGTATTGCTTTTTCAATATCATTTGTGAGGTGTGGTCACGACATGTTTCGTGGCAACTGCCACATCTTCAGGTGATCCTCAAGATAGTAGATTTGTCATTAGAATTTAAAATTTGAACTCAAAACACAAACGAATATACGAAAAACAGTTACAATACACTTACACATTCTCGGTAACGGAACACGAAAAAACATTGATGGGATGCGTGCACGCATGAGGTTGGGCCGGCAGCGACTGATAAGTGTACCTTCCTGGTCACGTGACTGATAAGTGTACCTTCCTGGTCACGTGACTGACCTGTGTCCTATGGTCAGCTGTTACTGTCCCTTATCTATTGTGATTAGAGTTTTAAACAATGTGTTCGCCTGACAGTTAAGTTTATAGTTTAGGACATTGTTGCTTTCTGACTTTACTGCTTTGTATATTTCAAAATTTTCTAGGGCTGTTACTTTATTTCTATTGTTGCATTTATTGAAGGATTTCTAAATTGTCTTTTAGTTTCGAATAATTATGCTGGCTTTCGACAAAATGTTCTGTATAATTTGAACGTTGTGTGATGGTTTTTTTTATGTAGATGTTCTTTAAACCTTGTTGTAAATGTTTGTCGAGTTTGGCCTATGTAAAATTTGGGTCAGTTACTACATACTAATTTGTATATGCCACAGGTGTCATATACGTCGTTGTTCCTTAATTATTAATTATCTGGATTTAACAAACCTTGCCCTTAATTAGGAAACAACTTCTTCCAAATCCAGTGCTCTCATACCTTTTACCACTTTAATTCAAATTTTACTACACTGGCACAGTACAAGCTGATCGTTTGGGATTTATCTTAAAATAAATACACCTCTACGTTTTGATACAAATTGTGGTTTATTAAACTAAATTAAAACTAAAATCATAATTTCTTCTTAAAATTTGTAGACCTTTAAAAACTAATATGCAAAACATGACATAGTCTGAGCTTTTTGCAATTTAAATTTCCCCATGATTCTAATATTTTTATTTATTTAGGAATTAGGATTTTAAAATGATTCTGTAGTCCGTTGGTTCAAAGTTTCGTCAGTATGCCATCAGTATCTTGTTAGACCTATTAACAAAATAACAGTCTTCGCTGTAGGGTTATATTTAAAATTTGATTTTACATAAACTTAAAAACTTTAATTTCCCCCAGCTAAAATGATTTTAATACTTTCTTACAATATTTTAATACTAACGATTGCCATGTTATAGTTCTTAATCTGCTTTGCTGAAATGTGCAATAAATAAACCTTTGCTAAACTGTAGACAAGACTTATTTACTAATTTCCTGAAATGACAATTATTATACAATATGGAGTTGACGGTGCCTCCAGGTGAAGGGAGTGATCTCATAACCAGGAGACATGGGATGATCCAGAAGACACGACCAGGGGTCCTTGGAGCTGCCACACGAATGACGGATGGCTACTGACACTGGCAGTGGAAGGGTTAACCCCCACCTTGCTACTTAATTCTACCATCTTGTATTTCCTGATTTGATTTGCTTAACTTTGCTTATCTTGCTAGTTGTCCCTACTGGTTTCAACTATCTTGTTGCCTCATGAAATTATTTAATGGCCATTCGTGGCTTTTGTAGACTCCTTACAAGCACTCCTTATTTATTTATATTTAATAAATTATTGGAAAATTAATTCAAAAAATCCAAATATGGTACAACGTCAGATATTGGGGGTTTGCGGTTCAATATGTTACCTAAATTGTTTGTGGTTCTGTAAGATACTCTGTAATTTATTTTGTTTAGTATATTGGCAACTCTATGGGTTAATTGTTTGCCATATGTTAGAGTGATACATCTATTGTTGTTAACGTTCTCTTTGTCAGTTCGTTTCTTTCTGTTTAATATTCTGTCTACTATTTCTGGGTTATATCCGTTATCAATCGAGATAAATTTAACTATGTTTATGTGTATGTTTATGTTTATGTTTATTCATTGAAGGAAAATCTGGCTACGGGGTGTACAGTGAATCACCTAGAACAGAAATTTAACTATACTTTGTTCTTTCTGGCAGTTTTCTTTGCTCATCGGAATCCTATTTAGTCTGTGAATGAACGAATAGAGTGCTACCATTTTATGAGAAATTGGGTGGTGGGAGGTTGCGTATGACTTGATTGGATTGGGTGGGTTTATGGTATACTGTACTGTAGTTTGTTGTCACTGTGTGGCAACCCAGCTTTTAATTTATTCTAAAGATCAGCTGTCAATTTATATTATTCCTTTGTTATATTTACATTCAACGAGAGTTCTAATTAAAACACTTCTTACTGGCATATTATCTGGCAATTCATTTTAGCAACCCAACAATTGGTGACCCCGACGTGATATATTATTTTGCCATGTCAGAAGAGCAACTTAGGCTCCAGAATGTCGACCTACAAGGACGCCTAGCGACATTACAACAGCAACTGCTAGCTTTGACCCAACAGCGGCAGCAACAACGACAACCACCACAGCAGGAACAACAATTACAACAAGAAGCTGCTCATGACGCCACTCAGATCCTACCACCGGAGCTACACAGAGTCAGCAGCAAACTTTCGCAACAATTATCTGTCATGCAGACCGAATTAAAGTCCTTAAGAGACGAATTGCAATCCCTGCTAAACGACCGTACAAGATTGCAAAGTCGAGCTCCAAACGATCGTTGCCGTCGTAGTCGAAGCCCTCATATCAACTTTTCATTGAACACGGTCTGCTAGTATCATCAGAGATTCGGCCAGCAAGCAAACAAGTGTCTTCAACCCTGTTCTTTCTCCAAGTTGACAAACATGAACGGCAGTCAGTAACGGCATCGACCGAATGCCCAACCGGACGACAACGCCTGCTTGTAACGGACCACACAACCAAACGTAAGTTTCTTCTTGATACAGGTTCTGACATCTGTTGCTTTCCTTATTCTTAGCTTGCGGAACGCCAAAGTCTGGTCAATTACGAGCTCCGTGACGCAAACAATTCAACAATCTATACTTACGGTAGTTTAACTCTCACCTTAAATCTTGGACATTGTCGTGCTTTAACATGGAATTTTGTTGTTGCCGACTTAAATGTTCCCATTATGGGATCTGATTTCATGGCTCATTTTGGATTACTTCCTGTTTGTCGAAACATACATCTCATTGACGGTATAACTGGCTTGTCAACCCCTGCAAATCAGTTGATTTTACTCAACTTAGCGTGAAAACTATTATCCCCGAAACGCCCGATAACTCCATCATAGATGAGTTTCCTGAGTTATGTCGGCCTGCAGGAACACCACGAAATGTACGTCATTCTACTGTCCACCTTATCAAAACTACGCCGGGACCTATCAAAAAACTGTCTCATCCCGTCCTCGCCGACTAGCCCTTGAACGGCTAGTCCTCGTCAAAGCTAAATTCGAGGTCATGATTCTCGAAGGAATGGCTCGACGCTCTGATGGACCTTGGTCGTCTCCACTACATATGGTTCCAAAGGCGAATATTGGATGGCGTCCATGTGGTGACTATCGCACTCTTAATGCTCGGACCATTCCTGACAGGCATCCCGTCCGACACATCCACATTTTTTCATACCATCTTCGTGGAAGTACCATTTTCTCAGTTGTTGATCTGGTTAAGGCTTATACCCAGATTCCTGTCAATCCGGAGGACATTCCCAAGACTGCCATAATCACTCCTTTTGGACTTTTTGAATTTCCATTTATGTCCTTTGTGCTACGCAACGCTGATCAAACATGTCAACATTCCCGGAACTGTTCTCCATCTTTACTACATCATCTACATCCAAGCAACGGCCTTATGTTCCTGAGTCACTTTGACGTCTTGTTTTCGACTCGTTGCACAACCTCAGCCACCCCGGAACCAGGACTTCTGCCAAACTTGTATTGGAGCATTACGTATGGTCCCGTGTGCAGCAAGATTGCTGTAACTGGGCCCGTGCATGTCAGCACAGTCAGCAATCCAAATTGTCACGACATGTCCACGCCCATCTAGGTCAGTTTGCATCTCCTTCGGTTCCGAGCGACACCGGACTTGCGGCTATCACCCCTGTGCTAAAGGCCTGGTTGAGAGATTCCACCGCCAACTCAAAGCTACCCTCATGTGTCACCCTGGATCATCTTGGCTTGAGTCTCTTCCTGTCATCCTCCTACGAATCCGTAGTGCCTTCCGCGAGGATCTTCGAGCTTCATCAGCCGATCTATTATACAGACAGCCACTTCAATTGCCTGGTGAATTTATCGTTCCACCTGAAGTTCCAGCACGTCAGGAAGACCTCTCAAGTTACTTAGTCCACCTGCGACAACATATGTCATCACTTCGCCCCGTGCCTGCATCTTGCCAGACTACCAAAACAAATTTTGTGTACCAAAGCCTGTCTGACTGTTCGCATGTTTTTCTGCGAGACAATACTGTACGTCAATCTCTTCAGCCACCTTAAACAGGGCCATATCCTATAATCCGCCGTGATGCAAAAACTATCACCATCCTACAAAATGGCATTGATGTTCAAGTTACTTTGGTCAGAGTAAAGCCCGCCTTCCTCTTGTGTGACAATCTGAGCACGGTCATACCACTCCGATGCCACCTCCTGCGACTGTCATACTATTGGAGGCTGACGCCTCACCACCTTCTGCTTCTTCGGAACCTCGTTACCTCACACGCTACGGACGGCACGTCAGGTTCTGGATCCCGAGAAGTAACTCCGTTTCTCCGTAGGGGGCTTGTGTGGCGATTCAGCTGTATTTAATTTATTCTAAAGATCAGGTGTCAATTTGTATTATTCCTTTGTTTATATTTACATTCAACGAGAGTTCTAATTAAAACACTTCTTACTGGCATATTATCTGGCAGATAATTTTAGCATCCCCACAACTGCGTTTGATTGTTTGGTCCGGATAATTTGTTTTGCTGTCCATTTATATTTCGTTCTTGAATTTGAGTTTTGGATGCTTGTCGTTTAGGAAATTTCTGAAGATATCTATTTGTCTGGCGTTGCCTTTAAAGACGTATATTGCATCTTCTGCGTATCTCTGGTAAAATATTATTTTATCTTTGTATTTGGAGGACTCGTTCATAACATGTTCTACTTCAAAATTTTTAAGGAACAGTTCTGCTAAAATACTGGATATGATGATCCCATTTCAAGGCCTTCTTTTTGAATGAAATATTTTCCTAGTAGAAATAGTAGACAGAATATTAAACAGAAAGAAAAGAACTGACAAAGAGAACGTTAACAACAATAGATTTATCACTCTAACATATGGCAAACAATTAACCCATAAAGTTGCCAATATACTAAAGAAATTAAATTACAGAGTATCTTACAGAACCACAAACAAGTTAGGTAACATTTTGGACCACAAATCTGCGATATCTGACGTGTATGACACCTGTGGCATATACAAAGTATTAAGCAGCAACTGCCCCAAATTTTACATAGACCAAACGCGACGAACATTTACGACAAGGTTTAAAGAACATCTGCATAAAAAATCCATCACACAATGTTCAAATTATGCGGAAAATTTAGTCGAAAGCCACCATGATTATTCAAAACTAGAAGACAGTTTATAAATCCTCCATAAATGCAACAACAGAAAAAAGTAACAGCCCTAGAAAATTTTGAAATATACAAAGCAGTAAAGTCAGAAAGCAACAATGTCCTAAAAGATAAACTTAACAGTCAGACGAACACATTGTTTGAAACTCTAATCACAATAGATAAAGGACAGAAACAACTGACAATCGAGACATGTCACTCACGTGACCAGAAAGATGCTCTTATCAGTTGCCGCCGGCCCTACCTAATGTGTGCACGCACCGCGACCGATTCAATGTTTTTTCGTATTCCATTACCAAGAATGTGTAAGTATATTGTGACTGTTTTTCGTATATTCGTTTATGTTTTGTTTCAAATTTTAAATTCTAATGAAGAATCTACTGTAGAGGATCACCTGAAGATGTGGCAGTTGCCACGAAACATGTCGTGTTCCACACCTCACCAAGGATATAGATATCACTCGCTTCACTCGCTGGGGGCTTCGCCCCCAGACCCCTGTGGGGGGCTTCGCCCCCAGGTCCCTGTCGTAGTACCTATGGCACATGGTTTAATTACGCTAATAATCCGAGGTCCATTGAAAACCACGTAAAAATCTTGAAATTTAACAAATAAAGCGCTATCTAAGGGTTAAGGGGTCGGGATACGGCAAAAAGTCATAGGAAGAAAATTGTAGATCGCCTAAAATCCGTGGAACGTGGTAGTCTCCGTTTTTTGATAGGACAATCTGTTTGGCCGCGAGAACTCAAATAAAAAGACACTTTTTTTATTAAATTTTTTGATTTGCCATTATTAATTTTTACTAAGGGAATTTAAATTGACTAAAGTAAAATTTGGAAATTTTCTCTGGGGTTAATAGGTGAAAAACACCACCATGCTAAATATCAAGTTCATAGCTCAAGTATAAATGGTGTCACGTGCATGTCAATTAATCTCAATTGGCATAGAACCATCATAGCATTACTACTTATACGAAAAAAATGGTCAAATCTAAAGATATTTAGAGTTTTTGATTTTCCGACAGGTTTAAGTAATCAAGACTGGTCAAATTACTGCTGTTATTTACTAAGACATATTTTATAGACATACTTCGTGCCCAAAATTAGGCCTCCATCAATTATATTAACATGATACAAAATAAAATACCACCACAAAATCTCGAAAATATCCCGAAATTTGAAAAATCTAGTTGTACCAAAATACAACTCTTCTTCTGTCAAACAAGGTTTATAAAATATATTTTTTTTAAGTTCCAAGGGTTAAAATCATCACAAACAACTAAAAACTTAGGAAATGTGGTAACAATCGATAAGTTGTAGTTTATGTACGTAATTAAAAAATCGTACAAAAACCTTAAATCTGTAGTTCATATAGTAAAATCTGCAAATAGTGAAATGTGCAAAAAATTAGGCCTCTCAGAACAATATTAAAGTAGAACACGATTTCAGAACCTGAACCCTTGAAATTTCTCTAAATTCGGTCAAAACCAATCCTGAAAATTATGCAGAATATGTGTAAATAAAACAAAGAAATAAATAAGTAACCAGTAAACATTTTAAAAATCGTCATACAACTTGAATAAATAATATACAGTCCTCAAGGATCTATTTAATAAGGTAAATATATTAAAAGTACACAAATTTTAAGGCTTAGCTTTCTTATAGAGGGTCAAATCATACAAATTAGTCATATGCATGCTGCGTACTACGTATAGGTCATAGTATTCAGAATTAGGATATGAAATGATGATATTCCAGGTAATATTTTTTACGCCGCCAGACACTATGCAAGTGCGTGAAATAATTTAAATCCTTACTTTTAACTGTCTTTATTTTTTTTCAAAATTTGTGTTGTTGAGGGGTAAAAACACTATAATAACATTAAATATTATGTTCGTGCCGAATAAAAGTAATCTGTAAAAAATATAACCTAATTCAAGTGGGGCTTTTCCCACCTGTTATGACCAAAAGACAAAAAATCCACAACAATTTAGACATTTCTTATGGGTTATAATAAATCAAATTGTTTCTATGACTGCTGTTGGCCCTGGCATGCAGACGTATTGTGTGTATAGGTATATGCACCCATATATTATTAAGGGCTTGTGAATAATGAAAATAGAATAGAATATATAATAAAATATAATTAATAGTCTTAAAGGATAAAATCATCAGTTACCACCTTAAGTTAGAACATAGTTTAGTGACTACCAATTCTTTTGAAATGTTTAAAAATAAATAGGTTTAATAGAAAAATAATAGGTTTAATATTAAAAGAGTTAAAATGTTACTACAGCATAAGCTGCATACTACATTACCGATATTACCGAAAACATTTTGAAATCCAAATAATGCATTTAAATAACGTAGTTTACGTACTCAAAGATTTTTATATTTTTGTCAACGTTAATATAAACATTGCGTGTTTTTGCAATTTTCCCGATGGTTTATAGTTAAAAGCTACACTGTATGCCAAAAGTCACATTCCTAGCTCAACCATAAGTGGCCAAGGCAAAAGTGTACAAAATGTCACGTTCCTAGTTAGTTCATCTAGAAGTGGGATATAATTCGTATACCTGAGTCAGTTACACTATGAGCTCGTATACAACCGGTCGCAAGCTACGAGAATCTCGTCAATGGCACATACGCACAACCATAGATTAAGCATATCCCTAAGGAGTATGTTTAATTTATGGCACCACTCACCACCCCCTATCACAAGCAGAATTCGCCATGCACTGCGCGTAGTTGCTAAAAGTAGCAAGCTGAGAATAACGCAAAGCCTAGTAAACTGATCCACGGGCAACGCAAGAAAATGTTATTGCTACCAAAAATACGTAAAAACTGGACAACACACCGAAGGGTTCAAGGGAAAATGTGTAATGAATCATCAAAAGGTGTGGTTGAAACACCAAGTTTTCTTAATAGCGAGAACCTAAAATTATATGTTTAGATGTTGAGCAATAAGCAATCATGAGTTTAAGTAAACATATTTAGTTAAGTTTAAAATTATTAATATTTTATAAGAAACACATTTTTTGTGACTGGATTGCCACATAACGCTTACACGAGAATGCCGATTTAGATTTTTGTAAACTACATTACCAAAACGGTTACAATATCGAAATAATGCATGTCGGTAACGTAGTCTACGTAACTAATATATTTTAAACTATTTGTTTAAAAGATTTAATAATTAAAAATTGTGAGTTTTGGCAATTTTTCTGGGGGTTACAAGGTTAAATTTACCTGCATGCAAAATTTCACGTCGATAGCTCTTCTAGAAGTGGTATAGAATTCGTATACCTCAGTGAGTCAGTCAGTTACACAAGCGGCTGTATATATGTTAGACTCTTCAAAACACACACCAAAGCCAGTAAACTTTAATGAACTTTGTAATACTGCATACAATTATTATAATCTGACCACTGTGTACAAACAATTATAACATAATATACTTTTACAATGCAATATTTGAATATTCACCATCTGGGAATCATGGTTGAAGTGTAAGGTTTTTGAGTGATATAATTATTTATCATCTCATTGCCAATTATGTTTATTACGATCAAGTTCAGTCAAAACATCTTTTAGCGAATTTCCCCTATAGGGAAGAAACTATTACCGTAGGTCTCATGGTAAGACTTAAGCCTGAGACCATGATAACTTTTCATTTTGAGGTCCCCAGATGCCAAAAACACCATTCGTTCAAATTTTTATATATGTATATATATATATATATGTCCGTAAGCACGATAACTCTCGTAAAAAAGGTCCGATCTTAATAAAATTTGGTACAAATGTGCAAAGTACCATTTATTTGAACGAGTTCGAAAACCAGATGAATCGCACCATCCAAAGGGGGGTTTTTGGGGGGTTTTGTACCCCAAAAATGAGGTTTTTGGGGTTTTCACATTTAATTTTAATTTAGATCAAATTTTAATTTATACCATTGAATTCAACTTAAAAAAACAAACAATTTGGTATTTTGATCATTGCTCTACGTCAATTGTTTACCGAGATATTGAAAGTGCTAAACACAGTACGTTGTCTAATGTTATTCTTATGGAGAAAAAGGAAAATTGTATATCTCGCTTATTTATGAACATAAACTGGCGAAATTTGGTATATGGCTTCATCTGGTTATGGTTTATTGTTGTTTGCACAAAAAAAAATGTTTCGCCTATGGCTCTTGTAGCAGCAAACCTAGGTACTCGGTCCCCATGTTATTCTTATGGAAAATACTTAAAATGTTATATATCGCTTATTTATGAATGTATATGGATGAAACTTGGTATGTGACTTCACTAAAATGAGTTCTACTGATATTTGCATAAAAACCCATTATTTTGTGTGCCTTGTTGCAGCAAACCTGCGTACTCATCCCCAATGTTATTCTTATGGAGAATAATTAATATTTTAAATATCGCTTGTTTGTGAATACATTTCTTATGAATCCTGTTAAGTGTTATAATGTGTTATGTTATATATTCATTGGAAATTCGCTGAGTATGCAGGTTTGCTGCGACGGGGGTATTTTGTTTTCACAGCATCTTCTATAAGATTGTATCTTTCTCAAGGATTGTTATTGTTGAAAAAATAATACCCCCGTCGCAGTAAGCCTGTGTACTCAGCGAATTTCCAATAAATACATATGTCTTAATAACACATTAAACCACTTACCAGGATTCATAAGAGATATGTTCACAAATAAGCAATATTTAAAATACAAATTATTCTCTATAAGAATAACATTGGGGATGAGTAAGCAGGTTTGCTGCCACAAGGAACCAAAAATAATGGGTTTTTATGAAAATATCAGTAGAACTCATCGAAATGAAGTAAGTCACATTCCAAGTTTCATTCATATACATTCATAAGTATGAATAATATGACAATATATATAACATTTTAATTACTCTCCATAAGAATAACATGGGGGACTAAGTACCTAGGTTTGCTGCTACGGGAACCATAGGCAAACAATTGGTTTTTTGTACAAACAACAATAAACCACAACCAGATGAAGCCATATACTAAGTTTCGTCAGTTTATGTTTATAAATAGGCTAAGCGAGATATAATTTTTTCTTTTTCTCTATAAGAATAACATTAGACAACGAACTGTGTTTAGCACTTTCAATATCTCAGTAACAAATTGACGTAGAGCAATGTTCAGAATATCAAATTGTTTGTTTTTTTAAGCTGAATTCAATGGTGAAAATTAAAATTTGATATAAATAAAAATTACATGTGAAAACCCAAAAACACCCATTTTTGGGGTAGAAAACCCCTCAAAAAACCCCTTTGGATAGTGCGATTTGTCTGGTTTTCTAACTCGTTCAAATAAATGGTACTTTACACATTTATGCCAAATTTCATTAAGATCAGACTTTTTTTACGAGAGTCATCGTGCTTACGGACACATATATATAAAAATTTGAACGAATGGTGTTTTTGGCATCTGGGGACCTCAAAATGAAAAGTTATCATGGTCTTGGGCTTAACTCTTTCCATGCCACCAACGGTAATAGCTTCTTCCCTATAGGAGAAATTCGGTAATAAACAGAAGAAAGAGTCAAAGAGTTAAGTAAATGTCAGATTTTATTTGAAATTATCCATGACTAAAAGGAAGGGATGTAGCAGGTAGCACTGATATAAAAAGAAGAAGAGAGAATCTTTCTAGAGTTTTGCACTTTTAAGCTAGGTACATCAAAGGCCTAATAAGTAAGGATTTATTCTCTACATTGTTACTGAACTTGATTGGTGTCAAAGTTCTGTCACATTTTCCCATTGTGTTATTTAAACAGATTGGCTGAATAAGATCAAGACACTAGGTAAGCAAAATACTTAACAGCGAATTGATAACTAATAGAAATACTTAAGAGGTTAATTAATAGTAGCTTGAGTAAATACAGTACGTAACATTTAAATTTGCATAAAACAAATTGAAACACAACATGAATTACCTTTGAGAGATACTTGGTGAGTGATGTTCGTTTATCCTTTAAAATGCCTAAGACTACAGAATACAAGGGATCTGTCTTCTACAAAGAATTATTAACTTTGTTAGCGTTTATTTGATGTAGTAAAAATACTTTAGTTATAGTAAAGCCTTCATATTTACTTTTGTTGATTTGATGAGTGGTTGTAATAATTATTATTTTTTAAATCCTAAACCTTGTTTAATGGTAATTTTATTATTTTACAAAAAATACAAGTTTAGATTTAAATGTGTAAATTTAGATTTAATAATAAACCCGTTAAAGGAGGATTTTCAATAATCGTATAATTTGATATACAAGACAATCAGAAAGCAGTTATCTAAATAATAAGAAGCAGTTGTCTACCATGTTTCTAGAATATGGTCATACAAAATAAAAATTTAGTTTATAAGGAACCTCTGACTCCCTGTGATGACTGAATGAAATTTCTAGCTTAGTAAATTTATCCATATTAATACATATGATAAATTTGTTATCCAACCACAGTGCCCATGTTGGTTAAGTGATGCACAGCAACTATGGCAAATTTTTCATATAGATGTCTGTTTGTTTGCAAGAAAAATAATTACGTATCCAATAACCATAATAATCATTTTCAGTACAAAAGCGGGACTGCAAGTATGATCGGAGGTTTAGTGTTCTCAGGAATGGCAATTTTGGACACCTTGCTTCCCCACCAGCAACAAGTTGTCGTTAAGGCTGAAAGTGCTACGATGTGGACTAAGGTATGAGTTTTGTGTCTATACTGTACTTGTTTATAAAATTTAAAATACAGATTATGTTTTGTACGAGCAAAATTAGTTTGATTTTAAAGCCAGATTCTAAAAAGTTGTAAAATTATAAAAAATTGTTCTGAACTTTAATACTCTTGGTTTCAAAATTAAACACTATGAAGTTTTTCATTTTGTCCAAATCAGAACTATTCAAAAGTTGTCAATATTCTATTAAGGCTCCTTTATTTGTCAAGTATGTCAGCGTTTAAAAAAAATTAATTATTTTGTATATGGGAAGGTATTTATGCACCTAGATACATCAAGCAGATTGCTATTACTTTTAATTATTATGTGTTAATAATTTCAAACTGTTATCTAGATCATCCTATATATTAATACGCTAGGGGTTTTTCTTCACAGCCATAACTCAATAACGGCTGGACGGATTTTATTGTTTGAGGTGTCAAATTAAAGGTATTTTCGTCGATTTGCCAATACATCTCAGAATTTTAAAAAAGGGCATCACATAAATACAGTAAAGGGCTGAATTTTTGGAACAGTGGCGCTATCCGATCGCGGAAGTCCAAACTATGTGTTGATTGAAAGTACATTATTCGCATTACTCTCAGATGTTATCATCCGTTTAAATACCAGACATAGAAATTTGGGGTAACACATAAAAAAAATATTGACAAATTATTTAAAATTCAAAAAAGAGCTATTCGTTGTATAGCTGGTTTAGGATATCTTGAATCCTGTAAGGGAAAATTTATAGAACTTAGAATAATGACTTTGCCCAGTATTATTGTTTATAAAGTATTACTCCAAATAGCACTAGGCCTATCTGGACTAAAAAAACACCAGGACTTTCATTCCTATAACACTCGAGGCGCTAATAACTTAGTTATAGAAAAACATAGCTCTAAAGTGTACGCATTGGCAACTCAAAAATTCGGACCTAAATTATGGAACGCCCTTCCCCAGAATTTAAAAATATTGGCCTATCCAAAATTCAAAAAATCAATTGAACTCTTTCTCCTAAACAATCCCTTGTATAAAACTGAAGACTTTTTTGCCTTAATTAGCTAAGGCATTCCTCTTGTATCTTTTAATCTAGTTTTATAAATTATTTTATTTGAGTTTAATTATTTTTTTGATAATGATATGTTTCAATTGTATTACTTATGTTATGTGACGAGCTGGAAGATGTAATTCACACATTGTATTACTTACTGGCAATAAATTGAGTATTGAGTATTGAGTATTGACATTTTGTTATGTTTGTTTACAACTGAAGTAACCTTTCGTTGGGTACAAATTTGCTTCGATTCGAATAACAGGACAACTAGTCTTATAAATGCAGATACCACATAGTGCAAAATTTGGTTTATTGACTTTGGTTTATTGAGTCTTGACTTTAGTTTAATTTATGTACTAGTTGGCCACTAATACTGGTAACTCTCATTTATTTAATTTTAGTAATGTATGGTTTTGTCCAAGGCAAGCAAGAACTCAACACGGATTTAGCTCTGATATGGGTACATTTAACTTTTAACTACCTCAATGGGAATAATATGCCTGCTCAATCAAGCCATTATTCATTGTCCTTTACACCCTTTCTTGGGAGGTTGGGTATCTAAACATGATGTCAATGAGATGGTTCCAAACAATAATGAGATTGTGGGATCTACCACCATCAAACTATGAACTACCAGACACGGTAGCTCAGAGGTAAAGTGCCTGACTAGCAAGTCAGACTGTGGTGGGTCGTAAACCCTAAAAGTAATTAACTAATTCATCGTAGTAATCAAATTCATTTAAACAAATAATGTAAAATAATATTAAAATATAGAATCAGGAAGGCGGGTAAGATTTATTCGGTAGCGACCAACGGCTAAAATATTTTCAAGTTAAAACGAGAAAAGCGATGAGTCACCAGAGGGGAGGGAGACGGGAATTACAAGACCGCCGAGGTAGCGTGTGTGGTTCAAGGCGTGGTCCCAAAGAAACGCATCGCATTGGCTGAGGACGGTCACATGACTTTTCCTCACTGCCACGGTCAGAGGCCCCGGACCGGCACTGTTCTCCGAGCACCCTTGGTGGGTGGACGCACGTTACACTTCATGTCGAAGACCGATGGCGTAGGGCCGTGTGTCAGTCTCCGTACCGGGCCATCGAGGCACACAGTCGTAGATATTTTATTCTTTGTACCCAGTTTTTGGGCAGTTAGACGTGCGGGTGTATTACCGAGCACTTGAGGCGATTAGTCGCGATAAATAATTATCTTTTGAACTATCCAGACGACAAGTGGCGTTATTTGGACTTGTATTGATGCACCGAGATCCATAGTATAGGCGAGATTGTCATACACGAAATGCAAGGCATTTAGACTCATATAAACATTTAAACTCCGATGCCTTTATAATCAACGTGCGCCGTATTATCGATAAGAACTTTGCGATCGATAAACCGACTGGACGAGCGACCCATAGCCGTTACCATCCTGCGAGGCGTCGCTGGGCGAGAGACCACCTCATCAACTACGAAGGCAGGACACCAGAAAGAGTATTCAATCAGCTAAGTCGACTTTCACCATTCAAATGAACTTATTAAAGTGCTATTTCCATGTTTAGAATAAAAATTGATCATTGATTAGAATTTAAAAACCTTAACCACTATTAAAATTTTCTCTGTAATCATTCTCATTTAACATTATATTAAAGAAATCTTAATTTTGAAACTTAACTTTTGTTTTTATTTAGATACATTTTAAATCCTTATTATATGTAAAACGACCCTGAGATTAGATTAAAAAAGAGCTCTGCCAGATATTGACTGAACTTGTGGATATGTGATATAATAAACTGAGACCCAAGTCAATACAATAAATAATTCATTTTAAAATAACAAGTAGTAAAAGCAAATATCAAAACATTAAAAGAGCGAAGAGGACTTCTTCATAATGGCGCTCTAACGTGAGACAATAAAATTTAACATTGAAACAGTAAGCGAACAACTTACACTTCTTCAAGACGTGGCTGGTTTGATTCCAGTCCCAGCCGACTCCTGTAAGATCATGAGCCGTCACCTCTGGCTTGCCCAAGTGACTAATGCCATTACGGTACCTTTGCTGCCCCATATGGAAAACTTTCTGGTCCAGTACTGGATTAGTACTGGTCCAGTACTGGGCCAGTACCGGCCAGTACTGGCCCAGTACCGGCCAGTTCTGGACTAGTACCGGCCAGTACTGGGCTAGTACCGGCCAGTTCTGGTCCAGTTCTGGACCAGAACTGGAGATGATGGCTCAGTGCTGGCCAGATCTGGGGATATCTGGGCTAGATCTAGGGATGTCTTGGGAAGGAAGATATGAAGTGAGAACACTGCAAAAAATATTGAACAAAAATATAATATACAACAAATATTATTTAAACTTGTTTTAAATCATGTAATTCATGTTCCCGTCGCCACACCTGCTTCATTCTCAGTTTGACAGAAAGTTAGTTTAGTCATTCCTTAGCTCATGATTAGGGATGGATGGGATCCGAAATTTTGGGAAATTTTCAGGAAAAAATAATCTCGTTTTTTGGGCAGGATTTGTTTATCTCAAGATTATATCTTTAAAGCGGTCATCTGCGGTGCAATCAGTTTTTAATATTCTCAATATTTGTTGGTTTTATAAATTATATTAAGTTATATTCATATTATTATCTTAATACAGAACAACGATTTAAAAAGGGTACAGTTATAATGTATATTACATTAACATAATATTTTTTTATTATTATTAAAATTAAATTAAATAGGCCTATATACTAATCTTCTTGCAGTTTTATCATATCCCACAACAATACCATGGCAAGAAAATAGATACATTTAAATCAAATGAACTAAATTAATTTTTTCCAGCTTTTGTTACGTTTATTCCAGTGATGTGCATGAGTATAGATTCACTTAGAAAACTCAAACTAAAGTATCGTCCAAATCATGAAGGTTTAGACTATTGGTAATTTGAATATCTTGCTCCATCCCAATGTTCTCAAGTGTCAGAACGGTCGTGGGGGTTAAGGCGTGTGTACAACAGTAAGTCAGAGATCGAAGGTTTGAGACCCAATCTGGTCATGATATTTTTGCAACTAAAATCCTTTTTATTATAAATTGTTATTATTGGTTTATTAAACAATTTAATTAGAAAAATAATATTTTTAAGCAATTAAAATAATTATTTAAATACAAAATTATTAAACTCTGGCCCAGTACTGGTCAGTTCTTGCCAATTTTTGGAAGTATCCCAGAATCTGGGCCAGAACCGGCCCAGTAAAAATTTGTTTTACATGGGTGACTTTAGTTTACCGGTATGGTGACAGGAAGTTGAGGTTAAAAAAAAATACTCAGTAAACTTGCCAGATTTCTTAGAAGGTATTTGTTCATTTATATTTTAGAATGCTTCTATAGGGAGTGGTGATCCAAAACCCTGGTACTTTTACTTACTAACACCAACATTTTGTTGAAATCATCATTAGTTAGTAGCCCAAAGACAAATGGCAGCTGACCTTCACAGTATTTCCTTCACAGCATTTCCTGATTTGGCTCAGGTTCAACATGGCAAACCTCAGATTACAAGGAGCACTCTAACCACTATGCTACCAGGCCTATTAGGTTTACTATATTTGCTGGTCTATAAGGTGTCAGTGGGGCTGCCCTTAATTAGTCAAGGGGGCTGAACTTAACTGTGTAAAGGTAAATTTGAAATATATTTTTACCATTAATGGGTTTAAGCTATAAGTATGATAAAGAGCAATAAATGCAAAAACTTTTTAAGCACTAATCATACATTACAATTACTTTTTTCAAGGTAGAGAGTCCTGTGATTTTGGCTAATAATTCTGGAATCCCACAAAATTCATCTACAAAAATAAAAATGGGTAAAGAATTTGGAAACAAGTTGCAAAGGATATCAGAGAATGTTGCATTACAGGTTAGTAAATAATTACTAAAACGTTAGCTTATAATGGAGGTCCTATAGTTAATGAATAGGTAGTAATTTTTGCTTTTAAATAATACATTATTGTAATGGACTTTGGATCCAGAAGCTACCAGAAGCTTCTGTAAAGGAACTCTTACTTGTAAGAAAGAAGGTGCAATATAAGTCAACAGCAAGTAAGTTTAGTTCAATAGTAAAGTCGTGTCACATTTGGCAAGTGCTGATAAGGAAATTCCTGACTATCTCTTGCAAACAGTTTTTGCATGTCTTGAAGCAAAGAAAATTTAATTTTTGTATTACGTGTGGTACCATTTAAATGTTATACACTTTACCATTTACTGTCAATTCTGAAGGTATCCTAATCAGTTGTTTGATGTGGCTAAAATTTAGTTAGTTACTTTGCACAATCTTATATATTATTTTTCTGCCCTGTTTTCCTGTAAGTCCACGATATCTCCCTTATTTCTTTATCAAATTCCATGATTTACCCCCATTTTAAAGCTTATCATGCTGCCGGCTATTGCCGAAAAATAGACCCACGGTCTAAAAATGTACTGATTTTCGGGAATTTGAATAATATGAAAGATAAATAAAGGGAATATTTGTTTTGACAGGAGTGAAAATGTAAACAAAAGAATATCTGATCAGCTGAGAAGATTTGGTTTGCAGTGCGGAATTCCGCACGGGTCGACTAGTATACCTTTAATATTGATTATCAGACCTGCAGTGTTAAATTGTTTAAAATCAACAACGTATTGTTCGGAGATGACTTGATAAGCAGAGAGTGGTGGAGAAAGTTACCCCACCAACGTTTGAACACTGTTCATTGTCAACAAAGAAACTATCAACTACATTTAGTAGTGTTCAACGGCCAGTTTGTAATTCAATCTTTAAAAGTCCAAAAGTAAGCAAGGATTTCGGAGGTTAACATCCATGTTCTTTTTCCTCTGAGTGGCTAACAGTTCATTCTGTGTAGCATTTTAAATTGTATTCTATCATCTAACAGTTGACCTTTAACCTTTCCGCTTTCACAGGTGATAACCTTTGACAACAACCCGTACTGGTGGGATGTCGAAGACAGAGACGTCGCTTCAGAGATAATCTCCGTGAAAACCTGGAAACAACCAGAGAGTGGTCTGAGGGCGTTTGACAACAAACTGATAACTGACATTTCCGAGGAACTGGACGTTTATTTGAAATTCAAAACCACCAGATCCGAAACTGTGACAGGTTCAGTTACGATGCCCGATGTTTCGGCATCTGAAGACGCGAAAGATGCGGCTGTAGCAGTCCACACACTGGAAGGGCCACCTGAGAATAGCAACGGAATGTTGTTTGTGGAATTTGAGAACTTGGGAAATACTGAATTTCGGGTACAGTGTTTTACTTTTATTCTTTACACAAGAGTGATGTTTTTACTTTTAAACAGCATTTCTGTATTTCCGCCATTCATGTCAAATGTTTAAGTCTGAATTGACTATTGGATATTTAAAATGTGAATGTATGATTGCAAGGCAGTTTTGATTCTTATGATTGCAAGACAGTTTTGATTCTTATGATTGCAAGACAGTTTTGATTCTTATGATTGCAAGACAGTTTTGATTCTTATCTACTGTGCTGAATAAAGACAAAAGTGGAAGCTGGTGGTTGCCCCCACCCCCCTCACTAATCTGATTATGTGATTTTCGATGGTTGTTGTAATAGTATATTTCATTACAAGTACCGAAAGTGGCATTTTCCGATGCACGCTCAAGTTTCATGTGTGAGGCTCCGCCTCTCACAGGAACACCAAATTTTCTTGTGCAAGGCGAAGCCGAGTATTATTCTGACCGGAATAATTGGAGCAAGTGCTGGAAAATCACTTTTGGTACAAGTTATGAACAGCATTTAGATTCCTGTTTTCATTTAGATCGTTAAACAGTAAAAGCAGCTGATTTAAATTGTAAACATAAATGGTAAAGAAACATTAGTGTGCGTAGTGGACAGATGGAAAACTGATTGAGAGCAAGGGAAAATAAATTTAGAGCAAGGGAAAATCAGCTGATCGGTTTTCCCTTGTCTAAATTAGAGTCGGAGGAGTTTTGTTACAAACACTGTGACACAAGAATTTTATATATTAGATTTCTCTAGCCTGTTTTTCTGTCAGTCCTCGAGGTCATCCTTATTCCTTTATCAAATTCCATGATTTACCCCTCATTTTAAAGCTTATCGTGCCGTGCCGGCTATTAAAAAAAAATTTACCCACGGTCCAAAAATTTACCACTTTTCAGAAATTTGAATAATATGAACGATAAATAAAGGGAATAGTTTGTTTTGACAGGGTCGAAAATGTAAACAAAAGAACATCTGATCAGCTGACAAGATTTGGTTCGCAGTGCGGAATTCCGCACGGGTCGACTAGTTTCATTTATATTATATTTGCTAGTACTAGGACATACTGCTCCATTTTTAATGAACATAGGGTATAAAGGCAAAGGGATTGATTTAACACTGGGCAATTTGGATTTAAAACATTCAGATAGCAGAAAGATTGAATTAATATATCTAAGACTGTTTGTAATTAAATATGAAATAAAACTAAGTAAGATCATTGTCAAATACATTATTAATAATCTTGATTTATCCATTTACATCAACCACACAAGACCACACTCAAACTGGGTTGCAAATGTAGTGATTTAAACAATTTTAATATAATTCAAACTGATTGAGAGAATGAAGTTTCACAACGTTATGTGATTAGGAATCTGATCCTGAAACATCGGGAAACTTTTTTTAATCAGTCATGGCAAATCTGCGATAATTTCTGAAATAACACGAACTCATCATCACCAACAGTGAGTTTTAAACAAAAAAAATAATCAAAACATTATTGAAATGATAACGCACATGTCTGTATTTTCTATATTGTTTGTTCACTAAATTAGTGTATATCCTGTAGATGGTGCATGATTTACCACAATTACATCTTAGCAAATATTTTATCTCTTAATAAGTACATTAATGGTTTTTTATGTGTATTGTAGGTTTTACTTACAGAAAATATTCGTCCTGATTATAAAATGATGAATGAATCTAAAAGAGTGAATACTCAATCCCCTCTTCTTAGTTTGCCCTACTACAACATAACAGCAGATACACTCCATTTCATTGGCATATTACCTGGTGGACAGGTAAGCTTTCTCTATTTTGATAATAATTTTTCAGATCATTTAGACTTCTTTTCAACTTCCTTATTTTGCAGTTTTATTCAACAAACACTATTTTTTTAGAATGGCTTAAGTCATACAATGGCACAAAGATGTTTTGCAAATAATACAAACAATACTTTAAAGAACATTATATAGTCCATTTATGAACCAATATTTTTAAATTGGACAGATGGAGTCAGTTTATATGCTTTGTTTAACTACTTAGAAGTTTCAATGGGGTTTAGACTAGCTCCCATAAAACGTTTTTCTTGCAGATCTCATATTTGTCTCTTTTGTAATGAGTCACCTGTAACTCAAACCACATGGACATTATAATTATTTTTTAAATGTGGTATGTATCACTGCTGACTCATTGTGTTTTCTGTACAAATTAAAGTAACTCCCCATGTTAATGGTATGATGTATCTACCCACTGTTGTTGCTTGCAACCATTTGCTTCAATACAGGACCTTCCAATTCTCTGTTTTTAAAGTTTTGTGCTTGGTTTTTTTTTGTATGGTATCTATACATACCTGTTGTGTATATGAAAACGCCAAAAAATATTGTATATTATCGGCACGAATCATAGATCAATTATGACCAATCAGGTTGCTGTAAGATGCTACATTCTGTTGAAGAATGACCTAGAAGTACCAGAAAATTTACCCACAGTGCTCTGACTGCATTATGCTGCAGTGCGCCAATCACTGAAATTGATACGAGTCACCAGTGACTCAGAAAGAAAAATTGGGCAGAACATAAATGTAAATGACACAGCGAACATGTTAAGGAGTGACAAAATTATAGTGGCAAAATTATGATTGGGGCAGGAGCAAATTGAACTGCTGATCCTAAAAGTACAGAGCATGCCTCCTCACTATAATCGTGTTTTATAACTAGCTTGATCACAGGTTTTATTTTGTTGGCCAGCAGTGTTGTGAGGCCCCAAAATTGTCCGGATCTCTATGACACGACTGAATAGGTAGTAGTTCTAAGTGACTACAATAGATTGACAATCAGTGGAGAAAACGTGAACTAAAATAAATCAGAAGAGTCGGGATTACAGCAAGCAACAGCAAATATGTCCAGTAGTATTTTTTGTATAACTTAAGCATTTTTTTATATTTTTAGGAGAGTCCGGGACGAACCTTAAATTATACTTTCGCCCTTTACAGTATCCAGTGTAAAATGAGGCAGGAGACAGTGTGGACGAGTCCTGCTTGTAGAGTAAGTGAAAGTTAATTTACAACTAATCCATGATGCTTTACTGAAAAATAATCTGTTGATTTAAGCCAAAGTAGTCTATAGTTTTAATTATGTGTGACGACTAACACCATTGTGGATTCTTTCAAATTTTGAGCATTCATTCATGTTACTAGTAGCCTGTCGCGGCTTTGCTCGCGATCACAGTACAATATTATTTTTTTGGAATTTAGTTAAAATTATTGTTAAAGCACCTTGGGGGACCGAGCTTTGCTCGAAAACCCAGTCATTTTATTCTTAAAAATGCCTACTTATATTTACGGATCCTCTCCAAGGCGAGCATATTTGCGTCGCTTATTTGCTCGTTTCTTTTCATTTTGGATGTGCCCCCTTTATATTCAATCTTCAGTTTTAATGGTTCTCGCAATTTATACATAACCTAATCATGTATATTTAAAGTTATGTATACACTGGTTCTAATCACTATTCTCACAAATATCACATTATACTTTACCAATTGAGTGTTATTTTTGCAATTGAATGGTTGCTTTTGAACCACTGGCACGATTATTTTGTTTTTATTTACAAATCTTAACCATAATCCCAATGTTAGGTTTTAGAATAATTTCCCATACAAAACAAAATTTTTCAAGGGATGAGGCCTGATTAGAACACATTTATTAACCCATAAACTCCATAGTTCTAACATTAGGAGAGCCCTTAAGTAAAGCATGTTTGGAGCAGGAGTAGGCAAAGGTTTTATTCTGATACATTAACTACCCTCCTAACAAATGTTTGCGCAATCGGACCAGTTGACTACTAACGTCATTCATGATTAAATTCAAATATTAGAGGCCGACGGAGCAGATAAGTCTGTTTCTGTCTGATTGGCCTATTTTCTGATTATAGTGCATTGCCTTGGAACGGGAATAAGCCCATAGCCTTTTTGGGATGGACCCACATCCTTCCAAATATCTACTCGATAACTCTTGTAATTTGTATACCTTTGTATAGTAGTGGAAAGCAGACGTGTTCCCTCTTTTCTGTGACAAAAGATAGTTAGCTGACTAAATGCTCATTAGAACAGATATGGTGCATTCTGTAGTGAAAGACTGAGTAACCTAGACCCTTAACACCTAGACTGCTTATGTGACTTTGTAGCAGTGCCGGACAAAGGGGCATAAACCTAATGACCTACTATGATTTAAAACAGCCAAAGTTTCCTCCTACACACAAAAATAGAAAGGCAGTTTTTTTTTTGTGGTGCATCATGGCTCATAAATAAACATACAGATAAACCAATTTTAACACAAATTTAAATGTCTCCGCTGCACATAACATTTCACTGCTCAAAGCGATATAGAAAATAAACTTGTTTTATTTGCATAGATAAATAAATTCCATAGCTATAACGTCTGGCAATACTAATCTGTCCATAATGTGTTAACAGCTGCAATTCAAATTCAAATTTTCCCCATGTTAATCTTATGGGCAAAAAACGAACTTTGAGATCGACCCGTGTCCTTCAGATTGAAAATATTTAAAAACTAAAACCTTTATGCACTACAAATCAGGACGAATATTTTGGTACCTCAATCGTTAAATTCAGTTCAGAAATAACGGAGGAGATCTCTTAACAAAAATCGGCTTAGCGTATTAATATACAACATTTTAAATTTTTTTTAGAGGTTGGTAGCTTCTTTTTGCCTTACTTTGCCCATTCTCATAGACTAGATCTATGCGTGGAAGTAACCAGCAAAGCAAGGAGTGCCGTTGCAGTACAATTTATACAGTACCGATAAAATGTATATGCCAAGGCTGGGATTTGAACCCACGACATTGTTGCCATGTTTCCTGAGTCCATGCCAACAACAAAATGTCTGTAATAATAGCTAACTTTGTAATCTTTGAAGACCTACAAGGCAAAGCCCTACCATGAAATTTAAATCCTTGAAATTTAAAAAATGTTTTATTTTTCTATTTATGACCTTAAGAAATAGAGTAGGTTATCAAATTTCACCTCTCTACCATACTGGAAAGTTTGAAAGTTAGTAATGAACAACGCAGGGCTTAGGCTTTTATATATTAAACAATATTAAGACGTATCACCGAATTTCTTAAGGTTAAATCGCCTGAGTTTTAATTATTGCTGAACGTTTTTATTTTAGGTTGGGGAGGAAACCACCAAAGACGTGGTACATTGTAAATGCTCACACATGTCTTTCTTCGGAAGCAGCATCTTCGTGGCTCCTAACACGGTTCATCCCATCAAGGACTTGAAGTTACTTCTCACAGTTAAAGACAATCCTTTGGTTTTTACAGTGATTTTAATAATGCTGTTTGCTTATGTATTGCTTCTTGTTTGGGCTCTGCTGCAGGATAAGAACGATAAGCTAAAGGTAAGGGCAGTTATTATTGTGGTCTATACCTATAAATACGAAAAATCTATCATCCCCCAGGCCAAACCTCTATATCTACAACCATGAAATTTGGCATGTATACTCTTTCTATAACGCAGGTAGCCACTATGAAAGATTTTAAGAAATTCCCATAGGGCTCTACCCCACAGGTAGTCAAAACTCCAATCCAGTGTTATTCTAACGGACATTCACTTTGGTTTGAGATGATGAAAGTTCAAACAGCTGATCATGATTTGGTAGCTCCACGGATTAACCACAGATTGCAGCACACACCACAGGTTTTATTCCCGGGTGAAACCGGGTACAATGGCAGCTAGTTCAATATAATTTTAAGTAAATTTAGCTATATATTTACATTTACTTATTATTATCATATCCTTGTAATTAAAACAATGTCTTGACAGTGATTTTTACTGACTAAAATTATAATTTTGTACGCTCCGTGATTTAGCAACAGAAAGTTCTTTTCCTCATGTGTATTTTTGGTGTTTGATAAAAACCAACTCTTGGGGCATTAATGACTTCTCCAGGTTCTGGATATACTAGCCAACTTTAAGCTGGTCAAATTGGTTTGGCAAGCCAGGGCAGAAACTCAGGATAAGGGGAGGGTAGAGAAGATGGGTGGAAATATGTTTCGAATACATCAACCCTCATACTTTCAGTAACTCCTGGGGTTGAAAGTGGTTTAATGCTCTGCAGAGAGAGCTGGTGGAACCTATTGTTTTCAAGTTGGCGAGTACAATTTTACTTCTTCACAGCCAAGTGTCAGCTAACAATTGAAATGAAACGTATTACCAATTAGAATAACAGAAAATTATTAATCATCATTGGAAGATGATTCTAGAAATCCACAGGTCGTCCATTTATTTGTATTAACTGTTATGTAAAAATAATAAAAATAATAAATTATTATTACAAATTTATTTACTTTGCTTGTAAGCATTATTTTAATTTAGAGGGAAATTACTTTTCCATGATCACAACGGTCATCATCACTGGTGACTGGTTGAAATTGATTGCCTTGTACCATCTTTTTGTATATTTACCGTCTTGTATGTAAGTACAGTATAAGTATAAATATATTGTGTAGTGTTGTGAGACGTAGTTTTATTTGATCCTGATAATAATTGTAACAACACGTATTATGCTACCCAAGAAACTATTTTTTGCAATATTGCTATCATCGAATCCCATTGCCTAAATCTAATCAAATGTATGCCAATGAAATTAATATTGAATTTTAGAAGCTGAATGTTTGGAACTACAAAGTTGGAGAGAGGCAATATAAATTTAACTTTTCTATTTACTCTAACTCTTGTGTCAAATTTCAACCTCATATCTATCCAGGACATAAGACAGTTATAGTGATGTTCTGTAACATATTGTACATTACTAATGATTGTAAATCATCATTATATCCTATATATTAATATGCTAAGGGTGTTTTCTTCACAGTCGTAACTCGATAACAGCTGGACAAATTTAACTCTTGGGTGGTCAAATTAAAGGTATTTTTATGAACATTTGCCAATATGTCTCAGAATTTTAAGAAAAAGCATCACTTAAATACAGTAAAGGGCTGAATTTTTGGAACAGTCGTGCTATCCGACAGCGGAAGTCTAAACTATGTATTGATTGAAAGTATGTTATCTGCATTATTCTCAGATGTTATCATCTGTTTCAACATCAGATGTTTTATTATGTTTGTTTACAACTTAAGTGACCTTTCGTTGGGACAAACTTGCGTTGTACAAACAGAACAACTAGTATATATAAATGTATTATATATGTTAGTAATACTATATAACAACATATATATTATTTTCAGAGAAATGTGATTGTGTTGGAAGATAACTTTCCAGCGGAGAGGTACTCTTATTTGGTCGTTGTGTACACATCCTTCAACTACGGATCCGGGACTGACGCCAACGTCGGCATCATGCTGCTCGGTTCCGCTGGCTCAAGTAGAGTAAATATAATATTTTATAAATAATAGTTATATACTAGTCATATAATAGTTGTGGTACATAATGTGTACAGCAAAAATTATAACGAATGCTGATTTAGAGAAGGCTCATACATTACAACAACATGGCTTTGATCCAACATGTTTTTATCATGAACAGGGATTTGATCTGGATTACCAGGTTTTAGAAGTGGAAAGTTGGAAGCTGCTGATATTATATGTTAATTAAAAGTAAATTGACTAAAATAAATTGCATTCATTAAAAATGAATAAACAAAACGTGATCAAATATTGAGCCTTATAGCATATCACTTCAAATTCCTTGAACAGTGGGAGTGATAATAGACTGCATTTCTATTCAAAATGTATCTTTAAACAAATTAAGTATACATCTTTAGTTTAAACTCTTAGGGCCACTTTCCCCATTTTAAGTTTAAATTAAACATGGGGTTATTTTTAACTTGAGATTAAAGCGCAGTTGGTTTTCCCAAAAACCTGACCTAGTCGATATCAGTTCAGTTTCACCCATGAAACATCATGTTGGCAACATTTTCATATGGTTTTATTTATTTTTTACCCTCAAATCGAACTGAAAACAAATATTTATTACACAGGATTTTAGATAATGTTGCCGCAGAATAAAATCTTTAACTGTGTTCTCTCTATAGGTTTAACATATACCAGGTTTAAACTACCACAGCAGAATTTCTCATGAAAGTCAGTTTAATCTAAAGTTTAACTTAAACTGTACTTGGGGAAAGCCGCAGACTGTGGGAGCACTTGGGTTATACTTTTACACAAAACGGATGCTCTTTTGCCTGAGTTTTTTTTTGTGAATTTCCCCTATAGGGAAGAAGCTATTACCGTAGGTCACATGTTAAGACTTAAGCCCGAGACAGTCAAAGTCAAAGTCAAAGTCAAACAATCTTTATTCATTACATGTATACATACATAGACCATGATAACTTTTCATTTTGAGGTCCCCAGATGCCAAAAACGCCATTAGTTCAAATTTATATATATATATATGTGTCCGTAAGCACGATAACCCTCGTAAAAAAGGTCCGATCTAAATGAAATTTGGTACAAATGTGTAAAGTACTATTTATTTGAATGAGTTCGAAAACCAGACGAATTGCACCATCGGAAGGAGGGTTTTGTACCCCAAAAAATGGGTTCAGCATAAAAAACAAACAATTTGGTATTTTGATCATTGCTCTACGTCAGTTGGTTACTGAGATATTGAAAGTGCTAAACACAGTATGTTGTCTAATGTTATTCTTATGGAGTAAAATAAAAATTGGATATCTCGCTTATTTATGAACATAAACTGACGAAATTTGGTATATGGCTTCATCTAGTTGTGGTTTATTGTTGTTAGCACAAAAAAATGTCCCGCCTATGGTTCCCATAGCAGCAAATCTAGGTACTTGGTCCCCATGTTATTCTTACGGAAAATAATTAAAATGTTATATATTGCTTATTTATGAATGTAGAAACTTGAAATGTGACTTCACTAAGATGAGTTCTATTGATATGTCCATAAAAACCCAATATTTTGTGTTCCTTGTTGCAGCAAACCTGCGTACTCATCCCCAATGTTATTCTTATGGAGAATAATTAATATTTTAAATATCGCTTGTTTGTGAATATATTTCTTATGAATCCTGTTAAGTATTTTAATGAGTTATGTTATATATTCATTGTAAATTCGCTGAGTATGCAGGTTTGCTGCAACGGGGGTATTAAAGATGTTTGGTGGTTATACACTGTAAACTTTACTTAATTATAGTAATTAAATCACTCTCAAAGAAAGAACAGTGTTAAACAAATCAATAACTCATATATAGAATATATTTTAATACAAGATGTATTGATAGTTTGGATACTGTACACATCACACAGTGTGTTCAATCCAAACTTTAATTTTTCATTTTTTTACAAGTCCTAATTTTAACAATTTTAAGCTTTGAAAATCTTGTAGATAGTTACAGCAAATAATATCAGATTAATGCTAAAACGTCGATAGTGAATCGATGAAAGTAAGAGTACATAATTTCTCTTATCAAAGACCGCTACTTACACTTCTGTGTTTCCAGTCACATATACTTCACAGCGAACAACGTAGAGTGTTCAGGAGGAACTCCGATGACTGGTTTCTTATTTTATCACCGACATCTCTTGGAAGACTGAGAGCGATTCACCTATGGCACGACAACAGTGGTTCCCACCCTGATTGGTTAGTATTGCTTCCTTTTTTGCAAAAAATTCAAAATTATATTTTTATTTTGAGATTCTAAACTTTTATTTTTGATTCATATTGTTACTGAAGGTTCTGCCAGAAGGTTGTGGTGTATGACATACGAGCTGGTAAAGACTACACGTTTATCGTCGAGCAGTGGTTGAGCGTTTGGCCGGGAGAGTTCACAGAAGCGATTGCATTCCCTGCAAGTCCCGAAGACATGTATGAGTGGAAGAGAGTCATTGTGCACAACATCCTACACAATATGAGAGAGAAACACTTATGGCTCAGTATATACATGAGGTGAGCACTTTTCGCAGATCTTAAACATTGTTACAAAACAAGCGATACTAAAGGCATTTTAAAAATGTTTCAATTTATAACAACGTAAGCCAGCGACACATAATTACACGTATTTAAAATGTCAACAAAACAGTTTCCACGTTGACATTGACACACAGACAACCGTGTGGATGAACAACATTAAAGTAACAAACAAAACATAAAATAAGGGGAGGAACTTTTATCCTGGAAACTGATGTTTCCATGGAAATGGCTCTACATTTGTACTTTCCGATTTATAATAGACACATTTTCTCATACATGAAAATGAGATTATGTTCATACAGATGTTTGATATATTTGTTATTGTGGCTATATTTTTATTATATCACTGGGTTTTTTATAACATGATAAACAATATAAATAAGACATATGTAGCGTGTATGGTACTTAGCTTCCACAATGTATTTGCAACGTGAATAAAGCGGGCGCTAGAAACACATTTTAGTGTTCACACACTTTTTTATCTCTAATCTAACCCCTTGAATTATAATTTGTACACATTCTGGGTAACAATGTCGAACCAACCCACACGTCTTGTGTACTCTTCCAAAGTAGTTCATTAAACACAGAGAATTCAGATCATGGATTTATTTGATTTGTTTCAATAAACCATACAAATGTTTACTTGTTAAACAATATTTTCTCTTGCATAATTCACTTTTTAGCGAATTTCCCCTATAGGGAAGAAGCTATTACCGTAGGTCTCATGGTAAGACTTAAGCCCGAGACCATGATAACTTTTCATTTTGAGGTCCCCAGATGCCAAAAACACCATTCGTTCAAATTTTTATGTATGTATATATATATATACTGTATATATATATATATATATGTGTGTCCGTAAGCACGATAACTCTCGTAAAAAAGGTCCGATCTTAATGAAATTTGGTGCAAATGTGTAAAGTACCATTTATTTGAACGAGTTCGAAAACCAGATGAATCGCACCATCCAAAGGGGGGTTTTGGGGGGGTTTTGTACCCCAAAAATGTGTTTTTTGGGGTTTTCACATGTAATTTTAATTTAAATCAAATTTTAATTCATACCATTGAATTCAGCTTAAAAATACAAACAATTTGGTATTTTGATCATTGCTCTACGTCAATTAGTTACCGAGATATTGAAAGTGCTAAACACAGTACGTTGTCTAATGTTATTCTTATGGAGAAAAAGAAAAAATGTATATCTCGCTTATTTATGAACATAAACTGGCGAAATTTGGTATATGGCTTAATCTGATTGTGGTTTATTGTTGTTTGCACAAAAAAAAATTTTTCGCCTATGGTTCCTGTAGCAGCAAACCTAGGTACTTGGTCCCCATGTTATTCTTATGGAAAATACTTAAAATGTTATATATCGCTTATTTATGAATGTATATGAATGAAACTTGGTATGTGACTTCACTAAGATGAGTTATATTGATATTTGCATAAAAACCCATTATTTTGTGTGCCTTGTTGCAGCAAACCTGCGTACTCATCCCCAATGTTATTCTTATGGAGAATAATTAATATTTTAAATATTGCTTGTTTGTGAATACATTTCTTATGAATCCTGTGAAGTGGTTTAATGTGTTATGTTATATATTCATTGGAAATTCGCTGAGTATGCAGGTTTGCTGCAACGGGGGTATTATTTTTGTATGGTATTTCATGTGCTAAATTTTGTTTTCAGTCATCCGAGAGCTACTGTTTCAAAAAGTCAAAGAGTAACGATTGCCTTTTGTGTGGTTCTGATTACTCTTCTAACTGGAGTGATGTTTTATGGAGTAGCTAGAGGTAAGATGACCTCCTGTTAGTTAGGAGAACAATGGAGTCACAGGTGTTTCGATCAATACTTTTCAATACAATTTCACATCAATACTGTTCTTACGATTAAAAATGAAAATGGTGTCTCTCTTGCATATGGTTGTGTTTTAAAAAGAAATATTATATTAGTTCTTTCTAGTATAGTGTAGTGTAGTTCATTGTTTTCAGAAGGCATTCTATTTTATTAAATGGCAGCTAGCGTCTGAATAATCCAAGTTCGTTAAATGCTTTTAGAAAAATGCTTGATGCTTGTTGTTGGCGATCAGCAATGTAATGCCTTCATAGCCTTTTAGGGGCCATGCTTATATTACATCACGCCTCCCCTGGGGGGAGGGGGTGCGGCACATCGTGTCAGACCGTGACACGGAGGAGGGGGGGGGGGTTAAGGGCTGCGTGACCCATCACGATTAATAGAGTTAAAGCCTGCGAAATCGTCAGTTACAGTGACGAAATACCGTACGCCACAATCCAATACTTAATAATTAATAAGTGTGACGTGACAGGGGGAGGGGAGTAATGAGCAGCATGACAGAGCGTGACAGGGGGGGGAGGAGGTCAAAAAGGGCTGAATATAGCGTGACCTTACTAGGTATTGCATTGTGTAGGCCTATATCTGGATGAATCATTTGATTTATTGCACCAAACACAGAAAATAATTTCAAAATATGAAGTGAACACAGCAATTATAGAAGAATTTGGAAATTGATAGAGCTCAGCGCCAGGGCGTTATGGACCAGAAACAAAGAAGTGCAGCTCTTTCAAGAACTGTTCTAATACTGTCTAAACACTTGTTTTACAGGGGGAGTTCAGAATGATGATCCAGAGTACAAGTTAAAACTAAGAGTCTTCATCATTGCGGTGCAAAGTGCAGTATTGTCCACACTAGCCACAGGGCCAGTTGTGATATGCTTCAGGTGTGCATGTTTTAGGAGTATTTGTGTTTTACTTAAAACCTTAGTTTCTACCTACAAAACATCAAACGTAGAACTATGGTAAATCTAACTCCAGAAGAATTGAGAAAAATTTCAGTTTCAAGGACTTTAAAATAGAATAGAACAGAATAGAATAGAATATTTTTATTTTCTCATAATACATAACGAAAATACATAGTTGTAACTTTATTTTTAATTACGCAGCTTGTTTGTAACTTAAATAAATAATAATGTCTATTTTACTTGTCAGGCTGACATAAAAATAAAAATAAAATAATGAGAAAACAATAGGGCCTCTTAAGGCAATGCCTGTTTTGAGGTTCCATCACTTAAATTAAAATAACATAAAGTAAAGTAAGCGAACAGAAATGATCGAAATATAATAAACACAATTGTCTCAGACAACCTATGTATATACAAAAAATAAAAAATAAATGCAAAATTAAATATTTTACGTGCCTTATTTTCTCACATAAACACTGAAATTAAGCATGGGCTCAATGCATAAAAACTAATTACAGAAAATAAATAAAACTGTATTTGTAGATTCATATAGTCTATCATATAAATTATACATGTATTATAATATTCTAAGGTTTACTCTTTCAAACCACGCACCGCACTTGTGCCACCAGGCGGCTCATGGCCCTCCCCGGAGGCTTGCCTCCGGAGTTGGGACTCCCCAGGTGCCGTCAAAGCTCATTGCATGCAATGCATAGTCCCTGTGTGGCATAGTCCTCCAAAGTGCGCCCTTATAAATTTACTTAGCTATAATATCAAAAATAAAACTATTGCTGAATTTGAAATAAAAAATCAATATCCTCTAGTTGAAATAACCATTTCCTTAATCTACTTTAAAAAATTTGAATATTAAATGCAATCTTTACATTTTCAGGAAGTTTGTTAAACAGTTTCGGAGCTATAAAATTGAAAGTTTTTGTAAAAAATGTATTGGTTGGCTTGGGAATAAAAAACTGGTTAGCTTTTCTTAATTTTTTTCTATACTCATTCTCATTTTGAGGCATATTTCCACTTTTATTGTAGAAAAGTTTCAGAACTTTATAAACATAAATATATTTAAACGGAAGAATTCTCTGACTTATGAAAAGAGGTTTTGATGGTTCATATCTGTTTTTGTATGAAATCAATCTTAAAATATGTTTCTGCTGCAAATATAATGGTTTAGTATATGACTCAAAGGTATTACCCCAAAAGACTATGCCGTAATTGATTCTACTTTGTACTAAAGCAAAATATAAGATACGCAGAACTTTACTATTACTGAGATCCTTTAAAAAGTAAAAATATCTTATTGCATTGTTGATCTTATTCTTGAGTTTTGTTATGTGAATTTTCCATCCTAGCTCACTGTCAACATGCAGTCCTAGGTATTTTATATCGCCAATTTGATCTACAACAGCACATTTTAATGTACATATCGTGTGCTTATTTAAGCAATCAGCACACTTATACATAATGCTGTCTCTAAATTTTATACTTTTCTTGACCTTAATACTAATAAGGTTCAATTTATCAAGTAATCTTGAAAAGGCTTTGATCTACAATATTTGAGTAGTTCATAACAGCATTTTGATGAGTGAAGGAGGGATTATATAACCTTTCTGTTTTACAGTATGTAGAATATTTTGATCTTATGTCTTATGATCTTTTGTCTCTGGCTTTCTCAGGAGGGTTAGCGCTTCTTGTGTTAGTGGAGCATTTCTTAATTGGCTGACTTAGCTCCATAAATGGGAGATTTGTTGTGATATTTTTAACCACTTAAGATTTTTATCATTGCTGAAAGTACAATATATCAAAGGGTAAGTACTGGAAATAATTTTGTTCGGGTTGTTGCCAATAAACCATACAATATTTATGATGAAGTTGTTTGAAATGTATCTGATGCAAAATCTTTTTTATTGCCAGCAACTCAGTTCATATGTTACAAATAAAAATTACATTTTTCGGCCAAAATGACTTTAGTAATTAAAATCAAGAGTGTTAGTTTTTATTGTATAACAAGAATCATTTTTACATACAAGTAATTGGGATACAACATATCAGACTAGGACTTTACCTCAACTTACTCCTACCATGGATTAATCGTAACGTAGAAGTAAAGAATTACATTTAGTTTCGACCTATAAATTTAAAGAAAAGATCCCCTTCGTGTTTTAATTGAAGTCAAAGTAACATCAGCTACAGTAACTGACAACATATAGCTATTATTTTAAATTTGTTTAAATTTTGTTAGTTGGCGAGACTTTTGATTGCAGTACACATTTTGATAAACTACAGAAAAAGATCTAGTTATTGCACGATCATCCCACTCCCTCGACTACATTCCGACTGACCGATCAATTCAGTGAGTGAAAAACGTAAATTATACAAATGGAACACAAGACAGTCGAGTAAACATTCTTATATAATACTGAAATAAATAGAGTTTCCTAAAAACTACAACAACTAAAATAGATAGAGCAAGCAGCTATCTTCCAAATAGAGATTTTTTTAATTAGATGCACATCATATTTAGTTTTGATATAGCCTAAATTTTTTTTCACTTATACTTCTTTTTTGGTATTCCTTTGTGAGCAATTACATCATAACTCTTTTAATGAAAAATCAAGTATGAGAGAATTTGCTATGTACAATAAAAACGAGCATCATTTGTATCACTGTCTGCATGTTACATTTGTTTCAGGCGGAGTCAGATAATTACACTTAAACAGACCAACAAACGACCGGGGAGCTCAGTATCAGGCATTGAAAGTGTAACAGATTTAACTAAAGTAAACACTGGGAAAGGAGGTGAACAGAGTTTAGTTGTTTAAATATTAGTATAAGCAGTAGTTACTTTCTAAACTTCTAAGGCTAATTGAACAATATTTGTGTGATGTACTTACCTATCAGAAATGTGTAATAGTTTAAGAACCATAACAAATACACAGGAATACGGGTAAATTAAGTCTTGGATTGGCTTGGTATTTCTTTGGACATTGCAGATAAAGCAACAAACCACTTTGACAACGACTGACAATATTTCATACCTATAAAAAGTCAATTTCGGTCAAGAAGAAGAAGTAAAAACGATATCCTGAACGGATGTGTAGTTTTAACGATATATCAAACTTTATTTTATGTAATTTAAGATCAACCTGAAAAGAGATATCATGATATGCCAGAAGATATATCATTGATATATTTTTTAAATATATAAATTGGGTTTAGATTGTTTTTGGTATAATTAAATTAAACCATATTTATCACATTACATCATTAGTGTATCATATGTTGTCATTAAATAGCATTTACGGCCTTTTGACTCCAGTTGTATGACTATGGCCACATACAACTAGTACAGTATTCCATCAATGAAGGCATCTATAGGGATTTTAAAATGTAAAACTAATATACAGAATGTCCTTTAGTAATGTTTGCATGCGAAAAAACCGATATAGATGGTAAGATCATTTGGCACTGTGCATAGATGACACTATTATTACTATTGTATGTTATCTTGGGACTTTAGATGTTATTATTTTAACTACGCGGTTGTCGTCCTCCATCGAACTGACACTGATGGTTGCAGGAGCATTCTTTTGCCTCAGCGGCAGTTATAGCTGTAGATGCCAATGTGGTGAAAGCATGGTCCTGCGACCATCAGTGTCAATGAGTGCAGTTTGACGCAGGACAACGCCAGCGAAGTCATTGACTCCACTGCATGGTCCTACACATCAATGGTTACTATTTTCATTCATAATAAATATACCATATCCACTGAAACTGCTTTCAGCATTTCTCAAGAACTTCATGAGCAAAAAGGTGAGGGGCAAACCATTGATTCCAGTCGTGGTTGGGAAGGAATCGGCAGAGTCAGTGATTATAAGGAGGCGATGGGCACGGTTTGGATGGTGGGTAATTCTGCTCTTGAATGGTTTTAAAGGTTTATACAGTGATGGCAGACTGTCTGAGTGACCTAGAGACCTTACCAATTGCCCCACTGTTGAAATTTAAACATGAGATTTCTATGTTTAAACATGTTTAACACAGTGAAAGTTAAAGACATAAATATGATTAATTTAATTCGTAGGTTTAAGTCTTAAATATTCCCAGACCTTCCTGTAATATACAATTTTTATTTGTAATTAAATAATTGAAATAGACTTTGCCTAAGATTTTGAATATGTTAGTTCTTCCATTGACTATATATTCCACAGAATCAGAAATCAGAAATCAAGTTTATTATCAATCAACATTTTACAATATATGTGATATGGTCAGTTTTGTGCTCATGCATAGCCGCAATTGTCACTTTACTCTGTAAAAGTCACCATAGTTCTTCATGCACTAAGTTATATTTGTCGGTCACTTAGTTGAAGCGTTCTAGATTACAATAAATATATTAAACGAATAATAAAAAAATTAGCAAGACTTGCACAGTTTACAAATAAAATTATACTGACTTATATACATGCAGATGGGTAATTAAATGAAAGACTTATGGCATAGTGGGGGATGATACAAGGGCAGGCAACTATCCTTGTACATTAATAAACTCACAGAGATCTATTGTGGGGAGATCAAATAACTCATAAACACTGTATAGGGGGTTTCTGACTAGCCATTTGTAGACTGAGTTCTTAAAAGTATTGTAGGGAAGTTGTGTAATACTACATAGCATTTTGATGAGAAATTTCTTGCCCAAGACAAGATGGCTTTTTTTGCTTTTCTCTAGTCTGACAAAAGTGATATCAATCTTATTTTTGTTTTGAGTCTTAAAATTATGCCTTTCCCCTCTTAGACTAAAGGAGTTTTGATTCTTAAAACTAATTAACATTACATTCAAAATATATAAATTAATAGGCCTAACAGATAAAATGTTCATATCAACAAAAAGTGGTTTACAATGTGCAATGGGAGCTGCATTGGCCATTATTCTTAACTAGTAGCCTGTCGCGGCTTCACTCCCGGTCACAACGTAATATTATACTGACATTCCCGTATAAATATTGTGTTACCATTCCAAAGCCAACATGGCCTGATGATTAACTGTGTTTACTCTATCCAGCTGATTGCTTAAAACGTATAGTTATTTCCCAATGTTAAGCTTATAGGAAAAAACTCAACTTCAAGGGGCCCCAGGGCCTCACTCACAAATTATTTCTTTATAAAAAAAGTTTCCTGCACAACTTCACGTTAGGCTCTTTCCAATGAAACCAAAAACATAAAAATCGGTTCAGTAGTTAGGAGGAGTAATTGTCACAAAAAACCTGCTCGCCTATTAAATAAGTATAGATACTATACAGGATGTAAAACCTGATTCTTAAATGTCTTGGAGTTTTATCCCATACTAGCGGTTCCCGACGCGCGTTGCTTCGCCCAAGAATTGTGTTGAAAAATCGTCACTAACATCATTTACATTACAGCTCGCTACCTAAATAAATAAACAGCTGTTTACAAAATGTTAAGTTAGTCATCTGTGAAAATCATAACAAATCTTTCCCGCATAAGAGTAACATAAATTTGAAATTCAGTGGGGCATAACCCTAAGGACTTTTGACTTTTTTTTTGGCTATAAACATTCCTCAGGTCAACCTGAATGACCATGCAAAGTTTCATCGCAATCGGATAAGTGGTACTGGAGAACATAAACATCAAATATTCCCTTTTTTATATATTTAGACAAGGGATGATCAAAAGTACCACTTTATCTTATTATGACCCATTTTATGTTTTAAACTAGGCTGCCATCCCTACAGTTTCTGTAGCTGAGTATTGCTGAATCACTGATACATGCGTATGTATAAATAACAGTTTGCTTATACTACTGAACTTTCCTTCATTCTGGTTCCAGGGTGATGTCTCAGGTAGTCATCTGGGGCAGCGGGTACCTCATAATCCTGTATGGACTGAAACTAGGCAAGGTTATCAGTAAACTTTGGATAACTTCTGCCGGCTTGGCTATAAGTACTGGTGCTTTCTTGAATTCACCTGTGAAAATTGTATTTGTTTCAATGGTTCTGTCCATGTTTGGGGTAAGTTTACTGGCTAAAAAGTCGTATCTACTTTTACATCATGTGTTTCAAAGGCATGGCCCCCACATTCAATTACGGGCCCTGGTCCCAGGATCACTGACAGGGGCCCCCCTTTTTTCAGTCGCGTGTTAAAATATATTTGCATGAATCTTTTTTTACCCATACAGTTATTATAATGTGGTTAAAAATGAAAATAGAGAGTATTTGATATGATAACTATTTTATAAGTTCAATTATAAGTTTAATACCTACGTTTATTTTACCTAAATCAACATATATTTATTTAACTCCCAAGTATTAAAATAAAAATTTAAGATAACTGACAATAGTTCATTGCCGTTTAACTACCACTAAAAATACTGGTTACAATAACATTACTGAATAATGATTTTACAAGCTTTCTTCAGACTAAAAAGATCAATCATATCAGAAAAGTCACACATCTTAGTCAACTTATTCTCAATCGACAGAAGTCCAAAGGATAATTTGGCCTGTTGTATTTATCTGGAAGATTGTTAAGGTTCGGGTAGTTGTAGGGGTGCAACAGGGCCCTGGGTGCAGGAGCCCAGCGCGCTGGCATGAGCTCACTACTGCCCCAATAAGCAAGCGCACCTTCGACACACACGTGTGCGCATGAAATAACAAAACCTAACACCATTTTTACCAGCAATTCTTTGTTAATATCTGCACTAGATTTAAAGCTGTAAAAATACAGTAGACCTACTGTAATTTATAAAATTATTGTAAATGTGTTAATGTATACAGTATAACCTCGATAGTTCGACACTGTGTGGACTAAAGGGGTGTCGAACTATCGAAATGTCGAACTATAGGGAGTATATGGAACATTTTAACACAGGGAGTATTATGATCAGAAAAACAATAGCATATCACAAAAGTATCAAAATCGTGTTTAACTCCCACAGCGTCTCGAGCGAACTGGCTTGACCTACTTACTGGAAAGGGTGGGGAAGAGGGTGGATAGTTCAGGATAGAGGGTAGGAAGGAAGTTATTTATAGAAAAGGCGGTAGCGCACGTTCACGAAAACAATAAGCGGGCTCCCATCACTGACCGGCAAACCCGTCAAGGACACTATATCGGTCGCCGCTACTGTCATGTCATGTCGTCACGGCTTGTGTCGAAGTATACAGACTGTCGAACTATCAAGTGTCGAACAATCGAGGTTCTACTGTACTTATAGTTTGGATTTATCTATAATCAAAATAAAAAGTAATAGTTACAAAGTAAAACAGAAAAAAAGTAAAGTAGTAGTACAAAAGTAAGTAATAATACAAAGTTAGAGTTTGGATATATTTTTTAATTTAAATAAATAAATTGCGCCCCATGGCTGGGCCAGCCCCCCCCCCAGGCCGTGACCCTGGGGCCAGGCTTCTACCCAGCCCTCTTCGTGGGGGCCATGTTCAAAAGCTTTGTTAAGGCTAAACATCCCTGAAAAAGTTGTGTTTCTGGCCCGATAGATAGCAGCACCTCTGTGGCAAATTTATACTACTGATAATTTGCGTAGTTATTGTCCGATTTTTGTTTTGTAAGTTATTTTGTAAATAACATGAATACTAAATGTAAGGTACTGAGGTGATTTTTTTTAACTTTGTTTATAAACAAATTGCATAGAAAAAATATTATTATTATAATTTTTTTTTTAAATCGCAGGTAGTCATTTTGTAAATAAAAATTTTAAAATAATTTTGCCGTTTTCAGAAATGAAATCGGTCAAATGGTCGTATCGGAATCGTGTTTTAAAGATATTATCATTATTTCTCTCACGCCAGCGCCCCCCCACCCACCTGGCGCACCGCCACACTGCCCAACCCCTCTGACGCGCAGCCCTGCTGCTTACTGTAGCATAGGTCAACTCAGTACTCGCATTCGCACTCTGGCCGGAAACACTACTGACTACTGATTACGACAGGTGTTTGTTATATGTTAACGGTATTTTCCGTAAGCCGAAAAGAAACATCTAGTACAAATGTAGAAAAATATAGTTACGAGGTAGAGAGAGGATTTATGATATTATCTACGGGTTCATTATTCCATATTAACGTCATTCAATAACACCATGTTAAATTAAATTATTAAATAGTTAAGATATTTGTTTGAAATACACCTTACCTTTTAATACACGAAAAAGATAAATAAATAAACAATAAACAGGGCAAAAGAATTTAATTTACTTAATGCAGCTACGTAACAGTTACAAAATTTACAGTACCAAAAATATACAAGAAACATTTTTATAAGAATATACGTTACGTCGTATAGGCTATTTGGCCCTTGATATTTAGCTATTGAATGCGAATCCCGCAAGTGGAACTTGTGGTTCTCTTATCGGCATACTGTGACAGATTCTAGGATCTACAAGTTCTGGTAGAAGAGCACAGTTGTAGAAGTAACACAACGCCTTCTCCATTTTTTCTTTCCAAAACCTGTCATCTCTCTCAATAGCTTCTATGTGTATGTCCTTTTTCGTCCACACAACAAAGTAGCAATTTCTTTTGTTCGCAATGTGCAGTTGGCCTTGCACCTAAAAACAGGAAAGATAAAAATATGAAATTGTATTGCCATAATATTTTACATTTGTCGGCAGTTTGCTGTTGATCTAGCACCTAAAAAGGAAAAAGGTTTGTAATGTATTACATGTGTTTGTAATGTAAGGTATTTGTAATGTAATAGTATTTTCGTGATAATATTTTACTGAGCATTGGAATTTCCCGACTTATATCATTCATAATTAATTACAATTATTGTTTGCTGAGGTTTAGGATACTGTGAAGTCCTTAGTACAACAATCACACTTGGCATTAATATTAAATCACTCTAGCCTCCATAGAAACTAATTAAAATAAAATAAAATATTTAACTCGTATTGTGTACAAAGAAATTCGGTAAAAGTTGCATTGTTTCTTAAAATGACCTTTTCAATAAAAAATATACTAATCAAAATTTTAAATTGAAATATAAGAAAAATTAAAAACAGCTTGGGAAGGCAGTGGACAAGATACTTTGGTTTAACGAATTTGTAATTGACCTGGATATTGTTAAAAATTAATTTACCTGATAATAGTAATTGTGGTTTCTTTTCAACTTAATCTTCTTGGATGATTTATCAAGTGCCAAACAAAAGCTCTTGATCTGCTTAACTGCTTCAGCTATAGTCAATAGTTCAGCAGACTTAGGACACTTAACTTCTATGATGTCTTGTTCACCCACCACACCGTCTGGAGAAGCTGCCAGGAAGTCAAGCGTTTTATCAATGAACAAACCACAAAGAAGGACTTTAGTGTCGTGTTTTTGTTCAAAACACTGTATAGCAGCAGATTCATTAAGCTCTCCATACATCATTGCACCCGTTGAAACTTTATTGTAGAGCAATTGTTTAACAACAGGTGCCCACAATGATGTAGGTCTTCGCTTGCAGATTAACCCGAAATTTGAAGCAGTCAGTCTAACTTTTCTTTCTTCAAGCCAACGACTGTTTTCTCTTTGTCCACGGGTGCCAACTTCAATTGAAGCTTTTTCCTCGTCGCTTAAGGCTAAAGACTTCAAAAGATCAGATTTTTCTTCCTCAAATTCATTATCTTCCAAGTCAAGCCTTTGGCAGAAACTTCCGTAGTCTTTGGTTCCTGATATTTCCTTCGTAACTGTTCTTTTTACAGTGCTTTTGGTTTTTCCCTCCTTCATTTTTTTTATTAAAGCCCTCCTACATGTCATGAGCCGTTTCGTTCGCCTCAATCCTATTTTCTTGACCAGAACTGCGGGACTCCTTTTCAAATGTGATTTCATACTTTTGTAATGCCACATTGGACCGTACTGGAAATCTAAAGCAGCAGCTCTTGCTCTGAACGTAAAAGAACCTCTTTTTCCTCGATTGATTTGTTTCCCACCCGTAAACTTTGCTACCAGTGACATGTAGTTTTCAGCTAGATTGCTCGTTTGGTTTTCCCATAGAAAGTTAGCCCTCAGAAGAACAGGCTTTAGGGCTTCTAAAACTTTATTTGCTACGAACAGGCTTGTTCCTTCAAGCTGTTTCCCTGTACCAACTGTCTTACAAAAATAAGGCTTACATCTTAAATGGTTACCTAGTACATGACAAGGGCTGTTCCTAAGGTCTTCTTTCAACGCCTCTATATTTTTCTCGCTGGAATGGTGAATAATCGCTCCTCATGCTGCTGCCTTGAGTCGCTTGATAATATTAACATTCAGGAATCTTTTCTCTGTGCTACCATTGTTTCGCAGTTTATACAGCCTCTTCGTGTAGTTCTTGATGATGTGGTTTGTACATTCTACTTTTTCAACGAAACGACCGTAGGGCACCATCTCTCTAACTTTCTGATGCACACTTGAATCACCATCTCCTATCATTTTTCTGTACTGAACACCATGGATCTTTTCGCTGGAATTAAAAGCCTCTACTAACATATCTGACTCCATTGAAGCACTAGGTCCACTCCAGTTTTTAAAACAGTTTTTATGACCAGTAGAGGTTCCTTTCTTTTCTAAGTATGCACACATTGAACAGTACTTGTTTCTCACATCTATGTGAAGTAGCTTTTTGGTGCGGTGTCCAATGACACAAGCGACTCCAGAATTAGCTGAGTATCTGTGACCATGGCTACGATGAGACCAACCTCCATCAACTATTACCGTTATGAACGGAATATTATTCTTCGACACATCACCGTTCTCTATGGCCAATTTCTTTTCTTCAGCTCCAGCTTCAATCATAGAATCGTACAACACGTCTTGCCATACCTTAAAAAAGCAAAGGGAAATTTATTGTAAAATCAATTTACAGAATTGATAAAAGAACACCTCAAATTAAATAAATCATTTGAAATAACAGAGCCAAACCGGCGAATGCAGCCGGGTATTAATATTTATTTGTATTCGGTATGTACTTAAGACCACATGTGTAGTATTGCCTGGCGCGATTGAGGGACGCGGGCTTCTTGTCCGCGGGCTACCGGGTACTTGTCCGATAGTTCCACTAGATTCGTTGGGACACCACAGCAAAAAACTCCAAATACAATTTTGTTTATTGAAATATGTTGTATAATCGCAGTTTAAAAATAGTGATTATAGTCGTAATAACATTTTAGACTATGATAATGATCGAACTATATCGAACACTAACATCTCTTACCACTTACCAGGATTCTCGAGAGGGTACGAGAGCGAAGCCCGATGGACCGATTCCAAGAAATCTCGCGAAAAGCTTTTATATAAATTGATGGGTTTGATTTAATTTAAATTATAGCTCGTTCGAAACTGTATATATATATATATATATATATATATATATATACACAGTTTCGAACGAGCTATAATCACCAGGCGAATCGCATCATCCGAAAGGGGGTTTTGTACTCCAAAAATGGATTTGTTGGGGTTTTCACATTTAATTTTTATTTTAATCCAATTTTACTTTTCACCATTGAATTCGGCTTAAAAAACTAACAATTTGGTGTTTTGATCATTTCTCTACGTCAATTGGTTAAAGAGATATTCTGTTCCTCGTTGCAGCAAACCCAAGTACTCAATACCCTTGTTATTATTATGGAGAACACTTTATTTTATATATGGCTTATTTGTGAATATGTATCTATGAAACTTGGTAAGTGGCTTCATATGGTATTTATATATACATCAATGTTCTTTACTAAAATGTATTTAAAACAACTTCACCACTTCTTAAATATAATTTCAAGAACCATACCTGTCCTAGGCATTCTTCTGCTCTTCTAAAAGCCTTTTCACTGATTGGTGATATGTTAATCGATGATAATACTTCTTCCATGTTTCTTTGTCCAGAACCGATTGACGAAAATCCCCATACTATTTGGTCTACAAGAGGCATTTTTGAGGGCGAGTCTGACAGGGAACTGTTACTGCCGCTTCCTGCATTTAGTTGGTGTGGTTCACTTTTAATTATCCTTTCTTTAAGGCAATAAGGACACCGAAACCTGAGACTCCATTCCAGTGATTTAGTACTGGATGTAACTAATGCCATGTATCCGTTACTATTCTTTTCACATTCAAACCTATGGTAATCCAGTGATCTCATTTCTTTGACAAAGTGTTTACCATCAACAATAAATCGTCCTGAAATCATTTCCACATCATCTCTCGGAGGCCTTCGATCAGGTTCTACGACCAACTCGTCAAATTGCCTGTAATAAATATTCACACGATAAATATTGTCCACAACGTTAATTTCTTTTTTAAAACTTGCTAAATATTTAACTTAAATTGCATATTATTAACACGTTCACTACCGATCGTCAACAGACCAAACTCCCAAAATAGACCGATGGCTCATATATGAGCCTTACTGAGTCGTAACTATAGACCGATGGCTCATATATGAGCCTTACTGAGTCGTAACTATAGACCGATGGCTCACCGATGAGCCACTGCTCTCATCTAATTTAACGAGTTATAACTTATTATCGGTCTATATTTTGGACTTGAATTTAATGTGTTGGTCTATGGAAGAGTATGGGGATTGTGTAAGTCACATGGTCTGGGGTAGGGAAATTTGACGCTATTTTTAAAGTAGCCTAAAGTTGGCCTACTTCAACAAATGTAATGCTTTTAGAAATTCGTCATATTTTATAATTAAGATATTTTATAGTTAAGAATGTTCTTTTCGTGAATACAACCTGTATGAATAATTAGTGTAATTGTATTTTTTATTTACCATTAATTTTCCTTTGAAGGCTCATATATGAGCCATCGGTCAGTTACAATATTTCATTGTGGCTGTGGTCACCCCTGACCGATGGCTCATATATGAGCCACTTAAAAATTGTTAATTATCTAATTACTGGAGCAAAATATACTGGTATAATTGTGTATAACACTTATTTCACAATATATATAATATGCTTTCACTGATATCTAATTTTGGTCTCTGGGGTCGAAAAAAAACAATACACACTGGTCTGCACATAAGGACAGCTGATCAAACAGCTGGTCTGTAGAGGTGGAATCACATTGGCTCATATATGAGCCATCGGTAGCGAACGTGTTAAGTTAACAAAACGCAATGGCGTTCTTATACTTTTACAATTTACACAACTTACATTGTTAACGCAATGTTAACAATTAATTGTCATATTCCGAAAATAAAAGTTGTTATATTCCATGAAACGTTATCACAATTGGTATTATATTTAAAAAAGATTACCTTTCAGTTTTTTCCTCCAGCATTTCGTTTTGTACATCAGGGATTTTTTCTACATCAGGGATTTTTTCTACATCAGGGATTTTTTCTACATCAGGGGTTTTTGCACAAACGGCAAAGGTGTCAGGATCGTTGGAGACAGGTGTAATGTTACTTGTCGTGGAACTCATTGTCAATTCATTGGCAGGATGTTCTATCCGTTTCCTACAAAATTGTAATAGAATTAAACAAATTAAAATATAAAATTGTACTCAACTGAAGTTGAAACTAACATTATAGTATATAGTAAAATGTCAAGAGAGCACATCCCTGGCCATGTTAACTTGTTAGAAATGGGAGGCCATAAAAATACAGAAACTGAAATAGTTTAGTAAGTCACTAGGACAAGGACAGTTATGTTCCCATGGTCTAGTAGCGTGACCGGATGTGGCAGAGGTAAGGATTGATTCTAATAAATAAAAACTATTGTCGTTGCCACTAGGACCAGATGTTGTGTACGCGAGCGCTTTTGCTTTTCCCGGAGCGTCATCCACATTCATATTCCACATCCATACACCCATTGGTGGGTTACTGTAAAGTATTCAAATCTGTAATTTTGTAAAGATGTTCAGTATTTTACGTGTTAACTGAATTACAATCTAATACTTGATAATCATTATCCTATACTCCCCGCTTTACCATAAAGTTAATTTTTCAACGCTATTAATTTGAATAAAAGCAGTTATTAAAAAAACTTTGAAACTCTTACTTTTTAGTCAATCTCCACTTCATTAGGTGTGCAGGAACCGTTCTCCGTTTCCCAATACGTCTTTTCTTCCCCTCTACATTGGGGGTGGAGGTCAGTCTGAAAAGAAATCAAAATACTTATTAGCAAATTTCATCTATTGAAATTATTGTTTCCCCCCTGTTAAACACTTATTATTTGTATTATTTATCTATAATGGTACACACTCTAGCGCATAAAACGCTAGGGTGGTGAGTCACTGCTCCCGCGCCTACGTGGCGCAAGGCCCGTGACAACGCGAGCGACCAGCGCCAGGCAGGCACTACGGTTCTTGGAAATTTCTCACAGTCGCGCTACCACCCTCAGTGTTAACAATTGGTTTACAATAAAGCTAAACTAATTTTTTTTTTAAAACCTCAACTGCCCATCACCATGGGCCATAGGCCTGTGCAGTGAATTAAAGACAGGTGAGGTACCGTAACGGCATTAGTCACATGGGCAAGCCAGAGGTGACCGCTCATGATCTTACAGGAGTCGGCCGGGACTGGGAACGAACCAGCCACGTCTGACTTAGTAGTCCGGTATTCTCTGCACATTAACCACATTAATAAAAAGAGTAGCTGTAAAGCATTTTAACTTTATCTGTCATTTTAATTTTTTTCAACGAACATACATTTTAAGCACTGGGATGTTTTTAATTTTAAAATATATATATCTTCGTCGGCCCGGACCCCCTGTGAGTCCGGGCCCAACGCATTTCCCCCCCCCCTCGTCGCCAGCCCTGTGTGTGTCTGCAGATGTAGCATTCAATAGTGCACTTATTGGGGATCAAGCAGTGCCGTAGAGTGGGCGGGGGGGGTAGAGGGCGGCCGGATATCTATTGTTTGCGTATCCGGGGATCGAGCAGTGAGGTGTACGGTACTGCCATAAGAACGCGACCTCTGTCTGTTTCTTCTCTGTCATGTCTGTAAGTGCGATAACTTTGGTAAAAAAGGTCCGATTTTGATTAAATTTGGTGTCTATTGATATTTCCATACAAAACCAATATTTTGTGGTCTCTATGGCAGAAACCCTGTGTACTCAGCTCTTATCTACATCTATATTATTAAAATAATTTATTGATTTTTTCAGCGATTTTAGAACCCTAAAACTATTTTTTATATACAAATTTGGTATCAAACGAAAGCTCTTACTCTCTAGATGTGCCTTTTGCGGTTTCCATAAACTCTCGACCAAGGGGCTTTGCCCCACAAGCTCTCAAAGTTTCAATGTTAATCTTATGGAGTTACATTTTAGTAAGTCAGCTGATTGTTATGTAAATACACTTTTAAAACAGTTGGCTCTATGTCTGCTAGATCCCTGTGCAGAGAACGGGACATTTGCTAGATTGAAAATTAGACAAATGTTATTTAACCCTTGTTTATGAACATATATTGATCCAAATTGTTGTGTTACTTCACCTGCTTTTAATCTGTTGATATTTGTATTTTTCACATAGAAAATAAATGCCACATCTAGCTTATTTAGTATTATGTTTCGATGAAACTTGTTATGAGGCTTCATGTGATAGTGAGGTACCATTCGGAAATTCGCTGAGTATGCAGGTTTACTGCGACGGGGGTGTTTTTGTTTATTTGTCAGGTAATCCATTATATTATTAACATTTTGCTAACCCTGTGTGGCCAACCACATAGTTGGTTATTAGATTTAATTATGTTGTAATTAAATGTTCAATGTTACTAGTTATGCGGGTGAGGCTAGTAAAACTCTAGAATACAAAATAAACTTACTGTGGAATGAATTCGATGGAAGAGGTAGGCATAGAAACTGGAACGACCTGAGAGGATGATGGAGTTATCTGAACTACTGGTTCTGTTTGTGTCGGTGTTGTCAATTCTTTACTGAAACAAGCAGATGCGGAAGGATTAGGATCATTCGTCAGCATCCTCGTACATGAAATTACGAACACAGTCGTTATCATTTCTAAACGTTATTTGTCCGAACATCCCTTGCCGAAAAAAGTGAAGTCTACATACACATTTTTAGTTAATTACTGTACAATGTTTACTTACAAAATTGTTACTTTTTTTAGTCATTACCTGTCATGAATGCAGTCAAATGTTTTTTTATTACTCGTTATAAATTATGTGTCACAGGTAAATCAGAATCAATGTTGAATTATTTATTTATATTACTTAACAGCTACTAAAAGTCATTACATACAGTTGACTCCCGATAACTCGAACCTCGATAACTCGAAATCCTCGATATCATGAATCATTTTCAATCCCCATCGAAAAACCTGTCTGAGTCGAAGAAAAAATCATGCATAACTCGAAATAATGTTGCGGTTATATTTTACCTCTGTAAGTCGAAGTGATCCGAAAATTACCTCTATAACTCTAAATTCAATAGATAACTCGAATTTATTTTCCACTTTACCTCCATAAGCCGAAGTTTACCTCTGTATCTCGAAGTTTTTTCAGTGGACCTCTGTAAGTCGAAACTCCGGTGTGTAGGTTGCAACGAGTCGGTGAATCACATCCGCTAAAGCATCAGTTGTTTCAATCGAAAATATGATTGACACACGTGTTGCCAATAGTCTTAAGCAGAACAAGATTACGGACTTTTTTACACAGTGAGGTTCATATATGGATCTGAATAAGATTACAATAAATTGTATATTTGGGAGTTTTGTATATTTGTAATAATTGTAATATTGGGAATAAATTCAGCGATTTTGTACCTCTATAACTCGAATTTTCATTCGGCTCACCTCTATAACTTGTTACCTTTAAAGTCGAATTTTATCTGGAAAGACCTCCATAACTCGAACTATGCCTAAGTCGAACTATAAATAACTCGAAGAAAAATCGTGGTCCCTTGAATTTCGAGTTAGCGAGAGTCGACTGTATATTCCTTATTAATTTTGTTTATAAAACTAATACTGACCTGTGAGATTTAGCAGCGAGCAAAGCGAGAGGCAGTTTGCGCTTCTTCCTCTTCGTTGAAAGCCGAAGTTGCGTTTTAGATTTGGTTGTTCTTCGGCGATCCATGGAGAACAAAAGTTTAACAAATTAACGTTTGCAATAAAAACAATAAGCAGACGACGAAACAAAACCGTAAGAAGAATCACGGTAACTTATAACCGAGAGCACGTGGGTGGAAGGGCGGCAAAGTCATCATCCAGCACAAGGAGTGTACGACGACACGACGAGCTACGGCTGAGCCGAGTGGTGGGGGGAGAGCCACAGTGAGTCACCTCGGCCGGCCCTGCAGCCGTTTCGTGTCTCCCGCGCGCTCTCATCCCATTATTTTAAATGGATAAAACATGATACCGATTGAACCACTCGGGTGATTTTAAATATTAAAAGTGTAAAATTAATTAAAAATTATTGTCTATAAAATGACTACCTGCGATTTGCATATTTCTTTTTGTAACTCAAAGATTTTATTATTTTTTTTCTAACCAACAACTTAATTAAAATTATGCTTCAGTAGCTTAAATAACAATCTTATTCTGTTTACAAATCAGTTTTGCAAATAAACATCGGACGAAAATTCCACCAATAAACAGGAGTACAAAATGACTCCATTTTGGTGCTGCGACGTGGTGGCAGAATTTGTAACTAATCCTAGGATGTTTAGCCTTAACATCACCCTGATGTTAAGTTGAATTCTCAGAGCACCCTTATGGATCATCATTTATTTATGACCAATTTAGAAAATAATATACCAGGAGGGTGGATGTTTTAGAAATGTGTTTAGAATGAGGGCCACGCCTTGACATGTAAGGTCTTGGTAGTACACATCTATCTTTTTTTAGTCCTTTTGACATCAGAGAGTTTTAACAAATTAGGTGCACTAGATTCTCTGCATTTGTATGTGGTATTTGGCCTTTATATGTCCTATATGAGCAATCAAATAATTGTTTTGCAGATGCTGTTGATAAAACTGAGTTTAGACAACTGACGTAATTTGAGTTTTGCTTTTTAAGATCTCTATAGTTTGTGCAATAACTCAGAAACTTAACATGAAACCATCAAAGCATATCTGGTCCCATTTTTATTATCAGCTGAGTGTACTGCAAGTGTTTCAAGAAAATATCTTCAGAGGTTCATGAATTGCAATTTGAAATATTTATCCATAAATTTTACCTCCTAACTGAGGAACTTGACACATTTTACCCATTTGTGTTTTAATTATTATGAACTCCAATTTTCAAATGTCTTTGACGTCAAAAATTACCATTAAAACTAGACTTGAACAAATAAGGAGTAACACGAGTGGCTAGGGGCAGCACCTGGCTGTGAACCATGATGTCACGAAAGGGAGAGTGATGTAGTAACACGGCATGATGAATTATAACTTTCAGGATGTTGGACATGCTATGGTAACTCAGTGGGAATCTTGCCAGATTCACGATCATGCGGTCCCAGGATCAAATCTTACTTCTGATGTTTACTTTTGAGGTCTGAAATTTGCTTTTAAATTTTACTTTAACTTGTTTGTTATAGGTGTGAAATCTTACTTTTGTTTTTCTTTTATAGGTCTAGAATTTCTGCTTAGTTTTACTTTATTTTGTCTATATAAATCCATTTCTTTGTAATTATGCCATACCGCCATACAGCGCTCTGCGGAGTTAGGTTAGGTTACATTATTATAATTTTGTCGTGAATTGCAGCCTAATTTTAAAAACTAATGTCAAATTTGACCTTTAGACGATAGGCAATATTGACATTTATAGGTTAGGCTAAGGTTAGACAAGAGACGATAAACTTGGTGACGATTTTTTTCGCTTTGTTTATGCCCGTGCTTATTGAAGTGGATTGACTCAAAACTATCCCTTTCGTGGCGTCATGGCTCGCAGCCTGGTGCTGTCTCTAGACGCTCGTAAGGAGTAACAACTAGTATTTTTTAAATATTAAAAAAATGTAATATGAATAAAACTTCTTAAAAAGAAGATTACTTCTATACGGAAATTGAGAACTGACTGAATAACAGTAATATCAAATCATGTTTGGGAGATAACTATTTTGATTATCATTGAGTACATCTATGTATGGTAAGTTTTAAGTACAAATATTCTTGACTAGGAAATATATAATATAACAACATATGAATACAATGCCGAGAGACCCATGAAACAAGAACTTTTTGGAGATGAGGAATACATGGCTAATATAATAAAGTTGAGATCATCAAGCATATACAAACCAATACGGCGAAAAAAGATGGCAGTAAGTACAACAGTCTATTATTCAGGTTTTTTGACACTTTACATTACAACTACCATCATCTCAGCACCTTCATAATACTCTGTCATAAAAAGCATATTAAATTTATGTTTTATTTTCTCATTAGTGGCTTTATTCTATAACAATATTTTTAAACTACCAGTCTGCGACCAGATTTTTCTGAAGGTCCTAGCTCCCTGTAGATTTGACTTAAACAGAAAAGGGTCTCGCAAGCTGATCTTTTGTTTTACGTAATCTCTAATATTAAACCGGTATCTAACCGGTATTTACCGGTATCTTTATCTATAAATACAAAAAACCGATCATTCCCTAGACCAAGCCTCTACACCTACAACCACGAAATTTGGCACTTATACTCTTTCCATGACGTAGGTAACCATTAAGAAAGGATTTAAAGAAATTCCAATAGGGCTCTGCCCCAAAGGGGGTAAAAGTTTCAATCCTGTGTTATTCTTATGGAATACAAAAAAACAGTCATCCCCCAGGCTAAATCTCTACACCTACAATCACAAAATTTGGCATGTATACTCTTTCCACAACGTAAGTAACCAATAAGAAAGGATTTAAAGAAATCCCCTTAGGGCTCCGCCCCACGGGGATTCAAAGTTTCAATCCAATGTTATTCTTATGGGCATTCATTTTGGTTTGAGCTAATGAAAATTCAAACAGGTGATCATGAATCGTAGTAGTTCCACGGGTTAACCACAGAATTCAACACACAGAATGTAAAATAAGTTAAATTTCGCCATATTTTTGTAGCGTCATTTCCGGTCTGCACATACGCGTGATGAGCACTCAGGGAAGTTAGCACACACCCAATATACTGCTAATAAGTTATCGAAGCGGATACAAATATTAAAGTAACAAAACTATAAACACGTATATGTACAACCCCTACCACCACCCCAGTGTTTCAGTTTACTTGTACCAGTCATTAAAACATTGAATTATGCACAGTCCAGGCGCTGTAGGCGGTTGAACTCGGAACTAAGCACCATTCCATACAAAGCAAGCCTTCATCAAATGGCGCAAGCAGTATTAGGTCCTTTCATTGAGAGCTGACTGCTCCGTGACTGAATGAAATCAAAGCGGACCTAACCCACACAAGTGCGGGACACGCACCTGAGCCCGGCCTCATCACGCACATATGGGTTATCAGCATTGAATGTGTTAATATCCCAGTAAACCTCGCCCTCAACTTGCAATTTATTTGTCTGCTACTATAGGACGAGCTCGTTCGCTACGCTCACTCGCCTATTTTTATATAGAGCTAATTTCATCATCGTAAAAAGAGTTTGAGTTGCACCATTTGAGTAGATTTGTTATTTCCATAATGAACATATGTTTATGCCTTTCACGTATCCTTTATATATAACAATGTATACATAACCGAATAAGTAGGGACACGTTTATGGACAAACGATTTCTAGTGAGAACTCCGCCCCCCAAACACAGATAGAGTCACAATCGCATATTTGACTATATTCGGACCAGATTTAAGTGTTTACGGATAAAGTTAATTGTTAAAATTATAACAGCTGGCTGAAGTATATTGACAGAAATTTGTATTCATTAGTTTGTTTACAAACAAACATATTCATTTTGACGTTTTAAACAGTAGCGCATGCAATGGGACCAAGGTGAATTAGCAGAAACAGTCAGCGCTATATTCTCCTCTGAACTTGGGGGGCAAAACAAATAAAAATAACATGGGGTGTCCCTACTTATAGGGTTATGTATACATTGTGTATAATATGTGAAGTCGTTTTTTGTCAGCGCAACTCCCTCTCTTGTTTCTTGACTAATTTTAATGTTTGAAATGTCAACAAATTCTTCTGAGTTTGTAGTTTTGCAATAAGGTTTTTAATTTTTTATATTTCTATTCTCAAGGGCACGGGTAGCCCTTAAAGTTGGTTTTTCGTCTATAATATTAACATGGAGAATAATAATTTGTATTAATTGCATACTAAAACAGCTGTTCATAGTGGAACACAGGATAACAGACGAGACTATGTTGTTAGCTAAATATAAACAAAAAAACTACTGCAGCGACAACCCAATCTTATATATTATTTCTCTAGCCTGTTTTTCTCTCAGTCCGCAAGATCTTCCTTATTCCTTTATCAAATTCCATGATTTACCCCTCATTTTAAAGCTTATTGTACCGGCTAATGACGAAAAATAGACCCACAGGCTAAAAATGTACCGCTTCTCTGAAATTTTAATGAAATGAAAGATAAATAATGGGAATAGTTTGTTTTGACAGGAGTGAAAATGTAAACAAAAGAATATCTGATCAGCTGACAAGATTTTGTTTGCAGTGCGGAATTCCGCACGGGTCAACTAGTCTATGTTATATTTTATGAGGGCAAGCGTAAAAGTTAATTCTAATTTTACAGCTTAGTAAAAACAAAACAACACATAACACACAACACATTATAAAGTAAGAACACAACCTACTGAACTGACAAGTCAAACTCTTTTAATCAGACACCAAATGGAACAAGTTTTGGTCGGTTTTGAGCAGCAGGCCCACTAGTGTTAAGTATAATCCTTAGAACAGCTGTTTGATGAAACTAACTAACTAACATACTAACCAGATTTTGTTTTATGTATTTTGATTTAAATTCCTAAAGGGTTAGTTGTATGTCAGGCATTTTGTTATCAGGCCAACTATGCTTTTACAACTAAAATTATTTAAAAAAGACGCATAATGTAAACTATCTTCAGTATCCTCGAAGTACAAGATGTAGTTCATTTTTAATATTACGTAGTTGGTGGTTTTTATCAGAGTGACACACATACCACAAGTGCCATCATCAAACTGAGAATCACATTAACTTAAAGGAATTGCACCTGTAAAAATCGCCAGGTTAGGACTTTTTGTAAAAAAATGTTTGCTGTTGGCATCATCATCCTCTCTGTCTCTCACGTTCCATAATCCAAAGACATCTTGACGCACTTCTCTCAGAGAGACGGAGAGGAAGAGAACAAAGAGTCTGATCACTGCACCTAATTATTAAATGTTGCAGGAATATCGCAAAGCAGCATTGAGACGCTTGAAATTTATGGACGGCGTGGAGTTTTTTGCTTCAGTTTTCCTATTCTTGGTCCTCCTGAATGTCAGTGGAGGCCTGTGGCAGGTGAAGAGCTTCCACGTCACTTCCCACATCGAACACTGCTTGACCGACAGTCACGGGCCAATGTCTGTCCCTCTAGACGATGTTATCAATGTGAAAAGGTACAGGATGCTCCAAATAAGCGGTTTTTTGTTGTTGTTTTTTTTGTAAAATTATCTGCCATGAATACTTTATTCTGAAGAGTAAAGTATTAGCAATAAGCATAGAAATTTTCTCATTAATACATGTGTTCTTACCAAACTAAGTTAAGTAGAGCCATTGATTACACAACATACGGAAATTATTATACAGTGGGATTTATTATTCAGCTGTATTATATAGTCAATAGTCAATCATCTTTAATCATGAAGAAGTACAGAGTACAACATTTGAACAGCGTCGAAAATGGTACAATTAATAAACAAACAATCGCATCACCATTGTACAGCATTATAATTAAGTACAGCAGGAGCTAATCAAGGATTTCAACTTCCACTTTAAACAATTGTGTTTTATACGTGACTTAATGTAGACTAAATCCCTTTAGAGGGAGATGGAAGAATTCCTCTAACGAGTAAATGGCTGCTTCAATTAAATATTCTTTCAGTTGTTTTCTAAATTTAATGTGATTTTTTTCATTTCTTATTTGTTCTGGGATACTTTTTAGAAATTTTTCCCCAGCGTATGAGGGCTTTTTCTCATACAATTTTAATCTATGATGATTCTGCATAACCACATTCTTTTTTCTTGTATTATAATGATGCACAGGTTGGTTAGAAACTTCATTTGCCATTTTATTTTTGACCAATAAAATAGAATCGAAAATGTATTGCCCATATACAGTAAGTATTTTTAACTGTTTAAAGTGTTCTTTGGCTGAATCATCATGGTTTAGTTTAAGCATTATTCGTACTGCTCTCTTCTGCTGTTTTAATATGTTATCCAAATTAACTTTTTTGGTTGCTCCAAATAGACAAATACCGAATGAAATGAAAGAATGGATATAAGCAAAATAAATATCCCTTAGTGTTGTAACATTACAATAAAAGGACATTTTTGTAAGGGCATAAATTCCAGAATTAATTTTTGTTAATATTCTGCTAACATGCTCATTCCAGTCTAAATGTTGATCTATTGTTAGACCCAGAAAATTTGTACTAGTTTTTTGTTCAATTAGTTGTGAGTCATACAGTATTATTGGTTCAGGGTGAACTTTATTTTGTGCTGTTTTAAATTTAATAAAATTTGTTTTTTTATGATTTAATATTAAATTTTGGTTTAGCAAGTAGCTGCCCAAATTTCCGAGTTCCACAAAAGCGGTCACTTCTGTTTGTTCTAATGTTGGGGATGATATCATTAAGTTGGAATCATCAGCATAGAGGCATAGTTCACTGCTAGGTTTACACGACAGTGCCCTTTAAATGCCCTTTAAATAGCATAAAAAAAGTAAAGGTCCCAGAATAGACCCCTGCGGAACTCCATGTCTGACTGGTTTTATTTCTGATGTTGTCCTAATTATTTTATTATTTATTAAGTGAGTTACTTCAACATACTGTGTTCTATTGGTTAGATAAGAATCAAACCATTGTAATGAATTTTTTGATAATCCAAGTGATTGTAATTTTTGTAAAAGGATAGGATGTTTTACACTATCAAAAGCCTTGGATAAGTCCATGAATATATACATATGAATATATACATATATGAATACAATATGAATATATATACATATTGTATTATATGCATTGTATAATCAATGATAGAGCCCATACTATAACCTTTATTCATTTTATGTTTTTAGACAGGAGAATACTTAGACCTAGTTATTAATGCCTAACAATGTAATGTAGACCTTAGGGGTTTTGTAATCTGGTTTTCTTGAAGTGATACTGTTTTACAGCCCTTTTTAACCTTCCCTTATTTATTTCTTGACCAAAACCATTAAACCATATTAATCCTACAATATAGCATCCTTTATTCTGTTAAATGAGCTTTGTTTTTTTAAATTAAATTGAATTAGACTAAATTATAGCAAATCTGTATTCCTACAGTTGTATGAGGGGAATAAAATGCTGAGTAAAATACTTAGTGGTGAAGTTAATTTACATTGCAAATCCTTCACCAAACATTTCCTTTTTTGAATCAATACAAATTTTGTGAATATAATACCTGAATTTTTCAGAATTACAGATTACCTAGTCAGCAAATTGTTCCGTGAGTTGTACAAAGGGAGGTGGTACAATAAACGAGTAAGACTCACCTCCCCTGGTGAGTAACAAGTTGTCATTCAGAAGATCTGGTTAAGATTTCAGGTTTCAGGTTAAGATTTTTGTACGTATTTACTATGGAAAGAGAAGATAGCTATGCATCTAACATCTAGGTTTTTTTATGCTTATAATAATATTTGATTCCAACCATAACTTTGGAGAACCAATTAAGTATTTTGAATTTTTCACAAGTTTTATTGGCTTCATAAGTATGCATATTCATTGTATATTGATATACAGATGCTCTTGCTTTTTCAAGGCTAGCGTCTCTTACCTTCTGGGATCCATACCTGGAAGACTACTAAATAAAGTTTATTTTTATTCCAAACAATGCATGACTGCAACGCCTTCACGAAGCAGATCCTTTGATCTATAGAATAATTTTAATCACAGTGATTTTGTAACAGGGCTGTTTTGTTTATCCTACTTCTTCATCAAAGGAAAATTAGAAAATTAATGAATTAAAGTTTAGGTAATTACTTATCTTGGTTTAGTCATCTTTTGTGTATCATTACTTAAATTTAGACGTTCTAAGACTGTGATCACTATAACAACCATCAAGTTTGGATACAATTAATTACAATATTTTGTCACCAAACACTCAGTGAATGGTTTTCAACATGAATTCATGAGTAAAGATATAATTCAGTTTTACAATGAACATTTTTTTTACAGAGGAGTCTTTGGCGAAAATGGGTTGGGTTTCCGATACTGTACACAGGATGGTTGGAATCCCAAGAATGAGGCAGTTAAGAATTCAAACTGGTAGGAAATTTATTTTGGCAAAATTTATAAACATTTCCTTAACCAGTCAGATCTATATATACCTTATATAGTAACTACAGTATACAGTATAGTGCCTAATTTTGTAATATCAATCTCATTGGATGTCAAATGTGACTAGTGGACCTGTTGCTCAAAACCGAGTAAAATTGTTCTAACTTTTATCTTAATTATTAAAGAACTATGTTGTGACAATCACATCTGACAGTTGGGCTTTAAACAATACTCACGACGTAAGCGCGGCTACCCCAACCTGCAAGGAGGGGAAGTGAACAGTAAAGGTGCAGAACACTGTGTATGCTTTGGAACATCACAGAATTTTGATTCAAGTTTTGTTGTATTCGTCTGACCAATTAGAAACAAATGAGCCCTTGTTTGTTAATGACAGTGCAATGGTTCAATTATTGGCTGCTTTAGGCAGAGAACAAAATTCTAAGAATCAGCGGGCAGTAAAGGGTGGCTTTCGCCATATAACCTTTTGGCCACACTCCGAGCTTGCTGCAATGGTAGTATTTATTAACACGTTGGCTGCTGCGGACCCCGATCGGTTTTTTCCTCAACATAGAAACTTATGCAAATTTCATGTTTAAACATATTTGCAGCAGCGAAAGTGTTAACAGAGGATTAGGATGGAGGGGGCTACCTGCGAGACTGTCTATTTAATGTTGAAGGCCAGTATACTGCGAAGGGGGAGCTCATATTTGTAGTTTATTGCTATTGAAGAAGCCCATTCAACTTCACTCTTCGAATTTGAGGCTTCTTTCTTCTATCCTCTCACAATTACTTTATTTTTTCGTTATCGTTCCTTGTTGGAACTCTTCTGTAGAGGGCCTCTTTGACTTCACTCTTCATAGTCAAGAGGCATCTTATACCCTACCCTTCTTGTCTGCGCCTTACTCATACGTAGTTGTGGGCTTGTTGGGATTTTTGGGATATTTTGGTTGTACGGTTTCTCCTAAATTTGGTTGGGATTTTTACTGCATGTAATAGTATGGGTTATCAGGGTTACTTGGGGGTATGACATCTAATGTAACCTCGGGCTCGTCCCCTCAGGGATGTAGTTTTAGTGAACCGCGGGGTACTGCTGCTTCTGACTCCCCGACGGCAGCAGCTCCTCTCCCCACCTCTCCACCACCAAGCCCAGCAAGCTAGGGCAGCTCCCCTAGAAGCTTCCACCCACTACAGGCTTGTTCTCTGACCTAGAATAATTCAAACATGTATTAGTCAAGATTTTAAACATTATCATAGGTATAATTTAAAATGCAATTAAACTAATTGGGCTCTATAAATTTCTTAACCAACTTTGTCCAGGACACCACTTAGTACCGTAAAGAAATAGCTGTATTTGGTTACAAGCAATTAAATTAATTAATCATAAATACCCCCGTCGCAGCAAACCTGCATACTCAGCGAATTTCCAATGCATAATATATGTCTTAATACCACATAAAGCCGCATACCAAGTTTCATAAAAATATATTCACATATAAGCGATATTAATTATTCTCCATAAGAATAACATTGGTAATGAGTACGTAGGTTTGCTGAAATAAGGAACACAAACAATTGGTTTTCATGCGAATATAAATAGAATTTAACTAGGAAAAGCCACATACCAAGTTTCATCAATATTCAATCATAAATAAGCGCTATATAACATTTTAGTGATTCTCTATAAGAATAACATGGGGGCTGAGTAAGCAGGTTTGCTGCAACAAGGAACAAAAAATTGGGTTTTTATGCAATTATCAATATAACTCAACCAAGTGAAGCTACATACCAAGTTTTATTAATTTATGTTCATAATTAAGGGACTCAATACATTTGACTTATTCTCCATAAGAATAACATGGGGGCTGAGTACGCAGGCTTGCTGCTAAGGGAATTAACAAAAACTCAATTTTGTGTGCAAATATCAATATACCAGTACTGCGTGAAGGCACATACCAAGTTTCATCAACATACATTCATAAATAATCGAGATATCAATTTTTATTTATTCTCCATAAGGATAACATTGGACAACGTACTGTGTTTGGCACTTTAAATATCTCTGCAACGGTTGGGTGTAGAATCAAAATTTAAACACCAAAATAATTGTTTTGTGAAACTGAACAGATTGGTAAAAGCAAATGTGAAGTTTACATTGAACTGAACTGAGGAAAAACCAAAAACCTTTTTCCCATAAGATTAAAATGGGAGATTTGATGAGTAGGTTTTTTGGATTTTCTCCGCAACCACTCAACCTAGGTTAATAATTCAAAAAACTATATTATTTGTTTTTCAAGCTCTATAACATGGTCAAAACCAAAATTAAGTTTTTTAAAAATTTTAGGATGAAAAATGCAAAAAACTGATTTTTGGAAAATTTAAAAACCCCATAAACCCCCCCTTTCCCATGGTCCGATTTTTCTGGTTTTCGAACTTAAAGTCATGAATGTCATTTTACACATTTTAGCCAAATTTCATTGGAATCGGACGTTTTTTACTCAAGTTACCGCATTCAGGGACACATATATAGATATATATATATACATATATATAAATTTGAACGAATAGTGTTTTTGGCATGTGGGGACCTCAAAACAAAGTTATCATGGTCTGGGGCTTAAGTCTTACCATTAGACCTACGGTAATAGCTTCTTCCCTATAGGGGAAATTCGCTAAAACTGTAATTACTTACAACATTCTAGTAAAGAATCCATTTTGAGGCTAAATTATATTTGAATGTAAAATTGCATATAATTCAACTGGTGTTTCCTAGGTTTTAAAAGTATATTTTAAAATGGTTACCATAGTTAGTTATGGTTTGATTAAAGCCATTTTTATTATATGTCTTTTTAAACAATGACTAAAAGTCGTGTAAAGTGTAATCTAAACAGAATGAAACGTAGTTACTTTTATGTGCTGCTAGTACTGCATTCTGTTGCGAAACTGTCAAACTATCTCAAATAAGGAACACCTTTCAGTAAATAATATAGAATTTGCAAATGACATCACGTGTTTTATTCGGCTTCTGACTCAAACTTATTAACAATCTTGCCTCCATAAGATTAACATAGGAACTTTTAAGGCCTGTGGGGCGGATCCCTAAGGTCTGAAGTGGACCTCCTTTCTTAGTGCACCTCTTGGGTAGAAAATGAATGTACTCTTAAAATGAATTTAGCTTTAATATTTTATGCTGTGCATTGATTAACAATCAGGACAAGTATTTCTATATGTTTATATTGTAAATCCCGTTAGTTTGAAACTTTTAGCTTTTACACTATGTACTACTGAGTATATTTTACGCCATGTCTTTACCATTACCATCTTATTCATTTTTCACCCCAATAGGGATTGATGTCAAGATTTCAGAAACATACTATACACTAACAGAACTTGTAAGTGTCATAAGAGTGTATAACAAAGATTGAGCGAACGTAAGTTCTCAGCAGCTGCTTGCTTGTTTTCCTGTTAGAGCATGCGTTACAACGTCATCTCAGGGGGAGAGTGTCTCCTAGCAGATATTGACAGCTAATGTGATGAAAAGACAACATACACAATTTGGTGCTGGTAGCCAGAAGTGAAATATTTTTGTGCTAACTCCGGGGACTATATATAACTGACTTTTACACTTTTAAAGTGTTAATTTTCCCCTATTAGAGTGCAGCATAAAGTTATATGTAAATTCTCTTTCACCAGCTTTGTTTGTTTAGATATTTTGTTGTATGTGATTAAAATAATTACAATAACTTACCATATCTCTGTAGCAACTAAAACCCTTTTTTAAGTATTGCTTACAGTATATGGTGGAACTTCAAACATTTATAAAATAATCTGGCTCTACAAAAAAAGGTTAGATAGCTATGTTGAAAAATGTATAGTGATGAGCCAATCGAACAAAATTTTGTTGAATTAAAGATTTAAAACTGTAAATATAGTAGATCCTCGATAGTTCGGAACTGCGCCAGTTCGGTCCTCGATTAGAACGGCAGTATTTGGATGGGCATGGACGAGGAATCAAGTTGTAACTATTTACTCAAAGCTACTGTAAACAAAGGGCTTCCAATCGTTAAGGTGCATCGTGGTTCACCCTCTGGGCATTGTACCGTTGCCATGAATGTCTTTGTGACAATTCAATTCAATTTTGGTTTATTTATAAAATATGTGTAATGAAACACATTTTTATGCATTTCATAAATGTTTATCAATGCACTTCCGGTATTCTGCAATATTTTCCTTAATCTGGCACTACCCCAATCAGATATCTGATGGATTAGTGAGTCTACTGTAGTCTTTACGTTTTAGAGTACTTAAAGTATGAAAGGGTAAATCATAATCCGTAAGAAAAACCATTCATATAACACTATAGAAACAATATTAAAAGGTTTTTGACAAGACATAATTTAGAACTGTATAAACACAAAATATACTTATGGTAGTTTTTTAATTCGGTCCCTACACATTATAAAAAGTTAAAGATCAATCAATCAATCAATCAATCAAAATAACTTTATTCCAAAAATGCACATAATAGTACAGAATGGCGTCAACAATATACAGTAATACAGTACCTATAAACAACTACCCAACTAACCAAAACATAATTTTTACCTCAAAACTAACTTACAAACTCATTCCATTTGATCAATGTTCTAAAGATAAGTAAGAAATTCTTCTGTCTTATACAGTGGTCTATTGATAAGAAATGTTTTCAGATGTTTTTTAAATAAATTAAAGCCAGCAATATTTTTAATACCTGAGGGTAATTTGTTAAAAAATTGAACTCCATTATAAGAGGGTATTTTCTTGTACATTGACAAATTATGCCAAGACAGATAATACCAAGTTCAAACTGTAATGAAAGTGTTTAAAGTAATTATTTTAGAATATATATGTATTCATTTCTAATATAAAAAATACCTAAATTTGTTAAGGAACTTGGTTTAAGTTTCTTTATTACAAGATTGTATTGATTGGTTGTTTGCATTTAAAAATGATATACAAGTCTATGGTTCAACAGAGTTCGGAATTTTCGGTATGAATTTTCGGAATTTTTTGTGTGAAATTTTCCACTGCAGAGATTCCGCCCCGTAAAATCCGGAGAGGTGGTTCCTTTTACTGCGTAAATAATGGTGTGGAAATTCAGTTGTGTCAGAACTAGTAACGCGTATGGATAGTAAGAGGTTGATATTGATTTTGATGTTTTCGATCTTTTGTCTTTATAAGTGCCAACTAGTGATGTGGGCCGGGTAAATACCTAACGGGTAGGTAAGTAAAATAGCTTCTTCCCTATGGGGGAAATTCGTTAAAATGGGTATTTACCCTAAGCCCCGGGTAAATACCCAAAACGTTGGTATTAGTTGGTAGTTGGTATTTTAATACAATTTTGAGGATTTTTATTAGGTTCATTTGAAATTTCCATGCTGTAAGGATTATAAATAATCATAAAAACTGTTTTGAAGAGTATAAAATGGTACCACTAGCATGTTACTTCTGGACAAGATTGAGATAAATACTCGGGTATTTAAAAATACTAGTGATCGGAGTGATATTTTTAAGAATTGGGACAGTGAAGGAGCTTACATCATACTGGTTTGTATACATTTGGTAGAGAATGAAACATAATTTATGGACTGAAATTTTTAACAGTTAGAGCAATTGACTTAAGAAATAGTCAAGATCATCTTCTTTATGAACAAAATTTCATCAACACTTCTTTTTGATGCACTAGACATAATATAATTATAATAACTGCCCAGTCACAATAATAGATGGCTTCTCTCCACTGGCGGATTCTGGACTGGAACTGCTCTCAAACCAGTATGATTGTCCGCCGGGCGGAACCGAACTTTCCGGGTGCGTAAATGCACGTCTGTGGAACCAGTCAACAGGGAACTCCATTGAACCAGTGTCGTTATAATTACGCAGCGGAAAATTTTGCACCGTCCGCCGTAAATTCCACAGTCTGTGGAACCATAGCTTTACAATAGTTTTACCTTTCAGACAATTGCTCCTGGGCTGGTTTATTTAACATAAGCCATGTGGTTTGTGGTTTCGATTTGAGGCCAGACACAGAAGATACCGGAAACTACGGACTTCACTGGGGGAACATCACTAAAGACGTAAACAAACCACTTCTGGCTCCATGGACCTATCAAAACGTCGAGGGGCAAGAGGTCTTCGTTTATGGTACTAGTATAGGAAATTTGTTCACTGTTCACTAAAATTAAAAACTCATACACGTTCATTCTTTCACCACCTGAAGGTGAAACAATGAACCATTCACCTATACAAGTTGTTACTCAATTGGCTTGTCACTATCAACGTTTTTAACTGTACTTTCAAGTTTTGGTCTTGTTCGTCATACCTCATAATTTTTTCCAGTTCAAAATATCAATCACAATGATTAACTCAAGTTTTCTAACATGTTCTGTATTTTAAAGAATTAAGATTTAAAAATTGAAACTATCACCATTTAAATATGTCAAATTAAGAGTGAAATTTTCCTTAAACAAAAAACTTATGTGCCAAATGTTAAGTTAATATCTCAAATGGTTCTTAAAATATGGTATATTTATAAAAAAAATGCATACAAACACAATGACAGGAAGCGGAACAAGAAAGACCATATAATTTAGGTTTTGTATGATCTCAGAAGCTTTGGTAGAGAGTTTTGAACAACTGTATCCTATCCTATCCTATCCTATAGTCTAATATGAGTAAGGTTTGCTTGTATGCTTGCTTGCTTGCGACACTGATCTAAAAAACAGCTCCAACGATTTCCTTCAAATGTTCTAAATAACTAATTTCTGGGATAAAAATAAGTTCTAGACAGGCCTCATCCCCAGGAAAATCAAATAATGTAAAAAAAAACTAGAATGAAAAGTTAAAAAAATTAACATTGGGCTTATGGAGTTTCAAATCAAAACAAAAGAATTGTAACAGCTGTTCATAATCAACCAGGGAACTGTCGAAGTAATACTCATGTTGTTTATGATTATTAACATGTGGTTTCCTGAGAGCAGAGATTAAAAGATTTGAGTGAAGATTACATATATAGGGTATTAAAATAAATCAAAGGGACATTGAGCTATAAATAACAACTGGAAGAAACTGGAGCTTAAAAATGTAGAAAAGAGGCAAATGAGTTGTACAAATCTGATTATCAGCAGGGGGAAGTGGTGAAATAGTACTCCCAGTCATCTAAACAAACTGACTGGCCTTCCCCTGAGCAAAGTTCGGCCCCCAGGTACTACATTGTAATATAAGTAAGTGCCTAATAAATGTTCGCAGATAGTTCTCACAAAGAAGAACCAAAGAGGGCAGCAAATGTGAGTGTGCCCTCCACTACACTGCCCTTGAATCCAGACGGGTACAGTCAGAACAGACACTATAAACACTTTTAGCATTGAGTATAGTAACTGCTCTGACTGTACATAGATCTGTACTGTAAAGGTGTATTTTAGTCTGAGGCAAGTCTCATAATCTCCTTTACTGTAGCACTTCATTCCAGTCGGTAATATCCGTATAACCAACATTTCCAGGAGCGTCAGGCGTTCCGTACCACACGGGAGGCTATACTGTGGATCTGTACGACACCCAGGACCAATGCAACACTATGATATCAGACTTGATAGACCTTGAGTGGTGGGACATCAGGATGAGAGCTTTCATCATAGAGCTGACGCTGTACAATCCCAACACAGATACGTACAGTCTCGTGTCTGTTGTAACCGAGCATCTACCGAGCGGAGCGTTTACCAACAGGATACATGTAGGTGTATTATTTTAAAAAGTGAATTTTTGTTAACTTTGCGTAGGATCTGATTTATATGGACACAGAATACTATAAAACACCACAAAGGCTAGCTGCCATGTTAACGGCAGTTGTGTTTAAACAAAGGCTAGCTGCCATGTTAACGGCAGTTGCGTTTAAACAAAGGATAGCTGCCATGTTAACGGCAGTTGCGTTTAAACAAAGTCTAGCTGCCATGTTAACAACAGTTGCGTTTAAACAAAGGCTAGCTGCCATGTTAACGGCAGTTGCGATTAAACAAAGTCTAGCTGCCATGTTAACAGCAGTTGCGTTTAAACAAAGGCTAGCTGCCATGTTAACGGCAGTTGCGATTAAACAAAGTCTAGCTGCCATGTTAACAGCAGTTGCGTTTAAACAAAGGATAGCTGCTATGTTAACGGCAGTTGCGTTTAAAAGGGTTACTTTGGTCACCGGCCGCTTTGAATGCTAGTGGTACTAGGTCACTGAGAGAGTGCATTCGAGTTCATCCGCTGCCATCCCTATCGGCGACCGATTTATTCCCCATCCCACCTGCTGTCTCCCCTCATGGCGACCCAACTCATAGCTCTGCCACCGGAGCGTATCCCCTATTCCTAACCTAGTTAGCCTTCTATGGTATTTTACAGTATCCTGTGATATAGATTACAGTGTCTGGCAAACTCTTGGTTAATGTTTCTAACAATGACTGTTTTTTTTTTCTTGATAGGAAATCCGAAAATTTGTACACATCTCTGAAAATTAATTCATAGAAAAGGGTGACACGTTATTGATATTGTCAACATGTCTATTATAAAAAATAAATTGCTGAGCTAACAGTGTACTATGTTAACGCTTATAAAAAGCAAGTTTTACTTCATTGCTTCATAAATCAGCAGTCCTAAAGTTAAGTTTGTTTATATTAGAACCTAGCTTAGTCGGGTCATGTTTTGGTGAGGATCTGATCAATTATTCTTCTGACAAGTTGATGAATCTACTTTCACATGCTTCAAAAAGAATGTTACAGTGCTATACTTGTACTGTATGTTGCAATACACACGCCTGTGGCATCATACGTACTTCTACTGTATGTTGCAATACAGTAGAAGTATATCACTGTCCCATTCTTCACTGTTGCAAGTGATGAAAACAGAGTGGCTATTGTCAACAGAGTGGTGAAATTTTAACTGTTGATGACAAGGTATTTACCTATTTTAGTCTAAAATACTTCAACAACCTAAATAACCTGCAAAGACACAAGTGGTTGTTAACAATGATTTAGAGTAAAGACTTATTTTTAGATGAAACTAATATTGCCATAAACATTTTTGTTTTGTGTTTCAGGTATTGTCCGTTCATCTCGAAACAAATTTGTTCTTTTCAACACTTTATTTAGGTGTTCTAATTTTTTTCAATATCAACTTGTTCCTCTTTATGAACAGAAGAGGCATTGCAACGACCTTATCATACTTTTGGGGCTATTACGACATATTGTTTGTCGGATTGAGTGATATTGCGCTGATATTTCATATTTTAAAAGCAATCAAAGCGTCAACAGCTGTGCATGTGTTTAAAGAAGCTGGAAGCAGCGGATTCTTTTATTTCTCCAATATTGTTTGGTATCAGAAGACCACTCTAAATATTTGGAGTTTAGTTCTATGTTTGACTCCGATTCGTATACTGAAATTTGAGCCTTTTGTTTCAACTTGTAAGGCAGCTTGCTACACTCTATACAAGGCAAGAAAACTCTTGGTGGCTGTATCCGTTATAATAATCGCGTTTACCGTCATCCAACTTTTTTTTATAAATTTCAAAATTTTTCCAGAGAACTCACCCTTTGAATTTGATTCAAGATTCCATAAAACAAATAAAAGGAGCACCTTTGCCAGCTCCTCTGGTTACTGTCAGGTTATAACATCACTAATGCTTGCAATATTATGCGGCATGTCTATTTTGATTTTGCAAATGATACTAATAATCGTCTATAAAACAGTAAGTAATTTTTAACTGTCCTTCAGTATGATTTCTTTTTGTGAGTTTTGTAGCCAATAAAAACTAAAAACATTGTAAAAATAAGTTGTTGTTTTATTACAAATATCTGAACTGTTCATACTTACATGAAAAAATCGCTATTGGAGCAGCCAATCATATTTGTAGATCAGTCTTGATTTGTAATGCTAATAGGGAAGAGGGGTTTCAGTGGGTAACGATATTGAATGTCACAAGTGGATGAGCTTTGTGATAAGTAAAAAAGTTAATTATGATAATAAATAAATGGTGGATGGTATTAAATTACAACTTACTGAAAGCTTCATGACCATTTCATACAAGTAAAATCTACCCGCTGGAATTTTATGAATGTAGTTTTATTTGTTACACTAATAAATAAATAAATAAAATTTTATTGTCATTAAGCATATATACAGCAATAGACAAGGTCAGAACAGATCTTATCCTAATACAGGTATCACATGAGTATACAACATACACTTTACAATTGTGCAGTCTACAGCAAAGTCATTAGGCAACATTCATAACAGTCCACAATTAAAGTAAAGTTAAATGATCGTATAGATAATTATATTTCAACGTGCGAGTTACTCCAGTGCAAATGACAAAAACAAAGAACATATAGCTAAAACAACAAGCTGTGCAAATAAATATAAAATCTTACTTAAAATACAAATAACTTAGGCTAATTACATTGGTTGCACAATTTCACGAAGGGACATGGTGTCACACTCAAAAAACTCAACTATATTATAAAAAGGATTGTCAACTAACCAGTTGTACAGTTTTCTTTTAAATTCGTTAAGAGGAATGTCATGTAGGTACAATGGGAGTTTATTAAACAGTTTCTGGCCAATTACTTCATAACTATAAACAGATTTTGATAACCTATGGAATGGGATGTTAATGTGCTTTCTACTTCTAGTATTGTGAGTATGAATATCCTCTCTCCTTTGAAAATTCGGCAACTTATTTTTGGTAAAAATTAGGACAGAGTAAATGTACAGATTTATCACAGTCATAATTCTGTGTTCAATAAACAGTGGTTTGCAGTGTGCCATGTATGACGAGCCCGTAATTACTTTAATCGCTTTTTTTGCAGTAACAAAATATCATTGACATGACTAGAGTTTCCCCACAGTATAATACCATACATCACTATACTTTGGAAGAATGAGAAGTAAGATGACTTTACATAGTTATCAGGTACACAATTCACAAGACGCCTCAACAAATATATCACTCTAGACAACTTTAACATCAATGTACTTTACACGATGCTCCCATGTTAGTTTGGAGTCAATAATATTGACTCCAAACTAGGTCTTTATATTATAAAGACCTAGAAATTTAATACTTGGAACATCCTCCAATGGTAAGCTGTCCCTCAGACTAAAGTACATATTTTGCGTTTTATTTTTATTGAGAAGAAATCCATTTGCTTTGAACCAGTATGATGCTTCGGATATTGTACAGTTAGTGGTGATTTTGAGAGCATCGATGTCTTTGTTAAAATTAATGAAAGTTGCACATCTGCGTTCATAACTGTGTGAGATCCCAAAAATGATGGCAAGTTGTTTATCATGATAAGGAATAAAAAGGGACCAAGTACAGAGCCTTGTGGTACTCCAATATTAACCTGAGCAACACTTGACTTCTCTCTACCAACACAAACCACCTGACTACGGTTCTCCAAATAAGATTTCATTAGCTCTGAACTCTTACCCCTTATCCCATAAAACTCTAACTTATTTATGAGTGCAACATGGTTCACACAATCAAAGGCCTTACTCAGGTCACAAAAAGTAGCCTGAGCAAAGCCCTTGTCCTCAAATACTTGAAAAACAACACTCACCAATGATTCTATGGCATCTGTTGTTGACCTATTTTTTCTAAACCCGAACTGTGATTCATTAATTATACCATGTTGTTCAAAATAATTACAAAGTTGATGATAAATTACAGTCTCAAAAACTTTACTGAATGCTGGTACAAGAGAAATGGGCCTATAACTAGAGGGGGAATCTATTTCACCTTTTTTATACACTGGCACAACTCTGGAAAGCTTTAGTTCCACAGGAAAGAAACCTTCATGTAAACATCTATTTATACAATAAGTTAACGTACAAACTATGCTAGTAATTATTTTCTTAAGTAGATTACAGGAAACATCATATATATCAACACTGTCTGATGTTTTGAAACTCTTAACAATACGTAAAACTATTTCAGGTGAAACTTCAGTAAAACCAGTAAAACTATGCAAAGTCACTGGCATGGAAGCTTGTGCAAGCAAATCTACTGAGCTCAAACTGGGCCTAACAATAGAGCTTGATATTTCATTTACAGAATTGATAAAAAATCATTTAATTTATCTGGAGGGATGTTGTCACACTCATTTTTAGCACCTTTGATATGACTTTATTATATTCCAGGCAGTCTTACATTTGTTGCTAGTATTTTTAATAGAGCTAGAGTTATAAGACTTTTTAGCCTCCACAATTGCATGTTTATACTCTCTCTTACTTTTAACATAAGCCAGTTTTGCCTCTTCACTTCTTAGTGTGACATTAGCCTAATTTCTTGGAACTATATAGAACGCGATCACGACCACGACCGCTCCCGCGTCGGTGTGGACGGGGCTTAATTTAAACTAAAATGTACAATGGTAGATATGCTAACATTCAAAGAAAATGTTCGACAAACATATTATACCGAACCAAACCGTACCTAATTGAAGGGCAGATAAAAGAGGTTTTATTAATAGCAGTATTTCATAGTTCTGAGCAGTCGTTAAGTCTTATTTTGAAAAATAATACTAATAAAGTTGATTAACTAATTGTGATTGCCTTATTTTCCCCAGAAATTAGTCATTTCCAACAGGAAATCGTTCGAGCCCTTTTTGAGATCAGAATAATTGCAAGCAAGCAACCAACAAACCAAGCAAGCAAACCCTACTTATAATTAGAATATAGGATATATAATTTTACGTATTGAAATAACAACTAAAATTAAGAAATCAAAATTATTTACTAAGAAAGTAACAAACAATTATAACTCAATCAGCATTTCATAAAACCAAACTATTGAAAACTGAAAAAGTTAGCCTACATGGTTGAATAATTTATAAAGTTACATTTACCTGCAATACAAATCGCTATAGCCAATAACATGTCATAAATGGCATTTAAAGCTGTCGCAATTTGCATTGCAAGTTGCAAGAGCAACTGCAAGAACAGTTGTTCATTGAAACTTATCAAGTAGCCTAAAAAAACGTATGTACAATATGTATTCAGTTCTGAATGTTATGCTTAAGTCCGCAAAGGCAATAGTTTGTTTATTTCTGTTCCGCCCAAGTTATGTGCTGCCAATACGCTACCAGTATTGGCATTATTTGACAAATTATTTGGGTAGTAAATTTTTAATTTATGAACACAACCTTTAAAAAATGAAAAAATGATAGCTCTTGGTTGACGGTTGCCCGTGCTGTCCACTGCAAGTAACGCGGGCGGTAACCAGTGCCCGCCACAGCAAGGCACCACCTGTGTTCTTTTTAATAAGGCATACTGTTAATTAAATGTGATTTTAATAAGGAATTTTACAAACGTTTATTTTTCTCCAACTACAGAAATTGGAGTTTTTTCTCCATTACTACCCATTGGATAATTTGGCACATATCTGGTAAAATAGTGCAAAGGCTCTACGGCATTTAGATTGAAGCAGTGAATAATTAATAACGAAGGTATATATTTTTCTTGTTTGATTAAAGGTTTTAGCAGAACCTCTATTGCAGGGTGTGTGTGTGTCAGTTGAAAATAATAATAATAATAATTTATGATAAAAAAATTATTTGAAATAATCGTATTGATATTTCAAACTAGAGTTGTTTTTGTTAACAGCCTAAGTAAAATTATAATTTTCGTACATCCAAACATAAAATCTTCCTGTTGCCTATTCCGTTTGTAAACCATACCAAATCCATTTTGCGGTGCGGCAAGGCCTACCAAACGTAAACAGCAGTGATACGAGTTCAAGCGAAGCCTACCTGGCCTACCGACGCGTCGCGTCGGTGGTCTAACTCCAAGACTCCTCCCTTCCACCCCTCCCTCCCAGAGCGGCCAAGAATGAGAGCCGTTTCACGCACGCGCGCCACCGCCACGAGTGCGTGGCGGCATCTTCCAATCGTTCCCGCTAGCAGCGCCACAGCATTGAGCCTTCCTCCGTTGGTACCGCGGACACCCAACAGGGGCGATGGGGAGTTCTTGAAAACTGCTAGAGACACATTCTACAATGGCGATGAAATGTCTACTTCAGTATCTATAGTCAATGGTTCCGTCAAACGACAACCATACAGACAAATACTATTTGGATCAGGGCCGTATTCAAGTATATATAGCTGTGGCTACATATAGGCGCGCGCCTAGGGGCCCGCACCATACAGGTTGAGTCGAAGGACCTTCAATTTGCACCCTGTATGCTAAACATTGACCAAACGTTTATACACATCACTTTTATATTGTTCAGTGCTCGTTCCTTAAATACATAATACCTTGGTAATTAGATTGATTACCAATAAACAAACAACTCAACATTCAACCTACTGAAAAGCAGAGTCATTGAATAACCATCCCCTCCCCGGAACACTGTACAGTGTGCACCCTGATTCAAAACCAATCAAATCCTAAATTTAACTTCCATATATACATGTTTTAATAAATAAATTTAATAAAATAAGAACCCCTAAATAATAGTTTTAGGAGCTGTGGGCCCCTAGGCGCAGCCGGTGGTGCCCTTAGCGCCCAGGGCAGCAAGCAGGTGACCTTTTTTTGTTGCTTGTTTGAGGCTTTTGTGAGATTTGTTGTGTGGAGCGGGCCCCTAGGCGCGAGCCTATGTAGCCTATTCATGGCTATGCTTAAATTCGGCCCTGGTTGGAACTATTAATTGAAATTATTATAGTTCCATAATATGGTTCATTGTCTATTCTTATGTTACTGTGTGTGTACTTTCTTTGTTCTCTTTCTCTCATTCATAACAAAAACAATCTTTAACTTCACTCCAGGCCAGAGGTCAGTGGCCTCGTGGCCTGTCTGTGAAGTCGAAGTGTAAGTGCACTAGTGCAGAAGAAAAGTGGCTACTTATTATAATTTCGTAACGTTGTTGTTTCTTTAGGAGTCATTAAAACAATTTAACAGCCCAAGACTCTTAAGTTATTTGCATAGCTGCAATGCCAACCTACGAACTATCTTTTTTAATTAGAGTTTTGCCTAAGGTATGATGATTGCATTCCAGTAATTTAAATTACTAACCTTTTTCTAACCTAACTAGCCTAGTCTAGACTGATTCTGTTTACTTATTATCCTAGGTAATAATTTATACTAATATTCAAGGCATAATAATATAATATGTCGGCTTTCCTTTTTTTATTTTTTTCAAGAAAGTAGGCTTTAAAAGCTTCATACTGATCTTGGACATCAATTCGGCATTACAGAAGTCCCCATTTGGGGTTGTGAAAGCAATACAACAAAGCTGGTATTTAGATTGCAGACAAGGGCCCTGAGGACAATCTTTCAGATACCAGGGCAGAACTCATGTGCAGACTGTTTTGTGTCAGTAAAATTCTTACATTTTTAGCGAATTTCCCCTATAGGGAAGAAGCTATAACCGTAGTTGGCATGGTAAGACCTAGACCCCGGGACCATGATGAAAAAAACACCATTCGTTCAAAACTGTATATGTATAGATATATGTGTCTGTGAGCACGATAACTGTCGTAAAAATTGTCCAATTTTGAAGAAAATTGGTACACACGTGTAAAGCAACATTTATGACTAAGTTTGAAAACCAGACAGATCGATCTATCCGAAACGGTATTTTGGGGCGTTTTGTACCTACCCCATTAAAGATTTTTTTGAATCTTTTACATATAATCTTTGATAAAGACAAATTTTATTTTTCACCATTGGATTCAGCTTAAAAAAACATACAATTTGATGTTTTGATAATTGCTCTACGTCCATTGGTTACGGAGGTATTAAAAGAGCTTAACACATGTTATTCTTATGGAGGATAAGAATAATTTTATATCTCGCTTGTTTATGAATGTATACCGATGAAACTTGGTATATGGCTTCATCTCGTGGTCTATTGTCATAAGCACAACAAAAGTTACCGATGGTTCCCGTAGCAGCAAACCCGCGTACTCAGCCCCCATGTTATTCATGGTATGGAGAAAAAGTAAAATATTATGTCTCCCTTGATTATGAACATAAATCAAAAAAACTTGGTATGTGGCTTCACCTAGTTGGGTTATATTCATATTTGTATAAAAACCCATTTTAGCGAATTTCCCCTATAGGGAAGAAGCTATTACTGTAGTCGGCATAGTAAGACCTAGGCCCGGGACAATGATAACTTTTCGTGGTACTTTGGTATTATATGGATGCCACCCTTATGCAGCGCGCTGCGGCAGTTATGTTAGGATGGGTTATCATACAAATGATTGTAGGACTTTCCTTGTTTTGTTACGAATCGAATGATACCTGATGAGTCATACTTCCGGCTGCCAAACCCCCTCCAAATAGGCCAAGGTCAGGTCGTTGACCGGAGCGCGCGCATCACCTGTCACCAACTGTATCTGGGTCAGTGTCATGAGTGATTTATTGCCGTGCACTACGTTACATTTGTTTTCATAATGAGTGACGTTCTTTTGGTGTGGGATTACCTCGAAATGAAGAGGAAACCGTACGTATTTTTATGATAACCCATCCTAACATAACTGCCGCAGCGCGCTGTATATTTGGCGGAGTACCTGAGGCGATCGGGTCTGGCTGCTAGCGGCGGCAACGCATTCAACACGATCCTAGCGGACATCGCTGCCTTTTGGGAGGCACAACACAAAGACCGCTCATCAGAATGATGTAAAATTTGTACAGTAAGTCAATAAAAGTACGTTTTTTTTTAATTATGTAGTTATCCTTTGTATCCGGTAAAAATTTAACCTCCAAAAATAGTGGCATCCGTATAATACCAAAGTACCCTTTTCGTTTTGAAGTCCTCAGACCCCAAAAACACCATTCGTTTGAAACGGTATATATATATATATATATATATATATATGTGTGTGTCTGTGTGTCCGTGAGCACGATAACTCTCGTAAAAATGGTCCGATTTTGATGAAACTTAGTATAAACGTGTAAAGCAACATTTATGACTTTAGGTTCGAAAACCAGCCAGGTAAATCTATCCAAAGGGGTACTTTGGGGGGTTTTGTACCCCAAAAATGTTTTTTTTGAACTTTTTACATATAATTTTTGAAATAGTCAAATTTTAGTTTTCACCATTGGATTCAGCTTAAAAAAACACAATATTTGGTATTTTGATCATTCCTCCACGTCAATTGGTTACCGAGATATTGAAAGTGCTAAACATAATACGTTGTCTAATGTTATTCTTATGGAGGAAAAGAAAATTTTTATATCTCTGTTATTTATCAACATATACTGACGAAACTTGGTATACAGCTTCATCTCGTTGTGGTCTATTGATATTTGCTCAAAAGAAATATTTTTTTGTAAAGGCTCCCGTAGCAGCAAACCTGCGTACTCAGCTCCCATGTTACTCTTATGGAGAATAATTAAATGCTCTATCTCCCTTAATTATGAACATAAATGAATAAAAACAGGTATACGACTTCACCTAGTTGAGTTAAATTGATATTAGCATAAAAACCCATTTTTTGTATTCCTTGTTGCAGCATACCTGCGTACTCAGCCCCAATGTTATTCTTATAGGGAATAATTAAAATTGTATATATTGCTTATTTGTGAATATATTTTTATGAAACTTGGTAAGTGGCTTTATATGGTATTAAGACATTTATATATCCACTGGAAATTCGCTGAGTATGCAGGTTTGCTGCGATGGGGGTATTTTGTGTTCCTTGTTTCAGCTAATCTGCATACTTAGATGCCATGTTATTCTTATGGAGAATTATTAAAATGTCATAAATCGTTCATTTATGATTGTATATTGATGAAACCTGGTATGTGGCTTTATGTGGTATTAAGATACATATATATGCATTGGAAATTTGCTTAGTACGCAGGTTTGCTACTGGGGTATCTTCCATTTATATCCTTGAAACTTTGTCTCTTCTTCACAAAATCTTCTTCCTCTTTCAAAATTTGTTTCCTATTCATAGTTATAGAACCAGAACTAAACCTAGACGCATAATGAGTATACTATCACACTCCACCTCTTTTGTCCAAAAGCATTTAAAGTACTCCGCGGTAAAACTACAATAGTCTGCCCCTGAACATAAAGGTAGAACAAGACTATAATAGGTTTAGAAGGCAAACAAAAAGCTTACTAATTGATAAGGCTTTTTGTATTGTGAAAAATTTTGATATAAAATCATACTAACTTCTTGTATAAGATAGAATAATTAATTAGTTTGTATGTACCTATTGCCCCCATTGAAACAAAAGATTTTATTTTATGATTTGTAACCATGACTTGGCATATGCATTGTAATAGTTGTCTACATGCTAAATATTCTCAGTCTTTTTTCAGAGATTTTTAGAACCAATATTGTATATTTAGTAGCCTAAGTGAACAAACTTATATAATAACAACTATTAAACCACATGTTACTAACTTGGATCTATAAAGGACTTATAATATCAGCTGACATAATCAGTTATACAGTTGTACTAGTATCATAACGGATTAAGATTTCCTAAAGAAACTTTTGCTGGCTTGTAAAGAATGGAGAATCAGAATATGCGTTCTCCCCAAAAAGGATGCATGAACCTAAGGGGCCTTAATATTGCGGTCTTAATTTGGCCCTTTACCAGTTTTTTAATCTTATCTTAGTATAGAGTTTTGTAGATAGGCCCTAACTGTTTTAGCAAAATTATTTTTTCTAATTGTGGAGTCCCTGTAAAATTGCTAGGCTCTAGGCTTCTTCAAATGTTTGCCCTGTTTATTCTGGTCCATATTTTAATCTACTCAATGTTATTTGGCCTAGTTAACTTGAGAGCTATTTTATACAGGCGTACATTATCACTACAAATGTGGATTACAAACACACAAAAACTTGATCTGACATGATGCATTCAAACTGGCGGCACAGGTTTATCACAAAGGAAATTTGAAGTGACATTCATACACTGGTTCCACAAGCGCTTTACTTTTTTTTAGTGTGTATCAAGCACTTGCATCCTCTTGCTAACTTAAAAAGAGGTGGCTTACTCTTACAAGGAGGAAGGTTTTACCCCTCTACATGGGCTTCGGTCCTGTGTGTGGAACGTATCAAGCAAAGCAAGGGGTGAGCTGTTACAGTACATAAAGTTGACAGTACTGATACACTTTACAAGCCAGGACTGGGATTTGAACCCATGGCAGGGCCGCTACCATGGTTCCAAAGTCCGTAGCCATGATGACCACTAGGCCTATGCCAGTGATATACCAAATAGGTACCAATTATTACAACTCGTATGTTCTCCTAATTATGTTAATAGGGCTATAATAATGAAAAAATCTTCTTTTTTACAACAAGTTCTGGTTTATTTAGATGATTAAAGAGAAATAAATCAAGTTTAACTATTACAACATTGTACTTATGGTATCGATTTTTATTTGCTCCAGCTCTCAGTGTTCATCAGTCAGGGTTCTTTGCCATGGGACCAATTTGTAATAAAAATAACATTTGCCATATGGGTAGGATATCTATATTACTAAAATAATTTCTTGATTTTTTTTCACCCATTTTCGACCCCTAAAACTATTATTTAATAAAAGTATTTGGTATCAATCAAAAGCTCTTAACTTCTAGATGTGCCTTTTGGGGTTTCCATAAACTCTTGACCACGGGGCTTTGCCCGACAAGCTCTCAAAGGTTCAATGCTAATCTTTTGGAGTTATATTTTGTTTAGTTACTCAGCTGATGATAATTTAAATAAGATATATTAATATGCTAAGGCGATTTTTGTTAAGAGAACTACTCCGTTATTTCTGGGCCAATTTTGACATTTGGGGTACCTACCAAAATATTCATCCTGAGTTTTTCTGCATAACGGGTTTATTTTTCAATATTGTTAATCTGAAGGGCATGGGCCACCCTCAAAGTTAGTTTTTTGCCCATAAGATTAACATGGGGAACAATTTTATTTGAACTGCAGCTGACTTGATGGACAGGTTATTAGTAATGCCATATGTTACAGGTAACGAATGTAATTATCTATCTAATTAAATTAGGTTTTTCTACATCGCTTTGAGCATTGAAATGTTGAATGCAGCGGAGATATTTAAATTGTCGTTAACATTTGTTTATCTGTCTAACTGTTCATGGGCCATATTTGTTCCGCGTTTCATAAAAAAATACTGTACTGAAATAAACCGTTTTGCCCATTTTTGTTTGGAGGAGGAAACGTTTAGGCTGTTATAAATCTTATTTCGTCTTTAGTGTTATGCCCCTTTGTCCGGTACTGCTACAAAGTAGATCTTAAGGGTCCAGGTTACTCAACCTTTCACTACAGTATGCACCATATTTATTTCAATGAGCATTTAGTTAGCTAATTTGTTTATCACAGAACGGAGAAAACACGCCCGCTTTACTCCTCTACAAAGGTATACTAAACCATATAAAATTACGGCACGGCAGTGAAACATTGGGTGTAGAACACATAAGCCCTTGAAACATGGTAGGCTATTTAAAGCTCAGTTTGTCGCGGTAGTCATTGTGATTATAATACTGAATATTTTATGAGTTTTTAAGTCCACCACTAATAAATCCCACAAACTACAAGATTTGTTGAGCAGCTATTTGGAAAAAAAAACAGTTGTAGGCTTATTCCCATTCCAATGAGGCTCGGCTCTAATGACCTTCAGCATTTACATGTTAATCATATACTTCCAGGACCAATTGAGCAATTTGACTGCAGGCAATACACTATAATCAGAAACATGCTTATAATTTCCGTCCCGTATGTCCTTTGGGACTTATCTGCTCTGTTGGTCTTTAAAACTTTAATTTAATCATCACTAATGTTAGTAGTTAACTGGACCGATTGAGCATACTTTTGTTAGGAGGAGAGTTAGTATATCAGAATAAAACCTTTGCCTACTCCTGCTCCAAATATGCTTTACTTTAGGGCTCTACAAATGTTGGGGCAATCAAATTTATGGGCTATTTAATGTGGCTAATCAAGCCTCATACATTGAAAAATATTGTTTTGTTTAGAAAATTACTCTAAAAACTAAAATTGAGGTTATGGTTAAGATTTGTAAATCAAAACAAAAAGGATCGTAACAGCTGCTCAAAATCAACCATTCAATTGTAAAAATAACTCTTGGTAAAGTGCATGTGATTTTTTTGTGAGAATAGTGATTAGAACCAATTAACACTTTAACTTTAAATATACCTACATGATTAGGTTATTTATAGATCGCGAGAACCATTAAATCTGAGGATTGAATATAAAGCGACATGTCCAAAATAAAAATAATCGATCAAATAAGCAAAACAAATATGCTCGCATTAGAGAGGAACCGTGAATATAAGAACTTTAGACATTTTTAACAAACTGACTGGCTTCTCGAGCAAATCCCTATCCCTTTGGTGCTTTAACAAATGTTAACTAACTTCTCAAACATAAAATTGTGATCGCGAGCGAAGCCGCGACGGGCCACTAGTTCATACATTATACATGGAATAAATACAAAAAATATTAAAATATAAAAGAAAAAAACCCTTAACGGTTGCCAGTATATCCTATACTCTAATATGAGTAAGGTTTGCTTGCTTGCTTGCTTGCGACACGGATCTCAAAAACGGCTCCAACCTGTTTTTCCAACATTTCCTTCATATGTTGGAAATAACTAATTTTTGGGATAAAAATAAGTTCTAGACAGGCCTCATCCCCAGGAAAAATCAAATAATGTAAAAAAACTAAAATGAAAAGTAAAAAAATTAACATTGGGCTTATGGAGTTCCAAATCAAAACAAAATAATTGTAACAGCTGTTCATAATCAACCAGGGAACTGTCAAAGTAATACTTATGTTTTTTATGATTATTAACATGTGGTTTCCTGAGAGCAGAGATTAAAAGATTTGAGTGAAGATTACATAAATAGAGTAGTAAAATAAATCAAAGGTACAATGAGCTATAAATAACAACTGGAGTGACCTTAAAAATGCAGAAAAGAGGCAAATGAGTTATACAAATCTGATTATCAGTAGAGGGAAGTGGTGAAATATTACTCCAAGTCATCTAAACAAACTGACTGGCCTTCCCCCGAGCAAAGCTCAGCCCCCCCAGGTACTTATTTAATTATGCTTCTAATAAACAGCTGTTTGTTTACAAATTCACTTTTTTGTGCTTCTGATGTTTCTACCTTGTCATCTGATTTGTTTATTTACTCTTATATTTGTCAATATGGCTGTTTCCTCATGACTGACAGCTAAAACCAAGAACGCACATTTTGCAGAGCCCTTTTTAGCTGGATTCAACCAACTTATATAGAGGACAGTTCAGATATTAGATTTTTAGATGAACATAACTAATTTTGAAAGTGTTGTTAGGTTACAGTACGTTACCACGTTTTCTTTTTCATAATGCAGTAACTTGGTGCGTATCAACTTTTGTGCTGCGGCAGTTAAGATTTTGTGCCATGATTTCTTAATTTAAAAGCTAGCACACTCTTTAAATTGGCATTTAATAGGCCTATTGAAAATAGGTAACCTATGTTTTTTGCCTCCAGAATCTGATTGCAATCAAAATGTAAAGGGTTAGGCCTATTTCCCCTGACAATGTTAAAAATTTTGTTGTTATCAAATGATTACTATAGTTTCAGCGTAATTGGGCCTTTTCCAAATCATTTTATCAGACTTAAAACAATAACTTCAACAAGATCGTTGAACTTTGAGGCCCTGCTCTAGGCTTATATCGTTAGAATTTGACATTTAAACGTACTACATTCAAAATTATTTAAACATTATTTCTGTGTTCTTGGCCTGCCGTGGGATACCGAACTGATTCTGCCAAATTTGCAGGTATGACTATTTTTACAATTACTACCGGTACGTAAGTCGTGATTCTAAGATTTTACTTCTGAATTTATACTGGGAAAGTCCTACGGTATATCCAAAATTTACTATTTCAGTTTTATTAAATTATTAACATCAAGAAATTTACGTTTTTCTAAATAACAAACATTTATTTAACTGTTCAATGCAAGGAAAATATTTTTTCGGTGTTATAAAATTGGAAAATAAATGGTTTTGTTTCTTTAAAAATAAACATTTTGGTTAAGCCATTCAAATTGTATGAAATTTTAAGCTACCATTATCTCAAATAAGTATATCAGCACTTTTGTTATCCAAGTTCTAATTAATAACTTATATAATCAATGGTAATAGCCTATGTATTTTGGTTTTGTGTGGGTTTTTCAGTTTGTGTATTATGACACTCTCTTTTAAACAATTTTGTAGCAGACGAAAGTACAGTTTCATGTTAAGTACGGTATTAACAATTAAACCATGTAAAATGTTGTAAGTTAATTATCTTTTGACATTTTTCAGCATGACACAAAAAATATTTTGAAAAGAGCTGCAAGTTATATATTTGAACATGGAGGAATCATAAGAAACATCGATAACCTCGGAACCAGACCAACTCCATATAAAATTAGCTGTCATGGATCTGTTCACAAGGAGGCCAGGTCAGTAGTCTTTAGGTCATTTAAATATCATTGTGCAAGTTAAAAATACAAGCACTTTTTGTATCTGGGTATGTGATCACTGTACCGGTAACCAAGTAACAGCAGTGAGTCGGCAATTGTAATATCATAACACTAATATGACCTGCTGCTCAAACTTTACCAAATTTTCTTCTTGTTCTTCTGAATTTATATCACCTCTTATAATGTATTTTGCATTGTCATTCCAGTTGTCATTAATTACATAATTTCTTTAACAACTGTTCTTGCTGCAGTGCTGTGTTTTGTTAGTCGGTGTCAACCATTGTTATAATTCAATTTACTATTTTTATTCTTCTTTAAGATTTACATTGAAGCTTTGAACACCGGTTATAAAAACATATAGTCTATGTATTCATATATATGCGGCCCATGATCACTTGAGAACTTCAGCTCCATGAGAACTGGTTTACTGTAAATGGTCTTTCCATGAATGTTTCTAAAACACAGCTTATTCAATTTTCAGCTTACAATCTGAACAGAGATATTACCTTAAATTCAAACTCAAATTCAATTAGCTCATAAAATTCAGTTGAATATCTGGAAATTAAAATTGACTCGCATCTAAATTGGCAAACACACATTGAAAATTTATCAAAACGACTTAGTTCAGCGACATTCATTCTTTGAGTGATTAGAGATACGGTACTACAAATTTGGAAACACAAATTACAGTCTATCATGCCTATTTTTCTTCTATCATTAATTATGGAATAATTGTTTGGGGCTCATCTAGCCAAGCTATAAACATCTAAACTCTCCAAAAAAGGGCAGTCAGACTGATGGCCAAAGTCCCTCAAATTACACACTGTAAAGAGTTTTTATCAAGTTTAAAATTCCCAATTTCTACAGCTCTTATATGTACATAACCAACTTTCATTAATGGTTAAGAGCATTGGGTTTATGTCTACTAGAGGGGACACGCAATGCAAATTAATGTTAGAGATTTGTCGACGTAGTTCCCTACTTACGCCGCCAGGGATTGTCGCAGTTTTGTTTATCATATTTGTTATGAATGTTTTCGTAGAGATTTTAAAATTTTTAAATAAACTTGTTATTGTGATGGTCATCAAAGTGATATTTTGTTTACACGGGTTGGTACAGCGGACGAGTTACTCGACCTAACGACGCCGCAGATCACGTTAGTTATATTAACTTGACGCTAGATCGCAGCACTGCTTTTATTAACTCTGGCTCCCATAAGGTGACCCCTATAGTAGAAATAAACCCAATGTTAAGAAAGAGTGACTTTGACACATTCATGGAAGATCAACATAGCCATATCCATAACACCAGATTTAAAAATGTAATAAAACTAGTACAACATAGGATTAAACTCTTTCAATAGTACATGGGACCAAAGGTTTATAATAGATTACCCGCTTTAGTAATAGATATAGACTTTTTTGTTTAAAATTCATTGTTGGTGATGGTGAGTTTATGTTGTTTAAGAGATTATTGCGGACATTTTCCATCACTGATTAGTAAAAACAAGTTTCACAACGTTTCGGGATCTGGAATCTGATCCCGTCTTCAGGTGAGAAAAAACCTAGAATATAACAAAATTGCACAAAATAAAAAGGAAAATTCAAATCAAACACAAAAGCCAGGCACAAAACAGAACACACGGTGCTGTACAGGACTGCACGGCGTGACTTCTCAAGCGAGACTGGTAACTGGCAATGCAGCGGGGGGGGGGTCCGGGCCACGTGACTAGGCGCCTCACTAGCGCTCAGGGCGCGTGGTGGCAACAACCTGAAACAGAGAACAAAAGCGATGGAAAGTTTCTGGTCACGTTGATATGTCTGTTTGTGACTTATTTGTTTACCTGATGACTCTCCCAGGCCTTACTATGGGTTAACATAATGTGTGAATTTTGAGGAGTGTTAAATGTTTCCCTATTTAGTGAGGCTTTGGGTTCCCTAGTTTTCAATTCTATGTTAAGAATAGGCAGCCATAATGGCCTTAATTCAACTGAGGATTGGCTGATGGGTTGGTCTCCTATTTTTTTATACAAAGCTTCAATTAATTTTCTTTAAAAAAAAGAGGTTCCCGGTGTGCTATTTTTGCTTCTTCAAAATTCATGTGGTGATTTTCAGACCAGCAACGTTGAGTAATTTTGGATTTGTCTACTAAACCCTTTCTCGTGTTTTCCCTATGTTCTTTTATTAGTGAATTTCCTATGGAAAGTGAACTATTAGCGTGACCCGCACGGTGAAACTTAAGCCCAGGACCACCATAGAAGTTCCTAATGTGTCCCCACGAACACGTTTTGGAGGGTCATTCAAAATTATATACATATATATATATGTGTGTGTGTGTGTGTGTGTGTGTGTGTGTGTGTGTGTGTGTGTGTGTGTGTGTGTGTGTGTGTGTGTGTGTGTGTATGCACTCTAGCGGTCACATTTTTTGTCCGATTTACTTCAAATCTGGTAGGGACGTTCCTTTCTATAATCAGTTAGACAAGTTCGTTGGGCAAAACAATCGGAAAACTCTAAACCCCTTTTTTGGGGATTATTCTTTAAAATTTCGAGTTTCTGGGCCTAAAAAGGGTCAGAAAAGCCCCGGACGAAATATTAATTCATAGACAAAAATAGGATTTTGTTCAGCAAAACTTTTAAGTCCTCTCTCGTCATTCTAGGATAAATATTTACCAAGTTATTAAAGAAAATGTGTATCGACCAAACACAGTAGAGTACGTTGTCTTATGGGGGTTTTACATTAGAAAAGCATGTTATTCATTTGTTGGTGTATTGTATCATCCCCAGCAACCTCGCGCCTATTTTCAAGCCTGACTGGACCTTCTCCTAACCTTATAATGCGCAAAATTGTATCCCTTAGCATTGCATGTAAATAAAACCAGGAGCATCTGAACAGCCAAAAATTCAATGTTTTCAGATTTCAATAAAATTGGAATAAATGTATGTTTTTACACTGGTTTTGAGTTTTCAAAGTTCTGTATGTGGAAATTCACTTCCCTCACGTCAGCTTGCTGCGTGCAAACTCGTTCTAGTGTTCAGTGGTCGTTTTGTCTCGCCGTAATAGGGCCTTAAAAAGACGTAAGGGCTATAAAAAAACAAAAAGAGGTATAAATATCCAGTTTGAGGGAATTTTCTATTCTCATCGGGGGATCACTTTTTTATGTTTAAAGTGAGTACCCCATTTAACCACCCACTTCCCCCCACCCCAAACTTAAAAAAGTCAAATAACATATGACATAGACATAGTATAACATAGTATAGTATAGTATAACATATGACATATTAAATTGAAAATTATTAATGAGTTATTCAATAGTATAGAAGAAGCGGCACATTTATTAAAAACTAACTAGCCCATCTAAATACTGTACAAAATCTTATTAGCAAATTTTCTGATTTTAATTATTTTTTCACCAAAAAGTTTCTTTTTCAATGTTATTTAATTTTATGTGCCATATGGGGTACGTTGCCATTTGACTTTTTAGCAAATTTCCCCTATAGGGAAAATGCTATTACCGTAGGTCTCATGGTAAGACTTAAGCCTGAGACCATGATAACTTTTCATTTTGAGGTCCCCAGATGCCAAAAACACCATTCGTTCAAATTTGTATATATATATATATATATGTGTGTGTGTGTGTCTGTAAGCACAATAACTCTCGTGAAAAAGCTCCAATTTAAATGAAATTTGGTACAAATGTGCAAAGTACCTTTTTATTTGAACGAGTTTGAAAACCAGACGAATTGCACCATCCAAAAGGGGGTTTTTGGGGAGTTTGTACCCCAAAAATGAGGTTTCCACTTGTAATTTTTAATCAAATCAAATTTTAATTTTCACCATTGAATTCAGCATTAAAAAAACAAACAATTTGGTATTTTGATCATTGCTCTACGTCAATTGGTTTGAAAGTGCTAAACACAGTACGTTGTCCAATGTTACTCTTATGTAGAAAAAGAAAAATTGTATATCTCGCTTATTTATGAACATAAACTGACGAAATTTGGTATATGGCTTCATCTGGTTGTGGTTTATTGTTGTTTGCACAAAAAAACAATTTTTCGCCTATGGTTCCTGTAGCAGCAAACCTAGGTACTCGGTCCCCAAGTAATTCTTATAGAAAATAATTCAAATGTTATATATCGCTTGTTTATGAATGTATATGGATGAAACTTGGTATGTGACTTTACTTAAATGAGTTCTATTGACATTTACATAAAAACCCATTACTTTTTATTCCTTGTTGCAGCAAACCTGCGTACTCATCCCCAATGTTATTCTTATAGAGAATAATTAACATTTTAAATATCGCTTGTTTGTGAATATAGTTCTCATGAATCCTGTTAAGTGGCTTAATGTGTTATGTTATAATTCATTGGAAATTCACTGAGTATGCAGGTTTGCTGCGACAGGGGTATTTATGTTTGTGGTGGGGGAAAGAAGGGATTGAATTTGGCTCTCGCTTTTAATACAAAAACTTTTTCCCCAATGGGAATAAACATTTACTGCAAGCTGCGTATTTATAGCTCTCTTATTTTTTTATAGAAAAATATATACGAGTTTAAAAAAAAACACCTTTTATGTATAGGGGGCCTACCATATATCTTACTAATGCTATGTAGTGAGCGTGGGAAAAGTCGCGACGGGTAAATACTATTATTTAAATAACATTTAATTTATCTTATCGCTGAATCATTTGTATAGTAATAGCAATGACGAACGACTTCGAAGGATTCTTTGTTCTAACAGCAACATAAACTACTACTTTAACATGAGTCCGAGCGTGATCCTTGGATGACGACGCTACATATTGAAACATGTGCAATTTTCATATCTAAACATGACACCACAGTGAACGTGTTAGTTAATTTTTTCTAAACAGTGTTACTACAGACTATTATATATTTTAATATTTCTATATTTTGTTTTAAGCATAATGCTTTTTGTTTCAGCTATTTCATTTATAAGTTTGACTTTCCGCCTGCAAAACTTAAAGTATTAGATGACGTCCTTACCCGTGATGTTGACGTGATTAGAAAAAGAGTTTATAAAGTTGAACCGGAAGAGAAGTTTGAATGCACGTTAGAGGACGAAAACAAACCAGCACCTTACAGGTAAAGTATACTTCGCTTAATGTGGAATATTTACTGTTAACTTGCGCCTGCCCAGAGGTCGAAATTCAACCAAAAATTATTCTGCGTAAACCTAAAGCGGCACAAACGAATAATGGCTGTTTGGGTAGATGTTTTAACCCACCCTGTGTGTGCAGTTAAATAAAATGCATTTGAATCAGTGTCTTTTAACTTATAGTTAACTTCATGAGCAACCTCGCTTTTCGCTCTCTCCCTCTCCCCCCTCCCCCTCCATTAATCTCTTTCGCACCCAGTTTTTTAATTTTTTATGTGGAGTTAAAACGGATAAGAGAAGGGTGTTACAATTCCAGTAGTCAGCAGTACTTTTCATTTACATCAGTCCTGGAACATTTGTTCTTGCTGATGTGCAAGCCAATTAAAGCCATATTAAATCAGCTCTCAAATATGCAATTCAGTTGAGTACTGTTCTTTCATAAGATTAACATTGGAACTTTGGAGACCTGTGGGTTAGGCCTGAGGGCCGATGTACAGTATAAGGGGTTTCTGCTCATCTTCAGGCTAATACCTGTTTCTAACGATATACATAAATTTCTCCTTCGATGCACACAAGCTGAGGAAAAAGGAGGGACAGTTTCGTGCTTGCCTATTAATATAAAGATTTGCTTCCATTTGTTCATTTTATATACCTGTATAATTTTTGTTTACTGTGATAATAAAGAGAACAGTACGTTGTCTAATGTTATTCTTATGGAGAAAAATAAAAAGTGTATATCTCGCTTATTTATGAACATAAACTGACGAAATTTGGTACAAGGCTTCATCTGGTTGTAGTTTATTCTTGTTTGTACAAACAAAATTTTTCGCCTGTGGTTACTGTTGCAGCAAACCTAGGTACTTGGTCCCCATGTTATTCTTATGGAAAATAATTCAAATGTTATATATCGCTTATTTACGAATGCAATGCATATGGATGAAACTTGGTATGTGACTTCACTAAGATGACTTCTATTAATTATTGCATAAAAACCCATTATTTTGTGTTCCTTGTTGCAGCAAACCTGCATACTCATCCTCAATGTTAATTCTTATGGAGAATAATTAATATTTTAAATATCGCTTGTTTGTGAATATATTTCTTATGAATCCTGTTAAGTGTTTTAATGTGTTATATATTCATTGGAAATTCGCTAAGTATGCAGGTTTGCTGCGACGGGGGTATTTATAGAAACTATTGGTTTTTATATCCACTCACAATCACTCTAATTTATAAATTTCAAAATCTTTACTTCAAATTTTTCTTTTGGTCTCCAGCATTTTCTGTAAAAAATGTTACAAAATTGTGGTTAATTCAAATTATGTTTTAGATAATCCAAACTCTTTTAATAGGTTAGATAATAAAGCAGCCATGCAGATAGTTAAAAAAAAAACTAAGAATGCTCGAGAACAAACTTAACTTAGCACAGTGGACATGCAGCCAAGGTCTTGCATAGGCGTAAATTGAGAATTTAGATTTGGGGTGCAAAATGATCGTGATCGTGACTTTGATGACTTTTCATACATTACAGTAATAAGTTCTCCTAAGTATTGCAACCCCTCAACTTACATCTTGTGCATCTTTTCCCCCCACTATCCTATCTTCAAGGTTGTGCCCACCCTCCCCCTACTCTTTGTTCCATCCCAATTGATTTGCAGTTGTGTATGACTTATCACACGTTTCCCTGAGAACAAATTACATTTTACTTTTCTAGTTTTTCCTATGTGTGTGTGTTTGTATGGAGCATTGATGTTGTTATGTAAGCCCTAGACTTGTAAGTCTTTGAGGATTTTGATAATAAATGTACAGGACATTTTTCGCCATGACAATTAATGTTTTTTTAATACTGACTCATGCCATATCATACATACTAGAGTAATTACACAAATATTTCTGAATTATGTTAAGTTTATTTACAGAAAACTACTTTTTAACTTTTTCCTTAACAAAGCCTTTTTTCTGAAAAAGTAAATTATTAATTGGTTAAACCTTTTTTAACAGCTTTTGTCATTTAAAGTTTTGGACAGTTTGGGTCTTCTCTGGGTTCAAACTAACCAAGTTCTTCTGTACAACAATTCATGACATAGCTGTTTTGGCTGACCCTCTTCAAGAGTTATCTCACTTAACCAGCTGGCAAAATCATAATACCCTTGGCATCCAAAGGGTTAATTTCAAGTTCAACTGTTTAAGTTGCAGTAGTTATGAAACGTCTGATTTCCAGTGCACCAAATAAACTGTGGTCAGAAACGAAGACAGATTTTAATGTGCGTAACCTGTTTTGTTAGAATGTTCAATGATTCTGGAGGTTTCACAATGAATGAAGATCTCAATGGGAAAATAACCAGTTGTGTACTAGCTTGGATAACTTTACTATGAGTAGGTTCTACTCAAGTAGAAGTACAATTAAATACCGTTGGGATTTTTATGCATGTGTCACAGGCATTTGACTTTGTAGAGCACATCAGCACATACTTCTCAGCAAGCTTGAGATGTTAGCTATTAGGGGAATTTCTCATGGTTGGTTCAGTTCATTCTTAGAGGAACGCTATCAATTTGTAGAACTCTCATATCTGGCAAAACATAATTTGATTAAAAGAACAAAGTCAGATTTGAACAAAATTCATTCAGGGGTCCCACAGGGTTCAATTTTGGGCCCTCTGTTGTTATCTTTAAAACCTTCCAAATGTTTTAACTCAGCCAACTAGTAAACTAAGTGTAGATGCAGGCAATATTAATCTTAAAACCTCAGGAAGATCAATCAGTGCATTGAAACATCTTCCAAATTAGAACTAACAAAAGCTAAACAGTTTTTTAACACATCACTATTTGACCCTTAATGCTAATAAAACAAATTTTATATTATTCCACACAAATATAAATTAAAAAGATGTGGTTCGAAAAATTGCTTTAGATAACCAAACTATTAATCAAGTTAAAACTTCTAAATTTTTGGGCCTGACTATTATTGATGAACATCTTAGCTGGAATTACCATATTGATTATTTAGTAAGTAAAATAAATTCTGGTTTGTTAGTCTTACGGACAATGTCTTTTCTTTGTGACAAGACAGTTCTAATAATAATATATCATGCTCTAGTGGAATCACATGTTAATTATGGAATTAGTGTTTATGGTGGAACAACACAACAAAATTTGAAAAAGATCTTAACTTTGTAAAAAAAGGCCATTAGAATAATACAAAAATTAAAATACCCCCGTAGCAGTAAACCTACATACTCAGCGAATTTCCAATGCACATACATGTATCTTAATGCCACATAAAGCCACATACCAAGTTTCATCAATATACATTCATAAATAAACTATTTATCACATTTTGAATTTTTCTCCATAAGAATTACATGGCGGCTGAGTATGCAGGTTTGCTGGAACAAGGAACACAAAAAATGGTTTTTATACAAATATCAATATAACTCCATTAGGTAAAGCCACATAACAAGTTTTATTAATTTATGTTCCATAATTAAGGGAGATAACATTTTTCTTATTCTCTATAAGAATAACATGGGGCTGAGTATGTAGGTTTGCCGCTACGAAATAAACTGCTACTATTGGCAAATAAACTGATTTTTGTGCAAATATCAATAGACCACAACGATATAAAGCAATATACCAAGTTTTGTCATGATAAGTTGATAAATAAGCAAGATAATACCATTTGTCTTATTCTTCATAAGAATAACATTGGACAACGTACTGTGTTTAGCACTTTCAATATCTCTGTAACCAATTGACGTAGAGAAATGACAAAAATACCAAATTAATCGTATTTGTAAGCCGAATCTAATGGTAAAAAATGTAAAAGGATTTACTAAAATGTTAAATGTAAAAAACTCAAAAAACCCATTTTTTGGGGTACAAAACCTCCTCTAAATACCCCTTTGGATAGAGCGATCTGGCTGGTTTACAAACTTAAAAGTCATAAATGTTGCTTTACATGTTTGTATCAAATTTCATCGAAATCGGACCATTTTTACGAGAGTTATCGCACCCACGGACATATATATATATTCAGTTTTGAGTGAATGGTGTTTTTGGCATGTGAGGACCTCAAAATGAAAAGTTATCATGGTCCCGGGCCTAGGTCTTACCATGCCGACTACGGTAATAGCTTCTTCCCTAAAGGGGAAATTCGCTAATATAATGAGTCAGTAAAACCTTATTTTAAAGAAATGGGAATTTTCACAGTACATGGTTTATATGTTTTTGAAACTATTCGACATGTTTATTCAAAAAATAAACCTTACACATCATAAATTATTTCTTAAGAAATCTACCTGGCATAGTTCAAAAGGAAGACAACAAAGTTAAGTTTATACTGAAGCTAAAATTATATTTACTTCATCTGGTTCCTTATAGTATTGAGGAATTCCTTAATGCTGAATTTGAAAATATTAATTAGGTATTAACATTAATACCTAATTAGTTTAGTTTTATTTAGTTATTTGGTTTTGTTATTGGCACATTGTTACTTTACTGTATTTGAAATAACCTTGTATGTCGACATTGTTCATGTACATGATTGTATACTTTAAATAAAGAAATTTTGAATCTTGAATAGGGCCCTTCATTGAAAAAAAATTATAATTAGTTATTATACATTTTTCTTAATTTTCCTCAAGAATTTAAATTAATACATTTTTTATAAAAGGTCTTTGAAATAGGCATCAAGTTATCTGTATATTTTAAATATCGAATGTTGAGTTTGTGAGGATTGAATGTACTTCTTTAATCTCCTTTTATTTCTTTATTAAGCAAACATATTTGAATCCACAACTATTTCAATGGCACAGATATTAACAAGTTCTTTTCTAATTTTTATTTTTCATTTAAACAGGAAAGAAGTTCAGCAGATGATTGAAATAGGCAAAAGGAAACTACAGGCTGAGCAAAGGAAGAAATTCTCATATGGTAACAACTTGAGGGTCAATCCCTTCCAGCGATAGTGTTTGATGTTTAAACTGTAGTTCTGTAAATACATTGTTAATTATTCAATTTGAGTAGTTATCTAACCTGTTTTTGTGATTTCTTTCCTCTATCATAAATACATTTATTACCACCAATTCCCAATTGACAAATATGGAAAATGTCCAGGGAATTAATAAGGACGTACTAGAACCATAATTAGATTTATCTAAAAACTAGCATGTGTCCCGTTCTTTGCACGGGGATTTAGTAGGCATTGAGCCAGACGTTCTAAAAGTAGATTTACATTATAAACAGCTGACTAACTAAATATAATGTAACCCAAAAGATTAACATTTAAACTTTGAAAGCCTGTGGGGCGAAGCTGTCAAGGTGTAGGTTTTTTCAAACCCGCAGAAGGAAAATCTAGAGAGTAAGAGCTTTTCATTGATACCAAACATTCATGCAAAATAATAGTTTTAGGGATTTAAAATCGCCGAACAAAATTCAAGAAATTCTTAATAATATAGATGAGTGTGGTCATTTGGGAAAAGTCTAGTGAAAACATTTTTATTTTGGCCTAAGGGTTTTTTAGCAAGGCCTAGGGCCTAAAACCCTATTTCTGAAACAATAATCCTATACTTTAATACAAGCAATGTCTGTCTGTTTGTTAGCAAAATTTATCCTGGAATCCAGCTTAAGGATTTTGTTTAAACTTTGGAATCAGGGGCTTTTGGACCCAAAAAGCTGATTGGTAAAACCTCAACCCCAGAAATATTCATATTTTGATAAAAAAACTCATTAGAAATTTTAACATAGGGCTCAGACCCGCCCAGAGGGGGGGGGGCAGTTTCCCAGGGACCCGGTCTCTTTGTTCATTTATAAAGTCACAAAATACACCACACAAATAGTATATTTCAGAAGTAGTAATATTTATAAAAGTGAAAATTTATAGAAATTATCGTTAACAATGAGAAGGGTGTGTAAAATGAAAATGCAAGGGAATGGAAGTAAATCAAGCCTTTTGAAAAAGGGCTTAGAAGAGGCAATATGGCTAGAATGTGCCATAGTACGAATTATACTCTTTTGAATCTTAAATATCGTAGCACTAGTTTCAGAGTAACCCCAAAAAACTATACCATATATTAAATTTTGGGCCAGGGGCCCAAAATTTCTCTGAGCTGGCCTGATTTAGCTTATGGAGTTTCGAATCATAACAGCTGCGAATAAATAACAAGTGGACTGGCAAAATAGCACTTACACGTGGTAAAGTATCAACAAATGATTTATTGAAAACAGTGACTAGAACTTTTGAATAAAGATTGCATATAGACATCTTTTTCACCCACAAAGCTAATCAAATATCACATGGCTTGGACTTCCTGGTACTGTCTATTAAGACATTAACATATTGTTTACTGCTGCTAAATAATAAAACGTGCAGGCTAATCGTGCTTTAGACCAATGTAGGGTAATTTTTATAAATATTGAGGGTTAGTTTGTAACCTATTGGGGGTTGTTTGTAGTCGGGACATCAAACAAATGACAGGGTTGGTCACCGGACATGGACACCTGAGGAAACACTTGTTACGCATTGGCATCTTCAATGTAGTGCGGGCAGTCAGAAGTAACTGCCGACCATCTGCTTTTTGACTGCAATGCGCTGGATGAGGTAAGGGCCCTTGGCACCATGGTGAGGGGTGGTCATCTACCTCGGGAGGAGGTTGTATGCAGGTTACACCGGTTCATCAGGCTCCTGCAACTCTATAAGTTCTGAAACCAACAATTCAACGGGGAGAACAAAAAGCCCTAGCAGCTAACGTGTCTTGGGATACAGTCCGTCCCCCTCTGAAATCAATGACGACTGATTGGCTTTACTCTAAATAGTCTACGACCCCTGTCTCCACTAAGCTTTTTTTAGAGCATGTGAATAATTTCAAGGACACTACTCTCTACTTGTTTGTCTACGGCTTTGTGGTTCAGCATGAATCATGTCTTTCCCTACTTTCTCGTCTAGATCATCAGATAGTATTGTCATTGACTATAAATACTGAAGGAGACATCCCATCCATATGGTCCAGCTGACCCACTTTTAGTGTATGCTAGAATTTAAAATTGAAGTAGTTTGATTAGGTCACCAACAGATTGTGCTGCTGTCAACTATTTATTTTAGTTATTTACGTTAACTTTTAAAATATCTCCACCTCAGAGAGCAAGTAAAAATCAACTTATGTTTCCTTCCTGACACACCAACTGTTGTATTATTCCTTCCTTGAGAGGATAAGTAATAGTTGACAGCAGTATACTCTGTTGGTGATTGGTGTAAACTACGACCTCTTTCAATCCTGGCATACACAAAACTAGGGAGACATTTTATAATGGCAATGAGAAGTCTACTTCAGTATTTATAGACGATGGTATTGTGAATATTTTAAAGGCAAATTCCGAGTACATAGATAATTTTAGCATATGTTACCGTATATCCTGGATAATTGAAACAGAGCTCAGCCCCAATTAGTTCCAATTTCAGGGATTCCACTGTATAAATTTATCAGTGTTGTAAAATGGACTACACATTCCTTTGTCACTCATATAGGCCGATAATCAGTGTTACCATTTTTTAGATTTTTACTTTTTTAAAGATATTCAGAACATAAGGAATATTAAAGTGATGAGGGAAAGCTATGGGTAAAACAACATATATAAATAAGGAATTTTAAATTGTCTGTTTTTTGAGTTAGTTGAACTTGTCGCTGTAAGATAGTGCCACCAGTATGTTGACAAAGAAATAATTGAGAATCGCCTACTAAATATCCATTTTTATGGTTCTGAATTGTTTATTTTTCACAATTAGAGGTGAAGGTAATCTTCAAAATGACGGCTCTTTTATTTTGGTTTTGATAAAGTTAAAAAGGGAGTTATGGCTTACCAAAAAAAAAAAAACTTGAGAAATGATATTTAAAAATATCTGTAAACAAGGTGTGTTTAAAAGCTTAGAAATACTAAATATTCTCATTCATACGGCCATGCAAATTCTTATTACAAATTTGGATCATAGTTTTATTTCACCTTTAGACTTAGTTTATTAGACCTTAGACAATTTGCAATCAAGATAGTTCTCTGTTTCCACAGGCTACATTTAATTCTTAAGGTTAAATGATAAACTTGGTTTCTAAAAGAAACCAATAAGTGGATCCAAAACATAAATCAGCATTATTGATCGGAGCAACGAATGAATCAAGCGAGAGCCCGGGCATTGATCACGTGATCAATAGAGCCCATCCATACCTGGAGATGAAGATATATCAGTAGAAAGAGACACCCGACTCTCCAGCTCCTGCGATCTTAAGATGTTTTAAATCTGAGAGTTTGATCAGTGCAGAGGCAGGAAACATAAAGTGATTGTTTCCCCGTTGTTGGGCACTCCGCCTTGTTTAGTTATCTCGATGAGCGATATTTTTCAGGAAGTAAAGGAGCTGTGGAAGTTGGTTCTGAACGTTGGAGCATTTTGCTAGCAAGTTTGCTTCAGGTAAGTGGAGATAATTTCACTATGAAGGTAATTTTACTGCCAGAGCACTCAAAACAGGACATCCAAAACATTCTCTTTGAATGTTTGTTTTTGAAAAGTATACAGGTGTAACCATAGTAAGCAAGTCACTACAAAAGGTGTCAGTCTAGTGAAAATTGAATTATATTTGCTTTTAACCTCTATGACAATGATAGTTGACATTTAAAATTTAATCCAAATCGTCGAGTGATGATGGCTAGTAAAATTTTAAGTGAGGACAGGATGAGATTTTAGCTGAATTTTGAATTTTTAGTCTGAGGTGCTGCTTATATAAGACTAACAAGTTTATCCACTTTGCATGCTTATACATGTTTACTACAATCTTCAATCAACATCAAATACCTGTGCCAAAGTTTGTTTACTTTCATTTGTGAAATAAAAGTTTTGCAAGGTGTTACTACAGTCAATCATAAGGCTACTTTAAATAGAGTATTAGTGAAAATTATATATTGCCAATTCCTACCAAAACAACTGGAAAGTGAATCCAGGCACTGAAGTTGCAATGATTGGCAGAGGAGGTAATTTTCTTTGTAGTACCCTTGGTGCCTTTAACATCGAAATCGACTCGAAGTTAATTCAGCCTTGGGAAATCAAGGAAATTAACATGTATCAAGTCAAACAACTGGTATGGTTTCTAGGTTGTGATACAGTGGGACATTATAAAACCCCTCTGCTTTGGTTTAGGGTATCAAAAGGAATTAGTTCTTCTACCAACTCATTTACAAAATTGTCAATCAAAACAATACCTTCTCAATACATTATGCATGGGAGGAAACGATAAATCATACAAGTACTGTATTAAAATAACTTTATTCATTAAATATATTCATGATAAAATCTATTATTAAGTCACTATACTATTAAAAAGGCTCGAACAATTCCAACATTCATATAGACTCTTTAGCACCGAGTTGCCAAAAATTTAAAAATTATCTACACAGACAGGAATGTATAATGTAATACTACTGGGAATAACAGTCACTGGCGAATGTAACAGAATGAATCCTTTCATTTCAAGAAATACAATCATCATTTCTAATAAGGATATCAAATAAATAAAGTATAAATATAAAACAGTACATAATGTACTAATAGTCTTTTAAATTCAATAACCTGTATTGACGTCAATAACAATAGTGGTATTTACACGCGTCGTACGGATGTTTACATGTGTCTTGTGTTGCCGAAGTTGATTCCACTCTGGTTGGCCCCCTTGTTGCTCCCGTACTGCAGGCTGATGACCCCTTGGCCCGCCTTCAGCTGCTCTTCTGTGAAGTTGCGGACATTCTTCTCCGCCTCCTTGGGACCGATGCTCGGCTGTCCGTAGTTTGAGCCCTGGAGGAAAGTTGAAGTGGTTAAGGGATTTAATGGCGCGAGTGTACACTTTCAAACAAGTTCCCAAATGTCAAAAAGGTAAGTTATCTCTTCCATTTCCCATGTGAAGTTAAATGTGATAGTTTTTAAGGTGCACCCCGGTTGCACACAAATTTTAAAATAGATTACTGAGGTCAGAAAAGTAAACGTTTAGAAATTTTAGAAAACTCATTTACTTTACCTTGGATGTTAAATTTTGAATACAGACCACAAAAATACTGTTTGTTAACATGACATTACACAAGAAGCGCAGAAAAAAATTAGATGCTATTGGCTGGTTCACTACTAATTTTAAAATCTCCAAAATTTATTTATGAATATGAATCAAAAGGCCATTTGACTGTAAACCAATTATCTTGTGGTGAAAATTTAATTCAACTGAGTAGGCGTCACGGTTTTCCCTATCTTTTCTATGTTAAACAGGAGCGCCACATGATGAATCATCTCCTGCCACTTAAAAACTGGGTACACCACCTGTAATGCATTTAGATGTGCAATTGAATTTAACAAACTATGCAATTGATCTTCACATTATCTTTATGGGTGGAAAACAAACTTCTACATTCTTCAGAATGAAAGAAGCCAACCGGTACCAAAAATTGAAAACTTCACTGTATAACGACAGATCAAGACCATTTTAGCGAATTTCCCCTATAGGGAAGAAGCTATTACCGTAGTCGGCATGGTAAGACCTAGGCCCGGGACCATGATAACTTTTTGTTTTGAGGTCCCCAGACCCCAAAAACACCAGTCGTTCGAAACTGTATATATATATATATATATATATATATATATATATGTGTCCGTGGGTGCGATAACTCTCGTAAAAAAGGTCCAATTTTGATGAAACTTGGTACAAACGTGTAAAGCAACATTTATGACTTTAAGTTCGAAAACCAGCCATATCGCTCTACCTTAAGGGGTATTTTGGTGGGGTTTTGTACCCCAAAAATGGTTTTTTGAGCTTTTTACATATAATTTTTGAAATAGTCAAATTTTAATTTTTACCATTCGATTCAGCTTTAAAAAACACACAATTTGGTATTTTGATCATTAATATACGTCAATCGGTTACCGAGATATTGAAAGTGCTAAACACAGTACGTTGTCTAATGTTATTCTTATGGAGAATAAGGGTAAAATTATATCTCGCTTATTTATGAACGTATACTGACGAAACTTGGCATACGGTTTTATCTGGTTGTGGTCTATTGTTATTTGCTCGAAAAAAAAAACAATTTTTGCTAAAGGTTCCCGTAGCAGCAAACCTGCGTACTCAGCCCCCATGTTATTCTTATGGAGAAAAATTAAATTGCTATGTCTCACTTAATTATGAACATAAATTAATAAAACCTCTTATATGACTTCACCTAGTTGAGTTATATTGATATTTGCCTAAATACCCATTTTTTTCGTTCCTTGTTGTAGCAAACCTGCGTACTCATCCCACATATTATTCTTATGGAGATTAAATCAAAATGGAATATATCGCTTATTTATGAATGAATATTGATGAAACCAGGTATGTAGTTTCACCTAGTTGAGTTATATTGATATTTGCATAGAAACCAATTGTTTATGTTCCTTGTTTCAGCAAACCTATGTACTCATCCCCAATGTTATTCTTATGGAGAATAATTAAAATTGTATATATCGCTTAATTGTGAATATATTTTTATGAAACTTGGTATGCGGCTTTATGTGGTATTAAGTCATATATTATGCATTGGAAATTCGCTGAGTACGCAGGTTTGCTGCGACGGGGGTATTTATTTTTATACCCCAACCATCAAAATTTGTTCAGAAATAATAGTGGAGTTCTTTTTACAAAAATTGCCTATGGCATAATTTATTAGGAAGAGTACAGTATTTGCAGTATGTCTTTTTAGCAAATTTCCCCTATAGGGAAGAAGCTATTACCGTAGTCGGCATGGTAAGACCTAGGCCCGGGACCATGATAACTTTTCGTTTTGAGGTCCCCAGACCCCAAAAACACCATTCGTTTGAAACTATATATATATATATATATATATATGTGTGTCCGTGGGTGCGATAACTCTCGTAAAAAAGGTCCGATTTTGATGAAATTTGGTACAATCGTGTAAAGCAGCATTTATGACTTTAAGTTCGAAAACCAGACGGATCGACTTATCCGAAGGGGTATTTTGGGGGGGTTTTGTACCCCAAAAATGGGTTTTTTGAGTTTTTACATGCAATTTTTGAAAAAATAAAATTTTATTTTTTCCCATTGAAATCAGCTTAAAAATACGAACAATTTGATGTTTTAATCATTGCTCTACGTCAATTGGTTACTGAGATATTGAAAGTGCTAAACACAGTACGTTGTACAATGTTATTCTTATGGAGGATAAGGAAAATTGTATATCTCGCTTATTTATCAACTTATCCTGACGAAACTTGGTATATTGCTTCATTTCATTGTGGTCTATTGATATTTGCACAAAAAACCATCTTTTGCCCGATAGTTCCCGTAGCAGCAAACCTGCATACTCAGCCCCACGTTATTCTTATGGAGAATAATTAACGTGTTATCTCCTTTAATTATGAACATAAATTAATAGAACTTGGTATGTGGCTTTACCTAGTTGAGTTACATTGATATTTGTATAAAAGCCCATTTTAAGTGTTCCTTATTTCAGCAAACCTACATACTCAGCCGCCATGTTATTCTTATGGAGAATAATTAAAATGTCACAAATCGTTTATTTATGAATGTATATTGATGAAACATGGTATGTGGCTTTATGTGGTATTAAAATAAATTAATATGCATTGGAAATTCGCTTAGTATGCAGGTTTGCTGCTACGGGGGTATTTAATATTCACAATAATTCCTTAGTATACTTCTCACATGAACTTGCAAACAACACCAAATTTAACAATATGTAGTAAATGTATTTAAAAATAATATAAATAAAATGTCATGTTATTGAAGAATGTCAGTTTCAGCATAGGAGAATGCTTACTTTTCTTCCTAATGACTGCAGGCAGATTACGACTGAGTTGAGATTCTGCCTCTCCCACAGGTCGACAGTTTGAAAGGTCTCCTGGGCAGGAACTCCCATCTGGCGGGCCACTTCCAGGAAGTTGTTGATGTTTTCCATGCACTTGAACGCCATCGTGCTGTTGTTGATCTTCTTCACCGAACCGGGCTTCATTATATTGACCAATCTACAAATAAAAATAGTGGTTGCATTTTAGAGGAAACATATTGACATTACAATTGTTATCAAATATTCTAAGGGGAATTTAACAACTGCTATTAGCCCTGGTGAGACTTTGGCCTGGGACCACAGTAGAATTTTCGAACTGCTCAGGAACACATTTTGAGGAGTCGGTTGTGTACACACTGTAGCAGAGACATTTGCTGTTCAATTTACTAGGCATAATCCATTTTGTAAATAGTTATAGACATTCGTTGGGCAAGTCAATTAGAAAACTAATTTTTTATTCCAAAAGGGGCCGAATAGGACATATGCAGACTCACTTGGTGAAGTTTGATACAATTATTGCGAGACAACCTGTATACCAAGAAAGAGGTACATTTACCAAAGAGCAGCCATTAAACAGCGATAGTTGGGCCATAAAAAGCAATGTACAAGACTATGTGCAAGATATTACTGTTCCCAAAAACTTTGATCAGAGCGAGCACCAAGTGATAATGGGGACTTAAGTTCTGCCTTAACTCACTCCGTATGTTGCAGATATCTTGCACAAGGTCTGTGAGACATACACCTTTAAGTGGCCCAACTATAGTTTATGCAGATTGTTCTGCTTAGCCTATTGCATCCTGGCTCCAGTATACAGGTGTATACCAAACTCCAAACTTTGTGGTTTTGTTCTTTGGGTCTGGACAAACAATTAATTACATCTAAAAGTAATTATTAATTATTATATCTAAAAATATTAAATATAAAGAGCTGAATATTACTAAAATAAGTTTACCATTTACTCAATGCTTAGATCTACAGTAAGTTTTTAGCGAATTCCCCTATAGGGAAGAATCTATTACCGTAGTCGGCATGGTAAGACCTAGGCCCGGGTGGATAATAACTTTTTTTGTTTTTGAGACCCCCAGATACCAAAAACACCATTCGTTCAAATTCATATGTATATATATATATATATATGACCGTAGGCACGATAACTTTTGTAAAAAAAGTCCGATCTTGATGAAATTTAGTATAAATGTGTAAGGTAGCATATATTTTCATGAGTTCGAAACCCAGACAGATCGCACCATTATAACGGGGGTTTTGGGGTGATTTTGTAGCCTACAATTTTTTTTACTTTTTACATATAATTATTTTTTCAAACCAACCTTTATTTTGCACCATTCAATTTGGTATTTTGATCATTGCTCTATGTCAATTGGTTACCGAGATATTGGAAGTGCTAAACACAGTACTTTGTCCAATGTTAATCTTATGGAGGATAAGTACAATTTTATTAATGAAACTTGGTTCATATGATTGCGGTTTACTGATATTTGCATAAAAAACCCATTTTTTGGTCCCCATGGCAGCAAACCTGCATACTCAGCAGCTATAATGTTATTCTTATGGAGAATAAAGAAACATGTCATATATTGCTTATTTTTTAACATAAATTGGCAAAACTTGGTATTTTGCTTCATCTAGTGGTGATCCATTGGTATTTGCATAAAAACCCGATTTTTGTGGTCCTTGATACAACCTGCATACTCAGTCATAATGTTTTTCTTATGGAGAATAAATAAAAAGTCATATCTCGCTTATTTACGAATATGCTTTTTTATGAAAGTTGGTAAGTGGCTTTATAAGGTAGTGAAGTATCATTCGAAATTCGCTGAGTATGCAGGTTTGATGCAACGGGGGTATTATTTTTAATTCTTTACTTCTCTACATTCTACAAAAATGTTAAAAGTTAACATGGTTGGTACAATTTTACGTTAAGGTATTTTTCAAACATCTGCTGTCTTCAAACATCTTTAGTTGTTAAAATAACAAAATACTATCAAACCATATGTTTGTATCTTTAATCCCAGCTGTTTTAAGTGTAGGAAAAAATAGTAATTATTATCCATAAATATATCACAAGTAATACAATTAATTCAGTAATTCTTAACTTATTTTAATGAAGCCGTGAAATAAACTTCTACGGCCTAAAGCTCAAATAACTTTATGTAGGCTTAATGTTTTTCTCAACCATTTATTCCGGTCCCTGTAGAAGGATTTTCAAATTTACCTTGACTGCCAGACCCCCTAAGAAAACGCAATCTCGATACCAACGAGGTTAATATCTAAGAGTTCTCTTCTGGGTTAAAAAAGTGAAGCCTCACTATATGTTTAAAATAAACGGTATCAGGAAACTGACACATACTTTCTCCTTTTTAGCCCAACTTTAATGAATAAATTACTTTTTATTTACTAAATATAGAATACAAAGCACGGTCGAATGTACAGAAAATCTTGTAAACAAGTTGTTTTAAAAACCATCCACCCAAATCCCTGCTTTGGAGGCACTACGGAATCCATTGCTACACTCGTGGTTTTAAGAGGGGAATTGCCCCCTATTCCCCCCCTGGGTTATTAAGGGGCAACATATTTCGAATTACCTCTGTTGGGCAATGCTAAATTGACAAGCATATCAAGTTTGAATGAAATTGATCAGTAACTAAGAGAGAAATAGTAATTTTTGTATTCCCCATAAGAACAACATTGGACAACGTACTGCGTTTACCGCTAAATGAAAATTTCAATTTTCTCCGAAACCATAAATCGTAGAATAGTAATTCAAAATACTAAATTATTTAGTTTTTTGAGCTCTTTTTAATGGTGAATAGTAATATTTTTTATATTTATCTCTTTTTATGAAAAATAAAAAACTGAATTTTGGGTGTTTTAAGTCCTGTAATTTCTGAACCCGAATTTTTACAGGAATGCGGGTGGTGTCATTTTGTTGGAAAACTAAAGTTCTACAACGACTAAAGTTTAATCAAAATCGTTAGAGCCGTTTTTCAGAAATTTGGATTTTTCATGTTTTTTGGCGGTTTTTGGGGGATAATTACCCTTAAAAATCAAAAAATCAAAAAAATGAAAAAAACTCCTGGGGATATCGTGGATTAGTACCTACATACCAAATTTCATAAAAATCGGCTCATTGGTTAGGGCTGTAGCTCTGTACACATCCACACAGACACACACACACACACACACACACACACACACACACACACACACACACACACACACACACACACACACACACACACACACACACACACACACACACACACACACACACACACACACACACACACACACACACACACACACACACACACACACACACACACACACACACACACACACACACACACACACACACACACACACACACACACACACACACAGACAGACATCACGTAAAAACCACTTTTTTGGGTTCAGGGAGCACCAAAACGAATATTTCCACTAACAACTCAAATTCGAAAATTTTGACGAAAACAATACTTTCTCCATATACTATGTATAGAGGGAGAAAGTAAAAAAAACACAGAAAAACAACGGTCTCCAGCAAATATTTGACCGAAAATATGTTTTATATAAAAGTAGTATTTGAAGAATATATTTGTTCTCCTTGTGTTTCATATTCATTAACGATTCAAATGATTTAATCTTAAACCCACTAATTTTAAAATATGGTGTTCAGGAAAACCTTTTTATTGCTTGATGGAAAATGGTTGACATAAATTGCAGATTACGTTATTTTATGGTCTGTGGTTAGTTGTTTTGCCGTAGGAACGGAGATTGCAGAGGGGAAATGGCGCCACCATGTAGGCTTCATTTTTTTAGATTAATATTTGTATGATAGCACTAGATGTATTAAGCTCGTTGCTCGATTTTTTACTAACGACCACATGACCCCCCCTAAAATGATAGGTCTGTATGCACCCCTGCCACTTTATGCTGATGTGTCAATAAGGAGGTCAAGATTTGGAGTCTATGAAATTCCGAAATTCCTTATAATTTTCATTTGTCTTTAGGGCTCTGCCTCACAGGCTTTTAAAGCTTCAATGTGAACATAAAGAAGAATCCTATACTCTAATATGAGCAATGGCTGTTTGTTTGCAAAATTGATCTCGGAATCCAACAGAGCGATTCTGTTAAAACTTTGTAATTAGGGGCTTAGGGAATTTTTTGGATCTAAAAAATCTGTTGGTAAAAACCAACCCCAAAAAATATATATTTTGTTAAAAATCTCATTTTTAAATTATGAATTTGAATATTGGGCTTATGGCTTTAGGCTCATAACAGCTGGGAATAAATTAATCAGTGAACTGTCAAATTAGCACTTACGCAAGGCAAAGTATCAACACATGATTTCTTGAAAACAGTGACTAGAACCACGGAGTAAAGATTGCATATAGAGAGGACATCTATTTCACCCACAAACTGGTAGAAATATCACCGAGAATGGCTCTGTCTCCCTGGTTCCATAAATAAATTGAATTGTATATTTATTTAACAGCTATTGACATATTAACAAAAAAACATAACAGCACCAAAACCATATATTACAGACATTATATAAGTAGTAACGACTGGAATGACAACATAATATGCAATAATAAGTTATAAAGGGTGTTGTAATCTCTAAAGCAAGAGAACCCTTGATCGACGGGTCCTACTAGTTTATTTTAATACTTGTGCAGCATACACCAATGAAATGTATGTTTTAACAGAAGAATAGAGATGATTTTTACTGAACCATAATACAGAAAAAAACCTATTCAGCTGCAAAAATTGCATTTCCCCAATAACAAAGAAAGTTACTCTTTCGTAGGATGTTATTTTTTTCGTAATAGAACACTCACCGGGACATAATGAAAAGTGTAAGTTCATTGTGTACCGTCGTTGTTCCTAATTATTATTTATTAATTTAACAAAACTTGCCCTTAATTAGGAAACAACTTCTTCCAAATACAGTGCTCTGATACCTTTGACCATTTTAATTAGAATTTTACTACACTGGCACAGTGAGATACTACACTGATCATTTGGGATTTAGCTTAAAATAAATACACCTCTACGTTTTGATACAAATTGTGGTTTATTAAACCAAATTAAAACTAAAATCATAATTTCTCCTTAAAATGTGTAGACCTTTAACAATTAATATACAAAACAGGACATATTCTGAGCTTTTTGCAATTTAAATTTCTCCATGACTCTAATATTTTTATTTATATAGGAATTAGGAGTTTAAAAACATTCTGTAGTCTGTTGATTCACATTTTCGTCAGTATCTCATCAGTATCTCATTAGCCCTTCAAGTGAAGGGAAGTAGCATGTTGACCAGGATTCGTGGGAAGATTTCGGACACGACCAGGGGTCCTCGAAGCTTCCAAACGAATGGCGATCGGCTTTTCACATCTGCAGTGGAAGGGTGAACCCCCCACCTAGCTACTTATTCTACCATTTTGCAGTTCCTGATTTTCTTTGCTTGATTTTGCTTATCCTGCTACTGGTTTCTACTATCTTGTTACATCATGAAATTATTTAATGGCATTCGTGGTTTTTATATACTTCTTACTTTAAAAATTTAATAAATGATTGGAAAATTAATTCAAATAATCTAAATAAGGTACAATTGAAACTTTTGTCTGCTTACCTACACAGTAACTGGCCATCTTTTAAGATTTCGTAAAAGTTGTCTGCATCGCCACTGATGTTGAAGTCCTCGTTGGTAATAGCTCTGATCCACTCCAAACACTCTTGAGCCAGTTCTTCACTGTATTTGCTGTTGATCTGGAACAAAAATACAACGATATAATAACTATTCAATGAGGGCAGCTTATTTATTCAACAGGTTCAAGCAAAACTACAATAAATCTCTCCTTCACCCGAATGTCCCCAAAGTAAAAACGAGTACGCACGCAGCACGATCACAGGAGGGAAGTGAATTTCCACATACAAAACTTTTAAAACCCAAAACCAGTGTAAAAACATGCATTTATTCCAATTTGATTGAAATCTGAAAACATTGATTTTTTTGGCTATTCTGATGCTCCTGGTTTCATTTACCTGCAATGCTGGGAATACAATTTTGCGCGATATAAGGTTAAGAGAAGGTCCAGTCAGGCTTGAAAGTAGGCGTGAGGTTGCTGGGGATGATAAAAGTCCACCAAAAAATGAATAACAGGCTTTTGCAATGTAAAACCCCCATATGACAACAATGTATTTGGTCGATACACATTTTCTTTACTAACTTAGTAAATATTTATCCTAGAATGACGAAAGAGAGCTTAAAAGTTTTGCTTTACTAATTCCCATATATTTATATACATTAATTTTACATCCGGAGCTGTTCTGACCCTTTTTGGGCTCAAAAACTCGAAATTTGAAAGAATAATCCCCAAAAAAGGGGTTTAGAGTTTTCCGATTATTTTGCCCAACGAACGTGTCCAACTGATTATAGAAAGGAACGTCCCTACCAAATTTGAATTAAATCGGACAACAAATGTGACCGCTAGAGTGCACGCATGCACACGCACACGCACACGCGCACACACACACAGACACACACACACACACACACACACACACACACACACACACACACACACACACACACACACACACACACACACACACACACACCATTTTGAAGGACCCCCTAAAACGTGTTCATGGGGTCACGTTAGGAACTTCTATGGTGGTCCCGGGCTTAAGTTTCACCGTGCAGGTCATGCTAATAGTTAACTTTCCATAGGAAATTCACTAATGATTAGCAAGATTTAGTGGCAATCACAATTCATCTTAGCCTCTGAATTGCATCAGTTTGCATATATTACTGTCTTGGCAATCCTAAATTAATTGGTCCCAAAGATCCATCATCAGTCAGGGATCCGGGAACAAATAACTTAATTCAAGCACTTATCCAGGAGATTTCATTGATGGTATGGATACACAAAATTCCACAAAGGCTTAAAGATCAATCCTTGGTTTTTGTTGTAAATCTATTTTTAAAATTTGTGTCAAGTACGTCAATTTTAGCGAATTTTCCTTATAGGGAAGAAGCTATTACCATAGTCGGCATGGTAACACATAGACCCGGGACCATGATAACTTTTCGTTTTGAGGTCCCCAGACTCCAAAAACACCATTCGTTTGAAACTGTATATATATGTGTCCGTGAGCTCGATAACTCTCATAAAAATGATCCGATTTTGATGAAACTTTGTATAAACGTGTAAAGCAACATTTATTACTTCAAGTTCGAAAACCAGCCAGTTTTGAAACTTCAAGTTTCAAAATGATATGTGTGTGTGTGTGTGTGTGTGTGTGTGTGTGTGTGTGTGTGTGTGTGTGTGTGTGTGTGCGTGCATGCGTGCACTCTAGCGGTCACATTTGTTGTCCGATTTAATTCAAATTTGGTAGGGATGTTCCTTTCTATAATCAGTTGGACAAGTTCGTTCGGCAAAATAATCGGAAAACTCTAAACCCCTTTTTTGGGGATTATTCTCTATCCGAAAGGGTATTTTGGGGGGGTTTTGTACCCAAAAAATTAGTTTTTTGAAATTGGTACAACTAATTTTTCAAATAGTCAAATTTTGGTTTTCACCATTGGATTCGCTTAAAAAACACACACAATTTGGTATTTTGATCATTCCTCTACGTCAATTGGTTACCGAGATATTGAAAGTGCTAAACACAGTACGTTGTTTAATGTTATTCTTATGGAGGAAAAGACAATTTTTATATTTCGCTTATTTATGAACGTATACTGACAAAACTTGGTGTACAGCTTCATCTCGTTGTGGTCTATTGGTATTTGCTAAAAAAAATTTTTTGCCAAATTCTCCCGTAGCAGCAAACCTGCGATACTCAGCCCCCATGTTATTCTTATGGAGGATAATTAAATACTCTGTCTCCCTTAATTATGAACATAAATTAATAAAAACTGGTATACGACTTCACCTAGTTCAGTTATATTGATATTAACATAAAAACCCATTTTTTGTGTTCCTTGTTGCAGCAAACCTGTGTATTCAGCCCCAATGTTATTCTTATAGAGAATAATTAAAATTGCATATATCGCTTATTTGTGAATAAATTGTTATGAAACTGGGTAAGTGGCTTTATGTAGTATTAAGACATTTACATCTCCGTTGGAAATCCGCTGAGTATGCAGGTTTGCTGCGACGGGGGTATTATGTATTTGTACTATCAACGAAATCTCCTGGTGTAAAGTCTGACTGTTTATTTAGCCAGGATCATTAATTAATAGCCCAATAACCAATAGTTACACAGTATCAGGTTTAGGTCTGGTTATATTAAAGTGCATCCAATTGTACCACTCATACTTGTTGCAGATTTCCTTGGCCTTGACAAGGTCTTTATCATATGAAGGCAAATGTTGAGCACTAATGAATCACAAGTAGACAGATAACTAGGAGTAGGTACTCTCAAATATTCGCGAAATGGGATGACAAAAATCAGAAATGGCAGATAAAAGTTTCTGCTGTTAACGTAAGTTTTAACCAAAATTTCATCACAAAATATTAAATAAATAGCCCTGGAGACTCTGTAGGAAAATACCTACTTTTCTTTTGGTTAATGTTCGGTCTTTGGATAAATCGTTCTTAATTATATTAAATTATATTGGAGGTACAAATTCTTCAACAAAAAATAACACGGTAAGTTGCCTATGCAGTGAGGTACATTGGAAATTAGCTGAGTACGCAGGTCACGTACATTACTCACATTATAGGAGAACGTTAACACGGTAAGTTGCCTATGCAGTGAGGTACATTGGAAATTAGCTGAGTACGCAGGTCACGTACATTACTCACATTATAGGAGAACGTTAACACGGTAAGTTGCCTATGCAGTGAGGTACATTGGAAATTAGCTGAGTACGCAGGTCACGTACATTACTCACATTATAGGAGAACGTTACCTTTATTTGTAAAAACTTGTAATATGTTTTAAATATACAAATTTTCAAAACCGTTGATAAATTTAATTAAATCATATTAAACGGAAAATACTTTATTTATTTAATCATAAAACATATGATTAAAACTATTTTTTAGTAGTTTCTTGCAATTACGAAACAATATTCCCATTAGTATCTCGTACTTTAAAACCAGTAATTTTTATTCAATGCTTTACCTTATGGACATGTTACAACTTTTAAATGTTAATTAGGCCTAATGGAAAACAATTTAACGAATGTGTTCCATTTTTGAACTAGAATCGTAAAGTGTACTGGAAAACATTTGTGTAAAATGTGAAAACGATCCGTACAGCCGTTTTCACGCTATTGCATTACGACCACACACTGACTGACAACGAATCATTGTCTCTGCTAATACATCTAATACATAGATTCCTTCACTTCGTTCCGTCATCAAATATATGAGCCTCTTGTTTCTTTATTTATAAAATGTAAGTATAATATGATGTCTTGTGGTGATAATGACTGAATGGTTGCGTTATAGGTACAACTCACAGGTGTACAGTTTAACACCACTTGCATGAGTGTTTTATCAGAATGCCTTATATTATCATTATAATCATTATAAAATTGGGTTTTAAATAAATCTTCATATCTGGAGCTTTGCGGAAGATAGTGGACATTTTTGACACTCCTATTCAGTAAATTTGCAAGCGGGGAAACAGGTGCATTATAATTATTACAATACTAGCTATTACCCGCAGGCTTCGCGCCGCGAATTATTTATAAAATCTATGATAGTTTTGTATGCTGCATTATGTGGTTAGCCTGTGGAACTACTACGAACCAAGATCAGCTGTTTGTATTTTCATCAGCTCAAACATAAATGAATGTCCATAAGGAATACATGGGAACTTTGTACCCCCGTGGGGCATAGCCCTATAGGATTCTCACAACTTGAATATGCCTATATGTTATTCAGGACTATCAAGTACCTCTCTGCAAAATTTCAGCTCAATCGGTCCAGTAGTTTTCACATGATGGAACTTCAGAGTTACGCACAATTATCCGTACTTTCACATTTATAATATTAGTATGATAGCAGGGAATTTCTGGAACAATGAATGTGAATGAGTATGCATGTTCAGTGTTATTTATCTTATCGTAAAGAACACATAAACACAAACACTCATTGGAAACACTCACGGTTCTATGTAGGTTTTAAATACTGGGAGTTCCAGTTATGTACAATTCCACATTAATAATACGATACTTTACTTTACATGTGTGGATGTAGAAATAACGTGTATTCTTGTTTCCCTTTTCACAATTGTTACTCTTTTAGTTTACTTAAGAGTTAATCGAACCAATGATTTATTACAAAAATACCTGTATAACCCAAAGAGCAAAGTTGTTCAATAATCATGTATTTTCCTCAAAAAGCTTAAACAAATTTTTTAAATATTACTAACCCGTTATTTTGTACTCTTTGAAATGAGTCATTAAATAAATAAATACTTTGGATAATTTGTATTAAGTATTGAGCTAACAATTAATTAACACTGGAATAACAGGGGAGCAGATTTCATACATTAAATATTTTGTCGAAAGTCCCACTTTAGTACAAAATAAAACCTGCCAGCAACAGATTATGTTTATTGATGGACTTTAATATTTAATTTATTATTAAGTTCATATGTTGGCTGAAGAACCCAATTTGTATTATAAAGATTGAATGTTGTTTAAGGCGCACCCATTTTTAAAATACCATACAGTTTTACAACTTAATCATTACTATGATAACTTTAATTTACAAATTTCAAACAAAATTTTGGGTTCTTTAAATGTTAAATTTAAGGTGGAGTAGAAGTAGAGATCGTTGTTATGTAATAAAATTTTAAGATTTAAGGTATGGTACATAAATAATTGTCCATCTATATAAATAAAATTAGAGTTTTGTCTATACATTGCTTTGAATTATGAAATTTTTGCATATTTTTACGTTTCATACCATAGAAAAGCAGAAACGCGTCTTATATAAATTTCTGTCTGTCTGTTTGTCTGTCGGAGACGCTCAAGGATGGGTTTTTGTTTGCTTTTCACGGGAAAACGGGTGCACTGACATTGATGAAACTTTGTTTCTTTGTTCTCTACATGCGTGAAAAGCTCTTAGGCCACTTTAAACCGGCATACGCCTTTTGGAAAAATAATGGCGGCTGCTCTAAAACGTGATTTCGTGCGATTTTGGACACGTTTTGTTCGCTTTTCACAGGGAAATGGGTGCACTGATTTTGATGAAACTTTTTTCTATGTTCTATATGTGGGTTAGAAGGTTTTAGGTTAACTGGATTTTTGGAAATCACCTTAGGACTCTGCAGAAATATAGAAGGCAGACTAATAAATGGCAGCATTATCAAAATGCATTAACAGAATTTAATAAATGACAGCATTATCAAAATGGATTAATAGAATTTAATTGTTTTAATTGTCTGCCATTAGACTGGATAAAGATTAGAGACCTCTAATTTTCACCACTCATTTTCTTTTGCCTTTCGTATAAGGGGTCAATCGAAGGGGCTTTACTTTTAAAACTTGTGAGCTGCCCCCAAAATACCCCTTTTGGGGGGCGGGGGCAAAATCATGGTACTAATACAAATTTTTAATTTTTACTTTTATGAAGGAATGCTGAGTCTAAATTTCCTTTTATAACCAGTTCAAAAGTTAAAAGAGTGTAATTGTACGTATCCAGTTAATTTTTGAAAAACTTTGATTGGCTATCATTTTGGACAGGGTTAAGATACAGACCTCTAACTTTCGCCATTCTTCTACTTTTACGGAGACCTTTAAAATGAGGTGTCACTCGAAGGGGGTTTACACTTAAAAATTTTGAGTTGGCCCCCAAAAACCCAATTTTGGGTGAGGGGATTAAAATTTTACAGAGATCAAAACTGTCCTTTTTTGATACCTAAGACTTCCTGAAAAAATAATCTCTGAAGCCGTTTAAGAAATAGCTAGGGGGGACTTTTGGGACACACGGTATATATCTAATTCTGTAAGAGGAATTTTGAAGGAAAACGTGGGTGTTTGATAACTCCCACAAAACATATGTTTAATTTTATGTCAGCCAGAGGTAAGGGAGGAATTTACCCCCAAGAAAAGCAACGGAACTGTAAAACGTCTGCTTGATTAAATTTCCACATATTATTTTATTTAAGTGTCTGCATTACGTATTATCTTATCAGGTGATCCTATAAATAAGAGTCAAGAGCTGCAGCCCCTACAAGCCACTAGTTTATTCCTAGTGGAAAAAGCCATATACTTAGTTCATAAGAGGATATATGTTTCAATTAATTGAGTTAAAGTGATAAATAGGAAGCATCTGATTAAAACGATAGGGGGGCCTTACCCTCGCTTCAGAGTTCAGACACCAGATGGCCAGTAGCAACAACCGACTGTTGCCGATCACTTAGTTGGCGTAACGTTCAACTCAAATTGAATACCCTAGCCTTTATTATTTGAAGCGACCAATATCTATGTGCAAAATGGATCACACAAATTGCGGAATGATTTTGCTTGAACTTTGAAAAATAGGGGTTTTTGGGCCTCATAAATCTACCGGCAAAATCTTGATATCTAGGAAAACTCGTTATAAACTTTAACAATGGGCGCCTGGAGTGTCATATCATTACAAAATAATCATAACAACTGATCACAAACAATCTGACAAAGTGACACTCACTTGGTAAGGTATCAATATGGAGTTCCCCCCCCATGCAAAGCTCCGACCCTAGGTAATTAATTAATAATACCCCCGTCGCAGCAAACCTGCGTACTCAGCGAATTTCCAATGCATATATATGTGTCTCACTACTACATAGAGCTACTTACCAAATTTCACAAAAATCCATTTATAAATAAGTGATATATAGCATTTTATTTATTCTCCAAAAGAATAACATTAGAGCTGAGTACGCAGGTTTGCTGCAACGATGACGATGAAAATGTGTATTTTTTGCAATTATCAATATAACTCAACCAGGTGAAGCTACATACCAAGTTTTATTAATTTAGGTTTATAACTAAGGGAGATATAAAACTTGACTTATTCTCCATATGAATAATATGGGGGCCGAGTATGCAGGTTTGCTGCAACAGGGATAATAAAAAAAATCCATTTAGTGTGCAAATATCAATATTCCAGTACTACGCGAAGCCACATACCAAGTTTCATCAATATACATTCATAAATAATCAAGATATAAAATTGTATTTATTCTCCATAAGGATAACATTGGACAACGTACTGTGCTTAGCACTTTGAATATCTCTGCAACGGTTGGACGTAGAACAACACTTAAAACACCAAAATGATTTTTTTGTAGAGCTGAACTGATTGGTATCAGCAAATGTCAAGTTTCCAGTAAAATTATCTGAGGAAAATCCAAAAACCTTTTTCCCATAAGATTAACATGGACAATTTTATGGACGCGTTTTTTGACTTTTCTCTAAAACCACTAAACCTAGGTTAATGATTCAAAATACTAAATTATTTGTTTTTTTAAGCTCTATAAAATGGCTGTAACCAAAATTGAGTGTTTTTAAAATTTTAGGGGGAAAAATTCAAAAAACTGATTCTTGGAAAATTTAAAACCCCCATAAAACCCCCTTTCCATAGTCCGATCAATCTGGTTTTCGAACTTAAAGTCATAAATGTTACTCTACACATTTGTGCCAAATTTCATCAAAATCGGGCGTTTCTTTCAAAAGTTATCGCGGTAACAGACGGATATATAAATTTGAACGAATAGTGTTTTTGGCATCTGGGGACCTCAAAACAAAAAGTTATCATGGTCTCGGGCTTAAGTCTTACCATGCCATCTACGGTAATAGCTTCTTCCCTATAGGGGAAATTCGCTAATAAGAGTTTTGGACAGAGCCCAAAGTTGTTTGAATATGCAACATATGTAGTGTTTGGTACACAGCCTTTGACCACTCATAGACATTCCATCCCCGACGGATTATTTGATATTGTTGATTTATGTACCATTTAAAGGAACAAAAAATACCTATATAAACGATTTCGGGATGAGGCTTTGACAGTTAACGTTAACATTGGCCTTTCAAGAGAAGAAGGTAGAAACGCGAAATGTTCGTCGTAAAATCACATAGCCAAAATATTTTCACATTCTCCAGTAAACCCTTGACCCTCAAGGCAATAGAAGGTTCAGCAGTATGACCCAGTGCTGCCAGATTGAGGGTAGTTACCTGAAAAACGGGTATTTTCAACGCTTGAGGGTATTTTTGAGGGTATTATTTTATTGAGGGCTTTTGAGGGTAATCAACAGAATTGTTCAGTGTTGACTTTTTTATGGCTAACAAATCTACTCTCTCAGTAGAAATTGGACGTTTGTATAATTTGTAATATTAAATATTCCATTCCCTGTAATAAAAATAATACAAAAATAAATAAACTATAGAAACTCTGAGTACCGAGGTACTCTAATTGTTAGTTATTGTGTGTTTTGTTCTCCACATTGGACTGTTATTTAAATGATTACCACAATAGTTAAGTGATGATTAATTTTAAATTAAGAAATACAATGTTAGTTTTATAGCCAATCCATAAATTAATCCTGATGTATTAAATACAACTGTGGAGAACAACAATACCCCCGTAGCAGCAAACCTGCGTACTCAGCGAATTTCCAATGCATATATATGTATCTTAATACCACATAAAGCCACATACCAAATTTCATCAATATACATTCATAAACAAACGATTTATGACATTTTAATTATTCTCCATAAGAATAACATGGCAGCTGAGTATGCAGGTTTGCTGAAGCAAGGAACACAAAAAATGGGGTTATATACAAATATCAATATAACTCATGTAGGTAAAGCCACATACCAAATTTCATTAATTTATTTTCATAATGAAGGCAGATAACACGTTACTTATTCTCCATAAGAATAACATGGGGCTGAGTACGCAGGTTTGCTGCTATGGGAGCCTTGGGTAAAAAATTGTTTTTTTGAGCAAATATCAATGGTCCACAACCAGATGAAGCCGTATACCAAGTTTCGTCAGTATAGGTTCATAAATAAGCGAGATATAAAATTTTTATTTTTCTCCATAAGAATAACATTAGACAACGTACTGTGTTTAGCACTTTCAATATCTCGGTAACCAATTGACGTAGAGAAATTATCAAAATACCAAATTGTGTGTTTTTTTAAGCTGAATCCAATGGAAAAAAATAAAATTTGACTATTTCCAAAATTATATGTAAAAAATTCAAAAAACCCATTTTTGGGGTACAAAACCCCCCAAAAATACCCCTTCGGATAAAGCGATCTGGCTGGTTTTCGAACTTAAAGTCATAAATGTTGCTTTACACGTTTATGCCAAATTTCATCAAAATCGGATAATTTTTACGAGAGTTATCGTGCTCACGGACACACATATATATATATATATATATATATATATATATATATATATATATATATATATATATATATATACAGTTTCGAACGAATGGTGTTTTTGGGGTCTGGGGACCTCAAAACGAAAAGTTATCATGGTCCCGGGCCTAGGTCTTACCATGCCGACTACGGTAATAGCTTCTTCCCTATAGGGGAAATTCGCTAAAACTAACCAATCAGCCATATTATTCAGTTATTTAATTCAACATTTTTGAGGAATATTACGTGATTTGTTTAAAACAAATAAAATAGGTACGTGAAAATAACTAAAAGATTAAAAGTCAAGACATCGTTATAGTATATGTTATCAGATACATTAATAGACCATATTTTATCCAGAAGGAACGAGAGTTTTAGTTTTTTTTTTTTTATAATTTTAGAATTGTAGCCTAGTTGTAAAGCAGTTGCAGACTGTGTAAACTTGTAATATTTTTAGGTGCATTCAGCTGTTAATTAGTGTAAAAACGGATTGTCAAAGTGTAAATATAACTGTTTTCCCTCGGTGAGGATATTTGAGGGTAATTTTCATGTTGAGAGAGGGTCTTGTGGCAGCACTGAATATGACCTTGTACTTTGGACGGTGGTGAATCCCTAAAACAACTCCGAGGACGAATGACACCCCTGAGGCCCTGAGGTCAGTTTGGGTTTGGGCTACGGCAGCTACGTGAGTCATCACAGTGGAGCAGGGCCTTGCCTTATAAGGTCGGACTGGCCGACCTTCGCCCTATCTCGGATAGCGGCACTAGTATCACTACAGTAATAGGCTACTCCTACCATTACCACCACCACCACCTATAGATGGAACTCCAACGCTCTGCTTCCTTGATCCTTGAACAATGCTACCTGTTGCCTTTTGATGGCTTCGCTTCACTATAGAGGTATTAGTCCTGTGTCTTGTGGTAAATAAGGTATCTATGTATAAACCAGAACTGTATAGTATCTTGCATAGCATGAAGAAATATCCTGTTTCACATAGGTCCTGAGATAACCAAAACCAACAACAGTTTCATTTGACTTGTTTTTCTTGGCCCTTTTGCAAGTGCTGTACGCTTTATAATGACCATTGGTGATGACATGAAAATTGAATTCTTTATTTCTTGATCGTTTAGCCGATTTCATTAGTTCCGGGCCAATATTGCATGTGGTTAATTATTTATTTTATTGAAATTTAATATCCTGTACTAAAAGAAACTGGGGTTTTAATTCAAGGATTCCGATTCAACCACTCAACGGATTTTAATGAGTATTTTTAAGATGGAAAGGCAAATTTCAGTACAGTAGAAGAGAATGTCGAAAGCTTAATTTACATACTGAAGTTTAAATGTTACAAATTGTATTTACATTTAGTGAAAGTCTAGCAACTGACTAAAATAACTTAATTACGTTTTCAAAGAAAAACCATAGGCCCTACGTATAAACCATCGGCTGGAAAAAATTTGATCCGTGGAATAGAAAGAAGTAAGAGTATTGGAGTAAACATCACGTGTAAATAATCCAATGTTTTAATTTGTGCGGGCTGGTTCAAATTAAATAGCAGCTAGTTTTCAAATAAAACTACGATTCCATTTACGAATTCACTTTCAAAGCTCAAAAAAGTAGTTATAAAGTAGATCCAAGGTTGAAGCCTGAACTGAATATACATTTTATTATCCACATATAGAAAAACAATGAAACGGCAATTCTAGCAATGTTATATTTACTACATTTAATGGGAGGTGTAAAAAACAAATTCAGCAAATCAATATAAATAGTGCGAAAGTATGTATGAGTCTGCAGCATAAACAGGCAACCAACAGTAATGACTTATCAAACTAGGAACAGGCGCAGTACAAGGTCGATCTGTTATCATTGGCTTGCAAATTAAACGTGTTCTAACGGTTACAATTACCTTCAAATACACGCTGTAAACTGCTGACGTCAATTTACCAATTATGATAACTTATGCGTTTTTAGACCTAATATTGTTTAGGAGTAGTAGGCCCTCCTACTGCATTGTTCCTGTTTAGTTGTCGCCTCTAGTACCAACTTATACATAGTATTTTGAATTTTAGCTGACTGAATTTGTAAATTAATTGGACAAATACTGTTGCATTACTTGTATCAACTATTGTTTCCTAAAACCTAGTGAATTAGGTTTATCGGGAATTTGTGTTTTTTTTACCAAAGTAATGTTTACTGAGGGCAACTAATGTCATATAAATTAGATTGGTTAGCGGATTTAATACGGGAAATTGCCAAGGTAGAGTCTGTCCTAGCGGAGATCAAAACACGTTAATGTGAAGAAGCGGACACTTTCCTCAAGATTATACTTCTTATAGATAAAAAGGACATCGACAGCCATTAATATTATCTTCTAATGGAGTCGGTAGATGAGTCGCAAGGTCGCGTAGCCTGAGACTTTCTATCAGTGGCGGATTTAAGCAATTGCCGCCTGAGGGCTATTATGAAATTTGCCGCCCTCCCCCCCCACCACTATATAATCTTTGTCCTTTTCGCCGCCCAGGTTTACCCACATGTTACGGTATATATCTTGTTTGGTTATTTTGTGATACTATCTAAAGAAGTTACGAATTAATTGAATGAGTAAGTTTAAGAAATTTCTGTTATTTCCTAGATGACAAATCCAGTAAAATAATGTATAATTGACTTGATTCACATTAACACCGTTTAATATTCAATATAGCCTACTCCAATGACAGTCAGCCCTAGAGACAAATGTTGGTGTTAAAAGCAGTAAAGCAGTGCTAGTGATACTTTTAATAACATGAAAATCCTTCAACAAAGGCCTACAAATTATAGTTCATTAAAACATTAATTTTTACAACAACACATTGACTACTGAATTATAATAAATAACCAGTAAATAAGATATGATGACACTGTAGCCTTAAAATTCGTAATTCGGACCATTAGCCTCAAAATTCTGACTATTTTAATCCTTAATTAGCGCTTTTCCATACAGTTTTTCAGTAATGTTGTAATTTATACTTTATACAAATAATTGTTTATATGTTTTAGACGATCAAAATATAAAATTAATTGATGTAGGCCTAATCTTTATAAAACTCTACACATTTTCAAACACCTCTTCAAGTTTCACCTCCATGATGTTGTAAATCCAATGCATTAAAATATAATACCTACAGAAGTCACTATACTCCCTGTCAAATAACCTTCAAAAAGCGTGCCGTCGTATTTGGTATTTTGTCCTGTTGTGGTGTCAACTTGTTGATGGCACGGTGTCATTCAATGTACAAGGCGGCTTGTTTTCAACACTATTAAAATGGTGTTTTCATTTAACTCAAATCATAACTTTGCTTCGAAATAAATCAAGAAAATTACATATAAAATATGTCTTAAGAGACTTCAAATATCACAGTTTTTAATTTAATGAAATGGGAGATTTTGACACCGTTCCACCCAAAAAATATATATAGAGGTCTCGTCTGGAGTAAAAAACTGCAGCCTACATGCTGATCACCATTTTGACCCTCTGTCAACTGTGCTCCCATGGCAACTACCAATCAAATCCTCTCTTCACAAATTACGTTATTCTTTAAGATGACTAACATAATTTGATGAAAAAAAATGATGATTTGTTTAAAAAAATATCCACCAGAATGAACGATTATGTGTGGTAGCCTTTGATAGTAAGTATAAGATGGCTGAAATAACTTTCTTTGTTACCTTGAGTTTGAAAATGAGACAATATCATTGTAATCTAAATTTTATTATTGTCATCTCAAATTCGATTGTTGCAACATTTCTCATCCGTGTGCCTTGGTCATTATTGATATTGTGTAACAAATAATTGTAATGCTATGCGAATGTATGGGTAAACTTGGAAGTCCGTGAGTTGGACTATAGATAAGAATACCACAAGGAGTATGTTTAATCTATGGTTGGACGTAGTCATAGTGGCGTAGTGCCTGATTTAGTTCGTGGCTTGCCGCCCTTTATCTGTAGCGTAATCGTCTTGTCGCTAGTACGGATGAATGACAAATGCATTATGAGGAACTGCAGTGTGAGGGACTACAAGCGTTATACATTAGTCTCTGGTTACTACTTTTACCTTTAAAAGGGCGGCATACCGTCATTGTCATCCGTTTTCGTCAAAATGTTCCTCGTTTCAACATTTATTTTCTAAAAAAGTTATTAATTTTCTGTAAATTTGCCGCCCCTAAAAACTTGCCGCCCTGGGCTACAGCCCCTATAGTCCCCCCCTAAATCCGCCACTGCTTTCTATTACGCAATATTTACGATACTCTTTGACACTTTGGTAAAAAAACAACACTATATAACAACATTTGACTGCTCTATTATTCAAGAACGTACACAAAAGTTACGTATGGAAAACAAAGCTATCTTACCGAAGCAGGTTATATTTAGGCAGGGCGGTAACAGGGGGGGGGGGGGTAAAGGGGGACAGTTGTACTGGGCTCTGAGCTCAAAGGGGCCCCAGAGCCCCGTCAGGGGCTCACTAATTTTCCGTAAAATATTTGTTTAATAATAAAAATAAAATTTTATTTAGCATTGTTAAACAAACATTTTAAACCAACCAAAGATAGCAAGAGTTACTTTTAACCACAACAAAATTTTAAACTGAGTTAATTCCAGTGGCAGTGACCGGTGTTACTGTTAGCAGAAGCATTGGTTCATTTATTCTACCTCGTTGGTTTCCATAAGGTCACCGCTGAATTTGTGAGGTTGTTATGACAGTTCTAGGATAGGGTCGCAGCAATCGTTCTGATGCACTACTGTGGTTAAGGCTACTGTCATTAAACTTTTAAGTAGGCCTACTTGTGTTACTCACTTCGTTCATTTAATAATGCATGTGATATTCCCTGTTTATTCAGTTAAAACACAATAGGCTACGACATTAACTGCTACTTTGCACTTACCTCAGCTGGTTAATTAACTTTGCGTTTAAATAAAATCTGACAGTACTACTTCAGAACACTTGTATGTCGAAAAATTACTAAGAACAACTTTTTATTTTGATTATCTCAATACTTACAACTAATATATTGAGGAACAATAATGTTATGCATTACATTTTATTAAAAAGAAAAACATGCTGAAGCATATTCCAAAAATCCTAATGAACTTTTAAGGGATTTGGTGTTCAATTTTAAGGGGTTAATGGGGGGGAGGAATGGAAGTAATATCAAGAGGGCCCCATGGGCCCATCAGTTCCGGGCCCTATCATTTCTGTTACCGTCCCTGTATTTAGGGCTCGACAAATGCATTAACTGTCTAACTTATCAACTTATGTCACTAAGACTAAGAGCCTCCTTCACTGGAAGTTTCCGGACGCCATCTTGAGTTTTGTTCCACAAGACCAATGTTAACTTTGTCTCTGTTACTTCTCCTCTCTCGATCGCCACACACAAACAGTTAGGGGTAAAAGTAAAGTTGTGGTGGTTCTCAAGGTGGTTCGATTTTTACAATTTTGTCATTCTGAGTTTTTTTTAAGTAATTTAATTTTGAATTGTATTACTATGCAGTTTCTCATTTATTTTTTAATACATTCAACAAAACTAAAATAATGCAATTCACTAGAAGACGACGAAACCTTTAAAATTAGCTCAAAAGAGGCAAGCCTCAAAAGGAGGAAAAAATTAACATCGGCCAATGGAACAACACTTCAATATGGCGTCCGGAACGTTCAGTGATAAAGACTAAGAGAGGATTGGAATTGGGTTTCAAATTGTTATTGTTTGGTACAAAGCTAAATCGTCACTTTACATTTTGTTTCCTTTTAAACAACTCGGACCACACAACTGCACACGAGTCTGATCTTTCCCTGCTCCGCGACAGGTGTTCAGTGTTCAGCACTAAACGACAATTAGGTTTTTAACCAGACGCTATTCACCGTGAAGTGTGAAGCGAGCGACACTCGACACAGCCACGACGACGTAGCGGAACGTATTCGAGGCGTCTCACATTACCAGAAGGTCTCGGGTTCAGGCCTCGACCGCGACCTCGCGACGCGACGCCCGGAAAACCTTCACTGTGCTACAGTCCTCGCCGACTCGCCAAGTCAAATGGAAATGTCCAGGTAGTTCCTCATCTAATCGTTTGTTTACCAAACATCCCCATGGTTCCTCAACAGGTTAAGGCCCGGACGCAACCCAATTCTTCAATAGTGCTGAAGGAAAATCCAAGGCGGGGAGGGCGGTGGTTTCCAGAGTTGATGGGGAGCAATGGAATGTTTTACTAATGACTACCTACATAAACTACAATTGTATTTTATGTAGTCATTGGTTTTACAGTCCGTCTTGAAATGACATAGAAAGTTTTACTACACCGCCAACTCCCATAAACAAGATTTAGGCTTGTAAATTTATAAAGTAATACTTTTGCTGATGATTCACTCATCATTTATAAAACTCGTAACACCCTACATTTGATAGGTAGGCATTAACGTAGACTAGTATAAGTTTAATGTCCCTTATCAAGTATCTATACTTATTTAATAGGCGAGCAGGTTTTTATGACAATCACTCCTCCTAAACTACCAAACCGATTTTCATGTTTTTAGTGTCGAAGTTGTGCAGGAAACTTTTTTTATAGAGAAATAATTTATGAGTGAGGTCCTAGGGCTCCTTAAAGTTGAGTTTTTTTCCCCATAAGCTTAACATTGGGAAATAACTATAAGTTTTAAGCAATCAGCTGGTTAGAGTAAACACAGTTCAGCAGGACATGTTGGCTTTGGAACGGTACCACTATATTTATACGGGAATGTCAGTATAATATTACGTTGTGATCGCGAGCGAAGCCGCGACAGGCTACTAGTATGTATTATTAAATTACAGAGTTTTTCTCTGACTCAGTGTAGGTTTAGGTATATCCGCACACACACTCCCTTTCGTGGGTGGTACACTCCCTCACCAAAGAGAATACTTAGAAAATTGACTCGTGTAAAATGTTCTTGAAATAGTAAGAACACATTAAATTCCTAATTCCAATTCACTCTCATATTATCAATAAGTAAACTAACTCAATTAAACACGTCATCCAAGTGCATTTATTTTGTATACAATTAATAACGCAGCAGCCCGGCAGATTTTAAAGGTTAAGACGGTTTCGCAAACGTCACTGCTCCAATATATTTGTTATTCTCTATTCGCACAGCTCCCACACTTCGCTGAACATTCGTAATCAACACGAACCTTCGGGCGGACTTGTGCACCGAATAGTGTTGGACCGCCTTTAACAATTTCAGTATGGTTATGTTAAAGAAAGAAAATCCACACAAGATAAGAGCAAGGAGGTAGCGTTGACACGCCTGTCAGTAGCCCACCTCAAACCACGTATAGCTGGGCGATTCGTCATGGCGGCGTAACTGGTTTGTGCCAAGGACAAACGACCTATGAATCTTAACCACCAGGTTTCATGGGGTCGTAAAGAGCTGACGAGATGTCAAGACGAAGATTGATTAAGATGCAACTCGAATGTTGATGACGAGGCCACAGGCCAAGGCGATTAAAAGTGGCCACCAAAGATTGTCGTGGGATTTACAATCTCAGAGACTTTAAGGTGGTCTCAGGTTTTACTACCTCTGTACAATTTGCGTTAAGATCTATCGAACCAGGTTGTTTTTAGCCGATGACCGAGTCGGTAGTATAGTGGTTAGAGTACTCGCCTCGAAATCCGAGGTTCGCCAGATCGATCCTGAGCAAAATATAAAAAAACCGGTTGACGGTTCGATATACTGGACCCAGCTGAATTATTTGTCATTGGTCTATTTAACTGATGATGCATCCCAATGACAGATTGCCCTTAGTAGTAACAAGACCAGAGTGTTTGGACTGTTCCTCCTCAAAACTTAAAACAATATCACTGGCAAGGATACAAAAAATTAGTCAGTGTACCAGTTAACAGAATAGTAGCATTTCAGGTGGCGATAGCATTTTTCACTTTAGCTCCGGCGCAGTGGAAATCTGACAGCTCCCAAACTTATCAGATTCCCGACAATTCGTTTTGAAAAGATAGATCATTAAAGAAGGATTCAAATGGAAATTTACCTAGGTAAATAACTCCAGGATCGTCATGATCCGAATGAGTGGTATTAATATAGATGTAATTGTAAAGGGAGGATTGACATGATATTGTATGATTAAGATGATTAATGACAAGACGAATGAGGTCCGAAAAACTGTGTCAGCCATGATAAAACCCAGTTTTAACAGCAATATTAGTTTAACCTTGAAAAGACAAGGTAATTTCAACACTATGGTTACTGTGCAGTTCCAGGTTTCACACATTTTCACATTTAGCTCACTTTCACGTATTTTAAAATACAGACTGAAATAACTAATTTTTACAAGAAACAAAATAGGAAGGAATCTAAAACAACAAAATTATGAAATATCTTACTTTCAATTACAGTCTAACAAACAATTTTTGTTTAAAACGAGAATGCGTGTTGCGTTTAATTCATTACTAATCAATGTACCTATGTATAGAACCTCCATTATCAAATCTCGGCCTAATTTTCCTATAACTCACTGAATATGCTTTATCTAATAAAGCGAAACCGTCCCATGCACTCTTGAGAAAACCATGAGTCTAACCATATAACCATATAATTGAATGAAGGGTATCGATGAGAGAGTTGGAGGAAAACATCTAAATCTTCGGATTTAACCTCCAATGCCATAAATTCAAAGTGTCAAATGGCATGTCGAAATTTAATCAGCTCTGTAAATTGATTTTACTTTATAACTGAAATCAGGTGAACAAGCAAAGGTGTTGGGAAAATCTAGTGTTAAATAAATATATCCTTACTAAACAGTGTTATTAGTGAATTTCCTTTGGAAAGTGAACTATTAGCATGACCCGCACGGTGAAACTTAAGCCCGGGACCACCATAGAAGTTCCTAACGTGACCCCCTGAACACGTTTTGGGGGGTCGTTCAAAATTATATATATATATATGTGTGTGTGTGTGTGTGTGTGTGTGTGTGTGTGTGTGTGTGTGTGTGTGTGTGTGTGTGTGTTTGCACTCTAGCGGTCGCATTTTTGTCCGATTTACTTCAAATTTGGTAGGGACGTTCCTTTCTGTAATCAGTTGGACAAGTTCGTTGGGCAAAACAATCGGAAAACTCTAAACCCCTTTTTTTGGGGATTAATCTTTCAAATTTCGAGTTTGAAATTTGATGTAAAATCAATGCATTTAAAAGATGGGAATTAGTGAGGCGAAAGTTTTAAGCCCTCTCTCGTCATTCTAGCATAAATATTTACCGAGTTATTAAAGAAAATGTGTATAGACTAAACACAGTACGTTGTCTTAAGGGGGTTTTAAACTAGAAAAGCCTGTTATTCCTTTGTTAGAGTACTTTTATCATCCCCAGCAACCTCACGCCTGCTTTCATGCCTGTCTGGACCTTCTCCTAACCTTATAATGCGCAAAATTGTATTCCCAGCTTTGCAAGAAAATGAAACCAGGAGTATCAGAACAGCCAAAAAATCAATGTTTTCAGATTTCAATAAAAATTGGACAAATTATATTTTACTCTCATTTTGAGTTTTACAAGTTGATATGTGGAAATTCACTTCCCTCACGTCAGCGTGCTGCGTGCGAACTCGTCATAATTTAAATTTGCTGAAATTTATAATACAAGGAAGTAAAATCAACTGGCGCTTGTATACCGGAAACGCAACGGTGACATATTTTCGCTGATGGAGCGAATGCCCGCACATTGATCTCTGCAAGTTGCATTGTTGGAATGGTGCAATCGTAAGCAACCATTGTTCCTGTAGCCGTAGCCTCTCTCGGGGCGGCTGAACGTGCTGCAACGTTGCCACATCTCACCGGCAACGATAGCACTCGAGACACGTGGATTAGGAGAAAAGTAATAAGGAAGTGTCAAATGGATTTCAGGGAGTGTGTTGAAAATGTATGAACGATTATGTTCTTTGTGCACCACCGAATGTAATTTTTCCCACTTGCGAGTCCCTCCAGTTTTTGGTAAGGTTTCAAACTGGTTCCTTTTCAACTAACTGTAGTCTAACATTTAACCATTGTACACCAACCATTAAGATACAATTGCACTGGGAAACTGACGCGTGAAACTGTTATTGCAACTGTTATTGCTAAGGTATATCTAGATACAAATTTATTAAATTACAAATTAATAAGCTTTCTTAGAGCATGTCTCAACTAAATTGTTCTTTCATTCCGGCATAAATTCGAGGTTGATCAAATCAAAATTCTTACTCAGTCCCAGGACTAACTTAAACTGGTCTATACCAGTTTTGAGGCTGACATTGGGGTACAGCAAATGAAGTTGTCATTACATATGGGAAGTATTTTGGCTGTCCATTATGACAAACTTCCCTTTCACCTTTGGTCCCTCCATTTGCAGCAGCTAGGGACAGAATCTCCGGGTTTAGTCCCCAATCCTGAGAATGGATAGTCCCTGGCTGCTGTACATGGATACCCTGTCAGTTGAGTTGACCAGCTGGAGGGCAGAATGCAGGTCCCCTGTTCGAGAGCCTCATCCCAGCTGTCACAGGGGCACGAGAGTTGGCCCTCTAAAGGGTTGATTTGGCTGCCGTCCCATCCCACCCTTTCCTTTCCTGCTATATCCTATCCTTCCGGTAACCTGCGCAATATTCCCGCTTGTGGAAGACGTGCCTAGCAGCAATGCTGAGGTTTCCTAATCCGCAACAATAATGATGATGAAGTCTTACTCAGATAAAAAATAAAAATACTTCTTATGGTCAAGGCTCTATAGAGATATTGGAAATAAATCTGAATAAAGCATCGGTTTTGGGAGAATTTGTATAAAATCATTCTTTTTTAGAAAATAGAGCAACATTCTATTAACTCAATGTTTTCTTAAATGGATAGAGACGATCAAGAGACGCCCTTTTTAAATACTGGTTTAAATGAGAAGCAGGACTTAAGTGGGTGTGTAATTAATTCAGCAACTCTCCAACCAAATTGAGCAACCTGGAAGGAAATCCATCATGTCCAGGGGCGTCACTATATTTAAGGGAACGAACTTCACTCAACATTTCAGTATTATCTGTTGGGTGTAAGAAAAGAGAGTTTATAATATAATTGCTAAACTTAACTTAATGCAATGTCCCAGCCCAACAGGATCTTTCGATCCATTTGTTCTAGTATAGTTATATTTGAAAAGAAAATACTTGAACAATTCACCCTATGGGGTTGTGTAACACTCTATGGGGTTATGTGTAACACTCTATGGGGTTATGTGTAACACTCTATGGGGTTATGTGTAACACTCTATGGGGTTATGTGTAACACTCTATGGGGTTATGTGTAACACTCTATGGGGTTTGTAACACTCTATGGGGTTATGTGTAACACTCTATGGGGTTATGTGTAACACTCTATGGAGTTGTGTAACACTCTATGGGGTTGTGTGTAACACTCTATGGGGTTGTGTAACACTATGGGGTTATGTGTAACACTATGGGGTTGTGTAACACTCTATGGGGTTATGTGTAACACTATGGGGTTATGTGTAACACTCTATGGGGTTATGTGTAACACTCTATGGGGTTTGTAACACTATGGGGTTATGTGTAACACTCTATGGGGTTGTATAACACTCTATGGAGTTGTGTAACACTATGGGGTTGTGTAACACTCTATGGGGTTATGTGTAACAATCTATGGGGTTATGTGTAACACTCTATGGGGTTATGTGTAACACTCTATGGGGTTATGTGTAACACTCTATGGGGTTATGTGTAACACTCTATGGGGTTGTGTAACACTCTATGGGGTTATGTGTAACACTCATGAAGGTAGTAATGATACCTCCATGGTAAAACTACCATAATTTTCAACAACTATTTGTTTAAAAGGTTTATAACTTTTGTTATGAATGAATTAATTGACAATGTTTCAGATTGCACTCGATCTATTACTACTGGTGTTAAGATGGGTCAAACAATAACATTTTTTAGCTTTAGCAGATAATTTCAAACATATACCTACTCTTCAATTCGAGTCCAAATCCTTTAAAAAAAATACATTTCAAGCATGTTTTCTCAAAGCCCTGCAAGAGGAGAATCCAGTTAGATTTTTTTATTAACACTTCTTTGAGAGAACATTTGATTTTACGGATAGATTAAAGAGTAGAGTACGTTACTTATTGCTAAATCTATGCCAATAAACGGCCATTGGTCCACTCGGACAGGCCGCGCCCAAAATTTCGGAGAGTAGTGAAATTTTAAATTGTTTAAGGCCGAAGCATTACTTTTTAATTTGTTGACCATTGCTGTGTCGAAAAGACATAGTTCATAAAATACAAGCGCATTCTCATCATAAATTATAGAGCAAAAATTAATAAACCTTATTGTTTACTTTGTCTCAGATAAGAATTAAAATATCTATGTAGACTACAGACCAATAATAAAATTTACGATTTATAAAAAACTTCAATTCCCAATTTAATCTGATTTCATTTGTCAATACATACACCTAAATAGGCATAGAGGTATATTTTATAATGCAAAGAATATTTGCTGTTTTGCTGGTCATTCTGAAATGTTAGAATTAATTGCAAAACTATTTTTCTAAGTAAGTTGTTATAGGTTCCTTCTTAATTTATGCCATTGGTCTAAAATGATTTGTTTTTGCAAAATATATTTTTCATTGATAAGTTTCTTGATTAGCTGGATTAATAAGCAGTGTTTCCCCCGTGTGGAGGGGAATAATTTCCCCCTTAAACCTTGAAATTAGAGCAATAAGAAAATAACTATAATAAACTCAGACAATCTCTTCCCCGTTTTCCCGCAAACACACCCCTGCGTTTTGCACGACGTGATGCGGTAGAAATGCAGTTATGCATGATAATATGCAGAAAAGATGAGATAGTTCATTCAAGAAGATTATCTATCAGCGTATTGTTGCACGACGTAGAAAACGCAACAATTGTTTGTTACAGTTCCCAGCTTGGCACCTGGGAAAGGCGAGAAACTACTTAAATTTCTCGTAAATAAAAGTAGACATTAACAAAAACAACCAAAACAAATGTTTTAAATTAAATAAGTGATTGTTGCTTTCTGTTGACAAAATTAGAATATAAAGGTACTAAGCCAAATATATGCGAAGTCATTCAAGAGCATACGCTAAACCAGATGCCAAGCATGTGACCCGAACTGTACATATTGCAAACATTAGTTTGTATCTGTCTCGTCTGTCTGCATTCTGCAATAATTATGTGTAAAACGATTTTAAGAAGTTTTAAAACATCGTTGTTTAAAATCGTTGTGTTAATAGAATAAGGGCCTATTATCTTCTGTAGTTTTATGCTTTTGCTGTGCTGTCGCGAATATCTAAAACCCACATTTACAATATTGAAACGTTTCTAGTCATTTAAGGGGAGTATTTTTCGATGAAAAATTACATTATAAAACTAGAATTCGTAGAAAATTATCACGTAAACAAGATTGTGTTTTACACCATTCTAATTCTCGCCTCGAAACCTTATGTAACCAAATCGAATCGGCTGAAGCCAGACGGAAATTACAGAGAAACAGATTCTGTAGATGGGGAGGGGTAAAGTGGGTCACAGCACAGCATAGCCCGAGCGAGAGAGGAAATCGATAACCACTGCTGTCGTCATCGGACCTGTCCCGCCCCAGCTGATAAGGACTAAGTGACTCCTACTGATAACAGCTGACACCAACAGTCCTTGCATTCCGTGTCGAAAGGCTTCCTGAATAAATCCTAAGAATTATTTTAGGTCTACACTCATTGTTTAGCTCCGGTATGACTGTTCAAAATAGTATAATTTTATATTTTTCATGGCATGAAAAGGAAGATTAGTTATTTATTGAAGGGTCAACATGGATTCGGGGTGTTTACAACAGAGTCCTGTCACCTATACAATATCTGTAACATCTGTAACGCGTGTTATGGAATTGACGCAGTAATCAAACACATGTCTAAAACGATCGCTTTTTGCATTAAGAACCAGGTGAAGAAAAACATTTGAATTCTAAAAACAAAGTATGGATCGGGGGAGGGGTTAATCGTATTGCTTGCAACTTATAATGTGGCTCTCGCAAGTGTGTGAGGGTTGACGGTTTACAGTAAAGATCATATAATTACATTATTATAAAACTATACTTAAACCCTAAACACTACAGTAATTTCTACAATGTGCCTGTACAACAATTCTGTTGCGTATAAAACGGACAAAGAGAATCCAATAAAAATCTGAGAGAATCCTTATAACAAATTAAGAGTGACAGTGTTTCAGCCCTCATGCGAACGCTTGTTGTTATGGCCCAGCGGCGCCGGCGCGTGGAATGCGGTTAAATTAAATTGCTGCAAAACAAAACGTCTTTGAGGCACTTTCGCTTGTGGGAGTGGCCGTCGGTCTTCGTGCCGGCCGGTCAGGCCTCCGCCTACACCTTCACCTTGAGAGACGAACGGACAAACATCTTGAACAGAGGGATTTTAAAACAAAGCGCGCAGTGGATGTTTAAGTCTAATCATCCGTTTATTAGCCTGTCTGTTTAGTTGGACTAGAAAATAGTTAATTTGGTGAAGTTGGGATGAATATTTTTTTCGGCGCGATATTCTAATCCTTACCCCAAGACTGTGTGGCTTTTTTTGCTACTTTATTTGCTGTAATGATCATTGACATGGATCAAGTAAACAAACGTAAATAAAACCGTTTTAATTTACAAATAAAATTGGTTTAACATCAGATTCGTTACTGCAGTCATCTACATTCTTTTGTAAGTTTATTGGGGGAAAACCCACAAAGCCATACATGAACACTTTATCCACCTCGGGGTTACATTAAACTTATCACTTAGGCTACTGTAGTTTAAACAAATAAAAAATCACTTACTTTCCTCTGCGCCTCGGCGGCAAATCCAGACTTGGTTGCTCGGTTGTTCGCCATTTCACACACTTTCACACTTACGCCTTCAACTTCAAGGGAAGACTGGCCGCAGAGCCGCCGAGCGATCCACCGCTCCACTCCAGCTGGGCGTCACGTGACCAAACTCTGGCTTCTCATTGGCTCCAAATGATGTCATCTCTCCCGCCACCGCGCGACTTGCCGCCGAACGACAAAAGGCCTTCCTTGACTATTGGAAACGCATTTGCATTTTACCACTTGAACCCAGGAGTGAAAGTAAATATTTGAGGTATTCTTTTCAATTAAAAAAACCTCTAAACGTAATAATAATATATTAACTGCAATATACAGTAACTGCAAAACAAAAATACAGTAATAAATATAGTAAAACCATGTAAAGTTCATATATATATGAACTTTACATGGTTTTACTATATTTATTACTGTATTTTTGGTTTGCAGTTACATATATATTTATCATTCGTTTTTATTCTTCAGAGCTATCAAACGCGTAAAAATTTAATTCGCGATAAAACCTATAATTTTTCCAGAGGCTCGTCATGAACTCGACATCCGAGTCAGATCTTTGGCATTTTAGTCGAGATTTGATTTTAATTTCGGTTTTCAGATTATTTAATACCATCAGGGACTTTGTATATAGGAACATGATGACACCAGCCTAATGGTAGTCTATAGGCTAAATGCTCAAGCGTCTATATAGATGTCAAATTCAATAATGGTCCCGTTCCCTAGTGTCGAAGCATACGGTAATTTTATACTAACAGTTATATCCTTTATTTCAAGTTATATGTCACATAGTGTAAAGTGCACATACTATTGCGATTTTGATTGAATTTTATTGAATTTTTCAGTAGAACTAAATATTTAAAAACTTAATATAACAAGTCAAGTACGTATCTTGATATAACTTGGTATTAAAAATTTCAATTTTTGACTACATTTTTTTAAAACTCACTCGTTCAAAACCTAGAGCACACAAGAGCTTGGAAGATACCATGTTCTGCCTATGTTAAAACACCATTAGATGGTCACTGAAAAGTCGGAAAGGAAATGTTCTCAAAGTTTCTTCGTTTCTGAGACATACTAAGGGTGTCACAGTTAAGATGGAAACCATGTACAGGAGATAAGATGAGTAATAAGCTTTATAGAGCACAGCACATTCAATTGATTTAATTACAGACACCCAATTCTACAGGATGTCGAATTTGTATTTTATAATAGAGGGGAGAACGATTAATGTAAAAGACTATCCATGGAGTGACCAACATATCTTTAAAAGTTATGATGTGTTACTAAATTCTGTAGGCATTTTTAATCAAATCGCACCAAAAAGAAAGTATCGGTTTTCTAAATTTATAAGTATACGTACAACTCCTGTTTTCGGCTCATTGTTTAGAAGTTATAAAAAGCTATATGACCCACTTATATGAAGCCAGTCAAATGTTTATAATATTAGGTTAAACCTGTCCCTTCCTATATAGAAATATTAATATTTATAAGACTAACTTCGCACAACTTCCTTAGTAACGAAATTCAACAACCACTTCTGCCAACGAAAATTACGCAGAATCCGACAGCCTTCGGTTCGCAGTAAGTCCGGGACCACTCTGAGAGCCTGGGCGGTGAGAGTTCTTCAGGTGATGACGTCATCAATTACGTCACAACATTGCGCGCCAAACCACAACATAACGCGAGCATCCGGCGCACGCTCATCGCAAATGAAAAGTCTTCTCATAGCCCACTAAACTAAACTGTCATGCGCATGCGATTGCTCGTAATAGAGGTAAAGTTGGCGTGGCTGATCAAGAACGAAATAATTACTAAATCACTGTTTAAGACGTCAAAGCAACTTAAGGCTTATTTTAAGGCTAATATGATTAAACTACGAGTGCAGAATGTGTGTCATTTACATAGCCTTGTTACTGATGATGACTAGTGACTAAGACCGTTTTAAATCATAAATTCCAATGATAAATGACAATACTAGCATTGATGTCTATGAACTTAAACTATTGTAGGTAACAATAACAGAATCTCGCTGGTTTTGGCGCCCTCCAACATTGAAGGATGAAAAAACTGGCATATGCTGGCGCAGGATTATTCACTAGGATTTGAATCCTCATGAAAACATCAAAACCGACACTACACCTAAGTCAACGATAAAATCGACGCCGATGACACCGTCAGACCCTGACACTTTTAATGAGTTTGACTGTGCCCAACCTAGGCGCAAATGTACAGAAACCCCCGGTAACATCTCACAAATTCCCGGGATTGTCGCATTAGAATTAGACACTTTTCAACCCAAGACACTTTTAAATGTATCTGTGCCTGCACATATGTATACAAAAAGTAGGCGACTGTGTGGTCCTTGAAGACAACCTGTCTCAAAATGCTATACCTGATGGTCTTCATAATAATGCTTGCTACAGAGACCATTTTGCTCTGTTAAGGAATGCATGGAATAGCCGTGCTATAGTAACTACCGAATTTATTAAATTAGGGTTAAATTTTATATAAGTAATCTAAATAAATAAGGGTTTACTTATTAGTCATCTTGACAGGACACCGTACGGTTCAAGGGGTTTAGGTTTTCTGGCTTCCAGTATGTCTACACAAATATAGATCTGTATAACTTTCCTTAAAACGTATTTAATTATTTAATCTATATATAACCTAGACATGAACTCAGTGATTACGAGGGAACGCTAACATGTATTGAAAGTTGTACTTATATAGAGGTGTATTTATGGAGCCACATTTGCACTATTGCATTCATCTGCACTGCCTTAGATTCAGTTTCTAAACCATTTCAACGAAGCAAGAATTCAAGATAACAAAAAATAATTAGATTAAATTGTAAATTCTACAAAAACTAGAAAACTGAAATTAATGGCCTATAAAATTGTCGTAGTCCTCTACACACTCTAGTCCAAAAACGTCATGGTATAATTTGGTCCTTGAATGACGTCACGGTAAACTCCCGCTTGCAACAAGCAATAACCAGCTGCGATAAACACAGACATAGAGTATCAACAGCGGCGGAGCGGTTGTTGTTATGCACAGAGTAAACAACGCTGGATTCTCGATTGCTCGAATCTGTTCTGTTACACTGTGTTGACAGCCTTTTTTCACAAACCATAAACCGAACTTTTATTCTCGGCTGGTTCTAAACTCGGCTAGACGATGTTTTCTGCTCGGTGAAAATTATGAGTGTGTTTGTGCTGCATCATAACAGAACGTTATATTTACGACCTCCTTTTTGTCCAAAACCTTTAAGAATGTTGACATTTGGGATTCTCTATTCAGCCGTGGAGGGAGGAAGTGAACGCAGCACTGTGGTGGCAATGGAAAATGCCAAAAGTCGGATTAAGAGTTATGGTATTCTTTGTTATTTTGAAAACAATTTAACTTCAACTGTCAATATTACTAGATTATTTATATGTTAAATGAAAATACTCGCTGATTTTTAAATTCATCGAATGGCATCTGTTCCTTCGCTTTTTTGCACACTTTGTGCAACAGCAAATAGGTTCATGGGGGTAAACCTTTTAGTGGCTAACCAGTTGAGTTAAAACGAAAGAAACCTCAAGTTCAAGCTGTATGCATGTCGTTTGGCTCATATCAAATGTGCCATAGCCAATGAGTTAAAAGCAAGATCAATCGTCTGTTTTTTAACTGTTTTAACGAGTGATCTTGAAGCTTCTGATATTCGTAGGAAACATTGTACGAGGTTGTATTTGGGAAAATAACTATTACATGATGTAACAAGAGAAACTAGAAATCAGTTAAAGTTTTAAAATTGATTTTTAGCCTTATTGGGTTGTTTAATTGGTCTAATCTGGACTTTTTATAAATAAATAAGTTTGATACAACATATTAGCTCAGAGATATGTTTGACTGTAGTTTGACTTATTCCTATATATGTTAACACTCTTAAACTTTTTGAATGGAATAATAGGGAACAACACATGCAAGTTGGAAAACCAGCGTATTAATACCTATTTTAACAGGTTTTTTAGAAGTTAGCAAAATTTCCCAAATTAGAAAATATGAGTTACACGTTGGTTAAAGCCTAAAACTTGCTATGATGAGCTTTAAGCTTAGATTCTAAAAGGTGTTATTTTGTTAATTTTTCATATCGCCTACATTGATTTTCTTTTCTTACAACTGTAGACCAAATATTATTCCAATCGTAAAACGTCAATCTTCCTCTTACGCTTTGTATAAAAGCCACTTCGATCTTAGCCAACAAGCCGAGAAGCGATAATAAGTTTATGACTGGCCAAAAAATACACAATCCAGTATTTTAAAATAGTACAATTACGATGATACTCATGATAACCATTGCGAACACGTGTGGGAAAGAACAAGAGGCGCCGGCAAGTGGTACATGGACGACCATGTACCTGGAATGCCGGCGACTTGCACTTTCTAACTTGTTGCCTTATTTGTAAAATGCATCACCTTAACCCAGATCCAGGAGGCGTGGCCTTCCTCTATAAAGTATCTCTGGAGCCAATGTGTATTTCCTATTTCGTCTTGTAGGGTTTTGTTGTTATATATCGTTTTCTCATTCTGGTGTGGTTCAGTTTCAATTAATTTTTGAAAGTGTTAGTCTATAAAGTACCTCTGTAGTCAATTTCTATTTCCTATTTCGTATTGTATGGTTTGGTTATACAGTATATCTAAATGATTTCTCATTCTGTTATATTTCAATTAATTTTTGAATAGGTTCGTCTATAAAATATCGTTACAGCCAATTTGGTTTCCTATTTCGTCTTGTAAGGTTTGTTTGTTATACAGTATATTGTTTACTCATTCTGGTGTGGTTCAGATTCAATTATTTTTTTAATATGTTCATCTATAAAGAATCTCTGGAGTCAAGATATATTTCGTAATTCGCCTTCAAAGGTTTGTTATATATATAACTATTTTCCATTCTGGTTTATCAACCTTTTAATTCCCTAAGGAAACTTTGGTGTGGCCATTGGTCAGCCACGTTCTTACCTCATGACCAATTTTGACGATTTGAGTTGTCAAATTAAAGATATTTTCCTCAAGATGTTTCAAAGTAATCGATTTCCCCCTCATTCAACATGATTCCACCCCACTGACCCTTGAAGTCCCCATGTTATGCCTTCTCTTATAAGAGACTAGCAGTTACACGCGGGCTTCGCCCCGTTTGAATTTATTCGATCAGATGCTGTTCCCTCTACACCAAAGCTCTGGAGTAAATGACCATCATGGTATACTCTGAATATGCAGTGGAAGAGCTCAGATGCGGCAATCATCTCACATGCTGATCCGTAAGTTGATGGTTTCAACATCTCGCGACGGTAGTGTTCAGGGCAGATGTAATTATCCCCTTTAACATCATGAGTTAAAATTTGGAATTTTGCCCAGTTAGTCGAAACATAGTTAACAATTTCCTCTCTTACTTGATCGCTGTAGAAATTATTTCCGTAAACTGAATAGCATATATAATGAAAGAGGCACGAACCATCTGGAGGCATGTGAATAACTCTAAACTGTGAGTCTGTTTGTCCAAATAGTGTTAATTTTGTATCCATGTCAAAAATTCAAAAAAATATATATAAAAGAAACCAATAAAAATAAAAATATTACTAAAATTGTGTATTCATGACAAAAACAAAATACACCCGTAGCAGCAAACCTGCGTACTCAGCGAATTTCCAATGCATATATATGTATCTTAATACCACATAAAGCCACATACCAAGTTTCATCAATATACATTCATAAATAAACGATTTATGACATTTTAATTATTCTCCATAAGAATAACATGGCGGCTGAGTATGCAGGTTTGCTGAAGCAAGGAACACGAAAAATGGAGTTTTATACAAATATCAATATAACTCATGAAGGTAAAGCCACATACCAAATTTCATTAATTTATTTTCATAATGAAGGGAGATAACACGTTACTTATTCTCCATAAGAATAACATGGGGCTGAGTACGCAGGTTTGCTGCTACGGGAGTCTTTGGTACAAATTTGTTTTTTTGAGCCAATATCAATGGTCCACAACCAGATGAAGCCGTATACCAAGTTTCGTCAGTATACGTTCATAAATAAGCGAGATATAAAATTGTTATTTTTCTCCATAAGAATAACATTAGACAACGTACTGTGTTTAGCACTTTCAATATCTCGGTAACCAATTGACGTAGAGAAATGATCAAAATACCAAATTGTGTGTTTTTTTAAGCTGAATGAAATGGAAAAAAATAAAATTTGACTATTTCCAAAATTACATGTAAAAAATTAAAAAAAACCATTTTTGGGGTACAAAACCCCCCCAAAATACCCCTTCGGATAGGCCGATCGGGCTGGTTTTCGAACTTAAAGTCATAAATGTTGCTTTACACGTTTATACCAAATTTCATCAAAATCGGATAATTTTTACGAGAGTTATCGTGCTCACGGACACATATATATATATATATATATATATACAGTTTCGAACGAATGGTGTTTTTGGGGTCTGGGGACCTCAAAACGAAAAGTTATCATGGTCCCGGGCCTAGGTCTTACCATGCCGACTACGGTAATAGCTTCTTCCCTATAGGGGAAATTCGCTAAAACTAAAATATCATAAAATTCAATAAATTAGCTTTTAACCTGTCACACCACAACACAAAATAAAAATCATAAACATAAACAAACCAATGAATAATAACAGCTGTTTGTAAAAAATTTTAAAGAAACAGGTGGTAATGTAGAGTTTGCAAGACACTCGCCCATTTTAACATTATTGGCTTACTCCAGTTCAAAAGAATTATAAATCAACGTTCTACCGTGGTTTTACTGTTTGTGTAAAATAGCAACAGCTGTTTACAATATTTTAAATTAGTCATCTGATATCATCAAAACAAATCTTTCTTCCATAAGAATAACATGGTAACTTTGAAGGTCTGTGGGGCGGAGCCCTTTGGAGATACCGGCGTGTAAACTGCTTAGTTGTCCTATTTAAGACCTAAAGAATCAGTGTACAAAATTTCAGCTCTCTACCTACATGGGAAGGTGGAGAATTCTTGATGAGTGAGTCAGTGAGGGCTTTGCCTTTCATAGGTATAGATAATAAACGTGTTATTTGGATCACGTGTGTTTGGTTTATTTTATTCAAATAAACAACTTTTAACTTTTATAAGAAACACTTCTAACTGCGGACGCGCAATGTGCTGTTTACCTATTCTGGACTGATTTTCACTTTAAGATAGCGAGTTGCGCGATCCCCATGAGACGTGATACGGTACCGACTGTAGTTTCAATTAATTGTCGAACAGGTTTGTCTATAAAGTATCTTTTGAGCCAGTTCCTATTTCCTATTTCGTCTTGTAGGGTTTGGTTGTTATATATCTAATTGTTTCTTATTTTGGTGTGTTTCAATGAAGTAGAATTGTTTATGCGCAGCTGGCGCATTGAAACACCTGTTAGGAGTTAGTTTAACTTATCAGTGAAAAGTACCTTGAAAAATATGAAATAGCAATTTTGATGAATCATAGAGTTTATGCATAACAGCCTTATGACTGTCCCACACTTCTCGCAAACACGCCTGAACATTCGGCCGAACATTCCGTCCCGTGTTCCCGCATGTATTAAGAAGTTCGTGAAGCTCCCACACTTCTTGCGAATACTCCGAATTCGGGCATGTTCGCGAGAATTGTGGGACCGCCTTTACAACATAAAAAATTCAAATATTTTGATAGCGACTAGTCTATGCGTTACAAATTCAACTTAAACACGAATTTTGACCGTTTTAAATTGTGTTACTGTAAATGTTATCGCATTATATGCTGTGCAAGAGTTAAATCATATTGAATCCATAAATCATTCCCACTTCAAAGCAAGCGCAGACCAATAAAAACTAAAGATTACCAACTAAAGTAACTTTTGACCTCTGCTTACAGTCTCATTAAAACTATTTTAGCTCCATATGCGAAAGATTTATGACTTGATCTCCCGTATAGAAAAATTTCCCGTACAAGCTTATTTTGTTGTTGTATAAGTTGTGATAGCAGATTTCTACATGAAATTTGTCAGTTTACTTTTTCACAGAAATTATAAACCCTGACTATAAATCAACTATTGCACCAAATAATTGTAAAACTTCTTTACCCTGCATCTTGAAAAACAGTAATTTATAATTCATTTGTATAACATATTAACAAATTGTTATTCACGTTTTTGCTACTTTAAAAACCCTGTAACTGAACTTTTTCGATGAAAGTTATCATGGATGAAAGATAATTCGCCGTTCGTGTTGTGTTTGTGGTACGTCAACGGCGCTCGAACCCCGTTTTTTTGCACAGTTGTGTTTGCTGCATTCTATACTGAACTTTCTGGACAAAAGTTTTATATTGACAATTGAACATACATCTGTTACCTTTGCATGAAACCTTTGCAGTGGAACCCTGGAGGGTTTTAGAATCAGGAATATGCCTTGTTCTGGTGAATTAATTCTTCGTACGTAATCAAATTACAATAATTGGATTGAGTGAAACGAAATCCTTATACATAACTTTACTGCTTACAGTGGTAAGAGAATCAACTCGAACTGGCGTGTCTTTGTCATAAATAACTCAAAAACGCCTCTACAGATGCACTTCAAACTTTAGAGATAGATTCTATAGTACGAAATCTCGGTCAAGTTCGTTATTGGGAATATTTGGTTAAGTAATAATAAAATTATCTTTAAAACAAATCTGTTTTTTATCCCATAAGATTAACATTGGGAGCCATTTTGGTGGTACTTGAATCGTTGATATTTAGCCAACGTCTATGTTTCAACTATAGAGTAACGTAAGTCACAGTGCCATAGATTCACTACAGAACTGCAACTTAGTTATTCATGTTCATGTTGACTAGGAAAAAACTTCTTTTCGTAACTTGAAACACAAAAACTAAGTTTTAAATTTTATTAGCTTTTAAAAGTTGTATGTATATTTTATTTTATACTAATTAAAAGATGCATTATTATTTTAAATACTATTATAATAAATAACTTTATTGGCACCGTACTCTATGTAAAGAAATGCAGGCTGAGCGCTGCACTATTAATGGGACTTTGGCCAGTCCAGTCCAGACTCCAGACTCCAGACGACAGACAGAATTATAGAATTATAACCGAAAGTAAAGATGTCAACAAGAAAATTATTGAAGTGATTATACGCTAATATATGTAATTATTTACATTACAATTTCCACTCATTAAAAGTAGAAAGTCTTAATTTGTTAAAAATATTATTATCTTGCTTATAAAACTTACGGTAAGTTACCAAATAAAATTAATGTTTTGGTTTTTTATTTGGCGGTTATCACCAATGCAACTTTACAATATTACAATAATTAACATTTGTAAGAACAGAAAACAGAACAAACTATAGCTACCTACACATCGTGCTTTTAACTATGATGGTATGTTATTAAAACTTATGTGGCACATTACTTTTCACCATTTTCTGGGACTAGCCTATTTCCTTTCTGTCAGATTGAAAACTGAAGTTTAATATAAATTTATTTTCCTACAAAATGATAATTGCATTACCAGAACTTGTTTATTCAAACTCAATAAGGCAAACTCAATAAGTTTGGTCCTTTTTGGAGGTTAATATTTGTAAGGTATGCCTATCGACTTTAATTTTCTAGGCATAGTTTATGATGTCCATACACCACTGTTTTAATACAATTTTTGACTAAATTTCTTCATTTTTATCCAAAATAAACATTTTATAAATTTGTTCGGTAAGGTAAAACTTAGTCTCTGGATAATTGTGGCTTTTGGCATAAGTTCGTCGTAGGCCTACTTTTCGATTGAAAATGATCATTTTCATTGAACTAACCTCATGTAAATTTACCTCTAGAGTTTGGAAATCACATTTGTTTTTTCAGAAACAAGGGTAAAGTGATACAAATTTTAAATCTGAAATAGGCTTTGACTTGTTTAACTTACATTTAATTTACCCAGGCGAATCCAATATGGTTTCGATCTTACTCGGCTATACATTCATAAGTGGAACAAAATAAAGAACCAAATGAAATTGTTCGATAGGCTACGGTATATTAATTAGGTTGCTATTCTTAACACTGATTAATATTTATGTTATATAGCTTGGTGGAAACCTTATAATTTCATATATAAAGTTATCTTATTGGATTGAAGCGAAGCGAAAATCCTTATACCTCAGTCTAAAAATCTAATTCCTGATACGCTCTCCATTTCCACCGGTGGATGGATTGTCATGAAATTTTTAAGGTTAACGATTTGACGATTTAATGATTCTGATAAACTATACCGGAGATTGTCGAATTATTATTACATTTTAATAATTATTTTAACATTCTTCAGTAAGTTACCCTACCACTTTTGACATTAGTGGCACACCGTACACAGGCTCTTTAGAACAGTCAAAATTCTTTAGTTGCTGTCATCTTGATGTTTGTCGTTACTTTTTTGAGGTTACGATTACGAACTAGAAGTTTATTTTTTGATAATTTGTTCTAACATCTTGATCGAAAATCATAAACTATAAACGTGACGTTCTTCATGCTCAATAATAATATTTTAATTTACATTGTAAGAATACCGGTAATCAAATGTAAACCTTCTGAGTTATGGATATGTTTCCATGGTAGTTTCATACATATCTGTCAATAAGACTGTGGTTTGTTTAGTTGGATTTAACACGATAAAAGTGACATCGGCGAGAATGAGAACATTATTCCATTACTGGTTAAATAATCTGTGGGAATAACTTTAGACCTGATGTTTTGGTATAGGCCTATAGCCTACAGTTTTATTCATAAGTAACATGTAGCCTATATAAGAAAGATGTGACTAAAAACAAACTTCTGATGCTGTCAATATACATGACATACTGTCTACAACTTTTTAATAATATATGAAGATTAAATGGTATTCTTTAAGACTAAGTTACCATACCTATTTAACTTTCATATAATGTAGATACGGTAGGCCAATGCTATTGTTTGTCAACCATCACATTCTAATTTTAGCCTTGCTGTAAGTATCCATATATAGGCCTTGGTTGTCTATTAGGGAGGATTTTATAAGAGGACTAGCTTAGCCTATATTTGGGATTTACAAAATCTCACATATGTCCACTCGCTTTTTGTGAGAAGTTTGCTGAGGTAAGCTGTAGACCTCCTTGGAATGGCCAAACACTAAAATGAATCCGACAGACCACACCACCTCATACACCTTACCTAACCCAAGGTATCTACTTAACGTGATAAGGACCCAGTGCCGTCCTTAGGGCGGCGCGACAGATGCAGCCGCACAAGAGCCTCGCGCCTACAAAGGCCTCGCACTTAGGGTTTTTTTTTCATGGAAGCTAGAGGCGTCATGGCCATGACTGGGATCAGAAATGTGGACTTTTGATGATTATCAATTGAGGAACTGAAGACAACGTACAAACAGTTAGTGGTATGTACATATTTTGCTAATATTGACAATATGTTTTAATTTAACGTCAAGTTCTGAAGTAGATGAATTAGCTGTGTATTTAGCCAATAGCGGGTGTATTTCTCAATGCAGCAAGCAAGTCTGTGTCAGGACTATATAGGGGCCATAATTTTATTTTGATATTAACGGAATGAGTTTCAGGTATTTTCCAGTTTATCCTAGCTATTTTTTTAGCAAATTTCCCCTATAGGGAATTAGCGAATTTCCCCTATAGGGAAGAAGCTATTACCGTAGTCGGCATGGTAAGACCTAGGCCCGGGACCATGATAACTTTTCGTTTTGAGGTCCCCAGATCCCAAAAACACCATTCGTTCGAAACTGTATATATATATATATATATATATATATATATATATATATATATATATATGTGTCCGTGAGCATGATAACTCTCGTAAAAATGATCCGATTTTGATGAAATTTAGTATAAACGTGTAAAGCAGCATTTATGACTTTAAGTTCGAAAACCAGCCATATCGCTCCATCCAAAGGGGTATTTTGGGGGGGTTTTGTACCCCAAAATTGGGTTTTTGGAATTTTTTACATATAATTTTTGAAAAAGTCAAATATTTGTTTTTACCATTGGATTCAGCTTAAAAAAACACACAATTTGGTATTTTTATCATTCCTCTACGTCAAATGGTTACAGAGATATTGAAAGTGCTAAACACAGTACGTTGTCCAATGTTATTCTTATGGAGAATAAGAAAAATTGTATATTTCACTTATTTATCAACTTTTCCTGATGAAACTTGGTATATTGCTTCATATCGTTGTGGTCTATTAATATTTGCACTAAAAACCATTTTCTGGCCGATAGCTCCTGTAGCAGCAAACCTGCGTACTCAGCCCCATGTTATTCTTATGGAGAATAAGCAACCTATTATCTCCCTTAATTATGAATATAAATTAATAAAACTTTGTATGTAGCTTTACCTACTTGAGTTATTTTGATGTTTGTATAAAACCTCATTTTTTGTGTTCCTTGCTTCAGCAAGCCTGCATACTCAGCCGCCATGTTATTCTTATGGAGAATGATAAAAATGTCATAAATCGTTTATTTATGAATGTATATTGATGAAACTTGGTTTGTGGATTTATGTGGTATTAAGATACATATATATGCATTGGAAATTCGCTGAGTATGCAGGTTTGCTGCTACGGGGGTATCTATATTTTAGAACCTAGGAATTGATTTTTTGCCAAAGTCAGTGACAAGAGTGACCTTCGATGTTGAAATGGTATTTTTTTTTTTTTACCACCCATCTTGTACAGTGTGTTAGGTTAGGTTATCTTATGTTGTTTTTAAATAACAAATCCTATCGTATCCAACGAGGTATATATCTATAGAGGTCTCGTCTGGGGTAAAAAACTGTGCTTACATGCTGACCGCCATTTTGACGCTCTATACCCTCCGATCTTCATGGCAACAAATATGTTAACCAATCAAATACCCTCTTCACAACTTATGTTAGTCTTTATTATTCTTTGGCTAGATGTTTTCCAGTGAGGTTTCACTTTTTTAACAAAAGTGACAAAGCTCTATAATTATTTAAACCGCGTTAATCTTATCCTGACCACCACAGTGTGTTAACAGTTTTAACTGTTGCATAATCATAACCGGTTGAAATAGAAAGTATTGGACCAATAACTTATTCATAGCCTATATTATTTTTTCTGAAAGATTTTTCCTGCAGCATTCACAAATAAGGTTCAGTGTTTATCAGAAACTTTTCATTCGGGTACACATTCATAAATGATGGAGCGATCATATAAAATACCCCCGTAGCAGCAAACCTGCATACTCAGCGAATTTCCGATGCATATATATGTATCTTAATACCACATATATCCACATACCAAGTTTCATCAATATACATTCATAAATAAACGATTTATAAGAAATTTTAATTATTCTACATAAGAATAACATGACGGCTGAGTATGCAGGGTTGCTGAAGCAAGGAACACAAAAAACGGGGTTTTATACAAATATCAATATAAGTCGAGAAGGTAAAGCCACATACCAAATTTTATTAATTTATTTTCATAATTAAGGGAGATAACACGTTACTTATTCTCTATAAGAATAACATGGGGCTGAGTACGCAGGTTTGCTGCTACGGGAACTATCAGCCAAAAAGTGTTTTTAGTGCAAATATCAATAGACCACAGCGATATGAAGCAATATACCAAGTTTCATCAGGATAAGTTGATAAATAAGCGAGATATACAATTTTTCTTATTCTCCATTAGAATAACATTGGACAACGTACTGTGTTTAGCACTTTCAATATCTCTGTAACCATTTGACATAGAGAAATGTTCAAAACACCAAATCGTGCGTCTTTTTAAGCTGATTCTAAAAAAAACTAAAATTTGACGTTTTCCTAAATGATATGTAAAAAACGCAAAACCCCCATTTTTGGGGTACAAAACCCCCCCAAAATACCCCTTCGGTTAGGTCAATCTGTCTGGTTTTCGAACTTTAAGTCATAAATGCTGCTTTACACGATTATACCAAATTTCATCAAAATCGGATAATTTTTACGAGAGTTATCATGCTCACGGACACATATATATATATTATGAACGAATGGTGTTTTTGGGGTCTGGGGACCTCAAAACGAAAAGTTATCATGGTCCCGGGCCTAGATCTTACCATGCCGACTACGGTAATAGCTTCTTCCCTATAGGGGAAATTCGCTAAAACAAAATGAAATTGTTCGATACGGTATAGCTATTATTTAGGTTATTCGGTTATGGGTACTTTGGTATTATACGGATGCCACTATTTTTGGAGGTTAATTTTTACCGAATACAAAGGATAACAACATAATTCGAAAAAACGTACTTTTATTGACTTACTGTAAAAATTTTACATCATTCTGATGAGCGGTCTTTGTGTTGTGCCTCCCAAAAGGCAGCGATGTCCGCTAGGATCGTGTTGAATGCGTCGCCGCCGCTAGCAGCCACACCCGATCGCCACATGTACTCCGCCAAATATACAGCGCGCTGCGGCAGTTATGTTAGGATGGGTTATCATAAAAATACGTACGGTTTCCTCTTCATTTCGAGGTAAATCCCACACCAAAAGAACGTCACTCATTATGAAAACAAATGTAACGTAGTGCACGGCAATAAATCACTCATGACACTGACCCAGATACAGGCGGTGACAGGTGATGCGCGCGCTCCGGTCAACGACCTGTCCTTGGCCTATTTGGAGGGGGTTTGGCGGCCGGAAGTATGACTCATCAGGTATCATTCGATTTGTAACGAAACAAGAAATTCCTACAATCATTTTTATGATAACCCATCTTAACTTAACTGCCGCAGCGCGCTGTATAAGGGTGGCATCCGTATAATACCAAAGTACCCGGTTATGTTCGGTCTCAAAGATGTGGAAGATATTGTCTGGAAATTTTTACAGGTAAGAAACGTTGATTCCAATAATACTTAAATATGTATTCTCGGGAGCAACCTTTTAACAGACCTATGGAAATCGTATGTTTTTTTACATGCTGCTGTAATACCAGAAAGTTATTTCCTAGAAACCATTTAAATTTGTTTGTTTTTTAGTTTTATGTTTTGTAAATCAATTATTTTGTTTATGCAGGTAAGGTTTATTTCATTTTTATTTTAAGTTTATTTGAAAAAGAAACTAAAAAACAAATATTACGTAATAACTAACATACAGATGATAAAATATTTTACAGTCGATCTAATCAATATATCGATAAATTTATTCGGCTTTGTGTATTGTTCCGTTTATGAAAGTGTACCCTTCCGTTCTCATGGAATTTTTAAGTTCACACCACCCTGCATTAGTCAAGAGAATCCTCTCTCCAATCTGGTGTGTTTATCCGTGACGGGTAATTTTGGCTATTTAACAAACGTTAATAGGCTATACTTATTCTTAACCATCTAATGAAAGAAAATATTCGGATCCTTTCCTTTAACCCTTTCAGTGCTAAGCTTCTGAAAGGAGTAGTTGAATTTCTGATGTTTTGTTAATTTTTTAAATATCTTGAACGCCTGAACAGTTAAAATTAATAAAAACATGCTTCCGATGAACACACACACACAGTAAAGGATAGGTAAAAAGTTGTAAAACACCTGATCATATGTGCAAATCACAAAGAATCCACCCATCCCGTCAGCTTGGGCCTGAGCCTTCCACCGTTTGCTTAAGATCTGCCCTCCCCCTCAACTCTGCCACAGACAGGTGAACTCACCATGAGTTGCACATAAAAACCACCGGCTGTGACGGGATTCGAACCCTCGATCCAAGTGTTACCCCCGGCCGGGAAGGTAACGCCTTAGACCGCACAGCCACTGGTCAGGCTAGCAGCTGCAGTGGATCAGTTGGTATTATAGAGACTAGGCGCTGGACGAGGTAGTTCAATTCGTGTCTACCAGGTTTCACCACATGTCAGACTCAGACTGCAGACTGAGCGCCTAACGGTACAATCGCTTATGAAGCAGTAACAGTGTTTATTGATAATGGATTCAAAAGCTGATATATCGGTCCACAGCATTGAAAGGGTTAATACCATGACTTTTTGGGTTTTTAATTTTGTTAAATGCACTAGATACCACCGACGAAAAAAAATTAATGTACCCTATGTTTATTTTGTAGTACATAGGCCCTATTCAATATCTAAACATAAAACGTAACCAAACTTAATTAACATAAACTAAATTATTGGGGTTTTTTAAAGATTAAGTAAAAAATGCCCGACTGGAATACTCATAGGCCTATTTAGTTCTGATAGCACATTCAAACCTAACCTAATTAGGGGTAAAAATCAAATGGAAATAAATTCTGGTGTGTGGTTGGTGGGTTTGACATTTGTGCTTATTACGTGAAGTAACGTTGAGTTCGGTAAGGTATTTAACATAGGTCTAAGCACTCATACACAAAATTCAGGGTTGTGCACTCATACACACTTCCCACCAACCAACCATGCCTGTAAATTGTTTTGAAAACTCCAAAATAACTAAATCAACACAGGCTATATTACAAATCGTTTGGTGTACATACAAACCAAAGTAACGTTTTACAATTACTGTAAAACATAATTAAAATAAAGGAACACAATCCGATTTGACTCTGGGGCCATACCTGAGCTACCACGACATACCGTGAACGCTAAAAGTTACATCTCAAGAAGCAATTCATGCAACTTCTGAATTGGCAACATTGATGGTGGAGCTTTGATGTCCGAATACTTCTGGCCGCTGAGCGTGTGGAGCAGATATCGATAAGCATTGTTAAGATAAGACCCCAGGAATTTCAGAGAAACAGGGAAAAAGAGAATGTACGTTAACAGGTGCGCGGAATATTTTCTTTAGTTGTAAAAAATATTTTGAATGGTAGCAAATAAACAGAAAGCCAAAAAGCTTGTGCTGGTAAATTAGCGGTAAAGATCCAAATATTCATTTGATAGTTGTTAGTACTGTAATACACTTGTAATCTAAATGAATTGAAAATACAGTATAAACTCTGTTTACTGACTTAACTGGATTGATTAGAGGTGTATAGTATCTAAAGGCCTATATGCTGATGACTGATGACATTTTTAACATGGATACCAATACACCATTCCTTGAGAGGAATAAGGAGTAGTGATGTGCAATATATGGTCACATTTCGTGATATGACTGAAGTGGTATCGCGTCACTGTTGAGACGTGTATCATTAGAAGGGTATTTCTTGTATTGTATCGTCGTTTTCATATTGTGTCATTTGAGTTTCAATGATTTCCTCTTATGAACAAATTAAAAGTCCCCAAATTTGGAGCAGCAACGTTAGACTAGCTATAGTTTCCATTTTTAAAACCCTGTTGCCACAAGGGCGAAAAAGTAAGCTTAATTTCCCAACACAATGTAAGTCTGCTCTGGGGAACGCATTTGGCACAATGAACTGTTGCCTACAGTACTGTAGCATGTTTTTTGGGTACAGTTCCGCAGACGTACCTACGATATATTATCGAATGGAAATATATATTGATTATAAATATCGATATAATATCAAATGCAACTATCGATCGATTATAAATATTGATTGAAATTCGGTCACTACACAACAGATTAAACTTCTTTACAAACCAGGGTACACTTTTTGTACTGATTTTAAGAAGTGTTCAAATGGATCTTCATTAGAAAATAAGACTTCCCTACGATAAAGGTACTCGCATAAGTTATTTGCCAAATCGTCAGATTCTATACCACTTTTTAGAGACCTTTTCAAGCTCCTCCACAAATATATTTACAAAGAAAACGCAGATTAATTATTTTGAAGTACATTTATACTTAAACTACGAATATTATCACTTGTAGAGAACATTTTAGTTCACTTACCAAGGAAAGGAAATAACATAAACAAATAAAGCAAACAAATTATATTTCAAAACAGATGATTTAATACGTTATAAATATTGTTGGAAATAGCGATAACAACCATTAATTCGATCGCTAATAAATACCAAATTCCAAACGATATTTATAATCGATAGATATTTTCATTTGATAATACATCGTTGGTACGTTTGCGGAACTGTACCCCAGGAAATCAGTAAACTTCAAATTATACAATATGTCAAAGATGATACAGTATGAATGACACACGTCTTGCAATATGATAACTATATTAAAAGAATAAAACCAATCGCTTACGAACCGGTATATTAAATCCAATAACAGTATTCAGGATATTTCATTGAAGCATAACCTGTTTTATTAATAGTTGTGTATTTTGTTGGAAATATAAACTTGAAAACGACTTCGCACGCAGCACGCTGACGTGAGGGAAGTGAATTTCCTCATCCAAACCTTTTAAAACTCAAAGCCAGTGTAAAAACATTAATTTATTCCAATTTTATTGAAATCTGAAAACATTGATTTTTTGGCTGTGTTCTGATGCTCCTGGTTTCATTTACCTGCAATGCTAGGAATACAATTTTGCGCATTATAAGTTTAGGAGAAGGTCCAGTCAGGCTTGAAAGTAGGCGCGAGGTTGCTGGGGATGATACAAATACACCAACAAATAATAACATGCTTTTCTAATGTAAAAACCCCATAAGACTAAACATACTGTGTTTAGCCGATAAACATTTTCTTTAATAACTCGGTAAATATTTATGCTAGGATGACAAGAGAGGGCTTAAAACTTTCGCTTTACTAATTCCCATATTAATATAAGCATTAATTTTACGTCCGGAGCTTTTCTGACCCTTTTTGGGCCCAAAAACTTGAAATTTGAAAGAATAATCCCTTTAAAAGGGGGTTAGAGTTTTCCGATTGTTTTGCCCAACGAACTTGTCCAACTGATTATAGAAAGGAACATCCCTACCAAATTTGAAGTAAATTGGACAAAAAAATGCGACCGCTAGAGTGCATACACACACACACACACACACACACACACACACATATATATATATATATATATATATATATATATATATATAATTTTGAACGACCCCCCAAAACGTGTTCAGGGGGGCACGTTAGGAACTTCTACGGCAGTCCCGGGCTTAAGTCTCACCGTGCGGGTCTTGCTAATAGTTCACTTTTCCTTAGGAAATTCACTAATTAATAAGGATATAACTATGTTTAGTTAATGGGTATTAAAAATTTATTTGTATGCCATCTTCACACTTTGGCCGAGTCTAGGCGAGCAACGATGAACGTGAGTCAGTGGATGTGTAACTTAGTCTGGCTCCGCTCATGTTATTCCAATTGATTATTTACAATGTTTAATTTCAATGCGAGTCGCTCACCTAATACATTTGGCTAGAGTGTGAAGTGTATTACTACTGAACTTGATACTATTTATTATTAATTGTGTGTGCGAACATTAATTCTTTTTAGCAGAGTGCAACTAATATTTTTCTGAAGATACCTTCGTAAAAATTAATTTGACAAAATGTTACACGGAAGTGATTCAGTAAGTTCCGGATGCTTAAAAGATGCAAAATACGGTCATATTCATTTTTTTTTAACTTTTTATGATATGGACACGGTAGTTATCGTGCATAAGACACTCCAGTTTGAATCACTTCGTTAGCAATAGAAGCATTGAAGTCAGGTATGAGATCTTCCTTACTTTGTGAGCTCATCTGATTACAGTAGACACCCTCTTAACCATCCTCACTTTAACCTTCCATCGTATCAACCGCCTTTTTATTTCCAGGAAATAAGTTAACTCACATCTGCCGCCGCAGCTGTATTCCTGATACTGCACCGGAAAAAAAGATCAGATCAGAAATCGATCATATGTTTCCATAGTTAGCAAGTATTCCAAAGTTGCATCTTGGTACCTGTTTTTATACCCTTTTTTTAACTGACGTTTGACTTTTATAATTTTAGTGCTTAATATGACAAATTATCCAAACGTTATTCGCTTTAACCGACCTTTCAGTTATCCGACCCAGGGCTCAGTCCTATGGAGGGTGGTTAAGAGTGTGTCTTTTGTACTTTATTTTATTTGCATAGGCCTATTGGCAAGACTTGTTTGTAAATATATTTGTTATCAATTTAGTTGTACTACAACTTCCAATGAGACACCTTTTTTAGGTTATTTGAACATGTCTTTCTATGGTGGCGCTACCGATACATTCAAAATAAGTGAGAATCGCCCATTTATGTTATAATTTGTATGGTTTTGAATTCTTTATTTTACACATTTAATGGTAAAAGTATCTTCAACATGATAGCTCAGTTATTCGTTCCGATGATTTATTAAGGGAAATATGGCTTAACTACAAAAACAATCAACTATTAATATGGCTTAACTACAATTTGAAATAATATATGTCCAATCTTTAATGTTCATATTATAAGGGCCATTGGTAAATTATGTCACGCTATATTCAGCCCTTTTTGACCCCCTCCCGCCCTTTATCACCCTGTCACCCTGGTCATTTCCTCCCCTCACCCATGTCATGTCACACTTATTAATTTTTAAGTATTGGATTGTGGCGTACGGTATTTTGTCACTGTAACTGACGATTTTGCATGCTTTAACAGTTTCTACTGTCACGCAGCCCGTAACCCCCCCCCCCCCCCCCGGTAATTGGGTGAGCGATAATTAGAATATGGGAATAATAAATGCCTGTTGGGTGGGACTCTAAAAAAAAATCATTTGGAGTATGTCTGTCCATTCTGCTTTGAGTGCTTTAGCCATCATCCTACTGACCTTCGGCTTCATCAGTGCAGCAGTAGGTGCAAGATGGTAAACATAGCGTGAAGTACCAGTGGGGCGGGACCCCAAAGGATCTTTGGATTGAGGGAATGTGTATTTTGATTCTGGTGTATTATATATTTTTCTAACAAATTTCAGCACCATCAGTTCGGTGGTCATTGGTGTATAATGTTTGACATGGGTATATTTATTTATTTATTTAATTTTTATTCCATGGCAATGTTTAACAATGTTTTGGAATTTACAAAACAAAATATTAAATTTATGGGGGATTCATTAAACCAGGTATCGTATTCCAGTGGGGCAAAGTATTTATTATCAGGGGTAGGTTTATGTCTGACGTTAACCTCTCAGCTTTCTTTCTACTGAATTTTACCCCTCAGTCCAGTAGTAGCAGCAGTAGTAAGCTGGTTGGAATAGGTATTTTAAATTTCCAGAAGGCAGAGCCCTAAAACATTTGTAGAACATGATTAGACTTATGTTTGACTCTGATATATTAGGTACATTGCTACCGCTCAAGAGGATCCCTAATGACCATAGGATTTCCAAGCGAGTCCAGTGGGGCAAAGCACTAGGTTTTAAGTAAATGGCTATAAACCTTCCTAGGGTTACCTGGATCACTGTGCAATGTTTCACCGCAGTTCGATGTATGGTTAAGGAGCGCGTAAAGTAAAAAGAAACCAAAAGTAATTAGAGAGAGATTATGTTTTCCGTCTTGATTTGTTTTGACACTAAAAAATTTATACTATTTACATTACAGCTTGCTACCTAAATAAATAGACAGATTTTTACAACGTTTTATATTAGTTACCTGTAAAAAAACATAACAAAATGTTCTTTCATGTGATTAGCATGGTAACATTGAAATCCAGTGGGGCGAAGTCCTTTAGTTCTAGGTTTTTTATTAGTGGCTTCCCAGGGTTAACCTGAATGACCATGCAATGTTTCATCGAAATCGGATGAGTGGTTTAGGAGGAGGTAACAGATAAACATTCAGACGCAAACAGAGACTTCAATTTATATTATGAATATATTGATTTAATTTAAATATAAACATATATTTCTACTTCACAATAAAATATTTTAAAATTGTTCACTCAGAACTACTGATTTAAAATATAAAACAATAACACAATATTTCTACTTTTTTAGTATGCCATTTTTATTAAAATGCACGCTAATGGGCAATACTATATACAGATAAGACCCTACTGTAATATCAAAATATGATGTAGCTTTCTAAATTATTGCTACAAAGTGTAACTTCCTCTAAAGTGTATTATAAGATTTGGAAATTATTGTTGATGTCCTTTATAGACAACTGCATGATTTTATTATATTTATTTGATACATCATGTAAATTTTTATTACATCTCATTTTGTTTATTTTATGCTTTACTATGATACGTTTATGAATAATTCAAATACCCCTGTCGCAGCAAACCTGCGTACTCAGAGAATTTCCAATGCATGCATAATGCATATGTTTCTCACTACCACATAAAGCCACTTACCAAGTTTCATAAAAATGCATAAGTATATAAGTGATCAATGGCATTTTATTCATTCTCCATAAGAATAACATTAGGGCTGGGACGCAGGTTTGCTGCAAAAACAAGAAGAAATATGTTTTTGGGCAGTTATCAATATTACTCAACCAGGTAAAGTTACATACTAAGTTTAATTAATTTATGTTCATAATCAAAGGAGATAGACTTATTCTCCATAAGAATAACATTAGGGCTGAGTATGCAGGTTTGCTGCTACAGGGATAACAAAAAATCTTTTTTTGGTGCAAATATCAATATACCAATACAACGTGAAGCCACATACCAAGTTTCATCGATATACATTCATAAATAATGGAGATAACAAATTTTATTTATTCTCCATAAGGATAAACATTGGACAACGTACTATGTTTAGCACTTTTAATATCTCTACAACGGTTGGACGTAGCATCACAATTTAAACACCAAAATGATTGTTTTGTGGAGCTGAGTTGATTGCTCAAAGCAAATGTGAAGTTTCCATTAAAATTAACTGAGGAAAAGCCAAAAACCTTTTCCCCATAAGATTTACATGGGAGATTTTATGAGCAGGTATTTTGGATTTTTCTGCAATCACTTAACCTAGGTTAATGATTCAAAATACTATATTATTTGTTTTTTTAAGCTCTATAACATGGTCCAACCCAAAATTAAGTTTTTTAAAAACTTTAGGGTGAAAAATGAAAAAAAAAAAAACTGATTTTTGGAAAATTTAAAATCCCCAAAAACCCCTCTTCCCATAGTCTGTTTCTTCTGGTTTCCCAGTTTCAGGTTAACCCGGACACTTTTATTTATTTTTAGCGAATTTACCCTTTAGGGATTAGCGAATTTCTCCTATAGGGAAGAAGCTAATACCGTAGTCGTCATGGTAAGACCTACGCCCAGGACCATGATAACTTTTCATTTTGAGGTCCCCAGATGCCAAAAAACACCATTCTTTCAAAACTGTATATATATATATATATATATATATACTGTATATATATATATATATATATATATATATATATTTGTCCATGAGCACGATAACTCTCGTAAAAATAGTCTGATTTTGACGAAATTTGGGATAATTGTTTAAAGCAGCATTTATGACTTTAATTTAAAAAACCAGACAGATCGACCTATCCGAAGGGGTTTTTTTTTGGGGGGGGGTTTGTACCCTAAAAATAAGTTTTTTTAGTTTTTTACAAATAATCGTAGAAAAAGTCAAATTTTAGATTTTTCCATTGGAATCAGCTTAAAAATACGCACAATTTGGTGTTTTTATCATTGCTCTACGTCAAATGGTTACAGAGATATTGAAAGTACTACAGGCAGTACGTTGTCCGATTTTATTCTTACGCTAATATCAATATAACTCAACTAGGTGAAGTCATATACCAGATTTGATTAAATTATGTTCATAATTAAGGGAGACATGGCATTTAATTATTATCCATAATAATAACATGGGGCTGAGTACGTAGGTTTGCTGCTACGGGTGCCTTTGGCAAAAAATAATTTTTTGAGCAAATATCAATATACCACAACCAGATGAAGCCATATACCAAGTTTCGTCAGTATACGTTCATAAATAAGCGAGATATAAAATTTTTTTTTTCCTCCATAAGAATAACATTAGACAACGTACTTTGTTTAGCACTTTCAATATCTCGGTAACCAATTGACGTAGAGAAATGATGAAAATACCAAATTGTGTGTTTTTTAAGCTGAATCCAATGATAAAAACTAAAATTTGATTTTTTCAAAAATTACCTAAAAAATTCAAAAACCCATTTTTGGGGTACAAAACCCCCCAAAAATACCCCTTCGGATAGAGCGATCTGGCTGGTTTTCGAACTTAGTCATAAATGTTGCTTTACACGTTTATACCAAATTTCATCAAAATCGGATAATTTTTACGAGAGTTATCGTTCTCACGGACACACACATATATATATATATACATATATACATATATATATATATACCTCAAAATGAAAAGTTATCATAGTCCCGGGCCTAGGTCTTACCATGCCGACTACGGTAATAGCTTCTTCCCTATAGGGGAAATTCGCTAAAAAAGAGTTTGAGTTGCCATTCAAGTACTCTTTTTATTTCCAAAATGAGAGTTTACATTCAAGTAGCTTTTTATTTCTATAATCAACATATGTATATGCCTTTCAAGTATGTTTACAGCTGCTTGGTGTAACTAACTGAACTTAGATAAAATCAATACGAACTTTGAAGGCCTGTGGGGCAGAGCTCTTAGGTCAGATTAAAAATTGTCTTTTATAAGAACCTTGTCCTGACATAAACGAACTCAACAAGAAATAATTATTCAATTTGGTCCACTAATTCTCAAGTAATCGCGTGACCAAGGGAAATAGGGATCCATTTCAGTTAATTTCCCATATAGGGAAGAAGCTATTACCGTAGTCGGCATGGCCCATGACCATGATAACTTTTCATTTTGAGGTCCCCAGATGCCAAAAACACCATTCTTTCTAAAACTGTATATAGGCCTATATATATATATATATATATATATATATATATGTGTGTGTGTGTGTGTCCTTGAGCATGATAACTGTCGTAAAATTCATCCAATTTTGACAAAATTTGGTATAAACGTGTAAAGCAGCATTTATTAATTTAAGTTCGAAAACCAGACGGATTGACCTATCCGAAGAGGTATTTTGGGGGGGGGTTTGTATCCCAAAAGTGGGTTTTTTGAGCTTTTTACATATAATTGTTGAAAAAGTCAAATTTTAGTTTTTTTTCCATTGGAATCAGCTTAGAAAGGCACAATTTAGTGTTTTGATCATTGCTCTACGCCAAATGGTTACAGAGATATCGAAAGTGCTAAACCCAGTATGTTGTCCAATGTTATTCTTACGGAGAATAAGATAAATTGTATATCTCGCTTATTTATATACTTTTGCTGATGAAACTTGGTATATTACTTCATATCGTTTTGGTCTATTGATATTTGCACTAAAAAACATTTTTTCGGCCGATAGTTCCTGTAACAGCAAACCTGTGTACTCAGTCCCATGTCATTCTTATGGAGAATAAGTAACATGTTATCTCCCTTAATTATGAACATAAATTATTCACATTTGGTATGTGGCTTTACCTACTTGAGTTATATTGATATTTGTGTAAAACCCCATTTTTGGAGTTCCTTGCTTCAGCAAACCTGCACTCTCAGCCGCCATGTTATTCTTATGGAGAATAATTAAAATGTCATAAATCGTTTATTTATGAATGTATCTTGATGAAACTTGATATGTGGCTTTATGTGGCATTAAGATACATATTTATGCATTGGAAATTTGCTGAGTACGCAGGTTTGCTGCTACGGGGGTATTTATATATTAAGATGTATACAAAATCTTGGACCTTGACACAATGACTCGTGGATTCTAAGAAGTGGGTCAAAGAGTTTTAATTTCTTCCTAGATTATATTTAACATAAGATACTACTTTTCTTTTCTTTTTAAAATGAGGCAATTTATTCTTCTTAAAAACAAATTGAATGATTTAAGCCTTATTGTTTTTTAAGTTCTGCATTTATAGGTTGCCTATGTATTTGAACAACCGTATAAAGCTACAATAACAATGGGAGGCCTGGGGGGCACAGCCCCCCTCCCCCCAGTAAGGTTAATGTGTTACATTAAAACCTCTGGATTAGAGTTTAAAATATTTAGGCATTCAAAACCAATTGACTGATTTTAAAATGTATTGTTCATCAAGTTCTGTATTTATACTTATAGATTTTTACAGCAATATTAAGCTACAATAAAATAAATATCCTGATGGGTCCTCCAGTGGAACCAAAGTGTAAATAACTACTTTTAAACCACGTGCTCTCACTGATTGGGGACCTTTATTGCCGCCAACATATTACATTTTATATAAAAATCTTCAGCTAATATTATTATGAGGGCCTAGATGATACAGCCCTCAGTGAGACTGAGGGGTGAGTAACTACTTCATATGCACTTTGTCTGACTGATTGACAGGTTTCAGGCCTCATTGTTTGTCATGTTCTGGATTTGTATGTCATTGTCAAACTGCAGTTATAATGGAGGGCCCATGAGGTATATTGTCAATTGAAACATTTTATTTTTTATTTTACGCGATCACTCAATCCTTATACGCGATATAAGAGCGTACTCCTAGTTATAATAGTAGAATGGTAAATGATTTGTTAAGCAAGAACACACTGATCCAAACTTTTGAGTTAAATTTGTAAATAATCTGTTCTGAACAAAGAGTATGTGTTGCGTGTTTAAAACGGTCGTATGTTTTCATATTGGCATACTATTTTTTCAAAGTTCAGATAAGTTTTACTGCCGTGTAAACCCAGCAATGAGGGTCACACTGTCACACCGGCCTAAGGCAACCATCACGGGCCGATGACCGCAACAGAATGTCTGGGGCTTTGTTTACATGGACAAACACGGCCTTGTTATGGACCCGTGCGCTTGAAAGAACGGAGCCAATTGGCTTTCTAACGCCGGGGGATTTAAATTATTAAATACCCCCGTCGCAGAAAACCTGCATACTCAGCGAATTTCCAATGAATATATATGTCTTGGTAACACATTAAACCACTTTCCAGGATTCATAAGAAATATGTTCTCAAATAAGGGGTATTTAAATTATGAATTATTCTCCGTAAGAAAAACATTGAGGATGAGTACAAAGGTTTTCTGCAACAAGGAACATAAAATAATGGGTTTTTATGAAAATATCAATAGAACACATCTAAATGAAGTCACATACTAAGTTTCATTCATATACATTCATAAATAAGCAATATATAACATTTTAATTACTCTCCATAAGAAAAACATGCGGACCGAGTACCTAGGTTTTCTGCTACGGGAACAAAAGGAGAACAATTGTTTTGTTTTTTTGAGCCAACAACAATAAACCACAACCAGATGCAGCCATATAAAAATTTTCGTCAGTTTATGTTTATAAATAAATAAGCGTATAAATAAGCGAAATATATTTTTTTATTTTTCTCCATAAGAATAACAATAGACAACGTGCTGTGTTTAGCACTTTCAATATCTCAGTAACCAATTGACGTAGAGCAATGGCAAGAAAACCAAATTGTTTTTTTTAACTGAATTCAATGGTGAAAATTAAAATTTGATTTAAATAAAAATTACATGTGAAAACCCCCCAAAAAACATTTTTGGGGTACAAAACCCCCTTCGGATGGTGTTATTCGTCTGGTTTTCGAACTCGTTCAGTTAAATGGTATTTTACACACTTGTGCCAAATTTCATTAAGATCGGACATTTTTTATGAGAGTTATCGTGCTTACGGACACATGTATATATAAATACTGTATTTTTGAAACTCATAATAGCGATGGATTTGAATTTATTTTTTGATTTATTTGGACTTTACCTATCGCTTCTAGTGTTTAAAACTACACTACGTTTCGGGAGGTAAGGAAACTCCTCCCGTTATCAAGTGAACCCTACTTACATCTACATATCAAACTCTTACACCTAACTAACCTACATTTTTTTTGTTTTTTTTTTTTGATTATTTTTCTTTTACATTTTAATTTACACTAACACAAAGATAACAAATATATATACAAAAAATCAAATACATTACACTAACACAACATTTATATATACACCTAACTAACCTACATTTTTTAAATATTTTCCTTTACAATTTAATTTACACTAACATAAAGATAACAAATATATATAAAAAAATCCAATACAATACACTAACACAACATTTATATATACGAGCTGTGTCGTCACGTGCCCCTGTCGGTAGGTGGGGGTAACGGCTCTCCCCCCTCCACTGCTGCTAGCCACTAGTCTAGTGTGCGTTTGGTTGTGGATGGACGTGAGATTTAAGTTTCCCGTGCTTGCCCGTCAGCTTGGAGGCCACGACGCAGAACAGGTAATGTATTGTCAGTTTTCCATTTGTTCGTATATATAAATGTTGTGTTAGTGTATTGTATTGGATTTTTTTATATATATTTGTTATCTTTATGTTAGTGTAAATTAAATTGTAAAGGAAAATATTAAAAAAATTTAGGTTAGTTAGGTGTATATATAAATGTTGTGTTAGTGTAATGTATTTGATTTTTTGTATATATATTTGTTATCTTTGTGTTAGTGTAAATTAAAATGTAAAAGAAAAATAATCAAAAAAAAAACAAAAAAAATGTAGGTTAGTTAGGTGTAAGAGTTTGATATGTAGATAGATGTAAGTAGGGTTCACTTGATAACGGGAGGAGTTTCCTTACCTCCCAAAACGTAGTGTAGTTTTAAACACTAGAAGCGATAGGTAAAGTCCAAATAAATCAAAAAATAAATATATATAAATAAATATATATATACATATATAACAAATTGGAATTGTGTTTTTGGCATCTGGGGACCTCAAAATGAAAAGTTATGATGGACTTGGGTTTAAGTCTTACCATGCCACCTACGGTAATATCTTCTTCCCTATAGGGGTAATTCGCTAAAAAAGGAAAAGGCTACATAAATACTCTACCTTTTATAATACACTAAGGTTATTTTTCTAAATAGAAAACCTCCGTTATCTGTTAAATGATTTGAGCAATTGAGGTGTCAAAAATTGCTTCTACAGTATTATATATCCGTAGTTCTGCAAAGTGGGTTTATCCGTATTTCTACAAAGTAGGTTTACATTTTTGATACTCCAATTTTGAATAACGTTGGGCTGCCCTCAAAGTTCGTGTGTGCCTACAAGGATAAAATGTAAATAAATTGTAATTAAATTACAATCGATAAAAATGATAATTCAATAAAACACAGTTTTACAGCACCAAAACATACTGACATACTGTAACCGAAAATCCTAGCTTATGAACAAATGCTCGGTTTCAATCAACAGGTCCAGTAGTAACTTACATTTTTAGTGAATTTCCTTTGGATAGTGAACTATTAGCATGACCCGCACGGTGAAACTTAAACCCGGGACCACCATAGAAGTTCCTAACGTGACCCCCTGAACACGATTTGGGGGGTCGTTCAAAATGTTATATATACATGTGTGTGTGTGTGTGTGATTGCACTCTAGGGGTCGCATTTTTTGTCCGATTCACTTCAAAAATTTGGTAGGGACGTTCCTTTCTGTAATCAGTTAGACAAGTTCGTTGGCAAAACAATCGGAAAACCCTGAACCCTTTTTTTGGGGATTAATCTTTCAAATTTCGAGTTTTTGGGCCCAAAAAGGTCAGAGAAGTCCCAGATGTAAAATCAATGGATGTAAAAATATGGGGATTAGAGAGGCGAAAGTTTTAAGCCCTCTCTCATCATTCTAGCATAAATATTTACCGAGTCATTAAATAAAATGTGTATCGACTAAACACATTACGTTGTCTTATGGGGGTTTTACACTAGAAAAGGCTGTTATTCCTTTGTTAGAGTACTTTTGTCATCCCCAGCAACCTCACGCCTATTTTCAAGCCTGACTGGACCCTCTCCTAACCTTATATTGCGCAAAATTGTATTCCCAGCTTTGCAAGTAAATGAAACCAGGAGTATCAGAACAGCCAAAAAATCAATGTTTTCAGATTTCAATACAAATTGGACAAATGTATATTTTTACACTGATTTTGAGTTTTAAAAGTTGTTATGTGGAAATTCACTTCCCTCATGTCAGCGTGCTGCGTGCGAACTCGTTTGTACTAAAAGAGTTGATTGAAAAGGAATTATGTAACATCAAACTCAATCAAACGTACGGTGCAAGATAAAGGATTGAGTGGAGACCGAATTGTATTGTTAGTATTTTATATTCAAAGCTTTAGGCTAACGCTCCAATCCGCCCCACCAAAACTAATACAATTATTTTCGTTCTTCCACTAAAATGTACTTACTAAATACACTCATTCTTTCCGTAAGAGGATGAACAAATTCACTAAATATAGTGCATACTAATCATATTTTCTTTATTATAATTAAATAGTTGTTATTAGCCCGTCAAAAATGACGGGGTTCCAAAAAATGACGGGGTTAATTAGTCATCAAATAAATTTAGGGGCTTAACATTTTCTCTTTAAAAATATATATTTAATTCGCTAATTTTGAATTGCATGTAATAAAATGGGAATCCGCCGTGCAAAATTTAAAGGTGTTACTGTAATAAAGCCCCAATATATTGCATATTAAAATATTCTTTAGAACGTGTCAACGTTCAAAAAGTGTCTTTTTACGAAATACCCTTTACGCCTGCATGCAAAATACCCCAAAGAGGATTTTCAATGGTTTAGTAACTTTGATGTTAGTTTATGTTTGGATATTGAATCATATCCATTTTAGCGAAATTTTGTTTATAAACTGTAGTTACATTACATTTTTAAAAGTTTGTTCATTGAGGAAACAAATTAACGTTGGATAGCATTGGAACCGCTACTGTATTTCACATTCATTAACACACTCACAGTCGTCTGTTAGTCTGTCGGTCATTAACAACTCCCAATCCGTACCACCCTGTGTAATAGGATTCTCTTCGTTCATCCAATGAAAATGTACTACATTTAGCTGTATACTGAGTGGTTGAAAAGTCCTAGAACGCCTTATCATTGTTTTAACTATAACACTACAGATACAAGACTAATAGTTAACACAAGTATCAACACTACTCCGTAAAAATGTATTTTTTAAGCCTTTATATATTTTTCATTAAATCAAGGAAAGTCATAAATGGACCCTGGTTGAAGATTAAATTTAAGTCCTATTAGCGAGCCTTAAAAATGTTATTATTATATGAAGGTTTTTTCGAGGTCCGGTTTGTGGCAATACATACTAAGTACAACCTTTACAATTATGTATAATATGGTATATGCTTACTATAAAATTTGCAAGGCTTCCCTTGAAGTCTTTTAGACCTACCCCTTTATGTAATGCAAAACTTTTAATAGCTCGAAAAAGTACATTTTTTAGGAATAGTGTATATATAACAAACGTTATTTATTTATCTGTAATAGTTCAAACATATATTAAGGCGTTCCGGGACTTTAAAAAAACACTGTATATAGCTGTATGAAGCCCTACGATTGGTAAAACATATTTACCACATTAACTACATCTACAAACAACTCTCACGTCAGTACAACCCATATCAGGTGACGTCAGACCGATGTAGGCCTGCAGCATGAATCACACCAACTTTAATCAACAATAATGAACAGAATTATGGTAACTATTCCATACACCATCGGTTCTAGATTTGCTACACACGATCACTTCACACCATAATCATTCTCAAGCTGAAAAAATTACAAATTTTTCTCAACAAAGTATTTCACAGAAACGCTATAGAGCAAATCCCTGCATATCAACGAGATAGAGATAAGAGCCACGATTGGCTGGTCTTGAGGGCCATGTGCCATTGGCATGAGTCACTGCTGACATCATTGTTTGACTTGAATATTCGCGGGCCCCTCAGCCGAGCCGTTGCCGCAGCCTCTCAAAGCCGCCTTGTCAGGCTACAGTGCTACAGTCTCGGTTGGGAAACCATCCAACATCAAACACCCAGCGGTGAAATTGAGGGAGCATACACCTACAATTATTGTTTGGAATGGTTAATTTATAGAATAAGTTGTCTTTTAAGTTTATGTTCATTCTTGAAATACTACAAGGTACCATTTATAAATTACACCACTATATTAGCGAATTTTCCCTATAGGGAAGAAGCTATTACCGTAGGTGGCATGGTAAGACTTAAGCCCGAGACCATGATAACTTTTTGTTTTGAGGTCCCCAGATGCAAAAAACACTATTCGTTCAAATTTATATATATATATATATATACACAGTAGTGTGTGTGTGTGTGTGTGTGTGTGTGTCCGTTACCGCGATAACTTTTGAAAGAAACGCCCGATTTTGATGAAATTTGGCACAAATGTGTAGAGTAACATTTACGACTTTAGTTCGAAAACAAGATTGATCGGACTATGGGAAGGGGGTTTTATGGGGGTTTTAAATTTTCCAAAAATCAGTTTTTTGAATTTTTTCCCCTAAAATTAAAAAAAAAACTCAATTTTGGTTATAGCCATTTTATAGAATAAAAAAAAACAAATAATTTAGTATTTTGAATCATTAATCTAGGTTTAGTGGTTGTAGAGAATAGTCAAAAAACGCGTCCATAAAATTGTCCATGTTAATCTTATGGGAAAAAGGTTTTTGGATTTTCCTCAGATAATTTTACTTAAAACTTGACGTTTGCTGATACCAATCAGTTCAGCTCTACAAAACAATCATTTTGGTGTTTTAAGTGTTGTTCTACGTCCAACCGTTGCAGAGATATTCAAAGTGCTAAACACAGTACGTTGTCCAATGCTATGCTTAGGGAGAATAAATAAAATGTTATATCTCGATTATTTATGAATGTATATTGATAAAACTTGGTATGTGTCTTCGCGTAGTGCTGGTATATTGATATTTGCACACTAAATGGATTTTTTGTTGATTATCCCCATTGCAGCAAACCTGCATACTCGGCCCCATATTATTCATATGGAGAATAAGTCAAGTTTTATATCTCCCTTAGTTATGAACCTAAATTAATAAAACTTGGTATGTAGCTTCACCTGGTTGAGTTATATTGATAATTGCAAGAATACACATTTTTTCTTCCTCGTTACACCAAACCTGCGTACTCAGCTTTAATGATATTCTTAAGGAGAATAAATAAAATGCTATATATCACTTATTTATAAATGGATTTTTGTGAAACTTGGTAAGTAGCTCTTTGTAGTAATGAGACACATTTATATGCATTGGAAATTCGCTGAGTACGCAGGTTTGCTGCGACGGGTGTATTTATAAATGTTCTAGCCATCTTTAATGTTGTCATAATTCAGCTGCTCCTCCAATTCTGTCATCAAAATTGGTGTCATTTGCATGTAAAAAGTCTAAAGTAAATGAAGTCAAAATGCTTTGGATTTATTTTTTGTATTTACTTTGTAAATACTGGAATGTCAGTGAGGGTTTTTATTGCTTCGGTCCACCCCTGCCGTGCAGCGCAGTTCAAGGGTTTCAGGATTTCACTTTACACACACCTTTTCGTTAAAATATGTTATTAAAGAGGGGAAAATTACACTTTTGTATTTTATTAATTGTTTAGTTAAGTTGTAGGTTGTTTACATGTTTTAAAGAGACCATTTTCTAACTACGACATCTTAAGACAGAAACACAATTTTTAAATTATAAAATAGGGAATTAAAAAGTACAGTTCGGTGCTTGGTGCCTGGGAAAGGCGAGAAACAACTCAAATTTCTCGTAAATAAAAGCAGACGATAACGAAAACAACCAAAACGAACGTTTTAAAATTAAAAACCTTAATTTTGCTTTCTGTTGACAAAAGTATACTGTAACACTAGCGGTACTAAGCCAAGTAGAGCCAAGTAGAGTAAACTAGCTTCCAACAAATGTTGGCAGTACAATTTGCTATTTTTGATTGGCAGCAAATGTTTACATCAAACGTTAATGGGTTAAATGTTATCAACAAATTATTAGGGTTCTAATGAAGGTTGACAACTTTAGGACGCTCCGGTGTTTGCGGGCTATTGGAATATCTAGAGATCAACGAATATGTTGTTAATATGTCGTCACGATAAAACCTATGGCATAACACTGTGATTGTTCACAGAATTTTGAAATATAAATAAACTTTATTAATAAGCATTTAGTCTATTTGTAAAAATACTGGATTTTTACGGAAAAATACCAAAGGCCTGAATATTTGTATTATTTATTAACCGATTAAAACTACTGTAGTTTATTGTCAAGCTGTTTTGCTGATACGATGTTCTTCATAGGCTCAACATTTATCAGTATTTGGAATATTGGTTTCTGGTTTGGATTCAATTTTGGTTCCTTGATTGTCCCTGTGGTGATTTGACCATTAATAAAAACCCTTGCTCAAAAGAAGTAGGTATCAATTAGCCTAAAACAACACAATAAAATACATCTTTACTCATTCTTCACTTATGATTTAAATAGCTATTTAACTCGTCTTACATACTCGTGGTGATAATCTTCTATATTATTAAAAGAATTTCTTGATTTTTGTTCGGCGATTTTAGACCCCTAAAAATATTAATTTATATACGTATTTGGTATCAATCGAAATCTCTTACTCTCTAGATGTGCCTTTTGGGGTTTCCATGTTCTCTCGACCACGGGGCTTTGCCCTACGAGCTCTCAAAGTTCGTCTTTAGCCCATAAGATTAACATGGGGAATAATTGTATTTGAATTGCAGCTGATAATACCTTATGGACAGATTGTTAGCAATACCAGATTTTACAGCTAAGGAACCTATTTATCTATAAAAATAAAATAAGTTATTTTTCTACATCGCTTTGAGCAGCGAAATTTTGTATGCAACGGAGATATTTAAATTTGTGTAATCATTTGTTTATCCGTCTGCCTGTTCATAAGCTAGATTTGTTCTGCGCTTCACAAAAAAGGATGTCCTGAATGAAATGAAATATTTTGCCAGTTTTTGTGTGGAGGAGGAATACTTTTGGCTGTTTTAAATCATAGTACGTCATTAGGGTTATGCCCCTTTGTCCGGCACTGCTACAAAGTCGATCTTAGGTTAAAGGCGGTCCCACACTACTCGCGAACACGTCTGAACATTCGGCCGAACATTCTCCAGAACATTCAGCCGAACATTCTACCGAACATTCACTGAACGTTCGTCCTGATGAAGCTCCCACACTTCTCGCGAACACCCACCGAACATTCGGGGGAATGTTCGGGCGAACATTTCCTCGAACATAAATAAATTCCAATCAGCTGTTTGCGCATTGTCCGTCGTGTCCAACGAGCATTGTCGTGAAAAAATGGACAACTCTACTGATAATGTCACTGTTGTTGCATCCACAGTCGTATTTTTTCTGCAATAGCAGATACACCCCTGTTTGATTTTGTTAATCAGCTGGTTATAAACAATTGTTGGAAATCAGCTGCTAGTTTGGGCGTTGGCGCGGCGATCGTCCATCGTTGACCACTCTGCCTTCAGTGTTCACAAGGAAACGCTTTGTATTTGACTTGTTTATAATTAATTCATGATAATCATATTAATAACAATGTTTTCGTTTGTTGGCAATTAATTAACATCGAGTAAATATGTCTTCTCCTGATGTAATAAATTATAAAAGGTGTAGAATTTATTCGTGTAGAAGAAACCAACGAAAACAGGAGAAGCCTATTTTTTACAAAGTAAAAAATCAAATATAAATATATCAAGTACTAGCTGATACCAATATTTTGCAGAGCTGATTAAAATCCTACTGTAAACATCTGTTTAAGTACTCACCTGAATCATTAAACCTATTGCCCATAAGAGGAACGTTGTAACTTTAAGGGTGACTGGGGCCCTAATTAAGGGATTGCTAAGATGGGACGTTGAAACGGAACAGACAAGTCGACAGACAGTCACCATCTTTCTTTTATACATGTATAAGATAGTATAATTCATTATAAAAAAAGGTTAACAAACATTGGACATTATTTTATTATCCGGCATAAACATTTATATATTAAGTTTATTAACAGTCAAGCTTTTACTAGTTCTTACAATAAGGAATATACTGAACAATAATATTAGTCAAGAGATAACTCAAAAAAACTATTCTTTTCGGGAAAAATTTCAACGTGGGAATGACAGACTGGTTGACTGTGCACCTGTACCACGCCGCCGATGCGATTCTTACCCCGGCGATGCAATTTTCTTGGAAACTTCTTATCTCTTGTTAAATACTTGAGGTAAATTAAATCGATTCCACTGTCATTTACTCAACTTAGATGACAGACTTATATTAATTTGAAAAAAGATACGTTTGGGTGTTGTGACCACAAACAAATGTTTTTTTCTCCTTGAGCAGTTGTCCCCCTTCACCACTGAGACCGGCTCTGATTTTGGAGAGTGGAAGAAAATAAACTACTATTTAAATAAAGGATATGTAGGGACAATAATTAAGGGTTCCGTATTAAAGGATTTATTTGTATCTTCTATAATCAGTTAATTAAAATGTCCATTATTGAGGTTGGCGTCAATCTGCTGTCGCGAAAACGCAAGTGATTGTATGAACTGAATGATTTGAAACAACACATTGCCTCAACACACTGACAAAATAGTGCAGCTGAGTTGAAGAAGTGACTCAAGCCCTGAATCCTGCAGAATCCGTCGACAGTATACTAATAAATGTCAACCCCCTGTGCCTTAAAACAAAACTTAAATTAACACAATTTTTTTTATTTATAGCTATAATTATAACTGACATACGCATAGTATCTCAGTACAACTAGAGATTGACTATTCATTACCAATGACCACTTAAGTGGTATTCAATACTTACTTGAAAGCACAACAAATAAATACGGTACCATTCAAATAAATACACATGTTTTATAGTATTGTCTCAGTAGAACAAGATCGATGACTATCAATGATGCAGTGATACAATAATGCATGTTCGCGAACAGTGTTTGAGCCTGCGGAATATTCGTCGGAATGTTCGGCTGAACATTCGCCCGAATGTTCACTGAACGTTCACTGAACATTCGGTCCCGTATTCAAAGTTCGCGCAGCTCCCACACTTCTCGCGAATACTCCGAACATTCGGCCGAACTCCGAATGTTCGGAGTATTCGCGAGAAGTGTGGGAGCTGCGCGAACTTTGAATACGGGACCGAATGTTCAGTGAACATTCGGGAGAATGTTCAGTCGAACATTCCGACGAATATTCCGGAGGCTCCCACACTGTTCGCGAACATGCATTATTGCATCACTGCATCATTGATAGTCATCGATATTGTTCTACTGAGACATTACTATAAAACATGCGTATTTATTTCTATGCGTACCGTATATTTGTTGCGCTTTCAAGTAAGTATTGAATACCACTTAAGTGGTCATTGGTAAAGAAAATCAATAATTAAATGTCAATCTCTAGTTGTACTGAGATACTATGCGTATGTCAGTTATAATTATAGCTATAAATAAAAAAATTGTGTAAATTTAAGTTTTCTTTTAAGGCACAGGGGGTTGATATTTATTAGTACATTGTCGACGGATTCTGCAGGATTCAGGGCTTGAGTCACTTCTTCAGCTCAGCTGCACTATTTTGTCAGTGTGTTGAGGCAATGGGCTGTTTCAAATCATTCAGTTCATACAATCACTTGCGTTTTCGCGACAGCAGATTGAGGCCAACCTCAATAATTGACATTTTAATTAATTGTTTATAGAAGATACAAATAAATCCTTTAATACGGAACCCTTAATTATTGCCCCTACATATCCTTTATTTAAATAGTAGTTGATTTTCTTCCGCACACCATAATCAGAGCCGGTCTCAGTGGTGAAAGGGGGACAACTACTCAAGGAGAAAAAACATTTGTTTGTGGTCACAACACCCAAACGTATCTTTTTTTCAAATCAATATAAGTCTGTCATCTAAGTTGAGTAAATGACAGTGGAATCGATTTAATTTACCTCAAGTATTTAACAAGAGATAAGAAGTTTCCAAGAAAATTGCATCGCCGGGGTAAGAATCGCATCGGCGGCGTGGTACAGGTGCACAACCAGTCTGTCATTCCCACGTTGAAATTTTCCCCGAAAAGAATAGTTTTTTGAGTTATCTCTTGACTAATATCATTGTTCAGTATATTCCTTATTGTAAGAACTTGTAAAAGCTTGACTGTTAATAAACTTAATATATAAATGTTTATGCCGGATAGTAAAATAATATCCAATATGTTTGTTAACCTTTTTTTATAATGAATTATACTATCTTATACATGTATAAAAGAAAGGTGGTGACTGTCTGTCGACTTGTCTGTTCCGTTTCAACGTCCCATCTTAGCAATCCCTTAGGGCTTCGCCCCAGTCACCTTAAAGTTACAACGTTCCTCTTATGGGCAATAGGATTAATGAATCAGGTGAGTACTTAAACAGATGTTTACAGTAGGATTTTAATCAGCTCTGCAAAATACTGGTATCAGCTAGTACTTGATATATTTATATTTGATTTTTTACTTCGTAAAAAATAGGCTTCTCCTATTTTCGTTGGTTTCTTCTACACGAATAAATTCTACACCTTTTATAATTTATTACATCACGAGAAGACATATTTACTTGATGTTAATTAATTGCCAACAAACGAAAACATTGTTATTAATATGATTATCATGAATTAATTATAAACAACTCAAATACAAAGCGTTTCCTTGTAAACACTGAAGGCAGAGTGGTCAACGATGGACGATCGCCGCGCCAACGCCCAAACTAGCAGTTATTACAGCTGATTTCCAATAATTGTTTATAATCAGCTGATTAACAAAATCAAACAGGGGTGTATCTGCTATTGCAGAAAAAAATACGACTGTAGATGCAACAACAGTGACATTATCAGTAGAGTTGTCCATTTTTTCACGACAATGCTCGTTGGACACGACGGACAATGCGCAACAGCTGATTGGAATTTATTTATGTTCGAGGGAATGTTCGCCCGAACATTCCCCCGAATGTTCGGTGGGTGTTCGCGAGAAGTGTGGGAGCTTCATCAGGACGAACGTTCAATGAATGTTCGGTAGAATGTTCGGCTGAATGTTCTGGAGAATGTTCGGCCGAATGTTCAGACGTGTTCGCGAGTAGTGTGGGACCGCCTTTACAGGTAACTTAATATTTCACTACAGCATGAACCATATTTGTTCTAATGAGCATTTAGTTAGCTAATTATATTTTATCACAGAATGGAGAAAACACTTACTGCTTTACTACTCTACAAAGGTATTCTGAACCATTTAAAATAACGGTACGAAAATAAATCATTGGCTATACAGAACACGTAAGCCCTTGCAACATGGTATTTAAACTTCAGTTTGTCGAAGTAGCCATTGTGATTATAATACCGAATATTTTATATGTTTTCAAGTCCATCTTTATTAAGTCCAACATTATACGGGAGTTATTGATTATTGAGCAGATATTTGGAAGAAGATGGGTCCATCCCAAAAAAAAAACCAGTTATGGGCTTATTTCCGTTCCAAAATGAGGCTAGGCCCTTACGCCCCTTAACATTACCATGTCAATTATATTCTTACTAGACCGATTGAGCATACATTTAGTAGAACGACAGCAGGCAAGCACTATAGTCAAAAACAGGCCTGAATCCTATATCCTGTATGCCCTTTGGGACTTATCTGCTCCGTCGGCCTTAACAATTTTAATTTATTCATCACTGATGTTAGTAGTTAACTGAACCTATTGATCATATATTTGTTAGGAGGGTAGTTAATACATCAGAATAAAACCTTTGCCTACTCCTGCTCCAAAAATGCTTTACCAAATGTTGGAACCATGAAATTTATAGGTTAATAAATGTGTTCTAATCAGACCTCATCCATGGAAAAATATTGTATTGTATAGAAAGATACTCGCTTCGCTCGCTGAGGGCTCCGCCCCCAGACCCCGCTTGGGGTCGCTCCAGTTGTTATTATAACTCAATGTCCCATCAATTATTTTTGATATAGTATGCTATTTTGATAATTTTGGATATATCCACTCTAAATGGCATTTTTATTCAGTGGTCCTATCATGTGTTTATACTCTACCATGTGAAAGTTACGTTGACAGTTTACTGGATATTTTGACACAGCTGTTATGATTCTTTTGTTTTGATTTGAAAGTCCATAAGCCAATGTTAAAATTTTCAATTTTCAATATACAAATTAGAGGGTTTTAAATAAAAAACTATAACTTTTGTCAATTTACTCGGACACACACACACATATATATATATATATATATATATATATATATATATATATATATAAATTTGAACGAATTGTGTTTTTGGCATCTGGGGACCTCAAAATGAAAAGTTATCATGGTCTCGGGCTTAAGTCTTACCATGAGACCTACGGTAATAGCTTCATCCCTATAGGGGAAATTCGCTAAAAGAGGCTTTAGCAATTCCGATGAGCATATGCGTTTTTACTGCAGAGTGCTTGGGTGCTTGAATCAATAGGGCCTATGCGGACTGGTGTAGGTGTGTTCGGACGACTTTTAACATTTTTTTTATTTTGACTATTTTATTTACAATCTGTTCAAAAAATATACAGAACAATAAGTAAATAGGAAAGAGTGCGATTGACATGGGTTAGGCTCTATCCATTGACGGAGCTAACACTTAAACTTTACAAATGTTAATTGAATATTAAAAAACGATTTGGCAGGTCCAGCACAGAGTGTCTCTTAAGTCTATACTCTGATCCACTATTGTCCAGCAGATTTATAGCCAGATGGTTTGGATGGGCATCTAGTTTGGCTTGATAACTCTTGCTAAATCGGGTCATTTCTTCTCTTACTGTAGCAGTACGTGTATCACGGTGCAATACTTCATTGGTCACATACCATGGAGCCTCCAGGATGTTGAGAATGACTTTTGACTGAAAACGTTGGATTATGTCAATATTAGAATTACTAGTGGTTCCCCATAGTTGGATTCCATAGGTCCAGACAGGTTTTAGTACTACTTTGTACACTAGTAATTTGTTTTTGAAAATAAACATAAACTTATAATCAAAATATTGTGAATATAAATAAACAGTGTAGCTTCACTTCTGATTAAAACCATCGCACCAGTCACCCACAGATCCGCCACTGGCATCAGATTTGTATTTCATAAGCGTTATCAGCTAACGTCGAATCAGGAAGAGCAATATGGAAATTGAGAACTGCTGAGCTAAAAAGAGCTGATAAAAGTGTTTATAGTTTTTCTAAATCACCATAATGATAAATGCACAGTCGTGTTTTCAGTATTTTTTTAGCTCACTACAGTAGTGAATATTTTATTGCAAAATGTTTGGTTTTACGACTTTACAATCGCGGATCTTTACCAACTTCGCTTCCCTTAATATATTTATGATTTATTCTGAATATTCTAACATTCTTTTGTTAAAGGACGTTAAGATATTAATTTTGATATATGTATAAATAATACGTTCTTACCTCTGCCTAAGAATATTATATTCAAATTATAAAGCTAACAAATATTGTTCACCTCAACACTGCCTATTGGAATTTAATAACTTAAGAACATCAAAACTTGGACCTCCCAACGTTTTGACCTTTTAAAATAATTAATAGTTTATTTGTCCATCACACAATATAGACCTACAATACAAATTCTTTGAACGGTTTAATATTTTGTACCCCCTATAGCTAAAGCAATACAACTTGGTATACAAATATTAATCATACAAATCTCCTTTTTGAAGCAACTATGAGTTTTTTTATCACATGGGGGGCACAAGGAGAAAAGACAGTCTTAAATTAAAGTACAGGTCGAGGTGTATATAAAATTAAAAGTCTAAATTAGTAAAAATGTCGCAAATCTTATCTCGAACGGGCCACTGGAGTAGCAACTGGCAGGCGGTCGATGTTTGTGAAGTGCTATTAGCGAATATTAAAATTGTTATTATTTCCGATATAAAGGTATTTTTGAGATCCGATTTGCGGCGATGACCAATACCATTGTTATAGTCAATGCCAATACTATGTAAGACCTTTAAAGTTATGTATAATATGGTCTATGCTCAACATAAAATTGTTAAGGCTTCCTCCATAAGAAGACACTCGAGGGAATAATTCTGACACATTTTATAGAAAGCCTATACCGCATTATACATAATTTTAAAGGTCTTAAATAATATAGTCACTGCCGCAAACCGGTCCAGGACTTTTCTACCACACTGTACACACAAATAGATTCAAAACCATAAAGTTTATATATCTTGTTTACATTTTAATGTAACTATACCTAACTGGTTCCAAAGTCAAGTAACATAACTGTTTGACGCGATTTTAGAGCTAGCAGCTTCAATTTTCCATCGATCCCAATAAGAAAACAGACAGAATTAATGTGTGTATTAATGTGCTTACATATTTTCAGCCAACAATGTGAATCGCCTTTTTTGATTACCTAACTACCTGGGGCCGAGCTTTATAGTCGGGGTAGGCTAGTCAGTTTGTCCTTTCCTAAATTTGTTTGTTCTTACATATATTTTAGTAATTCGATAGTTAACTGGTTGTTTCGTTTGGTTCATTTGTCTCGATTTTTAACTCCTTATATATAAAATGCTATAATTTGTAATACAATTTTTACGGCCCAGAAATCCGTTATTCACCCATTTGAAGAACATTCATCATGCCTTCCAACCATAGGAAATAGAGTAGTTTAAAAGTATATTCAGCAAGGACCATCCCATCCTATAAATACCAATACCACAACATGCATGTGTCCACGATCTTCAAGCCATGAAAATGTTTGTAGTTTGTAATACCCGGACAGTTGGTCAGTCCCGACACCAGAGGCCGTGGTTGACGGGGTCAAGGTTGGCCGGTGTAAACTGGTCGTCTCGTCTCGTCATTCTCTCTAAATAAGGAATTCTTGTCGCCCTCTAGAGCGACTCACTGCTTTATGGCTAAGAGTTAACTACTTATTGACATTTTCTTTTAGTTTTTAATTTATCGGCATATTAGGTTGTTTTTTTAAGTTGGCAATCAATGTGTTTACCTCGATTGAACCATGGCGACCGTCTGACCAAAATGTCTTTGTCAAGGAAAATAAGCACAAGCACAAACTTCTATACTTACGATAATATCATAATATACTCCATTTGACGCACGTTAACATTACGCTACATACCAATTGCATAAGAGAGATCAATTTCCAGAGTATTGAGTTATTGAGTCATATAACAACTGAGAAGTTGATTCTCCAAAGCAGTGGTGAAAGTGAAAGTGGTCGAGCTTGGTCCTAATACGGTCTATGGCCGGTTCACTCCTACAGTCACAGCCACATTTATTTGGCGAGATGAGCTTGATTAAGGTCCATGCCAACCGTATCCGGCTCACTCCTTCTGTCGAATCCAAATTTATTTGGCGAGATGAGCCTAATATGGTCAGTGTCCGGCTCACTTGTTCAGAGTCTTGCACATTTATTTGGTGAATGAAAAGTGAGCCTAATATATGGTCCGTGTGGCACTCTCCTACAGTGGCATTAACATTTATTTGGCGAGATGAGTGTATTTCTCCGGTACTTACAGGTAATTTTGGTCAGGGTTTTGCCGCTTTAACGTCGTATATGATAAAGTAATCACCGCGCGGTTTCTCAATAAGGCAACTATATATACCCACAAGATTCTGTTACCATTCCTATAATAAAATAGAGCCTCTGTCGAAGTCAGCGCTAATCTAAATATGACAATGATGCCATGCCTTATCCATTTCGCGACCCCTGCTTGCTCTCATGTTCGCGTACGGTATCGCTGGAGCGGAAACGGAAGCAGATTGTGTGTGCTGACTGCTGATAAGACAACTTCAAGTTTTTATGCCTTGACCGATATTTTATGAGCTATTCATATTTATTGTAAACAAAAAGCAGATAAGAATTAACAAACCCGCTGATCGCTGTTCTAAATTTCCCACATATCAGTGGTGGTAGGGGTAACTCTCATCCCTTTGGTTACTAGCTGGCCATCATCACCGCACAGTTATACTTCTACTCAAGGTAACTAAATTCTCCAACTCAAAATTTAAATACAAACGAATATATTTCTTTATATATTACCTACCAACAACATATACCTACCGGGTAATAGTAGGTCTTGACTATAAAAATACAAGAAAAACAGATACATTATACTGTTAAATATCGTCGTTTCTCATATTCGTTTCCTGTTGGGTAAAATAACCTTAAACTTGGAGAGTAACCCCTTTATTTTATTAAAGGCCATAACTATTTTACCTACTGCAATACAAATAGTTCGTTTTAGTTTGTTTTAATTAAAATAATATGTACCTTAATATGCAATACTCAAACTGGCCAATTTACAACGGCGAGGCCATAGACGTGCGCACGGTGGCCGGGGGAAGCTCGATTACACATCGTATAGATGGTCCATCGACCCTCTAATATATAGAAAGAAATATTAAATGTCTAAGGAAGGGTCTATGGTCCATTGAACCGTTTGTACAAATTTAGTTTTATTTATAAAAGGGGTCGATGGGCCATCGACCCAGTTTGTATATGTCTCTAATCAAATAAAATAAGACTCGATGTAACTTACCATCGACCCCAAAATTAAAAATCTTATAAGATTAAGATTATATTAAAGAAATAAGTAAAGGGTCGATTACACATAAAATAGATGGCACATCGACCCGTTATAATTTTATTCTAAATATGTTAGTTTTGGGGTTACTGGGATTTGATGTGTAATCGACCCTACGTCTTTATAATATGTTATTTTATGGATAGAGGGTCGATGGTCCATCAGACCAAACTATAATATTTTATCTTAATTTATAAAATGGTCTGATGGCCCATAGACCCGTTTATATTTTAAATTAAATTAAATTTCCAAAACGACAGATCGTTTATGTAATTTCATTTCTTGTATTCAAGAGTCAATGGACTATCTACAGTATTTGATGCGAGATCGGCTCAGCCCCGGTGGCCGGACTCTGCGCACACCTTCTGAATCAAATTAACTTATCCTTCATGTATTAATAAAAAATTTCGATGTAGCCCATAAGTTCTACTGAATTCCTAGAAATATACATTTGTTTTCAGGGGTTCGCGCCGTGCCTCCACAGGCATTTACATTTTTAATGTAAATCTTATATCATATACTAACATTATAAATGAAAGTTTGGAAGAAATTGAATTTGCAGTTCCATCATGTATAAACTACTGGACCGATTAGGCTAAAGTTTTGCACGAACTTAGCTTATATATTACATTAACATATAGACTTAATAATGTCCACATTCAAGCTTAGGGCTCCGCCCCCCGGGTCCTGTAAGTTCCAATGCAAATCTAATAGGAGGATATCGTTTATAAAATTACCAACTGTAGTTTTATTTAGGCAAAGGAAGCCATATGGTAAAACTGAACAAAGATTTGATAGTGCTGGCAAGGTTAATATTTTTCAAGGAGTTCTATTCGTAATACTGGAGTTCGAATCATGACATACAAATAGATATTCATGATTTTAAAATTAATAAACTTGTATTTGTTTATTTGCACATAATCATATGTCACGGCAAGATTAGATACATAAATCAAATGAAAAAATAATTGTATTACTTTTATTCCATTGATTTGCATGAATAGATTCACTTATAGGAATAAAACAACTTATCAGGATAGTTCAAAGAACCAGAAATTTGCCTCACCAGTGCCTCACCTAACAAAATCACTAGCTCGCTTTTTCGACAAAAATCGTTAAGTAGTGTTGCCCAGTAATACTAATAAACCTCCTTGGTCGTGAGCGAAGCCGTATTTTGTATACTGACCAGGCTGCTGATAGATTAAAAATACACGGCACAACAGTAAGAAGAGTTGTTACTGATTTAAAAGTAAGTAGGGACCGCGCTTCTAAAAATCATTTCGGGCACTGGACTTTAGATTGGGCTAGTAATTAATGATCCGCCTAAAATAATCAGCCAATCTTAGTAAATAACAAGGTACACAAGGCGTCTCACCGATTCTACATATCTACATTCATATTCGCCTTAAAATAATCCCTAGTTGTGTTGGCGAATTATTATATAGTCATTAAGTGGTCTCTATGTATTCTTGCCTAGGAACAATGTCTGTTTAATATTCCACATACCTACTATTATGGGATAAGTTTAATATTTTTGGAAACGAATTGCATTAAAATTTTGCGGTTCCATTAGTGTTAAAGCTTGCAAGTGATTCGTTGGTAGATAGGTAAATAATGTCCAAAAATAATTATTATGCACTGTGAATAAACAAATAGAACTCGAATTATTATTATGCACTGTAGATGGCGATAGGATTACCAAATAACTTTCCCTATGCTTATATACCTCTATAAACACAGTTTTACAGACACTTTTAACATAGTACACACCTATTTGTCTGCGGTCGTGGGGGAAAACCATTAATATGTGTTGGGAACACTGTGTGGACTGTTTTGTTTTGACTTTGACAGAAGACAGAAGCAGTCACAGCCACAGCACGACAGCACAGCGGAGAGCGGAGTTGTCAGAAGTTGAAGTTAAAAGCCAAGAAGAAAGAAGGAAGGGAGGAAAAACGGAAGCAGAAAATATAAAATAACCAAGAAAAAGTTTGTAATTCAATAATCTAATTCCTTAGTAGCTGACATTGACATTAGCCTATCCGTTAAAAATGCCGATAAGTGGTTACGATACTCATGATGATGGTCCTGGGTTTGTGGGAATAAGGTTTTGTCAAGAATGGTAAGTAACTTGTTTTCAGTCTATAATAGGTTACTATTGTTTTGTCCTATTTCTAATTAAAATCAATTAGAACATAGACTTATGTAATAAGGTTCACTCCCCTTAGGCTGAGACCCTTTTTTCAAAGGCCTTAGGTTGTTTGATCGAATAGGCTGACAAATGAGGAAAAATCTTAACACATTGCGTGCGGCCTGGTCAACATAGACCCTGCAGAGCGCTCTTCTATTGCTTGTATTATTGTGAGCCAGCTACTGGATGTTTTCTGTTGAAAGTTTGTAACCATATGCGTAGATAATGTTGACCCCCCCCCTTGTCCTTGGTTTTAATTTTAGAATGGTTTGGGGCTGAGCACAGTGGTTGGAATGGCGGGTGGAGCTGGGCCTGCTGTTACACTTAGACAAACCCTCCCTGAATTGTTACCACATGACGGAATGTCTGTCTCCTTGCGTAATCAGCACGTGTGAATTTCGGAAGGGCTATTAGGCACATTTTACTAATTTCTCATTTGTGCGGGTGTCTTTTTTGAAAACCATCCACTAGAGACTGTATAAGTCTAGATGCGACTTTCATTAATTGGAATTCAAATAAGTGTTTAGTCGACCGACAGTTTGCAAAACCAGCCAGCCTTCCCAGTTCGGTACGACGACTCGACCGACACGGTGCAACGGCGCGGCACCGAATGTGATAATCAGTAAGTTGAGTAGAGAGGCCTAAATTTAACACGGTTGCTACAGACATAGTCTGAACAAAATACCTAGTGTCAAACATAGGCTAGCCTATATGACTTAGCAATCTTCACCAGACACAAGCTTTATCTTGAATTGTTGCATGAGCTAAATCCGACAAACAAAACTAAGTGAGGCCTATGGTTTTTTTTTTTTATTCTAACTTACACCACATGCATTGTTTTATGTTTTGAGATCTGATGATCCGTTTAGCCGCTATTCATCTGACAAGGAGGAATTTTGAGTGTTTTGGTCCATTTACCTACATAATTTATAGTGTCTCAGTGAAGCTTTATATAAGTAGAAGATTATGAGGCCTTCCCGTAATCGGACCCTACTCGACCTTATACTTTAATTAAATCTCTTGATGAGAAACTCTCAGTTAAATTGACAAAAGTTAACATTTTTTATTTTAAAAGCATTTTTTGGGGGAGGAATTCAATTTTTTTTAAATTTGAGTGCATTTTGTAAGAAAACTGTGAGATGGCAAAAAATATTAAACTGTGGAAAATTAAATTATAAATAAACAATTTTCTGTCAGATTTAAGATCCGATCATCCGTTAAGCTACTAGGCTATTCATCCGAGAAGGAGTAATTTTTAGTGTTTTGGCTCATTTAAATGTAGGCCTGCACAAAGTTTTGGATGTTGTAAGGTAGCATACTACCTTTGGAATACAGGCGTATAGGCAATGGTAATACCTCATGTTTGTAACAGCTAATTTATGTAGGGGCCTAAAGCTCATTGATGTATAGTTTTATGTTGGTTAACAGAATACAATGGTTGAATCATTCATATTTTATAGCGCTTCTAATTGATTCTTAATTTTGAATTAATATTTACATCATTTTTTTTACTATACGGTACATAAAAATGTATTTAACTTGGTTGTTTCAGATCCTGAAGATGATTACTTTGTAATTGAAAGGCCTCGTTCGAATAAAATCAAAATTTATTGATTGATGTACATATTAATTTATAATATAGTTGAGTTGATTTAAACTTGTGTTGGATCAGGAAATCAAGAGAGCAAAGCGAACTCCAACTCTGTTTAAAAAGGGCAGAGATGTAATAATATTGACTAGGGGTATGTCTTAAATCCAGCCCTGTTACTGACAAGACTTAAATAGGTTAAAAAATTAAATGTAATGGTTTAATGAGAAAATGGAAAGTACTAAGTATATAGCCTAGTCGTAGCACCAGGTAATTATCAGCAAGGAATTCTGTGTGTGACCAAAAAAGCCTAGTCCTCGATACAATATCTTAAAATGTTATCACCTTCTACCTTTTGTATTCAATCTTAGTTTATTATAGAGGCTTTATTATTACCTAACTAAAATCTTTGGTTTGTTTTAGCAACAACATGTTGTATCCCAGGGAAGATAAAGAAAATAAGGTTCTACTTTATGCTGTAAGTAGCCTACCATATTACTTCAAAGATATTATTTAGATACAGATTTATTTCCTTTTTACAGTCAAATAGACAAGTAGAAGCCAGTGGTGACTGACTAGTAAATTACCAGATGTTTTCTCAGAATACAAGCAGTCAGTTGTTCCATGTATTTTTTTTATCTGTTTTGAATGTTGTCTATGTTTGAGTTTCCTTGAGATATTGGTTCATTGCTCTATACAATTTTGGGATATTTAACCCATTCACTGCGGCTGGTCTGCCGGCGGACTACAGGAGTTTCCGCTTGGTTGCGGCTTGGTCGCCGGCAGGGCAGCGCGCTATTACGTGTTTATGTATATAGTATGTACTCAGTGTGGTTCACGTATATGATGTAGATAGTTCATTTTTAGTCAATAGATTATAAATAAAACTAAACTGTGTCATTTGCAATATCGCGGGACTGCAGTGCTGCGAAGGTGTGTGATAGTTTATGTGCTGTTTTTTGTGCACACCCTAAAGGGAAATTAAGATATCAGCCAAGGGAAATTAGTTGGCTAGTTGGAAAATGAATACATATAGGATAACCTACAAATAATGTGAACTAAGTAATGCATTAAGAAGACACTCTTTCTAGTTTAAAAGTCAGACAATGTGTGTGTTGTAAGTTTGATATAAATGCAGATGTTTTGTTTTTGTTAAATTGTCATACAACAATTGTGTTATTCAGACGGTCAGTAATAAGTTCTTTTGTGGTCTGAATATCGACGTTCCGACATCATCGGTCGGAGATCTCCTTTTCATTTCAGGTTTTAATGTTCTATGGACTATGTTTTCTGACAGTCTCCTTGTTCTATAATAGCGGACAAATAAATTGCCAGTTGAGGGCGTGGTTTGCCGGGCTATCAACTAAGATCAGCCAATAATAGATGTGCTGCACTGTCAAAATTCTACACCAGCTGATCGGAATAACATTTAAATGGTACATTTCTATGGCAAAATGGCAACAGCGATAGAGTATAACCATGCTATTAGCTACAGCACAACTGTCAACTTCATCGTCCGCTATTATAGGGTAAGATGGTTATGTAAATGAATGTAGTGTTTGATATCTCAAATTAGGGAAAATTCAAGTTCAAATAAACCAGTTAAGTTAGAATCACAGTACCAAGTTGCAGTAGTTTTTGTACCATGCTGTCCCCTTTAACTGCAATGTATTACCCCCCCCCCCCTCAGCAAAATTTGTTTCTAGTATACCGGTGCCCCCAGGACCCTTTCCACTGCCCTTTTCTTATCGTCAGTCCACCCCTGACTACATTTATCAATGGAAACGGCACTGGCCATTTAATATATTAGTGACAGTGAACTTGGTTCTGGAAACATTCATTAATATTATGTAATAATTCATTACTTGATTTAATATCCTAACCCAATTAATAAGGTATTATATCAGTGAAATTCGAATGACATAATTAAGTCAAAAAAAGATACAATAAAACTATCCGCGTATATCACGATACACAACGGCCAATACGATTTGATGTCGATATATAGGCCTATCATATCGCCGCGCCGTATCGTGATAATGCAACCGTATCGCTCAACACTACCCTGGTGCCGGCACGGAGCGGCGTGGCGCCCGGCGTCTTCAGCACCAGATGCTTTGCTCTGGTCCTCGCAAACAGAAGACAGTCAACGATACTCATTGTGTTGTGGTTTTAGTGCTCGTTTCAGTGCTAACGTTCAGGGTTGCCTACAGAGGGGATTGATGGGCAGATCGCGCTATATTCAATTTTATTTTAGGGGAATTCTGTAATTTGAGTGGGGTAATTTGATTTAATTTTTTGGAGGGGGTGATTTTACTAAATTTAACAAGCTTTCTTTCTTTGAAATTAGCAAGTGTGGAATTTGTACAAAATGTCCTTTTATTTTGATAACGAAATAGCACTTAAAATTTATTTTATGTGAACACCAACGTCTGATCTTAGTTAGGTCTCTCTTGCGTTCAACGACGTCGTGCATCGCGTAGTAGGCCTAATATAATTGAATATTCTGTGTAATTTAGTGTATACTCAATCATTGAAAATATTTATTGTCAGACAGCTATACATGAATTGTTCCATTTATGACGACATTAGTTTATCATATTTCCCTTCATCGTAATTAAATGACCGCTATAGCGCTGACTAGCAGGCTATAATATTTCTTGAGGTTAAGTAGTGGTCTTTCAAAATAAAAATGAATAAAATAAAATCTTCTTGTATTTATTTAAGAAACAAATTAAATGTCTTAGTTGTAAAATAAAATAATTTAAAACTCAGAATAAAATTAAAACTTGGTTTTGCTTATGGTTTTAGTTTATCTTCAACCCAATAATAGAAACGCTTCGAACCCTGAAAAAGAAATAATTGTTTTACAGACTGTTCCCCTTTTTGAAAAACAACCAAATGAGAAATGGAGCAATGATTTGAATTAAGACTCTAAATTTTAAAACAAGTTTTGTACCTTCCAATCTGAAGAAATTCACTTCTCATTGGGTAGACTAGCGACAAACTCACGACACCAGAAATGTACGTAAAATGCCGCAGTCCCCCAGCTTAATGTATATAAGCTTTGCTCAGAAAGTTCTCGAAGCCGAGAACGCCGGCCGCCACGTGACTCGGCTCCTGTCCCTTCAGGCCAAGCAACAATTCAAATCATTGTCTCCAACTTCTTTCCGACATCTCCGGACAAGAAAATCACGAGTTTGCCCAGACTTGCAAAACCAAGTAGCACCAGCAATTCTAATTTGCAATTGTCACCAGTTATTTACAAAACTTCTTTTATAATATTATTTCCGTTTTACATGTCACAAATATTATATTAACCCATTGAGGTAGTAATTTTATTCTATTTGTAGTAGCCTATAACGGGAATTGATTGGTGCTGCACTCTAGTAGCAAAATATGTAACTAATGACCGCGGGCGTCTACGGTTCTATCCGCTAGGGGCGCGGACTGACTGAAAACCCTTAATATCGCCGCCAGGCCTTTGGTCGTGTTAGCTGAGTTGGCTACGTCGTGGAAACACCTTAGCCAGGTGGCGATACGATGTTCGTGGGTTCGATTCCCGCACACGACCAAAACTGACCAGTTGTGCAACTCTCAATGAGTTAACCGGTCTGTGGCAACGTTGGTGGGAGGGCCCAAGTAAAATTAACGGTGGCAGGCTTGCTTGGAAGTTGACGGGATCGGTTAATTCTTTGAGACTTGCACATGGTCAACACTGATTTTGCTAATTTTTACTTATGTCTACTGTGTGTGTGCCAATGCGACTCTCTAAACTGAAAGAAAACAATATTTTAATTAAAATATGCCATTAATCAATTTAAAAACACCAATTTTATACTCCAATTCACACGTTAATAAAATTACAAGTAAGGAACGAGACCTGCTCGTATGTCTACGCCAATGGGTTAAATGTATAGTGTTTCAATGGCAATTGGAACGCTATACCGCCCATCTTGTATGTACTTCTTTGCATCATTATTTTTTGCCGTAGCCACTGACATTTTATTTCTTAATAAAAAATTACTCAAAAGTTAGAAATTAGTTAGCTTGTCAGAAATAAATTTTCAGTTTTACAATGCAATCAAATACAGTTTATGTTTAAAACAATTCCCGGAAACAGTGACATAACCAGGAAGGAATTGGGATACACCCCTGGTCACTTTTCGCATATTTGTGATTAAATGCGCTACTGATAAGTGGCTTTAAGTTTGAAAACCACGACGATCAGACCATTAGAAATAGTAGTTTTCATCACAAGGAGCAAAAGTGGTTGTTTTTGGTGCACAATCGTGTTTTCCCACAATGTCACGTTTTTTAATGGAATAATGATTTATTCTGCTATTAATGAAAGTTTTACAAAACAATAAATACACTAATCAGAATTTACGTTGGCCATAATTACCAGTAGTGATGGTTATTTTCAATCAATAAATATATAGGCGTAAAAAATAAGTAATGTACGCGTGAAAAATAAGTACTGTACAAGTACAAAATTTGCAAGAGCTGGGGCCCGTTTCATAGAACTTACAGGTAACTTCCCTGTGTTATTGGTTAAAAATACAATAGTGGGTTTCATTAAGTTTTACAACTGTAAACTAATTAATTTACAAGTATTATAAGTACATTTTACGAGAATTATAAAGTGAATTTTTTTTTATAGAGAGTGGTGGCTTGTGTTACGAGGCCCTGTAAACTGGATAAAATATTTATCATTGCTTAAACCATCTTGAACGATTTACAAGAATCGCTTAACAAGTTGAAATAGTGTGTTATTACATAGATTTGTAATTATAAAGTGGAAAAATGGTTGTACTGTAATTATAAAGTGTAAAGTCCTTTTGAAATGATTGTCGGTGATAAAAGTTATATTTAGTTATCATATCCATTCACACATACCGTAAATAGATAATTTTACGACCATTCTTCGTAGCCTATTTAGGGAATACTATTGGGTACCCGTCAAAATTCGACGGCTACAATGTTAAGATTGAGTAATCTCACGGTACCCTGTAGGAACAATTCAATCACCTATAAAATGAAATACTTGAAGGTTTGTAATATATACCTACTAAAAATATTACAAATTATGAAAATGCAACTTTATATGAGGCACAACACAATTAAAAAGTCACAAAACTAAAAAATAACACTTAAAAAATAGATTAAATGTTAAAGGTTGCATTTGATGTATACGTTGATGTTTTCTATTCACGAACATAGATCAAAAGCTTGATGAGCTCATCAGCTGTCTAGTCAAATTCACCAAGTTTGGGTTATGATCAGCTATTTGTTGTAAACAAAACATACTATAAATCCCACCAAAACGGTTTACATTTAAATTTACATTTTGTATCATTTAACAAATTTAAAAGGAGAAAATTATTTATCTGGCAATTTTGGGGAGTATCGGAATGTTTAAGCTTCAAATTGGAACAAATTCCATGACCACACCGTTACCTGGTTTAAGCTTCAAATTGGAACAAATTCCATGACCACACGTTACCTGGTTTTCTCAAACTAAGGCCGAACAACTGGTCAAAAATTCTCCCATATGAATAACATGGAGAAATTGTAGGACTACATACTTTGTATCAAGATTCAAGATTTTATTTGCCATAAACAAATACATTGCATGGGCATCATCAACATACAATACAGGTTTCATTAAAGTATCCTGCTTGAACACAAAATGAGAAAATTATTATTAACATAACTATATCATTCTTATCATTTATAAAAGGGAGAAAATTATAAATCTGACAGTTTTGGGGAGTATCAGAATGTTTAAGCTTTACATTGGTACAAATTCCATGACCACACATTGCCCAGTATTCTCAAACTAAGGCCGAGTTCCTTCAGAAATATTCTCCCATTTAAATAATATAGAGCAATTTTTTAAATGTCAATATTTTAAAAACTAAAGCGATATTTTTCAATTTTAAATTTTTTTCTTAATCTGCGTGTAAAAACGTTAAAATGACACATCGATTGTCCCAGTCAGTTGAGAAATAACGATGTAGCGGGCCGAAAACGAAATTCCTTAGCGAGTTAGTTAATATGCAAGATTTGTAGCAGTGGCACAGTGTAACAACCCACTAAAAACTGCATAAAATCCTCTACAGTCCAGGAAAATATACAAAATTATTTGTATATAAAAAATAACGGGAATTATACAACCGAATGATTGTCTCGCGTTGCGGGTAGAGCCGGGACCTTGCTGAGGGCTGAGCCGGGCCGTTCTGAGGCTGAGCCGGGCCGTGCTGCCAGACGGGTGTGGGTATGTGGTGGTGGTGGTGAGACGGCGCCGGCGTTATCGCGGGAGGGCAGGTAGTAGTACTACGTCGCACTACTTTCATAGTGCAGCGGCGCGGATGTCTGATCCCGTAGTTCTTCTCCCGGCCACCAGTCTCGCAGGACTACGAGAAAAATTTGGCTTTAACATCCTCTTAAGTTATCAAATAACCAGGGATCAGGGATTTCAGGAAGAGTTAAGCTCCTGTAGGCTTACACAGTGAACACGTTTAGCTGGCTCCAACATGATTTTAATTTTTGGATTTAATCAAGAAGTTATTGAATTTTATAGGAAACATTTGAAAGATAAAATTGCTGATGTGGCAGTTTACATAATTGTATTTAATTTAAATTTTGTATTTCAGTGTCGGAATTGTGACTACAAGATGTTAGCAGACAGCAATTGCATTTATGTCAACAAAATTATGCACGAAATTGAGTAAGTCCTGTTATTGTACTTATAGTCTCACGTTACAGTGGGCGCTCTTTTAACTGGCATGTTTGGGAGTAAGGCTATGTTGTATAATAGAACATACACATAGTTTTTAAAGGGGATATTGAAGGTAATTAACTCTGTACAATACCTAAATGAATAAAACAAATATTTGTCATGGTAGATTGTTAAGAAAAACACAGAGTACAAACTCCTGTAAATTTAAAACGCTGAAATTGTCATGCACAATCCAATGCACAGGTGGCTAATGTCGGTAGTGGTCTTTAAGCAATCAAACATAACCAGAAAAAGCCGATCATGAGTGGCTCGGCTAATGCTGGTTAGTAGAGCGTGCCGGTTCTTAGACTGCTGGACAAAAGAGTGTCCACTGTACAATTTTAGGTTAGGATTCTGACAATAGCTACATTTTTGTTGATTACATTAATTAGAAAATAAAATGGTTGGAAGTTTCAATGAATGGTTGTATTGTTATCTGGGTTGAAAAGACGAGTCAACTATATCACTAAGCTGCAAGCTTGTCTTCAAAAATATAAAAAGGCTTGGGTTCGACAACTCTTATTAGTATTGTAGAAAAGTAGGTGGTGTAAATTTGGGATTAGTTTCACTTTGGGGCCTTATATAAGTTATGTCGTCTAAAAATAGTGGGGATGGGGTTTGGATTCAAAACTGCAGACAGATAAATAACATTTAGAGGAAGGGGGTTTAGTCATTTTTTAAATATTCATTTTGAACCAATTCCACTAAGGTAATAAACAAAAATCTTTGATCAAATTAAAGGAAATAAAAATAGTCATTATAAAACTTGAAAATGTGTATTACCGTGTACTATTTTTAATCCAATTTTACACAAACGGGATCTTGCTTCCTTATCTTTCGTAGATATTTCTAAGTTTGGTTAAAGATGACTTTCTTCTAAGGTGCTCTAAATTATGACAGTATGAGGGTCGGGTTGGGGGTTTGAAAATTGGACAACAAACAACCGCTCATTGGGAGTAGTCTGTTCAAATAATTTTACAATCTGTTGAAACATTAAAATGATTATAAAGTTTTATAATTTCAATTTGTAGTTTGTTGGTGAAAAAACTGACTTTACTTCTAATAAAAGAGTTTTAACAGAATAGTTTCACCTGCCTCAACATAAATTGAGTTTACAGAATACATAACATTTTTTGGTACTAAAATGAATTTAGCTTAGATTTATCTGTGTCCTATTTTTCCAGCGAGCTGACTCACATAGTGTCTGATGTCATCTCGGACCCAACCCTGCCGAAGACGGAAGACCATCCGTGCCCTAAGTGCGGACACAGGGAGGCTGTCTTCTTCCAGGCTCAGACTCGACGAGCTGAGGTAAAGTCACGTTATTCTTTGGTTCGGCAAATATCAAGGGAAGGGTATTTTGTCTTTGGTTTTATAGCCTATGGTATACAACTCTTAATCATTTTAAAAGACCATATTGTGGAACTGCCGAAAATGGCAACTACGGTTACGGTATGGTGGAGTTGTGACGATCAATACTGTGTCTCTAATGAGTCTTACATGTGTAGTACGGTATAGTATTTACATCATGCAGTAATAATAGTCACTCTTGACACAACCAATTATAATGTTATCTGTTTTAATTTATCTGTGAAGGGGTTTTGTACATTGAATTTAGGAATATTCTTTCACTGTGTGTTGGTATAGATGCAAGATCACTGAACCTCCAAAAGTTGTCGAATGGTTATGGAGACTGCACCTCATATGTGGTTGAGGTTAGGCGTTTTTCTCAATCGACAAATTGTTGAACATTCACCAATTAAAAAAATTTAAATTACTACACAAGTTATCACTTTAAAAACAGTGGCATAAAAAATGACAAGTGTGTGGACAATTATGTGGATAAGTTTTGATAAATATACATTTGTTTAATTATTGACAAACACGTCTGCCTCATACAGAGAATATTTTGGTTGGCATTATTTGTGTTGTGTTTGGTAATATTGTGTACGGGTCTTGAAAATACTCGTACTATGAGACTGTGTATAAACTTGACAACCAATTTATAACTGGCAGCTTTTTTCAGTATATTGTCTTAAAATTTATTCTTCTAGTGAGGACAGTTTTGATTAATTTACAACTGATTATCAGCCAATTTCAGTTGTAAAAATGAAATACGTCACTTATCACACTTAGCTGAGTGGGTTGAGTACTGGCCTACCACCCAAAAGATCTGGGTTCAATTCCCAGTGATATCAATATATAACTTGTGAAACGCAGACTGTGCCACCATGCTTCAGAAGGCACGTTAAGCCGTTGGTCCCGGCTGCTAAGTAATCAACAGGTCACGTCAGAGGCACTAGTGCGATCTGAAAACTCTGACAACAGAACTTGGCCAGAGGTTACACAAAGTTTACTTTATCAGACACTAGCCGACTTGTTGCAGCTTCGCCCGCGTAAACTATGATAGTTGTGTGTGCTGCATTCTGTGGTTAGCCCGTGGAACTACTAAGGATCAAGATCAGCTGTTTGAATTTTCATCAGCTCAAACCAAAGTGAATGTCCATAAGGAATAGATGGGAACTTTGGGACCCAGCGGGGCGGAACACGGGGAATTTCGTAATACCAAGCACCTATGAGTAAAGAGGAATCTATATGTCAAATTTCAACTCTGTAGGCCATATAGTTATAGATATTTCGTGATAGGTCAGTCAAGTGGTATTTGGATTTTATATGTCAAGATTCGTGACCATCTATGTAAAAATGAAAGCTCATTTATACAAAATGCTGATTATATACACTCACAAGGTAGGCTGCAATCATTTAAAATTCTGTCCAAAATGTCCAGTGCATGTCAGTTAACTTGATCCGCGAGCAGAGATATATGTAGGTCTACTCTATAAATAATGGTGAGAGGCAAAGTTGTGTTTGGATTTATTTTTAACCCATTGGCTCACAACCCCGAGTATACTCGTGGCCGCCGAAAGTAGCCCGAACGTGCAACCCCAAGTATTCTCAGAATGCACTTTTTTTATTTTAAAAACAAAAAAAATTTTATTTTTAATTTTTTTTATTTATTTGTTGTTTTAATTTGTTTTAATTTTTTGTTTGTATGTATTTTTTATGCATATGCTGCCCATACTTGTGGAAACTTAGTCAAATTTCGGAAAAATATGATTTTGGAAAATATGTTATATCTAGGTCAAATATGAATGTATCACTAACATTTTTTATTTTCATGTAAAAAAATAACCTGCAAGTACGTAATATTTGTTGGGCTGAAACATTATTTTTCGTTTATTACATGTTTAAAATTATTGTTTTTTATAAACTATATATATATATATATATATATATATATATATATATATATATATATATATACATGATATATATATATATATATAATATTTACCATACATAAATGCTGTCAAAAGTATTTTCTTCTTGTAGATCATTTATTTCCCTAAAGATTAGTGCAGTAATTAAGTAATTTGAGCAATAATTGTTGCTATAGTGACAGTTTTAGTAAAAGTTTACATTGATGTAATTTTTCTTAGGAAACTGAACGGTTTGTCAGGTAGCAAATTTCAGGTAAGCCAATGGGTTAAGCTGATTTTATGCCAATCATCATTTACCGCTGTCATTTTGTTAGAATGTCTTCCAGAAGTGCTACTTTTTATCTCAAGGCCCTCCTTTTTAAATATTTTATAAGTTGTCACACAAATGAAATTTTTATTTCAAGCTATCAAGTTTCCATGAAGTAGTTATTGTGTAAGTATTGGATACTTGATTGCCAGTTTATAATTTGTATACTTTTTACCAGCCTTAGATTAGCTGGTTTTAAATTTATACAAGCAATATTTAGCTTGTAATATAAAGTTTATCTAAATATCTTTTGTACTAGAGTTCAAGTAAGTGTGAAAAAGCCTTGATGGGCCCTCCAAATCTCAATAACAGTCCTCCTAATTCCTCTATTTATCCCTAGAGTTTAAGAACACACTTACTTGGTAGTTACTTTGGTATTTTGCAACATTTAGGTAGGAAACACTCGCACACTTTTTTAAAGACTGAGTATAAATTATTCAAGCATAAATTTTAAAATTCTTTGACACCCATAAAATAGTTTAGTTATCTAATATTCTGATCATGCTCCCGGTCCTGTCAATGACAGATTACTTATGTTCTACTGAAAAATAATTTAAAAATTTGTAAATTTTAAGGCTTGGATTTGTTTGGTATATTATTGGGAAATAATATGAATAATCAAGACTCATTTCATGTTGGTTGTTGTTTGTAATTGCAGGAAGAGATGAGATTGTATTATGTCTGCACAAATCAACACTGCACACATCGATGGACTGAGTAAAAGAAGATTCTCGCCGCCTGTTTCACTGGATATCTTTTATTATATTGTACAACTTGAGTTTTTTTTCTTCATTAAATTGCTTTATACATCAAAATAATGTGTTGTTTATTTTTTATACCAAATTAAAAGTCTTGTTAGTGGGATTTAAAAGTCCTATTAGTCGTAATACAACAGAGCAAGTATGTAGAATAACATGGTAGGGATTCATTTTAATTCCTTGTTGCTGGATTAGGAAACCCCAGCATAGCTGCTAGGCACGTCTTCCGCAAGCGGGAATTTTGCACAGGTTACTGGAAGGATAAGATGTAGCAGGAAAGGAAAGGGTGGGATGGGACGGCAGCTAAATTGACCCTTCAGAGGGCCAACTCCCATACCCCTGTGATAGCTGGGATGAGACTCAAACAGGGGACCCGCATTCTGTCCTCCAACTGGCCAACTCAAATGACAGGGTATCCATGTACAACAGCCAGGGACCATGCATTCTCAGGTTGGAACCAAACCCGGAGTTTCCGTCCCCAGCTTCTGCAAATGGAGGGACCAAAGGTGAAAGGGAAGTTTGTCATATTGGACAGCCAAATGACTTACCATATGTAATGACAACTTCATTTGCAGTACCCAATGTCAGCATAAAAACTGGTATAGACCAGTTTTAAGATTGTCATAGGATGAACAGTGGTAGGGATCATAAACAGCCTATGTCTCGGCCTTGACAGGTACCACGCTTAGAAATAGCCGAAGATAAATGAATGATTCCAATGGCCGGGCTGCCGTTCCGAACGAATGTTTTCGAAGATGGCCGAAGAGAAACGAGTCAGACAGATTAGAAGATTCATATCATCTTCCAGCTGAGAAGTTAGCTCCACGATTATTTATTATTTGTCTTAAGATTGTTACACACATTTTATGAAGGGCTCAGTGGGAATGTTTCCAGGCTTTTAGCGAATTTCCCCTATAGGGAAGAAGCTATTACCGTAGTCGGCATGGTGAGACCTAGGCCCGGGACCATGATAACTTTTCATTTTGAGGTCCCCAGACTCCAAAAACACCATTCGTTCGAAACTGCATATATGTGCATACTATTATAGCTTAACTTTAAACTTACAAAACAAAAAAAGTTTCATAATAATATCTTACCAAATAAAAAAGTTATTAATTTTTTTGCAAACCCTTGCAAAATGTTGATTTTGTGCCTGGCACTTTTTGGATATACTCTGTTAAAAACTCTGGCACTCAAAGGGTTAACCAAAGAAAACTTTGGTTTTGGTTTTATATATATATATATATACATATATATAAAACCAAAGAAAACTGCATGTATATATAATATTTAAAAAATAAAAAATTTGAATACATATATGCATGTGGGAAATTTCTTTTAATTTTTTTTTATTTGTTTCAGGTAAATAAACATTGTTCAAATATAAGATTTTCACCAAATAACTACGAGATTTATAGAGGACATGTTTCCCAAAATATTTCCTGAAAGTTTCATCAAATTTGGGCTGTAGGTGGACGAGTTATTTCCATAAATGTAAAAAAATATAAAAACGGTAGATTAGTACACAAGACAGTAGCCTAACTTTATTCAAGGCTTTAAGTTTTATTACAATATTATTTCATAAAGCAAACTAACTAGGCCTCGTATATTTATGGAGTATATGTTTACCTGAACATATCCTGGAAATGTCCTGGAAGAAATAATAAAAAGTAATGACGTAAGAAAAATTTTCTATAACAACGATACACAAAATCAACATTTTGCAAGGGTTTTGTACATAAAATCAATAACTTTTTTATTTGGTAAGATATTATTATGAAACTTTTTTTGTTTTGTAAGTTTAAAGTTTAGCTATAATATTATGCACATATATAATATCTAAAAAATAAAAAATTTTGAATAGGTACATATTATACATGTGGGAAATTTTTTATATTTTTTCAGATAAATAAACATTGTTCAAATATAAGATTTTCACCAAATAACTACTAGATTTATAGAGCTAGAAACTATCCTGGAAATCACCTAAAAGAAATAATAAAAAGTAATGACATAAGAAAAATTTTCCATAACAACGATATATCGTTGCAATGTATTTTTCGGTAAGACCACCGACGACGATATATCGTTGTGAAGTATTTTTTGGATGTTCCGTGCACAACGATATATCGTTGTGTGGCACTCAAAGGGTTAATATATATATATATATATATATATATATATATATATATATATATATATATATATGTAATTTTCAGTAAAAAGGGCTACTAATATAATTATTATTTTAAACACAGTACCCTGGTTTAAATTATTTTATTTCAAGACCGACATGTTTCGGACCTTAAGGCCATAGTCATGGTCGTAAACAAAACATAACCTCACAATTATTAAAAAGAAATATAAATTTAAACCATAAATTGCTGACAATATAATCATATGACTTTTTCCACAGTTCTTTTAACATGCTTCTCAACTATTGTGGCTTAATAGATCTTAGTTTCAATATTTTTTCATATATTGGGTTTTGCATATGAATTTGCGTGGTGTTAATAATATTCTGTGGATCTTTTTTGTAGCTGGAGTAAATGTTGAATTCTTCTTTAACGTCGAGTTTGTCTCCTTTTGACCCATATTCTACAATGGGTTTGCAAATCATCTTCTATGTTTTTGAATTTATGATTGTACTTTTATCATGTGCTCTGCAACATTTGATTTCATGCTTGTCTTGTTTTTCGATTTAAATGCTTGCACATGTTCTTTATATCTGCAGTTGAACGTCCTGCCGGTTTGTCCAATGTAATATTTTTGGCATTCTGAGCAATTGGTCTTATAGATACCTGATCTGTTGTATTCTTTTTTACTTTTGTTGTTTTCTGTAGCTTATTTTAAATTTTGAATGTCAAAATGTTTTTCTTATTGCTCTGTTGAATTTAGTGCTGTATCGTAAACATATATATTCTTCTTTGATCTTTCCTGTTTGTGTTTTGTTTTGATTTATCTTTTTTTGTTTCTTTTTGATCATATTTTCGATTATTTTTGGGTTGTATCCATTTTTGAAGGCTAAGTATTTAATAACATTTTTTTCTTTTACAAAACTTAAATTTTTCATGGGGATGTTAATTAACCGATTGATCAGAGAATGGAATGTTGACATATTTTGTTCCCATGGATGGTTTGAATCTAATGGAATTATACAATCACTGGTAGATGGTTTCCTGAAAATTTTAAAAATATTTTTCCCTTCTTCATTTGATATTGAAACATCTAAAAAGTTTATTTTTGATTTTTGGACCTCTTGGGAAAATTTTATTGAAACTGATAAAGAGTTTACATATTCTAAAAGGTTTGTTGCTTCCTCTTCTGATCCTTCAAAGAGACATATTATGTCGTCACAACGAAAGATAAAAATAAATATCAGTAATGATAACAGGTATAATGTCATTAACACCTAACATTTAGTAAACAAGGTAAAAGATATAAAGATCCCTCAAAACTGCTTATTTCTGTCATTTGATGTTAAAAACTAAGGTACTGTGTTTAAAATGTTTAAAATAATAAATATATATATATACACAGGGTGAGTCAGACCACCCGTCCAGCATGTATAACGAGAGAACGGTTTGGTCTAAAGTCGTCAAATAAAAGTATTCCCCACTAAAACGCATATGGGCTATCTATTAAAAATATTTTCATCAAAATCTATGTACAGGATGTTCCAAAACTGAAGGTCACGGGTTCGAATTTCAAAATTTTCTAATGTAAACATAGGGAATATTATACATAATTTTAAAGGTCTTGTTAAAAGAAACACTTTGGCGAAAACAGAATTCACTTATCTTTATTCGTTTCAAAATGGCGGCCATTTTAATGTAAAATATTGACATTTACGGAATACCCTGTATTTTCTAAACCACTACGCGTACCTTTTTCCTGACTTAAATTTCTTACTCGTGATAAACTCAGCTTTACTCTGGTATTCTGCATGACAGGCTTATTTGAGAAAATCTATATTTCAAAATAATATTTATTTTCAAAATACCCATATGCCCAAAATTCAAAAACGTCAAATGGTAGCGTATATCAAAAAGCATACCATTGAAAAGGTCTTGTAAATCCTAGCAACTTTCTAATTTACACTAACCTTGTATCTTTTTTCGTTTTTCTGCAATCAGCAAAAAACATTATTTTTCCATATGAAATGCATGTTAATTGTACATAACACATAAAACGTATGTGGAGAGAGAATACATGCAAGTGTTATGCAAATTAACATGCATTTCATATGGGAAAATAATGTTTTTCGCTGATTGCAGAAAAACAAAAAGAGATACAAGGTTGGTGTAAATTAGTAAGTTGCTAGGATTTACAAGACCTTTTCAATGGTATGCTTTTTGATATACGCTACCATTTGACTTTTTTGAATTTTGGGCATATGGGTATTTTCAAAATAAATATTATTTTGAAATAGATTTTCTCAAAAAAGCCTGTCATGTAGCATACCCGAGTAAAGCTGAGTTTATCAAGAGTAAGAAATTTAAGTCGGGAAAAAGGTACGCGTAGTGGTTTAGAAAATACAGGGTATTCCTTAAATGTCAATATTTTACATTAAAATGGCCGCCATTTTGAAACGAATAAAGATAAGTGAATTCTGTTTTCACCAAAGTGTTTCTTTTAACAAGACCTTTAAAATGATGTATAATATTCCCTATGTTAACATTAGAAAATTTTGAGATTCGAACCTGTGACCTTCAGTTTTGGAAGATTCTGTACATAGATTTTGATGAAAATATTTTCAATAGATAGCCCATATACGTTTTAGTGGAGAATATTTTTGTTTGACGACTTTAGACCAAACCGTTCTCTCGTTATACATGCTGGACGGGTGGTCTGACTCACCCTGTATATGTGTGTGTGTCCGTGAGCACGATAACTCTTGTAGAAATTATCCAATTTTGATGAAATTTGGCATAAACGTGTAAAGCAACATTTATGACTTTAAGTTTGAAAACCTGCCAGATCGCTTTATCCAAAGGGGTATTTTGGGGGGGGGTTTGTACCCCAAAAATGTTTTATTTTTTTATTTTTTACATATAATTTTGGAAGTTCAAATTTTAGTTTTTACCATTTGATTCAGCTTAAAAAACACACAATTTGGTATTTTGATCATTCGTCTACGTCAATTAGTTACCGAGATATTTAAAGTGCTAAACACAGTACGTTGTCCAATGTTATTCTTATGGAGGAAAATAAAAAAATTATATCTCGCTTATTTATGAACGTATAATGACGAAACTTGGTATACATACGGCTTCATCCGGTTGTGGTCCATTGATATTTGCTCAAAAAAACAATTTTTACCAAAGGCTCCCGTAGCAGCAAACCTGCGTACTCAGCCCCATGTTATTCCTATAGATAATAAATAAATGCTATGTCTCCCTTAATTATGAACATAAATGAATAAAAACTGGTATATGACTTCACCTAGATTAGTTATATTGATATTAGCATAAAAACCCATTTTTTGTGTTCCTTGATGCAGCAAACCTGCGTACTCAGCCCCAATGTTATTCTTATGGAGTACAATTAAATTTGCTTATTTATGAATATATTTTTATGTGACTTGGTAAGTGGCTTTATGTAGTATTAAGTCAGTTATATCTCCATTGCAAATTCGCTGAGTATGCAGGTTTGCTGCGACAGGGGTAATTTAAGTAACGGAGACAAAAAACATAAATTTAATTCTTCATAAATCAACTAGTTTAACAAATTGAGTATTCATTGGAAGTAAATAAATGTAAAACAATATCAACAATTTCAACCACATGAAGCCACTCATTCCCAATCTGTGCCAACATATTTATATTAAGAAATTAGATTATATTTGATATCTACTTAAATAATTTCTAAACTAATATTTATTTAATCACTGGTTATCAAACAAATTATAAGATTTATAAACCAGGTTGCTATTCAATTATCAGTTAATTATGTGAAGATGATATGTTTTAAAATTTAATTCAGTTAACTACACCTAAATGTGCTTAATTAGACATGATTCTGACTAATCGGTAATCACAAAATAAAGCGATTCATTCAATATATTTTTCATAATAAGTGGGCAGCAAGTAAATAATCAGTTCAATACTGCAAATTGTTTGTTATATATCGGGAAACGTCTTAGTATTATTTGTACACTAAAGTTTTAATTGTTTTGTGGTACAAGCAAAGTTATAAAAAGAGATATCCCCAAACTAGGCATTAAATTGACTTAGAGCTAAATATAGACCTCAAAACCTTAACCTTACTAAACATTTTTGCTACTACAAACACTGGCTATTTAATTATCCTGTTTAAATAATTTGCCAGGGCAAACAACCACGTTTTAAAGCGGGTGGCGCAAAAACTTTGGGGTACTCTTCAGGGTTCCCACGCGTCCTGGAAAACCTAGAATTGTATGAGTGTCCTGGAAAACCTGGAATTGTCCTTGAATTTTACTTTCTGTCCTGGAATTTTATTATCTGTCCTGGAATTTTTCTATTTTCATGTAGTTTTTCAGTTTGTTGTAAATTTTTTTTAATTTTTTGCCGTGGGATGTTTCCAGATTGAATTTGTTTGTATTGGTTCTATTTATATCTCAAAGAAATAAGTATTTTCTTGATTATATGTTAAATGAATGCAGTTCATATGCAAAGAAGGGAGGATTTTTGGGTGACAGAATTAAAGAAGCTTGTTTGGCAAATCATTTCTTGTTTTGTATCAGAGGCTAAAGTCTCAAAAATTTGTTTGCCAAACAAGCTTAGTATAATTCTGTAATGGTGGTATAGATTTTGTAATGTTTGAATTAGCTATTGCTGGAACAGTAGTCCATTTAAACATTACAAATTCTTTAATAAGTGCCCCATTAAAAAGTAGCATATTAAGTTGTACTGTACTTGGTACTTAAAGAGTCTGCAGTAAAACCTTTTGGTCCCGATTAGTAATATTATTACATCAACATAATAACATAACAATTAATGATTTAAAATTTCAAAAATTTTTCAGTCTGCAGTAGAACCTTTTGGTCCCGTATTCGTAATATTATTACATCAACGTGTTAACAATTAATGATTTCAAATTTCAATAATTTTTCCGCCATTTTCCTAATCTGGCAACCAATTTCAATTTGTCTTATGAAATTCCACAAATTTTATTAATTAATGGGGTAGAAAATGTAGTTTTTAAATGTTTTTATTCTGGGTGTTTATTTCCTAAACTTAACTGCTCTGGAGGAGCAACACATAAGGTGAGCTACTCGTTGCTAAAAACAATAAGAATCACTTGATTGAAACTTAAGTTTAGTAACAAAGAATAAATACCCCCGTCGCAGCAAACCTGCGTACTCAGCGAATTTCCAATGAATATATATGTTTCTCACTACCACATAAAGGCACTTACCAAGTTTTATAAAAATAAATTACTAACTAAATGATCTATAGCATTTTATTTATTCTCCATAAGAATAACATTAGGGCTGAGTATGCAGGTTAGCTGCTACGGGGACAACCAACAAAATATTTGTTTTTTGTTCAAATATCAATATACCAGTACAACATGAAGCCACATACCAAGTTTCATCAATATACATTCATAAATAATCGAGATATCAAATTTTGTTTATTCTCCATAAGGATAACATTGGACAACGTACTGTGTTTAGTACTTTGAATATCTCTGCAACGGTTGGACGTAGAATCACAATTTAAACACCAAAATGATTGTTTTGTGGAGTTGAAGTGATTGGTAAAAGCAAATGTGAAGTTTAAAGTAAAACTAACTGAGGAAAAGCCAAAAACCTTTTCCCCATAAGATTAACATGGGAGATTTTATGAGCATGTTTTTTTGGATTTTTTCCGCAACCACTTAACCTAGGTTAATAATTCAAAATACCATATTATTTGTTTTTTTAAGCTCTATAACATGGTCAAAACCAAAATTAACTGTTTCAAAAATTTTAGGGTGAAAAATGCAAAAAACTGATTTTTGGAAAATTTAAAACCCCCATAAACCCCCCTTCGCATAGTCCGATTTTTCTGGTTTTCGAACTTAAAGTCATAAATGTCACTTTACACATTTGAGCCAAATTTCATCAAAATCGGACGTTTTTTACTCAAGTTATCGCATTCACGGACACATATATAGATATATATATATATAGATATATATATATATATAGATATATATATATATATATAGATATATATATACATATATATAAATTTGAACGAATAGTGTTTTAGTCATCTTGGGACCTTAAAAAAAAAATTTGTCATGGTCTCGGGCTTAAGTCTTACCATGAGACCTACGGTAATAGCTTCTTCCCTATAGGGGAAATTCGCTAAAACAATTTAAAACTAAATTTTCTACCTGGTTAAACAATATAACTATGGACATTTGGTTAGAAAAACTAAAGTTGTCCACCATATTGGAAAAATGGCGGATAAAATACAAAGTTAAAAATGTTATATATATGTGTTCACAATGTAGCGGTCGGATTTTTTGCCTGATTTATTTCAAGTTTGGTAGGGCCATTCCTTTCTACAATCAGTTGGACAAGTTCGTTGGGCAAAACAATTGGAAAACTATAAACCCCTTTTTTGGAGATTAATCTTTCAAATTTTGAGTTTTTGGGCCCAAAAAGGGTCAGAAAAGTACCGGATGTAAAATTAATGCATGTACAAAGATGGGAATTAGTGTGGCAAAACTTTTAGACCCTCTCTTGTCATTCTAGCACAAATATTTATCGAGTTATTAAAGAAAGTGTGTATCGACCAAACACAGTACGTAATTGTCTTATGGAGGTTTTATATTAGAAAAGCCTGTTATTCATTTGTTGGTGTTCTTTTATCATCTCCAGCAACCCCATGCCTACTTTCAAGCCTGATTGATCCTTCTCCTAACCTTATAATGCGCAAAATTGTATTCCCATCATTGCAGGTAAATAAAACCAAAAGCATTAGATCAGCCAAAAAATCAGTGTTTTCAAATTTTAATAAAAATTGGACTAAATTTATGTTTTTACACTGATCTTGAGTTTTAAAAGTTTGTTATGTGGAAATTCACCTCCCTCACGTCAGCGTGCTGTGTGCTATATAGCGCTGTCTAGCAGGCTACAATATTTTCTTGAGGTTATTCTTGAGTGATCTTTATAAAATAAAAAGAATTAAATAATCTGTTTTTGCTTTTATTTAAGTAAAATAAATATTTTCTCTTGCAAATAAAACAATTAAAACTTTCAAAATAAAATAAAACTTTGTTTATCTTTCTTCAAACTTTCAAAATAAAATTCACTTCTTCGATTTTTTGAATATACTAAACTTATATTATACAAAATCTTCTTTCAGTACTTTATCAGTCTACAGTTTATCTTCTACCCAATAATAGAAACGCTTCGAACCCTGAAAAAGAAATAATTGTTTTACAGACTGATCCCCTTTTTTGAAAAGTGACAAAATGAGAAATGGAGCAATGATTTGAACAATGACTCTAAATTTCAAAAACATGTTTGTACCTTCCAATCTGAAGAAATTCACGTCTCATCAGGTAGCCTCTTGACACTTTCCGCACAAGATTTGAACGTAAAATGCCGCAGGCCCCCAACGAGTGTGAATTTATAACCTTGGTTCGAAGCTTTCAGAAACCACCCATGTCGGGCCGTCATGTGACTAGTCTCATGTTCCTTCAAGCCAAGAAACAATTCAAACCATCGACTCTACCTCCGCTCCTAAAACCCCGGACATGAAAATCGCGAGTCTGCCCAGACTTGCAAAACCAAGCAGCACCAGCAATTCTTATTTTCGTGTTTTCTATTTCACTTTAACTTTTTTTGGTTTACAACATAAAACATTATATAAATAATTTATTTACAAGTTAATACATGTCACAAATATTAAATTAAATTGTATAGTGTTTTTAACGGCAATTAAAACGCTATGTATTCTCCCCTGACAGTAGGGGTCTGCTACAATACATCATTTAAAAACCTTGTATTCAAATCACTTTGTTCAAAATGTATGATACAATCCAACCTTTTTTTTGTTTGTTAAACAATTATACATTCCAAAAAAATTTACATATTTCTAAACATTTATTCAACTTAAAAAAATATATTTACTTTCAAAATCGCTCAACAAATCTTTATTTTAAACCACAGAGGCTAAACTCAGTGTTTACGTCAGTGGAATGTGTTCAGCTGTAGTCCAGCGATAACAATCAACAAAGCACTGGCAGTCCTTATCGCTGCTCGAAGGTCGACGACACAGGAACCCCCTTCTCAAATCAAGGAGCCCTGCGATGTCGATTAAACAGTCTCCGTCCCGTCGTCCACTCCTCGCACATGCAGTTGAAGTCTTGTATGGCACCTGAAGTTCACAGCAACAACTCGATGTTGGCGCAAGTAAACAGCCATCTCAGCATGAGCAGAAGAAGTTCTGCGCAGATCGGTTAGTCGTCCGGGATAGTCTTCGCAGTTTAAACAGCAACAATACCCAGAAAAAATCCTCAACGGCAGATAAATGTTATACACATCATTTCACTACTTATTCCGTTCTCCCTGCTTAACACGGAAGGTGTTTTATTCTTCAGTCATTCCTCTGGAAAAATATTTCTCCAAGCGTCAACACTGTTTCCATTGAACGTCAACCATGAATCAATCTGACAACGGGGAGTGAGTGAACTGAAGTTTGGTCTATTGTGGTTCAAGTGCTGTATTTAAGTGATCAGTGAAAAAAAATATTAGTGCCCCAATGTGGATAAATCCCAGGTATTCGAACAACTTTCACAGCTAGCTGGTAAAAATATTTAATTCCATGTTTCTCTTCCCTGTTTGTTCGTTCATTCACTCGCTGTATTCATCCACCTTATAGTTTTTTACTAACTAAAAATCTATCCTAAGACACACAAAAATATTATCATTGAGTCTTGTCGTCTTGGAGAAAGGTGATTGATTTCTTGAATTAGCAATACCCGTTAATTTATTTCAATAAATTATCTTTATTTATATCTTATGCTTATAATTAATTAATGTAGTCCAAGATATAATTTATTTATTACATTTAAATATCTTCAAATCTTCAGCATTGCCAATTACAACCACCTTTTTTATTCTCACTGAAACAGATTTTATTAAACTTCCTGAAAACATTATTTCACAAACTTGTGACATACCTTTGTGAGACTTGTTTATTTACAAACACATAACAGATGTTTATTTACAAACATTTACACAAGGTTTCAATTGACTGATGTGTGCCCTTTTAACATTTAAAAAATCATTTCTGTGCTGCAAAATACAGTACAACTCATATCAATTAAATAATATAAAATTCTGTACGGACCAGTAAATTTAGCATTAAATTTCTCATTACCTCCACCGGGCCTTATTTAGAATGTAGGCCCAGTTTCCGATTTTGAATTGGCAGCATTATTTCTCTCGTAGACCTTTAACTTTTTATTTCGGTCATAACTCTTCTTATTATTTGATATGGCTTCCTTCAATTTATTAGAAACATCTTCTGCATTTACATCCTATTGCGTCAAATCATTTGATTCCTAGGTGTTACTTAATGAATTGTTGTGGGCGTAGGTAAACATCAACTCATGTGCGCTGAACTTTGTACTTTCACTTTTCCTAGAATTTAAAGTTTGTTGAACTTCACTAAATTCCTTATCCCATTTATTTGTGGCTTGATTAAAATAAATTTGCAAAATTGATTTTATGTTTCTTGAGTAACGTTCACTTAAATTTGCTTGAGGGTGATAAGGCACAGTTGTTTTATGTTTTATTGCCAAATTAAACAAAAATAATCTGAATTCCCCACTCCTGTAACTAACATAACTTGCATTGTCTGACACATTGTCTGAAGCTTTCAGAAACCACCCACGTCTGGCCGTCATGTGACTAGTCTCATGCATGTCCCTTCAAGCCAAGAAACAATTCAAACCATCGACTCTACCTACGTTTCTAAAACCCCGGACATGAAAATCGCGAGTCTGCCCAGACTTGCAAAACCAAGCAGCACCAGCAATTCTTATTTTCGTGTTTTCTATTTCACTTTAACTTTTTTTATTTTTACAACATAAAAATTTGTATAAATAATGTATTTACAAGTTAATACATGTCACAAATGTTAAATTAAATTATATAGTGTTTTTAATGGCAATTAAAACGCTATATATTCTCCCCTGACTTTATATTTGTCCGTTAACATGATAAGCTTTGAAAAAAAACATCAGATTCCCATAAAATTTGGCACAAACGTGTAAGCAACATGACTTTAAGTTCGAAATCCTGATAAATCGGACCATTGGAAGGGGGTTTTATAGGAATTTACAATTTTCCAAAAATCAGTTCTTTGCATTTTTAAGCCTAAAAGTTTTAAAACTTTTAATTTTGGTTTCGACCATTTTATAGAGCAATATAGTACTTTGAATCATTAACCTAGGTTAAGTGGTTGCGGAGGATATCCAAAAAAACATGCTTATAAAATCTTCCATATTAATCTTATAGGAAAAGTTTTTAATCAACTATTTTTTCAGTTCATTTTAATGTAAGCTTTATATTTTTGCCAATCAGTTCAGCTCTACTAACCAAGCATTTTGGTGTTTTATTGTGATTCTACGTCCAACCGTTTTAGAGATATTCAAAGATATTCACAGTACGTTGTCCAATGCTATCCTTATGGAGAATAATTACAATTTTATATCACGATTATTTATGAAATTTATACTGACGAAACTTAGCATATATGTTGCTTCACCTCTAGTACTGGTATATCGAATCGATAATTCACAAAAACATTTTTGTCGATTGTCCCCGTAGCAGCAAACCTTCATACTCAGCCCTAATGTTATTCTTATGGAGAATAAGCAAAGTTTTATATCTCCCTTATTATGAACATAAAATAATAAAACTTGGTATGTAGCTTCACCTGGTTGAGTTAAATTAACAATTCATAAAAACACATTTCTTATCTTACTCGTTGCATCAAACCTGAAAACTCAGTTTTCTATGTCATTCTTATGGGAGAAGAAATAAAATGCTATATATCACTTATATATTCGTGAATTTTCATGAAACTTGGTGTCTGTGGTAGTGAGAAAAGCATTGGAAATTCGCTGAGTACGCAGGTTTGCTGTGACGGGGATATTTTGCTCATGCATGTATACGGGTATCTGTCCTCTTATATGAATACTTTGTTTCGTATATATTATTTTGTTTTGAAGGGATGATTTTATGATCAATAAAAATCGGCCTATGTTCAAACTATATGTTTTGTATTTAACGTTTAGCCGGTTACCGATCCATATACACTCAATAAAAGTCACTTGACCCATACGGTGAGCACTTTTTCGCCTACAAAATTTAGAGGTTGTTTGTTCGATATCGAAAAATTTTACCAACCGGTTGTTTTATCGATTGAATGTTGACTACGATAGTAGATAGATGTTTTCGAAGTTGGAAGGAAAATGGTGGTTGTAGGAATACAATACCCCCCGTCGCAGCAAACCTGCGTACTCAGCGGATTTCCAATGCATTGATATGTTTCTCACTAGTACATAAAGCCACTCACCAATTTTGACAAAAATACATTCATAAATAAGTTATTTATTACATTTTATTTATTCCCCATAAGAATAACATTAGGACTGAGTACGCAGGTTTGCTGCAACGAGGAAGATAAGAAATGATTTTTTATGCAATTATCAATATAACTGAACCAGGTGAAGCTACTTACCATGTTTTATTAATTTATGTTCATAATTAAGGGAGATATAAAACTTTACTTATTCTCCATAAGAATAACATTAGGGCTGAGTATGCAGGTTAGCTGCTACGGGGACAATCAACAAAACATTTATTTTTTGTGCAATTATCAATATACCAGTACAACATGAAGCCACATACCAAATTTCATCAATATACATTAATAAATAATCAAGATATCCAATTTTATTTATTCTCCATAAGGATAACATTGGACAACGTACTGTGTTTAGCACTTTGAATATCTCTGCAACGGTTTGACGTAGAATCACAATTTAAACACCAAAATGATTGTTTTGTGGAGCTGAAGTGATTGGTAAAAGAAAATGTAAAGTTTAAAGTAAAATTAACTCACACATATATATAAATCACGGACACACATATATATATATATATGTGGGTTGATCAATTGTATCTCTCATCGCGATTAGGATAGTTAATTCAGTCTCATTTGAGAGGTTCAATTGATACGCATCATTCCAATCTCTATTTGGCATGTATCCGCTATTTCAATCTCATCGGCCATGACTCAATTTTTAGGTTAGGAAAAGTAGAAAAATCGCATCCGTCATTTCAACCTCGGTGTATATACATCTAACCTCAAAATTTTATAGGTTATGTTTTTGTATATAGACCTAACCTCAAAGTTTTATAGTTTATGTTTTTGTATATACACCAAAAACCCAAAACGTCAATTCAAACTCTCGGGGTTTAGAGGTATTTGGTTTACATAAAGATTTTACTATTTTCTACATTTATTGGTCTATGACTTACATAACAGTTTTTTCACAGATAATATGTTAGTTATATGTTTCTTATTTCCCTATAATATATGGTTTAATAAAAGACGAATATTAATTTATTATCAAAACGTTTAAAAACTCACAAAATAAAAATATTTATTTAATTTTTCCTATTAATTGTGGATTTAGCTGGGATATGCCGAGTATTCGGGCGGTGCGGGCGTAGGAGTTTTTGGATTATCAAACCAACCGCTTATTGATAACATTCTCAGTAGGAGTTTTTTGACTATCGAATCAACCGCGTTATTTATTACATTCCCAGAAGCTTTGTACAGTCACGCAAAATGTGGCAAAACACGGTTTGTATGTTAGTTCCTCATTTAAAGTTTTCTTCGGCAGGACATAAGGTGAATATGTTGTTTTGTAGGTGATATTTTACGTTTTCATCAATTACGATTTGTTTTTCCTCGATGAGGCGTGTCAAAATCTTCTCAAAGTTCTTTTTGCGGATTTCACAGAACACACCCTGGTCTTTCTTGCCAAACCAATGGTCTGGTTCGAACAGAAATCTCGTTTTGCACACGTGAGATGTTGAAAGAATAGAATTTCTGCATCCGAAACACTTCACGTACTTGTCTGATTTCAAATTGTACAGGAAATCGCGATGAGTCATGGTGAGGAATCGAGGAGTGAGTTTCCAAACCCCCACTACTCTGACCCTATCCTTTCAACGATACATTGGTCGTCGTGAGTCCGTCGACTTTACCTGTCGTGACATATAACGCTTCGCGTCGCCGGGTCCGCCGACGAGTTGAAAGCTACTTGCCGACGACATGTGGCAGTGTAACATAATCGGAGAAGACATAACTAATTATAGAGCGTACGCAAAGGTTTTCGACAATCTTGTGGGTTTCCTCTTGGACGACGGTCGGTCGGCACGTACTTATGCGGAACTCATCGAAGAAAACAGGTCCTTGTTTTTGGAAGCGACAGAAAACGATTCCAACTATGATGAACTCGTCGAGCCGCGCGAACTGCTGTTTCTTTTATACCAATTGGATATCTGCGATCGACTGTATTGGGCCCCCCGCCTGTACCGTCGTACCGGCCAAATCATGAAAGAATTTCTATTTTTTTGCCGCGAAAACTCTGTGGTAGCCTGTTTGTTTTGCGGATTCCAAGGACCCGTGAAATTGAACAGAGGTGATGGACCGGCCCGATCGTCATTTGCCGAGACGTTCCGGCACACCATACGGCAGCAGCCGGGCGTAAGCAACGCCGCCGCCACGATATACAATAATTCTATCGTATCGGCGCGTGAAGGACTACAGGCCGCGATTAGGCGTATACGCGCGGGTGGCAATACGGTTGAAAACTTTGGCGGTCCGGAAAACTCTAGTGGCGGCGTCACGGTGGAATATTTGTATGTTCCGCCAATGGAACGTCAGGAAAAACGGAGTACGATCGGCGTGGCGAGAGAATTTGATCATTTCAGTAAATGCCCATTGGTGTGGTTGGAGAAGAATTGTAATTGGGTGACAAAGTATTCGGCGTACGAAAATCACGAGCCGTCGAAATTCGGAAACGCTTTAAAGGTGTTACAGCGATGGCATAGTCGCAATATGATGACGGAATCGGAATGGAGCGAATTCGTCAAGTTGACCACCATCTCTCATATTATGGGCGCCTGCGAAGACACCGTCTTCAAATTATACCGCAAACTGGTGGAAATGAAATTGGACCTCGTCGAAGAACGAGATTTCGGATATTGTCCGCTTTACACCGCGTACTACGACGATAGGGAGGGTGGTGGAAATGTAATGACGAGATCCACGGTTGGCCGTTCGTTAGCTTGTTTGCTGGAACACACATCGCTCGCCGGCTCTGTGCGTAGGATAGACACCCTATTACCATTTCCGGTGGCACCTCGCGCTGAAATGCATATGATCGAAGAAGCGGAAACTTTCAATCACGTCAACGAAGTGTACGCCACCGCCACCCGCCAGGAATCGGCCCTGGCCGGACAATATGCGGCAAGCTCTTCGCTCACATCCGCGGGTATATTCGAGCGATTGTTCCCGACCAACGACGGATCTACAAACTCGTCGCCGAGAGACTACGCGATAGAAATGGAAACGGCTCGTCGGGCGTTCTTCATGCACGGTTTCTGCGTTGCGGAATATTGCGACGGTAAACGCACGGGATTTCACGACTTGACCGCCAAACGAGTTTTTACCGAGAGCGGAATAGGGGAGCGTATGCGCCACGTTTTCAACACGTCTTCGTTCGACGTTATGTGCATATACTGCGGATATTCGTTCACGTCAAAACTTTGCGACCCGACGCTGGTTGATCTTATGTATGACGAACAAGAGAGGAAGAATATAGAACAATATCTACTGGCGAGATCACCGTGCGAATTTCCATTAATGGAAACCAAGGGCGACGAAAAGTGGGCTTGGTGGTGCAGGAAGCCTGGGCGGCACGATCATCTGGCCTTGTCTCCGACCGATGTTTTGACGAATAGTGCGAACAAAAGATGTGCGCGGAAAGAAAAACTGGCGGAAAGCGACACTACACGAGGAGCTATTGCCGTTTGGTTATCCGCTTCGCTGAACAACAGTCAAGCGTCTTATTGTATTTTTAAAGTGAAAAAACGCACCTGGGAAGTGGAAAAGTGCCTGGTTTGTCTGATGGAGGATGTACGTCGGAAGGTAGCGTTCACCTGTGGACATACGCTATGCGACACTTGTTTGAACGATGTCCGCTTGACCAACTGTCCCGTCTGCAGAAACGGCGTCAGAAAACTCCGTATTGCGATCAACAAAGAGATATTGCTGTAAATTTGAATTTGTTTGAATAAATTATTATATTGGTAACAATTTCCCCCTCTACTCACCTGAATACGAAAAAGCATTACATATGGTCGAGTGTGGTACCCCCGACGGAATGATTTTGGTATTTAAAAGGTTTGTACCGACAACAGGTCGAGCATAATCTCTTTTTTCCGCGATAATCGACACTGTAGCGCGATCGTCAGGACGATACAATGGACGTTATCGCCATGTACGATTTTTATTTTTACAATAGTCCGATTCGAAAACCTAGCGGTTTACCGTGCGATTTTTAACTGTGCAAAAAGAGTATCGTGTACCGTCGGCTCGCCGGGGACGAGGTGATAAAGAGACGAAACTGCTATTCCGACATTTTGGAATATATGCAGTACAACGTGTCCGGAGAGACCGGGTTACCGTCGTACTACGCATGTTGCATGAATTATAGCGGCGGCCACGTTTGTAACGCGATACCGATTATGGTCGGTTCAAGACTGGAAAAGAAACTCGTATCGCGACTGTGTGAGGATCTTGAAATTCCTTTCGAACTTTTGTACGACGAAGAATATCTGCACAGAGTGTATGCGGCGACCTTTCTTGTCAACGGCACCTTCTACTACTCGGTATTCAGAGAATCAAACAACAACAAGATGTGTCACAACACCCGCAGCAAGTTCCGTGGCGAGGAGACAGTCGCATACTTTTATGACAGGACCCTGAACAGAGGAATCAAACTTTTCACGGGCAAAAGCGGAGAACTAAAAGTGAACGACCGTGACGGCAAAGAAATTTCCAAAGTAAACAGCGAAACGCTGGCCCAACTGTACAAAGAATGTTTGAAAAACCCTAATCACTATACGCTGAATACCGAAGAGGTGACCGATTTTTTTTCCGCCGTTAAACTACAGGGTTTTTCGGGGATTGACAGTTTTAAAAACAAGATATATACGAATTACAGTATCGGCCTCAATAATTGTTTGGACAAGCTACATCCCACCGTCGTCTCGCATCCGATGTGGAACACGTCTCTGATGACCGGTAAAGTGAACCTGGGCATATCGCAGCGGCTGTCGTATCCCAAGACAAAGAGCGAAACAAAGAAACAAAACGAACAAAAGTTGAAACTGTGCACGGGCGGCATGTCAACCGGATACCTGGTGGAATCGCAACGTAGGCGAAACACGCGTAAAATGAAACACGCGTCAGAGACCGAAGCGGACGGACCGAGCGCTGCTAAAAAGATCAAAAAAGAACAGACAACCATGTTCGGCAGTAACGTGGTAAAAACCAACTGCATTATCGAAAAGTTGGAGAGCTGTGATAAAAACGGACCTACGATGTTCAATCAGGTGACGGTCGCGTATCTTCCTTTCGTCCGTTTGTTGTCTTCGACTGTACAGAAACTCCAAGTGGAACACGTGCACGCCGAATCTTCCAAGACCGTACCCAAAGACGCTTCCGGGTTCATATGTATGAAGTTCATCGGGAACATCAGTACGGCCGGAAAGAACATGCTGTTTACGGACCGCGTTCGCGTGTCGTACGGTCACGTTCATGAGGTCATCGAAAAAATTGAAAACGCCCTTCAAACGGACTGCGGAGAATTGGTCGGCCCGGCGACCGAGGGCGATGGTATGCGTATCGTCGTCAACAACGTCGTCACGGTGTACGCGCTGAAATGCGGGCGGCGATTCCTTTTGGACTTTATGATTTGGTTGAAAACAGTCGTCCACCCCTTCGTATGGATAAAACCGATAGGTAACTACGCGTGTGTTCACTTTTTCGAAGGCGTGCCTCTATTGGAATACAAAAAGGATGAATCACTCTTCGGCACTATCGAAATGTCACTGGCCACTGCAACCGGACTCGGACGCCTCGCCACGGTGGACTCGATCTGTTTCACGCGCAACGAATTGGAATCGATTCGAAACGAATTTGACCGGGACGAAGACAGGTCTTGCAACGAATTTGTGATCAGGATGTTCAAACCTCGATGCGGCACTGACACATCGCGTAGTAACAACGTCTCGTCATCGTTGCTGGCACTGCAGCTAGACCAATATACGGATTACACCCCGCCTTCAAAACGCAGCGTTTCGGTCAATTCCAGAAAGTCGGCGTGCGTAAACGTTTATTTTCAGAAGGCGGCTGCCTTGATACGTGGTTTCAACATATTTGCCGATCCAGAAAGCTATGAAAGAAAAGTGGCAGAACGGGTGCACGAGGAACGCGGGGTACCGGTCCGAGTGACGCTCTCGCAGTTTAGGTTGATGCGCGAAGATCCAAACAACTGCCCCCAACCGCAATTCTCGCATGAAACTGGGCAGGACCGCAACGATACGTGCGACCGATACGCACTCAGGAATTTCTATATGATGCGTACCATCTTCGCCGATATCGATGGATTCAATGTGGAAGACGCTAATGTCATTGACGAATCGGTGGACCTGTGTCTTAGATTTAGTTACAGTTTTTCATTGACGTTTTTGGACAAAACCCCGCGCGGAGTCGACGTTTTGATACCACCACCCGAAGACAGCGTGCGGGTATGCGGGTGGACCGAGGGTGGAGATCCTTTGACCGTGATGTTTATGATTTGTGTCATACGAACGGACGGAAACGCACCCGCCGTACGATTTCCCAACGGCGAATTCGAAACGGGCGGAGATTCGAACGAATGCCGTAAGACTGAAAACGGTGTCACAGTAGGAAACGCGGACGTACATTTTCCACCGTTCAGAAAAGTATCCGTCATAATGGACGGTGACGGTTCGTATCACGTTTACGTCTTGCGTAATGACGCAGTCCTGTTGCGTTCCTTAAAAAAACAGAGGGAGCGACATGCGATTGAAAACAGGGAATGCGGCGGAGACGGCGATTGTGATCTGTTCGGAACGGTGGAAGAGATCAATCCGTACCACGTGCTGGATTCGCTGCGTACAGGAATATCCCGTTGTGCTACTTCTACGGACGGCGAAAGAGTGGTAACAGTTGACTTTAGGGCACACGGTCGCGTCGACAAATACGACGGCATCAAAGTGGTCAACAGTTTCGGTCAAAAAGGATTGGCACTCATTAAAGATTTGAAACCGTACATCGAAGAGAACGAAAGCACCACGGGGTCGTTTGTGTCGGCGCCCATACAGTTGGTAATGAACGTGTGTTCGTTCGTGTCTCGTCAGCCAATCGGTCAGTATCTCCAGATGAAAAAGAACTTCAGCAAAAACGTGCTCAGCACCGCGGGTGAACCCTGTCTTACCGGATTCAGTTCGGTATTTTTCACCGAAACAGAGCCGACTACAAAGACCTGTCTGGTTAGGTTGGACGAAATGATGCGTTCCGTCATAATAACCCTGGGTCTGTCATCGTTTCAAAACGTGAAAAACTCTCTGGACAACGTTTATAATCCCAGAGGTCTGATGTGTCCACCGCAAACCAGACAGATTCTCAATCTGTACAGGTGCTACGGAGTCGCGTATAATATTACCGGTGATGAATACGAACCATATTCTACCAGAAAGGAAGTGGAGCAGATATTCGATTTATTCGAAAAGTGCATGGGTGAATTACAGGAAACGTTTGGAAAGAAAGTTAAAGTTGTTAATTCTAAATGTAAGAAATAAATAGTAAACTGTTTACATTTGTTTATTCCGGTCGGAGCGTCCGGACAACCTATTGAACCCCTCATTAATCGATAGTAAAAACATAGTCGGTTTTGACCGCAGTAGAAGAAGATTCAATCTCTTTCGCAGGCGAGGTGGATTTCGGTATTTTCCGCCACCGAGACCGAAAGACTAGAATCTTGATACTGGTTATTCGGCGTTTGTAGTTGGGAATAGTATTGAAAATAACGCGTTTGTTATATTATCTAAAATATTGGTGAACAGGACTTTCACGGCCACGTACCGTTCGTAAGCACTGATCACGTCGCGATACCATACCGTCTCGGATTCTCGCAAGTTATTTATCAACCGAGCTGGAAACGAGTAGAGACAGTAGAGATAGGGGAAATGTACGCGCGTCAACGCTTCCGGAGCGATCAGTTTTTCGTCGCTGCATTTTGAAACGACGCTTTCCGTCGTTTTCATCACGCATTCCGCAAGTGAACGTCTAAAACGTGGATCGATCAATACGGACGTCACGTCGTCTAAAGTCCGCTTCACAAACGCCGAACTCAAAGACAGTTTGTCTCTGTCGTTTTCTTTTTTCAAATACATTTCCGCGTGTTTACATACCAACACGTCGTATCGGCGAATCGTATTGTGTACGAATCGGTTTATCATACGGCTCGGACGGCACTGATCGCACCCGTCTGCCCGCGGGCCTTCTTCGGCCATATGTGAATATTCTTAAGTGACTCTTATAGACTATCGAATTTGGCAGAGTATAGAAAACCATATAAAGAAATATGATTGATAACGATGTCGAAACTACCGAAACCACGGCGATTCGAGGTATTGAAAAAAATCTAGCGTCAGCCGTTGGCGCGTTAGTAGGGTTGGGATGCGGCTCAAAAACGGTAACCCCAAACACCAATGACGATAGACCGTATATGCCGTACGATGAACAGGAACCACGTGAACACGTCGGTTCTCGCAAAAAACGACAACGCACCGCCACCGCGTATCCGGGTTGCGATTGTGAATTTCAGTACAGAGATTATGCGTGGAGAAAATTCACCGAATACGAACCGTCGCGCAACGGTGTGGAAATCAGAGAATTCTACGTGGTCAAACTGGTCGGCAAAGAGCTTTTCACGTACGCCGAAGGTCTTGTGGGCAGTTCGCGTACGGATCACCGTTTTCCATACTTGTGTGGCGAAATCGTTTGCGCGAAAAAACTAGCCAGCGCTGGAAAACTAAAGGAAGTGCACGCGTGGTTGCAGATGCCATCCGAATACACGGACGATTCAACCGAACGCCCACTGCACATGCAGCAGCTTCACGAAGACAGCATGCACAGAGCTATGACCAGTCTTCCGTTGGCCGTAGACAGACGTAGTAAAGTCGTCGTTTTCAGGACGCACGGCGATTCGCTTTTCGTACAACTCATGCCCACGCTTCGTTCGGAACACAAACTTATCCCGGGTACGCCGTTGTTCGACAAGAACAATCGCGGTATCAGAGCGGCGGTTGGCAGTATGTTCAGTCAGTACGATTATATAGTAAATTGTTCGCCGACGGACTTCTGCGAGATACCGATTCGAAAAAACAAACACGGTTCGGATCGTATGCGTATAATTTGTCTGGATCGGCGGGGGAACGCAGTCGATAATCCGAAAGCGCCGAAAAAATCGCCCGGATCCAACGTACTCTCGCTCGTCGGTCACGCCGTGACGGAAGTCGTCGGTTCCTCGACTCCCGTCGGTGGGTCGTTGTCCGATGTGTCGCAGGTCGACAGGATATCGTTGGACGATTCGTCCGAAAACGAATTGATTTACAACGGCGTGATTAACGATAAGCTTCAAATCACCGATTTCTTCACGACGGACAAAAAGAACAAACCGCCCAAACACACAGTCACCGTGGCTATCGACGATGACGGCGTATGTGTACAATACGTGGACGACACGGAATCCACGGTCTTCAAATGGACTAACGCGGATCCGGTGGTTTCGTACAGTATCATGCCGAGGCGGTTTTTTAACGCCAAGGCAAGTGTGGTTGCGATAAACACCGCGGCCGCGAGCAGTAAAAGGGACTCATCTTTAAAACGGTACAAATCACAGGAACGTTTGATATAACCTATCTGTGATAAGAAAGCTCAATGGCGAGTGGAGATAAAGACTTGTTGTTGGATGACGGGGACTCCAAACAATTGGAAACGGCATATAAAGTGTTTCTGAATCTGCAGCGCAGGACTCTGACATTTCTTGACGCGCTCGGGAACCAAGAAAAAAAATGGATGACAAGGGGGGTGGCGGAAAACGCTTCGTCTTCCCGAATAGCGTTTATCGTCACGCCGCTCATGGTAAACCATTATAATCATATGCATCACGTATTTCGCGCCTCGATGTATGGCAAAGTGCCGGACCTTTGCGATCAGACCGGTGGAATCATGTGCACCGACCTGAGTGCGTTGCGCGAAGAACTCGCCACTCGGACGTCGGACACAAACGGGCAGTTGGCGGATATGTTCCGTTCGGCCACACTGCCCGACGTAAAATTTGATTTTAAATCGATCCGCGATACTGTCGTGGAGCAGGCGATCCGCATGTTGGATGCCATCAACATTAAACACCCGGATTTGACACACAGTATTCGTGACGATTATATACAAAATATGCGTGCCGTACAGGAAACGATGACCAACGCTCTGGATAAGACTAGAGGACGGGTGGCCGAGTTGCAAGCAGAACGCGACGATGCTTATAAAAAGATACGTCTGATGGAAACAACTATGGCTTCAATACCTGATGAAACGGAAACACTGCGCCGAGAAGTTTCCAGATTGAGAGAGAGAGAAACCCGTCAACAGAACGAAATAACTAAATTGCAAGTCAACATGAATTTGGGAACGCTGGAATCGAAACGACGCGATAACGAGATTCGTCTTTTTCAAGAGTTGAACAAACGCGTAGACGAATACGCGTCCAGCGGAAACAAGGAAATTGAACAGATACGTAGCGAAATATCAAATCATATAAAGGGGGAGATGGATAAAATGAAAGAAGAACTTCAACAAATTCGCGGGACGACCGTAGAAGCCGCGATTAAACGCGTCCGAGAGGAGAAATCTGAATTATTGAATTTGTTGCGGACAATATATCCGGAAAGCAGCGGTCAGGAGAGGGATTCCAGAGACGTGGCGATTTCGATTAAACAACAGTTGAACGCGTTGAAAGTCGATCTAGATGACAGCGTACGGCAGCACGCTTCGTTGCAACAACGGTACGAGTCGTTGGAAAAAGAAAACGTCGAACTGAAACGACAGTTATCCGTGGCGGCGGCAACTCGACACGATGTAGAGGTAATGGACGCTCAAAATAATCCGGGTTTAATTCCGGAGAACGAGTTTACCATACATTCTAAATGGAAAAAATTAAATTAATGCTCTGGTACATAGACGTGTTGAAAAATGACATTGAAGTTTTCTACAAATTCTTCACACACCCGGATTATGTGAACACGGCGTTAAATGTCGCAGACTACGTTTACAAGAACAAATTTGAGTTAAAAAGTTAATACGGTGGATATTTACTCAGTAGTCTACAAACCCTGGTTAGCGACGATAACGTCCGTCAATACATGATGGAAAAAACGCAGGCCGAAGCAATGGAAATAATTTCGAGAAGCGGCGTTTTAGAAGACATCAAAACGTACCGTAATACAATCGATGACACAACTAACAAGATCAAGTTAGTAATAACGGGTATCAACGAGTTGATACCCTCGATTAAAGTCGCGTACGAGGCCATCGCGTTACGACTAAAAATGCCACCGTTTGTTAGTTTCGGCGAAATAACACCCAACACGCTTGTTCCTTTCTTTGAACATCATTTCGGCCGACAACTACAAGAAAAAATCGATGATCTTTTACAAGAGGTAAATCGATCCCGTCAAAGTTATTCAGACATGAACGACCAGTATACCGAACTGTATCAAAAATACATAAATTTGGAAGAAACAAACGCGGCGACTGTGAATTCCGAATCGATCGCGTTGATTTTGGAAAGCCAACCTTCACTGTTTCGAGATATATTACATAACGTATGGTCGAAAGCGGAGGATGATATTCTAAAACGGATGCTGACGGAAGCGTATTACGCGGTCGGGATCGACCGTGTATGTGCGTACAGAAACTTCGATCGAGATTTGAAACTTTTCCATTTGGTGGATTATACCGTGCTCACGAAACACATTGAGACGGTGGTCAGCGACAGCAGTGAATCGCAGCTGGAACACCCCAATTTGAGCACGGAACGATTCTTTTTGGACTATTTCATCGACCAAGTGGGTAATACGCAAGTGGAATATTTCATTAAAAACCTAGATCTTAAACGGCAAAACAAGCTGGCTTACAGTATTTTTAGGGCGTTCTGTGTACCCATCGTGAACAAACAATCGTTCGTAATAAGTATCGAAGGTCCGTTTGCAAATTTCAATATGATATACAAAGGATAGTGAGTTAAACGTCGTGAAAAGTTGAATATTTTTTATTGTAAATTCAACGCGTGGTCAAACGCGTTTTCTATAATCCAATACAGAAGACACGAATTCATATGTCGGATCATGCGTTTCAACTCCAGGTTTTGGTGTGGATCGTAGCGGTTGTTTAATCGCCCGTCGTTATAACGGAACGTGCGGCTCCGTCCCATGCTCAAACCAACCGTCAACGCTATTTCCTTGCCTTCTTCTTGACTCCTCGCCACCCGCATACGCCGACGACCCGTCGGCGATTTAAAATAAAACAGCGCGTACGACAGATACCAAAGTGTGCCGGCGGCGAAGGAATCTATACACTGTTGAAAGGTACATGAGACAAGCCGGCTCCGCTTGTCTTTGCAAGTCAGTTGCGTATTTTCATCGACGACTACGTCGGTTTTCCGTCTTTTCGTTTTTTTGTGCATCTCTTCCGCAGGGTCAGGTATCGAGGGGTTGTTGTCGGATTCTATATTCTTGTTCGCACGTCTATGACATGCCAATTGTTCTCGCAACTTCAAAGTGTCTGCGTTCGGACGGCATTCGATATTGTATATATTCGCGTAATGCAAAACCTGTTCGACCGAATCCGGACTCTTTACGTAGTCACCGTCCGACTTTGCGTAGACTGACAAAATCAGTCGCGTGATCATCGTCGCGAACGCTCGACTGAGTTTTAATCGCTTTTCAGGATCGTCCTCCGCTTCTTCGGATTCCGTCAAGTCCCGCTGAGTAAACAACTCGCGGGCTAGAAACTCCAGTTGATACGACGTACACGTCACCCTGTCGCTATAAAGTTGATCGAATTCCCGCTTTAACAGCTTTACGTTACTGTCACCGAGATATATCAATCCGCCGGTGTAATCGTTGCCAAAAAGACTCAGACAGATGAAATGTAACGCTTTTTTTCTGTTGTCAAACAATTCGACGTGTTCGAACGTTTTGTTCATGCCGTATACATAACGTATGGCATTTGGAACGTTCGGATGTTGATAAAGCGTCATGGCTAATCCGATGTCCCAGTCTCGGCCGAAAACATAGCAACGATCGATCAGCTGATCGTTTAGTCATCGCGCAAACGATAAAAACACTTCCATTCACCCTCACCTATGGTGAACGGAGCGTTTGCATGAAACGGTGTCACATCCCCACCATCGTCGGGCGTAAACTGCATCGTTACCGCCCGTTCTACGTTTTCACCGCGGACGAGCTCATCCACCCCGTGGGTCAAACCGAGTTGTTCCAACTCGTCGTCCAATCTTTCGCGGTGGCATCTAGACACGGATCTTCTCACAGACAGCACGATATTTTCAAAACACGCGTCTTTCGATGCTTTCGACAGAGAAAATTGTACTTTTTTCTTACGGTTGTTCTGTTCAAAAGTTTTCGTCTGTGGTGAAAATTTGTCATAAGCGAGATTAATTCTATACGCTTTCAACAACAGGGGTCTCAGAGTATCAATCAGTCTGACGGCGCATTCCCCCACGATGATCTCGATGGTTTCTTGATCCAGATCTACCACGACGATCTTTTCGTTGTTATTTATCAAAGTAATTATATTTTTGTATTGAGAGGTTTTTTCAAGCGTGTTCATAATGAGACCGTACATAAACGAAGCCAGATCTATGTACACACCACAGCGGTCGAACGTTTTAGTGTATTTATCAGGTGGCGGTGGTCGTTCTTTTTCCTCCGTTTGAGAAACTGGTTGTAGAACGTGGTAGTAGAAAAAGTCCTCGATTTCCGAACACGCGGTTTGGACGGAAAACTCCTTGAAACATTCTACTGAAAAAAGATTTTCCGCATACGTCTGAAAATTTTTGATACCCATGATAGTAGCGGTCCTTTGAAGACCCGGTATTATTTTCGGATATACAAGCTCAACCGTAGAGTGGAGAGTCAATGCCGCGCTCATACAGTATCACCGCATATATATCGTTGGCGGGATGTTAACTCCTTTGACTCAACATCCCGCCTACCGTGGTGGACAGCTGCCTGGCCAATCCCGTAACCTTACTGGCGTGGTCAACGCCGACAGTTTCGTCTCTCCGGGCACCGCCGGAGCGTTACCTTTCCGCTTCAAACCGGCAAGCAGAACCGACTTCACGTTTCGAGACGACCATGCGACAAGTGGTCATCACCCGGATGACCGACCCTCGCCTATATATGTTTTTTCAATTAACTAAAACGTTTTTCGGTTCGAAAAATGAACATCATACACACATAAAATTGCAATAAATATATTTGTTGCCAAGAGAAACATATTTACAATATTTACTCAAACCACAATAAGCACATTATTTCATTTAGTTTTACGGTTCGAAAAATGAACATCATACACACATAAAGTTGAAATAAATATATTTGTTGCCAAGAGAAACATATGTACAATATTTACTCAAACCGCAATAAGCACATTATTTCATTTAACCCTTTGATGGTCACGGTTGGATACTGCAGTTAACGAGAAAATTATATTAAATCGGGTTTCCCCGATTAGTTTTTAAAAACGTTACGAATATGCCCGTTTGTATATAGTCAAAAGAGCATATTCGTAAGTTTTTATTGAATTTATTTAAAAATAAATTCAATACATATGATATAAAACTAATTTATTTTCAACATTTATTACAAAAAACTAAAAACAGATAAAATAACACAAATATAGAATAAAAATATACACAAAGTCGAAATTCGCGTATCCCACTGGTTCAAGTCGCGAGCGGTCCGAATCGGTATCGCTTCCATGCGTTCATCAGCTTTGCATATCGATTTACGGCATCTGAACACTCGTCCGATAGGTCTCTCACGATTTGGTAATCTTCTACGCACCATGAATGAGGCATCTGAATATACCGTATATAACTGTGTTCATGCAGAATATCCACTACATTTGTCGAAAATTGAATTTCCTTCCACATGATTCCGACGATGTAATCTTGTAGGGACATTGGTAACAGGTTAATCCCCTCCGGCACGAACTCCATTATCACCGCAACCGTCAGATCTTGAAGAGTATTCGGGTTAATTCTATCCGTCACTCTCTTCGCCTGGCTCGTGGGTCGTGTGAACTGCAGGACACATGTGACCGTAAGATCTTGAATGGTATTCGGACTTCGCGATTCGCTCATGGTGGGTGTCTGAACCGACATTCTGCTCAAAACTGAGTGTCAGGCACGGGAAGGTCTAGTAAAATGGAGTGGGAGAACGTCACGTGACTTTCTAGGAACTTATTATGTCATGGACGAACAAATGACAGGTCGGAGTCCCGTATCGGGATAACCTTCAGATGACAACCGATTGTTGGGTCATTCGGTAAACTATCGAATGATGCCACCCCCCCCACTCAACCACCTCGAGTATAAAATCGCGCCGCCGCGGATCGACGTTCAGTCGTGATTCAGACGCCTAGAAATGCTGTCCTGTGGAGAATTTTCATTCTTGTTTCTTCACCCTCCCTTCCCGGTCATCGTTCCTACGGACAAGTGCTGTGCGTGCGGTAGGAATAGATTCGTGAGATCAACGCGGTTGGTGAGGGAAAATCTGTTAATCTGCCCCGCGTGTAACCACGCTATGCGCCAACCACTAGACGTTCCTCTATTTCACCGGGCATGCAACAGCTGTAATCACTCGTGCGCCAGGTGTTCCGAAAACCCACCGAAGAACATCCTACTGAAAACCACGTGCGGAGCTTGCTGCGCAACTACAGACTTCTTTTTCGAGAGCGGTGAAGAGGGAATGATGTGGAAGTCGAGGAGTTTCACCATACTTCCCGGCCAACTGCGCTGGAACACACCATGTCGAAGTTACAGCTACAACCCTACCGGATGGAGGCACGATACCAAAACGCAGTTTAATCGTTGGATTCCATTCACAATGATCATCGAGCCGACACCCGTAATGATTGTAGAGGATTAGAAATAACGTAGTTAAAATTTTGGATTGTAATAGATAAACATTTGTACACTAACGATCGTTATTTGTAATCAATAAAGTTTTTTTGTTATTCTTAGGGTGTTTGTAGTATTTTTTTAAAAAAACCCCTTCGATACATCGGGAAACCGATGATATCAAGTTGCGACATGGCAAAATTTGACATCTTAAAATATTTGTGTGCACAATAATTATTGTAAATGTACAATTTTTAACAAGAGTCCGGATCCCCTCGGACGTGTGTGTTATATGTGAATTTGTTTACTACCATTTTGTAACTGCCACTTCCTTTTTTCTTGCTCTGCAACTAGCCAGTCTCATAATACACTCGACCAGGTGGTCATTTTGGAAAACACGAACTTATCCCCTTTCGTTCTCCGTACAGGTCCCTAGCTCACATAAAGGGCGCGTGAGATATTGATCAGAACGCGCGGGTAACCGCTTTAAATTTCTAGTTAACCGCGTGAGGATCGGTTACCCGCGCGAGAGTGTGAAAAATTCAAAGTCCCCTTTGCGACCACCCTCTCCGACGGCCGCCGTAAGACTGAGCATTTACCCCACCACTTTTCGTTTCGGTAGGCCCCATACTCTCAACAACCCCCGACCGCCGACCAATAGGATTCGAGTATTTTTCCCGCCAAAAATTTCGGCCAATCAGAGAGCCGGATTTTTTTGTTCGTCGAAAATTATATCTCGACGCGCCACCAAAAATTCATATATACGAGGTACCGTTCGCGCGCGACTCTTTAGCTCCTTGCCCATAATAATGACTCCTTCAAGGAAGGAGCAGCGGGGTGGGGCCGGCGCGTCGCTTACTGGGGTGTTTTTTTAATTTGTTACACACATTCTTTACTCGAGAAAAGTTTTGAAATCTCCGACCAACTTTCCGTCAAAATGAAAAATAAAAACGCGCCGATTTACACCTCTTTTCGCGCCAATCCTAGCCATGACGATACGGCCGTTTCGGCTTCGTATTCGCGTTAACCGAGTTCTGATATGACCCGCAACGCGGGCGGCACTGACTCAAAACGGCAATATGGTCACGAAGTGGAGAGTGGCAAAAACGTATGTGTTTTACGGTCCAGAAATGTTTTGAAATATCCGGCCTCCGTCAGAATGAAAAACAAAAAAACGCACGTATTTACACCTCTCTTCTTCGACGTCGTATTTGCGGTAACTGAGTTCGGTGGACTGATCAAAATCGGCAATATGGTCACTCCTCGACTCGACATTAAGAGCGGCGAAAAATGTATGTGTTTTACGGACCGGACGGCAGAAAATAAAATTCTTCGAGAAAGAATTTGAAATCTCTGGTATCCTTCAAAGGGAAAAATAAAAAGTCCCTACGAGTTGCTTCGTCACAGCCAATTTTCCACTCTTATATGACACAGCGGGCAGATAATCCACTCCGTATCGACAGCTACGCCGTGTCTGAATCGGTCACTTTGATCTCGTCTCATACATATAAGAGTTGGCTGTTTCTCGACGGTTCCAAGAAAGTCACGTAACCTGCCCGACCTCTTCCGCTATCAGTTCAGTCTGGAGTTTTGAAGAGGCAACAGCTAAATTGAAAATAAGGAAAATGGACGTGACACGTCGTGTCGCATCATTAAAACAACTAGCAGCGTTAAGTGTAACGAAACATCGTAGGAGCATTGAACTGGAAATCAAGAATCTTCCAGCTTCGCTTCAGAACTACATTGAAGATGTCGTAAAGAAGAAGGTTTGTGTGGCACGGGTCAGTCGTCCGGATGAAGAAATGGATGAAAGGGACCAGGCAATATACAGAGGTATAAAGGCACCGAAGTCTATCAGTGCTATCTATGTAACCATATAAGTCATCGCTGTGACAAGTTTATGGGTTACTCGCAATTAGTCAAAAACGTTTATAAATTTCCTGATAGCAACGTAGTAGAACGTTGTTTCTGTTGCAACATTGACGCTTCCCATTCAATAGAAGAAATTGAAAAGTACCTGTCATATGAAGAGTTCCTTATATATTTGGAAGAATCTCTATAAAAAATCATAATAAACACACGGATTTAAACCTATCTTTATGCCGACCCAATACACCGCGGTTCCCATCTGACTCCCAAGCTCTCCTCTTCCGCGGTGGACATCGTGAGCTACTGGACCTGCACGGTAAGGTCAAAATTATCGTATCTCACGTGTTAGATATATCGGGACGTTTGGGTTAAGAGAATAAATAATAAATTTCACAATCGGTTGTTTTATTTGTATCCCATGAGTTAAATTTTGTTTGAGCAATACAAGAGATATATTTCTCAGTGCGTTTCTTTCTGATTGATTCGTGACAGGGAAGCTACGGATGTCTCTGTGCGTTTCTTTCTGGTGTTGTCGTTACAAAGTAGCGGACAGCGGCAGGACCAACGGACAGCCGGATAATTCAGTGTTCTAAGTATCAGATTCGTCTCTTTGAAAATGTCCTTTTTCAACCAATTATTAACACACGGGTAACGATCTGTCATGACCACGTGTGCGGAATCGTTGATCAGAATGCGTTTTTTATCGCATCCGTTCCCCACAACATGAATATGCGGGTACTCGCTTTTGGATTACCCAAGCGCTCGATAATGAGATCGGTGACCCGCTGCCATCCTATGTCCGCGTGAGCGTCGGGTATATTTTCAACGGTCGTCAACACAGAATTTAACAGCAGGACGCCGTCTTTTGCCCACTGCGTCAAATCGCCCCGAAACCTGGTTTTGTCATACAAGCGTGTTTCAAAGGAGTTATCGGCGGCTTTCATCAAGTTGATCAAAACCGACGGCAGTGGTTTACCCGCTCGCGCGTACTGGGGATTGACGCTGAACGCCAAGCCGTCGGCTATAGTGACTACCTCTTTTTTTCTGTCGTTCGGGGCGTATTTCAATGTTACGTCCACTTTGGTTGCTTTTATGTCGTCAAACTGGTCGCACTCAATGTCCGGCTGGTCGGGGTCGGGTAGTTCGACTTTCGTGATAATTTCGTGATACGGACCGCGTCCTATCACAACGACTCGCACCGTTTCCGGATCAGGTAATAATTTGGCCCATTTCCAGATGTTTTTTACCGGTTGGGGGCATATGACACGCGTCTCGTGACTCAACACTTCGTGCAAAGTCCGCGCGGTCAATTCGCTCTTTTGCCTTTCGTCGCCACCGTCCAAACCGGACTCGTTGTCGAAAATCAGCTTAAACCAGGCGAACGGCAAGCGGTCCAAACACAACGCCCCATATCTCTCCACCATGTACCGGTAGAATTCTTTCGAGCTCGATATCGCCACAGATTCCAATCTTTGCTCGTCCGATTTAGCAACAAGGGACTCCTCAATCAATCTTTGCCTTTTCCACCGACAGCGGCCACCTTCGTTATCACCACCGGGTCCCACTTTCTTCGTCTCGCAGCACTGACTTTTATTTATCGGTTTTTTCTCCACTCGCACCAAACAATCGTCAATTCTACGTTGTCCGCTCGGGACGAACCCTGTTTTCACAGTCGATTGTCTAAGTCTCGATGGATTGCTCTTTTCGAGAGTGGGACTTTGGCTTGTGGCTGCCATGTCATGAGATAAGAAAACCAAATGTTATCCCTCGCCGCTTGTTAAACCATAAACCGTGTACGTTCAATCGTCGACGCTTGTTGAAGTATAAACCGTGTACGTTCAATCGTCGACGCTTACTGGTAAGCGTCGACAATGGCTTGTTTGACTAGTACGGACAATAGACACCTATCTCTTTTCGTCCAAAATCAAAAGAAAATCTTTAGACGAAACCAATTATTGGAAAGTGCGCCGCATATCGGTTCGCACACAGTCACACGCGTTTGGCGCTGTACGGACGAGTACGCGTACCGCGATCCGGTCGAATTGGACCCGAGGTCGCGGGAGGTTTATGAACAAATCGAAAACGTGAAACACGATGATTGGAAAACGGCGGTCCGCGAAGTCTCTGACATGGCCGTCGTCTCTGAATGGCGTTTTGACGAGACTGGGTGCAACGCGATCAGTTGTAATCCTTATTATCCCGGAAATGGTATTTGCGAGGGTTTCGATGGAGCCGGAGGATCTCGCCGCGAAGAACCTTTCGCGTTTACTACCGGTCACGGTCAATGCATCGACGCATGCCAACCGATATGCTACGACCCAGATCAACCCAGAGATACGTACGTCGGCATGACGTCGTTGTACGCTAAAGCAAAGTGCGCGTGTTACGTCGTCAATCCCGAACTTCTGGCATTTTATCTAGACCCCCACAGACGGGTACCCGACGAAAAAAGGTTCCCGGTGGAGAAATCGGCGTTTGAATTGAAATCCGAATATCTCGAACCGACGGGAACGCCCGTGGTGATTGCGCGGATCGGAAAAAACTATTGCGACCAATACGGTTTGAATTACGTGGAAGAAAAGGACGAAAACGAAGGAAACCTTATTTATGGCAGCTGTAGAGTAGATGAGGACGAAGGATCTTTTACCGCACTCAGCACGTGGATGGGCAACACTTTGACCAGAACGTACAATTTCGGACGAGGCGCTTTTCTGGAATTGATCCGGGAGACCGGCTCGGCAGCTAGGGGGATAAAAACGGTCAAAACGCCCTCGCCGCCGCTAAAAGGTCGCACGACGTTGGAATATGTAGCCAGCGAAAACGCTTGGTTGGACAACGTAGACCTCACGAAAAAGTTATTACCTTTCCGCTGAAATTGGTCGATCTGGGTTTGGACGACGAAAAAAACAGCGGGCTCCTGTGGACGGACGAATATTCGTTTTTGGATGACGGTCGAAATGACGGGTACGGCGGTCGTTTAGTGGAGAAACCGCGTGGTATCGCGCCCCCGCTCGGTCCATCCGCGAAACGGAAAACGGAAGACAACCCGGCCTTGGGAAACGATAAAATGTCACCCGGTGATTTGCATACGGTCGAAGAGAAGGGAGTCTCTTCCGTAAAAGATCAATCGGACGAGACGCCGATAGTAGTACAGGACGAGTCGGAGTTTCTGTTCAGTCTCAAACGTAGCGTCGAAGATTACAAAGAAACCGTTTGCACTTTGGATGGTCTGAAAGACTCGGTCAGCGGAACGTCATTTGAAACCATGGTGGACCAGATAATAGCCGGAACGGCCGTTGACACCATGGCCGACTTGCTGAAACAGTTAGACGACGTCTCTGAACGTAATACGAACGTGTTGAAACGCGTACTGAAATCGATCGTCCGGCGGATTGGCGGATCGGCGAGTACAAAAAGCCTCGGGGTGGCGATGACACAAACCGCACTGCGAACGGGCATAGAGTCGCGTCTAGTGATATCGGCGTCTTCTTTGCTGAAACTACCATTTCGCGCGTTGTCGCGAGGCGCTAACGTCCTTTCGGTGATTTCACTATTGGGGGCGGCCCTAGATTTGTTCTCCGCGTTAGTATATGACCCGTACGGTAAATACGAACGCTACATGTCCGATCGTCTGTTACGCGCGCTGGCCAAAACCGAACTCGTCATGACTCAACGTCTCATCGGACTCCAACGTTTGTTGTTGGAGCCATCTGAATGGATAGTTAATACCAGATTTCTCGATAACGCAAAAGATTCGACCTACGACATGCTATTAGGTACAATCTACGCCCGATCGCGCCGCGTCAACAGCGAGGGGAGTACGATTTATTGGTACAAACACACCGGCCTGATACGCGATGTCGACGACGGTTTATGCTATATCGCCGACTCGACAGCTACCTTTGATACAACTCCCGTATTATACAACTCGGTAGACGAGTTGTCCGATGATTCGGGCGTCGATTCACCCAAGTCGACCGACTTTTCGTGGTGCGTGGTAATACTGTTCGTTCTCGTCACATCGATAACAGTCTTCAATCATCGGACGTGGCTCTTGCTATCCGTTTCCGCAGCGGTAATCGTTTTTTTGACGACGGGCCGGACAAGTGATGAATCTACAGATGTTGGAAACCTCTGATGCAGTGTATTCGTGTTTCAAAGAACCTGCAAACGGTCGTTTGTACAAGATACGGTTGCCGCTTCGTACAGAAACTCCTAATGAAAAGGAAGACGAAACACATAGGAAGAGAGAAGAATATTCTCGCGGCAAACGTGTATCGGATGCCGTGTTCAAGGTTGCCAAACGAGTCGCCGCCATTGTACATTCAGAAAACGTTTATTCAAAAAAACATTTCATCGAAGAAATGGAAGTGTTGATAGCAAACTTCTCGGAATCCCCATACCCAACCGACCGTACGAATGCACTAATTGAACAAGAGACGACTGCGTTACGGATCGATACATTAAGACGGGAATTGGAGTGTCACACTGGCAAACCACTGATACTAATCTTTGTCTACGGAGAAACCCCCGCGATGAAGACTAGGCGTTTAATGGAAAAGGTGAATTGTACGTATGCGGAATCGCCTAAGATGAAATCCGTTGAAGAACTGATCGCCTATCTCACCGCGTTGTTGGATCGTTGGGGAATATTTAGAAAAAATAAATAATTTTTCACCTCACGAATTTATGATATTCATAATTTCTAATAAAGGGAAATGTACTCGCGCTACAACATTGCACTTTGGTTTCGTGTACAATTTTTTATCTAAGAAAAGCGTTGTTCGCCGAATTAGATTTGGGATGTGTAGATAGTACAAGTAACCTTGTGGGCATCCTGTAACTCTGTAAATGGAATTAGCTTCGTTCACTACGACTGTAGGTTCTCCGCACCAAATGAAATTGGTTTGTAGCGTCCGGATAAAACTACACGGAGACCATTCCATGACTCGCTATAACCTAGCGTGTTAAACGTGATACGGACGGATTTATCTCTCCTTTTGTTGTGCGGTGTTTCTGGTCGTACGACCAGTATCAATGGATTTCCCGGATCGACGGTATCTGAAACAGTGTCGTTATTTCGTTTTTTTACTTTAGTAAAGTGTATAATACAGAGGTCGTCGGTGCCGTTATAAATTTCAACGCGGTAAACACCTTCACTAATGACATATGAAGGCGCCATAAACTCTACTCGTTTGTCGGGTTGGATCATATTCCAGATGGTGTCAACCGCGTCCCCTTTGCGATTCATGATGGTTTTGATAGGCGTAATCAAGTTGATGTCACGTAACATCTTTACGTGTATGTTTTTCGCATAAAACCTAATTTGCCCGTTATCTTCTTCGCGGTCACTCCCCGTTTTCTTGTTTTTCTTTCGACTCACTATGGAACAAACCGTGCCGTCTCCACCTTCACAATGTCTCTCGAGGTTTCCTTGTTTATCGATTCTTGACGGACTAACGACACCGGTCGCATTCACCAAAACGTACACACAGCAGCTTGGTTTGCGGTCGGAATTCAACGACTCGTGAAACTGTAAACCGCTGCTGAGCATGTCCAAATGTGTGGCAAGTTCGGGAAACCTGGTGGTAAGAGCTTCGATCGCGTCGTCACCCGTTTCTCTTTCGGGTGGAACTACCAAGTGCCAAAACGTTGGGTCGATCGCTATGTCTTCTCCATCACGCATAAATATGTCACTACGACGACGGTTCTTTTCGTTCACAGTTGTTTTTTTAGAAATAACATCGCCGATCGAGTGTTTCTTTCTCTGGTGTTTTTTACTATATGCGTCTTTCAGTCCTTCAATTTGTTTGATCAAGTCGCTAAAAGGAATCATTTCGTAAAGGCTTGCGATCCTACGGCAGTATCGGGTAAAAGGATATCCGTCCGGGTCGACTAGATAATGTAGAGATTTAACGCAGCCGTAATGTGGCACGCCAACGCCACAAAACAGTTCTATTTTAGACGCTAATAACCGCCTCGATTTTATTCCGTCGTTCCCACATTCTCTATCATTCAGTACGTGTTCTAGCATGTATCTACAAATCAACCCACTCATGCTGTGAGCTATCAGTATGATCACGTCGTACTCTTTAGCCGATTCATCTAGCATGTAATACAATCTGTGCGCCGTTTCTACGTTACTACGCGTCCAGTCGTAAGGAAATGTCTTAAAACGGAATTCCGAATTACATTCATTCGTTTCAACGGTTAAATCTATCTTTAAACGATTCAAAAAAGTTTCATACACATCACGAGAGTATGGACCACAAGAGACGCGATCAATGGCACGTGTCGGTGTTTTGTCGTGTCTAGTTAGACACTCATATTCTTTGTCGTTCAAGAGTTGGTCCACGTTTGTGCCGAGTCCGTTACGCAATATCCGCATAATGACATTCAGTGTATTTTTTATAAACTCTGGTGGCCACGCTCTTTTTCCACATCGACTACACCACAACTCGGAACCTTTTATTCCGGGTATAAATACGCATAAAATCCGTTTCATATTTCTTAGCATGTTCTCCTGAATCTCTGGAGGATGTAATTATTGACTTTGAGCTTTACGAGATAGTACACGTAATTGTGGAAAGATGACAGATTCTGATCGAAGAAACGTCAAAGATGGAGTTTCGTGTATACAAAATGATCTTCAATGGGTTAACTAAGTAAACGTTATATTGAAACCGTAGAGATATACGAGAAAGAGAAATAAAAACATCCTGTCCTTCAATAGTCCATATATTTGTTAACATATTTTATACATATAAGTCTTGACAATATTTTTTGGCCGAAGTTCTGACCGGCAACGTCCTTGGCTGGGCAGGGCTGCGTGATGGCAGGGGGCTCAGCCGTTGGTTCTGGTGGCGTCAGGCTGGCGCTCCCACTTGGCATTTTGGTCTTCATTGCTGTATTCTTCACCAAAGAAGTAAAAAACTCGGAAATGGTACATGAAAAACATATATTAAGATAAATATTTAGTTTATTTAATCCGTTTAAGGGTGTTAGAGTGTGTTTTGTGTTAAGGTGGAATTTCGTCTCGGCAAGCCTGGTGGTCTGACGACCATCGGCCTGCCGGTTGGAGGTGATAGGGTGGAATAAACGTAATGGCAAGACGGGTAGTCTGACGACCGTCGGCCTGCCGGTTGGGCGTGATAGGGTGGAATTTACGTGTTGGAAAGCCTGGTGGTCTGACGACCGTCGGCCTGCCGGTTGGGCATGTTAGAGTGTGGTTTGTGTTAAAGTGTTAAATTGGAATAAACGTGTTGGCAAGCCTGGTGGTCTGACGACCATCGGCCTGCCGGTTGGACGTGTTAGGGTGGAATTAACGTGTTGGCGAGCCTGGTGGTCTGACGACCGTCGGCCTGCCGGTTGGGCGTGATAGGGTGGAATTTACGTGCTGGCAAGCCTGGTGGTCTGACGACTGTCGGCCTGCCGGTTGGTCATGTTAGAGTTTGTTTTGTGTTAAAGTGGAATAAACGTGTTGGCAAGCCTGGTGGTCTGACGACCGTCGGCCTGCCGGTTGGACATGTTAGAGTGTGTTTTGTGTTAAAGTGGAATAAACGTGTTGGCAAGCCTGGTGGTCTGACGACCGTCGGCCTGCCGGGTGGTCATGTTAGAGTGTGTTTTGTGTTAAAGTGGAATAAACGTGTTGGCAAGCCTGGTGGTCTGAAGACCGTCGGCCTGCCGGTTGGACATGTAAGAGTGTGTTTTGTGTTAAAGTGGAATAAACGTGTTGGCAAGCCTGGTGGTCTGACGACCGTCGGCCTGCCGGTTGGTCATGTTAGAGTGTGTTTTGTGTTAAAGTGGAATAAACGTGTTGGCAAGCCTGGTGGTCTGACGACCATCGGCCTGCCGGTTGGACATGTAAGAGTGTGTTTTGTGTTAAAGTGGAATAAACGTGTTGGCAAGCCTGGTGGTCTGACGACCGTCGGCCTGCCGGTTGGTCATGTTAGAGTGTGTTTTGTGTTAAAGTGGAATAAACGTGTTGGCAAGCCTGGTGGTCTGACGACCGTCGGCCTGCCGGTTGGACATGTAAGAGTGTGTTTTGTGTTAAAGTGGAATAAACGTGTTGGCAAGCCTGGTGGTCTGACGACCGTCGGCCTGCCGGTTGGTCATGTTAGAGTGTGTTTTGTGTTAAAGTGGAATAAACGTGTTGGCAAGCCTGGTGGTCTGAAGACCGTCGGCCTGCCGGTTGGACATGTAAGAGTGTGTTTTGTGTTAAAGTGGAATAAACGTGTTGGCAAGCCTGGTGGTCTGACGACCGTCGGCCTGCCGGTTGGACATGTTAGAGTGTGTTTTGTGTTAAAAATGAATAAACGTGTTGGCAAGCCTGGTGGTCTGATGACCGTCGGCCTGCCGGTTGGACATGTTAGAGTGTGTTTTGTGTTAAAGTGGAATAAACGTGTTGGCAAGCCTGGTGGTCTGACGACCGTCGGCCTGCCGGTTGGTCATGTTAGAGTGTGTTTTGTGTTAAAGTGGAATAAACGTGTTGGCAAGCCTGGTGGTCTGACGACCGTCGGCCTGCCGGTTGGACATGTAAGAGTGTGTTTTGTGTTAAAGTGGAATAAACGTGTTGGCAAGCCTGGTGGTCTGACGACCGTCGGCCTGCCGGGTGGTCATGTTAGAGTGTGTTTTGTGTTAAAGTGGAATAAACGTGTTGGCAAGCCTGGTGGTCTGACGACCGTCGGCCTGCCGGTTGGACATGTTAGAGTGTGTTTTGTGTTAAAGTGGAATAAACGTGTTGGCAAGCCTGGTGGTCTGACGACCTTCGGCCTGCCGGTTGGACATGTTAGAGTGTGTTTTGTGTTAAAGTGGAATAAACGTGTTGGCAAGCCTGGTGGTCTGACGACCGTCGGCCTGCCGGTTGGACATGTTAGAGTGTGTTTTGTGTTAAAGTGGAATAAACGTGTTGGCAAGCCTGGTGGTCTGACGACCGTGTGCCTGCCGGGTGGTCATGTTAGAGTGTGTTTTGTGTTAAAGTGGAATAAACGTGTTGGCAAGCCTGGTGGTCTGAAGACCGTCGGCCTGCCGGTTGGACATGTAAGAGTGTGTTTTGTGTTAAAGTGGAATAAACGTGTTGGCAAGCCTGGTGGTCTGACGACCGTCGGCCTGCCGGTTGGTCATGATAGAGTGTGTTTTGTGTTAAAGTGGAATAAACGTGTTGGCAAGCCTGGTGGTCTGACGACCGTCGGCCTGCCGGTTGGACATGTAAGAGTGTGTTTTGTGTTAAAGTGGAATAAACGTGTTGGCAAGCCTGGTGGTCTGACGACCGTCGGCCTGCCGGTTGGTCATGTTAGAGTGTGTTTTGTGTTAAAGTGGAATAAACGTGTTGGCAAGCCTGGTGGTCTGACGACCGTCGGCCTGCCGGTTGGTCATGTTAGAGTGTGTTTTGTGTTAAAGTGGAATAAACGTGTTGGCAAGCCTGGTGGTCTGACGACCGTCGGCCTGCCGGTTGGACATGTAAGAGTGTGTTTTGTGTTAAAGTGGAATAAACGTGTTGGCAAGCCTGGTGGTCTGACGACCGTCGGCCTGCCGGTTGGTCATGTTAGAGTGTGTTTTGTGTTAAAGTGGAATAAACGTGTTGGCAAGCCTGGTGGTCTGAAGACCGTCGGCCTGCCGGTTGGACATGTAAGAGTGTGTTTTGTGTTAAAGTGGAATAAACGTGTTGGCAAGCCTGGTGGTCTGACGACCGTCGGCCTGCCGGTTGGACACGTTAGAGTGTGTTTTGTGTTAAAGTGGAATAAACGTGTTGGCAAGCCTGGTGGTCTGACGACCGTCGGCCTGCCGGTTGGACATGTTAGAGTGTGTTTTGTGTTAAAGTGGAATAAACGTGTTGGCAAGCCTGGTGGTCTGACGACCGTCGGCCTGCCGGTTGGTCATGTTAGAGTGTGTTTTGTGTTAAAGTGGAATAAACGTGTTGGCAAGCCTGGTGGTCTGACGACCGTCGGCCTGCCGGTTGGACGTGTTAGAGTGTGTTTTGTGTTAAAGTGGAATAAACGTGTTGGCAAGCCTGGTGGTCTGACGACCGTCGGCCTGCCGGGTGGTCATGTTAGAGTGTGTTTTGTTTAAAAGTGGAATAAACGTGTTGGCAAGCCTGGTGGTCTGACGACCGTCGGCCTTCCGGTTGGACATGTTAGAGTGTGTTTTGTGTTAAAGTGGAATAAACGTGTTGGCAAGCCTGGTGGTCTGACGACCGTCGACCTGCCGGTTGGACATGTAAGAGTGTGTTTTGTGTTAAAGTGGAATAAACGTGTTGGCAAGCCTGGTGGTCTGACGACCGTCGGCCTGCCGGTTGGACATGTTAGAGTGTGTTTTGTGTTAAAGTGGAATAAACGTGTTGGCAAGCCTTGTGGTCTGACGACCGTCGGCCTGCCGGTTGGACATGTAAGAGTGTGTTTTGTGTTAAAGTGGAATAAACGTGTTGGCAAGCCTGGTGGTCTGACGACCGTCGGCCTGCCGGGTGGTCATGTTAGAGTGTGTTTTGTGTTAAAGTGGAATAAACGTGTTGGCAAGCCTGGTGGTCTGACGACCGTCGGCCTGCCGGTTGGACATGTTAGAGTGTGTTTTGTGTTAAAGTGGAATAAACGTGTTGGCAAGCCTGGTGGTCTCACGACCGTCGGCCTGCCGGTTGGACATGTTAGAGTGTGTTTTGTGTTAAAGAGGGATAAACTTGTTGGCAAGCCTGGTGGTCTGACGACCGTCGGCCTGCCGGTTGGACATGTTAGAGTGTGTTTTGTGTTAAAGTGGAATAAACGTGTTGGCAAGCCTGGTGGTCTGACGACCGTCGGCCTGCCAGTTGGACATGTAAGAGTGTGTTTTGTGTTAAAGTGGAATAAACGTGTTGGCAAGCCTGGTGGTCTGACGACCGTCGGCCTGCCGGTTGGACATGTTAGAGTGTGTTTTGTGTTAAAGTGGAATAAACGTGTTGGCAAGCCTGGTGGTCTGACGACCGTCGGCCTGCCGGTTGGATATGTAAGAGTGTGTTTTGCGTTAAAGTGGAATAAACGTGTTGGCAAGCCTGGTGGTTTGACGACCGTCGGCCTGCCGGTTGGACATGTTAGAGTGTGTTTTGCGTTAAAGTGGAATAAACGTGTTGGCAAGCCTGGTGGTCTGACGACCGTCGGCCTGCCGGTTGGACATGTTAGAGTGTGTTTTGTGTTAAAGTGGAATAAACGTGTTGGCAAGCCTGGTGGTCTGACGACCGTCGGCCTGCCGGTTGGACATGTTAGAGTGTGTTTTGTGTTAAAGTGGAATAAACGTGTTGGCAAGCCTGGTGGTCTGACGACCGTCGGCCTGCCGGTTGTACATGTTAGAGTGTGTTTTGCGTTAAAGTGGAATAAACGTGTTGGCAAGCCTGGTGGTCTGACGACCGTCGGCCTGCTGGTTGGACATGTTAGAGTGTGTTTTGCGTTAAAGTGGAATAAACGTGTTGGCAAGCCTGGTGGTCTGACGACCGTCGGCCTGTCGGTTGGACATGTTAGAGTGTGTTTTGTGTTAAAGTGGAATAAACGTGTTGGCAAGCCTGGTGGTCTGACGACCGTCGGCCTGCCGGTCGGACATGTTAGAGTGTGTTTTGTGTTAAAGTGGAATAAACGTGTTGGCAAGCCTGGTGGTCTGACGACCGTCGGCCTGCCGGTTGGACATGTTAGAGTGTGTTTTGCGTTAAAGTGGAATAAACGTGTTGGCAAGCCTGGTTGGTCTGACGACCGTCGGCCTGCCGGTTGGACATGTTAGAGTGTGTTTTGTGTTAAAGTGGAATAAACGTGTTGGCAAGCCTGGTGGTCTGACGACCGTCGGCCTGCCGGTTGGACATGTTAGAGTGTGTTTTGTGTTAAAGTGGAATAAACGTGTTGGCAAGCCTGGTGGTCTGACGACCGTCGGCCTGCCGGTTGGACATGTTAGAGTGTGTTTTATGTAAAAGTGGAATAAACGTGTTGGCAAGCCTGGTGGTCTGACGACCGTCGGCCTGCCGGTTGGACATGTTAGAGTGTGTTTTGTGTTAAAGTGGAATAAACGTGTTGGCAAGCCTGGTGGTCTGACGACCGTCGGCCTGCCGGTTGGACATGTTAGAGTGTGTTTTGTGTTAAAGTGGAATAAACGTGTTGGCAAGCCCTGTGGTCTGACGACGGTCGGCCTGCCGGTTGGAAATGTTAGAGTGTGTTTTGTGTTAAAGTGGAATAAACGTGTTGGCAAGCCTGGTGGTCTGACGACCGTCAGCCTGCCGGTTGGACATGTTAGAGTGTGTTTTGTGTTAAAGTGGAATAAACGTGTTGGCAAGCCTGGTGGTCTGACGACCGTCGGCCTGCCGGTTGGACATGTTAGAGTGTGTTTTGCGTTAAAGTGGAATAAACGATTTGGCAAGCCTGGTGGTCTGACGACCGTCGGCCTGCCGGTTGGACATGTTAGAGTGTGTTTTGCGTTAAAGTGGAATAAACGTGTAGGCAAGCCTGGTGGTCTGACGACCGTCGGCCTGCCGGTTGGACATGTTAGAGTGTGTTTTGCGTTAAAGTGGAATAAACGTGTTGGCAAGCCTGGTGGTCTGACGACCGTCGGCCTGCCGGTTGGACATGTTAGAGTGTGTTTTGTGTTAAAGTGGAATAAACGTGTTGGCAAGCCTGGTGGTCTGACGACCGTCGGCCTGCCGGTTTGACCTGTTAGAGTGTGTTTTGTGTTAAAGTGGAATAAACGTGTTGGCAAGCCTGGTGGTCTGACGACCGTCGGCCTGCCGGTTGGACATGTTAGAGTGTGTTTTGCGTTAAAGTGGAATAAACGTGTTGGCAAGCCTGGTGGTCTGACGACCGTCGGCCTGCCGGTTGGACATGTTAGAGTGTGTTTTGTGTTAAAGTGGAATAAACGTGTTGGCAAGGCTGGTGGTCTGACGACCGTCGGCCTGCCGGTTGGACAAGTTAGAGTGTGTTTTGCATTAAAGTGGAATAAACGTGTTGGCAAGCCTGGTGGTCTGACGACCGTCGGCCTGCCGGTTGGACATGTTAGAGTGTGTTTTGTGTTAAAGTGGAATAAACGTGTTGGCAAGCCTGGTGGTCTGACGACCGTCGGCCTGCCGGTTGGACATGTTAGAGTGTGTTTTGCGTTAAAGTGGAATAAACGTGTTGGCAAGCCTGGTGGTCTGACGACCGTCGGCCTGCCGGTTGGACATGTTAGAGTGTGTTTTGTGTTAAAGTGGAATTAACGTGTTGGCAAGCCTGGTGGTCTGACGACCGTCGGCCTGCCGGTTGGACATGTTAGAGTGTGTTTTGCGTTAAAGTGGAATAAACGTGTTGGCAAGCCTGGTAGTCTGACAACCGTCGGCCTGCCGGTTGGACATGTTAGAGTGTGTTTTGCGTTAAAGTGGAATAAACGTGTTGGCAAGCCTGGTGGTCTGACGACCGTCGGCCTGCCGGTTGGACATGTTAGAGTGTGTTTTGTGTTCAAGTGGAATAAACGTGTTGGCAAGCCTGGTGGTCTGACGACCGTCGGCCTGCCGGTTGGACATGTTAGAGTGTGTTTTGCGTTAAAGTGGAATAAACGTGTTGGCAAGCCTGGTGGTCTGACGACCGTCGGCCTGCCGGTTGGACATGTTAGAGTGTGTTTTGTGTAAAAGTGGAATAAACGTGTTGGCAAGCCTGGTGGTCTGACGACCGTCAGCCTGCCGGTTGGACATGTTAGAGTGTGTTTTGCGTTAAAGTGGAATAAACGTGTTGGCAAGCCTGGTGGTCTGACGACCGTCGGCCTGCCGGTTGGACATGTTAGCGTGTGTTTTGTGTTAAAGTGGAATAAACGTGTTGGCAAGCCTGGTGGTCTGACGACCGTCGGCCTGCCGGTTGGACATGTTAGAGTGTGTTTTGTGTTAAAGTGGAATAAACGTGTTGGCAAGCCTGGTGGTCTGACGACCGTCGGCCTGCCGGTTGGACATGTTAGAGTGTGTTTTGCGTTAAAGTGGAATAAACATGTTGGCAAGCCTGGTGGTCTGACGACCGTCGGCCTGCCGGTTGGACAAGTTAGAGTGTGTTTTGCGTTAAAGTGGAATAAACGTGTTGGCAAGCCTGGTGGTCTGACGACCGTCGGCCTGCCGGTTGGACATGTTACAGTGTGTTTTGTGTTAAAGTGGAATAAACGTGTTGGCAAGCCTGGTGGTCTGACGACTGTCGGCCTGCCGGTTGGACATGTTAGAGTGTGTTTTGTGTTAAAGTGGAATAAACGTGTTGGCAAGCCTGGTGGTCTGACGACCGTCGGCCTGCCGGTTGGACATGTTAGAGTGTGTTTTGTGTTAAAGTGGAATAAACGTGTTGGCAAGCCTGGTGGTCTGACGACCGTCGGCCTGCCGGTTGGACATGTTAGAGTGTGTTTTGTGTTAAAGTGGAATAAACGTGTTGGCAAAACTGGTGGTCTGACGACCGTCGGCCTGCCGGTTGGACATGTTAGAGTGTGTTTTGTGTTAAAGTGGAATATACGTGTTGGCAAGCCTGGTGGTCTGACGACCGTCGGCCTGCCGGTTGGACATGTTAGAGTGTGTTTTGCGTTAAAGTGGAATAAACGTGTTGGCAAGCCTGGTTGGTCTGACGACCGTCGGCCTGCCGGTTGGACATGTTAGAGTGTGTTTTGCGTTAAAGTGGAATAAACGTGTTGGCAAGCCTGGTGGTCTGACGACCGTCGGCCTGCCGGTTGGACATGTTAGAGTGTGTTTTGCGTTAAAGTGGAATAAACGTGTTGGCAAGCCTGGTGGTCTGACGACCGGCGGGCTTCCGGTTGGACATGTTACAGTGTGTTTTGTGTTAAAGAGGAATAAACGTGTTGGCAAGCCTGGTGATCTGACGACTGTCGGCCTGCCGGTTGGACATGTTAGAGTGTGTTTTGTGTTAAAGTGGAATAAACGTGTTTGCAAGCCTGGTGGTCTGACGACCGTCGGCCTGCCGGTTGGACATGTTAGAGTGTGTTTTGTGTTAAAGTGGAATAAACGTGTTGGCAAGCCTGGTGGTCTGACGACCGTCGGCCTGCCGGTTGGACATGTTAGAGTGTGTTTTGTGTTAAAGTGGAATAAACGTGTTGGCAAGCCTGGTGGTCTGACGACCGTCGGCCTGCCGGTTGGACATGTTAGAGTGTGTTTTGTGTTAAAGTGGAATAAACGTGTTGGCAAGCCTGGTGGTCTGACGACCGTCGGCCTGCCGGTTGGACATGTTAGAGTGTGTTTTGTGTTAAAGTGGAATAAACGTGTTGGCAAGCCTGGTGGTCTGACGACCGTCGGCCTGCCGGTTGGACATGTTAGAGTGTGTTTTGTGTAAAAGTGGAATAAACGTGTTGGCAAGCCTGGTGGTCTGACGACCGTCAGCCTGCCGGTTGGACATGTTAGAGTGTGTTTTGCGTTAAAGTGGAATAAACGTGTTGGCAAGCCTGGTGGTCTGACGACCGTCGGCCTGCCGGTTGGACATGTTAGCGTGTGTTTTGTGTTAAAGTGGAATAAACGTGTTGGCAAGCCTGGTGGTCTGACGACCGTCGGCCTGCCGGTTGGACATGTTAGAGTGTGTTTTGTGTTAAAGTGGAATAAACGTGTTGGCAAGCCTGGTGGTCTGACGACCGTCGGCCTGCCGGTTGGACATGTTAGAGTGTGTTTTGCGTTAAAGTGGAATAAACATGTTGGCAAGCCTGGTGGTCTGACGACCGTCGGCCTGCCGGTTGGACAAGTTAGAGTGTGTTTTGCGTTAAAGTGGAATAAACGTGTTGGCAAGCCTGGTGGTCTGACGACCGTCGGCCTGCCGGTTGGACATGTTACAGTGTGTTTTGTGTTAAAGTGGAATAAACGTGTTGGCAAGCCTGGTGGTCTGACGACTGTCGGCCTGCCGGTTGGACATGTTAGAGTGTGTTTTGTGTTAAAGTGGAATAAACGTGTTGGCAAGCCTGGTGGTCTGACGACCGTCGGCCTGCCGGTTGGACATGTTAGAGTGTGTTTTGTGTTAAAGTGGAATAAACGTGTTGGCAAGCCTGGTGGTCTGACGACCGTCGGCCTGCCGGTTGGACATGTTAGAGTGTGTTTTGTGTTAAAGTGGAATAAACGTGTTGGCAAAACTGGTGGTCTGACGACCGTCGGCCTGCCGGTTGGACATGTTAGAGTGTGTTTTGTGTTAAAGTGGAATAAACGTGTAGGCAAGCCTGGTGGTCTGACGACCGTCGGCCTGCCGGTTGGACATGTTAGAGTGTGTTTTGCGTTAAAGTGGAATAAACGTGTTGGCAAGCCTGGTGGTCTGACGACCGTCGGCCTGCCGGTTGGACATGTTAGAGTGTGTTTTGTGTTAAAGTGGAATAAACGTGTTGGCAAGCCTGGTGGTCTGACGACCGTCGGCCTGCCGGTTGGACATGTTAGAGTGTGTTTTGCGTTAAAGTGGAATAAACGTGTTGGCAAGCCTGGTGGTCTGACGACCGTCGGCCTGCCGGTTGGACATGTTAGAGTGTGTTTTGTGTTAAAGTGGAATAAACGTGTTGGCAAGGCTGGTGGTCTGACGACCGTCGGCCTGCCGGTTGGACATGTTAGAGTGTGTTTTGCATTAAAGTGGAATAAACGTGTTGGCAAGCCTGGTGGTCTGACGACCGTCGGCCTGCCGGTTGGACATGTTAGAGTGTGTTTTGTGTTAAAGTGGAATAAACGTGTTGGCAAGCCTGGTGGTCTGACGACCGTCGGCCTGCCGGTTGGACATGTTAGAGTGTGTTTTGCGTTAAAGTGGAATAAACGTGTTGGCAAGCCTGGTGGTCTGACGACCGTCGGCCTGCCGGTTGGACATGTTAGAGTGTGTTTTGTGTTAAAGTGGAATTAACGTGTTGGCAAGCCTGGTGGTCTGACGACCGTCGGCCTGCCGGTTGGACATGTTAGAGTGTGTTTTGCGTTAAAGTGGAATAAACGTGTTGGCAAGCCTGGTAGTCTGACGACCGTCGGCCTGCCGGTTGGACATGTTAGAGTGTGTTTTGTGTAAAAGTGGAATAAACGTGTTGGCAAGCCTGGTGGTCTGACGACCGTCAGCCTGCCGGTTGGACATGTTAGAGTGTGTTTTGCGTTAAAGTGGAATAAACGTGTTGGCAAGCCTGGTGGTCTGACGACCTTCGGCCTGCCGGTTGGACATGTTAGCGTGTGTTTTGTGTTAAAGTGGAATAAACGTGTTGGCAAGCCTGGTGGTCTGACGACCGTCGGCCTGCCGGTTGGACATGTTAGAGTGTGTTTTGTGTTAAAGTGGAATAAACGTGTTGGCAAGCCTGGTGGTCTGACGACCGTCGGCCTGCCGGTTGGACATGTTAGAGTGTGTTTTACGTTAAAGTGGAATAAACGTGTTGGCAAGCCTGGTGGTCTGACGACCGTCGGCCTGCCGGTTGGACATGTTAGAGTGTGTTTTGCGTTAAAGTGGAATAAACGTGTTGGCAAGCCTGGTGGTCTGACGACCGTCGGCCTGCCGGTTGGACATGTTACAGTGTGTTTTGTGTTAAAGTGGAATAAACGTGTTGGCAAGCCTGGTGGTCTGACGACTGTCGGCCTGCCGGTTGGACATGTTAGAGTGTGTTTTGTGTTAAAGTGGAATAAACGTGTTGGCAAGCCTGGTGGTCTGACGACCGTCGGCCTGCCGGTTGGACATGTTAGAGTGTGTTTTGTGTTAAAGTGGAATAAACGTGTTGGCAAGCCTGGTGGTCTGACGACCGTCGGCCTGCCGGTTGGACATGTTAGAGTGTGTTTTGTGTTAAAGTGGAATAAACGTGTTGGCAAAACTGGTGGTCTGACGACCGTCGGCCTGCCGGTTGGACATGTTAGAGTGTGTTTTGTGTTAAAGTGGAATAAACGTGTTGGCAAGCCTGGTGGTCTGACGACCGTCGGCCTGCCGGTTGGACATGTTAGAGTGTGTTTTGCGTTAAAGTGGAATAAACGTGTTGGCAAGCCTGGTTGGTCTGACGACCGTCGGCCTGACGGTTGGACATGTTAGAGTGTGTTTTGCGTTAAAGTGGAATAAACGTGTTGGCAAGCCTGGTGGTCTGACGACCGTCGGCCTGCCGGTTGGACATGTTAGAGTGTGTTTTGCGTTAAAGTGGAATAAACGTGTTGGCAAGCCTGGTGGTCTGACGACCGGCGGGCTTCCGGTTGGACATGTTACAGTGTGTTTTGTGTTAAAGTGGAATAAACGTGTTGGCAAGCCTGGTGATCTGACGACTGTCGGCCTGCCGGTTGGACATGTTAGAGTGTGTTTTGTGTTAAAGTGGAATAAACGTGTTGGCAAGCCTGGTGGTCTGACGACCGTCGGCCTGCCGGTTGGACATGTTAGAGTGTGTTTTGTGTTAAAGTGGAATAAACGTGTTGGCAAGCCTGGTGGTCTGACGACCGTCGGCCTGCCGGTTGGACATGTTAGAGTGTGTTTTGTGTTAAAGTGGAATAAACGTGTTGGCAAGCCTGGTGGTCTGACGACCGTCGGCCTGCCGGTTGGACATGTTAGAGTGTGTTTTGTGTTAAAGTGGAATAAACGTGTTGGCAAGCCTGGTGGTCTGACGACCGTCGGCCTGTCGGTTGGTCATGTTAGAGTTTGTTTTGCGTTAAAGTGGAATAAACGATTTGGCAAGCCTGGTGGTCTGACGACCGTCGGCCTGCCGGTTGGACATGTTAGAGTGTGTTTTGCGTTAAAGTGGAATAAACGTGTAGGCAAGCCTGGTGGTCTGACGACCGTCGGCCTGCCGGTTGGACATGTTAGAGTGTGTTTTGCGTTAAAGTGGAATAAACGTGTTGGCAAGCCTGGTGGTCTGACGACCGTCGGCCTGCCGGTTGGACATGTTAGAGTGTGTTTTGTGTTAAAGTGGAATAAACGTGTTGGCAAGCCTGGTGGTCTGACGACCGTCGGCCTGCCGGTTGGACATGTTAGAGTGTGTTTTGTGTTAAAGTGGAATAAACGTGTTGGCAAGCCTGGTGGTCTGACGACCGTCGGCCTTCCGGTTGGACATGTTAGAGTGTGTTTTGCGTTAAAGTGGAATAAACGTGTTGGCAAGCCTGGTGGTCTGACGACCGTCGGCCTGCCGGTTGGACATGTTAGAGTGTGTTTTGCGTTAAAGTGGAATAAACGTGTTGGCAAGCCTGGTGGTCTGACGACCGTCGGCCTGACGGTTGGACATGTTAGAGAGTGTTTTGTGTTAAAGTGGAATAAACGTGTTGGCAAGCCTGGTGGTCTGACGACCGTCGGCCTGTCGGTTGGACATGTTAGAGTGTGTTTTGCGTTAAAGTGGAATAAACGTGTTGGCAAGCCTGGTGGTCTGACGACCGTCGGCCTGCCAGTTGGACATGTTAGAGTGTGTTTTGTGTTAAAGTGGAATAAACGTGTTGGAGAGCCTGGTGGTCTGACGACCGTCGGCCTGCCGGTTGGACATGTTAGAGTGTGTTTTGCGTTAAAGTGGAATAAACGTGTTGGCAAGCCTGGTAGTCTGACGACCGTCGGCCTGCCGGTTGGACATGTTAGAGTGTGTTTTGCGTTAAAGTGGAATAAACGTGTTGGCAAGCCTGGTGGTCTGACGACCGTCGGCCTGCCGGTTGGACATGTTAGAGTGTGTTTTGTGTTAAAGTGGAATAAACGTGTTGGCAAGCCTGGTGGTCTGACGACCGTCGGCCTGCCGGTTGGACATGTTAGAGTGTGTTTTGCGTTAAAGTGGAATAAACGTGTTGGCAAGCCTGGTGGTCTGACGACCGTCGGCCTGCCGGTTGGACATGTTAGAGTGTGTTTTGTGTTAAAGTGGAATAAACGTGTTGGCAAGCCTGGTGGTCTGACGACCGTCAGCCTGCCGGTTGGACATGTTAGAGTGTGTTTTGCGTTAAAGTGGAATAAACGTGTTGGCAAGCCTGGTGGTCTGACGACCGTCGGCCTGCCGGTTGGACATGTTAGAGTGTGTTTTGTGTTAAAGTGGAATAAACGTGTTGGCAAGCCTGGTGGTCTGACGACCGTCGGCCTGCCGGTTGGACATGTTAGAGTGTGTTTTGTGTTAAAGTGGAATAAACGTGTTGGCAAGCCTGGTGGTCTGACGACCGTCGGCCTGCCGGTTGGACATGTTAGAGTGTGTTTTGCGTTAAAGTGAAATAAATGTGTTGGCAAGCCTGGTGGTCTGACGTCTGTCGGCCTGCCGGTTGGACATGTTAGAGTGTGTTTTGTGTTAAAGTGGAATAAACGTGTTGGCAAGCCTGGTGGTCTGACGACCGTCGGCCTGCCGGTTGGACATGTTAGAGTGTGTTTTGTGTTAAAGTGGAATAAACGTGTTGGCAAGCCTGGTGGTCTGACGACCGTCGGCCTGCCGTTTGGACATGTTAGAGTGTGTTTTGTGTTAAAGTGGAATAAACGTGTTGGCAAGCCTGGTGGTCTGACGACCGTCGGCCTGCCGGTTGGACATGTTAGAGTGTGTTTTGTGTTAAAGTGGAATAAACGTGTTGGCAAGCCTGGTGGTCTGACGACCGTCGGCCTGCCGGTTGGACATGTTAGAGTATGTTTTGCGTTAAAGTGGAATAAACGTGTTGGCAAGCCTGGTTGGTCTGACGACCGTCGGCCTGCCGGTTGGACATGTTAGAGTGTGTTTTGCGTTAAAGTGGAATAAACGTGTTGGCAAGCCTGGTGGTCTGACGACCGTTGGCCTGCCGGTTGGACATGTTAGAGTGTGTTTTGCGTTAAAGTGGAATAAACGTGTTGGCAAGCCTGGTGGTCTGACGACCGTCGGCCTGCCGGTTGGACATGTTACAGTGTGTTTTGTGTTAAAGTGGAATAAACGTGTTGGCAAGCCTGGTGGTCTGACGACTGTCGGCCTGCCGGTTGGACATGTTAGAGTGTGTTTTGTGTTAAAGTGGAATAAACGTGTTGGCAAGCCTGGTGGTCTGACGACCGTCGGCCTGCCGGTTGGACATGTTAGAGTGTGTTTTGTGTTAAAGTGGAATAAACGTGTTGGCAAGCCTGGTGGTCTGACGACCGTCGGCCTGCCGGTTGGACATGTTAGAGTGTGTTTTGTGTTAAAGTGGAATAAACGTGTTGGCAAGCCTGGTGGTCTGACGACCGTCGGCCTGCCGGTTGGACATGTTAGAGTGTGTTTTGTGTTAAAGTGGAATAAACGTGTTGGCAAGACTGGTGGTCTGACGACCGTCGGCCTGCCGGTTGGACATGTTAGAGTGTGTTTTGCGTTAAAGTGGAATAAACGTGTTGGCAAGCCTGGTTGGTCTGACGACCGTCGGCCTGCCGGTTGGACATGTTAGAGTGTGTTTTGTGTTAAAGTGGAATAAACGTGTTGGCAAGCCTGGTGGTCTGACGACCGTCGGCCTGCCGGTTGGACATGTTAGAGTGTGTTTTGTGTTAAAGTGGAATAAACGTGTTGGCAAGCCTGGTGGTCTGACGACCGTCGACCTGCCGGTTGGACATGTTAGAGTGTGTTTTATGTAAAAGTGGAATAAACGTGTTGGCAAGCCTGGTGGTGTGACGACCGTCGGCCTGCCGGTTGGACATGTTAGAGTGTGTTTTGTGTTAAAGTGGAATAAACGTGTTGGCAAGTCTGGTGGTCTGACGACCGTCGGCCTGCCGGTTGGACATGTTAGAGTGTGTTTTGTGTTAAAGTGGAATAAACGTGTTGGCAAGCCTGGTGGTCTGACGACCGTCGGCCTGCCGGTTGGACATGTTAGAGTGTGTTTTGTGTTAAAGTGGAATAAACGTGTTGGCAAAACTGGTGGTCTGACGACCGTCGGCCTGCCGGGTGGACATGTTAGTGTGTGTTTTGTGTTAAAGTGGAATAAACGTGTTGGCAAGCCTGGTGGTCTGACGACCGTCGGCCTGCCGGTTGGACATGTTAGAGTGTGTTTTGCGTTAAAGTGGAATAAACGTGTTGGCAAGCCTGGTTGGTCTGACGACCGTCGGCCTGCCGGTTGGACATGTTAGAGTGTGTTTTGCGTTAAAGTGGAATAAACGTGTTGGCAATCCTGGTGGTCTGACGACCGTCGGCCTGCCGGTTGGACATGTTAGAGTGTGTTTTGCGTTAAAGTGGAATAAACGTGTTGGCAAGCCTGGTGGTCTGACGACCGGCGGGCTTCCGGTTGGACATGTTACAGTGTGTTTTGTGTTAAAGTGGAATAAACGTGTTGGCAAGCCTGGTGATCTGACGACTGTCGGCCTGCCGGTTGGACATGTTAGAGTGTGTTTTGTGTTAAAGTGGAATAAACGTGTTGGCAAGCCTGGTGGTCTGACGACCGTCGGCCTGCCGGTTGGACATGTTAGAGTGTGTTTTGTGTTAAAGTGGAATAAACGTGTTGGCAAGCCTGGTGGTCTGACGACCGTCGGCCTGCCGGTTGGACATGTTAGAGTGTGTTTTGTGTTAAAGTGGAATAAACGTGTTGGCAAGCCTGGTGGTCTGACGACCGTCGGCCTGCCGGTTGGACATGTTAGAGTGTGTTTTGTGTTAAAGTGGAATAAACGTGTTGGCAAGCCTGGTGGTCTGACGACCGTCGGCCTGTCGGTTGGTCATGTTAGAGTTTGTTTTGCGTTAAAGTGGAATAAACGATTTGGCAAGCCTGGTGGTCTGACGACCGTCGGCCTGCCGGTTGGACATGTTAGAGTGTGTTTTGCGTTAAAGTGGAATAAACGTGTAGGCAAGCCTGGTGGTCTGACGACCGTCGGCCTGCCGGTTGGACATGTTAGAGTGTGTTTTGCGTTAAAGTGGAATAAACGTGTTGGCAAGCCTGGTGGTCTGACGACCGTCGGCCTGCCGGTTGGACATGTTAGAGTGTGTTTTGTGTTAAAGTGGAATAAACGTGTTGGCAAGCCTGGTGGTCTGACGACCGTCGGCCTGCCGGTTGGACATGTTAGAGTGTGTTTTGTGTTAAAGTGGAATAAACGTGTTGGCAAGCCTGGTGGTCTGACGACCGTCGGCCTGCCGTTTGGACATGTTAGAGTGTGTTTTGTGTTAAAGTGGAATAAACGTGTTGGCAAGCCTGGTGGTCTGACGACCGTCGGCCTGCCGGTTGGACATGTTAGAGTGTGTTTTGTGTTAAAGTGGAATAAACGTGTTGGCAAGCCTGGTGGTCTGACGACCGTCGGCCTGCCGGTTGGACATGTTAGAGTATGTTTTGCGTTAAAGTGGAATAAACGTGTTGGCAAGCCTGGTTGGTCTGACGACCGTCGGCCTGCCGGTTGGACATGTTAGAGTGTGTTTTGCGTTAAAGTGGAATAAACGTGTTGGCAAGCCTGGTGGTCTGACGACCGTTGGCCTGCCGGTTGGACATGTTAGAGTGTGTTTTGCGTTAAAGTGGAATAAACGTGTTGGCAAGCCTGGTGGTCTGACGACCGTCGGCCTGCCGGTTGGACATGTTACAGTGTGTTTTGTGTTAAAGTGGAATAAACGTGTTGGCAAGCCTGGTGGTCTGACGACTGTCGGCCTGCCGGTTGGACATGTTAGAGTGTGTTTTGTGTTAAAGTGGAATAAACGTGTTGGCAAGCCTGGTGGTCTGACGACCGTCGGCCTGCCGGTTGGACATGTTAGAGTGTGTTTTGTGTTAAAGTGGAATAAACGTGTTGGCAAGCCTGGTGGTCTGACGACCGTCGGCCTGCCGGTTGGACATGTTAGAGTGTGTTTTGTGTTAAAGTGGAATAAACGTGTTGGCAAGCCTGGTGGTCTGACGACCGTCGGCCTGCCGGTTGGACATGTTAGAGTGTGTTTTGTGTTAAAGTGGAATAAACGTGTTGGCAAGACTGGTGGTCTGACGACCGTCGGCCTGCCGGTTGGACATGTTAGAGTGTGTTTTGCGTTAAAGTGGAATAAACGTGTTGGCAAGCCTGGTTGGTCTGACGACCGTCGGCCTGCCGGTTGGACATGTTAGAGTGTGTTTTGTGTTAAAGTGGAATAAACGTGTTGGCAAGCCTGGTGGTCTGACGACCGTCGGCCTGCCGGTTGGACATGTTAGAGTGTGTTTTGTGTTAAAGTGGAATAAACGTGTTGGCAAGCCTGGTGGTCTGACGACCGTCGGCCTGCCGGTTGGACATGTTAGAGTGTGTTTTATGTAAAAGTGGAATAAACGTGTTGGCAAGCCTGGTGGTGTGACGACCGTCGGCCTGCCGGTTGGACATGTTAGAGTGTGTTTTGTGTTAAAGTGGAATAAACGTGTTGGCAAGTCTGGTGGTCTGACGACCGTCGGCCTGCCGGTTGGACATGTTAGAGTGTGTTTTGTGTTAAAGTGGAATAAACGTGTTGGCAAGCCTGGTGGTCTGACGACCGTCGGCCTGCCGGTTGGACATGTTAGAGTGTGTTTTGTGTTAAAGTGGAATAAACGTGTTGGCAAAACTGGTGGTCTGACGACCGTCGGCCTGCCGGTTGGACATGTTAGAGTGTGTTTTGTGTTAAAGTGGAATAAACGTGTTGGCAAGCCTGGTGGTCTGACGACCGTCGGCCTGCCGGTTGGACATGTTAGAGTGTGTTTTGCGTTAAAGTGGAATAAACGTGTTGGCAAGCCTGGTTGGTCTGACGACCGTCGGCCTGCCGGTTGGACATGTTAGAGTGTGTTTTGCGTTAAAGTGGAATAAACGTGTTGGCAATCCTGGTGGTCTGACGACCGTCGGCCTGCCGGTTGGACATGTTAGAGTGTGTTTTGCGTTAAAGTGGAATAAACGTGTTGGCAAGCCTGGTGGTCTGACGACCGGCGGGCTTCCGGTTGGACATGTTACAGTGTGTTTTGTGTTAAAGTGGAATAAACGATTTGGCAAGCCTGGTGGTCTGACGACCGTCGGCCTGCCGGTTGGACATGTTAGAGTGTGTTTTGCGTTAAAGTGGAATAAACGTGTAGGCAAGCCTGGTGGTCTGACGACCGTCGGCCTGCCGGTTGGACATGTTAGAGTGTGTTTTGCGTTAAAGTGGAATAAACGTGTTGGCAAGCCTGGTGGTCTGACGACCGTCGGCCTGCCGGTTGGACATGTTAGAGTGTGTTTTGTGTTAAAGTGGAATAAACGTGTTGGCAAGCCTGGTGGTCTGACGACCGTAAGCCTGCCGGTTGGACATGTTAGAGTGTGTTTTGTGTTAAAGTGGAATAAACGTGTTGGCAAGCCTGGTGGTCTGACGACCGTCGGCCTTCCGGTTGGACATGTTAGAGTGTGTTTTGCGTTAAAGTGGAATAAACGTGTTGGCAAGCCTGGTGGTCTGACGACCGTCGGCCTGCCGGTTGGACATGTTAGAGTGTGTTTTGCGTTAAAGTGGAATAAACGTGTTGGCAAGCCTGGTGGTCTGACGACCGTCGGCCTGACGGTTGGACATGTTAGAGTGTGTTTTGTGTTAAAGTGGAATAAACGTGTTGGCAAGCCTGGTGGTCTGACGACCGTCGGCCTGTCGGTTGGACATGTTAGAGTGTGTTTTGCGTTAAAGTGGAATAAACGTGTTGGCAAGCCTGGTGGTCTGACGACCGTCGGCCTGCCAGTTGGACATGTTAGAGTGTGTTTTGTGTTAAAGTGGAATAAACGTGTTGGAGAGCCTGGTGGTCTGACGACCGTCGGCCTGCCGGTTGGACATGTTAGAGTGTGTTTTGCGTTAAAGTGGAATAAACGTGTTGGCAAGCCTGGTAGTCTGACGACCGTCGGCCTGCCGGTTGGACATGTTAGAGTGTGTTTTGCGTTAAAGTGGAATAAACGTGTTGGCAAGCCTGGTGGTCTGACGACCGTCGGCCTGCCGGTTGGACATGTTAGAGTGTGTTTTGCGTTAAAGTGGAATAAACGTGTTGGCAAGCCTGGTGGTCTGACGACCGTCGGCCTGCCGGTTGGACATGTTAGAGTGTGTTTTGTGTTAAAGTGGAATAAACGTGTTGGCAAGCCTGGTGGTCTGACGACCGTCAGCCTGCCGGTTGGACATGTTAGAGTGTGTTTTGCGTTAAAGTGGAATAAACGTGTTGGCAAGCCTGGTGGTCTGACGACCGTCGGCCTGCCGGTTGGACATGTTAGAGTGTGTTTTGTGTTAAAGTGGAATAAACGTGTTGGCAAGCCTGGTGGTCTGACGACCGTCGGCCTGCCGGTTGGACATGTTAGAGTGTGTTTTGTGTTAAAGTGGAATAAACGTGTTGGCAAGCCTGGTGGTCTGACGACCGTCGGCCTGCCGGTTGGACATGTTAGAGTGTGTTTTGCGTTAAAGTGAAATAAACGTGTTGGCAAGCCTGGTGGTCTGACGTCTGTCGGCCTGCCGGTTGGACATGTTAGAGTGTGTTTTGTGTTAAAGTGGAATAAACGTGTTGGCAAGCCTGGTGGTCTGACGACCGTCGGCCTGCCGGTTGGACATGTTAGAGTGTGTTTTGTGTTAAAGTGGAATAAACGTGTTGGCAAGCCTGGTGGTCTGACGACCGTCGGCCTGCCGTTTGGACATGTTAGAGTGTGTTTTGTGTTAAAGTGGAATAAACGTGTTGGCAAGCCTGGTGGTCTGACGACCGTCGGCCTGCCGGTTGGACATGTTAGAGTGTGTTTTGTGTTAAAGTGGAATAAACGTGTTGGCAAGCCTGGTGGTCTGACGACCGTCGGCCTGCCGGTTGGACATGTTAGAGTATGTTTTGCGTTAAAGTGGAATAAACGTGTTGGCAAGCCTGGTTGGTCTGACGACCGTCGGCCTGCCGGTTGGACATGTTAGAGTGTGTTTTGCGTTAAAGTGGAATAAACGTGTTGGCAAGCCTGGTGGTCTGACGACCGTTGGCCTGCCGGTTGGACATGTTAGAGTGTGTTTTGCGTTAAAGTGGAATAAACGTGTTGGCAAGCCTGGTGGTCTGACGACCGTCGGCCTGCCGGTTGGACATGTTACAGTGTGTTTTGTGTTAAAGTGGAATAAACGTGTTGGCAAGCCTGGTGGTCTGACGACTGTCGGCCTGCCGGTTGGACATGTTAGAGTGTGTTTTGTGTTAAAGTGGAATAAACGTGTTGGCAAGCCTGGTGGTCTGACGACCGTCGGCCTGCCGGTTGGACATGTTAGAGTGTGTTTTGTGTTAAAGTGGAATAAACGTGTTGGCAAGCCTGGTGGTCTGACGACCGTCGGCCTGCCGGTTGGACATGTTAGAGTGTGTTTTGTGTTAAAGTGGAATAAACGTGTTGGCAAGCCTGGTGGTCTGACGACCGTCGGCCTGCCGGTTGGACATGTTAGAGTGTGTTTTGTGTTAAAGTGGAATAAACGTGTTGGCAAGACTGGTGGTCTGACGACCGTCGGCCTGCCGGTTGGACATGTTAGAGTGTGTTTTGCGTTAAAGTGGAATAAACGTGTTGGCAAGCCTGGTTGGTCTGACGACCGTCGGCCTGCCGGTTGGACATGTTAGAGTGTGTTTTGTGTTAAAGTGGAATAAACGTGTTGGCAAGCCTGGTGGTCTGACGACCGTCGGCCTGCCGGTTGGACATGTTAGAGTGTGTTTTGTGTTAAAGTGGAATAAACGTGTTGGCAAGCCTGGTGGTCTGACGACCGTCGGCCTGCCGGTTGGACATGTTAGAGTGTGTTTTATGTAAAAGTGGAATAAACGTGTTGGCAAGCCTGGTGGTGTGACGACCGTCGGCCTGCTGGTTGGACATGTTAGAGTGTGTTTTGTGTTAAAGTGGAATAAACGTGTTGGCAAGTCTGGTGGTCTGACGACCGTCGGCCTGCCGGTTGGACATGTTAGAGTGTGTTTTGTGTTAAAGTGGAATAAACGTGTTGGCAAGCCTGGTGGTCTGACGACCGTCGGCCTGCCGGTTGGACATGTTAGAGTGTGTTTTGTGTTAAAGTGGAATAAACGTGTTGGCAAGCCTGGTGGTCTGACGACCGTCGGCCTGCCGGTTGGACATGTTAGAGTGTGTTTTGTGTTAAAGTGGAATAAACGTGTTGGCAAGCCTGGTGGTCTGACGACCGTCGGCCTGTCGGTTGGTCATGTTAGAGTGTGTTTTGCGTTAAAGTGGAATAAACGATTTGGCAAGCCTGGTGGTCTGACGACTGTCGGCCTGCCGGTTGGACATGTTAGAGTGTGTTTTGCGTTAAAGTGGAATAAACGTGTAGGCAAGCCTGGTGGTCTGACGACCGTCGGCCTGCCGGTTGGACATGTTAGAGTGTGTTTTGTGTTAAAGTGGAATAAACGTGTTGGCAAGCCTGGTGGTCTGACGACCGTCGGCCTGCCGGTTGGACATGTTAGAGTGTGTTTTGTGTTAAAGTGGAATAAACGTGTTGGCAAGCCTGGTGGTCTGACGACCGTCGGCCTGCCGGTTGGACATGTTAGAGTGTGTTTTGCGTTAAAGTGGAATAAACGTGTTGGCAAGCCTGGTGGTCTGACGACCGTCGGCCTGCCGGTTGGACATGTTAGAGTGTGTTTTGTGTTAAAGTGGAATAAACGTGTTGGCAAGCCTGGTGGTCTGACGACCGTCGGCCTGCCGGTTGGACATGTTAGAGTGTGTTTTGCGTTAAAGTGGAATAAACGTGTTGGCAAGCCTGGTGGTCTGACGACCGTCGGCCTGCCGGTTGGACATGTTAGAGTGTGTTTTGTGTTAAAGTGGAATAAACGTGTTGGCAAGCCTGGTGGTCTGACGACCGTCGGCCTGCCGGTTGGACATGTTAGAGTGTGTTTTGCGTTAAAGTGGAATAAACGTGTTTGCAAGCCTGGTGGTCTGACGACCGTCGGCCTGCCGGTTGGACATGTTAGAGTGTGTTTTGTGTTAAAGTGGAATAAACGTGTTGGCAAGCCTGGTGGTCTGACGACCGTCGGCCTGCCGGTTGGACATGTTAGAGTATGTTTTGCGTTAAAGTGGAATAAACGTGTTGGCAAGCCTGGTTGGTCTGACGACCGTCGGCCTGCCGGTTGGACATGTTAGAGTGTGTTTTGCGTTAAAGTGGAATAAACGTGTTGGCAAGCCTGGTGGTCTGACGACCGTTGGCCTGCCGGTTGGACATGTTAGAGTGTGTTTTGCGTTAAAGTGGAATAAACGTGTTGGCAAGCCTGGTGGTCTGACGACCGTCGGCCTGCCGGTTGGACATGTTACAGTGTGTTTTGTGTTAAAGTGGAATAAACGTGTTGGCAAGCCTGGTGGTCTGACGACTGTCGGCCTGCCGGTTGGACATGTTAGAGTGTGTTTTGTGTTAAAGTGGAATAAACGTGTTGGCAAGCCTGGTGGTCTGACGACCGTCGGCCTGCCGGTTGGACATGTTAGAGTGTGTTTTGTGTTAAAGTGGAATAAACGTGTTGGCAAGCCTGGTGGTCTGACGACCGTCGGCCTGCCGGTTGGACATGTTAGAGTGTGTTTTGTGTTAAAGTGGAATAAACGTGTTGGCAAGCCTGGTGGTCTGACGACCGTCGGCCTGCCGGTTGGACATGTTAGAGTGTGTTTTGTGTTAAAGTGGAATAAACGTGTTGGCAAGACTGGTGGTCTGACGACCGTCGGCCTGCCGGTTGGACATGTTAGAGTGTGTTTTGCGTTAAAGTGGAATAAACGTGTTGGCAAGCCTGGTTGGTCTGACGACCGTCGGCCTGCCGGTTGGACATGTTAGAGTGTGTTTTGTGTTAAAGTGGAATAAACGTGTTGGCAAGCCTGGTGGTCTGACGACCGTCGGCCTGCCGGTTGGACATGTTAGAGTGTGTTTTGTGTTAAAGTGGAATAAACGTGTTGGCAAGCCTGGTGGTCTGACGACCGTCGGCCTGCCGGTTGGACATGTTAGAGTGTGTTTTATGTAAAAGTGGAATAAACGTGTTGGCAAGCCTGGTGGTGTGACGACCGTCGGCCTGCCGGTTGGACATGTTAGAGTGTGTTTTGTGTTAAAGTGGAATAAACGTGTTGGCAAGTCTGGTGGTCTGACGACCGTCGGCCTGCCGGTTGGACATGTTAGAGTGTGTTTTGTGTTAAAGTGGAATAAACGTGTTGGCAAGCCTGGTGGTCTGACGACCGTCGGCCTGCCGGTTGGACATGTTAGAGTGTGTTTTGTGTTAAAGTGGAATAAACGTGTTGGCAAAACTGGTGGTCTGACGACCGTCGGCCTGCCGGTTGGACATGTTAGAGTGTGTTTTGTGTTAAAGTGGAATAAACGTGTTGGCAAGCCTGGTGGTCTGACGACCGTCGGCCTGCCGGTTGGACATGTTAGAGTGTGTTTTGCGTTAAAGTGGAATAAACGTGTTGGCAAGCCTGGTTGGTCTGACGACCGTCGGCCTGCCGGTTGGACATGTTAGAGTGTGTTTTGCGTTAAAGTGGAATAAACGTGTTGGCAATCCTGGTGGTCTGACGACCGTCGGCCTGCCGGTTGGACATGTTAGAGTGTGTTTTGCGTTAAAGTGGAATAAACGTGTTGGCAAGCCTGGTGGTCTGACGACCGGCGGGCTTCCGGTTGGACATGTTACAGTGTGTTTTGTGTTAAAGTGGAATAAACGTGTTGGCAAGCCTGGTGATCTGACGACTGTCGGCCTGCCGGTTGGACATGTTAGAGTGTGTTTTGTGTTAAAGTGGAATAAACGTGTTGGCAAGCCTGGTGGTCTGACGACCGTCGGCCTGCCGGTTGGACATGTTAGAGTGTGTTTTGTGTTAAAGTGGAATAAACGTGTTGGCAAGCCTGGTGGTCTGACGACCGTCGGCCTGCCGGTTGGACATGTTAGAGTGTGTTTTGTGTTAAAGTGGAATAAACGTGTTGGCAAGCCTGGTGGTCTGACGACCGTCGGCCTGCCGGTTGGACATGTTAGAGTGTGTTTTGTGTTAAAGTGGAATAAACGTGTTGGCAAGCCTGGTGGTCTGACGACCGTCGGCCTGTCGGTTGGTCATGTTAGAGTTTGTTTTGCGTTAAAGTGGAATAAACGATTTGGCAAGCCTGGTGGTCTGACGACCGTCGGCCTGCCGGTTGGACATGTTAGAGTGTGTTTTGCGTTAAAGTGGAATAAACGTGTAGGCAAGCCTGGTGGTCTGACGACCGTCGGCCTGCCGGTTGGACATGTTAGAGTGTGTTTTGCGTTAAAGTGGAATAAACGTGTTGGCAAGCCTGGTGGTCTGACGACCGTCGGCCTGCCGGTTGGACATGTTAGAGTGTGTTTTGTGTTAAAGTGGAATAAACGTGTTGGCAAGCCTGGTGGTCTGACGACCGTCGGCCTGCCGGTTGGACATGTTAGAGTGTGTTTTGTGTTAAAGTGGAATAAACGTGTTGGCAAGCCTGGTGGTCTGACGACCGTCGGCCTTCCGGTTGGACATGTTAGAGTGTGTTTTGCGTTAAAGTGGAATAAACGTGTTGGCAAGCCTGGTGGTCTGACGACCGTCGGCCTGCCGGTTGGACATGTTAGAGTGTGTTTTGCGTTAAAGTGGAATAAACGTGTTGGCAAGCCTGGTGGTCTGACGACCGTCGGCCTGACGGTTGGACATGTTAGAGTGTGTTTTGTGTTAAAGTGGAATAAACGTGTTGGCAAGCCTGGTGGTCTGACGACCGTCGGCCTGTCGGTTGGACATGTTAGAGTGTGTTTTGCGTTAAAGTGGAATAAACGTGTTGGCAAGCCTGGTGGTCTGACGACCGTCGGCCTGCCAGTTGGACATGTTAGAGTGTGTTTTGTGTTAAAGTGGAATAAACGTGTTGGAGAGCCTGGTGGTCTGACGACCGTCGGCCTGCCGGTTGGACATGTTAGAGTGTGTTTTGCGTTAAAGTGGACTAAACGTGTTGGCAAGCCTGGTAGTCTGACGACCGTCGGCCTGCCGGTTGGACATGTAAGAGTGTGTTTTGCGTTAAAGTGGAATAAACGTGTTGGCAAGCCTGGTGGTCTGACGACCGTCGGCCTGCCGGTTGGACATGTTAGAGTGTGTTTTGCGTTAAAGTGGAATAAACGTGTTGGCAAGCCTGGTGGTCTGACGACCGTCGGCCTGCCGGTTGGACATGTTAGAGTGTGTTTTGTGTTAAAGTGGAATAAACGTGTTGGCAAGCCTGGTGGTCTGACGACCGTCAGCCTGCCGGTTGGACATGTTAGAGTGTGTTTTGCGTTAAAGTGGAATAAACGTGTTGGCAAGCCTGGTGGTCTGACGACCGTCGGCCTGCCGGTTGGACATGTTAGAGTGTGTTTTGTGTTAAAGTGGAATAAACGTGTTGGCAAGCCTGGTGGTCTGACGACCGTCGGCCTGCCGGTTGGACATGTTAGAGTGTGTTTTGTGTTAAAGTGGAATAAACGTGTTGGCAAGCCTGGTGGTCTGACGACCGTCGGCCTGCCGGTTGGACATGTTAGAGTGTGTTTTGCGTTAAAGTGAAATAAACGTGTTTGCAAGCCTGGTGGTCTGACGTCTGTCGGCCTGCCGGTTGGACATGTTAGAGTGTGTTTTGTGTTAAAGTGGAATAAACGTGTTGGCAAGCCTGGTGGTCTGACGACCGTCGGCCTGCCGGTTGGACATGTTAGAGTGTGTTTTGTGTTAAAGTGGAATAAACGTGTTGGCAAGCCTGGTGGTCTGACGACCGTCGGCCTGCCGTTTGGACATGTTAGAGTGTGTTTTGTGTTAAAGTGGAATAAACGTGTTGGCAAGCCTGGTGGTCTGACGACCGTCGGCCTGCCGGTTGGACATGTTAGAGTGTGTTTTGTGTTAAAGTGGAATAAACGTGTTGGCAAGCCTGGTGGTCTGACGACCGTCGGCCTGCCGGTTGGACATGTTAGAGTATGTTTTGCGTTAAAGTGGAATAAACGTGTTGGCAAGCCTGGTTGGTCTGACGACCGTCGGCCTGCCGGTTGGACATGTTAGAGTGTGTTTTGCGTTAAAGTGGAATAAACGTGTTGGCAAGCCTGGTGGTCTGACGACCGTTGGCCTGCCGGTTGGACATGTTAGAGTGTGTTTTGCGTTAAAGTGGAATAAACGTGTTGGCAAGCCTGGTGGTCTGACGACCGTCGGCCTGCCGGTTGGACATGTTACAGTGTGTCTTGTGTTAAAGTGGAATAAACGTGTTGGCAAGCCTGGTGGTCTGACGACTGTCGGCCTGCCGGTTGGACATGTTAGAGTGTGTTTTGTGTTAAAGTGGAATAAACGTGTTGGCAAGCCTGGTGGTCTGACGACCGTCGGCCTGCCGGTTGGACATGTTAGAGTGTGTTTTGTGTTAAAGTGGAATAAACGTGTTGGCAAGCCTGGTGGTCTGACGACCGTCGGCCTGCCGGTTGGACATGTTAGAGTGTGTTTTGTGTTAAAGTGGAATAAACGTGTTGGCAAGCCTGGTGGTCTGACGACCGTCGGCCTGCCGGTTGGACATGTTAGAGTGTGTTTTGTGTTAAAGTGGAATAAACGTGTTGGCAAGACTGGTGGTCTGACGACCGTCGGCCTGCCGGTTGGACATGTTAGAGTGTGTTTTGCGTTAAAGTGGAATAAACGTGTTGGCAAGCCTGGTTGGTCTGACGACCGTCGGCCTGCCGGTTGGACATGTTAGAGTGTGTTTTGTGTTAAAGTGGAATAAACGTGTTGGCAAGCCTGGTGGTCTGACGACCGTCGGCCTGCCGGTTGGACATGTTAGAGTGTGTTTTGTGTTAAAGTGGAATAAACGTGTTGGCAAGCCTGGTGGTCTGACGACCGTCGGCCTGCCGGTTGGACATGTTAGAGTGTGTTTTATGTAAAAGTGGAATAAACGTGTTGGCAAGCCTGGTGGTGTGACGACCGTCGGCCTGCCGGTTGGACATGTTAGAGTGTGTTTTGTGTTAAAGTGGAATAAACGTGTTGGCAAGTCTGGTGGTCTGACGACCGTCGGCCTGCCGGTTGGACATGTTAGAGTGTGTTTTGTGTTAAAGTGGAATAAACGTGTTGGCAAGCCTGGTGGTCTGACGACCGTCGGCCTGCCGGTTGGACATGTTAGAGTGTGTTTTGTGTTAAAGTGGAATAAACGTGTTGGCAAGCCTGGTGGTCTGACGACCGTCGGCCTGCCGGTTGGACATGTTAGAGTGTGTTTTGTGTTAAAGTGGAATAAACGTGTTGGCAAGCCTGGTGGTCTGACGACCGTCGGCCTGTCGGTTGGTCATGTTAGAGTGTGTTTTGCGTTAAAGTGGAATAAACGATTTGGCAAGCCTGGTGGTCTGACGACTGTCGGCCTGCCGGTTGGACATGTTAGAGTGTGTTTTGCGTTAAAGTGGAATAAACGTGTAGGCAAGCCTGGTGGTCTGACGACCGTCGGCCTGCCGGTTGGACATGTTAGAGTGTGTTTTGTGTTAAAGTGGAATAAACGTGTTGGCAAGCCTGGTGGTCTGACGACCGTCGGCCTGCCGGTTGGACATGTTAGAGTGTGTTTTGTGTTAAAGTGGAATAAACGTGTTGGCAAGCCTGGTGGTCTGACGACCGTCGGCCTGCCGGTTGGACATGTTAGAGTGTGTTTTGCGTTAAAGTGGAATAAACGTGTTGGCAAGCCTGGTGGTCTGACGACCGTCGGCCTGCCGGTTGGACATGTTAGAGTGTGTTTTGTGTTAAAGTGGAATAAACGTGTTGGCAAGCCTGGTGGTCTGACGACCGTCGGCCTGCCGGTTGGACATGTTAGAGTGTGTTTTGCGTTAAAGTGGAATAAACGTGTTGGCAAGCCTGGTGGTCTGACGACCGTCGGCCTGCCGGTTGGACATGTTAGAGTGTGTTTTGTGTTAAAGTGGAATAAACGTGTTGGCAAGCCTGGTGGTCTGACGACCGTCGGCCTGCCGGTTGGACATGTTAGAGTGTGTTTTGCGTTAAAGTGGAATAAACGTGTTTGCAAGCCTGGTGGTCTGACGACCGTCGGCCTGCCGGTTGGACATGTTAGAGTGTGTTTTGTGTTAAAGTGGAATAAACGTGTTGGCAAGCCTGGTGGTCTGACGACCGTCGGCCTGCCGGTTGGACATGTTAGAGTGTGTTTTGCGTTAAAGTGGAATAAACGTGTTGGCAAGCCTGGTGGTCTGACGACCGTCGGCCTGCCGGTTGGACATGTTAGAGTGTGTTTTGTGTTAAAGTGGAATAAACGTGTTGGCAAGCCTGGTGGTCTGATGACCGTCGGCCTGCCGGTTGGACATGTTAGAGTGTGTTTTGTGTTAAAGTGGAATAAACGTGTTGGCAAGCCTGGTGGTCTGACGACCGTCGGCCTGCCGGTTGGACATGTTAGAGTGTGTTTTGTGTTAAAGTGGAATAAACGTGTTGGCAAGCCTGGTGGTCTGACGACCGTCGGCCTGCCGGTTGGACATGTTAGAGTGTGTTTTGCGTTAAAGTGGAATAAACGTGTTGGCAAGCCTGGTGGTCTGACGACCGTCGGCCTGCCGGTTGGACATGTTAGAGTGTGTTTTGTGTTAAAGTGGAATAAACGTGTTGGCAAGCCTGGTGGTCTGACGACCGTCAGCCTGCCGGTTGGACATGTTAGAGTGTGTTTTGCGTTAAAGTGGAATAAACGTGTTGGCAAGCCTGGTGGTCTGACGACCGTCGGCCTGCCGGTTGGACATGTTAGAGTGTGTTTTGTGTTAAAGTGGAATAAACGTGTTGGCAAGCCTGGTGGTCTGACGACCGTCGGCCTGCCGGTTGGACATGTTAGAGTGTGTTTTGTGTTAAAGTGGAATAAACGTGTTGGCAAGCCTGGTGGTCTGACGACCGTCGGCCTGCCGGTTGGACATGTTAGAGTGTGTTTTGCGTTAAAGTGGAATAAACGTGTTGGCAAGCCTGGTGGTCTGACGACCGTCGGCCTGCCGGTTGGACATGTTAGAGTGTGTTTTTTGTTAAAGTGTAATAAACGTGTTGGCAAGCCTGGTGGTCTGACGACCGTCGGCCTGCCGGTTGGACATGTTAGAGTGTGTTTTGTGTTAAAGTTGAATAAACGTGTTGGCAAGCCTGGTGGTCTGACGACCGTCGGCCTGCCGGTTGGACATGTTAGAGTGTGTTTTGCGTTAAAGTGGAATAAACGTGTTGGCAAGCCTGGTGGTCTGACGACCGTCGGCCTGCCGGTTGGATATGTTAGAGTGTGTTTTGTGTTAAAGTGGAATAAACGTGTTGGCAAGCCTGGTGGTCTGACGACCGTCGGCCTGCCGGTTGGACATGTTAGAGTGTGTTTTGCGTTAAAGTTGAATAAACGTGTTGGCAAGCCTGGTGGTCTGACGACCGTCGGCCTGCCGGTTGGACATGTTAGAGTGTGTTTTGTGTTAAAGTGGAATAAACGTGTTGGCAAGCCTGGTGGTCTGACGACCGTCGGCCTGCCGGTTGGACATGTTAGAGTGTGTTTTGCGTTAAAGTGGAATAAACGTGTTGGCAAGCCTGGTGGTCTGACGACCGTCGGCCTGCCGGTTGGACATGTTAGAGTGTGTTTTGTGTTAAAGTGGAATAAACGTGTTGGCAAGCCTGGTGGTCTGACGACCGTCGGCCTGCCGGTTGGACATGTTAGTGTGTGTTTTGCGTTAAAGTGGAATAAACGTGTTGGCAAGCCTGGTGGTCTGACGACCGTCGGCCTGCCGGTTGGACATGTTAGAGTGTGTTTTGTGTTAAAGTGGAATAAACGTGTTGGCAAGCCTGGTGGTCTGATGACCGTCGGCCTGCCGGTTGGACATGTTAGAGTGTGTTTTGCGTTAAAGTGGAATAAACGTGTTGGCAAGCCTGGTGGTCTGACGACCGTCAGCCTGCCGGTTGGACATGTTAGAGTGTGTTTTGCGTTAAAGTGGAATAAACGTGTTGGCAAGCCTGGTGGTCTGACGACCGTCGGCCTGCCGGTTGGACATGTTAGAGTGTGTTTTGTGTTAAAGTGGAATAAACGTGTTGGCAAGCCTGGTGGTCTGACGACCGTCGGCCTGCCGGTTGGACATGTTAGAGTGTGTTTTGTGTTAAAGTGGAATAAACGTGTTGGCAAGCCTGGTGGTCTGACGACCGTCGGCCTGCCGGTTGGACATGTTAGAGTGTGTTTTGCGTTAAAGTGGAATAAACGTGTTGGCAAGCCTGGTGGTCTGACGACCGTCGGCCTGCCGGTTGGACATGTTAGAGTGTGTTTTTTGTTAAAGTGGAATAAACGTGTTGGCAAGCCTGGTGGTCTGACGACCGTCGGCCTGCCGGTTGGACATGTTAGAGTGTGTTTTGCGTTAAAGTGGAATAAACGTGTTGGCAAGCCTGGTGGTCTGACGACCGTCGGCCTGCCGGTTGGACATGTTAGAGTGTGTTTTGTGTTAAAGTTGAATAAACGTGTTGGCAAGCCTGGTGGTCTGACGACCGTCGGCCTGCCGGTTGGACATGTTAGAGTGTGTTTTGCGTTAAAGTGGAATAAACGTGTTGGCAAGCCTGGTGGTCTGACGACCGTCGGCCTGCCGGTTGGACATGTTAGAGTGTGTTTTGTGTTAAAGTGGAATAAACGTGTTGGAAAGCCTGGTGGTCTGACGACCGTCGGCCTGCCGGTTGGACATGTTAGAGTGTGTTTTGCGTTAAAGTAGAATAAACGTGTTGGCAAGCCTGGTGGTCTGACGACCGTCGGCCTGCCGGTTGGTCATGTTAGAGTGTGTTTTGTGTTAAAGTGGAATAAACATGTTGGCAAGCCTGGTGGTCTGACGACCGTCGGCCTGCCGGTTGGACATGTTAGAGTGTGTTTTGCGTTAAAGTGGAATAAACGTGTTGGCAAGCCTGGTGGTCTGACGACCGCCGGCCTGCCGGTTGGACATGTTAGAGTGTGTTTTGTGTTAAAGTGGAATAAACGTGTTGGCAAGCCTGGTGGTCTGACGACCGTCGGCCTGCCGGTTGGACATGTTAGAGTGTGTTTTGTGTTAAAGTGGAATAAACGTGTTGGCAAGCCTGGTGGTCTGACGACCGTCGGCCTGCCGGTTGGACATGTTAGAGTGTGTTTTGTGTTAAAGTGGAATAAACGTGTTGGCAAGCCTGGTGGTCTGACGATTGTCGGCCTGCCGGTTGGACATGTTAGTGTGTGTTTTGCGTTAAAGTGGAATAAACGTGTTGGCAAGCCTTGTGGTCTGACGACCGTCGGCCTGCCGGTTGGACATGTTAGAGTGTGTTTTGTGTTAAAGTGGAATAAACGTGTTGGCAAGCCTGGTGGTCTGATGACCGTCGGCCTGCCGGTTGGACATGTTAGAGTGTGTTTTGCGTTAAAGTGGAATAAACGTGTTGGCAAGCCTGGTGGTCTGACGACCGTCGGCTTGCCGGTTGGGGGCTTGTTATAGTGGAATATACGTGTTGGCAAGCCTGGTGGTCTGACGACCTTCGGCCTGCTGGTTGGGGCTTAGAGTTTTTTGTTGTTATACTTTTATTTCGTGATATGTTTGCGTATATTACCTTGTATGGTTGGCCTGCTATCAACTGTGCTCCGACCGTAGTTGGTTGCCTTCTCCGTCACTTCTTGCTCCGTTGGCTGCCCTCGGATCTGTGTCAGTCCCCTGTTCCACAGTTACTTGCACTACCAGGTTTTTATTCACACCAACTAGGGCCACCGTGGGGCGGTCAACATCTTCCTGGAATCGACAGGAGGATGGAAGTATGATCGCAACTTCAAGCTGCTCATTCCAACGACCTCGTGTTGTGAGAGCTTCACTGATGTACATTTTATCAATAAAAATACAAATATCAACTTAACAATATAGTTCCTGAAACGCTATGTACTTAGGGCGATGAAAACATATTTCGTTCCCAGTAATAATTAGGCCTCCAACAATTATACTAACATAAGACCAAATTTAAAACCACTACAAAATCTCGAAAATATCCCAAAAATTAAAAGACATAGTGCTACCTAAGGGCGTAGGAGACGAGATACTACAAAAAGTCATAAGACCAAAGTTATAGATCATCTCAAATAAGCGGGTCGTGGTGATCTCCGTATTTTGAGGATTATACGTTCGACTACTACAACCCAAATACAGACCGCTACACCTCAAATACAAAGACACTATTTTGACATGTTCAAAATTTCCTCCATTTTTAATTTTTTGAGGAGATTAAATTTAAATTTGTATTTTTTGTTGATTTTCCTGGGGGTACAAGAAAATAAACTCTAATCTAGCTCCTGTGTTCCATTTATAGAAGTATATCTGTTCATTCGGCTAGTCCGCAATCCCGCCATTCGGGTCGTGTTTTGTTTTCACACAGTTATACAGAAAGTCACAAAAATGCATAGCGCGCTATGCAGACCCGGATTCTACATACAAAAACAAATCGAAAATGTATAGTAACATTTTTGCGATTTCGCATTAGTTTAGTCGTAATCCGCCATTTTGTATTTTTGAAAATAATTAATAATTCAAAAACCATTCGAGATATTTCTTTTTAATTGGTATAAAATTTAAGTTCCTAATTTTAAACATTTTCCCAAAACAATTTTATTTAACTTATCAAATTTTAAATGGCCGCTATTTTGAAATTTATTATAAAAAATTGTCATAACTTTTTTGTTTATTAACCGATGTTTACAGTAAAATGTCATTGGATTTTGATAACAAAATGCTTTAAATTATATGTCTTGTAAAATTTGGTTCAGTTGCTAGTTTTCATGGAATTTGACTTTGATTCTCTTTTTTGATATAGGGAATTTTAATTCGAGAACGGCTAGTTATAATTAAATGAAATTTGGTATTTAGCTTTATTCCCTAAAGACCTAATTACAGAAAAAAAAATATTTTTTTACAATCATTAATTTCAAAATGGTGGCTGCCTAAAGTTTTCAAACGTAAATATCTTAAAAACCGCTCATACTAAAAAAATTACATTAATTTTGTTTTATTTAGAGGATGTAATTGAAAATCTAATGACACCAAAATTACGGAAATCGGTTCATAAATAACGGAGAAAATCCATTTTTAAGATATTGCATTCTTGTCAATATCAACCGTTATCATGTGATATCGCTGCTAGTGAACCACGTCGATCAGCTGTTTCAAGTATAATTCCACCAAACAGCTGATTAAAACATTAACCAGCTGTTATTAAGTTCATTTGCACCAATCACCTGATTGATACCCTTACGATTCCCAGGGTTCACTAATGCTTCAAATAAAACATAAAATATCAACTAACTCCCCTAGATTTCTACGTTTGGGGGAGAATGAAGAAACTTGTTTATTCAACACCTGTGGAAAATGAACTGGACCTGATCGGTAGAATTTTAGAGGCGGCTGCGGTCATCCAAGAGAATACTGAATTTGAAGCTGTCCGGCAATCCATGACATCTAGGTTCACGATGTGCAATCTAGGTTGGCGGTTTCTATACACTTTATAAAAACTGTAAATAAATGTTAATATTATAACTGAATTGATAAAGTTTGTCATTTGAGCCCATTTTGTATGAAATACGAATAACACAATGGTTCTGATAGAGAAACGGCATTATTCGGGATTCGGCGAAAAAATAGGAATAAAAAGGAGAATGATTAATAAGGTACTACGCATATTATATGTGTCTACATTTTATTCCTTGAAGATATAAATTATTATTATTTTTACCACTAGTCGATAGGCGGAAGATGGAAGTCCATGAAGATATAAGGGTTGCCGAACTGTATCGTGACCGTTAAAACTTCCAACTCGAGCCGATGTTCGTTGCCGCGGAGCAATTTGTCCATCAGCTGCTTGACGGATAGTCGTTTCCAAAGGTACGAGTAGCCCTCGACGGCGATTCCGCTTGGGAGATTCCAATTGATGTGAAATGCAGTGATCGAGCATGACCCTCTTAGATTGTTGGGTGCACGTCGGAAGTAGGCGATATTACTCTCGGGACAATAGCTGATTAAATCAAAACGAATCCCCTTAAGTCCGCTTTGATTATCCGGTGGTCCTTCCCACCAAAAATGGAAGTTGAAGAAGTCCACTCGAAACACCGTCTCGGCGCAGATGAGCCGGGTATAGAAGTTGTCAATAAATGAGCACAGCGTTCGAGGTATATGGCTAACGAGGAATTCACCTGGACGTGTTATTTTATCAAAGTCGCCCGCTGATGCGCTATCGACGACTGTCTGTATAACCACTGCAGCTGCCAACTTTTTCAAACTGTCCGGTTTACATTCCAAATGAAGTTTAAATAATTTGTAAAGTGAAACGCTTAGCGTGCTGTAAGCCCGATAGAAATCGTAATTTTGTTCCATCACCTTATTCCATTTTGTTTTTGACACTGGATCCAATGCTTTACCATAATTCTCATAAAAAGCGAGCCGCGGGTAACGAGACATCCTGGCCTGGTGGATGTCTGTCTCAAACTGGCATACCCCAACTGCCTATCGTTTCTACTGATACATCTCGCTCTGGGGGGGGGACTTTCAGTCGACCGGATGACTGGTTGTGTTGTTCTGGCTGTTACGTATTTGACGCCATCCTGTTTGAAAGGAGTGTAGATTGTAGGATAAATACGGAAAGAGATTGAATAACTGCATCTGATTTCAATCTCGTAAAAGAGACTCAATTAATGGTTAGACATACCAACTGAGACCTGTTTGGACGACCACTATATATATATATATGTGTGTGTGTGTCCGTTAACATGATAACTTGAGTAAAAAACGTTCGATTTCGATGAAATTTGGCTCAAATGTGTAAAATGACATTCATGCCTTTAAGTTTGAAAAACCAGAAAAATCGGACAATGGGAAGGGGGGTTTATGGGGGTTTTAAATTTTCCAAAAATCAGTTGCAGAGATATTCAAAGTGCTAAACACAGTACGTTGTCCAATGTTATCCTTATGGTGGATAAATAACATTTTATATCTTGATTATTTATGAATGTATGTTGATGAAACTTCCTATGTGGCTTCACGTAGTACTGGTATATAGGTATATTGATATTTGCAAAAAAATAGATTTTTTGTTGATTATTCCCGTAGCAGCAAACCTGCGTACTCAGCCCCCATGTTATTCTTATGGAGAATAAGTAAAATGTAATGACTCCCTTGATTATGATCATAAATTAATAAAACTTGGTATTTAGCTTCACTTGGTTGAGTTATATTGATAATTATATAAAAACCCATTTTTTCCTTGTTGCAGCAAACCTGCTTTATCAGCCCCCATGTTATTCTTATGGAGAATAACTAGAATGTTATACAGCGCTTATTTATGATTGAATATTGATGAAACTTGGTATGTGGGTTCGCCTAGTTAAATTCTATTTATATTTGCATAAAAACCAATGGTTTGTGTTCCTTGTTTCAGCAAACCTACGTACTCATTACCAATGTTATTCTTATGGTGAATAATTAAAATCGCTTATTGTGAATATATTTTTATGAAACTTGGTATGCGGCTTTATATGGTATCACTCGCTTCGCTCGCTGGGGGCTCCGCCCCCAGACCTCTGTGGGGGGCTCCGCCCCCAGACCCCTGTGGGGGGCTTCGCCCCCAGGTCCCTGTCGAAGTACCTATGGCATATGGTTTAATTACGCTAATAATCCGAGGTCCTATGTATACTAAAAATATAAAGTAGACTTATTGAGTGAACAAATTTAGGCCTAGCAGTATAGTATAAGAGTATATAACAATTTAAAAATCGCTCCGCCTCCGCCCCCAGGTCATTGTTTGGCCACAGTTTAATGTAAATTGTTCCAAATTCTATTTAAGTCCTAAATTCTACAACTATTCCAAGGCTTTGATTATTTTTAAGGGTTTAACCTATAAAATCTGGCGATATGCCTGTTGATGAATACTACTTGGTATGGAGACGTATTATGTTAAATGTTAAGCCTCAATGTATTACCTAAGTGGTTAAAAAAAATTATACCCTTAACTGATGTATAATGTAGCCTTAAAAAGGCGTATTTTGAATTTTATTAGGGATACGACAACCGTTAACAACCTAAAATACTATGACTTTGGGTAACTACAAACCTTCTGCAACAAATATGACATGATTTATAAGGGATTTTAACGTCGACAGAGCGCAACATAAAAAATGTACCCGAAAAACACGAAAACAAGAGCTCAAAAACTTTGATTTTTTAGGTTTTTAAGATACTTAATCCTGGCGTGGGAGTATAGCTTAGTAGTAAGTGTAATGTAGGAATACTGTGTGATAAATATTAGGCCTATTAGTTCTATATTAGAGCGACGAACCATTAAAAACCACGAACAAATCCATGGAAAAGTTTAAATTTAAAAAAATCTAGCGCTATCTAAGGGTGAAGGGGGTGAGATACAACAAAAAGTCATAGGACTAAGCGCAATATAGAAAATATACCCGAAATACACGAATAAATCTACAAAAGCTCAAAGACTTTGATTTTTTGGGTCTATAAGATATTTAATCTGGGCGTGTGAGTGTTGCTTGGGACTAATTGTAATGTAGGAATACGGTATGATAAATATTAGGCCTCTAAGTTCTATATTAGAGCGAAAAACCATTAAAAACCACAAACAATCTTAGAAAAAAGCTTAAATTTAAAGAATCTAGCGCTACCTAAGGGTGAAGGGAGTGAGATACGGCAAAATGTCATAGAACTAAAGTTGTAGTTCGTCTAAAATCCGTGGCACATAGTGGTCTTCGTTTTTCGATAGGACAACCCGTTTAGCCGCTAGAGCTCAAATAAAAAATACTACATTTCGATTTTGTATTCCCAAATTTTCTTGTTGAGATAGTTCAAACTAAAAATAGTAGGATTAGGGAAGAAAAGGTGCAACGCACACGCAAGCCATATATCACGATCCTAGTTAAAGTATAAATGGTGATACGTGCATTCTAAATAATAACAATTGTTCCGGAATCGGCATTTCCTTACTACTTATACTTAGAAAACGGTCAAATCTACAAAATTTAAGAGTTTCTTCATTTTCCGATAGGTTTAACTAATAAAAACTGGTCAGATTTCTGCTGTTATTTACTAAGTGTGATGTAGACATACTGCGTGCCCAATATTAGGCCTTCATCAAGTATATTAACGTGATAGGAAATAAAAAACCGCCACAAATTCTCAAAATTTGAAAAAATCTAGAGCTATCTAAGGGTGAAGGAGACGAGATACGACAAAAAGTCATAGGACCAAAGTTGTAGATCTTGCAAAATCCGCGGCACCTGGTGGTGTCCATTTTTTGATAGGACCATCCGTTCGCGCGCTAGAGCTCAAAAACTGGAATTTTAAAATAAGCCTTTTTTTGGGGGTTTTAAATATTTTTTTTAGGGGGGTTAAAATAAAATATTGTTAATTTTGGCGATTTTCCTGGGGGTTACAAGCTATAAGCTACCTGCATGCAAAATTTCAGGTTTCTAGCTCATCTAGAAGTGGTCTAGAATTCGTATACCTCAGTCAGTCAGTCAGTCAGTCAGTGAGTTACACATGCGGCTGTATATATGTTAGACTCGCTTCGCTCGCTGGGGGCTCCGCCCCCAGACCCCTGTGGGGGGCTTCGCCCCCAGGTCGCTGTTTGGCCTCATATTGAAGTGGTGTAGTTTCAAATGGCCCAGAAGCCCAATAAGACCACTACTTATACTAAGAAAACAGACAAATCAGCAGATATTTAAGTATAAGACCATCCTTTTGGCTGCTAGAACTGTTTAAACAACACTACAATCTGATTGTTTATAACCGTTATTATGAATTGTTTTGAGGTAGTTAAAACCAAAAAAATAATGCTTGGGAATTTTCTGTGAGGTTACATGGTGCAAAGCACATGTATGCCAAATCTCTCGTCTCTAGCTCAAGTATTATTGGTGCCACGTGCATGTCCAATAATATAAATTGGTACAGAACCCCCAATACATTACTACTTATACCAAGAAACCGGTCATATCTTACGATATTTAGAGGTTTTCATTTTTCGACAAGTTTAATTCATTAAAACTGGTCATATGACTGCTGCTATTTACTAAGTGTGATGTAGACATACTGCGTGCCCAATATTAGGCCTCCATCAAGTATACTAACGTGATAGGAAATAAAAAACTGCCACAAAATATAGAAAATATGCCGAAATTAGAGAAATCTAGCGCTACCTAAGGGTGAAGGAGACGAGATACGACAAAATGTCATAGGGCCAAATTTGTAGATCGTCTAAAATCCGTTATTCGTGGTGGTCTCTGTTTCTCGATAGGACCAACCGTTCGGCCGCTACAGCCACAAAAAATGCACTATTTTGGAGATGTTCAAAAATTCCTCCATTTTGATTTTTTTTGAGGAGGTTAAAATAAAAAATTATACCTTTTTGCAATTTTTCTGGGGGTTTCAATGGACAAGCTACATGTAGGCCTAATTCCATATTTCTAGCTTATCTAGAATTACCTGAGTAAGTCGATAATGCAGTTTGTCATTTATGGAATAATTAGGGTTTTTTAATTTTTTTGGGATGTTTAATTATTAAAACATGTTAGTTTATCGAGTGTTTCGTGAAGGGTAATGTGTCAACATATTGAGTGCCAAATATCAAGCCTTTAAATACTAAATTAAAGTGATAAGAAATTAAAAACCACGAAAATAAACGTCGAAATTGACTAAAATTTGAAAAATCTAGCGCTACCTAAGGGTGAAGGGAGCGAGATACGACAAAAAGTCATAGGAACAAAGTTGTAGATCTTGCAAAATCCGTGGCACGTGGTGGTGTCCGTTTTTCGATAGGTCAATCCGTTCGGCCGCTAGAGCTCAAAAACTGTAATTTTAAAATAAGCCTTTTTTGGGGGGGTTTAAATATTTTTTTAGGGGGGTTAAAATAAAAAATTGTCAGTTTCGGCAATTTTTCTGGTGGTTACAAGCTATAAGCTACCTGCATGCAAAATTTCAGGTTTCTAGCTAGTCTAGAAGTGGTCTAGAATTCGTATACCTCAGTGAGTGAGTGAGTGAGTGAGTGAGTGAGTGAGTGAGTTACACATGCGGCTGTATATATTATAGATACCCAAAAACACAAAGTGTTGACGGGTTGCCAAGTCCTAAAATTATATGATATCAAAATGTATTCCAAGTCAAAGATAGCACCTTTGATCTGACATTGTTTATCATCACAAATTACTTAAATATGTTAAAATAACAATGCTCGAATGATTGTTGGTTATTTTCTATCTGTTCTTGGCCAGCAGATAATATTTTTTTTTAATATTCAATTATAATTTTTAACTATACTTTATTTAGATTTTTACATTTCAAAATAAATATTTTGCATCAGTGAATCTGCTGGCCAAGAACAGATAGAAAATAACCAACAATCTTTCGAGCATTGTTATTGCAACATATTTAAATAATTTGTGATGATAAACAATGTGAGATCAAAGGTGCTATCTTTGACTTGGAATACATTTTGATATCATATAATTTTAGGACTTGGCAACCCGTCAACACTTTGTGTTTTTGGGTATGATATCATTTGTTTTTTATATAATTGTTATAAATGAGATTTCAAGTTGAAATAAAATAAAATATATATCTAGGATAGAGTATTATAATATACTGAGCATTAATTTTCCTTAATTTTACCTAGATAGTTTTTAGAATTTTCTGACAGTTTTTAAAACATTATAATATACATTTTTCGCACCATATGGTAGCTTGACGTTCACTTTCTCATCACCTGCATCTATCCCCTAATTTTTGTTTTGAATGTAAGCTATGTAATGCCCTGATGCTGAACTGTTTCCTAAATCGAACACCGCATTTTTAATTTGTATAGAACTCCATTAATTTTGATTTTTGAAATTTGTAGACTGGGTATTAGACTTGAAATTTTGTTATCATGTGTTTGCCAAAGTTGTAGTTAAAAAATTATGAAGTTACTTGTAACTGAGATGGATGTTTTTGATTAGTACTTGGGGGCCGAGCTTTTCTCGGGGAAGGCCAGTCAGATTGTTTAGATGACTTGGAATAATATTTAACCACTATCCCCTACTGATAATCGGATTTTTTTAACTCATTTGCCTCTTTTCTACATTTTTTTAGATACCTCAAGTTGTTATTTATAGCTCAATGTCCCTTTGTTTTATTTTAATACTCTATATATGTAATCTTCACTCAACAGTTTTAATCACTGCTCTCAGGAAACTACATGTTAATAATCATAAACAACGTGAGTATTACTTTGACAGTTCATTAATTGATTATAAACAGCTGTTACAATTCTTTTGTTTTGATGTTAAACTCCATGAGCCCAATTATAATTTTTTTAAATTTCCATTTTTGTTTAGTGAATTTACCCTATAGGGAAGAAAGCTATTACCATAGGTGGCATGGTAAGACCTAAGCCCAAGACCATGATAACTTTTAATTTATAGGTCCCCAGATTCCAAAAACACCATTCGGTAAAATTTGTGTGTGTGTCCGTAAGCACGATAACTCGTAAAAAAGGTCTGATCTTAATGAAATTTGGCACAAATGTGTAAATTACCATTTATTTGAATAAGTTCGAAATCCAGACGAATCCACCATCCGAAGGGGGGGGGGGGGGTTTGGGGTTTTCACATTTAATTTTCATTTTAATCAAATTTTTAATTTTACTATTGAATTCAGCTTAAAAAACATATAATTTGGTGCTTTGATTATTTCTCTACGTTAATTGGTTGCCGAAATATTGTGTCCAATGTTAATCTTATGGAGGATAAGCAAAATGTTATATATCGCTTATTAATGAGCATATATTAATGAAACTCGGTATGTGGCTTCATATGGTTGGGATTTACTGATATTTGCATACAAAACCCATTTTTTTTGTCCCCATGGCAGCAAACTTACGTACTCAACAGCTATAATGTTATTCTTAAGGAGAATAAGAAACATGTGACATCTTGCTTGTTTATGAACATAAATTGGTAAAACTTGGTATGTTGCTTCATCTATTGTGATCCATTGGTATTTGCATAAGAACCAGATTTTCTTGGTCCTTGATGCAGCAAACCTGCATACTCAGCCCTAATTTTTTGTACGGAGAATAAATACAATGTCATATCTCGCTTATTTATGAATACGCTTTGATGAAAGTTGGTAAGTGGCTACATGACTTAGTGAAGTACCATTTTAAATTACCTGAGTATGCGGGTTTGTTGCAACGGGTGTATTTTTACATTATTTGATTTTTCCTGGAGATGAGACCTGTCTAGAACTTATTTTTATCCCAGAAATTAGTTATTTCCAACTTTTGAAGGAAATCGTTGTTGCCATTATTGAGATCAGTGTCGCAAGCAAACACGGACGTACGCACGCAAACCTTACTCATATCAGAGTATAGGATAGTGATCATTTTCACGAGTTGTGCATATCGAGTCAGCGAGAGGGAACCAGGCGATAATTTGACTGTGGAGTAGTTAATCGAAATTGGCTTTTCTTTTAAGATTTTTAAGATGATTAGGATGAAAATTTAGAATATAACTTTACTGTACATATTTTGGCCACATGAAAATACTGCATAACCAGCATCAAAAATACAACTGTTAAGCGTTAATCCCTGACTTTTGTGAATTGTAATTGATATTATACTACTGCATTAGGAAACTGCTTTCGGAAAACGAATGCTCCATGAATTACTTCAAATTTTGTGGACGATCTTTGAATTTCAATATCTCTTTCTTTAAAAGTTATAATAATGTTTTCGATTGCATCGCGTGCATCTTTAGTAAAGTCTTTTACAACACCCACTGAACTATTAATAACAAGACCCTGACTTATTTATTAAAAACTAAGCCAATTTTGGTGACAAGTCTATTCAGGCGAAACTATTATGTATTATACTATCGTCTGTGTGTTATTTGAAAACCCTTAACGACTAGATGTGACTTTTGTGGTTTTTGAAAACGTCCTCCGTCAGGTCTTATCCTCCTAAGCTCTCAAAGTTACAATGTTAAAATTATGGCAATATTAAAATAAATTTAAATTGAACATATAACAGCTGTTAATACTGACAAAACACAGTAAAGAATCAAGAACACCGTTTTAAAGCTAACCTCTAGAACAGACTTTTAAATTATTGCAAATGTGCTTATTGAGTAATTTTATTTAGTGAGAATATGCTCGTTCATTTTGAAGATGAGCTCGTTCGCTACACTCACTCGCCTATTTATATATATATATATAAATATAACCAGAAATATACATATATATAACCAGAATATATATATAACTAACTTCGGCATCGACAAAAGAACTTGAGATGCCATTCAAGTAGATTTTGTATTTACATAATGAACATATGTTTATACCTTTTAAGTATGTTTAGATATAATCTATATAACAGCTGTTTGGTGTAACTAACTTATATAACTAAATAACATACTAACCCGACTTTGTTTTTAGATTTCATATTATGTTTATTGCATATTATGTTATGTTCGATGTATTATAGTATGTATAGCTTAAACGAATTAAAATATTTTCTTTACCTCTATACCCTTTTGTTCGGTTAAATTCACTCAATGATTTAATTTGAATTTACAAGCCAGCTGATCAGATTTGTTTTGGAACACATGCTATACTTGGATTTTTGTTTACGTAGTAAATGTAAACAAAGCAGACATCAAATTCAGTAACAATTTTGAAAGTGGAATTTAATATCATTTGTTTTAAAATATTGCGTTTGCAAACTTACAATTTAGTGTCAAAAGTGTAATATGTGAGTAAAAACAGAAGTCTGTGCGAAATTTCGTTCAAGTTTGATGAGAAATAAAGTTCTTAAGCTTAATGAACAAAATGAAATGAACAATTTGTGAAAAGGGCCAAAACTACAAGATTTATGCTACTTTTATACGTTAATTTCTCGCTTCTCAGACCTTTCTTAAACCAACTGTTGTGATCGTTCGTGTTTAGTGAAAGGGTTTAGCATATAAATGCACTGCCAGATTCACTTAAGGCTGTAATACGCTAATTTGAGAAGTGAAAAATCGTCTCATTCTGCTTCGTGTTAGTATAGCACGGGTCGTGTGGTGGACTTGGCGACGTGACACGACCGTGCCACTAGATGTTATATTAGGCATTGGAAATTCGCTTAGTACGCAGGTTTGCTGCGACGGGGGTATTTGATATTTTATGTTTTATTTGAAGCATTAGTGAACCCTGGGAATCGTAAGGGTATCAATCAGGTGATTGGTGCAAATGAACTTAATAACAGCTGATTAATGTTTTAATCAGCTGTTTGGTGGAATTATAATTGAAACAGCTGATCGACGTGGCTCACTAGCAGCGATGTCACATGATAACAGTTGATATTGACAAGAATGCAATATCTTAAAAATGGATTTTCTCCGTTATTTATGAACCGATTTCCGTAAATTTGGTGTCATCAGATTTTCGAAATTTTGAATATGATATTTTGGCTTGTCTATGGTCCAGGAATAATACCTAAAAAGGTTGGTAGAGAGTTCAGAGACACTCTGTATAGTGTTTCACAAAGTAAAGTTCCATAATGTTCTGTATTTAATTTTTAGTTCTATTCGGAGTCAGAGTTTCATAAGATAAGTTTTGTATTTGTTAAACCATCTGTTTTAAAATGAAAAGTTTCTTTAAAACCCATTTTGTCGCCATTTCCACGAAGTTTTTAAATAACACAATCTTTATAACATTGTTTGTGTTTGGATTTTGAAACACTACTACAGCTATCTTTAATAATTTATGTTAATAATAATTAACTGTTCGACTAAGAGTTTATTATAAATATAATAATAATTCCTTTTCAACTGTTCGTAACTTAATATTTACCTGACATGTCAACAATGTATCAAACTTCTTTTTCTTCTTCACTATTAGAACACGTCTTACTAGACACTCTGCACTAAACTGAAACAGGAGGTAGTGATATGGACCCCACCAGCGGATGAAAACAAACGATTCATCTGGTTGTTGAGCGGCAATTTATTCATCCGATGGAGACTCTAGTTTTCATCTGGATGATTCATCCATTCATTTATGGATCCGCCTGTCAGGAGGCGGATACAAGTGTTGTTCGAGTTTTGCGAATTTCCCCTATAGGGAAGAAGCTATTACCGTAGGTCTCATGGTAAGACTTAAGCCCGATACCATGATAACTTTTTGTTTTGAGGTCCCCAGATGCCAAAAACACTATTCGTTCAAATTTATACAAGGTGTACATAAAGTCCCGCACGGGATTAATATTTTTTGAATGATAAGAGATAAATCAATAAAATTTGGTAAATCAACACTACACCAAAAAATCTCCTTTTTGAAGGAACTATCAGTTTTCTGTCATATCATGGGGACGTCCCGCAAGGAGTCAGAAGGAAATTTTAAATAGGATCATAGGTCAATATGCACATCACTTTAAAGGGCTAGCAGAGTTTAATGCTGCAAAACCGCACTAAAAAAGGTTGATCCAGTAAAAATTGGCGGTTGTTCAAAGGTTTTACTGAACTTGGTTACATTTTATTAGTAGCCACAATCCCATTAAAACAAAACTGCAACTAAAATGAATACTGCAGCTAAATACTACATTATGCCTGTCAATACAGAAGTGAATTATGACGTTAGTTATCCTCAAGGTTTTCAAATTTGGTCCAAATCTATTGATAACGGGGAAAAACTGGTAACAGTAACAATTAGAAAGATCTTATCTTTTTTTAATAAAACATTTTTTACTGGATCAACCTTTTTAGTGCGGTTTGCGGAATTCAACTCTGCTAGATAAGCCCTTTAAAGTGATGTGCATATTGACCTCTGCTCCTATTTAAGATTTCCTTCTGACTCCTTGCGGGACGTCCCCATGATATGTCAGAAAACTGATAGTTCCTTCAAAAAGTAAATTTTTAAGTGTAGTGTTGATGTACCAAATCTTATTGATTTATCTGTTATCGTTCAGAAAATATTAAACCCGTGCGGGACTTTATGTACACCTTGTATATATGTGTCCGTTACCGTGATAACTTGAGTAAAAACGTCCGATTTCGATGAAATTTGGCTCAAATGTGTAAAGTGACATTCATGACTTTAAGTTTGAAAACCAGAAATATCGGACCACGGGAAGGGGGGTTTATGGGGGTTTTAAATTTTTCAAAAATCAGTTTTTGCATTTTTCACCCTAAAATTTTTGAAAAACTTAATTTTGGTTTTGACCATGTTATAGAGCTTAAAAAACAAATAATATGGTATTTTGAATTATTAACCTAGGTTAAGTGGTTGCGGAGAAAATCCAAAAAACCTGCTCATAAAAGCTCCCATGTTAATCTTATGGGAAAAAGGTTTTTGGCTTTTCCTCAGTTCATTTCTATGTAAACTTCACATTTGCTTTTACCAATCAGTTTAGCTCTACAAAACAATCATTTTGGTGTTTAAATTGTGATTCTACGTCCAACCGTTGCCGTGATATTCAAAGTGCTAAACACAGTATGTTGTCCAATGTTATCCTTATGGAGAATATTTAAAATTTGATATTTCGATTATTTATGAACGTATATTGATGAAACTTGGTAGGTGGCTTCACCTAGTACTGGTATATTGATATTTCCACAACAAATTGATTTTTTGTTGATTATCCTCTTAGCAGCAAACCTGCATTCTCATCCCTAATGTTATTCTTATGGAGAATACGGAAAGCTTTATATCTCCCTTAATTATGAACGTAAATCATTAAAATTTGGTATATAGCTTCACCCGGTTGAGTTATATTGATAATTGCAAAAAACCCGCATTTTTATCTTCCTCGTTGCAGCAAACCTGCGTTCTCAGCCCTAATGTTATTCTTATAGAGAATAAATAAAATGCTATATATCACTTATTTATTTAAGTATTTTTATGAAACTTGGTAAGTGGCTTTATGTGGTAGTAAGAAATATATTCATTCATAGGAAATTTGCTGAGTACGCAGGTTTGCTGCGACGGGGGTATTTAAACATTTTGATGGTAAATTAATATTTGTCATTTATTTGTTGTATTTTTTAAATTCTAGATTATTGGGAAATACTGGCAGGTAGAGGCTGAGGCCCGAGTGCCGTATACCTGTTTTTCGAGGCTTGACAGAAGATCCCAGGACTTCGTCATCCCTTCCCCTCCTACTTCATCGTGATCGGCACTACCTGTACTCCTACTAAACCCATTACTCCCACCTTTGCCATCCCCTCCCCCCTCCTACTTCATCATAGTCGGCTCTGCCTGGACTTCTCTCCCCTCCTACTTCATCGTAGTCGGCACAATCCGTACTCCTACTACAGCCACTATACAACACCCTCTCACCCGTTCACTTTCGCTATCCCTCCCCCCCCCGTACTTCATCACAGTCGGCACTACCTGTACTCCTACTACACCACCACCCTCCCACGGATAGCCTTCAGTTCACAACAGATTGGCAGGTCATTCGGTTAGTCACTCTCTATCGAATGAAATACATCGACTGTTACCTTGTTGTGTTTACAAGAAACTCTTTCTATTAAAATCTTAGGAAGGACATCTTGTCTCTTGTATGAATCTCTATTATACTTCTATTCACATTTAAATTTAATTTGTCAATTATAGTAATGCAGAGCGAGTGTTGCTGGGCCCAAAAACACTCGTGGATCTCTGATTTAGTTGTGGGTTGCTTGAAAGAAGAATCTGATTGCAAGAAACTATTTTATTCAAATCTGAGCAAAGACATTACAACATATACATAATTTAATTAGAGCCGGAAAAGAGTATTTTATATTAATGTAAAATGGATCACCTTAGAGGTTATGGCTTTGGTCGATTTCTGGCCTTTTTAGTTTTAATATTTTTTTTGTATTTGTGTTTTAAATAATCAAAGCAGTTCTCAAGTTAAAGTATCGTAATGTGATAATCAGGAATTCCTAGTTAATCAAATGGCGGTTTATTAAAACAAGCGAGTGGTCGGGAATAAATAATAATGTATTAGTCCTCCTAACTAAGCCTCCTGACCTCCGACACACTCTATCCTCCTATATCTTTTTACCACCAATTTAAATTATACATTCATATGATTCATGATTAACTTATTTATAATATGAAGTGGTTCCTGATCTGAGCTCTGAACTGCTGCTTAATTAATTTTACTCTTTTTTTTTTGAAATCAACCAAACAGTAACACTCTGTTCTATTGATACTAAATTTCCTAGAATTTTGTATTATACTTAATTTCCAGCTCTTACAATTATTTTAGTTTAAAGACAATTGATTTGAGTTTAAATATTTTCCAAAGTTTTCTTGCTTAATACAAATTAATTCTTGTACAGAAAAAATATCTTTAAGTTAAATTATGAGAAATAGAGAGTTGCTATAAATGATTTGTGAATACGATATTACATCAAATAATTAACAAAGATAAATGAATTTAAACTTAACAATTATTAAACTTTGACCAGTACCAGTTATGACATGTGCTCTATGAAATATGACCAAGTATGTAAAACTAATAAATATTACTCACATGAACATTGTAGAAAATTACATACACAAAACGCTCACAATATTAATACACTGTAACACTACTATGCACTTAATATTAATAATACCAGTTGTTTAATTTATTCCCCGTAAAACGACAAGAATGGCAGTGTTAAAACCTGCTCTTAGCACGTGTAATTTTGAAAAAAGTTTTATTAATTAATTAATACGAATGTGATTGTACCGCGAATTTCGGCCTTTTCTTTAAAACAATTCGCGAAATAGAAAACGTATGGGATGCACCCCGTTAACAAATCGACGAACTTTTGGAATTGGCAAATAAACGCGGTATTGAATTTAGAAAAAGGTTTTAGATGATGTTACACCGAATAGTTCCGGGCTAAGAGAACGAGAAGCCGCCGTCGTCCAGTTTTATGAGCGAGGCGGGTCACGTGACTGCATTGTTGTCAGTTACTCCTGTGCGCGGTAGTGCCTTCTAGATGTTTCTGATATGGCGGCAAGTTTGAGTTTGAACTTGTAACAATTTTCCCCCCCTCCAAAAGAATTTTTAATTTTTGTCTAACCTAACTTGGGATAAAGAGAGAGAAAAACAATTTTACACAAAAATTAAAAATTACTAAAGTTAACAGTAACAATACTTATAAAGATAAACATAACAATATAGTATCATTAGTGAGAGAGATGGTGGACTCTTACGGCTACATTCCCTGTAAGTTCCACTTCGGTCATAGACTCATCCCTAACACTTGGTGAAACTAAACTGTTCAGAGCTACACAAGGTTCCAGTTTGTTGCACTGCACTACACATGTAATTTTATCCTGAATACTGTCCATGATTATGATGAAGGCTTTTCTGTTTAACTTAATTCCATCTGTCCTACCATTATAATAGAAATGTTCAATTAAATAGTTCATGTTGTGACCAGTGAAAATTGTATCTAAATCCAAAATAAAAATGTGAGACTGTGTTTCGTTTGGAGACAGAGAGAGAGGTGTGACTTCCGGCATCGTTGGTGCCAATGAGCAGAACACAGGTTGGTTGTAGTTCGGCAGCGTGTTTTCGCACCTCAGTGACGATGTGTCTCGTAGTCGCCCCTGGTATGGTGATGTGTTTGGTGGTGGCTAGTTTCCACTGTTTTACTGCTCTGTGTAGATGGGAATCTCCCACACAAGAAAACCTGTCATATGGATTTACAAAAAGGAAATGGATCTTAAAAAAAATTAAATCAATAAGTCACAACAATTTATTCTGAAGTAAAGAGAGAAAAAGGTATATATATATATATATTTCAGACTGGAGGAAAAAATGTCTTTATTTGATCAACATTAACTATCTGCTTTTGTGTCTGATCATTGTCCAAAGTTATTTCAACATTAACCGGTGAAGTGAGTTTAGTTACAGTATAAGGTCCCCTCCATTTGTGACAAAGTTTTGCTGTTATTTTCTTATCTTTATTACTGAGGGAATGCCTATACAAAACAACCTTATCACCAACAACAAAATTAGATGGAGTTCGATTCCTGTCATACCGTAACTTCGTTCTATTGTGCGCCTTTGTGAGATTCTGAAAAACATTGTCTAAACTCGGTTTGTTATTATGTCCTGTCTCTAAATTCCAAAGAAATTGCAATGGGTGTGTAAGTTCTCTACCTAAGAAAACGCTTGCGGGGGTGAACTTTGTTGCTTCATGTTTTGCAGAATTAAAAGCAAGCATTAAATATGGTACATAAATGTCCCATGACTTATGATTCTGATTATGAAAAATTCTCAATGCAGTAACTAGGTTTCTATTAACTCGCTCAGCAACATTTGATTGAGGTCTATATGGTGAAGTTGTTACATGCTTAATTCCTAAACCAAAAAGAAATGAAAAAAAATTCTGCGATGTGAAGACGGAGGCATTGTCTGTAATTAGGCGCTGTGGAATACCATGCTGTGCAAAAATGTTGTTTCGTAAAATATTTATTGCGGAATCTGATGTCTGTTTTCTAACTGGGTATAAAAAGCAGAATTTCGAAAAATTGTCCACCAAAACAAAGATTGATTCGTTTCCTCGTTGTGTTCGTTGTAGCGGACCAACAAAATCACAAAACCATTGCTCGTTACAATTCGTCGGTATATGAGAACTTAATTGACCGATTTTCTAGTTTTGCGCCGGTTTTGAGAGTTGACATTGTTCACATGACCTAACAAAATTCCTAATAAATTGTGTCATGCCTTTCCAAATAAATTGCTTCTGAATGTGATTCATAGTTTTGGCTATGCCCGCATGTGCAAACATAGGATTCTCATGAAAATATTTAACAATAAAAGTGTGCATGGACTCTGGAACTACTATTTTGCTTTTTCTGCCCTGTTTACCAAAATACAAAATATTATTGCGTAATGAGTGGTTCTTGACTGGAATTTTATTTCTCAAATCTGAAATAATTAAACTTAAACTCGGGTCTTGTGCCTGTTTCTCCCTAATTGAGGTAAATAGTTCTGGAAAACATTGCAGAGTGCAACATGTAGAATCCTCGATGATTTTAACGGTATTATCCGTATCATCCTTGAAGACTCTACATAAGGCATCTGCCACTACATTTAATTTACCCCTAATATTTTCTATTTCAAAATCAAACTCTGAAAGACGTAACACCCACCTATCAAATTGAGCTGTATGTTTACCCTTATTTTTCAAAATGTACATCACGGCAGAATTATCGGTTTGTAGTGTAAACTTCTTGTTTAAATATGGCCTAAATTTCTCAACTCCATATAAACATGCTAAAAATTCCTTCTTATGCATTGGGTATTCACGTTCTGTTTCACTTAATGTTCTGGATGCAAAATGAACCGGTAAAAGATTATCTCCCTCTTTCATTTGTAGGACTGCTGAAATCGCATTGTCACATGCGTCACAGGTGACAACAAAATCTCCATTAAAATCTGGCAATGTTAGTTGAGTTGACGAAACAAGGGAATTTTTTAATTCATCAAAAGCTTTCTGGTGTGTGGCTGTCCACTGAAATTTAACGTTCTTCTTCCTTAAGTTATTTAGTGGCAAGGCTATTTTGGAAAAATCCTTAATAAAGCGTGAATAAAAGTTTACACATCCTAAAAATCGCTGAAGTTGTTTCAAATTACGGGGTCTGGGATATTTCAAAATTGGTTCAATTCTATCGGGGTCCAGTGAAAGTGTTCTGTTCGAAATGATGTGCCCTAAATATTTTATGGAGGTATGGCCTATCCTAATTTTTTCCGGATTTATTGTGACATTGTATTCCTTAAACTTATCTAAAACCTGTAAGATGTGTTGCTTGTGATCTTCCCAATTGTCGCTATAAATTAAACAATCATCCAAAAAATTGAAGACAAACTTAAATTTAAAATCGCCCAAAATTTCATCCATAACTCTAGTAAGTGCTTGGGATCCGATTTTCAGGCCCTGTGGTACTGTGTTAAATTCGAATAAACCATACGGAGTGCAAAATGCTGTATACTGTCTTGATTGTGAATCTAATGGGATTTGAAAGAAGGCATTATTCATATCTAATGATGTGAAATACTTGGCTTTACTCAAAAACTCAAAGGCTGAATTTAAGGTAGGTAGGGGGTGAGCGTCATATGAAATATATTCATTTATCTTCCTGTAATTGCAAACTAATCTGAATTTATTTTTGTCCGCTTTTGCGACTAAAAAGGCTGGAGCACAGTGCATACTAGTTGACTTCCTAATTACATTATTTTTGAGCAACTCATCAGTAATATTTCTCATAGCATTCATCTTATCTGGAGGGACGGGGTAGTGTGGGGAGCATATTGGCTTATCTACCAAACAGCTGATGTGATAAGGAGAGACGCGGGCCTGCCCTATCCTCTCTGTTATGACCGAGGGGTATTCTTGCAATATTTTCTGTAAAAATTCCTCTGTTTCCTGTGAATGAATTTTATTTGCGTCGGAAAGTTCTAATAAAAAATTACTATCAGGCTGCTGTTGCTTCACAAAAATGTCACTCATTTGAATCTTACTGTCATTATTGAATTTAAAGTTAATAGTGTTACTAGAAAAGTCTAAATTCATTTGGGATTTCTGCATAAAATTTACACCTAAAATGATGGGAAACGGAAGTGAATTTACTATAAAAAAATCAAATGTCCATGAAAAATTGCCTATTTTGAAATGAAGCTTAACTAATTTTCTAACCATGGTGCTTTGCTGATTAATAGATTTAATCAACATCTTAGTTTTAATAACTTCCTTAATGCTCGGTGATGATTTAATGCTTTGAAAAAATTTATTATCTATTAAACAACTTGTTGAACCAGTATCTATAAGTGCTTTCTGTGATGTATTGTATGGAATAAAAAACTTTACTGTCGGTAATCTCAAGGAAAAATCTAATGGAACTACAGAAATGGAGGTGTTCGTTTGTGACAATTTAATTACCTCCTCATTAAATTGCCTCGTGCATTTCCCTGCCTACAAAATCGTGCGATGTGCCCCTGCTTCCCACATGTAAAACATTTAACCTGTGATTTTTGTTCAAAAACTCGGTGAGTGATGGGGTTAGGTACAGTTGCTTGTTGAAGTGGGGGAAAGGTACTGAAATAATGATTGTCCGCCTGGACTGACGCATTTACTGCATTTGCTAAATGTTTTAATTCCCAAATTGTCTTGGGTTTCTCACAAAATGAAAAACTAGTGCGCATGCGTGGATTAATATTCGAGAGAATTACATCAATTAAATATTCGTCTGGAAAATTGCACTGGAGTGCTACGGCTGAGGAAGTAACATCATTGATAAATGCTACAAAGGTTTCTTGGGGCCATTGTAATCTTTTAACAAACTTGTTTACTACTCGCTCTAACTGTAATCCTGGAAAAAAGGCTGTCAAGATTGAAAAGTGTAAATTATCCCATGTAAGATTCAATTCCAAACCATGTGACCAAATTTCAAAAAGATGTGCTTGCGTCTGAGGCAAAATTAATTTAATTACTTCATTGTGACCAACCCGAACAATCTGAAAAATCGTGTTTACTTGTTTCAAAAACTGAATAAGATGTGACTCATTCTCCCCTGAACAAGGTTGTAGTTTCCTAACTAATTCGATTACAACGGTGCGATCAGTCGTTGAGAGCGTGCTAAAATCCTGACCTGTTTGGTCACGCGTGCAAAAAGTGTCGGTTGCGCAATCCTGTCTTGGCGTGTATCGAACATGTGTGGAGTCTACCCGTGGTTCAAAATTCTCGGGCAATAATTTTGCATCACGTAACCTATTTTCCAAGCTGACATGCGCACCTGAATGGGAATGCGGTAAATCTAAATTATTGTTCGCCTGAGGGGCCTGCTCTACCTGTATCACAACTGGAGCGGATCTATCCGAACCTTGAACTCCTAGATAACGTGATTGAACCCTTGCCGCCCTATCTCTTGCTGTTGTGACATATTGACGTCCATAAAACATTTTTTTAATCAATATCTAAATCTAACAAAATATGAATAATTTGCACAGTAATATAACAAAAATATCAATAACAATTAATTGGTCATATTTCGCCACAATTGCAACCCACAAATCAGTGTCTGCCTGCTACCACTTGTTACATGTTCTTGAATTCATCTCTATTATATATTATATTTCACATTTAAATTTAATTTGTCAATTATAGTAATGCAGAGCGAGTGTTGCTGGGCCCAAAAACACTCGTGGATCTCTGATTTAGTTGTGGGTTGCTTGAAAGAAGAATCTGATTGCAAGAAACTATTTTATTCAAATCTGAGCAAAGACATTACAACATATACATAATTTAATTAGAGCCGGAAAAGAGTATTTTATATTAATGTAAAATGGATCACCTTAGAGGTTATGGCTTTGGTCGATTTCTGGCCTTTTTAGTTTTAATATTTTTTTTGTATTTGTGTTTTAAATAATCAAAGCAGTTCTCAAGTTAAAGTATCGTAATGTGATAATCAGGAATTCCTAGTTAATCAAATGGCGGTTTATTAAAACAAGCGAGTGGTCGGGAATAAATAATAATGTATTAGTCCTCCTAACTAAGCCTCCTGACCTCCGACACACTCTATCCTCCTATATCTTTTTACCACCAATTTAAATTATACATTCATATGATTCATGATTAACTTATTTATAATATGAAGTGGTTCCTGATCTGAGCTCTGAACTGCTGCTTAATTAATTTTACTCTTTTTTTTTTTGAAATCAACCAAACAGTAACACTCTGTTCTATTGATACTAAATTTCCTAGAATTTTGTATTATACTTAATTTCCAGCTCTTACAATTATTTTAGTTTAAAGACAATTGATTTGAGTTTAAATATTTTCCAAAGTTTTCTTGCTTAATACAAATTAATTCTTGTACAGAAAAAATATCTTTAAGTTAAATTATGAGAAATAGAGAGTTGCTATAAATGATTTGTGAATACGATATTACATCAAATAATTAACAAAGATAAATGAATTTAAACTTAACAATTATTAAACTTTGACCAGTACCAGTTATGACATGTGCTCTATGAAATATGACCAAGTATGTAAAACTAATAAATATTACTCACATGAACATTGTAGAAAATTACATACACAAAACGCTCACAATATTAATACACTGTAACACTACTATGCACTTAATATTAATAATACCAGTTGTTTAATTTATTCCCCGTAAAACGACAAGAATGGCAGTGTTAAAACCTGCTCTTAGCACGTGTAATTTTGAAAAAAGTTTTATTAATTAATTAATACGAATGTGATTGTACCGCGAATTTCGGCCTTTTCTTTAAAACAATTCGCGAAATAGAAAACGTATGGGATGCACCCCGTTAACAAATCGACGAACTTTTGGAATTGGCAAATAAACGCGGTATTGAATTTAGAAAAAGGTTTTAGATGATGTTACACCGAATAGTTCCGGGCTAAGAGAACGAGAAGCCGCCGTCGTCCAGTTTTATGAGCGAGGCGGGTCACGTGACTGCATTGTTGTCAGTTACTCCTGTGCGCGGTAGTGCCTTCTAGATGTTTCTGATATGGCGGCAAGTTTGAGTTTGAACTTGTAACAACCTGCAGCTGATTATTTAGGCTGGACAGAGACAGAGTCTGCACTGCAGTCTCATCTCATCACTTCAACATATATACGGTTACAATTGTGATATTTTACTATTATGATAGTATTTTATCTAAAAGTTTATTACGAGTAATTTGGGAAGCATCTCTAAAAGAAATATTTGTAAACTTTGTCTACCATTTAAAGTAAGAGTTACTGAAAATAAAGATAAGAACAAGAAACAAGTTACTTAACCTTGGGTTAGGAACACACCCTAGCCCATCCTGTCCCTACCCTGGCTCATAACCTAAATTGACCCGTCATTTCTCTTCCCTTGGCATCGCTCTCCCCCCTTATTTTTCTTTCTGACACTGAGACTTCTTGATCCGAAATTAAATCTGACAATGTGATGCATTTTAGATTTAAAAGTTAGTTAGATTTTATAATTTAAGTTATTTTTCTACAAAGCATAATCCTAATTCCTAATAATTATTAATATGAAATTACACATCTTTAATAAGTAGTTAAAATGAAATAATAATAATTAGCTGAAAAGTATCCTGCAGCAATCGAAAAAGTCTAGCAATGACAAGTGATAAGGTATTAAGTTAGGCCTAAGCCTAAAATGTCAAGGAGAGTTAACTGGAGAGGTAAGTAAGGAGTGATGTGAAATAAAAGGTGACAAGATCATATTAACTGTCGTAGGCCCAAACACCAAACAAACTCGGCCTACTGCGAAGGTTAAGTTGAGCCATTTAGTAACCAAATTCACGATTACTATTACAATTACTAATTTACCTATTGGTAAATAAGTAGGCATAACATTCTTGTAGGCCTATACAAAAGGGCAAACACAATATGGTCTACTTACATTGCAAATACTAGCATTTAATTTGCTGTGCAAGAACAGACAATCAACCGAGGCTAATTTCATAAAGAAATATTATTTGCTCAATGACTGCAAACAAATAAGTTAACTACCCCTATCGTTTCTATTGAGCATTATGCACAAGTATTGGCGTTGTAATAGGTTGCATGCTTGCTATTACCAGTATACAGTAGGATTTTAAAAACATAAGATGTTGTTATTGGACTTTTAGACAGGTCTAATACAAATACATCCGATAGTACCATGGGGTAGGCTATATTGTTTATAACTTACCTACGATAAAATTAGAAATTTCGAAAAGGTGCTGAAATTAATTAGACACATTGATATTTCTGAGCAAAAACGTCCACTTTGGGGTGCTACGAACAAAGGTTACTTTATTTAACAAAATGGTTTAAATAAACCTATAGCTAGAGTTAACTTGTAAAATCTAACAAGGATGGATTTTTTTAGTCCATGATTTGGAAGTTATTTATTTAAGTTACTAACGGTAATTCCGAATTACATATGGACAATTATACTGAAGAAAGATCTAATGGCCTATCCCTAAATTGACAGGTAGAGTTGGCCGGTGAGGAATTTTGTTAACACATTAATTAATTGGTATCACTTGATGCGTTTTATCACAGACAAGAGATAATCTACAATTATTAATACAGCAGAGCAGTGCCAGTGTGTCCTCTTTCTTTCCCGTCTTATAGACTAATAAGACTAAGACTAGACTGTGTTTGTGTGTGTACCAAAGGTGTACATATCCATGTAGACGGCGCTGCTAATCGACTTGTCGACTACGACCGTCACATCGATAGTTCATAATACGATAGTCGATAGGAGAGCGTGTCGGTTCACATCCTCGCGCGTGACACGGAGAGCGTGTCGGAGGGCGGTCGCTCGCTATCTGATCGCATTAAGGCACCGACGCCGTCATTTACCATTGCAAACGCCCAACGGTCAATATCGGTTCTGCATAATGCCGGGTATTTCGGTAGTCTTTGTTTCAACGGACGTCAAAGTTGGCCTTCCCGAAATATCTGATACTGAAGTCGGATGAACTGATTATGAAGTGGAATGAAATCAGGAAGATTAAGGTTTGAACATATTTTGTTGACGTGCGGTTTGTAAGGGAGAAAATCAGGTAGAAATGATTTGTTGTGTGTGTAGAAATGATTTGTGACCAGAGGCATGTTTTTTCGAATGTTGAAGACTGGTTTAAAGCGAAAACGGTCCAAACTAGTACAAGGCCTCCAAAGGCTGTCGGGGGTGTCTGCTGTGACCTCTTGGACCGAAGCACAAGACGCTAACCGTTAGGTCTCCTCAGTGTGTTTGCTAAAGTAGAGGAGAACATTCCGCGTGAGAAAATTAAAAACCAAAATTCCAGTTTGTGGTTAGCGTTTACACAGGAAGAAAATAACTAGAGGTAGATTTATTACAGAGAAATTTGCGGGAAAAGATACTCCTCGAAAGAAGTACAACTTGCTATAGCGGGTAGTCTACAATAAAATGGGCTTCCTGCTGAACAGGAGCATTTGTATGCTAATTTATGTATGCATATAATGTGTCAATTTCACATAATTAACGAGCTGTAAGATTTAAATTTTGTTTGACTCAAAACTTTACTGGTAAAAGTGTGTAATAGGCATTTTGAAACAAGTTTATAATCAGTACTTAGCTTACAATAAGTCTACTTGGGGAGTTTTGTAACACAATTTGATCGGAACTATAATCTATGAAACTATGAGGTGTAAAACCCCACCTCTCTACAAACTCTTTTATTAAATTCCTCGGGCAAACGCCACAATTTTTGAATATGTGGTGTTTGAATCCGAAATCCATTATAAAACATTATTGGGAATTTGGAAACATTGTAGATGTGTAGTCAATATGTGTATTTACGTTGTTTCAACTTTAGTTTCGAATTCAGGCGATAGGCGAGAAAGTCTGAAGAACTTGGCAAGTCTTACACGGTCACGGTCACAAAGTTTCACAAATTGTGTAACCGACTTTTGCAAGCTTAAGTTTATTTTTTAGATTCTAAATTGTTATAAGTAATTTAACGTTATCCAACGTAAATGAGTTTTAGTTTTAAATTCATGATAAAGCGATGTTTAATCAAATTGGCAAATATACCCTGGGTTTTCCCAATTCATCAGGACTCCCCGAGAAAAATCGCGTGACTTTCGCAAGACAGACACCCCTCCCCACCGCCCTCAGCCCACTAACCACCCTTCCGCCGTTAATGCAACCACAACAACGCTAGCCAAGGCCGAGCCGAGCGTTACCCGTGTAATGGCGCTTTTGGCAGTTATTCTTTGTTGGTTTACGACAATAAGATGTGAATAAATTTGCTTGAATTTAAACTTAATGAAACCTCCATTTTTGCTACAGGAATTTAATGGGTTAAATAAAACCATAGGTTTATTTAATTTATTAACAAAAAATATCGATGAAAATTATATTGAAAAATTGTTTGAATACATTTTGGAACTTTAAATAAAAATAATATTGGTCATGAAATCCTTAATATATAACATCCAAATACCACTGACTGACCGACCTATCACGAAATCTCCATAAGGCCTACAGAGTTGAAATTTGACATATAGGTTCCTCTTTGTCCTTAGGCGCTTGCTAAGAAACGGTATTACGAAATTCCCCCTGTGTTCCGCCCCGCTGGGTCCCAAAGTTCCAATGTATTCCTTATGAGTATTCACTTTGCTTTGAGTTGATGAAAATTCAAACAGCTGATCTTGATTCGTAGTAATTGCACGGGCTAACCACAGAATGCAGCACACAATTGACAATTGGGCTGTAGCATGGTTGTTCGCTGCCACTGTTGCCATTTTGCCATAGAAAAATATTACTCGAAGCTGCAACGAGTTGGCTAGTAAGTTCGATAAAAATGACATGGACAAACTATTAAATTTTGGGAACTTTAAATAAAAGTAATGTACGGACTTAGTTGATAGTCATAATTTTATTTTATGATTAAGTCTATACCATAAACATTAAGTGTTAGGGAGAGGATCCTGAGTCAAGCCTCGCCAAAATATTTTACGACCGACCCTTGATCGGGCTACCCTGGGATCTTTAGTCCTACAATCGGTCTTACCATGCCGACTACGGTAATAGCGTCTTCCCTATAGGGGAAATTCGCTAAAACAAACATGACAGTTGATGATATCATAACAAATGCTAGCTAAACAGCAAGAACAGATGTTTCAGGCATAACGTAAATAAAAAGACTCCTGGAAAGGCAACGCAGCATATATGAAATTGTAAAGATTATGATTATCATCACAGAATAGAGAATATTTAGCTATTTTGTTCCTTCTCAACAACCACCAAGAATTATTCTGTATTTTTGTTAACGTGAAATTCAGCATTACATCACCGGTTCAATTTTTGTTTTAACTTATCGTGCGAAACCTTCACCCAAACATTTATTTTATGATAATTTTATACAATAAATATTAATTTAATAATAATTATGAGTCAGATTTACTTATTATTTTGAAGTACAGTATTATAATATCTATTAAATACCCCCGTCGCAGCAAACCTGCGTACTCAGCGAATTTCCAATGCAAAATATAAGTCTTAATACCACATAAAGCCGCATACCAAGTTTCATAAAAATCTATTCAAAAATAAGCGATATATCAAATTTGAATTATTCTCTATAACAATAACATTGGGGATGAGTACGCAGGTTTGCTGCTACAAAAATATGGTTTCTTGTAAATATCAATATTACACAACTAGGTGAAGCCACATAGCAAGTTTCATCAATATAAATTCATAAATAAGCGATATATGCCATTTTGATTATTCTCCATAAAAATAACATGGGAGATGAGTACGCAGGTTTGCTGCAATAAGGAACACAAAAAAATGGGTTTTTATGCAAATATCAATAGAACTCAACTAGGTGAACCAACATTCCAAGTTTTATTAATTTATGTTCATAATTAAGGGATACATTACATTTTACTTATTCTCCATAAGAATAACATGGGGGCTGAGGACGCAGGTTTGCTTCTACGGGAATTATTGGTAAAAATCGGGTTTTTTGTGAAAATAACAATAGACCACAACCAGATGAAACCATATACCAAGTTTTGTTAGAATACGTTCATAAATAAGCGAGCTATAATTTTTTCTTATTCTCCATAAGAATAGCATTGGACAACGTACTGTGTTTTTTGCACTTTCAATATCTCTGTAACCATTTGACGTAGAGCAATGGTCAAAACACCGAATTGTGCGTCTTTTTAAGCTGATTCCAATGGAAGAAACAAAAATTTGACTTTTTCAAAATTTTTATGTATAAAACTCAAAAACCCATTTTTGAGGTACAACCCCCCCCCAAAAAAAATACCCCTTCGGATAGTCCGATCTGTCTGGTTTTCGAACTTAAAGTCATAAATGCTGCTTTACACGCTTATACCAAATTTCGTCAAAATCGGATTATTTTTACGAGAGTTATCGCACCCACGGACATATATATAGATATATACAGTTTCGAACGAATGGTGTTTTTGGGGTCTGGGGACCTCAAAACGAAAAGTTATCATGGTCCCGGGCCTAGGTCTTACCATGCCGACTACGGTAATAGCTTCTTCTCTATAGGGGAAATTCGCTAAAATAATCCGGGTACATTACTGACATATTTAACTGCTACCTTCAGGGTTGTCACAACCGCATCTCCTGTGGGAGACAACGAAAAATAGCTTTGTTCATTTGTGCATACCAAGTTTCATAAAAATATATTCATATATAAGCGATATATACAATTGTAATTATTCTCCATAAGAATAGTATTGGTGATGAGTACATATGTTTGCTGAAACAAGGAACACAAACAATTGGTTTTTATGCAAATATAAATATAACTCAACTAGATGAAGTCATATACCAGTTTTTATTCATTTATGTTCATAATTAAGGGAGACATAACATTTAATTATTCTCTATAAGAATAACATGGGGCTGAGTACGCAGGTTCGCTGCTACGGGGATAATCAACAAGCTGAGTACGCAGGTTCGCTGCTACGGGGATAATCAACAATAAATCAATTTTTGTGTGCAAATATCAATATACCAGTACTACGAGACCCCACGTGCCAAGTTTCATTAATAATGGAGATATCAAATTTTATTTATTCTCCATAAGGATAACATTGGACAACGTACTGTGTTTAGCACTTTGAATATCTCTGCAACGATTGGACATAGAATCACAATCCCTTAGCACTCTGAATAATAAATCTTTAATTTGCCAAACACTATTGTATTCTGCAATGCAGACTAGTGCCATTTTTCCCTTCAGGTATGAAGGGCATTCCAGGATACATTACTTTTTCTCTACAGATCTGCTAGTCTGCATTGCAGGCTACTGCTATCTCCAAATATTTTATTTTCTCTTTTTTATTTTCATTGGTCATAGACGTTTCAGAGACAGTTTAGCCAACTCAGAAGGAACCAAGAAACCAAAATTAACTCCTTTCAATAGTCAAAATGTATTATTTCTGTAAAATTAAATCATTTCTTTGTGACTGTTTTGTTCTACTAGTGACGTATGTTTAGTTTTCTTTATTTTATTAATGTTTATGGACCAATTTTCGTGTATATTTAACATGAAATAGTAACAATGGACAATAGCGATTATGTTAATAACGTCTAAGCTGTTGGCGCCTACCGGAACAGTTGCCGCATGTCGCATAGTCGTCTCGAAACGTGAAGTCGGTTCCGCTTGCCGGTTTGAAGCGGAAAGGTAACGACGGCTGCGGAGGGCAGAATAAGAATACCATGCTTATCGGCATGATATCTAAGTTTTTGGTGCATGATTCTCCACCTCCGTTAAAGATTATCAAAGTAATATATCCGGTTGTCGGACATTCCTTTATCCCCCCTGATCGGGTCTTTGCGCAAATCGAAAAAGATGTTAAAAAGCACAGAGTACCCTCCTAACTGACCAGGACTATATCGAGATCTTTAAGAAACATGCTACCGTCATCAGAGTAGGAGACAATAACAACTGTCCGGTCCTTAACTGGAAAAAAGCTGTGTTTGAAGTACTGAAAAAGCCAGCCAACTGGCATTTCAAATTACAGCCGTGTAAGAGGATTGTTGTATCAAAAACAAAGAAAACTCAAAATAATTGTGTTGTTAGGGGAGAACTTCACTACAACCAAAACATTGGTGAAGGGAAAAGCTTGCTAAAGCGAGGGAAGAAAATTACCTCGATAAATCCCAATCTCATTAAAAAAGGAGTCCAGCTGAAACCAGCAAAGTTGACAGACTTGAACAAACTGCTCTCCAAACACTTCATGCCTCACTGGAGGGATAAAGAACAGCTTCTTTTCTTCAAAGAACTCTTTCAGCAACAAGGGCTCCTGTACCCGTATGGGGAACGTGGTGATGAAGACTCTGATGCGGGCTACATAGTGGAACAAGCTACACAAGTTGCATTATAATTTGTTTACTGTTTTATTTTATTCAATAATTAATTGTTTATTGAATGTTCATTTATTTTGTAAAACATTTAAAAGGTTTGTAAAATAAAGTATTAATTTAAAAAATGCATTTTTTACTGTCCTTATTAAATTAAAATAGTTCTATGGCCTATTTAATCTTATGTTTACCCAAACATTTTGCACGATATAGATAAATAGATTTTTCTATGTTTTAAATACAATAAAAACATAAAAGAATACAATAAATTTACATTACTAATATGTTAATATTCCAAAGATATAACAGCAAAATATACAGAACTAAAACCCATCATGTCCAATACTGTTGCAAAATTCGTTAAGTTCTCGAAACTGCTGAAATATCGTTATGTCAAAACGTTTTTTTTATTTTTCTGGTCAACTTTCAATGTCAGATTTTTGCCATCAACTACCTCTTTTTAGGATATTTTTTACAATCAAAAATGTAACAAAATCCAGACATAGGCTGCTAAATTAAACTAGCCACAGTTTTTTGCCATTTCTGAAAATTTTGTTTGTATGGACAAAACTGGTTTTGCAAATGGGCTACTCATATATATGTGTCCGTAAGCACGATAACTCTCGTAAAAAAGGTCCGATCTTAATGAAATTTGGTACAAATGTGTAAAGTACCATTTATTTGAACGAGTTCGAAAACCAGACGAATCGCACCATCCGAAGGGGGGTTTTGGGGGGGGTTTTGTACCCCAAAAATATGTTTTTTGGAGTTTTCACATGTAATTTTAATTGAAATCAAATTTTAATTTATACCATTGAATTCAGCTTAAAAAAACAAACAATTTGGTATTTTGATCATTGCTCTACGTCAATTGGTTACCGAGATATTGAAAGTGCTAAACACAGTACGGTGTCTAATTTTATTCTTATGGAGAAAAAGAAAAATTGTATATCTCGCTTATTTATCAACATAAACTGACGAAATTTGGTATATAGCTTCATCTGGTTGTGGTTTATTGTTGTTTGCACAAAAAACAATTTTTCACCTATGGTTCCCGTAGCAGCAAACCTAGGTACTCGGTCCCCATGTTACTCTTATGGAAAATAATTAAAGTGTTATATATCGCTTATTTATGAATGTATATGGTTGGAAACTTGGTATGTGACTTCACTTAGCTGAGTTTTATTGATATTTTGCATAAAACCCCATTATTTTGTGTTCCTTGTTGCAGCAAACCTGCATACTCATCCTCAATGTTATTCTTATGGAGAATAATTAATATTTTAAATATCGCTTGTTTGTGAATATATTTCTTATAAATCCTGTTAAGTGGCTTAGTGTGTTATGTTATAATTCATTGGAAATTCGCTGAGTATGCAGGTTTGCTGCGACGGGGGTATTATCAATATACATTCATAAATAAACGATTTATGACATTTTAATTAATCTCCATAAGAATAACATGGTGGTTGAGTATGCAGATTTGCTGAAGCAAGGAACACAAAAATGGGGTTTTATAAAAATATCAATATAACTCATATAGGTAAAGTCACATACCAAATTTCATTAATTTATTTTCGTAATGAAGGCAGATAACACGTTACTTATTCTCCATAAGAATAACGTGGGGCTGAGTACGCAGGTTTGCTGCTACGGAAGCCTTTGGTAAAAAATTGTTTTTTGAGCAAATATCAATGGTCCACAACCAGATGAATCCGTATACCAAGTTTCTTCAGTATACGTTCATAAATAAGCAAGATATAACATTTTTATTTTCCTCCATAATAATAATATTAGTCAAAATACTGTGTTTAGCACTTTCAATATCTCCGTAACCAATTGACGTAGAGAAATGATCAAAATACCAAATTGTGTGTTTTTTTAAGCTAAATCCAATGGAAAAAACTAAAATTTGACTTTTTCCAAAATGATATGTAAAAATTCGAAAAACCCATTTTTGGGGTACCGAACCCCCTAAAATACCCCTTCGGATAGGTCGATCTGTCTGGTTTTCGAACTTAAAGTCATAAATGTTGCTTTACACGTTTATACCAAATTTCATCAAAATCGGATAATTTTTACGAGAGTTATCGTGCTCACGGACATATACATAGTTTCGAACGAATGGTGTTTTTGAGGTCTGGGGACCTCAAAACGAAAAGTTATCATTGCCACGGGCCTAGGTCTTATCATGCCGACTACGGTAATAGCTTCTTCCCTATAGGACAACCGGTTGGTTGGGAAGGCGATAATGACGTCACGACAATATGAAACGGACCGACCAGAACCACCGAATCATCAACCGATTGTTTGTTTTATCAAATGAATCGTTGCTCATTGCCTAACAGCTGTAACAATTCTGATGGTCAGTAATTGGTGTGGGGGTTTTATGATTGAGATCAACATGGGGGATATAGATTGGAAATTTGCCTTAGCAATAAAAGAGATGTGCAAACACTCATAACATTAATCATCAAACATGTAAAACCCTGTACAATATCTCTATTCATTACAAAACACTAATAATCGAATGAAAATAACTTATTGTTAGTATCGATATTTTATATCGACTATTTTCATTCGATTGTTCTACTGGGCGAATACGAAAGTGCATATTTGATTGGCTAAGAACAGGCTACCGATATCTATATAAAGCTTCCCAGGAATAATTTCAAGTTATTATACTGGTCTTGCTTGAGATAGTCCAGGTCACTACTCTTCTTTGCTTCCAAGTTACTATCGTTGGTAAGTACGATAATTTTCAAGTGAGACGGTTTATTACATTCAGTAAGCCTAGTGTTTTAATAGTTGAAAACATATGCGACTACATTTATATAAATTCGTTTTGTTCACAACAAAATTATTATTTTTGAAATAATAATATGAGTTTTCCATTTCCAAAACCGGCTAATTCCATTAATTGTACTTTTGAGAAAACCTCATATTTTTATATTCCTGGCACTATTCTCTGATGTAATTACTTGACATTGTTCTAGATTGAGTAAATAGTGAAAATATACAAGTTTTAGGTCTATAACTCTTTATATAAACACGTTAAAGTAGATTTTAATATTCAACAATCCAGTTATAGAACAGTTTTACTAATTGGCCGCTCTGTAATTAGTTAGTTTTGACACTGTAAATGTAATTAGGCAATTTGGAACTTCACCATTAGCAACTAGACAGTTTTGGAAGTGTTTTTGTATGCAATTAGACCTTTTTGGAACTATATTTAATTTTTACATCTAATTGGGAAGAAACTAGAGGGTTTTGGCACTGTAAAACTATTAGCCTTTCAACTGTATGAACATAATGCAATAGAAATCTCAATTTTTTAATTTTGTCAATTAGCCGGTTTTGGAAATGGGCAACTCATATTCATAGTTAGTGCCCATAAAATGGATTTAGATTGTAAACATAAAAATAAATTTTTTAAACCCCTACCCACGAAAGGCCTTCGTTGTATGGTAAAGTTTATTTATTGTGGTTTTTTACAGATTATGGATTCCCAACACTTTTGTATTTCATTTCTGGATGAATTTAATATAGAAAATAACCAGGTAACAATTTTAATATAACATTATATTTTAGATATGGTCGTCATTACTGTACTCAGTTCATATATTCAGTTCAGTTTAATATTTTACATTGTGATGTCATTCCAATGTTAGCTTTAAAGAGCTGTTCTTGCTCTTTTACTGTGTTTATGAGTATACACACCTGTTATATGTTCAACTTAGATCAATTTTAACTCTGATATATTTATAACGTTGTAACTATGAGATATGTTGAGCAGGGAATCGCAGTTAATTCAAATCGTATGGTTGGTCATAAAATTAAATCGGGGATAATTATATTTGAACTGCAGATGTTAACACATTTTGGACAGGCTATTAGCAACGCCAGGTGTTGTTACAAGCAAGGAATATATTTTATCTATATGAATAAAATAATTTGTGCTAATAATTCACTTTCATTGAAAATGCAATAAAAATTATTATGGGTTTGTAAAAACTACTTCACTTTTCGTGCAGTACCGGCCTAAATAAACTCAGAATTAACACTTTGGGTGCGGTAAAAATGTCAGTAGTATTACCCTAGGGCCTGAATTTTTTTACATTTAAATCTTATCTTTTGTATCCAGAAGCCAGGATCATGGTCGCAAACTGAGTTTCTAGTAGTATTTAAAAAAAATGGCGTCCAAAATCGCCGGTCACCAGTGACCGGGGCCGGCCCGCGCAGTGAAGTCCGTAGGCGCCGCGACAACAATACAGTACTCCACTTTTGGTCTCACAAACACGGGTTTTCACACTAAAAATGTTAAATGGCACTATAACTAATATTTACAATTATATACAGCCTCTTCCTCCCTCCCAACCAGTGTCTATTTCATTCACAGTGCATTATGGAACTGCTCAAAGCAATTACCAATACACAATCCCGGTTTGAATAAGCGTCACCAAAACTAAAATAATAAACTATAAAACGTGTCGCTGTGTCATATAACACGCAAAACACGATAGTAATCCGTCAATAAACGCAAAATTTTAGTAACTTTCCGGTCACAGGGGACCGGCACAGGCCCGCGGGAATGGCGGACGACACGCGCACAGTACAAGGCAGGTTACCATGGCAACGCACACGCAACAACTCCGACCTTTCTTCAAGGTCGCGCCACGGCGCCACTGCGACTCATTCATTTCGCTGGGGCCTGCCTGGTCTCACGTGACCGGGGCGGCCGGAGCGCGCATCTCACCACCGGTCCTCGGTGACCGGCCCGCACCCAAAGTGTTGGGGCACTCCACCCAAAATTAAAAAAATCTTTATTTATGTATGTAACATTTTATTTTTACACATTAGTTTTAAGCTATCAAAATGTAAATAAAATATGGGGTTCCCCCCTTTTACCCCCCCCCCCCCTCCACTGGGGGGATTTTATTGAAAAAATGTATCTTAGGGTAGGTTTGAGATATCTTGATTTTGTAGAGTACATGTGTGTGCACAAACTGTAGTATGGCCATTTTAATAACAATAGACTGTCGAATACACCAGATGAAGCAGTTAAGTATTTAGGTGTGTTATTAGACAAAAAGTTAAATTTCAATCTACATGTAAATTCAAAATTAAATCAAGCGTACTCTCGACTGTCCATCCTATTTCCTATTGTCAATAGAAAGTCTTCATACACTATTCTCATTTATAAAACTATTCTCCGACCTCTTGTTCTGTACGCCTGTCAAGTGTGGGGGCTTTCAATTTCATGTAAAAAGCTTTCGAAAATTCAAATCTTTCAAAACAAGGTCTTAAGAATTGCTGTAAACTCACCATGGTACGTACGAAATTCGCAAATACATAGGGAACTTGGAATAGAAACAATCAGTGAATACATCAGAAAAACGACACTGAAGTTTTCTCATAGGTTAATCTTTGTACCTGGAGCAGAACATTTTGGAATTGGACTGCCGCTACAAGATAGACGATTAAAAGCAAGACTTTTTCAAGACATTTTGCCAAACATTGAAAATTGAATATTTTTCAAGCCAGATTCTAAATTTTATTTACATGGTTTTTATTCGTTTTTTTTTTCGCTGTGAACTGTAACGCAATTCAGCTAATGAGTGACTCTGATTAGAGCGAGCCCGATATGTTTTTTTTTAATGTTACTTATAACTTATTTATTGTTAATAATTCTGTGTATAACATAAGTTGTTGAGCCGGAAATAAATGTCGTAAAAAAAATCAGATTCAGCATAAACAAATGTCACAGCTGATTATCTTGAATCTTCAGTGCAGCCAACTTATGTATACCAGCAGAGAGAAATGTAAGACATAATTTCACAAGGTATATGTAAGAAGATGGTTATTTATGTTGAAAACAAGCCCAGAATGACAACAACTGTACGTGAAGCTATCTCAAACGTCACGTTTGCTGCCTGCTACCTGTATCCTTGCTTCCTCGGTACTACTGCCAGATTTAAAATCCATAATTAAACTCTGAACTTGTATGTGTATACTCGCACGAAGATTCTAACAAAGATCTAACGTACAGCACTCAGAGCTAGTTAACTGTAATTTTTTGTGGGTGTCTTTTAAGAAATAACAACTTCGATCTATGTAAATACAACATATATGATTTAAAGTAATATTATTTTAATATCTGTCAAATCTTTTTCTAGATATACATCACACAACCAACGATGGGGACTCTCGCCGATCTATATCCAAGATCGGCATACGGATTAGAAATGTTAGGGGCAGGAAGGGCCCCCGTCGCTCCGGCGGTGCCCGGAGAGACGACCCCCGTCGCTCCGGCGGTGCCCGGAGAGACGACCCCCGTCGCTCCGGCTGGAGAGACGACCCCCGTCGCTCCGGCGGTGCCCGGAGAGACGACCCCCGTCGCTCCGGCTGGAGAGACGACCCCCGTCGCTCCGGCGGTGCCCGGAGAGACGACCCCCGTCGCTCCGGCGGTGCCCGGAGCGACGAAACTGTCGGCGTTGACCACGCCAGTAAGGGCCCCCGTCGCTCCGGCGGCACCCGGAGAGAGGCCCAAGTCTATTTTTAAATTTGTTGGAGTTGAAAGATTCCCGTTGGACGGAGCTTCAGATTGGTCAGTGACGCCGGTCACATCTGAAGCATCGACGGCGGTGATCTCGCGCCCCCCCCTCCGCCACAAATAGTGTTTTGAGAAAAACCAATCAAGTTCCTACCCCAAATATTAATAAAGATTCAAAATTATTAAATAGTTATGTAAAATTACAAAGAATCTCACAAGAGACACCAACAATAAAACGTAAACATCGGTTAACAAATTCAGAACGGAAAAGAAGGCTAATTTTTAAACTAGCCCAAAGGGGGGAACTTTTTTCATCTAAAAAGTGGCGGCGAGGGATGCAAGCAAAAAAAATACATGGGTCTGGTTCGGGGTTCGATAGTGTGAGGCACCTCCACGCTGCTCCGAGCGCCGTCCCGAGCGCCGTCACGAGCCTATTACTATTTTAAAGTTCATCAACTTATATTATTTAATATTCATAGTTGAATTATATGTATTATTAATTTAGATTCTCTTTAATTCAGATTTAAATGTTTTTTTTATATTTAAGTCACGTAATCACAAACTTAGATTTTATCCAGACAGTTGTTATATAATTTTAACCGGACTTAATTAAAATAAAAATTAACCCTACTACACTGTTGGTGTTTTTTTTAATAAATTAAAGGTAGTAAGACTTAATTGTTGAAATGAAGGGAAGCGCATACAAACCTCGAAATATAAAATTACAACATGTATCTCTTGTGTATTTTAATTTCTCATAAAACCAAGCAGTTCAAATTGGCAGCAAACAACTTACAGGGCAACTTTGAGACTTGAGACACACTAGACTGTAACCATAATTATTTTTATGTGAATAAGTTTTTTTGTAACAGTATAAACGTTACAAAGTTATGGTATTTGTTATGTGTTATTTTATTGCATTAATTTATATATACTTTTTACTATATTCCATTTGTAATAAATTACATGTTAGTAGGGTATATTGGACACTCCGAGGGCAGGAGGGACAGGAGGGACGCCCCCCCCGAGACCCCCCCCAGGTCTCGTCTGTGACACTTTGCGAAATTTTTTTTTGCGAATTTTTTTTGCGAATTTTTTTTTTGCGAATTTTTTTTTGCGAATATTAACCTAACCTAACCTAAGCTAACGTAACCTAACCTAACCTAACCTAACCTAACCTAACCTAACCTAACCTAACCTAACGTAACGTAACCTAACCTAACCTAACGTAACCTAACCCAACCTAACGTAACGTAACCTAACGTAACCTAACCTAACCTAACCTAACCTAACCTAACCTAACCCATCCTAACCTAACCCATCCTAACCTAACCTAACCTCGGATCAGATTTCTGATTGCAGATTCTTGTTCGTCTAGTCAAGCCGAGAAATTTGCATACCCACAATGTACATTTGGACGATGTAGGGGGGGGCGGGCTATATCGGTTACCATAAGTCGGATTTGAATTCTGATTGCAGATTCTTGTTCGTCTAGTCGAGCCGAGTCATTTGAGTACCCACATCGTACACTTTGGATGATGTTTACAAAAAAGGGGCCCGCACCACACTTTTGACCTTTTTTTTGCATTTTTGGAATCTCCTCGTCAAGCCGAGTATTCTCAGTACCCACATGACATACTTTGGATAATTAATACAAGAGTTGATCAGGGTAACGCTACAACCAACAGAGCTAGCCCATCAGCGCTTGCGGTCAATTGAACTACCAGTGAATGCAAATTTTGAGGAGAATATAATTGCAATGCTTTGAACATATACTGCAAAGGGGGGTGTATCGATACACCCCCCTTCAAGTACTCTGCACCGAGGCAGACGTTCACACAAATAAGCGTCGCGTCCATTTTACTGTCTGGGAATGCGGATGTTGTAATTTGATACCTCGACTGGAGGGTGCAGGTGTTCACACAAAAAACCGACAAGTCGAGACCTGTCTGGGAATGCGGATGCTGTAATTTGATACCTCGACGGGAAGACGGCTGACCCTTCTAGGAACCCATAATTATAGACCACCTGTGTCGAATTCCGAGCAATAAATCACCAGTTGTCAAACACCCACGGTATCATTCTTGTTTTAGGCTTCAACAATTCCTGACGTATGGGGGAGCGAAAATCTCCCCCTAACCCATTATGTGTTAGGGGGAGCGAAAATCTCCCCCTAGTAATTAAATCAACAGAACACCATTTGTCACGGTCTCATTCTTGTTCTAGTCTTCAACAATTCCTGACGTATGGGGGAGCGAAAATCTCCCCCTAACCCATTATGTGTTAGGGGGAGCGAAAATCTCCCCCTAGTAATTAAATCAACAGAGCTAGCCCATCAGCGCCTGCGGACAATTGAACTACCAGTGAATGCGAATTTTGAGGAGAATATAATTGCAATGCTTTGAACATATACTGCAAAGGGGGGTGTATCGATACACCCCCCTTCAAGTACTCTGCACCGAGGCAGCTGTTCGCACAAATAAGCGTCGCGTCCAGTCTACTAGTTGTAATTTGATACCTCGACTGGAGGGTGCAGGTGTTCACACAAAAAACCGACAAGTCGAGACCTGTCTGGGGTGCAGCTGCGCCCGACCTCAGGAGGGACAGGAGGAGCCCCCCCCCCAGACGCCTGCACCAACACTTGGAAGAAAATCCTCCTACATTAGAAGGATTTCCTTCTGTTCCCTGACATGAAAAGCTTTTGTGGCCTTGAAAAAGGCCGATTATGATGGTGGGATCAGGTGGAGGCTAAGGTGTTGGAAAACGTTTATTTTTTACTGTTGAAAAACTTTGTTACTTCATCAGGGTGCAGTTCATCGGTCCGCCGATTCCACCACATTTCAACAAGCATCATGTACTTCTGCTCATGTTCAATGGCGTAGAAGTGCTCCTCTTCAATGGGGTAGAAATTCATCTTGTAGTCCATGTCACGCTGCCAATATTCCCACTCCAAGCCGTCCAGCGGGCAATGGTTCCACATGCTGTTGATTCCCCGTCGTCTGGAGTACAGAGCGTCGTCAAGATCTTGAGTAGTTGAATACATTTTTGGTTCATGAACGTACTTGAACTTTTTGTCAATGCGCCATAGCCTCTTCTTATGGAAATGCTTCAAGGTGCATTCATCGTCGTCTTTTCGGTTGTAGAATTCATCACCTTCGAAGTAATCATCTTCATCGCCAAACGGTCTCTCTTATTATTGCTATTCATTGTCGTTTCCGCTGCAACACATACATCCTCCAACTCAACGTCTGTGATGTCACAATCCCACTCGATGTTGGCCATGATCTCTTCGTAGCTGTTGACGCTTCGAAACTCAAGACTAAACTAAACTTTACTGCTAGGGGCGGGCTGTGCGTCGTGGGATGATGGGCGCAGGTGTACAGACAAAAAACCGTCGCGTCACCCTACTGTCTGGGAATGCGGATGCTGTAATTTGATACCTCTACGGGAGGGCGCGGGTGTTCACACAAAAAACCGACGAGTCGAGACCTGTCTGGGAATGCGGATGCTGTAATTTGATACCCCGACAGGAGGGCGACCGACCCTTGCAGGAACCCATAATTATAGACCACCCGCGTCAAATTCCGAGCAATAGTACACCAGCTGTCAAACACCCACGGTCTCATTCTTGTTCTAGTCTTCAACAATTCCTGACGTATGGGGGAGCGAAAATCTCCCCCTAAGCCATTATGTGTTAGGGGGAGCGAAAATCTCCCCCTAGTAATTAAATCAACAGAACACCAGTTGTCAAACACCCACGGGCTCATTCTTGTTCGGGAGTTTGAAGTGTGTGGCTGTGTAATAGTGTTGCTGTGTGACGTTCTGTCAGAGTGATCACCCGACGTTTTGACCTAACCTACAAAATGAACCACTTAACCGCCTATGTGTTTAATGATCGGCCTTTGTCTGTACTGTTTGACAGCAGCGATAATCCATGGTTCAAAGCTAAGGATATAGCTACAATATTGGACTACGCTAACCCTAAAGAAGCAATCAGAGCACATGTTAGAGAAAAATATCGCAAAACAATTCCTGAAGTATGGGGGAGCGAAAATCTCCCCCTAACCTATAACGAGAAACATTCAATCTTTCTTAACGAGCCGGGATTATATTCGTTACTTATGAAATCTAAAATGCCCATCGCCGAGAAGTTTCAAGATTGGATCTTTGAAGAAGTTTTGCCATCCATTAGAAAAAATGGTCAGTACAGACTTATAAACGAGAACCAACGGCTGCTACAATCACTTACAAAGTCGCTAACAAATAACCGAAAGCTAGATCAAACAAATTCCGAGTTTAAAACTACAAATGATATATTGTGTATGGAAAACCAATCCATGAATCAAACGCTGATCGAACAGACACCTAAAGTGGCAGTGTTGCCTGAAGATGTAAATCTGAAGCATATATTTTGTGTGATGATTAGGGAAACCCTTCTAGAGCAGTACGGAGTTTGTGAATACAAGTGCATTCGAACACAGAAGAGGAATTTCAAACAAGCCTTGAAAAAAGCAAAGGAAGAAGGATTTACAATGTGCTACTGTAGAGAAAATGTCCCCAACGGCATAAACATAGTGAATAAGGCTAAAGAAGTGATGAAGAGTTACGGCATGCACATTGACTGCAGATACAACAACATCCTAACCTCGCACAATTTCATTAATGTAGTTGAACATATCTTTGACAATGCATAGGTCTGCGCTTGTGGACTCGTTCCAGAACCTTCGACGCTAGTCAGGTAGCAACAGTCGATACGTGCTCCAAAGATGACCAGTGTGGATGACGCAAGAAAAGTAATCACCATATCAATGAACAAAATACGTTATAAACGTAACAACATCCGAGAAAGGCTCGCAATCAAGTTAGTGTTGGATAGAGCGAGAGATGTGTTTGAGAGAAAATATCATATGAAACAGCATACTTATGAAAAAAAAACAAAAATATTGAATATCATGTGAAAGAATATAACTATGAAGAAAACAAAACAGACTGTTAAATTTAACGAGGAGCTAAATACACAGTACACTTACGAGCCCTGTGAGGATGTACAACAATTAACGTGGACTCAAATCGCAATAGATGAAATGAGATTCCGCAGACCGTTGGAACTGATGTTGGGTGAAAAAATCAAACATCTAACCTATTGCAACAAGATGTGTCACAGCGAGTGCATACAGTTTACTTCAAGGGTGAGCAGACGCACCACCAGTCCGTAGTACGGTAGAAGTCACACGGTAAGGACGTCAACATGGACGCTTACGTTTCTGCGGACGACTATATCAAATCGTTTATTCAGGAGATTGAGGTTATGAACAATAATGTTAGTGATCAGACATTGGCATCACCTCAGACGTCATCTGTAAAACCGATCACTGCCTGCAAGAGACGAAGGAGGCCAACTCTCATCGAAGTGGAAACCAAGAAACCAGGATGGGTGCCAAAACCAACAGATGATTGTCCCATAGTGTCATGGATGGAGGATGGGAATACTTTTGCTGTTCAAAACCCGGGAAACAAAGGACAAATTTTATTGAAAATGGAAATGTACGATGGTACAGATATGGTGTTCATGTGCAGTTTATTTTTGGACAAAGATGGTGAAATGCTCCAAAGTGTTAGACAAGTAGTTGATAAAGTGGAAAACATGTGGATCGATAAATCAACAGGAGTACCGAAAATTACAGGCTTAACTCAAACTGTTACACAACGCAGTGCAGTTTCGCAACCAACGTCGAAGAAGCGAGCTGTGAGGAAGAAACAACGAGTGTCGCCAGCAGTCAATTAAAGCATCAGCATTCCCAGACAGGAGGGCGACGCGACGGTTTTTTGTGTGTGAACACCTGCGCCCGGCCAACTACTAGAGATGTCGAGCAGCGGCACTTTCAAGCTAGAGTTTCCGAGCGTGAACGGCACTGCAGCAACCGAGGACCTGAGAGCTACCCTCAACAACTGCAAGTCTGACTCTCCGCTCTACACCAGGATAGACGATCTCAGAGAGGAATGCGGCTATCTCATCACTGCGATGGAGCGAGCCACAACACCCTTTGGCGAGACGATCATCGTGATCCTGGAGGGGCAGGTCGGGGACGACTTCTTTCTGCGAGTCTACCTGCCTAGGCGCTTCAACGAGGTCCTGAGCAACACCGACATCGAGCGCTACAACAGCGGGTTTGGAGAACGCCTTCGCTTGGTGAAGCGCAGCCCGAGGGGTTCCAATAGCAGATTCACACCTTTGGAGTTTATGTAAAGCAAGACTTGAAGATTATGTAAATACCTTTGTAAATTAGTTTTCGTAGTCAATACTTATAGTCACGTTCAGAACATAACCACTGTGTTATTTATTTCACTTAACCCCAAAAATGTCCTTTGGTAGTAAGTTTAAGAGCGTGAGTATGGTAACTGTGAGGTGTTTAGCTCATCAGCGTCATCATCAGAATCATCGATATTTGTACATAGATGTAACCCACCGCGTAATGCGATACAATTGATTGGAGCGCATCGTGTGTGAGCTGTCTTGTGATGGCGACATCGCACTGCGTTTGTAACAAAATAACGTGTACATTAACACGACGATCACTTTTCTTGCTTAAGTCACGATGGGCATTATGGCGTACGGGACGATTGGTAATAACAGCGTTTAAAGTAAACTGTGCACATTCGTTGTGATACGTCTTGTCACAGCACGTTAGATTTCACATTCTCACATTCTACATCAATTACAATTGTAGACGTAATCTCATTTCATCTGTTGTGATTTAAGTCCACGTTACCCGTTGTACATCCTCACGCGGCTCATAAGTGTAATGAGTATTTAGTATGACAATAAACTTCTCGAATGTTAGTACGTTAAATCGTAGCTTGTTCATTGACGCATCGATCCCTATTCTTGTTTCAGTCTCAATATGCATTATGGCGTACGTGCCAGATGGTACTAACAACGCTTGAAATAAACTGCACACATGTGTTGCGATACATCCAAACACAACAAGTTAGATGCATCATTCAATCATTCAGCATAAATTGAAATGTTATGCGTGGCATCATTTCATCTGGTGTAATTTGAGGGAATAACTCGACTACGAACCTTTATCGTATGTTAGTTCGTTAACAACGTAAATTGTACATTAACACGACGATCACTTTTCTTGCTTAAGTCACGATGTGCATTATGGCGTACGGGACGATTGGTAATAACAGCGTTTAAAGTAAACTGTGCACATTCGTTGTGATACGTCTTGTCACAGCACGTTAGATTTCACATTCTCACATTCAACATCAATTACAATTGTAGACGTAATCTCATTTCATCTGTTGTGATTTAAGTCCACGTTAACCGTTGTACATCCTCACGCGGCTCGTAAGTGTAATGAGTATTTAGTATGACAATAAACTTCTCGAATGTTAGTACGTTAAATCGTAGCTTGTTCATTGACGCATCGATCCCTATTCTTGTTTCAGTCTCAATAGGCATTATGGCGTACGTGCCAGATGGTACTAACAACGCTTGAAATAAACTGCCCACGTGTGTTGCGATACATCCAAACACAGCAAGTTAGATGCATCATTCTAACATTCAGCATCAATTGAAATGTTATGCGTGGTATCATTTCATCTGGTGTAATTTGAGGGAATAACTCGACTACGAACCTTTATCGTATGTTAGTTCGTTAACAACGTAACTTGTACATTGACGCATCGATCACTTTTCATGCTTAAGTCACAATGTGCATTATGTTGTATGTGACGACTGGTAATAGCAATGCTTGAAGTAAACTGATCACATTTGGTGCTATACGTCTTGACACAGCAGGTTATATTGCTCATTTCCCCTTTCAACATCAGTTACAATTGTATGCGTAATCTCATTTCATCGGTTGTAATTCAAGTCCGCGTTAACTGTTGTACATCCTCACGAGGTTCGTAAGTGTAACGAGTATTTAGTTTTACATTAAACTTCTCGTATGTCAATCCCAAGTAATCGGTGTTTGAAGAAGTTTGCCTTTCCCTCAAGAATTGTCACTAGCATTATAACATACGCGTTTAATAACCAGATCGCACTTGTAATATTTTTGTATACCAATAACAATTCCAAGTAATCGAGGTTTGAAGAAGTTCGCACATTGATAAAAAAAATCCAAGTAAACGATGTTTGAAGACGTTTGAGTTTTCGCCATCACACAAGTTCCAATCTTGAGTAATGTCAACCCAAGAAAATGAAAGCTAACAGCATCACGTAGTTGTGTTAAGTTACGATAGGTATAGTTAGGTTTATTAAGACTGTTTCAAGTTAGAAAGGGGAAACATGGAGAGACTTATCTCATTGTTAGGTTACGATATCCAGTGTAATGTTAGGTCCCTGCATAGAAATAGGAAACGTAGGCAATTGTATCTCATCCTTAGGTTATGTTATGCTCTGTTAAGTTAGGTTTGTGCTTATAGATAGGAAATATTGCCAGTAGTATCTCGTCGTTAGGTTAAGTCATGCTCTGTTAAGTTAGGTTTGTTGTTGATTAAAAAAAAAATCTGTACCTTAATGTCTGCGCGCAATTTAAAAAGGGTATAATCATAATGCGCGCGCAGACATTAAGGTACAGATTTTTTTTTAATCAACAACAAACCTAACTTAACAGAGCATGACTTAACCTAACGACGAGATACTACTGGCAATATTTCCTATCTATAAGCACAAACCTAACTTAACAGAGCATAACATAACCTAAGGATGAGATACAATTGCCTACGTTTCCTATTTCTATGCAGGGACCTAACTTTACACTGGATATCGTAACCTAACAATGAGATAAGTCTCTCCATGTTTCCCCTTTCTAACTTGAAACAGTCTTAATAAACCTAACTATACCTATCGTAACTTAACACAACTACGTGATGCTGTTAGCTTTCATTTTCTTGGGTTGACATTACTCAAGATTGGAACTTGTGTGATGGCGAAAACTCAAACGTCTTCAAACATCGTTTACTTGGATTTTTTTTTATCAATGTGCGAACTTCTTCAAACCTCGATTACTTGGAATTGTTATTGGTATACAAAAATATTACAAGTGCGATCTGGTTATTAAACGCGTATGTTATAATGCTAGTGACAATTCTTGAGGGAAAGGCAAACTTCTTCAAACACCGATTACTTGGGATTGACATACGAGAAGTTTAATGTAAAACTAAATACTCGTTACACTTACGAACCTCGTGAGGATGTACAACAGTTAACGCGGACTTGAATTACAACCGATGAAATGAGATTACGCATACAATTGTAACTGATGTTGAAAAGGGAAATGAGCAATATAACCTGCTGTGTCAAGACGTATAGCACCAAATGTGATCAGTTTACTTCAAGCATTGCTATTACCAGTCGTCACATACAACATAATGCACATTGTGACTTAAGCATGAAAAGTGATCGATGCGTCAATGTACAAGTTACGTTGTTAACGAACTAACATACGATAAAGGTTCGTAGTCGAGTTATTCCCTCAAATTACACCAGATGAAATGATACCACGCATAACATTTCAATTGATGCTGAATGTTAGAATGATGCATCTAACTTGCTGTGTTTGGATGTATCGCAACACACGTGGGCAGTTTATTTCAAGCGTTGTTAGTACCATCTGGCACGTACGCCATAATGCCTATTGAGACTGAAACAAGAATAGGGATCGATGCGTCAATGAACAAGCTACGATTTAACGTACTAACATTCGAGAAGTTTATTGTCATACTAAATACTCATTACACTTACGAGCCGCGTGAGGATGTACAACGGGTAACGTGGACTTAAATCACAACAGATGAAATGAGATTACGTCTACAATTGTAATTGATGTTGAATGTGAGAATGTGAAATCTAACGTGCTGTGACAAGACGTATCACAACGAATGTGCACAGTTTACTTTAAACGCTGTTATTACCAATCGTCCCGTACGCCATAATGCACATCGTGACTTAAGCAAGAAAAGTGATCGTCGTGTTAATGTACAATTTACGTTGTTAACGAACTAACATACGATAAAGGTTCGTAGTCGAGTTATTCCCTCAAATTACACCAGATGAAATGATGCCACGCATAACATTTCAATTGATGCTGAATGATTGAATGATGCATCTAACTTGTTGTGTTTGGATGTATCGCAACACATGTGTGCAGTTTATTTCAAGCGTTGTTAGTACCATCTGGCACGTACGCCATAATGCATATTGAGACTGAAACAAGAATAGGGATCGATGCGTCAATGAACAAGCTACGATTTAACGTACTAACATTCGAGAAGTTTATTGTCATACTAAATACTCAATTACACTTATGAGCCGCGTGAGGATGTACAACGGTTAACGTGGACTTAAATCACAACAGATGAAATGAGATTACGTCTACAATTGTAATTGATGTAGAATGTGAGAATGTGAAATCTAACGTGCTGTGACAAGACGTATCACAACGAATGTGCACAGTTTACTTTAAACGCTGTTATTACCAATCGTCCCGTACGCCATAATGCCCATCGTGACTTAAGCAAGAAAAGTGATCGTCGTGTTAATGTACACGTTATTTTGTTACAAACGCAGTGCGATGTCGCCATCACAAGACAGCTCACACACTATGCGCTCCAATCAATTGTATCGCATTACGCGGTGGGTTACATCTATGTACAAATATCGATGATTCTGATGATGACGCTGATGAGCTAAACACCTCACAGTTACCATACTCACGCTCTTAAACTTACTACCAAAGGACATTTTTGGGGTTAAGTGAAATAAATAACACAGTGGTTATGTTCTGAACGTGACTATAAGTATTGACTACGAAAACTAATTTACAAAGGTATTTACATAATCTTCAAGTCTTGCTTTACATAAACTCCAAAGGTGTGAATCTGCTATTGGAACCCCTCGGGCTGCGCTTCACCAAGCGAAGGCGTTCTCCAAACCCGCTGTTGTAGCGCTCGATGTCGGTGTTGCTCAGGACCTCGTTGAAGCGCCTAGGCAGGTAGACTCGCAGAAAGAAGTCGTCCCCGACCTGCCCCTCCAGGATCACGATGATCGTCTCGCCAAAGGGTGTTGTGGCTCGCTCCATCGCAGTGATGAGATAGCCGCATTCCTCTCTGAGATCGTCTATCCTGGTGTAGAGCGGAGAGTCAGACTTGCAGTTGTTGAGGGTAGCTCTCAGGTCCTCGGTTGCTGCAGTGCCGTTCACGCTCGGAAACTCTAGCTTGAAAGTGCCGCTGCTCGACATCTCTAGTAGTTGGCCGGGCGCAGGTGTTCACACACAAAAAACCGACGCGTCGCCCTCCTGTCTGGGAATGCTGATGCTTTAATTGACTGCTGGCGACACTCGTTGTTTCTTCCTCACAGCTCGCTTCTTCGACGTTGGTTGCGAAACTGCACTGCGTTGTGTAACAGTTTGAGTTAAGCCTGTAATTTTCGGTACTCCTGTTGATTTATCGATCCACATGTTTTCCACTTTATCAACTACTTGTCTAACACTTTGGAGCATTTCACCATCTTTGTCCAAAAATAAACTGCACATGAACACCATATCTGTACCATCGTACATTTCCATTTTCAATAAAATTTGTCCTTTGTTTCCCGGGTTTTGAACAGCAAAAGTATTCCCATCCTCCATCCATGACACTATGGGACAATCATCTGTTGGTTTTGGCACCCATCCTGGTTTCTTGGTTTCCACTTCGATGAGAGTTGGCCTCCTTCGTCTCTTGCAGGCAGTGATCGGTTTTACAGATGACGTCTGAGGTGATGCCAATGTCTGATCACTAGCATTATTGTTCATAACCTCAATCTCCTGAATAAACGATTTGATATAGTCGTCCGCAGAAACGTAAGCGTCCATGTTGACGTCCTTACCGTGTGACTTCTACCGTACTACGGACTGGTGGTGCGTCTGCTCACCCTTGAAGTAAACTGTATGCACTCGCTGTGACACATCTTGTTGCAATAGGTTAGATGTTTGATTTTTTCACCCAACATCAGTTCCAACGGTCTGCGGAATCTCATTTCATCTATTGCGATTTGAGTCCACGTTAATTGTTGTACATCCTCACAGGGCTCGTAAGTGTACTGTGTATTTAGCTCCTCGTTAAATTTAACAGTCTGTTTTGTTTTCTTCATAGTTATATTCTTTCACATGATATTCAATATTTTTGTTTTTTTTTCATAAGTATGCTGTTTCATATGATATTTTCTCTCAAACACATCTCTCGCTCTATCCAACACTAACTTGATTGCGAGCCTTTCTCGGATGTTGTTACGTTTATAACGTATTTTGTTCATTGATATGGTGATTACTTTTCTTGCGTCATCCACACTGGTCATCTTTGGAGCACGTATCGACTGTTGCTACCTGACTAGCGTCGAAGGTTCTGGAACGAGTCCACAAGCGCAGACCTATGCATTGTCAAAGATATGTTCAACTACATTAATGAAATTGTGCGAGGTTAGGATGTTGTTGTATCTGCAGTCAATGTGCATGCCGTAACTCTTCATCACTTCTTTAGCCTTATTCACTATGTTTATGCCGTTGGGGACATTTTCTCTACAGTAGCACATTGTAAATCCTTCTTCCTTTGCTTTTTTCAAGGCTTGTTTGAAATTCCTCTTCTGTGTTCGAATGCACTTGTATTCACAAACTCCGTACTGCTCTAGAAGGGTTTCCCTAATCATCACACAAAATATATGCTTCAGATTTACATCTTCAGGCAACACTGCCACTTTAGGTGTCTGTTCGATCAGCGTTTGATTCATGGATTGGTTTTCCATACACAATATATCATTTGTAGTTTTAAACTCGGAATTTGTTTGATCTAGCTTTCGGTTATTTGTTAGCGACTTTGTAAGTGATTGTAGCAGCCGTTGGTTCTCGTTTATAAGTCTGTACTGACCATTTTTTCTAATGGATGGCAAAACTTCTTCAAAGATCCAATCTTGAAACTTCTCGGCGATGGGCATTTTAGATTTCATAAGTAACGAATATAATCCCGGCTCGTTAAGAAAGATTGAATGTTTCTCGTTATAGGTTAGGGGGAGATTTTCGCTCCCCCATACTTCAGGAATTGTTTTGCGATATTTTTCTCTAACATGTGCTCTGATTGCTTCTTTAGGGTTAGCGTAGTCCAATATTGTAGCTATATCCTTAGCTTTGAACCATGGATTATCGCTGCTGTCAAACAGTACAGACAAAGGCCGATCATTAAACACATAGGCGGTTAAGTGGTTCATTTTGTAGGTTAGGTCAAAACGTCGGGTAATCACTCTGACAGAACGTCACACAGCAACACTATTACACAGCCACACACTTCAAACTCCCGAACAAGAATGAGCCCGTGGGTGTTTGACAACTGGTGTTCTGTTGATTTAATTACTAGGGGGAGATTTTCGCTCCCCCTAACACATAATGGCTTAGGGGGAGATTTTCGCTCCCCCATACGTCAGGAATTGTTGAAGACTAGAACAAGAATGAGACCGTGGGTGTTTGACAGCTGGTGTACTATTGCTCGGAATTCGACGCGGGTGGTCTATAATTATGGGTTCCTGCAAGGGTCGGTCGCCCTCCTGTCGGGGTATCAAATTACAGCATCCGCATTCCCAGACAGGTCTCGACTCGTCGGTTTTTTGTGTGAACACCCGCGCCCTCCCGTAGAGGTATCAAATTACAGCATCCGCATTCCCAGACAGTAGGGTGACGCGACGGGTTTTTGTCTGTACACCTGCGCCCATCATCCCACGACGCACAGCCCGCCCCTAGCAGTAAAGTTTAGTTTAGTCTTGAGTTTCGAAGCGTCAACAGCTACGAAGAGATCATGGCCAACATCGAGTGGGATTGTGACATCACAGACGTTGAGTTGGAGGATGTATGTGTTGCAGCGGAAACGACAATGAATAGCAATAATAAGAAGAGACCGTTTGACGATGAAGATGATTACTTCGAAGGTGATGAATTCTACAACCGAAAAGACGACGATGAATGCACCTTGAAGCATTTCCATAAGAAGAGGCTATGGCGCATTGACAAAAAGTTCAAGTACGTTCATGAACCAAAAATGTATTCAACTACTCAAGATCTTGACGACGCTCTGTACTCCAGACGACGGGGAATCAACAGCATGTGGAACCATTGCCCGCTGGACGGCTTGGAGTGGGAATATTGGCAGCGTGACATGGACTACAAGATGAATTTCTACCCCATTGAAGAGGAGCACTTCTACGCCATTGAACATGAGCAGAAGTACATGATGCTTGTTGAAATGTGGTGGAATCGGCGGACCGATGAACTGCACCCTGATGAAGTAACAAAGTTTTTCAACAGTAAAAAATAAACGTTTTCCAACACCTTAGCCTCCACCTGATCCCACCATCATAATCGGCCTTTTTCAAGGCCACAAAAGCTTTTCATGTTAGGGAACAGAAGGAAATCCTTCTAATGTAGGAGGATTTTCTTCCAAGTGTTGGTGCAGGCGTCTGGGGGGGGCTCCTCCTGTCCCTCCTGGCCCTCCTGAGGTCGGGCGCAGCTGCACCCCAGACAGGTCTCGACTTGTCGGTTTTTTGTGTGAACACCTGCACCCTCCAGTCGAGGTATCAAATTACAACTAGTAGACTGGACGCGGCGGTTATTTGTGCGAACAGCTGCCTCGGTGCAGAGTACTTGAAGGGGGGTGTATCGATACACCCCCCTTTGCAGTATATGTTCAAAGCATTGCAATTATATTCTCCTCAAAATTCGCATTCACTGGTAGTTCAATTGTCCGTAGGCGCTGATGGGCTAGCTCTGTTGATTTAATTACTAGGGGGAGATTTTCGCTCCCCCTAACACATAATGGGTTAGGGGGAGATTTTCGCTCCCCCATACGTCAGGAATTGTTGAAGACTAGAACAAGAATGAGACCGTGACAAATGGTGTTCTGTTGATTTAATTACTAGGGGGAGATTTTCGCTCCCCCTAACACATAATGGGTTAGGGGGAGATTTTCGCTCCCCCATACGTCAGGAATTGTTGAAGCCTAAAACAAGAATGATACCGTGGGTGTTTGACAACTGGTGATTTATTGCTCGGAATTCGACACAGGTGGTCTATAATTATGGGTTCCTAGAAGGGTCAGCCGTCTTCCCGTCGAGGTATCAAATTACAGCATCCGCATTCCCAGACAGGTCTCGACTTGTCGGTTTTTTGTGTGAACACCTGCACCCTCCAGTCGAGGTATCAAATTACAACATCCGCATTCCCAGACAGTAGACTGGACGCGACGCTTATTTGTGTGAACGTCTGCCTCGGTGCAGAGTACTTGAAGGGGGGTGTATCAATACACCCCCCTTTGCAGTATATGTTCAAAGCATTGCAATTATATTCTCCTCAAAATTTGCATTCACTGGTAGTTCAATTGACCGCAAGCGCTGATGGGCTAGCTCTGTTGGTTGTAGCGTTACCCTGATCAACTCTTGTATTAATTATCCAAAGTATGTCATGTGGGTACTGAGAATACTCGGCTTGACGAGGAGATTCCAAAAATTCAAAAAAAAGGTCAAAAGTGTGGTGCGGGCCCCTTTTTTGTAAACATCATCCAAAGTGTACGATGTGGGTACTCAAATGACTCGGATCGACTAGACAAACAAGAATCTGCAATCAGAATTCAAATCCGACTTATGGTAACCGATATAGCCCGCCCCCCCTACATCGTCCAAATGTACATTGTGGGTATGCAAATTTCTCGGCTTGACTAGACGAACAAGAATCTGCAATCAGAATTCAAATCCGACTTAAGGTAACCGAGATAGCCCCCCCTACATCGTCCAAATGTACTTTGTGGGTACTCAAATTTCTCGGCTCGACTAGACGAACAAGAATCTGCAATCAGAATTCAAATCCGACTTAAGGTAACCGAGATAGCCCCCCCCTACATCGTCCAAATGTACTTTGTGGGTATGCAAATTTCTCGGCTCGACTAGACGAACTAGAATCTGCAATCAGAATTCAAATCCGACTTATGGTAACCGAGATAGCCCCCCCCCTACATCGTCCAAATGTACGTTGTGGGTACTCAAATTTCTCGGCTCGACTAGACGAACAAGAATCTGCAATCAGAAATCTGATCCGAGGTTAGGTTAGGTTAGGATGGGTTAGGTTAGGTTAGGTTAGGTTAGGTTAGGTTAGGTTAGGTTTGGTTAGGTTAGGTTAGGTTAGGTTAGGTTAGGTTAGGTTAGGTTAGGTTAGGTTAGGTTAGGTTAGGTTAGGTTAGGTTACGTTAGGTTACGTTAGGTTACGTTAGGTTACGTTACGTTAGGTTAGGTTAGGTTACGTTAGGTTAGGTTAGGTTACGTTAGGTTAGGTTAGGTTACGTTAGGTTAGGTTAAGTTAGGTTAGGTTACGTTAGCTTAGGTTAGGTTAGGTTAATATTCGCAAAAAAAAAAATTCGCAAAAAAAAATTCGCAAAAAAAATTCGCAAAAAAAAATTCGCAAAGTGTCACAGACGTGACCTCGCGGGGGGGGGGCTCGGGGGGGGGGGGCGTCCCTCCTGTCCCTCCTGCCCTCGGAGTGTCCAATATACCCTACTCATGTTGCATTACTTTTTGATTTACTAAATTATTACACCACCTTATTGTTTTACAATCCTCCTACATAGTTAATGATATCCAGGCCTACTGCTTTTGCAAGAAACAGTGATAGATGTTTGATTTGTTAACAGATAAATCTGCTAAACTAGTTTAACCTAAATAAAATGAATAATGTTAGTAAAATGAATTCATATGCAACTACAAATTAATCTTTACTACATAACCCCAGCCCCCTACCACCCTACCTGCATCCCCTAAACCCCACAAGTACATGGCCGACCTTTACAACGGAAACTAAAATGGTCCCCACCGTTTTTACCCCGCTCGGTGTTTTCGCGCTCAATCTGTCCGATCCGATGTCTTGTTCGGGGTCTTGATCGGGATGAAGTTCGAAGTGAATTTGTGCCCTACTCCCTGCTCGGTCCGATGTCTTGTTCGATGTCTGGCTCGGGCAAAAGTCTGATAGTGTGTGGCCGCCTTAAGATCTGATATGGTCACATGTTTTATATTAATAGGGATTGGTTTGTTAGATGCAGTATTGGCCATAGATTTGATATTTTCAGGTTTTAGAGCTTGAAGCATTTTATAAAACATAAAAAATTGGATAATGTGAGTTTTGATAATAACTTACAAAAAAACATAATGTCATGCATTTATGATTATTGTGAGATTATGTATATTTTTAAAATATTTATTAGCTTAACTGTATTTTTAATTAATTACTATGTAATCTAGTAACAAAATGAAGTCAAATAATATTTTTAAACATAATTTACATCTTTACAAAATATGAGTTTTTACAACAATATAAATTAAATAAGAGTAACTGTACGTTTATCTACATTAAAGGTATTTTACTATAAATTGTTATACATTATTGTTTAGTAATCAGTGTTACATTAACTTTAGGCAGCATTCGCCTACTTAACATTTGTATTGCATATTCTTTTTCTCATAATATACGGTGGTATTCTATTGTTTGTATTTTGTGTGTACAAATGTAAGCAATAAAGACAAATTTGGTGAATAAAACAAGAGTATGATTCAAAAAATAAACATCGTAGACGGAACCTTTAACTATTTATTTCAAAACATCTTTCTAAACGGGATAAACGCTTGTAAAATAAATACTTATTTTATGTATGGTTAATTTTAATCAATTAATCATGTTAGTATGAGACGGTTAAATCCAACTATACAACGTTATTTGTCACTGTTATTTTTTCGTTTTTATTTATTTAAAAAGTTAAAAATATGTTGCTTTATTGGCTCAAATTTCGTTTCACGGAACTGTTCAGTGATGAGTACAATGTCACAGAAAAAAAATCGTAGTACTAATGTTAGATGTTAAATTGACTGTTTTATAAACATGAGATTGAAATGTCTAACCCACATACGATTTTAAAATTCGATGTTACTAAAATGAAGTCGAAATGATGGATATTTGAGATCAAAATGACTAATTGGTAAGATTAAAAGAGACCGATTTTTTTTAATTAATCTGTTAGAGAGGCTGAAATAACTGTTTATATCAACACTCCGTATTTCTTAAATGAGATTGATTTAATGGTTTCGCGTACAAAGAAAAGAGTTTGAAATTATATTGTTTTTTTCTAAATAATGTGCGAGAGATTGATTTAATTATTTGTATCACATTTCTTGAAAATGAAAATTCCAAATAGAGTTTGAATTGCGTCTAAATGAAATTCATTTGACTATCTCACAAATAAAATATAGAGACTGAATTAATAAACTTCATGTGGTAAGTTCTAACAGGAAAGTATACGAGATCGAATTGGTTATCCTACGTCTATATATATATATATATATATATATATATATATATATACATATATATAAATTTGAACGAAAGTAGGGGGCAAAGACCGATTCAAAACCAGCAAAGGCGTGCGAGGAGGAATGAGGAATCACCCCCCCCCCCCCGGTGACGTCAGACCCCCCCGTGACGTCAGCCCCCCCCCCGGTGACGTCAGCCCCCCCCGGTGACGTCAGCCCCCCCCCGGTGACGTCAGCCCCCCCCCGGTGACGTCAGGCCCCCCCCGGTGACGTCAGCCCCCCCCGGTGACGTCAGGCCCCCCCCCGGGGTGACGTCAGCCCCCCCCCGGCCGCCAATGGCACTTTTCGTGATGACCTTGAACATGAGGAAAAAACTTTCGAAAATTAATAACTAGCCTATTTATCCACCGATTCCCACGGGACTTTTTTCAGAGTGTAGGCCTATCCCCAAGGAAGCGAATGACGTAAGAACCCCATAGATCCACCATTAAACAAGGCCGCTATTAATTTAAAACCGCGTTTTCCTTATGGGATCTCAGCTGTTTACCAACCGATTTTGACGAAACCTCACCACATGTGGGGCCGTGACCTAAGAAAACAATCGCTTAAAGAAAATTGAAAATCCACTGTTAAACGGGCCCGCTATTAATTTTCAAACGCGTTTTCCTCATGGGATCTCGGCTGCTTGCCGACCGAATTTGATGTGACTTCGTTACACGTTGTATGCCGGCTTGACTAAAACCAGCACAGGCGTGAGAGGAGGAATGAGGAATCACCCCCCCCTGACTTACCCTCCGTTTACTACAACCCTCGCATATATCGGGGGATTAACCTCCCGAAGGAGCCAAACTATGGCGTTGCGGCATAAGACGTGTGACGGTATCACATTAAAGTCTCCCAGGTCAGCCCTGAGTTGCCGACACTTGTGTGGGGCCAACGGTCTTTCTAGCCAAAATTCAACATGTAATTTTCCGAGGAAGCATCTCGTATAGTAATACACCGTTTGCAGAAATACCTCCGCGTCTATCGAATCCACCTCTGATATCGTGGAATGTATATGGAAAGGCATTGTCGCTGGATAGGACCCTACCGGCTCCGAAACCATTGTGAATAAATGAAACATGGTGCACCGCTTGCCAGTACCGTTAGAAGGAGACTGACGGGTAGGACCGAAGGTGTAAACAACTCGGAGGGCAACTCGGAGGAAACTGCCATGACGTCATCCTCCGCCTACGTGACCGCCACAGTCGGTTTACCCATTAGCGGTTCCAGTGGAAACTTCCACGACCGATTTCTCCTCCCGACCGGAGTGCTATTTATGAGCGCGTCTTCAGAGGTTTCACCAGTTTGTCTTTGGAGCTCTTACTGTGCGGACGAAGTAGTGCTGTCTCTGCGATACATCTACACAACTTGCTGTTCATTGTCTTTGGATTCCCGTAAAAGTTAACGTAAGTAACATGTAATTTACTTTTTCATCAGAAAGTTTACCAATGCTCTAAAATCTTATTAGCTAAAATTAATATTTAATGTTTTGCATATCTCGGTACACTGAGTCTTGTCCTTGTCTCTTTTCAGATGGAGATGAGTGAAACCGTAATGACCTTGGAACAGTTGTGTTTTCTAACGATTAAAGTTAACGAACCAAATTTAAAAAGCAAAATAGACTCGCTTCCACTCCTTTTTAAAAACGTTTTGAGTGAAATAAAATTTGGTTTCGCTTTTAAATCGAACTTTCAAGTGCCTAGTGGAATTACAGACGAGAGCGAAATCGCTATGTGTGAGCGTAACAAAGACAAAGACGTGTACCAGTGTTGGGAATGTCATACGAGCGATTCATGTCATCTATTTCTATCTAACATTATTAAAAGGGTTAGACTCGCCTCGTTCCCAGGGGTATCGCTACCAAAGTGTTTTTGCTGCGACAATTGTGCCTTTGTAGCGAACGGGGAATACAGATACCCGATGTTTTTGTAGATGGCTGGTCCCTGCATGTGTGTGGTCTGCGGCCGCGTGTTCGCAAACGCCGGAAACCTGACTCGCCACACGACAGCCGCTCACAGCGACCGCCATCTCAACTGCGACGTCTGCGGTAGACGCTTCGGGCGAAGCGATAACCTGCGACGCCACCTCGCCACAGTTCATCTTCTCACTCCTCACGACCAAGCGCCAGGTACGGTTTTTATGTTAAACAAGAATAGGTGGATTGCTAGCCTCTGTGTAATTCCTCACCCTTGTATTTACTGGACCTAGGTAAACTGGCGATTGTGATGAGGAAGAGGTCGTTAGTTCTCTATACAGTTCCTCACTCATCCTCACGATCAAGCGTCAGGCATGGTTTTTATGTTAAACAAGAAACCGCCAGTACTAATGACTTGTTTTCGAGAGAGTAAACGGCTTTAGTCGAGTAAACAGATTCAAGTAGTAAACAAGGGGCTGCCAGCCTCTGTGCGATTCCTCACTCTTGTATTACTGGGCCCGGGTAAACTGGCGCTCGAGATGAGGAAGAGGTCGCCAGGCCTCTGTACAATTCCTCACCCTTGTATTTACTGGGCTCAAACTGGTGATTGAGATGAGAAAGAGGTTGCCAGTTCCTCACCCTCGTGTTTATCGGGGTCACTAATAGGACTTGTTTTCCTGTTCGCAGGCCATCCGTGCCCGTTGTGCTCCGTCGTCCTGGCGGGTCCCGAGGATCTTCGCCACCATATGGAAGCGGTCCACGGTGCGAGCCCGTCTGCTTAAACTTCCTCCTCCTCCTCTGCAACGCCACCCTTCAGAGACCCACGGCCCGAGTGCGACGCGTGCGGGCGGCGATTCTCCCGCGGGGACCTGCTCCGGCGTCACGTGCAGCTGGTGCACGCCAACGAGGTCCGCTGTCCCGATTGCGGCGCCCTTTTCCACAGGGCCGCTTTTCTCCAGCGGCACATGGAGAGCGCCCACCGCGGCATGAGGTTTGCGTGCGCCTACTGTGACCGAGGCTTCACCCGGCGCTACAACCGGGACCGGCACGAGGCCCACAACTGCCCCGTCGTGAGGAACCTCGTTGTGGACGAGATGCCGCGCCTGCCCGTCCTGTCACCCGAGCCCCGACCCAGCCGCAAGCCCCAGCCCGGACCCAGCCGCGAGCCCCAGCCCGGACCCAGCCGCGAGCCCCAGCCCGGACCCAGCCGCGAGCCCCAGCCCAGACCAAGCACGGCACCCGACGGGATGGTGGGTGGCGGCGGACTACCCACGTTCCGCCCCATCCAACGGGCGTTCCGCGGTCGCCTCCTGACCTTCGGCCTGTCCCGGCCCATGGAGGACTTCTTGGCCGTGGAGGACGCGCTGGTGCTGCTGTTCGACAGCGTCCTGGAACTGCTGGCCGACGTCAGGACCCGATACCCGAACATCAAGGTGAACATGTTCCTAGAGTGCGAATTCGCCAACGTTCACGGAGCCACCTGTCTGCGGGCCTTCAAGACAAAGAACGTGCCTCTCACCGCCGCGTCCAACTTGGAGGACTTCCTATCGGCTTCCTTCCACAAGCTGGAGGAAGAGAAGGAGCAGTGCCTGCTAGTGGGCAGCGGGTCGAGCTATCTCCGAATACGCGACCTGGAGATCCGCGTCAACCTCTACACCCCGTTGGGAGAACGCGGAGCCCGGTTCGTCCAGCTTCCCAGGACCATCTGCGAGACGCGTGCCGTTATCAACGTACAAAACGTCGATGACATGTGCTTCGCGTATGCCGTCCTGGCCAAGTTCGTCATGCAACACCCGGAGAGGCCCGCATCGTACACACCGGACGTCATGGCACGCTACGACTGGGTCGGCCTACGCTTCCCCGTGGCCGTGAAGGACATTAAGGTCTTCGAGAGGAGGAACCCCATCAGCGTCAACGTGTACGGGATCGAGCGCGCCATGGTGGGGAGACGCCCCGACGGATCACCAAAGTTCCAGGACCGCGTGTTCCCGCTGAAGATCTGCAAGCGGGAGTTGGAGGATCACCGGGACCTGCTGTACGTGACCACCGGCGGGGACAGTCACTACGCCTACATCGCAAACATGAGTAGGCTAGTGCGACACCAGCTGACGTCTTACGGCCACGCCATCCACGTGTGTAAGCGATGCTTCGCCTACTTCGACAACCGGCCCAACAAGCTGCAACTGTCCGGTGCCGAGCGTCTGGAGGAGCACATGCGATACTGCACCGCCAAGGCTCCCCTTCGCCTGGACTTGTCGAAGAAGCAGCAGATCCGCTTCGCCCACCCCGAGTACACTAGGCGGGAGAGGTTCTGCATCTACGCGGACTTTGAGTGTGCTCTGCAGCCCGTCGCTGTTGACCCAGCGGAAGCGCCGCCCGGCACGAGGCCCCTGCAACTGCACGTCCCGTACGCCTTCGCCTACCAGATCGTGGACTCGCTCGGCCTGGAGGAGTTTGAGCCCCGCGTCTACTTCGGGGCTGACGCGTCCAAGGTCTTCATGGAGAGGTTGAAGATGGACGTGCTGGCGCTGTGGGAGTTCCTATTCAGCATGAGAGCTCTGCACCCTTCTCTGACCCGGCAGGAGATGGACGAGTACCTGGCGGCGACTCACTGCTACCTCTGCGGGAAGGAGTTCACGGACCAGGATGTCAAGGTGCGGGACCACAATCACGCCCCGCCCTACGAGTTCCGAGGAGCCGCTCATCGCTCGTGCAACCTCAGGTACCGGGAGCAGCGACACATCAACTGCTACTTCCACAACCTGTCCAACTACGACGCCCACTTCGTAGTGCGCGAGCTAGCCATCGACCCCGGCGACGTGGACGTGTTGGCCCACACGGAGGAGCGGTACATCGCTTTTACCAAGCGATTCCACTTTGGTCAGCCCGGGGACAATCAACGACAGAGCAGTTTCGCGGTGCGCTTCCTGGACACCTACAGGTTCCTGTCCATGAGCCTGGCCAACCTGGCGGCGGGACTTCCCACGGACAGGATGCGCGAGACGAGGAAGCGCTTCCCCGACGACCGGCTGTTCGACCTGGTGCGTAGGAAGGGCGTGTTCCCCTACGACTTCGTTACGTCCTACGACACGTTGTACAGGACCAGGGAGTTGCCGCCCAAGGAGGCGTTCAGGAACTCCATGACCCTGGAGGACATCAAGGACGAGGAGTACGAGCACGCCCTCAACGTGTGGCGAGCCTTTGAGTGTCACAACCTCAAGGACTATGCCGACAAGTACCTGCGGTGCGACATCGCCCTGCTCACCGATGTCTTTGAGCAGTTCCGCGACACCTCGCTGGCAGAGTACGGGCTGGACCCCGCCCACTATTACACCCTACCGTCCTACGCCTGGGACGTAATGCTCAAGACCTGCGGTGTGGAGCTGGACACGCTGCAGGACTTTGACATGTACCTGTTCGTGGAGCAGGGGATCCGGGGAGGCATCTCTCAGGCCATCACCCGCTACGCCAAGGCCAACCACGACAGGTGCCCGGACGAGCCCACGCGCTTCCTCCTGTACCTGGACGCAAACAACCTGTACGGCTGGGCCATGTCCCAGTGCCTGCCGACCGGAGACTTCGAGTGGCTCAGCCGTGAGGAAATACAGGCGTTGGACATTGCGGCGCTGGACGCAGAGGCTGATCGAGGCTACATCTTGGAGGTGGATCTCCACTACCCCGCGCGCCTACACGACCTGCACAAGGACCTTCCCTACTGCTGCGAGACGAAGCGCCCGCCGATAGGGAAGTTCCCCAAACTGTTGACGACCCTGGACGACAAGATGCACTACATCTGTCACTACAGGGTCTTGCAGCAGGCGCTGCAAAACGGATTGGAGCTGGTCGCGGTGCATCGGGCGATCTCCTTTCGCCAGTCGCGGTGGTTGGAACCGTACATCCTGATGAACACGGAGCTGCGGAAGAGGGCCAGGACGAAGTTCGAACAGGACTTCTTCAAGCTCATGAACAACGCAGTCTTCGGCAAGACCATCGAGAATGTACGGAAGCGCCTCAACGTGAAGCTGGTGTGCACCCCGGAGAGGTTTTCCAAGTACGTCGCCAGATCCAACTTCCTGGACCGGACGTACTACACGGAGGACGTGGCCCTGGTGCATCTGTCCAAGGTCAACATCGTGTTGGACAAGCCCGTCTACGTAGGCATGACAGTCCTGGAGCTGAGCAAGTGGCTCATGTACGAGTTCCTGCGCAAGATGAAGGAGCGCTACGGTGACCGCCTCACCGTAGACTACATGGACACGGACAGCTTCGTCTTTGACATCGTGTCCCAGGACGTCTACGCAGAGATGAAGGAACACCTGGACGACTTCGACACCAGCGGCTATCCGAGGTCCCACCCCTGCTACAGCCCCGTCAACGCCAAGGTCATTGGAAAGTTTAAGGACGAGTGCAACGGCCTGTCCTTATTCGAGTACCTCGGCCTGCGGTCCAAATTATACTTTATGGACATTGAGGACGCGGCGACAGGCGGCAGCAAGGCTCTCAAGCGGGCCAAGGGGGTGACAAAGGGCGTTGTCAAGAATGTCCTCACCCCCGACGACTACAGAGAGTGCCTGTTTGACGGGGTCCAAAAGCGCACCACCAACGTCCGCTTCCAGTCTCACTTGCACCGGGTCTACACCGTGGAAGTGGACAAGCTGAGCCTCAGCCCGACCGACGACAAGCGGTGTGTCCTCCCCGACGGCATCCACACTCTGCCGTGGGGACACAAGGACGTCCCGCCGCTACCGCCAGCCAGGAGAGGAGGAGATCGACCTCAGCGGATGGAGGTGGACGGTGAGGAGGAGGAGGGACAGCGCCAGGACGAAGACGAGGAAGAAGAGGAATTCCCCGTCTAGTTGTATATATTAGTTATAAGAGAAAAAATTGTAAATAGTATTTGTAAGAAAATATAATAGCTTTATGTACAGCATGAACCCGAGTTGTTTATTTCCTCCCTTTGCTCACTCAAAAGTCACAAGCCGTTAGGCTCGGAAAGGCATTATGGGCCGTTTGGCCCGAGCCGTGCAGCTTAAAAAGCCCCCGCCAACCGGGAGCGATTGGCGGCGCGTGTCGGGGACGGCCCTGAAGGAGTTGCCCAGGAAGGAGTTGCTAAGTGGTTTGCTGACGCTCAAGGTTGCACCCTCGAATTACTCAGCGGTTTGCTGATGTCCGAGGGGTCTCGTGACGCGCCCTCTTTGGCGACCTTCACTGCCGCTTGGCGGGGGCTCAGCCAGTGACACGCGCCGCTGGTATATAAACCTGAGGTCCAGCCCCGCTGCCTCAGTTTTGCTAATTTTTTTAAATTTAGTAAGGAGAAAGGAGAAATGAAAACACAAGCTTTATCATTATGAGGCATGTATTGTACAGTAACAAGGTTACATACACATACTACAAAAACCTTACAAATTAGTTTTAAGCGAATATGGAGTGGAAGAGTCTGCGGACGAGAGCGTCGTTGGCGGCGGGAGCGGCAGGGTCGAAGAGCTGGACGTAGTCGCTGAGTGACGTGCGGAGAACAGCCCGGCAGTACAGGTAAGTGAGGCAGTAGTAGCCGCAAACAGAAGTATCGTAGCCCTGGAGCCGATACCTGTTGTAGACATAGTGGCGGTGATGAGGATTGCGCCTCAGGAACATTTGAAAGTCGGCCTGGTATGGCGGCCTTCCGTAGCTGTCCAGGTACTCGAGTCTGTCCTCTTCCGAGCAGTAAAACGCCACCCAGTGTTCGCCTCCCTCGGTGTGTGCTACCGTGTTGGACACGATGGCGGTGAGAGGCTTGACCGGCACGTCCGGTAGTTGGTCAGAGGCGTAGACCGCAACGTTCCTCAGTCCGGGGATCTTCGCCAGGCATTCTCTGATCTGGACGGTATTCATCGTGGGCAGAAGCAGCACAGGCAGCTCGAGGTGGACGAGTCCAGTGTGTCGTTAGCCACGAGCCAGTCCCGCAATACTATGCAGTTATGAAGGGCGCAACGGTTGTGGGAGCTCTTATGGTGGCGACAGCGCAGGGTCCGGTAGGTGGGTGGACCGTTGAGCGACCCACAGCCCAGATCCTCCATGTCCTGAGCGGTGGTGGCGGCGGGCTCGGTTATGAGGTGGCGTTGTACAAAGTCCCTCTTCTGCGATCCTTTGACGTAGACCAGGGGACGGTGGATGAGGCAGGAGCGCAGCTTGTCCAGCAGGGCGACGTACGCGATGTCCCCCTGGTCCCACTCCAAGCCGTGGCAGTGGCGAGTGACCCAGACGCTCTCGCGCTGTTTCTCGGAAGTCAGGAGGTCCTTACTGAAGGGCGGGCGGGCGATGTGATGTAGGAGCAGCGTGCCGGTAGTCACGTCCACCACGCAAACCTCTTTCAGTAGAAAGTCATTATCACTGTCTTTAAAACACTGCATATCCATCACCACGCTTCCGTGATGACAGCGCGCTGGCGGCGGCTCGTTGTAGATCGGTGGCGGCACGTCCATCCCGTACGGCTGACTGAACTCGACTGAGCGCTGGCGGGAGCGCGCCTAGCGGGTTAACCTTGGGTGCGCGCGCCGCCATCACCTAACGGTCCGCGCACGGTGACCTTGAGCGCGCGGCAACTCGTTTACCCGCCAAAACCTAACGGTCCGCGCGCGGTGAATTTGAGCTCGCGGCAACTCGTTTACCCGCCAAAGTCGACTGTGACGTTGCGATGACGGTCCACCTCCACGACGTTGTCCAACTCGGCGTACACTATGCAGTTGAACGCCTCCGCCAAGGCTTCGGAGAACCCAATCTCTATGCGCAGGTTACCGTTGCGCACCAGGTTCCAGTGGCTGGATTGAGAGGCCGCCATATCGGGTGTCAGATCAAACGCCATCAGGCAGTATCCGTAGGGGTATTCGTTGCGACTGACTTCGTTACCACAGTCTGAGAAATTGATGCCGGTGCCAGTGTACAGCGTGTGGTAGGCGAGCACGCACAACTCCTGACCGAACGTCTAATCCGGTTGAAGCGGCTTACATGGCACTTGCTCACCATCTATGTACAGCGCGAAGAAGTTCACGTGGCTGTGGGTGAAGTTGAACGGGTTCTTCTTGTAGTCCCCGTTGAACGCCTGATTGCTGACCAGGCCAACTATAACGCGTTTCGGCAGTTGTCCCAGAAACACACTGTCCAGAGTCTTGCTGCTGATACCGGAGGGTAGCGTGAAGGATTTGACTTCCACGCGCGTAATGGGATATTTGGCTGTACCCGACTCCAGCGTCCTGCTGTGAGCCAACAGCACGCTCGGGTTGATCTTACAGCGGCGCATGAACAGGTTGACTTCGGCGATGTCCACTTTGTAGTCTGTCACGGTTTTGGACATGATGGAGAATGAGTTCTTTGACCTGATCAGGCGAAAGCGCATCTCCACGCCGTTTAACATGAACTTCTCCTGGTTGCACAGGTCGACGTGCAGATGTCCGACCATGTCCGCGTACCGGCTGCCCTTGACAAACTCCCTCCGGTTCTTGAGCCCGGCATTATCCTCCTCAGTATTGTCCATGTACCCAGCATAGTCCTCGTAGAACAACTCCGCGGTGAGGTGCGATGTCTTGGCATCACCGCCATAGGACAACAGGTTCTCCAGGTAGGCGCGATAGGCGTACGTGTTGTTCTGAGGAGACACCAGTTTGTTGTTCAGGTACAGGTCCACTTGACTGAACAGCGAGTGCAGCCAGTTGTTAATCGGACCCACCTCTTTTATCGCTTGATCACCCGTTACAGCGCCTCCGTTAGCCGTTCTAATGGTAGCCTTCACATGCAGTAGCGTCTGTGACAGATCCGTGTACTCGTCCCCGTGACCCGGAACTATGAACTCAACGGGTGAGTCGTCTGTCAGGGAGGAGATGGGCTTGTACTGCACCCATTTACCGCTCTCTATACTGGTCTGCGTGGGCGGTAGCGAGAACAGGTCCAACTCGGTCTTGACACACTCGCACGACTTCTGATGTAGAAACGCCATTATCCAAAAATGTCCTTCACGGTACTCTCACTCTTCTTGCTTCTCCTCTTCTTAGCGACACGTTTTGCGGGCTTCCTCTTGGGGGCAGCGCTCTTCTTCCTCGCTCCGAGGAGTTTCGCTAGAGACTGAGGAGTAACCTGCTGTACACGCCTCTTCTAATAGGCACCACCACCGCTCAGCACGCGATCCAGTTTTTCATCGGCCCTACGTTTCAGCGACCCGGTAAACTGTCTGAGCCGGGTGTTGGCTGCGACTCGGGGGTCGGCTGTGCCCGCTGCCACGTCGCCCAAGAAGCCCACACCGGACCTCAGCGCCTCCTTGCCCAGCGTCGATGCGCCGTATCTGATCAAAGGGACCACTGTACGCATCAGCCCGCCTAGGAAACTGCCGATGCCGTGTCCGCGTTGGAAAGCGGCTCCTCTGAATACGGAGGATACGCCATGGCCCGCCTGCTGGTGGCGGTAATACGCCAGATAGGGATCGCTCGGATTCATTGCCGCTGCCTCTCTTTCCTGAAATGAAGCTTCATGCACGTAGTCCCGAAGTGGAATGGCAAGTGTCGCCCTTGGTTGTCCCTTAAATCGATTTCCACGCTCTCGAATGAGGTTTTAATCACCGGCACGTAGTGCGGGTCTATTATATACACTGTCGTGTTGGCACCGTACGTGTAATTCCTGATGTCGATGTTGAGGATCTTCAGTAGTGGCGCCACAGCGTCGCCCACCAGTTGGGGTTCCACCAGGTCGCAATACACGTACATGTGTGATGGCAGACCGGCGAAGAGGTTAGCCGGCCTCACGGACCTGTGACGCTTGACGATATCCGTATCCACCTCGTAGCCAAACTGTAGCGCCAAACTGGGGCTCAGTTTGAGGCTCTGAACGGCTGAAGACGTCGACATCAATTCCACCCTGGAGGACCTCTCGTCATACGAGAAGGCGCACAGGTTACTCTTCATTTGAGGGTGGTTGTTGATTGCGTGCACGAGTTCCTCGGTACTACTGTAATTGCCCGGCTCCACTTTGATTAACAACTTGTCCACCACGGCCAACCCGCCTTTCGAGTCCCTCATTCCCAGCACTAGTTTGATGTAGGTTCCCTCACCGACGGTCAGAAAAGAGAAGGGGTAGTGCGCCTCCGCCAGAGCGACCTCCCACTCGCCGTCTGACAGATCAACGGTCGAGGGTAGATGGGTCGTGTAGTTTGTCACCATGTTGTTGGGATAGTACTTCATTGAACTGTTACTGGGCAACGTCAGGTAAAACTGGTCGTGCCTCGTCATCGCAGCTGTTGCACGTCCGCTGCGGGTACCCACGAGTTGAAGTCCTCTCCGTAACCGGCCCACTTGACTAGGTAGCGCTTACTGGAGCCTCGCCTCTCGGTGTCCAGTATTTTATCTATTTGATACAGGCGGTCCGGGGCGATCGTCACCTTTTGCATCTCGTGCTCGTAGAAGCGCCCTTCCAGCGGCGTCCCGTTCAGGTCGCGCAACACGTACAATGGCAGAGGATGCGACCCGTATACGTGGTCCACCACGAACAGCTCCTTACTCCAATTGGTCTCGTAACCTTTGGCGAACGTACCCTTCTCCTTGGCTATGCGCACCGTGTCGCCCGGCTCGAACCTGGGCTTGTGTCGCCGGATCGCCTTTCCATACATGTGACGCCAAACCTTGTACACCGTTTTTCCATCGCCGCTGTCCGCGTCCACGGGTCGTAGGCCACCACCCAGGCTCCTGTGCGGACTGCGGTTGTAGGCGTCCACAAGCCTGTCCAACACGTCCACGTAGCGATACGTGTTCTTGTAGGTCAGGTAGCGCCACATGCGGGTCTTGAGCGTGCGGTTGACTCGCTCCACCACCGCCGCCTTCACGTCGGGGTTCTGCGTGGTGAAGTAGTTGACACCGTGACTCTTGAACACTCGCTTGGTCGCGGCCCCGGTGAACTCCGTCCCCTTGTCGGTCTGTAGGCAGCGAGGAGTCGCCTCAGCGAATATTCCCTCGAACGCAGCAGCCACCTCAGGCCCGCTTTTCCTCTTCAGTGGTACCGCGAACAGCCGCTTACTGAATACGTCTATCACAGTCAGCAGGTAGTTGACTCCGTCGTTGTACCGGCTCAGGCCGCGCATGTCGTTCAGGTCCGCCTGCCACAGCTCCCGGGGCCCGAACACGGCGTAGCGGTTGCGGGGAAACCGCTTGCGCGCAGGCTTGTGCAGCGTGTAGGTGTCCTGGGCGCGCAGCCAGTCGGCTACCCGACGTTTCGGTAGGCGCGCGGCTCTGGCCAGGGCGGCCACCCCGCCGAGGGAACCGGGCTGGCTCGGGTCGTAGTACAACTTCTCCATTACGGTGTGAACGGCTCCCAGTTGTTCAATGACGATTCCCGGTCGGGTTCCTCGGTTATTATCCTTCTCCTGGCCGCTGGGGGCCGCGGTCTCAAGCGGTCCAGTATCGGCGTCAACCTCGGTAGAAGGGGTGTCGACGAGGCTGTCGTCGTGTCTCCCCAGGGGCTCGATGCCGAGTCCAGTCCCACGCCTAAGTAACGCAACGCCGTGGGATTGCTCACGTATTCTTTGGGTACGTTCATGTCCTTCAAGGCGGCCATCACTTGATGCCAGCCGGTAGGCAATCGGTCCGCCCTTCGCGCTCTCACTATGCTGTGCGCGATGTCCACTATATTGGAATCGGGGATCTTCACCTTGTCCACGTACACCGCCCCACTGGCGTCCCAGGCGATGGGGCTGCCTTGCCGGGTCATGAATCGCAACAAGTTGCGCGCCACCGACCTGTAGATTTTTGAGAACGATTCCACAATGTCCTCCTCCGCCGAGGCGCTAGACTCGTGCTTCATCTGACTCGGACCTCCCGCCGCTTCCTCCTCCTCCCTCTGCTCACCCTCGATGATTGACAGACCTATGGGTTGACGTTTAGCCGCGGAAAAGTGCAGGAACCGCTGTAACACCTGCTGATATTGTTTCCATTTCTCCGTATCGTCCAGCCGCTTGTCGCTCAATATGCGATGCATCTCAGCGTCCAGGCTGGCTGGCTTATTGGCGCTACCTGCTCCTCCTCTTGGTCCTGGTCCCGGCCCTGGTCCCGGTCCTTCTCGCAATCTCTCGATGAGCTCCTGCGGTACAACCACCATTTTCCTAGCGTACTCCATGTCCGATTAGCTTCTGCGCTAGAACGGGCAAAACAGCGTTCAACAGTAGAGGTAGGAGGATCCCTCCGCCCCGTTGAACGAGGTAGTTTCGCTTCTTGGCCCAGCCCTCGCCGAGTTTCACCAGCCGTCTGAGCGCCTGTTTGTGTTTGCTCAATTTGCGTTTGAGACAGGGGGAAAGCGGTACGTTTCCGCGTAGCACGTTATACGCGCACTCGCACAATGACTTGATGCGACTCTTGTCACACACTTTTAACAGGGCCTTGCGTTCTTTGGGCGTAGCGTGTATTAGGGCCCTCAGCAGCGCCGCGTCCTTCTTCACACGGTGTGACATGATGACTGACGCTGGCGCGCGCTCGGCCTATTTATCACTTCTTCTTGGGCAGGTACACGTAGTTCACCGGATCGTCTGGGAAAATGGTTGAACGTACGCGCATCTCTTCAGGCGTGGACTGTTTCAAGTCTATGAGCAGGTAGGCGTGCGGATCACGCGTGGCGTCCGCGTAAGCCTCCTCCACGAATTTGGGGTTTTCCGGCTATACTTGGCGAGCCAAGTGTTTGATCTGAGCGCGATCCCTGGGATTCTTGAAGCACACTATGTAGTGAGCGTTCAGCGATATGTCGCGCTGGCCCCTGCCCTGGTGAAACAGGTTTTGCGTGATGAAGAACACGCTCATGTTGCGGTGGTGCGAGCCCTTGGTGAACAGGTCCGCCACGCCGGAGCCAGCCTCACGCATCATGTCATCGACGATAACCAAGGCGGGCTCGCTACCGTCATAGTCGTCCAGGTCTGGCAAGCCGGCTACGTAGCGCACGGCAGAGTCCGCACGGCTCTTGCCACCGCCACCACCGCTGCCATAGTGCCAAGTGATGCGGGCGAACCGCGTATCGCACATGCGGTCGGCGTGCTCTATGAAGCGAGCCACGAAGTGCGACTTGCCGCTGCCTGAGGGCCCGGCCACGATGGCGGTGAACGGGTGTTTCCACCTCAAGTCCATGGCGTCTACTGACTGCCATGCACCGCCACCTCGGCTCTTGTAACTAAAGGTTCTTTTTCTTGCTTCTTTTTATTTATTTTTATTTTTTTATATTGAAGGAAATAAGGGAATAGGAAATACCATTTATTTATACAAATTCCAGGAAAGGAAGTTTGCTGCCAGGAGGGCCGCTCCTCTTTACAAGGCTCGTCCTCGGCCCCACGCCAACGTTGTACTGGGAGATGGCGTTGTCGTCCAGGACCGTGAGGTACCGCCGGGGCATGTAAATCCGGATCGGGTCATCGCCGACGAGACCCTCCAAGGTGGCCATCACTGCCTCGCCGTACGGTGTGTCCACCCGCTCGAATGAGCGGATCGGGTACACCGCGTTGTCCCGCAGATCTGCGATGCGAGTGTAACCCGCGGCCTTGCAGCTGTTGAGGGCTGTCCTGAGGTCCATCTTCTGGTCCGTGTTGAGCATGGCGCAGCGGCTGGATGCAGAATGACTGGCTCTCGCCACCGAGTCACCTTTTATTAGCGGTGTCTACGTGCCGACTCGCGCGTATCAACAACATGATGACATAGTTAATCGCTCAATTTCAGGAAGGGTGATGTAATGGAAAGCTTTACTGCGTAAACAAGTGGATTGTTCTAGAAGCATCTCGGTTATTAACTGCTTAGTGGAAGTTTCCACGCTCAATTCCAGGAAGGATGACGTAATGGAAAGCTTTACTGCGTAAACAAGTGGATTGTTCTAGAAGCATCTCGGTTATTAACTGCTTAGTGGAATTTTCCACGCTCTCTCGTTTACTGGGTAGCGCGCTTGGAGTGTGCGCTCCTCTTGGTTTTCCCTGAGATGACGCAATCGGTCTTTCGCCAGGTGGGTAGAGGAGTAGCGGTCCTAGTGATCCCGTCGTATCTTGTCTCTCCCGTCTCGCTATTTGCCAACCATAGGTTTTGTAATCTGGATAGCAGGTCCTCTAGACATATGCAGATTTCATCGTTTCGCTCCTCGTCCAAGTACAAGCCGCAACTGAACGTGGGGCGACCTCCTTTGAACACATTCATCTTCAACAGTACATTACCGCTGTTGGTAGGATTCTTCACTGTGTACTGATATCCGCCAGCGGACCAGCACAGTGTCGGGGAATCGATAGGCACTTCCTTCCTCTTTACAATCCACCCATCGAGCTTTTTCTTCTTTGACGCACATCCCTGCTGAACTGGCGGTGCGTTGGCGTTCTCATCGTTCATTGCGTTCAGCTCCTCTAGGAAGGAGCGGATCGTTTGGTCCACTTCGGCTGCACTGACTCCGTTTCCGTTCATGGTGACGTCTCGAACAACACTGAGGTCGCGCGCGCGGCTCTGCCTCGGTTTTATACCCAGGTTGCACGCTTCAGCGAACCTTCTAGAAGCTTCCAGAAACGTGAGAGGTGGTCCTTCGCTAACGGGGAGCACTCCAGTCAGGAGGCCTCATGCAACACACTTGTCGGAACCTTCTAGAACGGAGGAGTGTGGGAGTGATGAGGGGTCTGGAAGGCCGCTGATGAGTAAACAACCCCGGGCAGTCACGTAGGCCCTAGCACGCGCCTCGACACGTGACTCCACGGAGCCGCTCGCAGTTTGGCTTAGTCAAGCCGGCATACAACGTGTAACGAAGTCACATCAAATTCAGTCGGCAAACAGCCGAGATCCCATGAGGAAAACGCGTTTGAAAATTAATAGCGAGCCCGTTTAACGGTGGATTTTCAATATTCTTTAAGCGATGGTTTAATTAGGCCGCTGCCCAACATGTGGTGAAGTTTCATCAAAACCGGTCGGCAAACAGCCGAGATCCTATAAGGAAAACACGTTTAAAAATTAATAGCGGGCCCGTTTAACAGTGGATTTTCAATTTTCTTTAAGCGATGGTTTTCTTAGGTCACGGCCCGACATGTGGTGAGGTTTCGTCAAAATCGGTTGGTAAACAGCTGAGATCCCATAAGGAAAACGCGGTTTTAAATTAATAGCGGCCTTGTTTAATGGTGGATCTATGGGGTTCTTACGTCATTCGCTTCCTTGGGGATAGGCCTACACTCTGGAAAAAGTCCCGTGGGAATCGGTGGATAAATAGGCTAGTTATTAATTTTCGAAAGTTTTTTCCTCATGTTCAAGGTCATCACGAAAAGTGCCATTGGCGGCCGGGGGGGGGGCCTGACGTCACGGGGGGGGGCTGACGTCACCGGGGGGGGCTGACGTCACCGGGGGGGGGGCTGACGTCACGGGGGGGGCGCTCACGTCACCGGGGGGGGGGCTGACGTCACCGGGGGGGGGGGCTGACGTCACGGGGGGGGGGGGTGATTCCTCATTCCTCCTCGCACGCCTTTGCTGGTTTTGAATCGGTCTTTGCCCCCTACTAACGAATAGTGTTTTGGACATCTGGGGACATCAAAACAAAAAGTTATCATGGTCTCGGGCTTAAGTCTTACCATGAGACCTACGGTAATAGCTTCTTCCCTATAGGGGAAATTCGCTAAAATGAGTAGCGCTAGTAGATTTTATGAAGCTGAAACGTTCGAAGATTTTATAGGAGTTTAAGAGTTTATAGGTACTTTAAATTATGGATATGGAAAGTTAATATAACTCATAATAACTGAGCCTTTCAAGTCCTTAGCTATAATTAAGCCTATTACTTGGGCAAGGAATGGGTTTTATTTCATACTAGTTTAATTTAGGAACAATTTTTCTCTTATCACAAGTAATTAGAGAGACCGATTAATTATCTTAACCCTACCTCGGGGTCTTTGTATTTATGATTGCAACCAATTTGTAAATTGAAAGGCATCTTATCTGTTTAAGACCTTGTATACATTACTTAATTAACTTAGCATTACAAAGTTTATTTAAATTGGGTATATCTTTTGCCATATTAAGTGGATGTAAGGTATTTCAATTTCAAATTGTCCAATGGCCGAACTTATACTTCAACAGGCCCTAGTCGAGTCAGCTTAGAACCATAGATTAAACATACTTGTGGTATTCTTAATCTATGTTAGAACAGTGGTTTCCATTTCCAAGTTTAACTTCTCGGCAGTTGGCAATCTCAAATCATCCAGTAGAATGAACGAACAATCGGTTGATGAAACGTTGCGGTATTGTCTGTTCGATATCGACCAAACAACCTCTAAATTTTGTAGGCGAAAAAGTGCTCACCGTCCCATACTCCCATCAGTAATGCCATCCCATGATCCCATGTGTTCGTTCAGTGTTATTGTTCTTGTTAAAATGTGAATTTTGTGAATGTGAAGCTGTTTGAGGTTATGTCAGTTGTACAGTTCTAAAGTTTATTTTTCGTATTTTCATTATTATTTTGAAATAAATAAGCCGATTTAAGATGAAAGTTGATCAAAAAAGAAAGCATGGCAGTAAAGAAAAAGTTAAAGTTTTTTCCAAAAAGAAAAGTTTTGATTCTTTTGACAAAATTATTAAGAAACTTGAATCGACCAAGGTGAGTTACATTTACCATCAGGTTAACTTATTATATTAGTTTTAGTTTTTGGTGTTTTTACATTTGTAAGTAGTTTTACATTTTATTAACACTAATAGGCCTAATTGTTAGTAACATCCAATATCTAGTGGTAAATGCATTATCTTTGTCAGTTTATTAAATACCGTATCAAGTTTTTTATTAAGTTTGTCAATTTTATCATAATGATCAAGAAAATACTTCCATTTGTGTCAAAAACATTGCTTTTATGGAAATAAACATGAATTATTTTGTCCTACATTAATATGTATGTGGTATGTCTCCCAATAGGCTAGCGTGACAGCCCCAATCTTCATTGGTGACTACAGTTGAAGGGGAGGAATGGGAGACTTGCAATTAAAGAGCTACGGTTGTAAAAAAAGTGATAAGTTAATCTAACTTGCACAAATTAACATCTTAATTTCGTTTAATCAGCAAACAGTTGACTACTGGTCTTATAGGGATGCCATCTTTGTGCGTTTTTGGTTGCCCTAAAAAAGTTGGTGTTTTTGGATTAGGCATTTTAGCGAATTTCCCCTATAGGGAAGAAACTATGACCGTAGTCGGCATGGTAAGACCTAGGCCCGGGACCATGATAACTTTCGTTTTGAGGTCCCCAGACCCCAAAAACACCATTAGTTCAAAACTGTAGATATATATATATATATATATATATATATATATATATCTATATGTGTGTGTCCGTGAGCACGATAACTCTCGTAAAAATTATCCGATTTTTATGAAATTTGGTACACACGTGTAAAGCAACATTTATGACTTTAAATTCGAAAATCAGACATATCGATCTAGGCGAAGGGGTATTTTGGGGGAGTTTTGTACCCCGAAAATGGGTTTTTTGAGGTTTTTACATATAATGATCTTTGAAAAAGACAAATTTTTATTTTCACCGGATATTTTATTGATTAGTATTACATTTATAATTATTTTACCAATAAATAAATAATAACCTAGCAACTTTTGTAAAAAGACCTGTCAAGCGTACATATCACACCACCGCCAAACTATGAAGGAACTGGTTAAATACAAGACATTCTATACAAATTTAATGTAATTTTATAATTTGAAAAATACATAACAAAATCACAAAGTAATTGAATTTCAATTCTTTCCCTCAAACATTTTAAATTTATTAAACACTCCAAAAGACCATCAAAGTAGTAAATACCCAGTCATAGGTATTTATCTCGATCTTGTTCAGATGTTAAATGCTGTGAGCGCAGCGCCGCCTGGCGGACGATGCCGCAAACATGACGCGCGGTACAGGCAAGTCCAAGAGCGGCGGCGATGTGGCACCGTCTGAACCTGCTTCACTTCAATCTATTAATGAAAAACTTAATTCGATTCACCAATGTTATACTCTTCAAAACAGTTTTATGATAATTTTATAATCCTTACAGCACGGGAATTTCTCCCTTGATTATGAACATAATTGATTAAAACTTGGTACGTAGCTCCACCTGGTTGAGTTATATTGATAATTGCATAAAAAACACATTTCTTATATTTCTGGTTGCAGAAAACTTGTATACTCAGCTCTAATGTTATTCTTATGTAGAATAAATAAATTGCTGTGTATCACTTATTTATAAATGTATTTTTATGAATCTTGGTAAATGGCTTTTTTTGCTATCACTATATTTTTTTTTGTAGTAAGAAACATAGACATGCATTGAAAATTTGCTTAGTATGAAGGTTTGCTCTGACAAAGGTATTATTTTACTATTTTCAGATTCTCCTGGCCCTGTTCTTTCCGATGAAAATGAATTTGAGGATGGCTAGGTTTAGGCTACTTTCTTTTACAGTAGAATTTATACAAATTTTCAAAAAAAGGTCTGCAAATTCGCCAAATCTGCTTTGCCATATCCCACTTACACCATTGGCCACTGCTAGGGATAAACTAAAAAAAATATTGATTTAATAAATTAGTTATTAGCGTTAATGTATTTAGGCCTAACTTAAAGAGGAAATGCTGAGCGTGTATGCTAAGAATTTCAATAATTTATCGTGAAACCCCTTTTCATTATGCATATAAACTTCACTTGCAACTATTATGCAACCTCGGTTACTTGCATCAAACATTCTTTTACTACCATATATGAATTCCTAACACTATACCAGTTCTATTCTTCCATTTTCAATTTACAGATTGACATTTCTAAAGTGAAAACATTCAACGATTTACCTCTCTCACCAGCAACTAGGAAAGGGCTTTCGCAAAACGGCTATGAAATACCAACAGAAATACAGAAGGAGAGCTTGGTGTACAGCTTGCAGGGACTGGATATTTTAGGAGCAGCAAAAACCGGAAGTGGAAAAACTTTGGCGTTTCTCATACCAGTAAGTAGGCAAATTATTCTTGTTTTTAACTGATCAATACAATAGGCTGCAGTCTTAATGCTAAGTAGGCTATAGATCTGCAATAATAGCCTATGTAAAGAAATATCTCTTTTAAGGAAACCAATAGTGTGATGACATACAGTTTTGTATGTACTGTCCCTATATAATATGTATTAGGCATATACCTTAACTCAAAGCATCAGTTTCTAATAACTTACGTAGGTACCGTTATACAATGTTTAAATAATTATGCATTTTTGATAAACGGTAAACATAGACCTAATCTTTTAGTACCGGTAATTGAAAAATATTTTAGAACTTTATTACTCAAACTTAACTAACTTATTACTTAGTTAATTTTTCACTGAGTAGTTGGTATAGTGTTCGTTAATTTGGTTGTAAATACTAAAGTAAATAAACAAAATGTACAGGTTGGCTGGTTAGGTTGACTTTGTTACTTAGCACAATAAATGGACAAAAAAAGTCAAACCCACCAACTAACCACCTGTGTTTTTTTACTTATTTTACTTTTATACCTAATACCTACTACTTTACTTATACACCTAATTGATTGTAGCAAAACATTATTCTGGTTGCTGAAATTATTTATAACAATTCTAGCATTTTATTTGTCCACGCAGGCCAGCCTCATGCTGGTCAAATAGTCGATGTCTCAGTGTAAAATTTGCTCAGATATCTTGACTCTAATAAGGGAAATGTTTACTTGTATACCATCACAGAACCGTGCCCAAAAATGGCTTAAAGAAATTTATTAATATATATTACGTTCCTTTAGAAAATGTATATAAACGCTAATTCACGACGGAGGGCTTTCTAACGCATGTAATTCAAGATAAAAAATAAAGTAGATTTCAAGCAGATCTGTCAAATAATAAGCAAATGAGTAAAAGTAAAATCTATCTTTAATTTTTAACAGTTGAAATAATTTATTATTATATACCGGTATTTCAAGTCAAGGTTAGTTTTACAGCATATGGATAAGCATATATCCTAAGTTTATTTAAATGAATTGTGAATTAATTTTGATAGGAAGTGATTGCCATGTAATACATTCAATAAAGTCAATCCCAGAGTATTCAAATTGGTTAATTCTTTGTTGTGTTTTGATTCAGAAAAATTGGATGTGAACTTTTATAACAGTTTGATTATGAACTCTGTTTTAATTTGTTGTTTTACATTTTTAACCCTTTGAGTGCCACGCAACAATATATCGTTGTGCATGGAACATCCGAAAAATACTTCACAATGATATATCGTCCTCGGTGGTCTTACCGAAAAATACATTGCAACGATATATCGTTGTTATAGAACATTTTTCTTACGTCATTACTTTTTATTATTTCTTTCAGGTCATTTCCAGGATATTTTCTAGCTCTATAAATCTAGTAGTTATTTGGTGAAAATCTTATATTTGAACAATGTTTATTTATCTGAAAAAAATATAAAAAATTTCCCGCATGTATAATATGTACCTATTCAAATTTTTTATTTTTTATTTTTTTGATATTATATATGTTCATAATATTATAGCTAAACTTTAAACTTACAAAACAAACAAATTTTCATAATAATATCTTACCAAATAAAAAAGTTATTGATTTTATGTACAAAACCCTTGCAAAATGTTGATTTTGTGTATCGTTGTTATAGAAAATTTTTCTTACGTCATTACTTTTTATTATTTCTTCCAGGACATTTCCAGGATATGTTCAGGTAAACATATACTCCATAAATATACGAGGCCTAGTTAGTCTGCTTTATGAAGTAATATTGTAATAAAACTTAAACCCTTGAATAAAGTTAGGCTACTGTCTTGTGTACTAATTTACCGTTTTTATATTTTTTTACATTTATGGAAATAACTCGTCCGCCTACAGCCCAAATTTGATGAAACTTTCAGGAAATATTTTGGGAAACATGTCCTCTATAAATCTAGTAGTTATTTGGTGAAAATCTTATATTTGAACAATGTTTATTTACCTGAAACAAATAAAAATACCCCCCGTCGCAGCAAACCTGCGTACTCAGCGAATTTCCAATGCATTGATATGTTTCTCACTAGTACATAAAGCCACTCACCAATTTTGACAAAAATACATTCATAAATAAGTTATTTATTACATTTTATTTATTCCCCATAAGAATAACATTAGGACTGAGTACGCAGGTTTGCTGCAACGAGGAAGATAAGAAATGATTTTTTATGCAATTATCAATATAACTGAACCAGGTGAAGCTACTTACCATGTTTTATTAATTTATGTTCATAATTAAGGGAGATATAAAACTTTACTTATTCTCCATAAGAATAACATTAGGGCTGAGTATGCAGGTTAGCTGCTACGGGGACAATCAACAAAACATTTATTTTTTGTGCAATTATCAATATACCAGTACAACATGAAGCCACATACCAAATTTCATCAATATATATTAACAAATAATCAAGATATCCAATTTTATTTATTCTCCATAAGGATAACATTGGACAACGTACTGTGTTTAGCACTTTGAATATCTCTGCAACGGTTTGACGTAGAATCACAATTTAAACACCAAAATGATTGTTTTGTGGAGCTGAAGTGATTGGTAAAAGAAAATGTGAAGTTTAAAGTAAAATTAACTGAGGAAAAGCCAAAAACCTTTTTCCCATAAGATTAACATGGGAGATTTTATGAGCATGTTTTTTGGATTTTTTCCGCAACCACTTAACCTAGGTTAATAATTCAAAATACCATATTATTTGTTTTTTAAGCTCTATAACATGGTCTAAACCAAAATTAAGTGTTTTAAAAATTTTAGGGTAAAAAATGCAAAAAACTGATTTTTGGAAAATTTAACCCTTTGAGTGCCGCGGCATCATGGCCATTTCTTATGCATAAATTGCCAGGCTAATTTCAATGGAAAATGTAGTAATTTACATAAAATATCATATAAAATACAATTTTAGAGGTACCTATGTAATTTTTTATTTATTTTGTTTGTGAATAAATTCTCTATGAAATAGTATAAAGTAACTATAATCAGAAAATAAATTGGGGCTTAAAAAATATGTTTTTATATAAAACAAATTAAAAATTTGTTTTTTTTTAACTTTGACTTACATAAATTATGCTAAAAATTTAATTTGATATTTTTCAACCCAATAGGCAGAAAGAGCAGAAAATGCTGATCAAAACTGATGTATAAATCATCAATATCAATTAATGTTTGCAAAAAAAATAAATGAAAATATGTTACGATTCAAAAAAGGCCCTAGGCCTAGGCTATGTGGTTACTAAGCAACGTTGAAGTACAATTTTGTAATATAAACAAATATTATTTTTTAGTTTGTTGTCAGTAAACATGTTTATTATTACTAGTATATAAGCATTAGGCCTACCAAAGTAAATGAAATGCACAATAAACTGGAAAACAAAAGATGTATGTGTATCTTTTACTTTCACAAAAACTTCGAATCTACGACAATGACACTGTTTCCAAGATCATTGTAAACTAATTCCCGAAGGTTACTCAAGTAGTTTCTATCCATTCTGCTACTTATTTTTATTTCATATGTAAATAGGAAGTAAAAAACACTAAAGTATAACTTCAATAACAATAATATAAGTGATATTTACGTCAACAACAAACATATAACATTACACAACAACAAATACAGACGACATCTGCGACAGAGATGACTAAATTAGGGTCTGCTAACAGACCAAAGGCAACGAAATTGCTGTAGATCTGATAGCTGGAAGCTTCTGGATCAAAACAAAATACTTTGAAAGCCAGTACCTTGTTTTGATATGAAGTACTGCGTAAAATACCGAGAGTCACTGTCAGCGACGCTCGGCAATTTATGCGTAAACACATCGCGTCGCTGTGAGCGACGCTGTGGCACTCAAAGGGTTAAAACCCCCATAAACCCCCCTTCCCATGGTCCGATTTTTCTGGTTTTCGAACTTAAAGTCATAAATGTCAGTTTACACATTTGAGCCAAATTTCATCGAAATCGGACGTTTTTTACTCAAGTTATCGCATTCACGGACACATATATAGATATATATATATATATATATATATATATATATATATATATATATATAGATATATATATATATAGATATATATATACATATATATAAATTTGAACGAATAGTGTTTTGGACATCTGGGGACATCAAAACAAAAAGTTATCATGGTCTCGGGCTTAAGTCTTACCATGAGACCTACGGTAATAGCTTCTTCCCTATAGGGGAAATTCGCTAAAAAAAATTAAAAGAAATTTCCCACATGCATATATGTATTCAAATTTTTTATTTTTTAAATATTAAACTTATTATTTTTTATTATTGCTAAACTTTAAACTTAGAAAACAAAAAAAAGTTTCATAATAATATCTTACCAAATAAAAAAGTTATTAATTTTTTTGCAAACCCTTGTAAAATGTTGATTTTGTGCCTGGCACTTTTTGGATATACTCTGTTAAAAACTCTGGCACTCTAGGGATATGACGACCGAAAAACTCTGGCACTCAAAGGGTTAAACACACCAGTTTATAATTCATTCCAGATGTATGATAACCAAAATGTTAATTTTCAGATTCTCGAAACTCTGTTCAAGAAGAAATGGACACGATTAGATGGTGTTGGGGCTGTAGTCATTACTCCCACTAGAGAATTGGCTTATCAGATATTTGAGACCCTCAGGAAAGTGGGCTTTCACCATGACTTTTCTGCTGGCTTAATCATCGGTAAAGTTAATTTTGATCACAAAAATCCATACAATGCACATTTATCTTGCCTTTAGTAATGGCTATATGACTATACTATTATGAGTGTGGTTCTCAAGAATGTCTTAGCAAAATGTTACTTCACTAGTTATGGGGTTATTACGTAACAACAACTGGACACCCCTTCATTTTCATTATGCAGTAATCTTTGAATTAAGTCCTCTTCTAGGTTGTTGCAACCAAAACTCAATGGGAAAATATAGTGATGAAATTGAATTTGAAATTATAGACCACTAAATACTTGTAGGCCTACTTGAGCCTAATTTATATATAGGCTATGTAAACTAGTTCTATTTAAAATATAAAACATTTGACTACTAATTCTCGTTTTATAATATCACACAACATAAAAACTGCTAATACTCATCTAAAGAGGAATTTTATGCCAACGTGTAAAATAATATACCTATATATAGTAAAGGTGAGAGCAATCGAGGTTTTGATTACTAAAAAGGAAAAAGCTCAAAAGTCTGTTGACAGAAGGTTTTAGTTGTGCTTTGTGTTAATTTTGTGTACCTACGAGTTTGTAATTTAAGGGTTACAAATTATGTGCAGTATTAAAACACAAATTACCATATTTTTTGGATCCAGGAATTCTTTACTTATGGTATTGCCAATCAAATTAAATTAATAGTTGAAATAGTGAAACTCATAGAGCTCATCTCAAAGCTTTACCAACGACCACTTGGTTAGTCCGTGGAGTCTATATTTAAGTTTGCACTGTTGCAGGTGGGAAGGACTTACACTTTGAGAAGCACAGAATGGATCAAGTGAACATTGTGATCTGCACTCCGGGCCGCTTGCTGCAACATATGGACGAAAACCCACTCTTCAACTGTGTCAATATGCAAGTAAGCCTTCAGTTTACAGTACCTAGTAATCAGGATATTAAATTTTAGTCTCATCGGGATTCAGTAGATTAAAATAAAATAAATACATATTTTATTCAGTCAAATAGATATTTACATGCAATGGACATTGTCAGGCTTCATAAGGTCAATTTCAAATTTAAATGTATGGTAGGCCCAAGCATGCCAAAAACAAGCAAGGCATACGATCAATAACTAAAAATCATCAACAAGCAAGGTGCCGTAATTACAATGCAAATTAACATGCAACAGAAAAATACAACTAGAACAAACTTCAAGATGGTATACCTAGTCTTAAATTCACTGAACATGATTGCTTATACAGTAGACTCTCAGAAATCTGGGCAGTTGTGGCGGACGGCCGGTCCGGATTTACAAAAATCATGAATCATCGATTCTGCCTCTATAGTAAACAATTACGACAATGCGTAATGTTTATGAGCTAATACAAGAGTGAGCTTCCAGAAGAAAGTTAGATACCTACACTTTGTAATAATACCGTAGAACCTCGTTAATCCGTTACCAACAGGACCGAGAGCATGGTCGGAACACAAAAAAAGGTCAGATTACCAGATGAACACATTTTTTACTTGAAAAGGTGATAAATCTGTAGTTTAAACAGAAAATATTGTAGTGTATGTACATTTGTAAAGATTTATTGTAACACTGTAAATCATAAAAATAGAGAATAATGTAATGAAAACTGTCAGTGGTCTACTGATTTACTTTGTCAGTGATGAGTCATCGACTGGAGAATATATGATCGGAGCAGCGCACCGGATATGTTTACGTACAAACAATACAAAAACATTGATAACAACACGGAAACACAGAGCACCTGACAATGCAAACTAAATGACATTTGTTTAATGCGGGATAGTCGTGTGAAAACTGAAGGCACTAAACGGTAAAGTTCCGTTCTTTTGTTTTTATTTTCAACAAAAATTTTAAAAAAAGATTTAAGATCATCGGTTTGGATAACCGAGAGTCCGAATTTCTGAGAGTCTACTGTACCTACGGAATGAAGTAGTATTTTAGGGGTTGTAATTGAAAGTTAAAAGATCATTATAAATGATTTAATATTTAAATCCAAATGTTATTTTTCATTCAAATCAAGAACACCTATGTGAAGGCCAATGCAGAGAAGTGGTATGTTATTGTCCACATGAATCTATGGGAGGTTTAACCATTTTATTTTTGATTTTGATTAGATTTTTTAACTGCAAATAATGCCACCACCGAATTTATTGTTGACATTGTTAAAACAAAAGAAGTATCTGTTTAGAATAAACCAATACCAACTTGACCGATGTAAATGATGTTGTCAATAGTTTAATCACCCAGTATTTAAGAACTCTCTAAGTTGTACGTAAATACTTTTTTGATTTCTTTGTAGATATTAGTCCTAGATGAAGCAGATCGATGTCTGGATCTAGGCTTTGAAAAGACCATGAATAGCATAATTGAGAACCTTCCTCCGGAGCGACAAACTCTGTTGTTTTCTGCCACCCAGACTAAGTAAGTTTTTGATATGTTTAGTCAGCTGTATTGATTAATTAAATCAATTAATAATAATAATAAGTCGTGGGTTATATTGCCTCATTGGCATAGGAAATTTGCTCTTGGGTATGAATATTCTTTTGTGTTGTTCCTTCAAATTTGTTGGGATCTTTTCCACCATAGGACTGTACATATAACAACACTATGTTGTCGCAGTTAGATTTAAGTTAATTTCTCATTCATCTTATAAGATAGGCTATTATGTTTTTGTTGTTGTGCTTATTTGTTTGACTTATAAATAATATATTAAAATTATAAATTAATTTCATATTTTTACCTAGTTAAATTGTCATCCATGCAGTGGTAGTACTAGTATAAAATATTTAAGTTTCCAATTAGTTCAAGAGGAGCACTGTTCATCATTGATAAAAAAACTCTATGACGGTTTGAACCTACTGTTTTGTATGATGAATAATCATGACAGTATACTAGTGTCTTTTATTACAAACTTTTCAGTTTATGAGTATATTACTTTTCTAACTAATCTAACTCTAGATTTGATTGGATAGAAAGTTTGGTTTTGATTTTAAATTATTATAATTTTTGTTTAGTTCCAGAAACCCTGTTTATCAGTAAAATCTTCTATAGAATTGGTGAATTCTTAACTAGGCCTAACTAGAAATTTTCGTCTTGGTCTTTATCTGTCAAGTACATTCTTCAAGTACTTTCTTAGGATTGAGTTTTCCTCCCTTCCTATATAATTGCCCGTCTACTGAAACGTTGCCTGTTCCACTATATTGTGCCTTAGAGCCCTCTTCCTTCCTAAATTAGTTTTATACTTAGACAAATTATTTACTCCCTTTATATTACTTATGGGGGAATTCCTTCATATGAGCTGTTAATTACAAGGCTAATTTGAGTTAAATACCTATGTAATCCATTGACATATAGAGTTTATTTATTGTTAGTTTTTATTTATCATTGTTTACTTTTGCAGGATAATTTTTGTTTGTTTTTTTTTTTGTTAAATTTTATCTAATGTTAACAGTGTTAATTTTAGTATAGAAGAAGTCTTGTTAAATAATTGTAATTGTATGGTATAGATTATATTTATAGATTGTCTTCATACTGTTAACAAGTCGTGGCATAAAATCCATAGTTTCATCTTACAACTACAATCAAGGACGTGGAAATAAGTAAATGATAGACTAACTGACTCAAGAACTTGAAGTTTAGTGTTTCAGTAAAGTACGAGCTTCAGACAAGCCATGTTTGGCTTTTTCAACTCTAAATTGTATCTGTAATCAATTTATACTTCTAAAATGAATAAATCATATAAAAAAAGTCTCCCATATGAAAATGAAGACTTAACTTAATCATTTTGTATTTTAGCACTTAAAACAATGATTGTCATATTTAAACTTTGAACAAAACTTAATTACACTGAATTACAAAAGGTTAACCACAAAGTTAAATACCTGTATTGATATTTCAGATCTATAAGAGACCTCGCTCGTTTGAGTTTGAAGGATCCCAAGTATGTTTCGGTCCACGAGAACGCTCAGTATAGCACCCCAGACAGCCTCACACAGAACTATGTTGTTTGTGAACTTCATGATAAGATGGCTTTCCTGTGGTCGTTCATCAAGAACCATCCAAAACACAAAATCTTAGTGTTCCTATCCAGCTGTAAACAGGTTTGTAGCTCACAGTATATATATGACTTTAAAACTAATTTTCTTTCAGCCTCCTAACAGAGGTCGTCCTAATCAATGGATTATGATGCCTACATTTTGACATAATTTATAAAACTTAAAATTAAGTGATGTTTCTTAATTGTTTCATAGATTTTCCAGTTTTTTTTCGTATCCCCTTTTATTTCCCAGTAACAAATATTTATATCTAAAAAACTGAAGTACCGATACTGCGCAAGAACATAAATTACCACTCGAAACTGACATTTTTTCTATTGAAGAATTTGCTGAGGACAGCTTTTGGAGTTGACCGAATTCACATCTTCAAAAGAGTCTTGAGGTTTAAACTTTCCCTGTATTTATTCATCTGCATTTTTAAACACTACTTTAGTTCTCTCTCAGGATTTTTAACTTAGATTATTAGTTGACTTTAGCGAATTTCCCCTAGGTCTGTTGGAAAGAACTTATTACCGAAGTTGACATGGTAAGACCTTAGCCCGGGATCTTGTTAACTTTTTGTTCTAAGGCCCCAAGATAGCACAAAATACCCTTCATTCAAATTTGTATGTATGTATATTTGTATGTCCGTAAACACAATAATTTTCCTAAAGAAGGTTCGATCTTGATGAAGTTAGGGTCAAACATGAACATTAGCATTGATTTTCATTAGTTCGAAAACCAGTTAAATTGCATTACCAGTATCTAAAGTGGGATTTGTACCCCATCATTTTTTTAATAGATTTAAAACAAATTATGTTTGTTTTCACTATTGAAATTTAATTTAGCTAACAAAATGAGTATTTCGAATAATTTCTTTTAGTAGATTTGTTACTGAGATATAAAGAGTGCTAAATACATTGTCTCATGTTACGCTTATGGAGGATAAGCAAAACTTTATATCTCGCTTATTTGCGGGCATAGATTAATGAAACTTGGTATGTGGCTTCATCTAGTTGTCTTCTATTGATATTTGTCTAAAAACCATTGTTTGTGGTACTTATGGCAGCCAACTTGCATACTCAGCCATAAAATCATTCTTAAGGAGAATAAGTAAAATTGTATGTTTCACTTATTTATGAACATACATTGATAAAATATTGTAGCTTCATTCAGTTATGGTTCAATGACATTTCTATAAAATCATCATTTATTATGTTCCCAGGTCAAGTATATGTTTGAGATACTGTGCAAGTTACGACCATCTAATGCATTGCTCGCGTTGTACGGAACATTGCATCAGGAGCGGAGAATGAAGATTTACAACTCATTTGCCCACAAACAACATGCTGTGCTCCTGGCCACCGATATTGCTGCTAGGGGACTAGGTATGAAGGCTGTGTACCTTGTTTTGAAAGTCTTTACAGGATGTGTGACAGTATGGACAAATTTCAAGATTTGTGGTAGAACTCTAGGTAGTAAAAAACTAGGAGTAAACAACTTCATCTACATTTTTTATAAATTGCTTAATTTTGTGTCTGCCTGCCTAAAATGTATTTTTTTATCAATACACCATACCTTGAGGTACTGACTTGAAACGTAGCACATGTATTATACTAGTTTAGATTTGGTGTTTTTGGCTTACAAAAATTGAAATGGCTACCATTTTGAAACGGTTGAAGCCATTCAATTCCAAATTCAATACAAAATTAGACCTACTAGTATAATTAATTGGTCCTACTTGTTGCATGTGCCAAGTTTCTAGTCAGTACTTCAAGTTGTTCCTAAGATATGCTGTATTGATTCAAAATCACACACTGGCAGACAGACTGAAAACAAAGTGATTTAGAAAAAGTGTATATGAGTTTTTTACTTCTTTACATGAGTTCTATCAAGTCCTGAATTTGTGACATACTCTTGCGGGACACCCTGTATAATAATTGTATTTGCAAATCAAGTATGTCTACATTGCAAAAAAGTATTTTACGACCTATGTTTATGGAATTTTTTACTATTTTCATCCAAACAGCCATATTTTTAAAGTTGGTAAAAGGCTTAAGGGACACCGGTTTACTGCCCTAAAATAATTTATAAACTGACTAGCTACCATCGTTCCCGGTTTCACCCTGGAATATGACAGTTGTTTGTGCTGCATTCTGTATTCTGTGGTTGACCCGTGGAACTACTACGAGTCATAATCAGCTGATGGAATTTTCATCAGCTCAAACCAAAGTGAATGTCCATTAGAATAACACAGGGTTGGAACTTTGAAGCCCCGTGGGGCATAGATAGCCCTATGGGAATTTCTTAAAATCCCTTCTTAGTGGGTGCCTATGCTACAAGAGCAAAAGTTTGTGCTTCTAGAATGGAATGGTTTGGCCTGAGGGTTGATCAGAATTTTGTATTTATAGATATAGATTTGATATTTAATTTTGAATTGAAATAAATATTTGTAAGAAGAGTGCCTTCAAGAAATCAGCATCAAGCTTGGTTATAATGAAACTTCTTCACTTGTACACAACTTAAATCAGTTTACGATCTTGCTTCTGCAGGCAAGATTTTTCTATCTTTCCTTTCTATTGCCCTAATTTTTTTCTTAGACTACCCGCCATACTAACTTATATCAAAGGTTTTATAACTTCTACTCAAGGTCAGATTCAAATTGTACTTTTTACAACATTTAATAATACTTAATCCACAAAATTCCCCACTGATATCTGATTGCGCTCAGATTTCCCTGAGGTGAACTGGGTGGTGCAGCTGGATTGTCCAGAAGACGCCAACACGTACATTCACCGCGCCGGCCGCACGGCGCGCTACCTCCAGGGCGGGGAGTCACTGCTGGTGCTGCTGCCGTCGGAGAGAGAGGCGATGTTGCGGCACTTGGAGGGCAAGAAGATACCTATCAGCGAGATAAAGTGAGTAGTGGATGGCAGATCTAGGGGGATGAAGAGACCTGATTTATCAGCTGAATTTTTGTGATTTTTTTAAGCTTTTGTGGGAAAGATACGGGGATAGTGGCTAGTGGGACTTCCCCTACTCCAGCATCAAAGCGGAACTCAATCCCATCAAATTCCTGGCTTACTTCTCATTGGATAATTTTTTTTGTTTAATATGTTTTGTTCCTGCAAATTTATATATCAGTCAGTATTTTATTTTGACAGTTCTGTAAGATACCGTTCCATCCATATATTTGTAACTGCTGTTCAGGGCCGCCACATCTCAAGGTCGGGCCCAGGGCCACATTCTGGCTGTGGGCCCCCTCCCCCCACCCCTCCCAAAACTGCATTCAATGACCCCACCCGCAGTTAATGTACATGCCATACCATTGGTTATTTTAACTAGTAAAATGAATTTAACTGAATAAAAATACACCAGTCCAAATCTTGTTCATAAACAGACGGACAGATAAACAATTTTTAACATAAATTTAAATATCTCCGCTTCCGCTGCATACAACATTTTACTGCTCAAAGCGATGTAGAAACGAAACCTATTTTATTTTTATAGATATATGCATAGATAACAAATATATTTGTTGCGACATGTTGCAAATAAAAACTAAAAAACGTAACTTTACGTTTTAGCGCCTATATTTTTCACGCGGATATACCCGCAATACACTAGTGTTGTGCGTTTTGCAATCATAAGGCGTTCTTTGTAAAATCTATATAATATTTACAATGATTTAGGTTGCAATGACACTTGTAACATGAGGAGAGAGGAGGGAGGGGAGTGTCACTGACCTCCACTAGACAAACACCACTAGGACAAACTCCATGTTACACAATCATTAAGGGCTAAATAAAAAAATGTTTTAAGTAGTTAAAATTTAAAAACAGTTATACGATTTAACATAACAGAGTCATTACTATTATAATTATAATTCTTACATAATTCAAATAGAACCTTGTTTAAAGTACGTGAATGACGATTATACCTAAGCATAATATAAAAAAAATAGCTAAATGCTCAAAAAGTTAAATTTAAATTAGATTAAAATTAACTACAAGTTAGCGGTTTATAGTCAGTAGGCCTTTGCAAAATAAAATGTAAAAAAACCCACTGGTTTTAAAACAAATATTTAAATTTATTGTTACAAACACATATTTGTTAGTTTTCATCGATATTCATTTAACATGTACAAATAACTGAGTGTTTATTTGTTAAACATAACTTGATTAGATACTGTATACGTATACGATATCACTTTAGAACTTTCTAGCTTTTTTAGAGGAAAAGTCTTGAATGATACTTGAAAAGTCTAACCATAGATTAAGCATACTCCTTAGGAGATCACCCATCGTAATGGGACAAGCGTACACGGTCTGCTTGTACGTCCAAGGCGACGGCGGAGCTAGTTCGGAACGTCTACGCTGCCGCGCTGCTGTCGCTGCCCTTCCCCTCTCCCCCTTCGGCCGCGCGCCCATCCTAACAGCCCCTCCGCTAACCCCTCTTAAATCTCCCATCTCCCAACCCCCAACACACACACTCCGCTGAGGGCACCGACCGAAGCCCGTTACCACGTCCCGCCACCGCCAACGACCGAGGCGCCTCACCGAGGTGGTGTACTGCCTGAAACTGCCGCAAGCGTCTTTCGATTTTCATAGGAATGTCATGACCCATTCACATTACAATGTTATATTATTATACGCTAGTTATTAACAGGTGAAGACTGAGAAAGAATATGTTCGACCTTGCCTTATAAATCTGATTAATGATTATATTAATTGTTTTTGAGTTTTCCCAATAAATTTATTTTAGTTATTTTTATTTTTTGCGAACCATAAATTTAAACATTGGTAGTTGCAACATATTTTAATAATGGATGATGTTTTTTTTTCAAAACAAGTACCGAGTCCAAAGTGGTTGTGAAATCACTGTGATTTATGAAAGTCCAAAATTTATGAAATCTTAATAATCTCAGATGATAATAAATTCACTGTTCCTTAATTATGTCCGCATTGTTCTTCACTGTTTCCTGCTTCATCCCTCATAAGCAATAAGCATAATTAGTTGTGGTCCAGAAATGTCAAGAAGTCTACCATTTATGAGGAATAAAGTACATGAAACACTGAACTGCAAGAAGGAAAAAATGAGTAACAGTACAATTTTAACAGGTTATAAAATGCAGGTCAGCTATTAACATAAAAATAAAAATGGATTGTAACCATCTTTATGAGATTTAGCGTATTTACAGTAAGATTATCGATTTCAAAATTAAAATATTAAAACTATTTTTTCATAACATTTATTTGTTATTATTAACCTGTTCACATTTATTTGTAATGGTTTATCTTTATTAAAAGCTTAAGGATTGTTAAGCGTAATTCTGAGTTCAATTTTAATCTTTAAAATCACCACAACTTCTTCTTTTGTGGACTGATTAATAAATGAGGTGTCGTTGGATTTGTATTAAGAATTACTCAATATTTTGTTTCTTGCAACATTTCATTCAAGTTACTGGTTTTCATGAAATTTGACTTTACAATTTTCAAATGACTGTCATTTTTTAATTAGATAAGTTTTGAGAAAAATATGTTTGGAAATTTTAGGTATCAACGGTTTAAATACAATGTTTCATAAAAATATCTAGTAGGGTTCTTAAAATAATAATTATTTTAAAGAAAATACAAAATGGTGGATTACGGCTAAACTTAGCTGAAATTGAAACAATTGTAGTAGATAATTTTGACTTATTTTCATATGTGGAATCAAATTCTGCGAAGCACACCACGCTTTTTTGTGACGCCTGTATATATACTTTGAATTACACATATTTGCCTGATTACAATTAAGTTTATTTTTATTATATAGGTAGTCATGAATTCCTTTCATGAAACGTGACAAAAGTGTTTTTAAATAACCCTTATATACGCCATAACAATTTTAAGCAGATACGTTTACTTGCTATTTTGTAATAATCGTTTAAATTTGAGATTTACTCACACATTGTAAAAAAACACCGATATTTTACACTTTTTTCCTTATATAAATTTTAAAAATCGATGTAAAGATTTGAAACTCCGTAATATAAAATTTGACAATATTTACGTTTATTTGATAGGTCTCTCGTTAAAATCGGACTGGCCGTTTCGTAGGTGTGATACCGTAAACTCGAGTATCCATAATTTCTGCGCGAACAGTTGTCACTTTTACGCTAGGGTTGTAGTGGTGACCTTGGCGAAGATGAGTCACTCACAGTGTTGGCGGGAAATTCGCGGTCTGAATTTGGCTAAAAATAGCCTTAGACAGCCTGACACCCCTTTCCCAAGGAATACCCCTCTTTCCCCAGTTTGATTCCTCACCTACACCACCTTCTCGATTCGTCATTTACAGTGCGATCTTTGTTGAGTCTGCATCGAAATTGGTTTACCATTGTTTTATTCAAGTGCGCTCCCTAGTTGTTGTATTGTGATACAGTTAAGTGTTACTGAGTGTCAACCTCCTTCGAGTTAACACACTTATTCTCTGCAGTTGGTAAGTAACCATTATTATTATTATTATTATTATTATTATTTAATGTATGTTTGCCTTTTTGGCAACACTCTTCAATAAACGATATGAGAGGTTTTTCTGTTGTTCAAAGACATTTACACTATTTGCTGGAGGGAGGAGTTATGAAATGTACATCAGCATGGACATGAACAAGTCTGGTTTACTGTTGCTTTACCATGCTATACATTTTTATAAATCTTAGGCCCGAGTCGGTGGCCGTTTCATGTGTTTATTAATTAACTCAGAACTCAAAACGACCGCCCGTGGGCTTTCCCTGAGGACTTTTCTAAACTGCAATAGGCCTATGCCCCTTATGGATATATACCGGTTGCCTAGATTCGCGCAAAACTTCAGCAGAATTGGTCCAGTGGCATTGGCGTGATGGAACAATAGACAGACACCACCTCATTGATATAATAGTAAATGTAGTAAATATTATATGTAGGCGTAATTAATTGACACAGTTTTCAATTTTATAATGAAATTTTTAACAACAAAATAATGATCACACTTTGATTACCTAGGATTTCAGCAAACCTGCGTAGGCCCCTACTCAGCTCCCATGTTATTTTTATGGAGGATAGTTAAAATGTGATATATTGCTTATTTAATATTGTATATTAAGGAAACGTGTTAAGCGGCTTTATGACATATATATGCATTGGAAATTCGCTAAGTACGTAGGTTTTCTGCATTGGGTTTCTTTACACATTTAAATTACACATTGATTGTGTCATTCTTTTACATTTCATCATGTGTTTTAGGGGAAAATGGCGTCGACCTCTTGTGATGTTAAAAAAAAATACAGTCGCAACTTGTGTTCCTTCACCGGCTGTGGAAGAAGTAAAGCTCGTTATCCAATGCTACACTTTTTTAGATTTCCTGTAAAAAGACCTTCAATTTGTGATGTTTGGATCCAATATTGTGCAAATGAGGCTTTAGATACGGCCACGAAGAAAACTTTGGATAGAAGAGTGGTGTGTGAAAAGCACTTTGAAGACAGTTGCTTTTTAAGCACTCTGAAAACTAGATTACACGCATGTGCAATCCCAACAATTTTGTCTTTGCAAGACATGAATGACGCGCCGTCAACGGTTGCTGCACACATGCTCGTGGCCCAGCAACCAAACCACATAGAACCCCCATCAGAGCAAATTCAATTGTATCAAGAACCATTAAACCCAATGCAAACCCCACGAGCAAATATCAATCGTTTGTTGCATTAGTTGAAGACATAAACTGGGCGAAGTCTTTGAACATGTTAAACAACCAAAAAAGGCCACCTTGTTTGAACAGCTTGGAGCACTCATTGATTGCTACCAGAATGCTCTGGACCGATTTGAAAGAAGATGGGGCAAAATACCTCTTGACTGGAAGGCTAAACCAGGACCCAATCGAAAATGAGTTTTCGGTCGCCAGGCAGAAGTGCGGGTATGTAAACGTATTAGCATATTTTAGTGTAATATTGTAATCCAAATGAAATACAAATGATTTATTGTTTACGTTACGCTTGGTTATTCCACAATGTTATCAACAAAATAATTTGCAGTAAATTAAATATAAGTAAATAAAAAATTAAAGTAAAGTAAACAAAATTTAAATATAATATTAGGTAAATTTTATTATCTTAAAATTATATTAAATTTGCTTGTCATTACACAATGGAAATTTGCTTGACAATAATTTTAAACGTATAATACAAAATAACCAATAACATATACGTTTATTTGTTTTTCTAAAAAAATTGTATATTCTAGGTTCGAAAGAAATCCGTCTGTTCGATTGTTCCGCCAAAACTTGAGGCATAGGATACAGGCAGCTCTGGTCCTACCCCCAGCTGGAGCCAACTGCGAACCCGACGACGACGAACTTCTGTCAACAATGACGGTAGAGGCAGAACCACACAGCGGATCCTCACCAGCCTGTCAGTCAGCCACGACCGCCCTCCCCACTGCGGAACAGGAAACCCCTCTCACCCCAGGCTCGGACACGGACGAGGATAATGACGACGATCTTAGATCCTCATTGCCATCATTAGAATCCTGTTCCGTTAGGTGTGAAAAATTAAATTCCTCATTTAAGTTTTTTTTTACTAAAAAAGTGTTTTGAGTGGGAAAGCATTGTAAGTTTATACATTTTACAACTATTTTAAATTAATTAAAGAAAATAATTACAAAAATAATTTTATAATTTTAACACTTTATACACAAAGAGCTACATTTTTCAACTAATAACTTGTATTTTTACTAAGGTATTTCACCGGGTACGGCGTTCGGTCCTGCTTGAAAAAATTCCAATGTGCCGACTGCAGGAGGGAACTTTTGAAGCTGCCATCTGGTCATACAGCAGACAATCCTGAAGAGGCCCTCATCAGAAACAAGGAGTACCGGGATGAAACAAGCAGTCTCGTATATCCAACAGATGAAACAACAGAGGTAGTGGACATCGTGCTAACAGTTTTGGATCATATATTAAAGACCAAAATACACGTTGTTTGGTTTAAGAAAAATGTCATTCTCAAATCAAAACAACGAATTTTCAAGACCCACCCAGACTGGATGAGAGGTGGCACTGAGTGCTATAAGCACAGGGAGTTCATCATGAACAAGATCGTCTCTGCCAAAATCAAAAGAACTCTACAAGCCATGTCCAAAGAACTGCGCCAGCCCGGTGGAAAATATGGTGGCCATTGGGAAAAAGTAATGAAACTGCAAAACAAGTAGGCTATTGCTTTCTTTCAATGCCCAGATCATTTGTTTAAAAATTTTAAAGTAATAAAACTTAACCAAAGCTAGTAATTGTACAAAATTATTAACAATACAAGTCCTTTTAAAATCAGATGGGTATCTTAAAATCAGCCAAAAAAGAAATGTGATACGCTATATCGTAAATAAATATTAGATAACAACCTTGCTTTGAATTGATGAGTAAATCACGTTTCATAATAATTACTGATATTCTTTAATTTCAAACCTGTATAATTTCTTAATTTTTCAAAATTTTTTTTCAAAACGAACATACATTTTATTTGAACTTAATAAATGTTTTCAAAGTTAATTACACAAATAACAGAAATTACTTTATTTATTTTAATAATTTTAAATTTTTCGCGGAGTTTTTTTAGCCGGTAAAAGTCCGGCACTACTCTCGAATACGGATTTTTGAGTGTCCATGAGGATTTCCTCTCCGCCCGACGAAATTAAAAGGAAAAAAAAATTGTGAAAAGAATTAAGTGGGATTTTAATAAGGAAATATTGTATGTTATGAATTCACTGAATCATTGGTAATGAAATATCGGTTATACATACTATACACCTATTACACTAATTTGTAATTATAACAGTAAGAGTATTTTCACAAGCGAACGTAGAACATTTATTTATCAAGGGAGAAGCCGCGATTTGACGAAAGGAAGGCACTAGGGCTGGTGGCTCGCAGACGCCCTGCGTGCGAGCCACGGCACTAGGGCAGTGTCGCGTCGGCAGCGCCTATCTTTCTCACTTCCTCTCTCTCTATCGCACAGGTACTCCCGCTCTCTCTCGCACACGGATGTCGTATCCCCTCCTAGCCCGCGGATCGTTGGTTCCTCACGTGGCCACGAGCTGCGCCACTGCGCTGATGCCGTCGGCACTAATTCTATGCTAGTACTAGAAAGTCCCGCAGGAGCACGCCACTGTTCACCCGTCTTCGTCTGACAACTTGCTAATGCAATATCTCCTAAGGAGTATGCTTAATCTATGGTCTAACTTAAGTGCTAGCTCGTGTTCTATGCTGAGAATAGCTAGTGCGTTCAATCGGTCCTGGCTCATGGAAGCTCGCTCCCAAGTCTTTATACGGTTTCCAAGCTTGCTAGACGCTCGCTCTGCTGAGGCCACAGTCACGGGAGTTGTACAAAATAGGCGCAAGGCAACGCAAACATTCATAAAAACAGACTCTAGTTGTTTTTCACAAATTAGATTCAACAGTTTAAGTGGACTGACAGATGTGGAAGAAGTTATCTGAAACACTGTCAAACAAATTTTCTTCAAGTGAACAATTTCTTCAACAAGAGTAGTCGATAAGTCACTTTCATAACACTTAACTAAAACTGCAGCCTTTTCTCTTTACTCGTCTTCCTCTAAGCCGGTGAACATGAGGACAGGGCTAAATAGATCACATAAATGACTTCCTGCAGTAAATCTTTCTGTAAGTTCTTGTAGCAAAAAGTCTAGAACAACGAACACCACTTTATTTCTGAAAATTTCCTCGGCTGTAAGTTGATGTGGTTCTAAAACCTGCACAGTAGAACGTCTTTTTGTTGGGAACTCTGATGGAATGTTTAGCACCTCTGCCATCAGTCTTGATTCTTGGATGATCTTATCCCATGAGTCTCGCAGCAGCTGAATTTCACTCCGAAGGTCGTGTATCAGGCTAATCTCAATGTCAGCTTTGCTCTGTACGATGACGCTTTTTTCTTCTATACAACTCAAGACTTTATGCCAAAAGATCGTCATGACAAGTCCCTCAAATGATGACAAATATTTCTTTAATCCTCTTACTGTATTGTACACTGAAGGTGTTAAAAGTCGTGGACATTTGTTGCAAGACCCGGTCTAGTGCCTTTAACAATCCAGGATAGTGTTTTACTACTGGACGAACAGCTTCAGCTCTCTCAGACCATCGTGTTTCTGATTGCCTTTTTAATGAAAAAGGCATTTCTTCTAGAAGAATTTCCCATCTAGCTGGACTGTGAGATAAGAATGCATATAAACTCTCCAAGTTACCGAAAAAGGTTACAGCTTGGGGACATATTTTTGCTGCATTAACACCAACACGGTTCAAAGAGTGTGCCGCACAAGGAGAGAAAAAAGTCACATTGTTAAGTTCTAAAACTTTCGACTTCGCACCTTTCACCTTACCACACATATTGGACCCACCGTCGTAGCCTTGGGCTCTACAGTCAGCAATAGGTATTTCATGCTCTTTTAAGTTTTGACAAAATTTCTGAAGTTATGTCCTCACCAGTCTTTTCATTAAATTTCATAAACAATATGAACCTTTCATACACTTCAAAAGTGTTAGTCTTTTTATCTCGATAAACATACCTCAAAACTAATACGTTTTGCTCTTGACGTGACACATCTGGTGTTGCATCCACGATCAACCCAAAATATATTGCATCATTTCTCTCTCTGAGGATAGTGTTCAAGACATGGTCTCCACAGAGGGATATGAATTCATTCTGGCTATTCCACGAAAGGTAATGTGCTTGTCCCTGCATTGACTTACCTTCAAGTTGACTTGACTTAATTTTTGTCAAATGTTCCCTAGTTACGTCGTCATACTTTGCAATAACTTCCAGAACTTCTAGGAAATTCCCATTACTAACATCGCCTATGGTGACATTTTCTCCTCTAAATGGCAAACCTCTTGAAGCCAAGAATAAAGTTACGTGCAACACTCTTTCTAAAATAGCTTTCCACCTTTCAGCTTCATTTAATATTTCTTGTTGCATTTTGCTATCAACTCTCCTACGTTTATGCGACTCCTTTAAGGATTTCCAACTACAGTACTTTTCCATGTGGTCTGGATTATTTTCATGAGACGGCAGTCGGTCGTACAGTTTCTTTCAGGTAATCTCTTTTGGCGAAAACACTGTTATTTTAGTTAAGTTGCTTCGGCCCACAACAGAACTACTGTCAGAAAATAATAGACAAGGAAGACAATGAAGGGTTTGCCTAGACTCCATACTAGCCAATCGCGAGAGACTTTCTCTCTTTTATTAAACGACTTAAAGCATAACAAATACTGTGGAAACTTCTTTCCAGAAATATCATTTGGAAATGATTCTGTACGTTTTGAAAACTCTTCAAACTCGTAGGCATGACAGACTATTTCCTGCCTCACACGATCATTTATTGGGTAAGGCCAAGTTCCCGGGTCATTGTAGTCAATTCCAGTTTTATTGAATTGAAGCTGCGAATCGCGACTGCAATCTAAGTTCTCAGGATCGTTATCAAAGATTGTTTTATTTTGGGTCTTTAGTTTTTCAGCATCAGTTGAGTGTGAGAGGTACCTACGTTCGCCAGTTCAGTAACGTCAGGGTCGTCCGGGTCATTATGTCAGCCAGTAGAGGTTGACGGAACTGCCAAACTATCCCTTTCATCTATTTTCTTCTTTTTAAAAATTTTGTAATTTGGTGACGTTTAGTCTCAGCTTCTCGCTCTGACTTCTCTTTCCTTTTTGTTGCCCCAGATTTTTGTTTATAGGTCATTCTAACTTTTAAACAATTACTTTTCTAACCCATTTAATATAATTATAAAATACACAAAACAAATAACAGATCGCCACACACGATATTAACAGAATCACAACCAAACCGTTCTTTTTAAAATTACACAATCGACACTGTCGCAGTAGTGGAAGTAAAAAAAACTGACAAGTAGTGATAGGAGTGGTGTGGAGCCTGCTGAGGGGGTGAGGGGTGACTGGCGCATGCGCGATGTAGGGTGCAGACGATGAGACGCGGCGTCGCTGTCGCTTCGGTTGTATGTTCATCTGCGTGCGTATGACTCATTGGTGGGACAGGGAGAGGGAATTGGGGCCCTCCGCGACATCGCTTCAGGTGACATCCTGGCCAGTTCAGTCACTGAGTCACTAGTCAGTAGCAGAGTACATTGTTTACCCTGTGATCCAGCAGACAAAAAAGCGGCAAACCTTGCTGAATAATCAGTCTTCATATAGATGTTCTAATAATGTTACATGAAACATGGAATTTTTTTTTCATTTGTCCTACGATAAACGATAAATAGCAAATATCCTGTAAAACTTTTACCATTTAAAGCAATAAAAGTCAGTAATATTTTACCATGTTTGCGGGCCTGGGCCCGGGGACGGTAGTTCCGGTAGCCCCCCCCATGTAGCGGCCCTGCTGCTGTTAAAAAATTTTATCAGACAAACCCCAACAAATTGAAAGAGAATTGAGGGAAAATAGTTGTGGGCAAATTTCAATTGCTTTTACTTTTGTCATAACAAATAACATTATAAGCCACTAAGTTTCTCACCAACAGGTAATACTTCTCTCTTTGTTTGACTCATAGGGACCTCCCTCTTCCACGTGAATGGGATTTTATCATGAAGAACTCTGTTAAAAAGACTTTGTTATAGGTATGAGGAAAAGTAAACACTCCCTTTTAAGAGTAAACTTATTTTCAACTTATGGGGATACATTAAAACTGTCTCAAAATTAGAAGTATAATAGCTATATATAGTTGTGTTTCTTCATAGATAAGAACAGCTTTTACTCTTCTGGGATTTCAATGATTAAAATACTCTCCATTAAGTAATAAGTATATTTAATGTAAGCGTAGGCCAAATATGCACATTTAACGAGTACAGTACACCTTTGCGAATCTAACTTTAAGTAAATAATCCAAATGGTGATAACAGCTCTTTAGTAATTTTATTAAAGCCTAATTAAAGTGGGAGGTATATATGCTAATTAAATAAATCAACTCAATATTTAAAAAAACAAAGCAAGGACACTCATTACTTCAAGGTCTTACGACTTAGTTTGGTCCTTGTGTTTACTCGTGGTCACTGATGTAGCCCTGTATCCAGGCTCTGCCTCAGTATCTCTCTTTTGAGAGTTTCTACCAGGGTGCTGACATCAAGAATCAGAGCAAGGTGATTTGGTGAAACCCAAAATTCTCCCTTAGGAAGAGAGAAAAGTTCAAGCAATTGAGAACATGATGCCTCAGATTACTCACCAATGTTTTTATTAACAATAATAACATTTCACTTGCATTATTTATTTTACATTATTACAAAATTAAAGGTTTTTCGTACATGTTGCAGAGTGAATCCAATGAAGTTGATCAACCCTCAAGTCAAAATGGAGGCTTTCCTTGCCAGAGACCAGAACCTGAAAGCCTCTGCTCAACGGGCATTTGTTGCATACTTCAAATCAGTATTTTTAATGAAAGACAAGGAAGTTTTCAACGTTAATGCCCTAAATACTGATACTTTTGCAAGGTAAGATGGTGAATTCACTAATCAAATGGTATATAATTTAGTTTTTCAGGTAATGTGTAATTTTACGTCTTATTGTATATATATTATGTTTAGTATGGCCACATGTATATTTTTAAAAGTAGGCTAATAAGGCTATCCTAATTTGATTATAGATCAAATATAATTTAGCTACTTTCTATTTCTCAGAGGGAAGAATTATTTTGACTGGTCCAATTCTTGATGCATGTTGATCGTTAAGATACCGGACGATAGGTTCTATCAACTCTGGTTTTAAGACTTCCTTTGGCCTCAATAATTTGCCAATAGCATATCATCCTTAAATTGCTCTTTGTTACTTCAGGCTTTTCCGTTAGGATTTTAACCTCAGTCGGCCCACAGTCTTGAAATCGTACATATTTTGTTGATATTTCAGTAATGTTTTGTTAAGTTTGTTGTCAGATTGTAAACATATTCTTGTTAATTAACTGTGTTTAATTGTATCAATAGCAAAATTCAATTATCGTAAGTTTCCTCAACTTAAAACTACGGAAAACACTTGATTGTTTTTCAGAATATAAATAACCGATTGAAAAATAAAAAAAATCTATGCACAATTACAAATCAGGTCTATCTTTATACCTAAATGTTAAAATCGATTAAATAACGGAATAGTTATCACAAAAATTACTAGTGGTTTAAACATAAGGATGTGAAAACCACCCAAAGTTTAGAATATTTACAGCCAAGTTTTTCATTCCTATCAATATGTTTTAAATTTCCAGTTAGAAACAGTTTAAACAACTTAAGTTACTTTGTGTGAAAGAATATTAAGTGGTATTGTATTAAGTAGGGGTGTACGAATAGTGATTTATGACTCGAGCCGAGCTTTTTCTAAGTTCTCGAGCTTCGAGCTTTCACGAGCCGAGCTTTTTTTATGGCAATTATCTCTAGGAGTGTGCAATATACCGGTAGTGATTTTATGACCCGAGCTAAATGTTACCATGTATAATTTTATACTTTCAATATTGGTCATCTTTCATTCACTTCTTCTATATTCACTAGCCCTACTTTTAATAGGCCTAATAAAGTTCTACAGTGCAAAAATTACAAAATAAATACTGAAAAGGAACATTTATTGAGACTAATTGTTGCTAGTAATGAACAGTTTTCTTGTAATATAAAAGTAGAAGCACAGGAAAAAATAACATAAAGGAAGAGAACTACAAATTTTAAACTAGACCGATAAGCCCGAATGTAATTATTACCGTTTTTATAACAGCCATAATAAACAGATTATATGTCAAGACGTACCCTTCTCGTAACCAAACATTTAGGTCCTATTCTAGGGAATTACCAAAAGTACAGTAAGCCTATCTATTCAACTGATGGTAAATAGAAAATTTAAGGTTATGTTTTTAATATGAGTTAGTTAAATCAGGACACTCAGCAGCTAACCATATTGTAAATATAATCACTGTAAACTATCATTAAATCTTATTGTACTCAGAGAAATAAATTATCCAATAATCGTAGGCCTGGCTTACGTTGTATCTAACCTCTATCACCTAATAGACTTAACCTATTATATCTGAAGTTCCTGGTCGAAGAGGATCGTCATGCAGTCTTCCTCCATCACTTATTTAACAACTTGATAGCCTACAATTGAAAAATGAAATGACTTAAACTGACGTTTATTCACAGATTCAAATAATCCCGCGGCTTTAACAATATGTGATTTTAATCGCACAGCTGTAGCGAAACAAAACACTGCGCCAATTTGATAGAGATTTGAATTCGCTCTTGGTTAGGCGAACATAGATTATAATAAAGTATAACCTTGTAAATAATATGACCACCGGTATTATAACGTGTGTGACGTAACCATTTAAAATTTTGATAAAATCCTTTGATCTTGTGAATCTCGCAGTTAGTGATTTTGATTTGTAAAGTATTACAACAGCGATGTGACAATATTTGTAAACTTTAATAACTACAGTATAATTACAGTTGTATTTCTATTAGCTTTATTTCTTAAGAACTTTAGATTCTACATCAATTAACGATTTTTAACAATACAATTTTTGGAAAGTACTATTTCGGCTGCACACCAAAACGTCGTCATGATTTGTCGTTCATCACCTACAACCTTGTCCCTGGTCCATTGGTCACGCTAAATCATTATTATATTATAACCATCTTCCCTCAACGTCTTAAGACAGTTTTGCAATCAACAGTGTTGCCAGACTTGATTTCAGACGTCAGGAAATTATTATTGTGCAATGTACGAAATTGTAAGTTGCAGTAAAGGACTGTACTGCTGCAACAGTTAGAAAATGTGTTTTCATGGATTTTATTTTTTGTTGGGGTACTTTTTCTGGAGCGGTCGGGTTGTTGTATTAATTATTATTAACCATGAAATATTCACAACTCAACTGGGCAACGGTAACATTGTACTGCAAACAGATTGTGTAGATGTCCACTTAATATGATTTTTGAGCGTAGAGAAAGTACATCCATTGCATTGGTTGATCAGGTCGACAGTTTAAAACATTTGTACATTTATATTTTGTTATTTTTTTAAACGAAAGACTGAAAGCACAGCATTGCTGGATTATATCTGTTATGGAGCTCTACCGATGCAAATTATGAGAATTCTAACATTGATTATTGAAAGTTTTTGCTTCAAATTTACTTTTGTAAACGACTCTTTTCACTAGTCGGCGATATAAATATTCGGCTCAAACTTCGAGACTTTTTTGCAAATCTCGAGCCGAGCCGAATACTGTAATATTCCGCCCAAAAAAGCTCGAAGCTCGAATACTCGCACACCCCTAGTATTAAGTTGAAAAATAGTAGGTTCTATTATGCTGTAAAAGTTATGATACAAAAATCTTTATATATAATTCTGTAAGCGAAATTTTCAAGTCAAAATTGTGGGCGTTTGGAAAATCGCAGGATGATGGGAAACTACTCAAATTAAAGGTCTCGATCTCAGGGACTCGGGAAAAATAGCAGTATTTCTAAAAAGTTTCTATCAAACGAGAGATAACATAAAACCTCTACCATAAGAAAAGCATGAGGATTAAAAAACGTCTGCTTTGTTTACATTAAAACATGTGATTACTTGTCTACTTTGTTTACGAATTTTCTCCAGCATGTAAATAGTAAAAAAATCAGATGAGGCAGAGCATTAGAGTAAGGTTAGGGGGTATGGCCCTTTCAAACCAATATTAGATATATAATTCTGTAAGCGAAATTTTTAAGTCAAAATTGGGGAAGTTGGGCAAATTTCAGGGTGATGGTAGACGACTCAAATTAAAGGTCTTGATCCCAGGGACTCTGGAAAAATAACCGTATTTCTAAAAAGTTTCTAACAAACGAGAAATAACGTAAAACATTCCCCGTAAAAAAAGCTGGGGAATTTAAAAACGTCTGCTTTGTTTAAATTAAAATATGTGGTTACGTGTCTACTTTGTTTATGAACTGACATGTGTTCCGACTGATATTGTTTTATGTTCCTCAATATGTAAATAGTAAACAAATTAGATTTGGCAGAGTATTCGAGCAAGGTTAGGGGCTATGGCCCCTTCAAGCCACTAGTGTATTATGTATTAGTTTTGACATCTTAAAGATGTAATACTGCCCAAGGACTGGAATGACACAGTAAGAGGTTTAAATTATCTTCAGTCGTCCAGTTCTTTCAAGTCGTATTATGCTATCTAGGTTTCAGTGCATTACTTCAGGCTTGGATACAATCAGTCCATTGGGTTATTTTTTTAAAATAGGTTATTAAAGTGAACTATTAGCATGTCCCGCACAGTGAAACTTAAGCCCGGGACCACCATAGAAGTTCATAATGTGACCCCCTGAACACGTTTTGGGGGATCGTTCAAAATGATTATATATGTGTGTGTATGCACTCCAGCGGTCACATTTTTTGTCCGATTTACTTCAAATCTGGTAGGGACGTTCCTTTTAGCGAATTTCCCCTTTTGGGGAGAAGCTACTACCGTAGTCGGCATGGTAAGACCTAGGCCCGGTACCATTATAAATTTTCGTTTTGAGGTCCCCAGATGCCAAAAACACCATCCGTTCAAAACTGTATATTAGTGATGGTCAAAACCAGAAATTTCGAATCTCGAAACCGAAACCGAAACTTACAAAATCGAATCTCGAATCTCGAAACTCAAATCGCGAAACCCTATTTACTTGCCTGGGTATGGTTATGAAAAATAAATCCAGAAAAATTAATTAAAACTAATTATATATTTTGGTTAGAGTTGTTCTTTCAGAAATAAAACATCAATAATCCAAAAAAGGTGAAGGTATACGACCGATGACAGTTGGCTTTTGACCTTTGCATTATTGATCGAAACACGGGCGTGATTTCTGTTAAAAAACAACAATAAAGACACAAAAAATCTCAGCAGTTTTGAGTTTTGATTCTCGAAACTCACCGATCGAATCTCGAAACCGAAACTTTTCCAAAGTTTTGGTGGTTTTGACATTCAAGTTTTGGTTTTGACACATCACTACTGTATATATATATATATATATATGTCCGTAGGTGCGATAACTCTCGTAAAAATGGTCCGATTTAGATGAAATTTGGTACAAACCTGTAAAGCAACGTTTATGACTAAGTTCGAAAACCAACCAGATCGCTTCATCCAAAAGGGTATTTTGGGCGGGTGTTTTGAAGTTTTGACATGTAATATTTTTAAAAGTCAAATTTTAGTTTTCACCATTGGATTCAGCTTTAAAAAACTCACAATTTCGTGTTTTGATAATTTCTCTATGTCAATTGGTTACCGAGGTGTTAAAAGTGCTAATACAGTACATTGTCCAATGTTATTCTTTTGGAGAATAAGAAAAATTGTATATCTCGCTTATTTATCTACTTATCCTGACGAAACTTGGTATATTGCTTCATATGGTTGTTGTCTATTGACTTTTGCACAAAAAACAATGTTTTACTGGACCTTCTGCTAACCTTATAATGCGCTAAATTGTATTCCCAGCATTGCAGGTAAATGAAACCAGGAACATCAGAACAGCCAAAATATCAATGTTTTCAGATTTCAATCAAATTGGAATAAATGTATGTTTTTACCCTGGTTTTGACTTTTAAAAGTTTTGTGTGAGGGAATTCACTTCCCTCACGGCAGCATGCTTCGTGCGAACTCGTTTTTTATTCCGACCAATTTACAAGAACACTTTGCAAGTAACTGTAAGAAGTAAGAAATCTAATGCTACCATTACACTCTCGCCGAGGCAAGAAGAGAGGTTGCGAGTGGGAGGGTGTACTTGGTGCACTCAGCCTGTCTCGCCTCGCCCTACCTTAGCCTTGCCTGCGCTACGTCTGGAGTCGGTCTTTAGCACGAGTCAAAAGACCAGAGAGTGCCCGAAAGCGTGTTAGATTCAACGTGAAGTCTACTACCTGAGAAAAAGCGAGAGTGTACTTGGTTAGCTCGCAGGGCGATCTCGTGCTTCTATTCCTCGCCCTAACTTTCGGCGAGACGCCCCGGCGAGAGAGTGTACTGCTAGCATTAGATATCTTACTTCTTAAAGTTACTTGCAAAGTGCAAGCTATTCTCAGATTGTAATTAGGTGAGAATAAAAAAAATACCCTACTTTTACACTACACTGTACTCAAATAAAAGTCAATAAATATATCGTATACAGAAATATAGGATGATTGGTACAAGGCAACCTATCGATCGGACACTTTGATCATCATCAGGCCTGTAATTAAGTATATCCAGTATCGTATCTATATTTCAATATGCATTTAATAAATTACTCTCTGTATAGGTAACTAATTAATGTTGAAAGTATATGTAGATTCAATAAATGTTGACATATATTTCACATTTAAGAAAGTTAAGAAGTAAATACTTTGCTAACTGTATATTCCATTTCAAGGTATCTGTTTGTTCAGTGTATAATTCCTTTTAGGTCTTTGGGGCTTGTTGTGTCTCCAAGAATTCGGTTCCTCAACAAGCATAAAAGTCAAATTCAGAAATCAAAAAGAAATGGAAACGAACTGCCGTCACTCGAGACTAAGGACTCTGACGAAAGTGACAACGATAATTCAAATGTGGTTCATGCGTCTAAAGAAGTACCAAAAGGGAAAGAAACCTATGACTTTGGAGGAGGTAAAATTTCAGTTTCATATACATAGACTAATCATAACACTGACCGTACGATTTAAGTGAGCAAAATTATCGAATCAAGATCTGTAACCTAACTTTACTGCTTCAGATGATAACTATTTCGATAGGTCAAATTTTTTTTATAGCAGACAAACAACTTGCCAGTTGAGGGTGTGGTTTGCCGGGCTATCAACCAAGATGCAGTAGACCGTGCTGCATTGCCAAAACTCCACACTAACTGATCGGAATAACATTCGGGTGTCATTTTTCTTTGGCAGAAAGGCAAGAGTGACAGCGTACAAGCATGTTAATCATGTAAAATAAATAAAATATATTACAGATATAGAATATCTACTAAAACTGTCAAATATCAATCAAATAAACGGTACTTTGGTATGCCACTATTTTTGGAGGTTAAATTTTTACCGGATACAAAGGATAACTACATAATTCAAAAAAACGTACTTTTATTGACTTACTGTAAAAATTTTACATCATTCTGATGAGCGGTCTTTGTGTTGTGCCTCCCAAAAGGCAGCGATGTCCGCTAGGATCGTGTTGAATGCGTCGCCGCCGCTAGCAGGCAGACCCGATCGCCACAGGTACGCCGCCAAATATACATCGCGCTGTGGCAGTTATGTTAGGATGGGTTATCATAAAAATACGTACGGTTTCCTCTTCATTTCGAGGTAAATCCCACACGAAAAGAACGTCACTCATTATGAAAACAAATGTAACGTAGTGCACGGCAATAAATCACTCATGACACTGACCCAGGACCCAGATTACAGGCGGTGACAGGTGATGCGCACGCTCCGGTCAACGACCTGACCTTGGCCTATTTGGAGGGGGTTTGGCGGCCGGAAGTATGACTCATCAGGTATCATTCGATTCGTAACAAAACAAGGAAAGTCCTACAATCATTTTTATGATAACCCATCCTAACATAACTGCCGCAGCGCGCTGCATAAGGGTGGCATCCGTATAATACCAAAGTACCAAATAAACATCTTTAACGTAATGTTAATAGTGTGCTGTTCGTGTTGACATCAGTATAATTTGGAAGAAACCTTTATAGTAAGAAGTAAGCCTTGATTGGAGCAGTGAACACTAACTAGTGGCGGGGCTAGTTAATATCTAACTTAACTCACATTATTTGTTGCATCTATCTTATACAAGTTTAGAAAACTTATTCAAGTCTTAGAAAACTTATTCACAGCCCCAACTGTAATCACCATTTTGATTTTAAAATAATTTTGTAATCTGAGTTTAATATTTTATGTCCACATAATGTTATTTGATCAACAAAATTGCTTTACGTATTTTAAGGACAAGTTGAATTTTAGATGACAGTGACAGCAACAGTGATGATGGACTTTTGACCATCAAGAGGCAAGACCATCAACTGGAAGCAGAGGACAAGGATGATACAACAGATTTGTTGGAACAAATGAGTAAAAAATCTAATAAAAAACCACTCACAAAAGCAGCATTGGCCAAAAAAGTGTTGAAAAAGAAGATTATTCCAAATAAGAAGATTGTCTTTGATGATACTGGAGAGGTGAGTTATGGATTTAAAATTTTTGTTTTATATTAGTAGTGTTGGAAGGGGACTTTTGGCTCACTTGATTTATGGCTTCCGGTCACGTGACCGGAAGCGCTGAGTCATTAAATACGTCATCTGAGGCTGAGCCAGTGACGTAGGCGGTTTTGTGACGTAATGAGGTAAAGTTCAAGGTCACGGGGAGGGTGTTTTAAAAAAGTACTACCTCGCACGCGTAAAATTCGATTGTGATTCGATAGTTAATCGATAAGAAATATCGAATGAAAACCATCGAATGAAACAATCGAATGATAGGAGTGCGAGGTAGTACTATTACAAATATTACTTTATTCTATTTACAATAATTCATATTACAAATATTACTTTATTTTATTTACAATAATTCATATTACAAATATTACTTTATTTTATTTACAGTAATTCATGTTTACAATAGTTCCCCGTTGTTCGTTGTCATCGATGTTGTTGATCCGGACGAGTTGCGACCATCACTTCGCTTTCTGATGAAAGACGGCAGATACTTTGATTCCTGCGCAGAGTCCATGTTGTTTTTTGATGCGTAAAGTTCCAAAGATAAATCGTAACCGGACGCAATAAGAAGTCTTAACTCTTCATTAAAAACCTCGAGGTCTTGGAAAGTCGCCAGATGAATAGAGTCATAATGAATACACCTAATTTTGATGGACATTTCAACAGAGAGCTCGATGTACACTGGTCAAGAGCTGGAGGTGTACTGACTATTCGCTAGCTAGCGTTTTGGTATCAAACAAAATGGTGGGGGTAAAAGTGTGGTGGGGCGGAGCAGATGGCGGACGGCAGATGGCAGGCAGCTGGTGCGAGGCAGATGGTTGCTACTACATTCGCCGCCGCAGTAATGCAATCCGTCGGCGTAATTCTTGTAATTTATCTTGTCGGTTCATTTGATACGTTTTACATCTACATATGCAATAGCTGAAACACCTGCACTTACGACAAGCTTTCCCGTCAACTTGATCGCCTGGTATTTTAAAACATTGTAACTCGCAACAATATGTATTCAAATTGTTATCGAATGATAAATTGTTCATCGGTGGCACCGACATGTTAGCTGCAGCGTGTGTTAGACAAGACTGAGACTAACTTCACTGCTCCCCTCTCTTTTATACCTCTTCATAAGTTAACCCTGAATAAAAGTTCAAGGTCATCCGTTTGAATTTTTAAAAAAAGCAACACAGCAGTATATAAAATAATATACTGCTGTGTTGCTGTTTTTCTTTTTTTTCTTTTCTTTATTAAACAAACATCTTACAATACAATAAGCTTAAGTCTAACATTAATGACTAGAAATACAAACAGAGAAATACAAACAGAGACATTATGTACAGGGATGCGTGATGTGCAGAGTGAGTTCCGTCGAGTTGTTGCCGCTTACACCGTGTGATACCAAATACAACGTCCCCGGTTGAATATCTCGCAAATCTTCATTTTGTAGTAGTTGAACAAATCGTTTTGGAAGAAATACTTGAAACTTCGGCTCATCTCCTGGAGTGAAAGGTCCTTCGCTCAATGAAACTAGAATTGCTTCTCCATGTGTGGTTTCCACTTTCTTGATGTTATGAATAATGTAGTGTTTTTGTTCTTTTAGTTCTGAACACTTTTTAGTTAGCAGAAGGTCGGATTTTGAATGAGTGTTGAATTGATCAACCAGTGTTTGTAGAAACTGTTGTGATGCCATCTTCGTCAGCAGTAGTTATGGTGTCTTCTGTGATGTTGCCTCTTCGGAGTCTCGAATAATACTCGTGCTGGGGCGGTGTTGCCTCCTCGTATTTATAGGCCCCGCTACCCCCACCACATTCCTGCGTTTGTTTCAAGTAAGCAGCCAAACGATATGCGTTGTACAATGCACAGTTTGTTTGACCGTGTTTAAGATCTTTTGCAGCGACGCAAATATTTCCGAGATTAATGTTAAAATCCTTACTGATAGTTATATCGAAAACATAACCGTGCGTGTACTTTTGTATCCAATTCTTTTTTTCTAATCCTTTTGTGTATATATGCGAATATTGTTTGCAAAAGTTAAACATAATACTGTGCAGATTACTGTAGCTTATAAATCCTTCATACCAATGTATGTGATGAAAGTAGTTTGTTATCCATTTGTTTGTATTTTTTGCTTTGGTGTTAAGTTTGTTAAAAGAAAAAGGAGCTTCAAACGTGAATGGGTAGGCTACAAATGTAAGCAAGTCTAAAATTACTAATTCCTTGATAATAAACCTATCATTATTATTTCGAAATGCTTGAAATTCTATTACACAAGGCTTTACACTCACTTCTTCATCCCCTCCGCTCATCATGGCACCTAGCGATCAACTAAACTGTTTTCCACACCACGGTAGGTTAAATACCAGGCCGTACAGTTGCTGGCGCGTTGGTGTATATTTAACGTGGGCACCGTCCCCAATAGGCCTACCCCACGTGTATTCTTCTTTACTAAGTCAAACTTTAGTCTTTTTTAACTTCTTCTTCTTGTGTTTCGTTTTCTTCTTCTTCTTGTTTCTCCGTTTCTTCTTCCTGTGTTGTTTCTTCTGTAGCTTCTGTAGCGATTTCTACAAGTGGTTCAAAATCCTTTAACTTTCTCCACATGCAAACTTCATGAGGTATTCTATTAAAAATAGATGTATCCACAGGTCCGTACACGATGGTGCTATCAGGTTGTTTTTCCAAAGTATCGACCAAATATTCTTTAATAATAGCGCTTGCAAATACCAACTGTCTCATGTACCTTGTAATAGGTTCTGTTGCGTAGTTTAAAACGTAGAATTCTTCACGTGAGAGTAGAATCTTATTTTCATGTTGAGTCAAGTCTCTAATTCGCACTTGTAGTTGTCCGCGATGTTTAACAATATCGATTTCATTGTCACAATCCAAAAGTCGAATATGTGTTTTCCTTCCACACAAACTGTTAGTTAAATAACATTCTATTAAATGTACATGTTTCAAAAATGACTCCCAAGCATTTTGCGAAAATAAAACCTTTTTTGTTCCATGGTGTAGTATTACTGTAGGGGAATAATCCAATGACTTCATCAATCCAACTGATACACTTTTACTGATGCATGCTGAGATGGGGTAAAAGATTCGCAAAAAAACTTCAGTTAAAATGTGAGGAGGAATATTTTCTTCAACTTTCTTCTTCCTCTTTGGTACTACCTTTGATGGGTCTGCATTACTTTCCTCCTCTCTATCTCTTTTACCAAACTTTAAAAATGCAGTTATTTCCTTGATGATTTCTTCTTCACTAGTATTATCACGTTCCAATAACGGTGCTACCTCTGCATCACCTTGTACAACAGATGGAGAACTCATTTTGTAGAAGATGTTGCCCATGCGACGATAGACGATCAACTGAAGACCTGCATTGCTGCTCCGCTATTTATAGGTTAGCGACAGTGGCGGTGCCGGTGGTGGTACAACGTTTTACAATACCGTCTTTACGATACCAGTCAACGGTGTGTATGTAACAATTTTATCGTGCAAAATTAAACAATACGCAGATGTATTTGCAGGTACGTTTTCTTGAAATTCCATTTCTATTTTTATATCAACACTAGACGATTTTACAGATTCGTTTTGTTTGGAGCAATCAATTACAACAATCGGAGCTTTCGATTCAAACTGTACGGAAGATAGTAGAGGTGTGTTTGTTTTGCCGTAATATGAATTTTGGAACCTAGCGTACATATCGTATAAAACACTGTACCTTTTTTTATCAAAAGAGATATTAAAGTTGTCGTAGGGAAAGAATTGTGAATTCAGGAACACTTTACAGTTTGTTAATTTACAATGGTCAAATTCACCAGCATTTTCAGTTAATATACTTTTTTTCTTTGTTTGTAATCCAAAGATTACATATCTCGCTTTTTCCAAATGAGTAGAAGTTTTTACAGTCCATGTATGCCGTTGTGTTGAAGGTAAAACGGGGTATTCATGAAACTCCCAGCTTCTGAATGGCATTACAATGTCTCGATCTGATTTTAACTTTCTTAATAATGTAATCCTGTGTTCATCATTTAGTCGCACATGTGGCACTCTCCAAACAATCTTGTCTAATGTTAGTTTCCAGTCTAAATTGGCTTCAGTTGTTCCAGCAGATGCTTTAATAATATCATTATCGTTTGATGACCTTAATAAAACTAGTTCTTGTTTTACATTTATTATTATTCTTCTGTAATCTTCAGCAAATCCTAAAAGTAATCTTAAAGGTACGTAAAAATCAAAGTTTCCCGAAGCGTCAGGAGTAATTATACTTTTGTCTGGTGCAACCCATCCTGCAACAGCTAACAGATTCTTCTCATTTGGTGTTAAAGACGCTAATCCTTTTAATGTACTGGAAATTCCAACCTTTTTTGTTGAATCGACTGTAACTCCTGAAATTTCATATCTAATCTCGTCAAACAAAAATGCCATAGGATTATTTATGAACGGAACAGTGGTTCCAACAGTACCGTCAGCTTTTGTTACTTTTCCTTCAATATATAAATAACTTTCGCATGGAAGAGTATAAATGTCTTGTTGTTGTATAGGAATCCTAATTTCATCGTTATTGTTTAATTTGGACGAAGCGTAAGGGTTGTGCGTGTGATATTCCTTTTCCCATAAGGTCTCGTCGAATGTTGGGCCCTGCGCTATATCCAGTATATCCATTGTTAATGACCTTTAATCCAATTTCTTCTAGAAAACGAATGTTGTCACTTGTTAATCCTTCTACAGCTGATGAGCTACTGACCTCTTTGCTGGTTGGCTCTCTCTTTTTAAATGATAACCCCATTATCTAAGCGGATGATTTTATATGTATTCTTACAGTAATAGCTTCTCCTCGAAAGTCAATAAGGTTTCCGTCTTGATCCACTATGTTCAGCACGATGTCTGAAATGAAACTGGTGTTTAACGGTAGGTACACAAGGTTTTGAGGCTTTTCTACTATCTTGAAACCCGGTGCGACTGATGGGTAGAATGTGTGTAATATATGCCGATTTTCTCCATCTCTGTAGGATCCTTGTATAATGTTACATGTAATGTCTATGCTGTTTACTTTGATGATCGTCACAGTTCTATTCCCAGAATGAGTTGTATTAGGTTCTAATACCTTTGTTTCCTTAGAAAACCCCAATAAACTACCAATTGAACGTTCTTGGCCAAAATCAATATAATACTTAGAAGTAATTTCGGCTTTCATTGTATTGTTATTGCCTTTTATCGTTATATTTTCTTTTCCCATATGTTTTTGTATAACTTCATTTATATTATCAATTTCATAAGCTCCTGTTGGTAAACTGAATTCTTCCAAAGCTGAATATTTTCCTTTATTATCTTTTGTCTTGTAATAATGTATTTTGTTATTAATTCCTTCACTAACGTTTGGAATAGAGTTATATGTTGTTAAATCCAATAATGCGGCTTCCCATAGTCTTCCTTTTTGCAAACGTAGCGCTGGAAACAGAATACTGCGCAAAGTACATGAGTTACCGGTTAATGACACTGTATACGAAGACATCTTAAAGTTGACTAACACTTTTAGCTAAAAAGTCTAAACATAAATGACCGCAAATGGATGTATCATCAGGTTGTTTTCTTGTATAATTGTAAAAAACATTTTCTGCCGCACGAAAGTATTGTTGAAGTTCTTTCGGTGGTGGAAGGTTTCCAAAACTGTCGAAATAATAAATCGTTTCACCAAGTTTCTTGTAACACACCCAATGAGTGCCTAATCCTTCACTATTATCCAAATTTACTATACCAGTCTCATTTTTCCACATTTTAACCGGTAATTCATCTTTCATAAATACTCCTCTAAAAAATGGGATTTTCAAACAAGAAGCATATGTAATCAGTTCTTCATTGGTTAATTCTTTGTTTTTAATTATTAATTGCTCTTTCTTATTTAATACACACGATACGGTCTTAGGTATAGTCCTCCTCCCTTTTTTATCATTGACCATATTGTTGGTTTCTTTTTACCTTTACCACTAGTAGATCGACGTTTTCTTCTGATATTACCTCCTTGTTTCTTAGCGGGTCTTTTCCCACGCCTTCTTCTCTTTCCTCCTCCAAACGTAGTTTTTGCTTTCATTGCTGCTGTTACTGCTAAAGACGCTGCTTTTTCACCAATACTCGCGTCACTAGATTTTACTCTTTGCCAAGCTTTCTCAGAAAGTGCTCTATCTGCTATTGATCTATTTTTTGTATCACCAAATTTGGAATACGCTATATCGTGCTGTTTACAAGCTTGATCAAGCTTATTTATTCCAGAATCTCCTCTAGCAAGCCGTTTCTCTAATTTGGTTCCAGGACCACAATATTGATATCCTCCAGGTAAATGTAATTCCACAGGTAATAAATCAATCGCCTTGTTAACTATAGCTCCAACCGGTTTACTTAATAGAGAAAATGCTGTTGATGCTATTCCCCTTCCTCTCTGTAATCTCTCTCGATTATGACTGATGCGTTTAGCCCTCGGCATGACTATTTATAGCCAAACTTACAATCAGTAGGTGCACTCTATAAATGTTTTACAATGAATGTAATATTAGTCTTGGCTTCTTGTATTATATATACTGTTTAAAATCCATTTATTATATAGAAATGGATTAATTAATTAAATGTAGACATAATAAATAAAAGTAGTAAAAATAGAAATAAGGTGTAATTGAAGATGTTTCAAATGTTTCTCCGCTGGTGATGGTATCGTTGTTTTCGGTAAAATGAATAAAATCTAAATAGTTGTCATGTTCCCTTAGAAACTTGCCACTTAATCGTTGGTAATTAAATAACACATTCCAGTCTAGTTTATCTTTAAAATTGTCAATGTAATTTTCAGAGAGATTTTGATATTTACTTATTACTTCCCAACAGTTATTAAAATTTGATGTCATCTCTACAAGGAAGTTTTCTGAAAACTGTTGTCTTTGTAAAATATGAATCCAGTTAACTCTGTGAAAATAAATTCTTAACATAGTCATTGTGAAGAGGTAGTGTATGGAAAGTTGTTCCCAATCCATATATCTATCAAACCGTTGAACAAAACCATCTGTCAGCACTCCTTGGGGAAATCTCGGCTCTTGAGATATTAAACTCCAACGCAGTAATATTGGATTCCATCATCCTCTCTGTATCATCTCTCGAATATAACTGATGCTTTATCCCTTATCATGGGTATTTAAATTCTTTTTTCTCTTATATAATCTTCATCGTTTTCTGTTGGTTCATTAATCACATTCACTTTATCCCCCTTTCCTAATGTCTTGACTTTAGAAGGCTCAGACGGTTTATCTAATTGATTAGGTTTTTCTGGATTGTGTATCTTTTTCCAGTCTAAATAATTGTGGCTGTCAACATCTGAAGCTACAGCTCTTCCTGAAGCCCGATGGATATAATTAAATAAAGCTGCACCAAACCTTTCCATATGTTTTTCATATTCTGTAGTCCATTTCTTGTGTACTATATCAAATATTTTCTTATTTACAGCGTCTCCATCCTGCTCACAATCACCTACATTTGACAATTTTAATTTTTTTACATCATAGCTTGTATCAGTTTCATTCTTTTTGTAAATCGTTAACAATTTTAAAGTCGCTAAATTTACTGCTTCACCATCATAAATGGGATGTTTTATATTGCTTAACCTTTTACCGGAAAATCCCCAATGGTCTTCGTGTACAATCGGGGTTCTTTTATCCATGTATTGTACTGTAACCGCATCAGAAGACAAAAGCGGATCACCAACATTTTGAATTACTTTTCCTTCAAAATTATAATTACCATCAGGTGTTAACGGAAACCCAGCTCTTTTTTCACTATATCCAGATTTTACTCCAAACTCGGAATACCGTCCAAACTTGTCCACACTCATGATGTAACTGAATCGCTATCGTTTAGGTTCTTACTATATATATATATATATATATATATACGTCTATTGAACAATTATTTCTCGTTTTCGCAGTTCATCAACCAAAGCTACCCATTCGTTTTCTAAACCAGTGTGCCCGGCTTCCATAGCTTCATGTAATAACCTCATTCGATCAACTAACTTATTTATATCGTTGTAATATATTATATTGGTTTTATACAAATTTTTTAATAATCCCCTTCCAGATGTAGTAGGATCAGTTGTTTTTCTTTTTTTATGCAAAACATTTAATTCAGCAGAAGATAAAGCTCTTCTTTTAATTGGAGCTTTATTTGATTTCGAGGGGAAAAGACTAGATATAACGTTTGTGTATTTTATTGACCTGTTTCTATGAATAGGTAGTTCTTTGGAATATTTTTTTCTATGTGCATTTGTATACTCTAGTATATTTTTAAACAATTGTAAATCCTTTTTAGTATATTTACCAGGATTATTTTTAAAGATGAGTTCAAACAAACCTGTTGTACCTTTATATTTCTTATCACCAATAACTATATCATCATTTTCGTTTATATCTAACTTTCTATCTCCAATCATTAATCCTTTATCCTCTATTCTAGCTCCATATGTATGATAATTTCGATTAGCATGTGTGCCATGTAACATTTTTAATGTATATTTTCTTCCAAGTGTTCCTTTAAACATAATATCTGTGCCTAATTTGCTTAAGTTGGATGGGTTGATATCCTCTTCTTCTGCTCTTGTATCTTCCGCACTTGTATCTTCTGTACTTGTATCTCCTGCAATGTTCTTTTCCCTTAAATCTCCTATATCTCCGCTTTCTTCATACTCGTCGCTTTCTTCAGATGTTTGTAACTGGTCAGAACTTTCATCATTCTGAAATTCTTCTTCATATTTGGAAATTGGTAGCATTTTGTCTCCTTCGAAGCGAATTGAAGGTCTTTCCATATTTTGTGCTAATCGCTTTAAAGGTTCAGTAACAGGTTTGAATGTTGTTTCTAAAAATTGCTCTCTTTCATTTATACCTGATTTTAAAGCTCGGTTTTTTTGTCTAATAGAATCACTAAGTGATTTTATTTCCTTTAATAGCTTTTCCTGGTTAACCATCTTCACACCTTGACGACTTGTACAGTAATACCGCTAATCAGTGTATTAAAACGAATTTATCAAAACCTATTCTATAACGACCATCTTTTATAGCTTGATCTTTCATAATAACCAAAAATCCATACTTTTCCGCCCATGCTTTTCCGCAAAGCTCTTTAAACTTTTCAAATGGCATATCCGCATTCACATGATCGTTATATATATGTTTTAGGTTAGTATCATCTTGTTTGAATACAATTAGAATATTTGCATTATCTCTGATAAGTTGTTTTGGGATTTTGCTATAAGTTTGTCCTATATATATGCTGTCGATGTTATTATGTCTTCCCATGGCAAAGTAGTTTCTAATAGTATCCTGATTTTCACAAGATACATCGTCAAATATAAATACAGAATACGGTTTCGCTTCGTTTGGTTGCATAATGCTATCACTAGCGTTAAATTTGTAAAAATTAACATCAGACACATCAGATAGGATTTTATCCAGCAATTGATACTTTGGTTGATGTAGAGACTTTGAAAAAATATATAGGTTACTAAACCTTAATCCCTGCGGATTAGTGATCAAATTAAAGACAACATTGGTCTTTCCACAGTTTGAGGGGCCACTTACTATACATCGAACAGTGTTTGGAAGTAAACTACCGTGTTTACCATTGTTGATTTTAACGTTATCCACAGTTAAATCATCTATGTTATTAATATTGAATCGATCTTTATGGTGAATAATCTCCATCCTGCTCAAAGGATAACGATGAAATGAGTTGCTTGTATTAAACCAAGTCCTTTATAGGTATCCACGAATCCTCAGTTTTGTTAAACCCTAACCACCGCACTTTAACTGCGTCCTTTTTTCTTTGTAACACTTTTTCAACAAGATATACATCACCTACTGTTGACTTTAACATTTCATGTCCATAAAATGCACCTTGCAACAAATCTCCTTTGTTATCTTTTAGGATATACGTTTCAGGTACAGTCGGTTGCACTTTATACACTGTAAAAACTTCATTCGTCCAATTGGGAAGGTATTTTTTGGTAAACACTCCCTTATATTTACTAATCCGTACTTTATCACTTACATTAAATTTTCTTGGCTGCATTTTTTCTACTTTAGGCTTTGTATTTTTCTTTATGCGTTTTAATACATCTTTTGCATTTCTTCTATTTACTTTGTTAGGTTTCATACCAATAGTTCTATGAAACCTGTTGTTATAATCATTTATTAATTGTGGTAAAACATCATACCATACGTAAGAACCTCTTTTTGAAAATTGTTTATACAGTGCTCCTTTTAAGGTTCTATTAAATCTTTCTACAATAGCAGCTTTTTTCTCTGAATTTGTAGAATAATGATTTATTTTATATTTATTCATTAACTGTGCAAAGTTTGTATTAAAGTATTCTGTTCCATCATCAGTTTGTAAATGTTTAATTTTGTTTTTATCTCTTTTTATGGCTATTTCCATGGCTTCTGTTACGCTTTTACCAGTCTTGTCCTTTAGAGGCAAAGCGTCTGCAACTTTTGTAAAACAATTAATAATTGTGAGTATATATTTAAATCCTTTGTTTATTCTGCTATGCGGTCGCATTTCAATTAAATCCGCTTGGTATAGATCATTTATCCCTTTTATAACAGTATTTCTTCTTGGAAACTTTATTCTTGCAGGTTTGTGTAGTTCATTAATAATCTTCTCCTTCAGGTCTGACATGATGGTTTCACGAAGGCAGCTGATATGGTATTAAATACTCTTTTGTATAAATCTGCTTATATATACATATAGTTCAAGGTCATTCAAAACTTGTGTAAAAAAAGGGGAAACACAGCTTAACATTGCTGTGTTTCCCCTTTTTTTACGGAAAGGAAAAGGATAGAGGATCTAGGACGATGAAAGGGTTATTAGTCAATAGGGTTGAGGGAATAGTGACCGAATGGTAAAGTGTGGATGTTGTCTGGAAGGGTTTGTCTTTTGTCGTCATTACAGGATAGCGCCTTTTTAACTTCAGTCACGCTGTACAGCTGATGGTTAAAACTTCTGATGGTGTTGAATTTAGCTGTAATGATGTTATCCTCAAATAAGCATTGCTTGTAGTGTTCAAAATGCACTTTCTTCTTTAAATATAAACTCTTTACACCTTTAGCTTTCTTAATATAGCTATTGTTCTTTTCTTCTTCTTCTTTTTCATTATAGAGTTTCAAAGAATATAGTTTAGACATCAGTGCAACAATCTCTTCAAGTAGAACACCATTAGCCTCATCCTTGAATTTGCCTAGTACTTTTTTGTTTCTACCATTGTCGTAGTTTGGATGATCTTTTGGATAATCGGAGAAATCAAAGTCGTTCTTGTAAATAAATGTACGTAAGTCTTTATACATGTCCAATGTTACTATGCGATATATGAAAGCGTCAGTGTCCATATATGTAATAGATATATTTTCTCTTCCGTAGAACGCCACCATTTTGTTGTAGTGAAAGTCGTACATGTGTGTTTTTGAGATGTCCAAGATTGACATGCCTATATACAAAGGACGATCCATCTTCACACTCGTCTTCTTCATGGACACTGCTACAAGTTTTTCATTAATAATTATAGTTGTTCCAAAATTTGGCTGCTGTACTAGTTTCTGTAATTTTTTTGCGTTGGTAACAAGTTTAACATTTTTATGTCTTCTTTTGTTTTCCAATGTTTTTCCAAATATCGCATTATTCATTAATTTAAAAAAATCTTTTTGAAAGTCTGATGTAGCTGCTGCTCTTCTGATGGTATTTGAATCAATGTAGGGTTTCAACCAGCATGATTGAGAAAATTCCAAAACTCTATTAATTTTTGTTAGACGTAGTCCTAATTCGATAGCTTGTTGAACCACCCAAAAGTGAGCCACGTAGCGTTGTTTATTATTTAATGTCATCATTAATTTGGGGTGTTTTCCAATTGGTGAAATTTCTGTTTTAGCAAGAAGTGGAAGGTCATAATGAAGATCATGTAAATTTTCTGGGTATTCAAAATCGCAATCCAAAATATATCCAGTGTCACCATGTTTCGGAATTTGTAAAATATCGCCAATAGAGTCGGGATTAATCCATTTAAAGTTATCAAAAGGAAGTGGGTTTGACATTGCCCATCCGTACAGGTTATTTGCATCGAAATATCCTAAATAGGTTGACGGTTTGGTTTCATTGTAATCGGGAAGGTATTTGTTGTTGGCTTTGACATGTCTGGTAACACTTTGGGTCAATCCGCCTCTTACTCCAGCTTCAACCATTAAAACCATGTCAATATCTGTTAAAAGTTGGAGTTTGCATTTTGTTTCTTTTAACATGGCTTGCCAAGCTAATCCTGGTGAAGTATACGAATGTAGAGGGTCCAAACCGTATGCAGCAAAACAGGTGTTTCGGAATTCTTCCATTACATCACAAAGAAGAGTTACATCTAGTTTGACATAAAAGTCCGAGTAATCTCCTAAGGTCTTCATATCTAACTCGTTCCATACTCGACGTGCGTGTTGATACTCCTCAAGTGATATTTCCGATTCATTAAGTTTGTTTTTGAAGTGTTCTGGTGGAGGTAGTGATGTTTCATCAAATCTATGCAGTCCATCGATGTAATCATAGGGGAAGACTCCTTTTCGAAGAACCAAATCCATTTTACTATTGGGTACAATTTTGCTTGTTTCTATCAAATCTGTTCTTCTTAGATTTTCAGATAATTTCATGAGGCTTGAAGGCATAAATCTAAATGAATCAACAAACCTTAATTTAATTTTTCCCACCTTTTTTGAAAAGCTTATAAATTTTTCCATTGTAGTAGCCAAAACGTCTATTGCTCCATTATCTCTTCCTAGTTCGGGGATTATGAAGTGCGAATCATAACCACTCAGATTGTGCAGAACTACGGGGATGAAATATGGTAGTTTGTAGTTCAAGTTGCAAGCGTTACAGGCTGCACCTCTGTACGCTCCCGTAAGATGATCGTGGTCACGAACTTTAACGTTATCCAGTGTAAAGGTGTTATTACACAGATAACACGTTGTTGTTGAATCATAATATTGAAGCTCTTCTTCTTCCATAGGTAACATGGGTACCTTTGTTCTATACAGTTCTTCTACCTTTGCAGCTATGTCATACAGATCATCGACAAAGTATTTGGCTGCTTCTTCACCGCGATAAATCTTTGGAGAAGATGATAGTCCATATTTTTGAAGATGGTCTTCAGTCAACGTGGATTTAATTAGTATGCAATAACTGTTTGGTGAATGAAGTTGGTATTTGCTTCTTCTTGTAACGTTCTCTTCTTGTTGTTCAAGCGGATGTAAAGAAGACTCGAAATCAGCGTAAACAGCAACAGGTACACGGTATTGTTGTATTACTTTGTCAAATTTTATCTGCGCTCTGCTGGAATGTGGCAATTTAATTCTAACCTCATAGTTTCCATTACATAACCTTTGATGTTCTACTAACCATTCTGAACCTCCCCTTCTTAATGGTTTGCCTACATGACAAAAACATCTTTTACAAATGGTTTTCTCTCCGTGTTTTTTTGATATTTGTTTAGATACAAGAGCTCCAAAGTTTCTTATGTAGACATAGTGGGATATGTCCCCTTTAGTGATCAATAGCAAATCCGTATGATCTCTGCGCTCAATAGGTGTTATGCGCAAGGGATACGCATTGTTTGACGAATCTAAGCCGAAAATGTTGACAGAAGCTGAAGGATTTTGCTTTTCAAATTTTGAAATGTCTGTTATAGCAACAGGATAAGTCATCCCTTGAAAATTATATCTATGTTGTACTTCTTCATATTTGCGGCTTGGTCTTATCGGATTGTCTGTTACATATTTGACCAACATGGCATATTTAAAACATTCAGTATCTTGATTTTGTACGTTGACGCAGGATAAGGTATTTCTAATCTTTGTTGGTAGAGGGATGTAGCTACTTCCTCGAATTCCATAGCCGTGTTTGTGTACTCTTAAGTCTAGCCCTGTGATGCTTAACAAACTCCATCCAGAGCCTCTTCCTTCATGTTCTTGTATTTTTGTCATTAGCTCTTCAAAACATTCAGATACGATTGAATCAATATCTGACGAAAACATAATAGTTCGGTTTTTTGTTAAGAAACCTCTCGGTGAGGTTTCATTTTGAATGTTTGTAAATAAAGCATCCAGTAATAGTCCAAATTTAATAAAATTTAATCTTTTTAATTCATTTTTCAGAGTTTTGCTAACCAATCCTTTTGCGTTATTTAAAAATTCTTCAAGTTTCAATTTTGTATTGTCAATTTTAAAGTGGGTTACAACATTACCCGGAAGTGCTCGGGCGTGTAGTTCCACATTTATTAATGGTCCAGGCGCATAATGAATGACACTTGGTCTTGAAACTTCATTTTCTTCTTTTTCTTCATTTTCTTCTTTTTCTTCTACATTTTGTTCTTCTTGATGTTTTGCTAATTGTTGGTCGATTGAATCTAATTCTTCTTCATTTGGTTCTTCATCTTCTGTATTTGTATTGGTGTTATGTTTCAATTCTTTATGAATGGTTAAAAGCCATTCATCTCTGAAAGAAGCTTTACAAATATTGCAGCGATTCATAATGTAGGTGTGCTCTCCACAAGGGTTAACGCAATAATAAAAAACACTGCAAATGCACCTCTATTTATACCCTAGAAGAAGTGGTGGGGGTAAGTATTAGGTTAGGTTTACTATATTTTACATTTTCTGTTTACTATTGTAGTTGGAGGCTACAAAATTTTTGTATTTAGTTCAAGGTCATTGAACATATTTGCCAAAACGGGGAATAAAGCAGTAAATGATTTCATTTTAAACCATAAATTGATCTATTCCCCGCTCTGTATTTAACAAGGACAATTTTCTTCAACAGGAACATTTGATAGATTTTTAAACTTGGATGTGAAGTCGGATTGTACACATTGCATCTCGATCAACTAAAAATTTCATAAAATAATAGGGATCTTCAGTTGTATATTCATCTTTAACATATTCAATAGTCAACATTGCCGAACGAACATCTTGTGGAATTACGTCGACTTTTATGAGTCGCCTTTCGAGTTCAAACCGTTTTGTTATTGATGTAAGTTTTATCACATCATCAATATCGATAAGGGGAAAGCTGTAACAAACGGAGTTTCCTGGTGGGTTCATCATGCCGTTATGCTAAATATACACTGTTGCATCGTCATTAAATAGACGTTCCCCCACCATTAAATGTATAAGTTACCCCCACTTTTTCAGTCATGTAAATGGTTCAAGGTCATACAACAATATTACCAAAACGGGGAATAGAGAATAAGTGATTCTCATTATAACCACAAACTGATCTATTCCCCGCTTTGTATTTAAAGTAAACTATTTGAAGACAACAAAAACTTATTCAGATTCTTCCGATGATGATGATGATGATGAGCTCATATCACTAAATAAGTGACGACAAACACTAAGGTTCCCTGTGACTGGATCTAGAACTACGTCATCAATATTAATACTGCTTGGAGGGGTTCCACTATCAACAAGGTCCATTTCCTCCAAACAAAGCAACTGATGATGAAATTCTGGTTCATTATCATCGTCGTTGTCGTCGTCAGTCAACAGCTCCATCTCTCCAAGATATGGTTCACTGCTAGCAAACTCACTCAGTAGTTCAAGATCACTAAACAGTTCATCTTCCATCTCTGAATCGTCTTCGTCTTCATCTTCGTTTATATTTACTGGAATATTTTGAATTATTCCCAGTATAGTCTTCTTAGAAGGGAAAATGTTATCTCTGGGCGACATGATTCCAAGTAGCAGACTGATTTTACAACTAATACAAAACCACCTTTTATACCCCGATTCCGGTAATGGTGGGGGTAAGTGTTGAAAGTACAAGTGGTAGGGAAGAGGTATTATTGTAACACAAATGATTAAGTCCTGTAAGTGGGTCAAGGTTACCTTAACCTATTACCAGAACGGGGAATAGAGCAGTAAGTGATTCTCACTTTGACCACAAACTGATCTATTCCCCGTTCTGTCTTCTGCTGTTCAGTATTTCCAAAGACTCTTAGTTAGTTGAAGAAAATTGGTCAATTTCCATTGCTAGCAATTCTTCAGGCAGTTGAAATGATGTATTTTGTGATAACATTTCCAACATATCAATATATTTTATGGCGTGTTTTATAGTAGAAAGTTTTGAAGCGTTTGGTTCAAGAAAAGGTAATTGTGTTCGTAATAAATTATAGGCTTCATTCAATATTGCAATCCTTTTTCTCTCTCTAGCACACCTTCTTTTCTCTATATCATTCTCCTCCTTTCCTTTAACATCTAAGTTAGATGATCCTCCTGGGCTATCCATAGCTGAACAATAACTATACTCCGAAGCCGACTGCCTTATATATGTTTACCACCACTCTTTTACAATGAATATAGATGGTTCAATGTCTTGTTCGGGAAAAAGTCGCTAACCTAACGTGTAGTGTAATAAAGACACAAAACAAACCCCTCTTGTAATAATCGATAAATTTCTCTCTTCAAAGGAATTGGTTCCACATCTATTTTTACCTCTTCAGTTTTACGAATACCCAATCCTTTGACCTTAACATCATGATACTCCATAAGCAGTTGGTATACACGCTGGGTAAAGATATCCGCTTTAGTAGTAGAGTTAATATAGTGGAGGTATACCATGGTAGATGCTCTATTGATGCAGTTCACAACCAAAGTGATTATTGACTCTGCAACATCGCGCTTTAATACCAATCATGTAAGTGGGTCAAGGCCGTCTGATTATATTACCAAAACGGGGAATAGAGCAGTAAGTGATTCTCACTATAACCACAAACTGATATATTCCCCCGCCTGTGATCACCCCTTCTACCACATCTTCTAACTGGGTCAAGGTCGTTTCTGATCAAAATGGGGGGTGGGGTGTGAGATTTGACAGAATCTCACACCCCGGAAACCTAAAGGGAAGTAGATATAATTTACAGTAAAGTCTGGCTAAAGTTCAAGTCACAATGAAGAGTTATTATTTTACAAATATAAAATCACACAAATATGTAAATTGTACGAATCTAAAATAAAGGAGTCGGTGAGGAGCCTTAGGACCCCTCTCACCGAGGTCTAGCGAAAACCGGGGAAATGCAAAACCCCATCCGGTATGCAAAGAAGGTGCAGTGATCGGTTTGCGGGCCGTAAACACTGCAAAGCAAGAGCCGGTTTGCTGGCCGTACTCTTAAAAGCTAAGGAGAGCCGGTTTTCTTGCCGTACTCGCAAGGAAAGGAGATGGAGTTAAAGGGTATCTTACATATTTGTATGATGAATAATTAATTTCAATTAACAAGAGTTATAAATGTAAATTGTACTAATCTAAAATAAAGGAGTCAGTGAGGAGCCTTAGGACCCCTCTCACTGAGGTTTAGCGAAAACCGGGGAAATGCGAAACCCCATCCGGTATGCAAAGAAGGTGCAGTGATCGGTTTGCGGGCCGTAAACACTGCAAAGCAAGAGCCGGTTTGCTGGCCGTACTCTTAAAAGCTAAGGAGAGCCGGTTTTCTTGCCGTACTCGCAAGGAAAGGAGATGGAGTTGAAGGGTGTCATTAATATGTGTGTGTGTGTGTGTGTGTAAGATGTTAATAAATTTAAAAAAAAATGTATAAATAACCTAGCCAAACTTTAAAGTAATTTAAAGAAAGGAGTTAGTACTATCTACAATACAAAATAAGAAAACAAGCAAGCAAAGTTCAAACAAACATACAACATGCAACATGCAAAAGTATAAGGGATTAATAAAAAGTGTGCGCATACTTAGTATTAACCCCTTATTTCTCCAGTTGTTCTTATAAAAAGAACAACTAGACAGTTGCACTGAACAGTGGAGATGGTACCATGTTAACACTCCACTGTACAGCAAGCAACTGATGTCAGTTACTGCATGGTTCGCTTATATAGGAGACGCGAAATTACCTCGGCTGAGTTTGATGAGGTTTTAATTTCGCTTTTATCAGCATACTACAATACAGTTAAGAAAAGCAAAGACATGCGGAAGATTTTAAATACAAAAGCTGAAAGCAAAAGCAACGACCCTAGCATGCAAGAAAAGAAAGACAAGGAAGAAACTAACTACTATAGCCGGACTAATAAAGCAGCAATATAACATGCAGGAAAAGACAGAGTGAAAGAGAAGGAAAAGAGAGAGAAAGAGAACCCAGGTAGCGAGATCTTACGAGGGGGGCGCCCTCCCCCCGCATTACCCCGCTACTGCAATTGTCCTCGCACTTTAATACGCAGGTCACTTGCATGGGAGCAGTCTCGACTTAGATCGACGACTGGTAAGGAACTGTCCGGAGCACTCGCTTATATCGCCGCGGGAGGGCGCGGGTAATTTTCCCGACACAGGGTAATTTGGTTGTGTAATGCAGCTCTAGACATAAAACAAAATTCGTCTGATTTAGTGAGGTTTTTTAATTTCGCGTGTAACAGCTGGCGCGGGGCGTTCCCTTGACAGCTTGATTTAATGGGTTGCGCACCGGTTGCATTCTACTAGGTAATTAACTCTCCCACTCGTTTTGTTGAACGCTAGTACAGGTTGGGATTCTCTATCTCTATTCATATTTAATTTAGGTACCTTTTGTTGTAACTAAAATAATTATGTTGTGTAGCTAGTTGAGGTATTTTGCATTTACGTATTCGTATTATTACTTTAGTGTGAGCTGCCCCCATTATATATCATTGTGAAATACGGCCAAGACGTCGAACGTCGCATAGTGGGGCAATTTTAATAATCTAGCTGGACAAAAATACCTATCAGAAATATTGTTATTTAACAAAAGGACATAAAATATAAATAAACAAATAGACAAAAGAGTCAAAACAATGATTATTATAATTGCATTGTCATTGGGCAGAGTGCAGATAAGGCCAAATACTCAGATAATGCGGGAGCCGGTCAGTAGTTAAAGTTGTCGCTGTCAATTAGTCGCTGTGTAGGACCCCAGTATGTGATGTTCTTCAAATAGGTTATTATTTTATTATTAATACAATGGATAAGAAACACAAAGGTAAGTCAGTGTTCCTGTTTTGATTATTTTTTTAATGTGAAGATTTTTTTTTTTGCTTAATCTTTAAAAATAAATGTGTTACAAAGTGTTTTAGAGTAAAGGTTTCAAGGAACCTACCAGAACCTTGAATATTATATATTTCCATGAAGGGCGGATTGTACACAATCCAAAAATTCGTGTTTTAGCTGCTACTTTTTGCAACTTTAAATTTGTAAAGAAAAAATACTATAGGATTACCCTGCAATACTAAATTTTGGAGTAGTTGTACGTACATTTGTTGGCGTACAAACTTTAATAGCAAACTTGATTTTCAAAATATTTGTTAGTTTCATTAAAGAACAATCGATATCAAATGTTTTTCATTTGCACTTATTCAAAATCGTGGGCTCCAATGATATTTCAATAACAAAAAATGTTAGATTACATTAATTTACTCATTAAATTCATACACGTTTTTATTTACATATATGTCAGGTTATATGATCAGAACCTTATAAAAATCTGGTGTATTAAAGTTTTTAAAATGTTTAATTTATTTATAATCCCAATAGTAAACTATTATTGGTTGATTTTCGCTACAGTGCAATACAAGTATCAGGATGTTTTTTTATTAAACAAGTTGAGGTATTTTGCATTTACGTATTCGTATTATTACTTTAGTGTGAGCTGCCCCCCCATTATATATCATTGTGAAATACGGCCAAGACGTCGAACGTCGCATAGTGGGGCAATTTTAATAATCTAGCTGGACAAAAATACCTATCAGAAATATTGTTATTTAACAAAAGGACATAAAATATAAATAAACAAATAGTCAAAAGAGTCAAAACAATGATTATTATAATTGCATTGTCATTGGGCAGAGTGCAGATAAGGCCAAATACTCAGATAATGCGGGAGCCGGTCAGTAGTTAAAGTTGTCGCTGTCAATTAGTCGCTGTGTAGGACCCCAGTATGTGATGTTCTTCAAATAGGTTATTATTTTATTATTAATACAATGGATAAGAAACACAAAGGTAAGTCAGTGTTCCTGTTTTGATTATTTTTTTTAATGTGAAGATTTTTTTTTTTTTGCTTAATCTTTAAAAATAAATGTGTTACAAAGTGTTTTAGAGTAAAGGTTTCAAGGAACCTACCAGAACCTTGAATATTATATATTTCCATGAAGGGCGGATTGTACACAATCCAAAAATTCGTGTTTTAGCTGCTACTTTTTGCAACTTTAAATTTGTAAAGAAGAAATACTATAGGATTACCCTGCAATACTAAATTTTGGAGTAGTTGTACGTACATTTGTTGGCGTACAAACTTTAATAGCAAACTTGATTTTCAAAATATTTGTTAGTTTCATTAAAGAACAATCGATATCAAATGTTTTTCATTTGCACTTATTCAAAATCGTGGGCTCCAATGATATTTCAATAACAAAAAATGTTAGATTACATTAATTTACTCATTAAATTCATACACGGTTTTATTTACATATATGACAGGTTATATGATCAGAACCTTATAAAAATCTGGTGTATTAAAGTTTTTAAAATGTTTAATTTATTTATAATCCCAATAGTAAACTATTATTGGTTGATTTTCGCTACAGTGCAATACAAGTATCAGGATATTTTTTTATTAAACAAGTTGATTGTTATCTTTAACAGTTAACTATATAGGATTTCAAGGTAGGTAAACTTAATAAATTTATAGCTTTTCCTAAAAACCTCTATGAGGTTATGTCAAATTAAACTTGCATAGGCCTACATCACCTTTTGTAAAAAAAAAAAAAATTCATTATACAATGATTTTAGTTTTACTCTTCTTAATTGAATATATTTTTACAATTGATGGAAATAACCTCTCCAAAGTTAACAGCATCAACAATGGGTTTAATTCAAGTAGTAAGCACCCAGAACCACCGGGATGACTTCTCCTCTGGTGACCCGAAGTTATGGTTTAACATATACCAAATGGATACTCAACTTGCGGATTGATCAGACGAACAAGTAGTTGTTTGTACGCAAGAAGCAGCACATGAATACATGCACTGGTTTAGATCATAGTAGCTGTTATAATTATACAGCGTTGAGCAAACATTATTGAAGTTTTCAGTTACGAAGCTGAGGTCTAAGGATGTGAGTAATGTACAGTGCCCTGCGGCAGAGACCTCTGTTAGAGGCGGAGCCTGCAGTCGGCGTGACCTTGAATAAACCAATAAGCATCACGCGTAGTTGACAAGCTGTTTGCCCGCTCTAACAGCGCTTGACGTCGAATCATTGTACTAGTTACATTAAATTGTCGGCGCTCGGGTAAAACATGTAAAACTGCAATAAATCTTGTAACACTGTGTTAAAGAAAAATAAATTACGAACATTTTTAAAAAAGGTGTAGGGCGATAGCTTTTTTCCTTTTATATTAAAAACTAATTTGATTAGATTCTTTGATTGTAAGGCTAGCAAATGGAGTTCTTGGATGTTATTTTGATTTTTTTTGATGTACTAAACGTCTGAACTCTAAAATATCTACAAATCTAGTAAAGTTCAAATAAACAGCGATATAAAAGTACTATTCCTCGTTATAATCCAAATTTAAACCATTGAGGCAATTACTTTCCCTATAAATCTCTGAACAATGAATAAAAGTAGGGCGACGGGGTATTGTACTTATATCCGACACTCGGTTTCCAAGAAATCTACCGATCGTCACGAGAATAAGTCAGATATAGTGCTATATCATTATACTTGCAGCTCTTGCAGGATTAACATCTACCTATAGAGTTTGTGTTATTCTAAATATGTCACAGTTTTACAGAAATATGACGAAGGTGTCCTTTAACAGTCCGCCTGCCACCACCTTCTACTTCTCCGACTGTAAAGATAGAAGGTCTACGCTGTTAGTGGATTGTGTGCCATTTCGCCGTAGAATACTCCAGGCTGAAACAATCTTAGCAAGTTGTCTGCTACGCAAGATGCATCATATGAGTACATGCAATAAATTAGATCACAGTGACTGTTATGATTGCGTAAAAACAGTGTCAAGCAAGAATTGTTAATGTTTTTAGTTACGGAGCTCCGATCCTCACAGAGTCACAGCTAGACTCTAACTAATGCATGTCCCGTAGTTATTGTGCGATGTGACAACTTGGTGGGGGAAACTGGTGTGGTGGGGGGTAAAGGCGAGTGTCTATCCTACATGCTTGTATCACTTCAGTATACCTGCGGCTCTTGCATAGTTCACATGGATTCGCCAATACAAGGCACTACTGTTTCTTCCACATGTTCTTCTTTTAATATTGAGCAAGCTGACAATATAAATTATGAAATACAAGTACATGAAGTTTCTAGCACAATATCTTCTGATGCAGAAGCAATAATGTCATCTCTGATAGGGTTTGACTAATGATGGTGGATGTAGTAGCATCCATCTGCCTCGCACCAGCTGCCACCTGCCACCTGCCGTCCGCCCCACAGTTCGTTTAATACAAAAACGTTAACTAGCGAATAGTCAGTACACCTCCAGCTCTTGACCAGTGTACATCGAGCTCTCTTTTGAAATGCCCATCAAAATTAGGTGTATTCATTATGACTCCATTTATCTGGCGACTTTCCAAGACCTCGAGGTTTTTAGTGAAGAGTTAAAACTTATCATAACATCTGGTTACGATTTATCTTTGGAACTTTACGCATCAAAAAACAACATGGACTCTGCGCAGGAATCAAAGTATCTGCCGTCTTTCATCAGAAAGCGAAGTGATGGTCGCAACTCGTCCGGATCAACAACATCGATGACAACGAACAACGGGGAACTATTGTAAACATGAATTACTGTAAATAAAATAAAGTAATATTTGTAATATGAATTATTGTAAATAAAATAAAGTAATATTTGTAATATGAATTATTGTAAATAGAATAAAGTAATATTTGTAATAGTACTACCTCGCACTCCTATCATTCGATTGTTTCATTCGATGGTTTTCATTCGATATTTCTTATCGATTAACTATCGAATCACAATCGAATTTTACGCGTGCGAGGTAGTACTTTTTTAAAACACCCTCCCCGTGACCTTGAACTTTACCTCATTACGTCACAAAACCGCCTACGTCACTGGCTCAGCCTCAGATGACGTATTTAATGACTCAGCGCTTCCGGTCACGTGACCGGAAGCCATAAATCAAGTGAGCCAAAAGTCCCCTTCCAACACTACTTATATTTGTATGACTTATCAGATTGGTGGTTCTAAAACCTTTTTAATTTTCTAGCTTCCTTTAAACTGTTAAGCTATGGAAATTTGTCATTTAATGGTAAAACATTCCTATGAGCTACAATCCTCATGGTTGCCGCCCCTAAATGTAAAAAATCCGGTAATATACACATGAACATACAGTGAAACCTAGCTAATTTGAACCTCAATAACTCTTAATAAAACAAATTTTGGTCATTCCTTTTGAACTTGCCTAGTAAACTACTATTTTAACAAGTGGCAAACCAGTTGACACTGCATGATTTTAACAAAGCAACTGAGCCTGTATCATCAATTCACACTCTAAAATATGATTTATATTTTTCTTGGTTCGGATTGTCAAATTATTATTCAAATGTATTTTTTTTTTGGTTACCGATAGCCGATTGGTTTAAAAATCATCAGATATAAAAACTTACTTTTGCCTTTTTTTACCTTATTTTTAGCTTAACTTATGAATTATAATAAATAAGCAACAAGATATAGGCCTAGTAAACTTATATTTTTTTAAATTTATATATTTATTAATGGAATTGAAGTTTGTATCATTGAGTTTGCATTGGTTGTGGAACATTATGGGCCTATCACATTGTTATTGATTTATTGATCTAATAAAAACATAACTTATTTAGCCTAAGACCGATTACAACGCTTAAATTTACCTAAGGTATTGGCTGCCTTCTTTAGCCGTAAAGAAAACCCTTTACTAAAAAAGTCACAGAATTTCAATTTTTCATCCCTGAAAGTCCCTGAAAAGTCACGGATTTTCAAATTTTTAAACCACTAGACACCCTGTTTAAAATTTATATACAGTATAACACTAAAAATAATTCATATAAAGGAAAACCATTATATACATTAGAAACATTAAGGTAAAGGTTAAGATTACTGTGTATCAAATGGCAATTCAGCAAATTACTAAATGACAATTATCTGTTAAAGATCATACCTTGGTTTCTGTTATTTTAATAAAACAGATATGATTCCTACATTAATTTCTTCTTTGCTTAGTGTGTTAAATGTGATTACACTGCTTTTGTATTTGTTCACACTTCCTGTAGTGTTTAAACTTTTGTTAATTTTAAAATTGATAAGAAAATTTAATTTTTCTAGACATTAGAGGACCAGATGAAAGCGAGGACTACAGAAGAGGGCCGACAGTACGAGGCAGCGGCGGAAAGTGGCATCAACATCTTAGAAGCCCAGAAAATGATGAAGGCGGAGGACAAGATTGATCGGAAGCTGTTTAGGGAGAAAATAAAAGCGAAACATAGAGAACAGAAACTGAAGGAAAAGCAGCTGAAGAATAGAAACAAGAGAGAGGACGAGGATGAAGTAGAGGTTAAATTATACAGCGAGAGTGACAGTGAGGGGAGTGGACCTGATCTGTCGTGGCTGCCAGACCCTGATAAAGTATTCGGAGAGAAGAACACTGACGGGTCTGAGTCCGAGGAATCTGAAACTGCTGAGTTTGGCGATGATAAGAATAGAAGGTAATTTGGAAATTACTTTGGTTTGTCATTTTGCAAAGGTGTTTTTCAGAGATGCAGTGGATATTCAATTAGCCTAGCTAAAATTATTTGGGATAATAAAGTGTTAATTTTTGAAAATAATGTTGGTATTAGGTAGGGATGTGCGATTAGTGATTTTTGTATTTGAGTCGAGTTGAGTATTGCCAATTATTTTCGAGTTTCGAGTATTTTCGAGCGAGTATTTGCCATCAGTTGGTTGTTTAAAATAGTGTAATAGGATTTAGATACCACCATAAACTTGTTTTGATAATCTAAACATGGCTTCTAACTAATACATGAGTAATAATACAAACTTTCGGCCCGTACAGTCAAACTGGATTATGTATTGACAAACAAAACATGGTTTGACAATCGTTTCCAGCCGATAAAAAACGGTCCAGTTATCATTTGGCCAATAGCACCAAGCACATTGCTAATAATCAATATTAGATGACAAAATCTTTAGTTAGGCTGATATTAAGTGGCCCGGTCGCCACTTTTGCCGATATTATGTGTACCGTCGTCATTTATGGCCGAAATTACGTGGTCCGATAATCATTTTCGGCCAATTTTACATGATGCGATCGCCTCGTGCAGCCTTTACTAGGCGCGTTTTAGCCGGTCGCAATCGTTAGCTATTGTCCGGAACTCGGCAGGAAATACTGGTTCGAACTTTTGAGTATTTTTTAAAACTTCGATTCGAGTTCGAGTATTAAAATACTCGGCTGAAAACTTGAAGTTTCGAGTACTCACACACCCCTAGTATTAGGTTATTGGATAGAGCTTAGGTTATGTACAAAATTGGGAAGTGAAAAAATGAACTACAGTTCACGAAATTGAATAGAGAAAATATCTCTTTAGTATTTTACTTTTACAATATGCTGTATGACCCTTAATGATGCCGTATGTATTACCCTTAAATCACACACCTTATTTGTTAAGATGTGTTAAGATGTTACCCCTTTGACCTCTGTGAATTTAGTACGGTACTTGAATCCGTGTTGGTTTTAATATTTTGAATGCCTAAACTTTGAAAATGATAAAAATGTACTTTTAGTAGATACACAAAGTAAAGGATGGATCAAAAGTAGCAAACCTAATCAGATATGCAACTCATAAACAATATATACATTCCATTAGGTTGGTCTAAAGGATGCAATGCTTATTCCTGCTCATTATTTTAACACACACTAAAATGGTTCGGTGACAGTTGATGCGGTGTTGCTAAATGTGATTTTTGTTTACACCAACTGCAGATCATATGACTTGTGCCACATAATATTTAAGATATTGTGAGACTTGGCAACTGGTACAGTGCTGGGTGAGAGGGCCTCCAACATGCCAACACTATCAATGGCAACTGGCACAGTGCTGGGTGAGAGGGCCTCCAACATGCCAACACTATCAATGGCAACTGGCACAGTGCTGGGTGAGAGGGCCTCAAACATGCCAACACCATCAATGGCAACTGGCACAGTGCTGGGTGAGAGGGCCTCAAACATGCCAACACCATCAATGGCAACTGGCACAGTGCTGGGTGAGAGGGCCTCAAACATGCCAACACTCAATGGCAACTGGCACAGTGCTGGGTGAGAGGGCCTCAAACATGCCAACACCATCAATGACAACTGGCACAGTGCTGGGTGAGAGGGCCTCAAACATGCCAACACCATCAATGACAACTGGCACAGTGCTGGGTGAGAGGGCCTCAAACATGCCAACACCATCAATGGCAACTGGCACAGTGCTGGGTGAGAGGGCCTCAAACATGCCAACACCATCAATGGCAACTGGCGCAGTGCTGGGTGAGAGGGCCTCAACATGCCAACACCATCAATCATCCATTTGCACTTTTTTAACAGTTTTATAGTTTAACAGAAATATTTTACAGTTTCATATTTTTCAGGAAAGTTGGATGGGAAATGTGATATAGGAGGCTGAAATAAACCAACATAGGTTGCGATATCCGGGTACTTTTCATAAAAATAACTAGGTTATTTAAATAAAGTTAAACAAAATTATAACTCCATTACATTTGTAACGTGACATTAACTCTAAATAAAATTTAATCCTTATTATGTTCAGGTTCTCAAAGATGTCGGGAAAAAGAAAAAGTGATTCTAAGAAAGAATCAAAATCAAAAAAGATCAAGAGGTTTGAACCTGATGAAGAAAACTTCAGTGAAGATGAACCTCTCGATACTGGCTTATCTCTTAGAGAGGATGAAGAGCTTGTTTTGAAATTTTTATCGAGCAAGACGTAGCTGTGAGAGCGTTCCTTATGTATACATACTGTTTATTGTAAATATATGTATAAGATTTGTCATGTATTTTTTTACTCCACCTATGTAAGCAAACTGATTGTTCTTCCCTAAACATAAAATATTGTATTCCTTTGTTATCCATTCACAGATTGTTATAGATGTATTTTATAAAGCCTCAGTTTATGTATACAGAGTGTTCCGGAACTCTCTGTAACTATTCCGTAAAAATGCCTGGACCAAAACATACACATTAAACACATTTCACAATACAAACATGGGCCCATGGCGTCTACTTTTCCATCTGTCTGTGTATGTGTTTTTTACAAATTGCTTCATAGATTCAAAACTCTTTAAGATAGAAAGTTTAAATTTGGCATGATCATATTTGTTAATTACAGTATTATGAATTCAATATATTTACTTTGTATTGAAACATATTTAATCAACATCATCATACTATATAAGCATAATAATTACTTCGGTTACACATTGCCTACTTTACACACACATGCGTACTTGCAGATATTTTCATAAAATTTATATTTCAGTAAAATAACCTGCCAATTTGTTAATTTATCACCTTTTATCTAAAATAAATGTAAATAAAACAAGGCGAATATATTTTATACTTTTTAATCTGTTTTAAAATTATGGTATACTAGCTGATGCCCGCAGGTTTCGCCCCGCAAATGATTTATAAAATCTATGGCAGTGTGTGTGCTTCATTCTGTGGTTAGCCCTTAGAACTACTACGAATTAAGCTGAGCGGTTTGTATGTTCCTCAGCTCAAACAAAAATGAATGTCCATAAGGAATATATGGGAACTTTGTCGGGGTCTCTGGCAGAGCCCTAAGGTCAGATCAGGATGAAAACCATTTAGTTTTCCTATTTTATGCCTGAAGAATCAGTGTACAAAATTTCAACTCTAGGTAAATGGGAAGTAGTAGAATTCGTGATGAATGAATGAGTGAGTGAGCGAGTCAGTGAGGCAGTCAGTTAGTGAGTAGAGGGCTTTACCTTTTATAGGGGTAGATTAGTATCATTTTATTGAAATAACTATGTGGTTTTTAATTAAACTAGCAATAACGGAAATTAAAAATCAAAACTAAAATTCTTTATTTTGAATATTCAATTGTCAGTATTAAATATTTTGCAGTGTGTTTTTATTGTAAGAAATTATCTGATATTAAGTATTTAATTTCAAGACTCCCGAGTTTAGTAGACTTTTAATTTTCCCAACGGGTAAAAAAGTAAAAAAGATAATTTTTTTGTTGACCCCTTCTTACCTTATGAAATGGTAATTGGAAGTAAATCATGTTTGAAATATTTTGTGGTTCATTGATCTCCAAGGGAAGTTATTTAGACCATCAGCAGAGCATGAAGTGTTATTGTTGGAACGTTGCGGCTTGTTGGTCTTTGCCCGTCACTTTAAACCAAACTTTGGCGTCTTACAATAGAAATACAAAACGAGTGTCTTAGTTGAGGGAAATATTGTTTTTCAGTATGTTTTATACTTCGGACTATAAAAATACCAAAAAGGAAGAAGATTTTGATGAAAATGTAAATCAAAACCTTGAAGAGAAAGTCCTAAAGGCAGAAATATCGTGGAAAGTATATTTTAACGAGTTACTTGATGAGTATTGTCATTATGGCTCTTTGCATGGATTGCGATACATCAGGGAACCGTCCATCCCTAGAGCAGAGAGGTATGAAACATTTCAGTGTAAATTAGGATTATCCTTATTTTAGCAATTTAAATTATTTTAGCCATCCAGTTTTAATATAAGATAAATTTACTTTACGGTTCCTCTTTATCAAATGTATTAATCTCTCCCATAGTATCAAATCATTCTTCTTCATCACATTCACTCGAAATATATGTTGTCAAGTTCCATGAGAAGCTAAAAATTTTGATTTGCTAAAAACATAGATTATACCTGCATGATTCAATATACCACTTCAAGAATTCAAGTCGACTTTTCTTACATGTAGTTAGTGTCGAAATATTTATCGAGTTTGCCACCGGTGCATTAGTACGGTCGCCTGCCGTGATGCAACATGAACCACAAATGCATGCGAAAACAAAAGCTGACACTATTAAAATGTGTCAAAACAACTTATATTTCCGTCTAAAAATGTTAAAAAACCCAAAACAAATCGCTGATAAGATCCTGAGTGTAGGGCGTAGTGACGAGGATTGTGGTATCCCCCTCACCTTCTAGAACAACTAAAACTTGCAGCTAAGGATCATCCATATAGCCACATCTGAGGCATTCGTTTGAGATCAGGATTGCACAATAGAGTTCATGAACTCGACCCGCACAGAATGTGTTGGAGTGGAAACTGGCATCTAGTTGCATTTCTGATACTCCTCCTTCGGAATTGTTATATTATACTAGGTGATTGTCACACAAGAACCATGTGGCTTGCGAAAAATAGTGACTACACGTCTTAATCATATGTCTTCTGCGCCTGAACTGAGCCGTTGATTGACATAGAGTCAATTAAATTGAAGCGGGATGAGGGGAAGTGTCTGTTAGGTAAGACATCACAGAGTGTTATTTAGGACCGAACCATTTTACACTCATAGTTCATCAACATTGTATATACCAGCCATTCTCAATTCTCAAACTGTGGGACAAACACTTAGCCAAGGGGACTCAAGATGAGGGTGTTCACGTTCTTCCGGAACATTTACAATTTTGTTTTAATATATAGATATTCAAACAAAATTGGAAGATCGTGTTTGATTTCCACTGGACCGATTTACACGTGAGTAGTGTAAATGAAAGGGCCCCTATGTTTGCCCATTTGCACCCTAAGTTTTGGTATCTGGTTAGTGTCTATTTAAAAAATTAAATTAAAAATGTTATTATGGCAATTTAACATGGGGTAAAATTTCAACTTTGCACCTCTTTGATCAGTTCATTTGAGATCTCCTATTCACCTGAGTAGTGTGGGTGCAGAGAGAGTTTTCTTGTGGCAGAAGAAGGCAGTAAGAATGTTGTTTGGTTTGGGGTACAGGGACAGTTGCAAGGCCTATTAATTACAACTTTACAATTAAAGGTTTTACTAACTACAACATAATGACTGTTCCTAGTGTTTTCATATTTCAGAATTTAATCTATGTGAGAGAAAATATTAGAACATTTGTTATCTTTAGTAATATACATAACTATCAAACAAGACATTCCAAAGATTTAGTTTTACCCACTATAAGATTGGATAATTATGCTAAAGAGCCATAAATATTTACAAATAAAATTGTTCAACAGGATTCCCGAAAAAATGGAGATTATTTGATTTAACAACATATATGAACAAAATTTCTAAATGTCTTACTGTTAATGCTTTTTACTCTGTAAATGAATTTTTAAACTCAGAGCAAGATATTTATTCTTAATTTTATACTGTGTATTATGTGTTGCAATGTATGTATATTATGTATGCAATGTATGTTGCAATATATGTAGCATAAATTCTATTATATTTATGATATGTATTATATTAATCTTACTGACATTGACATTATTACTGAATATTTTCTTCTTATAATATTATATTTGACGTCCATTCTGTTTAAGAAAATGACAATAAATAAAATGATTCTGATTCTAAACCGTTTTACGCGGTTTGTTTTAAATGGAAGATCATTCTCTTTATGTTTGCACAATTTGCTTGCATTTTTGAAATTATTTAATTTAGAATTAAAAAAATAACTTTTAAATAGTTAAAGTTTAAAATAACTATTTTAAGTTTCTCTAACCATCTGATTATTAAATTACATATATTGTGTATCTATTAAATTACATATATTGTGTATCTAAGAACAGACAAACAGATATAGGTTGTAGCAAAGTGAATCAGCTGGATTAGAGAAAATCTTTAGTGACCAGTGTTTTACAGAAATGCATCACAATTCCTGAAGTCGATTCAGACTGACCCAAAAAATACCCCCGTCGCAGCAAACCTGCGTACTCAGCGAATTTCCAATGCATAATATATGTCTTAATGCCATATAAAGCCGCATACCAAGTTTCATAAAAATATATTCATATATAAGCGATATATACAATTTTAATTATTCTCCATAAGAATAGCATTGGTGATGAGCACATAGGTTTGCTGAAACAAGGAACACAAACAATTGGTGTTTATGCAAATATAAATATAATTTAACTAGGTGAAGCCACATACCAAGTTTAATCAATATTCAATCATAAGTAAGCACTATATAACATTTTAATTATTCTCCATAAGAATAACATGGGAGATGAGTAAGCAGGTTTGCTGCAACAAGGGACTAAAAAAATGGGTTTTTATGCAAATATCAATATAACTCAACAAGGTGAAGCCACATACCAAGTTGTATTAATTTATGTTCATAATTAAGGGAGTCATTACATTTTACTTATTCTCCATAAGAATAACATGGGGGCTGAGTACGCAGGTTCGCTGCTACGGGGATAATCAACAAAAAATCAATTTTTTGTGCAAATATCAATATACCAGTACTACGTGACCCCACGTGCCAAGTTTCATCAATATACATTCATTAATAATGGAGATATCAAATTTTATTTATTCTCCATAAGGATAACATTGGACAACGTACTGTGTTTAGCACTTTGAATATCTCTCCAATGGTTGGACGTAGAATCACAATTTAAACACCAAAATGATTGTTTTGTGGAGCTGAATTGATTGGTAAAAGCAAATGTGAAGTTTACATCAAAATTAACTTAGGAAAAGCCAAAAACCTTTTTCCCATAAGATTAACATAGGAGATTTTATGAGCAGGTTTTTTTGGATTTTCTCCGCAACCACTTAACCTAGCTTAATAATTCAAAATACCATATTATTTGTTTTTTTAAGCTCTATAACATGGTCTAAACCAAAATTAAGTGTTTTAAAAATTTTAGGGTAAAAAATGCAAAAAACTGATTTTTGGAAAATTTAAAACCCCCATAAACCCCCCTTCTTCCCATGGCCCGATTTTTCTGGTTTTCGAACTTAAAGTCATGAATGTCAATTTACACATTTGAGCCAAATTTCATCGAAATCGGACATTTTTTACTCAAGTTATCGCATTCACGGACACATATATAGATAGATATATATATATATATATATAGATATATATATATAGATATATATATATATATATAGATATATATATATATAGATATATATATATATAGATATATATATACATATATATAAATTTGAACAAATAGTGTTTTAGTCATCTGGGGACCTAAAAAAAAAAATTTGGCATGGTCTCGGGCTTAAATCTTACCATGAGACCTACGGTAATAGCTTCTTCCCTATAGGGGAAATTCGCTAATATTCAATTTTTTCTCATATGTTGCAACTACGATATTAATTTACACAATTCACAGTGTATACATAACCCTTTGTGCGTTGTTGATGGGACAGAGTCAGAGATCCTCACACGTCAACCGAAGCTTATTGTGTGTCCCTAGTTTGTTGATGGGACAGAGTCAGAGATCCTCACACGTCAACCGAAGCTTATTGTGTGTCTCTAGTTTGTTGATGGCACAGAGTCAGAGATCCTCACACGTCAACCGAAGCTTATTGTGTGTCTCTAGTTTGTTGATGGGACAGAGTCAGAGATCCTCACACGTCAACCGAAGCTTATTGTGTGTCTCTAGTTTGTTGATGGGACAGAGTCATAGATCCTCACACGTCAACCGAAGCTTATTGTGTGTCTCTAGTTTGTTGATGGGACAGAGTCAGAGATCCTCACACGTCAACCGAAGCTTATTGTGTGTCTCTAGTTTGTTGAAGGGACAGAGTCAGAGATACTCACACGTCAACCGAAGCTTATTGTGTGTCTAGTTTGTTGATGGGACAGAGTCAGAGATCCTCAAGCGTCAACCGAAGCTTATTGTGTGTCCCTAGTTTGTTGATGGGACAGAGTCATAGATCCTCACACGTCAACCGAAGCTTATTGTGTGTCTCTAGTTTGTTGATGGGACAGAGTCAGAGATCCTCACACGTCAACCGAAGCTTATTGTGTGTCCCTAGTTTGTTGATGGGACAGAGTCAGAGATCCTCACACGTCAACCGAAGCTTATTGTGTGTTCCTAGTTTGTTGATGGGACAGAGTCAGAGATCCTCACACGTCAACCGAAGCTTATTGGGTGTCTCTAGTTTGTTGATGGGACAGAGTCAGAGATCCTCACACGTCAACCGAAGCTTATTGTGTGTCCCTAGTTTGTTGATGGGACAGAGTCAGAGATCCTCACACGTCAACCGAAGCTTATTGTGTGTCCCTAGTTTGTTGATAGGATAGAGTCAGAGATCCTCACACGTCAACCGAAGCTTATTGTGTGTCCCTAGTTTGTTGATGGGACAGAGTCAGAGTCCTCACACGTCAACCGAAGCTTATTGTGTGTCCCTAGTTTGTTGATCTTGTAAAACAAGAAATTATATATTACAAAGCTACTTTTGAATATATTGTTAAAACGGTAATTTTTTAAGTTTTGCCGTTTTTATTAAAGGTGTACAATTTATCAATGCTTCCCCTTTGTGATTTCACTGTGTTGGACCAAATATCGTGACATTGTACTTTAACAACCAAAACGATTTTTAAATCTAATCATATTTTGACAAATTTAATATATTGTTAATTTTTCACAAAATTTAAATTCTTTCAGATTTCTATGGCTGTTGATATTGTTGGCAAGTTTATACTCATGCTGGTCTGTGGTCAAGGATGCTTATAATGAAGGAGCCACTCACAGTTTTACTCTAGATATCAGCCCCCAAAGTACACCAATTTGGGATATTCCATTTCCTGCTGTGTTAGTATGTTCTGCCTATCCTGTCAGAAAATCAGTATTTGATATAGCCAAGGAAGCAGACAATGTGTAAGTAAACTTTACTAATCTCAACATTTATAAAATTCATTTACCCATTAGCTAGGTCTTCCAAAAGGCTATTTAGGAAGAGTAGGTACGAAATGGTAAACACAACCTTAAATTCCAGTGGGGCGAAGCCTTTTGTTATCTGATGGACTACTGCCATTGTCAAAGCATATCAACAGGAATATGGGTTTAAGTCCCAAAATTACACATTCCAATTTTACAATCGACTTGAGAGTTTGGTTTATATCGGAGAATAGATCCTATTTTTTGATGTGTTGATGTGGTCAAACATTTAATAAGTTGTTTTTTTTTGTAAAAATTATAAATTACAAAAAAAGAATTATGTGTTAATTCACTTGTGGCTAAGTCATGTCATATAAACTTGTTCAAAAACGTAACAGTCCAGGTGTATCATGTCAAGGATTTGGCTGTTCGGATACTTGTGGCAGAAGCGGCAGTGGTTGGGGGAAGTGGAAACTTTCCTCTAAAAAACATGTAAGATGAAATTATAATTTTTAAATAAATTATAAATATAAAAAAACAGTTTAATACTTTTTCACTTTTGTTTATTTGTTAAAATATGCAAATAAGTGCAATAAAATAATATTATAATCAGAAGTTAAATAATAGTAATATTAATAAACTTTATTTGACATCTTTGGATGTATGAAAGTAAAATAAATACAATAAAGTACACAAACCCAATCCAATGTTCAGGCAAAAAAATATAAAGCCTGTGGGTTATTTGTTTGTCTCTTTGTTTTAAGATGAATGTTTGAATTATAAAGCATGTTTTAGGAAATACATGCAGTTCAGCAAATCGGTGTGCCCCAATAAATTGGCATTTGGTTCAGAAGTGTATATTGACGCTATTGGTGAAGAATTTTTTGAATTCATTCACAAGGTTAGTAGATATTTTAGTGTATTAACTGTAAGCACATTTAGCACACATGATTGTGGGTTCTTAAAGATGCATAAGCGTAATATTAGTTTTTCGATTGGCAGGGGGGAGGAATCATTGTGATCGTTATTTTTGCGACATAATTTACAAAACATTTTCCCCAAATTATTATAGGTAAAACAGGACCCCATTCCAAACCTACGTGACGTGTCGTTACGTGTTGTAAGGTCGTGTTTTCTTTTGTTGTCTCCCTTTTTTCCACCCTCGAATTACTCCTATTTAAAAATGGTAGGTTCCCTAATCACAGGGAGACAACAAATTACCCTCAGAAGAAACTCCTAAATTTTTCTTTCCAACTTAGGATTATGTGGAAAAAGCACTGGGCTTAGACATTTAGAGGAGGAAAGAGAAAAGACTCAGCTAACTCACCTTGTGAAAATCAATATGTGTGTTTTTAGTGTTCTGTTCAACTCATCATTCTTTCACAAGGTGAGTTAGCTGTGTCCTGACTCTTTCCAAATTAACCATTCTATGAGGATTGTAAACATATTTGTTATCTTTGAGGAAAAAAGGCATGAAAACATTTGCCGGGTAGCACCTGGGTGGCAGTTATTGATAATCAGCTGGTGTTTTGAGTTAACTATATGTAACTCATCATCAAAGCGAGTGTCGCCACTTATTTCTCTACTTTAGACTGGTTGCACATTCTGTTCACGTTTTATAGTTGACATTGTCTACGGTTGTAAACACTCTCGAATGTTCCCAGTTGGAGGAATCTACGACTTTTATCTATAATATTATAAAGAAGAGGTGGTTTCTGTCTGTCTGTCTGTCTGATGTTCCGGGTAAACGCAAAAACTACCGAACCGACTGGGCTGAAACTTTACACAAAGGTACATCTTGAACCCATGAAACATATAGGCATATTTACTTCCTTAAAATCCCCTCAGGCTACGCCCCGTGAACGTCTTAAGTTTCAATGTTTACATTTCAGAAGAAAGTAAACATTCAGAAACTGTAATGCGAACAGCTGTAGATATTTCCATTTGATAGCTTAAAGAGCAGAAGCAAGAACAGCTGTTTCAAGCTAGCTAAAATGTGAATTGCATTGAATATAGAAGGGGTAAAGAAAATCCCTGTGCGAAGAACGGGTACATCAGCTAGTAATGTTATAAACAATGCAGGTCAATGACGGGTTGTTATCTCTGTTCCAGTGGAGTCTATGGACTGATCTAGCATTGCCATTCATTGGAATACCCCTGTGTTGGGAATTATTCATTGGTTCTAGTGTTAATTATTTATTTAAATATTTGCATAATCTACTAGTGATTGATATTTATGTTCCACTTAGTTAAATAGCCGCTCATCTCCAAATTTAGGAAATATTTTCTTATTTAAACTAGAGGACTCTTGAGCAGTTGTGATGTAGAGAGGGTTGTTTTACTATCTGTTGTTAAGCCCCTCTTCCTTGGAACTTCACATTTTACATAATCCGTTATAAAATTATGTACGGCAATTCACACTATCTCGTAGTTGTACTTCAGCCAGCACTCATCTTGATTACTAAACAGTCATAGAATAAAAACATATTGTTTTACAGAATGTAATCTGTAACATTAAAGAATATTATGCTTCGTATCACCCTTGCTTTATAGGTGTGTTATTTGATATTTTCCAGGCCGCAATACCATGCAAAGATTTGATCGTGAATTGCCATTGGCTGGGCAAAAAAAGAGATTGTTGTAATTATTTTAAACCAATCATAACTCCATATGGATTCTGCTATATATTCAACAGCCTACCAGGGGAAAAAATATTTAAACATTACAGGTATGTATTGCACTAGATGAGGTCAAAAGTAATTTTATGGTGTCGTGCCCTTGAACTTATGGAAATACCAAACGGTTTTTGCATTATAATCCTAAACTCTCATACGATCGCTGATGTACATAGTGAAATATAAATGTTGTATTTGACAATAAACTGTTATTGTAGAACACGTATGTTTAAAGCTTAGTGATACATATGAGTTGACAATAAATTATTCCTTCCTGATGAAACATAAGTCGTAATATCAACTGGAGTGATCCCACCATGCAGAGAAGAAGTGAATGAGTGATGCAAATCTGCTGGCCACAGAGGGCGTGCGTGGTGGAAAACTACCCCATTAACTGACTGACCTTCGAGCAAAGCTCGGCTCCCAGAGGGTATTTTATATATTCCAAAAAGGGTTGTAGCAGCCCGTATTTCATTATAATGATGCTGAGAGCGAAAAATATATATTCTAATATCCTAGGCTAGAGATAAAAAAACTGGAAATATTTTGAAAACTAAAAAAAATAATTTATGAGTCTTATTTTATGGAGACCTGGTTTTCAGCTTCATCGCAGATTTACCCTAAGCAAATGTAATATATCTCTTGATTGTGATATAAGGTTTTCACTTTATACACATACACGAACACGGTGGTGGTCTAAAATGGGTATAACCACAGTTTGCTGGATCGCTAACCTCTTCAGAAGGCCTTACTGATCTAGCATTTTGTTTCGACATTGAACTTAGGTCTCCACAAAATATTTTAGGCCCACCAGTTGTGTATCGTAAAGTGAGCCTAGACTGGGGTTTATTCTGAAGTGATTTTCATATTTTAGTGATGTTCATATTTTAAATTATAACAAACCAGATAGTCTGTGTTCCCAATTCTTCTCATATTGGAACAGTTTGAACATTAGTATCTTGGATTTAAAATTTTAGATAAACTGTAATTTTTACCAAGCCTCAAAGGCAATAATATAAACTTTTATTTATTCATTTTTGATGTGAATGCCCCAGGATTGAATAGAATATTAGTGGTTTACGTACCTTTTGTCATCAATCCTAAATGTAACACAAAATGGTTACCATGGTTTCAACACCTTTTGTGTCATGGTCGCATATTCAGTAGAGAATCTCTTCAAAAGTTAAGTTCATTGAACTTTGTCACTTCCTGTTTTAAAAACCATACAAAAAACAGTTTATACAACGAACATTAACTCAGGGGACATAGAAACACAAATCTCTAACAAGAGTTTCAAGTGCACCGGCCTCTTAAGAAAAGCGGGACCCAGTGAAGGTTTAACTGAAGAGACTATTGCTCTCCTTACCCCGTCATCATCTCCTCGCACACCCATCTTTTACATTTTGCCGAAGACCCATAAACCGCAAAGACCTCCTCCCGGACGACCAATAGGGTCATATTATCGATCTCCGACAGAGCGAATCTCAGCATTGGTGGATGAAATCCTGCAACCACTCGTAAAACTTTTACAATCTTATGTAAAAGACAGTCAAAACCTTATTTCACGACTGCAGGATATTCATCAGCCTCTACCTCAGGGTACGCTACTTGTAATGATAGATGTGGATAATCACTCTATACTAATATCCCCATCAGGGTGTTCTAGACGCTGCCAAACACTTCCTTGACACCAGACCTCCTCAAACTAAACCTTCTTCCAAATTTCTGTCTACTCTTATACATATGGTTCTTACAATGAACAATTTTAAATTCTTGAGAAACAACTGTTTGAAAATTAATGGGATGGCGATGGGTACCCGAATGGTACCATCGTACGCAAATATTTTCTTAGGTCTAGTGGAACAAAATTTTCTTTCATGTCAAAATTTGAAATTTTGAAGCTGGTTTCGGTTTATAGATGATATCTTTTTGGTTTGGCAGTATGGCATTGAAAGTCTTCAAAACTTTATGGCTGATCTAAACAATTTTTCATATTTGAATTTCATGTGGAAATCTTCCCAAGAATCTATAACATTTTTGAATTTAGATATTTTTCTGGATAAAAGCTTTCTTATAACCAAAATTCACGTAAAAGAAACTAATAAAATGCAATATCTTAATTACAGCAGTTGCCACCCAGCACATGTCAAAAAGTCTATCTCCAAAAGCCTGTCAGTTAAAGCCAAATCATTATGTACTGATTCAAAGTATTACAATTCTTACTTATCTAAACTACATAATGCTTTTGTCCAACTAGGTTATCCTCAAAAACGACAAAAACTAATAAAAAACAGTTTAAAAAGTGCAAAAACACGTTTAATTCCACCAATTTTAAAGACGATCCCAAGTTTTTATCATTCTATTTCTCTGGCCTTCACTGAATAAATTCAATAATGAAAACAGGATTTGAACTTTTAAAAAACTCTTCCTTAACCGAAAATATTTTTTCTAGACCCTCTAGGATGGTTTTTAAAAGACCTCCAAATTTAAAGAACTTGATTGTAAGGCCCAAGCTTGAAGATAGAAATCTCAATTTGGCCCATGGATGTGAACCGTGTAATAAACCGCGTTGCGGTATATGCAAAATTATGTGTAAGACAGACCGCTTTTGAAGCACAGTAACGTATAAAGTTTATCCAATAGCTGGACACATGGATTGTTCATCCAACCATGCGATTTACCAACTAACGTGTAAACTTTGTCCTAAGGAATACATTGGACAAACATCCAACTCCTTACGTGTTCGGATGACAGGACATCGGTTTTCTGTTAACCATAAAGACAAACACAAGCCTGTGGCCTTACGTGCTGGGTTTAAAGATTGTTTCAATCTTAAAGCTATACACAAAATCCAAAGTGTAAAACAAAGAATGAAATGACATGAATTTGAGAACAGTCGAATTGGCTCACCAGTTAGTTTTAAGAATGAAACAATCTCATGGACTCAACATTCGTTAATTTGATAATTTTTGGTTCCTTATTATTTCTACATTATCAAAATAGTTTTATACCACATCATCAGGTCTTAACCAAATGTGTAAATAACATCTGATCTGTTTGTCATTCATTTTTTGTGCTTGATAAAGGGAATATCTCAAAATATTGCAAAAAATGGTGCTAATTTCTTAAATATGTATATATATATATATATATATATATATATATATATATATATATATATATGTCCGTAAGCATGATAACTCTCGTAAAAAAGGTCTGATCTTAGAGAAATTTGGCTCAAATGTGTAAAAGTACACACATTTATTTGAACGAGTTCGAAAACCAGACAAATTGCACCATCCGAAGGTGGGTTTTGGGAGGGATATGTACCCCAAAAATGTTTTTTTTTAGGGTTTTCACATGTAATTTTAGCGAATTTCCCCTATAGGGAAGAAGCTATTACCGTTGTCGGCATGGTAAGACCTAGGCCCGGGACCATGATAACTTTTCGTTTTGAGGTCCCCAGACCCCAAAAACACCATTCGTTCGAAACTATATATATATATATATATATATATATATATATATATATATATATATATATATATACCCCCGTAGCAGCAAACCTGCGTAATCAGCGAATTTCCAATGCATATATATGTATCTTAATACCACATAAAGCCACATATCAAGTTTCATCAATAAACATTCATAAATAAACGATTTGTGACATTTTAATTATTCTCCATTAGAATAACATGGCGGCTGAGTATGCAGGTTTGCTGAAGGAAGGAAAACAAAAAATGGGGTTTTATATAAATATCAATATAACTCATTTAGGTAAAGCCACATACCAAATTTCATTAATTTATTTTCATAATTAAGGGAGATAACACGTTACTTATTCTCCATAAGAATAACATGGGGCTGAGTACGCAGGTTTGCTGCTACGGGAGCCTTTGGCAAAAAATTGTTTTTTGAGCAAATATCAATGGTCCACAACCAGATGAAGCCGTATACCAAGTTTTGTCAGTATACGTTCATAAATAAGCGAGATATAAAATTTTTCTTTTCCTCCATAAGAATAACATTAAACAACGTACTGTGTTTAGCACTTTCAATATCTCGGTAAACAATTGACGTAGAGAAATGATCAAAATACCAAATTGTGTGTTTTTTAAGCTGAATCCAATGGTAAAAACTAAAATTTGACTTTTTCCAAAATTATATGTAAAAAATTCAAAAAACCCTTTTTTGGGGTACAAAACCCCCCAAAAATACCCCTTCGGATGAAGTGATCTGGCTGGTTTTCGAACTTAAAGTCATAAATGTTGCTTTACACGTTTATGCCAAATTTCATCAAAATCGGATAATTTTTACGAGAGTTATCGTGCTCACGGACACATATATATATATATATATATAGATATATATATATAGATATATATATACAGTTTCAAACGAATGGTGTTTTTGGGGTCTGGGGACCTCAAAACAAAAAGTTATCATGGTCCCGGGCCTAGGTCTTACCATGCCGACTATGATAATAGCTTCTTCCCTATAGGGGAAATTCGCTAGTATATGTCTCCGTGAGCACGATAACTGTCGTAAAAATTAGCCGATTTTGTTGAAATTTGGTATAAACGTGTAAAGCAACATTTATGACTTTAAGTTCGAAAACCAGCCAGATCACTCCATCCGAAGGGGTATTTTGGGGGGGTTTTGTACCCCAAAAATGGGTTTTTTGAATTTTTTACATATAATTTTGGAAATAGTTAAATTTTAGTTTTTCCCATTGGATTCAGGTTAAAAAAACACACAATTTGGTATTTTGATCATTTCTCTACGTCAATTGGTTACCGAGATATTGATAGTGCTAAACACAGTACGTTGTCTAATGTTATTCTTATGGAGGAAAATAAAAATTTTATTTCTCGCTTATTTATGAACATATACTGACGAAACTTGGTATACGGTTTCATCTGGTTGTGGACCATTGATATTTGCTCAAAAAAAATTTTTTTCCAAAGGCTCCCGTAGCAGCAAACCTGCGTACTCAGCCCCATGTTATTCTTATGGAGAATAAGTAACGTGTTATCTCCCTTAATTATGAAAATAAATTAATGAAATTTGGCATTTGACTTCACCTAGTTGAGTTATATTGATATTAGTATAAAACCCCATTTTTTGTGTTCCTTGCTTCAGCAAACCTGCATACTCAGCCGCCATGTTATTCTTATGGAGAATAATTAAAATGTCATAAATTGTTTATTTATGAATGTATATTGATGAAACTTGGTATGTAGCTTTATGAGGTATTAAGATAAATATATATGCATTGGAAATTCGCTAAGTACGCAGGTTTGCTGCTACGGGGGTATTTATTTTAATCAAATTTTAATTTTTACCATTGAATTTGGCTTAAAAAAACTAACAATTCGGTGTTTTGATCATTGCTCTACGTCAGTTGGTTACTGAGATATTGAAAGTGCTAAACACACTACGTTGTCCAATGTTATTCTTATGGAGAAAAATACAAATTTTATATCTCGCTTATTTATTAACATAAACTGACGAAACTTGGTATATGGATGGCTTCATCTGGTTGTGGTTTATTGTTCTTTGCACAAAAAAGATTTTTTCGCAAATGGTTCCTGTAGCAGCAAACCTAGGTAATCAGTTCCCATGTTATTCTTATGGAGAATAATTAAAATGTTATATATCGCTTATTTATGAATGTATATGGATGAAACTTGGTATGTGGCTTCACTTGAGTTCTATTGATATTTGTATACAAAAAACCATATTTGGTGTCCCTTGATGCAGTAAACCTGCGTACTCATCCCCAATGTTATTCTTATGGAGAATAATTACTATTTGATGTACCGGTATCGCTTGTTTGTGAATATATTTCTTATGAATCTTGGTAAGTGGCTTAGTGTGTATATATTCATTGAAAATTTGCTGAGAATACAAGTTTGCTGTGGCGGGGGTATTTACATATGTTTTAAGTACGGCAATAGACAATTTTATAAACCTTGCTATTCACAGCGCACCACCGGGAGCTGAAGTAAATCACGATGATGATTTCATGTTTTGGACTTTGGAACGTGGATATCCCAGGAGGGAGGCCAAACAAGTGAAGCTCGTCCGGCCACTGTGGTCGGAATACGGAGGTCCTCATGGAGGTTTAACATTCGATCTTGTGGACGTCAGAGAGGAATGGCAAGAGAACTGCTCTGGTTCACTAATTGGATTTCAGGTTGTCCTTCACCAAGTAAAAGAATTATCATAATATCTATTTTAATAAAAAAACTAATAAATTAAGTTATTATACACACTAAACAAATTAGATACTCAGTACTATGGATAAAGATTGTTAAAAAAAATTAAATTATATTTTTTAACTTGAAAGACATGTTTCACTATTTTTTGAAGTACAAAATTAAGTTTTTTTTCAAGTTTTAAGCCTCCGTATTACTGATTAAATTTGTTAATTTAATCAGTAATACGGTAATATAGGTTTAAATTGTCAGCTCTTGTCAGTAATCCAATGTGTTCCAATTCTGATACAGTTGTTTCAAAGTCACAGCTTCATCTTCAGGCACAATAATGCAGGGCACTTGCCCCAGGCCCCCGAATCCCAGGGGCACCCAGCCAAAAGAAAAAAAAATTACCAAGATAAAATATAGGGGTCTCTGAGCCCCCAAAGAATTTTTGCCTCAGGTCCCCAATTGCCTCGTGAGAGTCCTGCAAGGATGTAGGCACTGAATTTACATTTATTCCCAATAAAGGTCATCAGAATATAGAAAAATATGATATACATAAAGTTCAAAATATAACATCATTATATTAATAGGCAAGCACAAAATTGTCCCTCCTTTTTTCTCAGCGTGTGTGCATTGTAGGAGAAATTCACTCATACCTATCGTGTAGATGTGCAGTAACCCCTTATAATTTAAATCGGCCTTTAGGGCTACGCCTCACAGGCTATCAAAGTTTCAATGTTAATCTTATGGAAGAACAGTAATCAATGAAATTGTATATTTGACAGCTAATGTTATGATAACAAATGTTCAAGGACAGCTTTTCAGGCATAATGTAAATAAAAGTACTACTGGCTACTAGAGTGGCAACGCTTTTCTGTTATCCGTTTTAACTCTACATTAAACAAATTAAACCTGGGGTGGAGGAGGGAGATGGAGAGAGAGAGAAAGAGAGAGAGAGAGGAACGCAACAGGATCTACTAAATAATAAACTAACTTAGTTAGTTATTCGTGAATAAGTTATGCATCATGACCCTGGTTCAAAAGATGTTGTTTAACTGCTAACATTGTGATAAAACTGTCACACAAACAGCCATTCTTCGTCAATTAATTTTTGGTTGAATTTCGACCATTGGGCGGTCGCTAGTTTTCACAAAAACACACTTGGCTAAATGCGGTCCCACACTTCTCGCGACCACGCCCGAACATTCGGCCGATCTCCGAATGTTCAGAATATTCACAAGAAGTGTGGGAGCTGCACGAAGTATTGAATACATACGGGAACATATGGGATGGAATGTTCAGTGATCATTCAGGAGAATGTCCAGCCGAATGTTCAGGCCTGCTTGCGAGAAGTGTGGGGCCGCCTTAAGTAACATACAACTCTACAATCCTGCATGAAGATTTAGTAACTTACAATTAAGATTAAAATTTATACTTTGGAGCTGTGAATATTTTGAGATATTGGTTTTTTTTAATTTTACTAATCATATTTATTACAAGTTATTAATGTTAGTACTTTATTTAACTTTCAATTTTTAATTTGTCAAAACATGAATACACAATTAATACTTGTAGTTTTTATAATTAACTAGGCCTGAAAATTCCTGTTACACCAGGAAGATGCATGAAGAGCGCAAAACATTAGTCTGTGCTACATTCTGTGGAGATACTGATGAACTTTTACCAATAACATTTTTACATGGTTTATATACTCAACTGACCAAATAAAGTTATCATAACCTATACAAAATTCATCTTTTAAGGTAAATAAGACGAAGCCCTGAGGGAATTTCAAACATTTTCTGAATTTTGACACGGACATTTAGGAATCGTAACAAACATTTTGACATGCATTCTGTTAGGGTTTGACTCGAAAACAACTTCAAATTTACATAAAATTTTTCCCATTTGATCAAATGAATTAAAAAATCAGTATTTTAGATATAGGCCTACATAAATGATTATTGTTTTACATTAACTTATAGTTTATAGCTAATTCAAATTTTGATACCTGGAAAATTACAGGAAATTTAAATTACTTTAGAATTACTACTTTTGATTCAACAATATACAAAGAGTTTCTCTGACGCTTCCTTTGGTTCTTATGAACATTGAGATTTAATGCACATTGTGCTGGTACAGGACACAAAGTGGCATAAGTCATTTGAACATTTTTCCAGCTTGCTGTTTATCCACCCAATGAGAATTTTGAGGGAGAGCCGATAATTAAGATTCCTCATAATGAACATTTTCATATAAAGCTGCATCCGAATTTAGTCCTTGCAGAAGAGAATTTGAGGTCGATAGACAAGGAAGAGAGGGTCTGTATGTTCAGTGACGAGGTGACGCTTGATTACTTCAATGAATACAGTCAGTCATCATGCCGCTTGGAGTGCTACATTCAGAGAGTACTTCAAGTTTGTGGATGTGTACATTTATCTGCAAATAGTAAGTAGATCTTGGTAATTTTTAAAGTTAACACTTTCCAAAAGACCTGTCTGTGAGACTAGCACACATTTGATTTTGCTGTTCATCAAAAACCTAATTAAGTTAAAACTACCAACATCACTGTACCTTCCTAAGATAAGTGGCATATTTAATATATGTTTGATTTCCTAAATTTGCATTCTTTCATTAAAAAAAACGGTTTTAAGAACTATACCGGTCTGACAGACCAGATATATATATCTCTAGTCATTAGGCTCCAATCCACTGACTAAAATGGAAGTTGGTCCCACAGACCATTCATTTGTTTTACATAGTTTTTGATTTATTTAAGTTTTTCTTCCATATTTAATTAAACTATAATTTTATTAATAACTTTAATTTAATTACTATACTGTACTACTATTGAAGTATTTTGTTAGACAATTTTTGTTATCTGAAAGTGGTTTTATAAATTTGAAAACAATACAGGTTTCTGAGACAGGGTTTTTTGATTAAGGCAAATCTGAACCATCTTTCAGTTAAAATGTGACTGCCTCAAGATATAGGTAGTGAAATTCTGTCTGATAAAATTTATTCTTTCCCAATATAATACAATTGCATGTAACACACACAGATATACACAATACAATACATTTCATTTCAGTGCTCCTTTAATTTAAAGTAAGAAATATGGCTTGAACTCTTTTAGTTACAATAAATATTCACTTTATATCCTGAAAATATGACTGATTCCAGGAATAGTTGGAGTATATAATCACCCTTACTGCAATGACTCTCAAAATGCTTGTTTGGAAAAAAACCTAAGTAAGTCAATTCCAGTGACCTTCTTTATACATTTTTGATCTCCTATATATATATATATAAAACGGCTCCATACTGAATTCTAAATTATAAGTAGACAGTATTTTGGCAGTGCCTGTTAGTCTTGCTATTCAAGAAATTGCATGTAATTTATATTTTGCTGTGGTCTTAAGCTAGTATTGGATGTAATTTTGCTAAGAAATTGTTCTTGTAATGTATCCTTTATTTTTGCAGCATAGTCAAAATATTTTTGTTTTGTTACTCTTAATATCTACTATTTAATTGTGAGTGAAAATGTGTGTCCTCTGTTATGTAGCATTTGAAATTAAATAAATAAATAAAACCAGTAGATTTTTTGAGGCTATAGCCCCTCAAATTTGGTTTTAAGTGGATTTTCTATTTTAATTTACTTTTTGCACGCTAAGGAAAATAAATCTGTAGGGGAGGAAGAACATGTTAACTCATAAACTTAACAGAAGCTTAAATTCAGCGACTATGTAAGACCAATAGATGGATCATGTAGCTCGAAAAGTGAAGGACCCTCAACAAGATGGCGGTGACCGGAGATGATTCATGAATAAACAATGAACAAAACATTTATCCCAAAAAAGTTACAGCTTGTACAATTTCACTTATATAATACAATTATTACTAAAATCTATACTACTGAAGAAAAAATAATATAAATTTTAAAATCTGTTGTAATAGAAATACATATAAAAAATGGTCATGGGAATCAGCAGACATAGGCAACAAAGGCCTGTGCGTCTGCTGCGTTGCTGGGAAATAATAAATTATTGACCTTCTTATTGTTTAAATTAGTAATTTTCAAATTATGTGACGCTCCTGTTTAACATAGAAAGATAAGGATAAACGTGATGCATGCTCAGTTGAATTTACCAGATGGATTTCTTACTTTTATTTCGTGTAAGCTAACAATATGGGTTAGCCGCCATATTGTTGTGGGTCCTGTCGCTCAAAACTGGCTTCACCTCCTGTACTGCATTCATATCAGATCTGCTTTATCTATTGGTCTTATATGATCTCTGCTTATATCTCATTATAAAGAATCACAGCTGATCATTAGTTCATTTGGCTTATTAATAAAAACACTTTCGTAATATTACCATAAGAAAATCATTGGATCTTTGGAGTCCAGTAGGGCGTATCCCAGGGAATTTTGACATTTCTGATATTTTTCCCACCGCCCTTGGCCCTCAAGCTTTAAAATGAATCGTGATAAACTATCTTATCTTCTTCCTAGCTTGAGAAATTTCGTAGAGACAGATTCGCTTCTGAAATTAAATATTAAGAAGAAGATAATATATCATATCCTGCGAGGGTCGTCCAGAAAGTTAAGAACGTTTGCTTACTGCACCTAGCACAGCTCCCCCTCACCGCGATTGCGTGTGTCGCAGTCTACTCACCCCCCCACCAATAAGTTGAGTCTCTTTGCTGTGCAGTCACACATCTTATTTCTACAGCGATTCAAAATGGCGACAGCAATAGAAAATCCTGCCAAATATGAGATACGCAGTGTTATTTTGTTTCTGAGCTAAAAAGTGTCCAGACCATAGAACTGTTTAGACAAACATCAAAGAAAGTTTATAGTGAAAGTGAATACTTTTCAAACAAGCTTTTATTACTTCTATCCCTGAATTTATTTCCCCTTTAAAAAGCTTGAATTGGATTTAAGTTATTTAGGATTTTGATAAAATTTGATTTGTGTTATCAAATTTAATAAGGCCTGGTCACCACTGATTGAGTTAGATCGAACTTAGACAGATGACATTAAATTTGATCAGTTTTGGTCAAAACATTGTCATAGGGTTTGTTTAAAGAAGCGGTAAAAATAGTCCACATCAAATTTGTTTTGTAGCCTATCCATTATAAATAACCTTTATAACATAGTGTGTTTGTTACTTACAGATAGCTTAGTTGCACGACCACTGTTCAAACCTAAAAATGCAGGTATTTATTCAAAATGTATGTGTGCACCGGCATGCTCCTGGTTGAATTATGATTACCAAACAAGTTTTGAACAAATAATTACTCCAACTACTTTGCCTCCATGGGCTGAGGGCTACAACAAAAGCTTTGAGTGAGTAGTTTTAGTCTTGTTGGTCAAAATGTAGAAATAATCAAGGTTTCAGCGATTGGATGTTTTGGTTTAGGTAATTTTAGCGAATTTCCCCCTTAGAGAAGAAGCTATCACCGTAGGTGGCATGGTAAGACTTAAGCCCAAGACTATGGTAACTTTTCATTTTGAGGTCCCCAGATGCCAAAATCCCCATTCGTTCAAATTTGTATATATATATATATATATATATATTTATGTCCGTAAGCTCGATAACTCTTGTAAAAAAGGTCCGATCTTAATGAAATTTGGCACAAATGTGTAAAGTACCATTTGTTTGAAGGAGATCGAACAGCAGACAAACCACACCATTCAAAGGGGGGTTTTTGAGGGGTTGTGTATCCCAAATATGGTTTTTTTTTTGGGTTTTCACATGTAATTTTTATTTTAATCAAATTTTAATTTTCACCATTAAATACGGCTTAAAAAACAAACAATTTGGTATTCTTACCATTGCTCTACGTCAATTGGTTACTGAGATATTGAAAGTGCTAAACACAGTTTGTTGTCTAATGTTATTCTCATGGAGAAAAATACAAAATTTATATTTTGCTATTTATAAACATAAACTGACGAAACTTGGTATATGGCTTCATTTGGTCGTGGTTTATTGTTGTTTGCACAAAAAAATTGTTCGCCTGTGGTTCCCGTAGCAGCAAACCTAGGTACTCAGTCCCCATGTTATTCTTATGGAGAGTAATTAATATGTTATATATCCATTATTTATGAATGTTCGAATCAGGGCAGAATTTATTTATATCAAATCAGGGCAGAAAATAACATAACAACTTTAAGAAAAAGGTTAAAGAATATGCTATATATCCATTATTTATGAATGTTCGAATCAGGGCAGAATTTATTTATATCAAATCAGGGCAGAAAATAACATAATAACTTTAAAAAAAAGGTTAAAAAATATTTTTTTGCAGAGAGTCCCTACCTAACGAGTGAAGTCGGGTGACCTACTCTATGGAATGATGTTTATTTTATTATTATTATTTATTTATTTAATCTTTTGTTTTATTCTGATACAGTAAAACAAGACTATATGGATTTGAGTTAGTGCTTTCATTTGTAGTGTGATTTTTTATTCCTTTTAGCGAATTCCCCTATAGGGAAGAAGCTATTACCGTAGGTGGCATGGTAAGACTTAAGCCCAAGACCATGATAACTTTTTGTTTTGAGGTCCCCAGATGCCAAAAACACCATTTGTTCAATTTTATATATATATATATATATATATATGTGTGTGTGTGTGTGTGTCCGTTACCGCGATAACTTTTGAAAGAAACGCCCGATTTTGATGAAATTTTGTACAAATGTGTAGAGTAACATTTATGACTTTAAGTTCGAAAACCAGATTGATCGGACTATGGGAAGGGGGTTTTAAATTTTTCAAAAATCAGTTTTTTGAATTTTTCCCCCTACAATTTTAAAAACACTCAATTTTAGTTTTAGCCATTTTATAGAGCTTAAAAAAACAAATAATTTGGTATTTTGAATCATTAACCTAGGTTAAGTGGTTGCGGAGAAAATCCAAAAAACGTGTTCATAAAATCTCCCATTTTAATCTTATGGGAAAATGGTTTTTTACTTTTCCTCAATTAATTTTACTGTAAACTTCATATTTAATTTTACCAATCAGTTTAGCTCTACAAAACAATCATTTTGGTGTTTAAATTGTGATTCTACGTCCAACCGTTACCGAGTAATTCAAAGTGGTAAACACAGTACGTTGTCCAATGTTATCCTTATGGAGAATATTTAAAATTTTATATCTCTATTATTAATGAATGAATATTGATGAAACTTGGTATGTGGCTTCACCTAGTACTGGTATATTGATATTTGCACAAACAATTGATATTTTGTTGATTATCCTCTGAGCAGCAAACCTGCATCCTCATCCCTAATGTTATTCTTATGGAGAATACGTAAAGCTTTATATCTCCCTTAATTATGAACATAAATCATTAAAACTTGGTATATTAAATTATGAACATAAATCATTAAAACTTGGTATGTAGCTTCACCTGGTTGAGTTATATTGATGATTGCAAAAAAAATTGTCATCTTCCTTGTTGCAGCAAACCTGCGTTCTCAGCCCTAATGTTATTCTTATGGAGAATAAATAAAATGCTATATATCACTTAGTTATTTATGTATTTTTATGAAACTTGGTAAGTGGCTTTATGTGGTAGTAAGAAATATATTCATGCATAGGAAATTCGCTGAGTACGCAGGTTTGCTGCGAGGGGGGTATTTACTGATGTTGTTGTTGATTGACGTGTTCAAAGTTGTAAACTATTGAAACAAATAAAGTGACTTATGACTTAATGTATATGAATGAAACTTGGTATGTGACTTAATTTAGATGTTTTGATAATTTAGTTCTATTGATATTTTCTTAAAAACCCATTATTTGTAGCGAATTTTACCTATAGGGAAGAAGCTATTACCGTAGGTGGCATGGTAAGACTGAAGTCCGAGACCATGATAACTTTTTGTTTTGAGGTCCCCAGATGCCAAAAACACTATTCCTTCAAATTTATATATATGTGTGTCTTTTACTGCAATAACTTTTGAAAGAAACACCCGATTTTGATGAAATTTGGCACAAATGTGTAGAGTAACATTTATGACTTTAAGTTCGAAAACCAGATTGCTCGGACTATGGAAAGGGGGTTTTATGGGGGTTTTAAATTTTCCAAAAATCAGTTTTTTGAAATATTCCCCCTAAATAAAAAAACTCAATTTTGGTTATATCCATTTTATAGAGCTTAAAAAAACAAATAATTTGGTATTTTGAATCATTAAGTGGTTGTAGAGAAAAGTCAAAAAACGCCCATAAAACTTCCTATGTTAATCTTATGGGAAAAAGGTTTTTGGATTTTCCTCAGATAATTTGACTAAAAACTTCACCAATCGGTCACGCTCTAAAAAAACAATCATTTTGGTGTTTTAATTGTTGTTCTACGTCCAACTATTGTAGAGATATTCAATGTGCTAAACACAGTACGTTGTCCATTGTTATCCTTATGGAGAATAAATAAAATTTGATATCTTGATTATTTATGAATGTATATTGATGAATCTTGGTATGTGGCTTCAACTAGTTTTGTATATTGATATTTGCACAAAAAAGGTTTTTGTTGATTTTTTCCGTAGCAGCATACCTGCATACTCGGCCCCCATGTTATTCATATGGAGAATAAGTAAAGTTTTATATCTCCCTTAGTTATGAACCTAATTAATAAAACTTGGTATGTAGCTTCACCTGGTTGAATTATATTGATAATTGCAAAAATACAAATTTTTTATCTTCCTCGTTGCAGCAAACCTGCGTACTCAGCCCTAATGTCATTCTTATGGAGAATAAATAGAATGCTATATATATCACTTATTTATGAATGTATTTTTGTGAAAATTGGTAGGCTCTATATAGTAGTGAGACACATATATTCATTGGAAATTCACTGAGTACGCAGGTTTGCTGCGACGGGGGTATTTGTTCCTTGTGGCAGGAAACCTGCGTACCCAACCTCAATGTTATTCTTATGGAGGATAATTCATATTTTAAATATCGCTTATTTGTGAACATACTTCTTATGAATCCCCCTGGTAAGACGTTTAATGTGTTATTAAGACATATATATTCATTGGAAATTCGCTGAGTACGCAGGTTTGCTGCGACGGGGCTATTGATCCATGTTTTGATTAATGTATTAGGGAAACACCAGAATCATTCCGCAAAGGAATATACGCTGCCTGGAGGTGGAATGATAAGTTCATTCATATCTGAAAATCTATTAAACTTCTCAACATTGTCACAGAATAAGTATTCTTCTATTATAGTTACAATAATCTAGACCATCTCATTGGCCATACCTTTTTACTTTCTCCTCCTCTACAAAGTATATGAAGAAAGTATTTTTTTGTCAACATCTTTGAATTTGAGTTATCGGTGTAACTAAATATTACTTTTGGTGCTACCTGAACCCAAAAAAGTGGTTTTTGTGGTGATGTCTATGTGTCTACAGACTTATAAACCAAACCAGTAACGGCCCAATACTACAAATTTTGCTATATATAAGTACTAATTCACTGCATCTCCAGGCATTTTTTTTTTAAATTGTTTGATTCTGAAGAGTAATATTATCCTCACAAAAAAAACACTATCACTCATGAAAATACAAAATTTATCAAAGACGGCTCTAACAAACTGTAAAATTGAGATAAAATGTACTTACCACCATTAAAATACTTTGCATTATTATTCTACAAAACCAGTGGTTTCCAAGAAGAGTGGAAATTTCATTTTCACAGTTGTCGTCCAATGTTATTCTTATGGGGGATAACAAAATTATCAAATGTTTTAATTACTGATCAATTTCATTAAAACTTGGCATGTAGGTTAAGTGGTATGTAGTTCCTATTGATCGTTATAGGATATTCGGATTGTGTTGCCATCTAATCCTGGGGAAGAGAAGGAGTAAGGGATTTACCCACTCGTAAAACCATTTTGTGTAGCACAAATGACACTATGCTGCCTTCAATAAAAGGATTTGGAAAGACATATCTGAAAAAAAAATAGTTTACAGTTTTCTATATATGCTACTATACTTTATATTCTATATATACAAAATTTATTGTTTGAAATAGGCTAAATGAGTGTAAGTATATGTACATTTTATGATACCATTTATTTATTTATAAAAATATGGAACAATCAGATTTTTTTTATAACTAATTTTTCATAATTAAGATGACTTTTAATTAGTAACACATATTTTTGCAGCAGGAAATATTTAGTTTTAGTTTTATATTTCCTCAGTTGTGAGTATATTATTACTATAATTGTCACACTCAGCTTACCCATTAAATCACCCATTTTGGGGCGGTTGAACTCGGAAGACCCAGTATGTTGACAAGTAAGTAAGTGAAAATCTTCTATTAAATTTTGATGGTTTTGAATTGTGTTTGTTTTTTTTTCATTGAGCATGTTATTTTTACAAATATCTATACTTATTTAATAGGCTAGGGGTTTTTTTTGTGACTGGAACTCCTTTTACCGTTAATAGTACAAGAACTTATACATTAATTGAATGCATTTTTTGTTACTTAAATTTAATATTAAATTTCTAAACTTAATCAAAAGAACTTAATCACAAGAACAAATTATTCCACCTATAGGCTAGTCAACTTAGGAATAAAAAGGGCAGTTAGCGGAAAGTTTAGGTACTATCCTAATTACATTTATTCTTTATGATTTGTGGGTTACTGAACACAAATCCGAGGTTTGCTGACGGATATTATGCCCGGAACATTGTTTTTGCATAACGCTTAAAAATTAAGTAAATCTCTTAGGTTTTTGGGCTAAATCTTGGTAATTATTCGTTTTTTCGGAAAGACTGTGCGTTGTGACATTAAAGAAGACAACATTTACTAAAAGTTGTATGCATAGTAATTCTTTCTGCGACCAACCGTTACGCCACTGGAGCCTACTAAAAAATACCCAGAATTTTAAGGAAACGTTTAAAAAGAACACTAAACACTGCCGTTTTACATTAAGTTTCCTTGGAAATGACCCATGTTAGATAGTTTTGACTATTTATGACAATAAATGTAATGAAACACTTATACAAATAAACAAACTAGTGTGTCCGTCGCTGACCACAAGCCTCGCCTGCACAAACTAGTGGGTTCGTCGCTGACCACAAGCCTCGCCTGCACAAACTAGTGTGTCTGTCGCTGACCACAAGCCTCGCCTGCACAAACTAGTGTTCCCGTTGCTGACCACAAGCCTCGCCTGCACAAACTAGTGTGTCCGTCGCTGACCACAAGCCTCGCCTGCACAAACTAGTGTGTCCGTCGCTGACCACAAGCCTCGCCTGCACAAACTAGTGTGTCCGTCGCTGACCACAAGCCTCGCCTGCACAAACTAGTGTGTCCGTCGCTGACCACAAGCCTCGCCTGCACAAACTAGTGTGTCTGTCGCTGACCACAAGCCTCGCCTGCACAAACTAGTGTGTCCGTCGCTGACCACAAGCCTCGCCTGCACAAACTAGTGTGTCCGTCGCTGACCACAAGCCTCGCCTGCACAATCTAGTGTGTCCGTCGCTGACCACAAGCCTCGCCTGCACAAACTAGTGTGTCCATCGCTGACCACAAGCCTCGCCTGCCAGAAATATCTGTATTTTTTTGGTGCGCTCTAGCGGCGTAATGGTTGGTCGTATAAAGAGTTATTATGCATTAAACTTGTAATCAATTTTGTTTACTTTAATTTCGCAAAGAGTAGTATTTTCGAACAAACACATAATTACCGAGAATCAGACCAAAAACCAAAAAGATTTGGCAAATTTGGACGATTTTCGCATAAAAAACAATGTTCCGGGCATAACATCTGTCAGCAAACCTCAGATTCGTGTTCAGCGACCCAAAAAACATAAGGAATAAATGTAATTATGACTGTACCTAAACTTTCCGCTAACCAGTGGTGAACCTTAGGTATGTAGAGCCCCTGGCAAGAATTTAAAATGGCGCCCTCTAAAGAACAACCCAGGAAGCAAAGAACCCATCTTCTTATCAATACAGAGAGATCAGTATTTTCTCTTGTCCCAAGATAATATGAAGACATTTCTTGACAAAAATACATATTTATATATAAAATTCATAATTTTTGAGCTAGGAATTACAAATAAAGATAGATAGGCAGTATTGTTAATTTACAGAAATTTTAGAAAGAATGAAACTAATTTACAGCCCAGAATCAAAGGTGTTATGAAGGATTAAGAAACACACATTGAAATACAAAAACTTGTTATATTTTACAAAGTCTATTTCAAAATACATTTAGTTGCTAGGAATAACTACATTAAATTTATCTTACCGCTGTTATTAAGCGGTAAGCTTTAATCTACTTAAATTCTGCTTTCCTAGCTTTGATTTTCGTAAAATTATCAATTAATTTCTCTAAATTAAGTTTTGCTGCCTCATCGTGTTCAATCGATAAAATGGCTAAATTTGACAAACGTTCCTGTCCCATGGACGATCCTAAATAATTCTTGATGAGCTTTAATTTACTGAAGCTTCACTCACAAGAGGCAACCGTAGCAAGAAGTGTTAAGTAAATTCTAAGAGCTATTTGGATATTCGGATATATATCTTCTAAAGAAAGCTCATGAATCTTTTTAAGAATGTCAAGTGGAGTTGCTTTTTCAACGTTGTTAATGAGTCCTTTAGTTTTTTATTTATTTGGAATTTACCTATCGCTTCTAGTGTTTAAAACTCACCAAGCGATAGGTAAAGTCCAAATAAATTCAAATCCATTGCTATTATGAGTTTCAAAAAAAAAGAGTTCTTTAGCTTGCATTCAAAAAATTTCCAATTCGTTTGACAGCTCAACTACATCTACATCATGAGAATATTTAATCCCAAAATCTGCAGCATGTTTAAGGAGAACATCAGTTGGCTCTTTTAGCGAATTTCCCCTATAGGGAAGAAGCTATTACCGTAGTCGGCATGGTAAGACCTAGGCCCGGGACCATGATAACTTTTCGTTTTGAGGTCCCCAGACCCCAAAAACACCATTCGTTCGAAACTGTATAAATATATATATATGTGTCCGTGAGCACGATAACTCTCGTAAAAATTATCCGATTTTGATGAAATTTGGTATAAACGTGTAAAGCAACATTTATGACTCTAAGTTCGAAAACCAGCCAGATCGCTCTATCCGAAGGGGTATTTTGGGGGGGTTTTGTACCCCAAAAATTGGTTTTTCGAATTTTTTACATATAATTTTGGAAATATTCAAATTTTGGTTTTTCCCATTGGATTCAGCTTAAAAAACACACAATTTTGTATTTTGATCATTTCTCTACGTCAATTGGTTACCGAGATATTGAAAGTGCTAAACACAGTACGTTGTCTAATGTTATTCTTATGGAGGAAAATAAAAATTTTATATCTCGCTTATTTATAAACGTATACTGACGAAACTTGGTATACGGCTTCATCTGGTTGTGGACCATTGATATTTGCTCAAAAAAACTATTTTTTACCAAAGGCTCCCGTAGCAGCAAACCTGCGTACTCAGCCCCATGTTATTCTTATGGAGAATAAGTAACGTGTTATCTCCCTTCATTATGAAAATAAATTAATGAAATTTGGTATGTGGCTTTACCTACAGGAGTTATATTGATATTTGTATAAAACCCCATTTTTTGTGTTCCTTGCTTCAGCAAACCTGCATACTCAGCCGCCATATTATTCTTATGGAGAATAATTAAAATGTCATAAATCGTTTATTTATGAATGTATATTGATGAAACTTGATATGTGGCTTTATGTGGTATTAAGATACATATATATGTATTGGAAATTTGCTGAGTACGCAGGTTTGCTGCTACGGGGGTATTTTTAGAACTTCTCCCGTTAAAAAATAGAATTCTGAAGATATTGAAGCCATTGCCTCATACCTCTTCGTGAGTTCTGTTAGGATTTGATCATAAACCAAATTTATTTCCCTCTGAAACTCCTGTTTTGAGTCGAGATAGTCATCATGCGTTTGTTTGTTTGAATCTGAAAGACGTTGGCATATGATCTTCCGTCTTTATTTAGCAAAATTATCACCGATACCGATTTCTTGCCCTTGATTTGTTGCATAGTCAATTGCTGGACCAATGCCTTCATCTCAGATTTCCTGAATCGTATTTGACAATCCTTTATCATTTTGCTAGCCTTGTCGACTGTAACAGTCTGTTTTTAAGTGACTTGTTGATTTTATCAATCGAGACTAGAATCCTTTCCCACAGATGCAAAAGACAAAGAAATTTAAAGGCGATTTGCTTGATGAGTCCTTGAGCCCCCACTGACGTTTCCAGGTTCCATTTGTCTTGGTTAATATCAGCCATTTCCTCCAGACTTGCATACAGTTCGTTCAGTGTTCTTTTTAAAGCGGCGACTGCTCTTCGTTTGGTTGACCATCTAGTGTCACAATGACCCTTCAAAGTAATGTCGAAGTTACTTACCTGCCACCTTCCTGTAGAGCCACTGAAGAAAGTAAATATCTTTTGAACTGTTCAAAAAAAAGTAATCATTAGAGGCGAAACAGCAGCAGCATGCGATCCGATCAGGTTTAAACTATGTGCAGCACATGGCACAAACCGAGCACTATCATTTTGTTTGAGGATTTGAGCTTGCACACCGATATATTTTCCAGCCATATTGCTGCCATTATCATAACCCTGACCTCTGCAATTATTAATACTTAGGCCATCTTCTTTAAGTTTTTTAAGAATGTCCACTGAAATAAATGCCTTCTCCTGTTTTTTCATTAGTTTTGATAAAGTCAATAAAACTTTTTTTAACTTGACACTTCCCATCTGACAAGTCAACAAATTTAATAACTTTGCTCATTTGCTCAATGTGAGCACTGTCTGGAGTGCAGTCAAAGGTGATGGAAAGGTCTTGATTCAAGATTTTCTGCCTCACATTACTTCCAATTTTATTAGAGTTATGAGCTCATTTTGAACTTTAGGGTAAAAGTAACTGAGTGCCATGTTATTTGATTTAACGTAAGCCATACGTTCTGATAGTTTAGGATGATAGTGACTTATTAGTTCTAATGTGCTTAGAAAAACTCCACTACTTGACTCGCCAATGATTTCTTTCTTTGCTGTTCCTCGAAGTGGTAGATTATTCTTAGCACAAAATATAATTACATCTATGACTTACTTTCAGTATGTTCCTCCACTTCTCTACCTCCTTCTGAGTACTGTCTTGAATTTCAGCATCTACAGTTTTCGTTTGTTTTAGTCGGTTTTGCAAATCTTTCCACTGCATGCAACACAACCTGTGGCTGGACGAGTTTTCGTGGTTGTAAATGAGAGGGTTTAAGTGTTTCCAGTCATTGAAGCCTTTATTCAAATCTGAAAATGAAGACGACTTTCCACGATGATCCTTCTCAAAGAGGAGACGGGAAAACAATACCCCCGTCGCAGCACACCTGCATACTCAGCGAATTTCCAATGAATATATAACATAACACATTAAGCCACTTAACATAATTCATAAGAAATATATTCACAAATAAGCGATATTTAAAATATTAATTATTCTCCATAAGAACAACATTGGGGATGAGTACGCAGGTTTGCTGCAACAAGGAATACAAAATAATAGGTTTTTATGCAAATATCAATAGAACTCATCTAAGTGAAGTCACATACCAAGTTTCATCCATATACATTCATAAATAAGCGATATATAACATTTTAAATATTTTCCATAAGAATAACATGGGGACCGAGTACTCAGGTTTGCTGCAACGGGAATCATAGGCGAAAAATTTTTGTTTGAGCAAACAATAATAAACCACAACCAGATCAAGCCATATACCAAATTTCTCCAGTTTATGTTTATAAATAAGCGAGATATACAATTTTTCGTTTTCTTCATAAGAATAACATTAGACAACGTACTGTGTTTAGCACTTTCAATATCTCGGTAACCAATTGACGTAGAGCAATGATCAAAATACCAAATTGTTTGTTTTTTTAAGCTGAATTCAATGGTATAAATTAAACAAAATAGAGACTCTTCCGATTGGCTATAAAGTAACCATTGTCTTCGAACACGTTCGCCATTTGTGAGCGTTTTGTAAAACCACTTGCCATCGAAATGTCTATCTCCATCCGACACGGGAAACTTGAAGGTTGATACGTCAACTATTTGAGGGCCAAGTTCAACCAGCAGAATTAGAATACTATCGGTAATCAAGGGATAGCCAGGCCATTTTTTTGGATCATTAAAAACTATTTCACCTATTTCTGGTGAACAGTCTTCTTCTAGTGGAGGTAAATTATGACAATCAACTGCTGATCCTTCCTCATCTAAAGAACTATGTGTGGAAGATTCGTCCTCTTCATAGTTGTTTTCTGAAACTGGTGGGGCTATATGATGGGAAGTTGATGGTTGTGGTTGGTTGTTATCATTTGTATGTGGATGTGTTTCCGTATCATCAGATTCACAATCGGCATTACTCTCATCTTGATTTGTTGCAGTGTTACATGTGTCCACCTCCTTGTTGGGTTTTAGGCAATTTTTCAGGTGTCCTGAAAGGAGAACTGCAGTTCTTTCCTTTTCTTTTCTTAGTTTTTTAAATGCACTTCCAGATAGTTTTTAGGTCCCATCACTTTGTTGTATGAAAGGAAATTGTTAAACCTGGAATGAAATATAAATTAAAACAAAATGAACCTATAAACATAATAAAACAATAACATATGAATAATTTATAATGGGCCACACACAAAAGAACACACAAAACAAATCGACTATGTTTGTTCCAAGGTGTCATGTAACATTTATGTTCTCAGACACCTGGAAAAGTACTGTAATGAGGAAATATTAGTAACCGCGTACTATGGTCTAGTTTTTTCTCACTTGTCATATGGCATCATAGTATGGGGACAATGTACAGAAACAGAATTTAAAAGGTTATTTATTTTACAAAAAAAGGCTTTGCGGGTAATATTCAAATTAAAAATGACTCAATCTTGCAGAGACATCTTCAAAAGGATGGATTTACTTACTATTCCTTCTATTTACATTTTAGAAACCACAATTTTTGTATGTTATAAATGTAAATTAAAAAAAGGATGTGATTTACATAATTGTAATACAAGATACAATGAATATTTCAGGCCAACACAACATAGACTAAATATATTTCAAAATTTACCGTCTGAATCTGGGTCTAAATTCCTCAACAGATTACCGCCAATTTTAAAAACTGAACAAAATTTACCACCTTTCAAAAATAAATTAAGGCAATTTTTAATATCAAATGCTTTTTACAGTGTAGCTGAATTCATAGTCCATTGTCAAAATTATAGTGAAATAAATAGGCCTAGTTAAATTTATATTAATTACAAATTTAACAATAATAATAGAAGTTAAACTAGGTTATTATTATATTTATTATTCTTTTAACTATTTAAAATTTAATTTAGTAATTTCAATATTTGTGAAAATTTATCTTACAAATTGTATTTTATATTTAATTTAGTTGCTACCGACTGTGAAATGTTGTAATGGCAATAAAATGAATTTGAATTTGAACCCTCTGGGAGATTCAGTTGCACATTCCCTCCTGTCAACAATCAACGAGGGGCTGACCACCATTTGTCCTTCACTCTTTCTAGGCGTGCTTGCTACCTTAGAAACAGAACGTCAGCTGATAAAATGAATACAGAAAATATATCAAGCGCCAACCATCACGTTATATCTTTAGCCCGGTTTTAATGTAATTTTAAAAGGTTAGGTGGGCTGCCCCAATGTAACGAAATCGTCACTTTCGTTGTCGTGGCAGGTGCAAGAGAGCAAAATAACAAAAAATATATAAGAAAAAATTCTATGAATTATAATTACATTTTAGATATAAAATGAGAATCGTGAATAAAAGTTGTGAAAATGTATTTTGCAAGTTTTTAGATAGTCAATACCAATTGGCTCAAGTACTCTCCCCGGGTCAGGCCGAATCTAGACGAGTGCGAGAGTGTACATGGTGCGTTCAGCGTGACTGGTTCTACGTCGCCCTCGTAAGGCCTCGTGCTTCAAAATCCTTGCCCCCAAACGTTTGGGCAAGTCGGAATTGCTCTGATCTGGCGAGAATATAATTAAGCCAAAAGGATTTATGTTCCTTCAAAACCTCTTATTTATTGATATTTTATTGGCAGATTCAAATTACTTAAATAAAACTGCCAATAACCAGCCAGATACCTGTGCCACACTAAGACAAGACTAGTATGGTACTACAAGTAATTATGAAAAGTAAATGTAAAATGGAAGTAACTTAGTGATTACTCAATTTTTAATTAATCAATATTGTCGGGGGGTCAATTTTCTTCGGACCATTCATTCAGTGATTTTTTTTATTGGCAGTTTCAAATCACTTGTATGAATCTGCTAATAAATTGTCGATTCAGCGGCGATAAAAGAATAAGGTAAAAAGATTTGATATGGCAATTACCTTAGCAAAATTAATAAGACCAGTAATATTAAATAATTTGTTGCTTATTCTTAATTAAGTTATCTTGTCGTTTGGTAATGAATTCAAGAAAAAAATAACAATGAATCTTGTTTATGGGCCTATGTGATAATTATTATTAAATAGGTCTAAAATGACTTTTTGGGTACTTTGTTAAGGTAATATTTTGTAACTGTTGTCATAAGCTAATATAAGCTAATATTATTTACTTACCATGAATATACATTATACGTTTATTTGTCCAAATAAACAAGAAATATGTCAACTGGATCTGACCACAATTGCACTTATGCATTTGCAGGAAGATGAAGTGTCAAAACGGGTTTGCAAGGTTATGTGCTCTCGTGCTCTGATAAAAAAATTCTTGGAGTAAGGAGGTTCATCTTGGGTAATATATATATTAGCTAAGCACAGCCAATAAATCAAGAATTAATTAGTAGTAGTAGTATTTTTTAAAAGTTTATCGAAAAAGATAACACCTGTCGCGGAACGGCGCTCCGTCGCGTCGGCGGCGGCGGCCTTCTGAATTTGCGCCCCCCTTGCTCTTGCACCCCTGGCCACTGCTGGGAGGGGGCCACTCCTGCCAACCCCTAGGTACGCCACTGCCGCTAACTATCCTAATATGCTTAGTCTACTAAATAAAACAACAACAGTTTTATGCCTTTTTTCAGAAAGACTGTGCATTGTGAAATTAAAGAAGACAAAATTTACTAAAAGTTGTATGCATAGTAATTTTTTCTGCGACTGACCGTTATGCCACTGGAGCCTACTAAAAGATACCCAGAATTTTAAGAAAACGTTTATATAAACAGCATCAGTTTTATAAACATGATTGTTTTTACATTTGATTTAGGTCTCATGAATAATAATCGTTTTATTTTACTTGTTTATACTGCATTATATAATCAAAACAATGTGTTTCAGGGAGAATTTTGCTCGAGTGTCTATCTACTTCCCTGAAGAGCGATTCAACTTCCTTGATCGTAGAAGGACTTCAACCCTCGGCAACTTTCTTGGTAAGTAGAAATAGTAGTTTTAATTTTAACAACAAAACATATCTGTTTAGCATTAACAATATTGATTTAAATAACTTTGTTATTATTATATTTTAATTGTATATTTAGATGGATAGTGATGTTTACCAAACAAAAATAATGCAGAAAAAATAAATATTGAATAAGTTAATAGATATGTCACTACGACATTTTTTTTAAATTGTTGAAGGAAAAGTATCTAATCCTTGGTCTGGCAACTAACCTTAACCTGCCTCAATAGCATAACATTTGAGTGGTTTGGACCGATTACCTTTAAAGTGTTTGTGTATTCTATTAACAAAAATGCCGTTGGCATTGAAATAAAAAAAAGAAGTCTAATAGAAATAAATTAACTAGACGGAGTTGTCCTGTACACTTCAAAATGTTATTATTTGATCTTTACTTTGGATTTGTTTACATAATAGTGAAGGTATGTGTAAACAAATTAAATTAGTGTTTTTCTGTCTAGTAAAACTGTTTGATTTTTCTATTGAATTTCCCCTACAAGGAAGAAGCTATTAACATAGTCAATATAATAAGTCATAGGCTTGGGACCATGACAACTTATCGTTTTGAGGTTTCCAGGTGCCAAAATCTTCATCTTTATATTAGTCTGATAACTTAAAAAATATCTAATTTTGACACAATTTGGTACAACATGAAAACTATAAAAAAAAACAGAGTTCAAAAACCAGTAGATTGCACCATCCAAAGGGGGGTTTGAGGGAGGGGTATTGGGAAGAACTCCTAAATTTGTTTTTTTTTACCTTGACACACCATTTTTTAAATCAAATTTTAGTCTGCGACATTGAATCTGGCTTGAAGAATGACTTAATGAATTTTGAATACTTAATAATTTCTCTATGTCAATTGGTTATCGAGATATTGAGAGTGCTAAACACACAGTACATTTTTCATTATTGTTCTTATGGGTAATAAATACTTTTTTATAAATTTATTTTGATGGAACTTGGTGTGTAGTTGCATGTATAGTCTATTAATATTACTACTAGTAGACCCGTTGCTCGAAATCAAGCAATATTTCACTTTGATCAGCATGGATTTTATCAATATTATCATCTGTATCGCTAATTCAGTCCTTCTTAACTCAGACTAATAATAGATATGCGTGTGGCAACTCAGGTTTTTGGAGTTCCGATTGCATATAAACGTGCCGAATCCTTTCCAAATATATGATAACTTATTATTTTCCAAAACTCATTTTACATTTTTTACTTGATAATTTCTAACTCTCTAAGTTCTAGGTGTTTAACAGTTTTAAGACATTTTGGGTAAAATGTCATTGTAAATATGGAAGGTTTAATAACATTTTGCACAAAATACTGACTGGTTCACGTTTTTTGGAGACTCTGAAAATAAAGATGGGATAATTTATTGTCTTCCAAGACATTAATTCTGATTCTCAAATTGTTACATCTGACTTAAACTTTAACACGTTGGCTGCTGTGGACCCCGATCGTTTTTTTTGTTCTCAACATAGAAACTTATGCAAATTTCATGTTTAAACATGTTTGCAGCAGCGAAAGTGTTAAAATAAACGTTTTCATGATCGATGGCTTCCCCATCCCCCTTTACTTAGGCTTATGTAGTTCAAAATCATTTATATTCCCCCGTTCCGCAAATTGTTTAGGGCTCTGGTCTCTTAACCTTCAAAATACTTATCCCAACCATCTTATTGCACCTACTACTTGACTGACGAAGCTAAAATTCAGTAGAAAGATAGCTAAGGCAGATATAGGCTTACCACTGGTAAAATTATACTTTAGGACTTCGCCCCACTAACCTTTAATATACCCAAGTTAATCATTATACACCAAGACTGAAACGATGGAGCTGAAATTTGGTAGGGAAATAAATAATACACCAGAATCAAAGTAGACATTCCCTCAGTCCAAAATCTGTTTGCACCCCACCCCACTGGCATTTAAAGTTATGTTTACTATCTCACACCTACTACTCGACTTAGAAGGCTGAATATGGATAGTTAGATGGCCAATTAATTCAAATCAGAATCATCAGAATAGGCCTACGACAAATCAAAATATTGTTTAGGGCTCCACACCGCGGAACTATATTATTCCAATGTTAACTATTGCACACCCAACTACTGAATAGATAAACTAAAGTTTGGAAAAGAGACCATACTTTAGAATAAAATGTTTTGCCACTCCTGTTCCAAACTCATATGGGGCTCCACCCAACTGGCTTTTAAAAAGCTGGCTTTTAAACCTCTCACCTACTACTGGACTTAATTATGGATTTGAAGTTCGGGCGGAAGGCAGCTAATACACTTAAAGCAGACATTGGCCTGCTCCTGTTCAAAATATCATTTAGGGCTCCACCCCGCTGGCCTTATTCCCATGTTAACTATCGCACACCTAACTACTGAATCAATAAAACTAAAGCTTGGAAAATAGACCATTCTTTAGAATCAAATGTTGTGCTACTACTGTTCCAAAACTCATATGGGGCTCCACCCCACTTGATTTTAAAATCAAGCTTATCACCTCGCACCTACTACTGGATTTAATTATGGATCTGAAGTTTGGTTGGAAGGTAGCTAATGTGCTCAAAACAGACATAAGCCTACTCCTGATAAAAATATGATTTAGAACTCCACCCCACTGGCCTTATTTCCTTGTTGGCTTTATCACAACCAACTATAGAGCAGATTATCCTGAAATTTCATTCAAACCATGTCCTTCTCCCGTTCCGAAAGTTCTATGGGGCTCCACCCCACTGAAACTCATATGTAGTTATGTTAAGTAACAAATGTATAATTCTGGAATGATGTTGTTAAAGTTTGGTTAGAAGATAGGTATATGAGAATATAATCTACAGACCCAACTTGAAAATCTTTTGGGGCTCCGCCCTACTGGCATTCAACATTTGCACACTTAAAAATTGTCAGAGTCAACCTCATAGGGTAGTGATTTAATTGTAGTTTCCATTGTAACAATAGTTTTACCAGTGGGTAAATAAACGTAAATCAGCGGTAATAAAGAATTACACAAACAAAGTCGACAAAGTTACACCGGATACCAGCTAGTGCTACGTCTATATATACACTGGACATATAAACTGTATATAACAACAAAAAATATTTCCTTGAGAATAAACAACATTGTGCTATTAAGTTTGATAAACAATTAAAAATTACAATGTTTTAAAAAATGGTTGGTATTAATAAAAATAATACGGTATGTGATTTTTTGGAATAATTCAGCCTTAAGAATATATTTATTGCTATTTAACCATGAAGCTTCATGTGCTACACTGTGGGATAAATGTTATAAACTCACTCTATGATTAACGCTAACATTCATAATCAAAATTAATTATATACATATTGCGTTACCATTCCAGTAGTAAACATATGTTCTTGCTGATAAACTGTGTTTACTCTATTCAGCTGTTTGACCCTAAAATCCAAAATAATTCTTTCTCAATGTTAATCTTATGGGCAAATTACGAACTTTAAGGGTGGCTAGGGCCCTTACCTTTGGTCCGTTCTTTATGAAATTTGGGCACAAACAACTTCAGACCAAGACCTATCCAACGACATCAAAAATATCAAAATCGGTTTAAAACTGTAGGAGGAGTTCCAGTCATAAAAAAACCCCTAGCGTATTAAATAAGTAATTTATATATTTACCCATTTTAAGGCGTCCCTGTTGCAACAAACCTGAGTAACCTGCCCAATGTCCTGTTACTGGTTATGGTCTGTTTATCACCTAGATGGAAAGGGTAATTGATTTCTTACGGAGGAAAGACAATGTTATATCTCCCTTATTGGTGAAATGGTTGAAATGATATGACCGCTAAATAAATAAATATATTGATTAAACTTAATAATAAGATGCCTCATTTGGTAGCAAAGTGTGAGCATATTGATCTGTAAATTCACTGAATACAGAGGTTTACTGTTGCAGGGTATTTTAATTTAGATTGTTGAACATAATAGAAAACAATGACTAGACTTATGAAGGAGGTGGTGCCAATAGCTGCAATTCAGCAATTTGAAGATTATCACCAAAATACTGTTGAGGGAAGTACAGTTCTCATGTTTTACCAGCTGTTTTCATCTGCTGGCCAGAATTCCAAATAGGTCACCAACCATTTGTTTGTACAGCTTTACTTTTGCTTGACAGAATACTGCATGACTATATTAGAACCTACTCAAGAAATTATTCATACTAAAGGTATAAAGTCAAAACTAAATCTAAAATATGATAGGCAAGCATGTGTTTAGGAAGAAATCTAAGAAACTTCTGAACCAACCTTTATGGTTGATATGTCAGTTTAATACCGCCGTAGCAGCAAACCTGCGTACTCAGCGAATTTCCAATGCATATATATGTATTTTAATACCACATAAAGCCACATACTAAGTTTCATCAATATACATTCATAAATAAACGATTTATGAAATTTAATTCTTCTCTTTAAGATAACATGGCGGCTCAGTATGCAGGTTTGCTGGAACAAGGAAGACCAAAAATGGGATTTTATACAAATATCAATATAACTCAACTAGGTAAAGCCACATACCAAGTTTTATTAATTTATGTTCATAGTTAATGGAGATAACATTTTACTTATTCTCTATAAAAATAACATGGGGGCTGAGTACGCAGGTTTTCTGCTACGGGATCTATTGGCAAAAAAATAGTTTTTTGTGCAAATATCAATATACCACAACAATATGAAGCAATTTACCAAGTTTCGTCAGGATAAGTTGATAAATAAGCGAGATATACAATATTGTTCTTATTCTCCATAAGAATAACATTGGACAGCATACTGTGTATAGTACTTTCAATATCTCTGTAACCAATTGACGTAGAGCAATGATCAAAACAACCAAATGGTTTTTTTTTAACTAAATTTAATGATGAAATATCAAATTTGATTTACTAAAATATTATATGTAAAAAACTAAACAAAATTTTTGGGGTACAAAATCCCCCAAAAATGCTCTTTTGGATGGAGTAATCTGGCTGGTTTTCGAACTTTAAGTCATAAATGTTGCTTTTCATGTTTGTACTAAATTTAATCAAAATCGGGCCATTTTTACGAGAGTTATCACACCCACGGATATATATATATATATGTATATATGGTGTTTCATCTAGGGACATTAAAACGAAAATTTATTATGGTCCTGGGCCGACTACCGTAATAGCTTCTTCCCTATAGGGAAAATTTGCTAAAAGGGGTTGAGATCCACAACGCACCACAGCACAAAAGAAAGAAGAAACGTTACAAGCAAAGTATGATTATAATTACTACTGAAATGGCAACACAATCAATTAAACAAATTTGAGCAGGGTATTTACGATTACATTTTTTCTAGGTAATTGCGGAGGACTGCTGGGATTGTTTCTTGGATTCAGCTTCATGAGTTTGTTTGAAGTAATTTATTTTGCTCTTATCCGACCGCTGAATAGAATTATTACCTTGTATTGGGTAAAAAAACAGTAAAAATTATATTTTATTGAATAAGAGAAAATAAAAATATGTAATGCTATAGTTAGTGTTAGTTATTTATTTTGATCTTTTAGCTTTGATAAAACAATTGCAATTAAAACAAGTGTAATCTGATTTGTTTGGAAAAATAGGTTGTTAATGAAAATTATTTATAGTAAATAGTGCAGTATTTTAGAAGATTACACATTTTCAAAGCACCAGCATTGCCATTGTTTGATCGTGTGCTATGAAAAATCCCAATTTATTTACAAATACAAAATTTACTTAGATTAGAAAGAATTCAAACATTCCCTGTGGTAATATTTTTTATATAGGAATGTGATATTTAGTATAGTTTCTAAAAATTGTATAAATAAAAATAATTTTCCAAAACTATTTTAATGATATGCCATTAACAATTGAATGATTTATAGAGAAAGCTGGTCAAAGGACGTTGATTGATGATTGTAGTTAAATATATTTATTTTTGGGTTAGTTAACTATTTATGTACCATACAAAGTTGTTGTCACATATTTTTCATTATTGTTAACATTTTTGTTATGATTCTAATTGTGAACTGTAATAATTTAGTCAAGTTTCAGTTGAGAATTGTTATTGTTACAAAATATTGGTTCCAATGAATGTAATTATTTATTTGGATAAAAACATTTTTATTTGAAAAATTTGATCATACATAAATGAAACAAATTTATCAGATAAATTATTGATTTTCTCCAAAATTGGAGTTTTTGGTCAACAATTGATAAAAAAGCAGTTTGGCTGGATAAACATCGTTACCCTTCCATTTTGAATATGTGTAAACCATTAACAAACAATTAGAGGTTATTTTTAGATTCAAGATAAAAAAATTTACAACAGGCTCTTCAGTTGAAAAATCCATTTTACGCTTTTACTGAACTTGAAAATATAAATTAAATATAATTAAATATAAATTGCCAACATAAAAGTCAAATGCAATGTGAAACATTGCGTTATGGATGATTTTATGAGCATGAAAGCTGTTTGTCTAAAACCAAATCAAGTTTTTAGGCAAGTATCATAAGTATGGAATCTAAACTATACTATGGATATTTTGATTCTTTAATATGTTATGGAATCACCTTTTGGTTTGGATCATCTTCAGTGGAAAAGTACTTAATGTACACAAATATGCTGAGGTAAAATGAATATATGTCCCCATCCAGAAATCTTGCAAACAAATTTTCTAAAATTTAAAATGTTTGACAGTTTCTTTGCACATGTTGGTAATGCAATGTTTTCATCATGTTTCCTTCTGTTTGCAAGTTTTTAAAAATAAGGAAAATCATTTAAAAAATAATAATTACCATAAATATAATACTAGAATAAAATAAAAAAATACTGTAGTACCCTTTGCATGGAACAAAACAATTAGAAAGAAGTGTTTTCTTTATGGAGATAAAGATTTTTGGAGTTATGGAGCTCAGGAAACTTTCTAAATTACTTAACTCATAAAAAGGGCCTACTGTTCATTTAAAGAGTTTTTAAATAAGAATAAGAATACATTTATTTTCTCAAAAAATTACATTTTTTTACAAAGTTTTGCAAGGCTATTTCTTATTGCTAAGTGTGCTTGTATATGCACATGATGCAAGTATACATATGTGTGAAACACTAGTAAAACAGCATACCATAGAATCATAATGTACAATTAATACATTTTGATACAAACACACAAATATTATACTTTTTTACAGTATAGCTTGCTTTCTGGAGGGTTTTTAAGAAAATGTAGGGCCTCTTAGGCTTTACTGCCTGTGTAGAGGTTCCTTATACCGTTACAAATACAATCTATATCAAGCCCTCTAACAAAATTTAAAATAAGCAAAATATTCCTCCAGTTTTATAAAATAAGTAACTTATGCTTACGTTTGTCCAGTACTTATGCTCAAATTTGCACACTGATAACACAATCTCTATCAATTTGAGAAAACATCCATTTTATTAACATTGACAAAAAGTTCACATTTCTTAAGGTTTTAATATTTTGTGGAATAATGTTATACAATCTAAGTGCAACAAAAGTGTAACATTTGGTTAGGAAGTGTTATGTGTTAAATGATAATAAGAAAGATTCTTTCATTGGATGAGCGAAGTGAATGCCTGGATTGATTAGAAAGTACAATAATCAGTACAGTGGGTTGGTGTGTGTTTTCAAAAAAACTCAAAATGGTAGAATATTTGTTGATGAAATTTTAAAGAGATTTTGTTGTTATTCAAGACGTGTTTAAAACATTTGTTATTTCTAATAATTTTTAAAACTATTTTTGTTACAGGGTGTCCGGGCTAGAGGTATCAAGAAACAACTATCTCGTGCGATATAAAAATGTTATTTTAATTTTAAAATAACTAAGCCAACATGTCATAAATACAACCAAGATTGTGTGTACAAAGTTTAACGGTCATATTTCAAACACAATGCCTAAAAAATACAAGTTAAGGAAAATGCAATCTTTCCATGTGACCAAGCTGAATTATTTCTGGCCATGACAACAACTTAGCCACTAATGTGAATATCATCGTAATGATGATGTTTACTGAGAAGTCAGCTGATTACAACACCATTGTTGGCTTTAAATCCATAACATTGAATGTAGTCATTATGCTGTCACGGTTTTCATTTAGCTATAAGTTGTAAGTTTATTACGTTAAAAATGTGGTCGCCACAACAAAAGGTACAGGTGTGTGCTTTGGTTTGCAGAGTACAAATCTGTAACTCGCGTTCAATGTCGGGCTCGTCGTGAGTATAACATTAATCCACAGTCTTCAAAGTCAATCTTACTGTGGAACAGAACACTTCAAGCTAATGGAAGTTTGATACCCAAAACTGGAAAGCATGCAAAGAAACAAGTAAGTGTACAATCAATTAACAATGTGTGAAATTTCTTTAATCAAAACCCACGTACGTCAATTCGATCATCTTCTAGATTACTGCAAATTCCTAAATCAACAATTCATGACATTTTACATACAAGGCTCAAATTTCGTGCATATAAGATTTGTCTGCTTCATCAGATAAAGCCAAATGATCGACCTTTAAGACTAGATTTTGCTAACGAGATGTTGGCTCGCACTGATGAAAATCCCACATTCCTTCAAAATGTACTATTCAGCGACGAAGCAACTTTTCACCTCAGTGGAGTAGTAAAGACACAACTGTCGTATTTGGGGATCAAGAAATCTGCATGCTTCAGTAATGCACGAAAGAGACACCCCAAAAGTAAATGTTTGGATGGGGCTGATGCATAATTCAATCATTGGGCCATATTTTTTTATGGAACAAACAGTAACAGGACACATTTATTTGGACATGTTACAAAACTTTGCAGTACCCCAAATTCAAATTCAAATTTCTTTATTGTTCGAAACATGTAATTACATGCATAAACATTGTCAAAGGTTCTTAACCTATTTCACAGTGTATATTTATATACATTTTTCAGTCACAGTAAAAATCAAATTAGGCCTAAATATCAACACAATATATTTACATGAAATATCTACAGATAAAATTTATAAAGTACACACGATTTATATTTCTACAATTGTAAATCATAAGGACACATGATTAAAAATCTCTTGAGTTCTGTCCTAAACTTATTTCCATCTAAGATTTTTATGTGTTGAGGAAGTGAATTAAAAAATATTGCACCTTTAACATAAGGACTATTTTCTGTTGTTTTGAATTTTCTATTGACTCTATAAAAATCAAATTTTCTCCTTGTATTATGAGCATGGACATCACTATTTTTAAATGCCAGAGCAAACCATTTTCCAGCAAGACTGTGCTCCAGCACACTACCACAATGATGTTCGGGATTTTCTTAATGAGCAATTCCCTGGTAGTTGGATCGGTAGGGGAGGTCAGATCTTGCCCCCCTGGATTTCTTTGCATGGGGATTCATCAAAGATATTGTGTACCAGGTAAGAGTTCAAAGTTTACGGAAACTAATGCACAGGATTGTGGCTGCAATTGAGAGGATAACGCCAGAAATACTCTCAAACGTATGGCGGGAGATTGATTACTGATTGGAACGCTTGAGAGAAACTTATGGTGATCATATTGAACTTTATTAAGTAAGGCGTCATTCTTGGTTGTAATCAGCTGACTCCTCAGTAAACATCATCATTACGCTGATATTCACATTAGTGGCTAAGTTGTTGTTATGGCCAGAAATGATTCAGCTTGGTCACATGGAAAGATTGCATTTTCTTTAACTTGTAGTTTTTAGGCATTGTGTTTGGAATGTGACCGTTAAACTTCGTACACACAGTCTTGGTTGTATTTATGACATGTTAGCATAGTTATTTTGAAATAAAAATAACATTTTTATAACACACGAGATAGTTATTTCTTGATACCTGTAGCCTGGACACCCTGTGTATTCTGTAACTTCTTTGGTTCATACTGAACTGACTAGGATTATCTTTAAAATAAATCGGTTGGGATTTTTTTTGTGTTTTTTAGCAAATTCCCTTATAGGGAAGAAGCTATTACCGTAGGTCTCATGGTAAGACTTAAGCCTGAGACCATGACAATTTTTATAGAGGTCCCCAGATGACAAAAACACTGTTTGTTCAAATTTATATATATGTATATGTATATATATATATATATATATATATATATGTGTCCGTGAATGCGATAACTTGAGTAAAAAACGTCCGATTTCGATGAAATTTGGCTCAAATGTATAAAATGACATTCATGACTTTAAGTTCGAAAACCAGAAAAATCGGACCATGGGAAAGAGGTTTATGGGGCTTTTAAATTTTCCAAAAATCAGTTTTTTGCATTTTTCAAGCTAAAATTTTTTAAAAGCTTAATTTTGGTTTTGACCATGTTGTAGAGCTTAAAAAAACAAATAATATAATACTTTGAATTATTAACCTAGGTTAAGTGGTTGCGGAGAAAATCCAAAAAACCTACTCATAACATCTTCCATGTTAATCTTATAGGAAAAAGGTTTTTGGCTTTTCCTAAGGTTATTTTAATGTTCACATTTGCTTTTACCAATCTGTTCAGTTCCACAAAACAATCATTTTGGTTGTTAAATTGTGATTCTACGCCCTACCGTTGCTGAGATATTCAAAGTGCTAAACACAGTATGCTGTCCAATGTTATCCTTATGGAGAATAAATCAAATGTGATATCTCGATTATTTATGAATGTATGTTAATGAAACTTGGTATGTGGCTTCACGTAGTACTGGTATATTGATATTTGCATAACAAATAGATTTTTTGTTGATTATTCCCATAGCAGCAAACCTGCGAACTCAGCCCCCATGTTATTCTTATGGAGAATAAGTAAAATGTAATGACTCCCTTAATTATGAACATAAATTAATAAAACTTAGTATGTAGCTTCACTTGGTTGACTTATATTGATAATTGCATAAAAACCCATTTTTCCCTTGTTGCAGCAAACCTGCTTACTCAGCCCCCATATTATTCTTATGGAGGGAACTAAAATGTTATATAGTGCTTATTTATGATTGAATATTGATGAAGCTACACTAAAGGTGGCTGTGTATGTATGTGGCTTCGCCTAGTTAAATTATATTTATATTTGCATAAAAACCAATTGTTTGTGTTCCTTGTTTCACCAAACCTACGTACTCATTACCAATGTTATTCTTATTGAGAATAATTCAAATCGCTTATATGTGAATATATTTTTATGAAACTTGGTATGCGGCTTTATGTGGTATTAAGACAAATATTATGCATTGGAAATTTGCTGAGTACGCAGGTTTGCTGTGACTGGGGTGTTTTTTCATAAAATACAGAAATATAAATACTGTTACAAAAATAATAAAACATTTTATGTATGTTTTAGTTAGAAGAAGGGTTACTACTTTAAACTGAAGTGGTTTAAATATGATTGATTAAAATATGTATAATTTTATAGGTATTATATTGTGTATTGAATAGTACTTTCACATTGTATTATTAGTTTATATTTCACCTAAAAGTTTGTTTTAAAAGTTAGATGTTTTTTAATAAACTTGTACTTACGATGATCAAAATAATTCACTACCTGACTGGTCTCCATTCACAGCTTATTATTGTTATCCATTCACGTACTGTATATTGCAATAGAAACAGTTTTGTTTGTATTGGTTCTTGAGTTCATCCCCTTATGAGATAAAAGAGTGTACCCCTAGTTTTACTTTTAATTTTTCCTCAGCAGAACTTGACTAGTCACCTGTTTGAGCAGAAATTTACCTGTATTTTCATAAAATGGTATGTGTTGTTCAACTAAGTGAAATTAAATGAAATTTGTATATTTGGTCTAATCAGGATTGAGGAGTAATTTAAAAATCAATCATTTAACTGTTCACAATAAATTAATTTGCAAATATTTTCATTTTTTAATTAAAATTTTACAGTTTTTTCCATTGCCAACAAAGTTTTTACTAAGAATATAAACCGTTCAGGTTATTATTAGGAGACTCAGTGAAAGACAGTCACTATCTTACACAATTTGTTCTATTGAATTGACGATGAAGCAGAAAAGCAGTTATGATTAGATAGTAATAAACAATCTTCCCACAAAGTCAACTTTGCCCTAGAATGGGATGGAGGGCAATTTCATTGGGCCATGCAACTTGTTCCTAAGTTGATTAAATATATGAAAATAATCAAGCAGTTTAATAAGATGAAAGCATTAAGTATAAGCTACACTAAAGTCATAATTTTCAGTTTCCATTCCATAAGTATGCAAGTGCTGATACAGTGTAAATATCCGGTTCGGAACCATCCAGCCTCAGTATAATCCAAATTTAGCAACTTTAAAGATTTGTAAATTTAAACCGCAGTTCACAATTGTTGGTGTTTGTGTTGTTGTTGCTTTAATTAGATTTATGAGTAACTTTTTCATTTATTTTAAGCAACATTTTTAATTGAGATTTTATTTTATACATTTCTCAAGTAAATTTTCATAATAATTCTGTGTTTAATTTCTTAGGTTTATTTAACATAAATTTTCACAACTATGCTTACAGTAGCATTTTTGAAGTTTTAATGAATAGTCAGTAATTTCTTACACAAAACTAAGGTTTTTAACTCCTTTTTTAGCGAATCTCCCCTATAGGAAAGAAGCTATTACCGTAGATCTCTTGGTAAGACTTAAGCCCGAGACCATGATAGCTTTCTGTTTTGAGGTTCCCAGATGCCAAAAACACTATTAGTTCAAATTTATATTTATGTATATATATATATATATGTATGTATACCCACATATATGTGTGTCTGTGAATGCGACAACTTGAGTAAAAAACTTCCGATTTCGATGTAATTTGGCTCAAATGTGTAAAGTAACATTCATGACTTAAGTTCGAAAACCAGAACAATTTACCATGAGAAGGGGGGTTTATGGGGGTTTTAAATTGTCCAAAAATCTGTTTTTTAAATTTTTAACCCTACAATTTTTAAAACACTCAATTTTGGTTTTGACCATTTTATAGAACTTATCAAAACACATAATATCGTATCTTGAATTATTAACCTAGGTTAAGTGGTTGCGGAGAAAATCCAAAAAACCTCTCATAAAATCTCCCATGTTAATCTTATGGGAAAAAGTTTTTTTGCTTTTCCTCAGTTCATTTTAATTTAAACCTCACATTTGCTTTTACCAATCAGATCAGCTCTACAAAACAATCATTTTGGTGTTTAAATTGTGATTCTACGTTCAACCATTGCAGAGATATTCAAAATGCTAAACACAGTACGTTGTCCAATGTTATCCTTATGGAGAATAAATAAAATTTGATATCTCGATTATTTATGAATGTATATTGATGAAACTTGGTATGTGGCTTCACTTGGTACTCGTATATTAATATTTGCACAAAAAATTGATTTTTGTTGATTATCGCCGTAGCAGCAAACCCGCATACTCAGTCCTAATGTTATTCCTATGGAGAATAAGTAAAGTTTTATATCTCTCTTAATTATGAACATAAATTCATACAAATTAGTATGTAGCTTCACCTTGTTGAGTGTTACATTGATAATTTTACAACAAAATATTTCTTCTCTTTCTTTTTGTAGCAAACCTGCGTACTCAGCCCTAATGTTATTCTTATGGAGAATGAATAAAATGCTATAGAGGTCACTTATTTATATATGTATTTTTATGAGACTTGGTAAGTGGCTTTATTTAGTAGTGAGAAACATGTGCATACATTGGAAATTCACTGAGGACGCAGGTTTGCTGCGACAGGGGTATTTTGCATTTAATTTACAAGCAATTGTACCCAGAACTTTGACGTTGGCTCCTCAAGATATTCAGCTAGTGCTTCGCTACATCTACTGCAACACTGAATAATGTGCTCCTGTCTGGCTAAACGTGCTCATCATGGGTATGTCAATAACGAGCTATATAAGATCAGGAAGCCTCCTTAAGTCATACATAAAATGGCATTGCTAAGAGAATTTATAGTAACATCTACATGCATTGGAATCTTTTAAAATATTCCACAGTGCAAAAACCAACATAGCTCTTTTTTCTCTGAGATCATCTAAACAGTTGCAGGATTAGGGTTTTTAATAGTACCTGAGCTACCGAGCTTTGCTCAGGGAAGGCCAGTCAGTTTGTTTAGATGGCTTGGAGTAATTTTTCACCACATCCCCTCCCTACTGACAAGCACATTTTGTTAGCTCATTTGCCGCTTTTATGTGTGTTTAAGGTCACTCCAGTTGTTATTTTAGCTCACTGTCCCTTCAGGTAGTATTTTGATGAAAGGCCTATATGAAAATTTTATTCATTTTGGATAAGACCACACTCTATATGTAATCTTCATTCAATGGTTTTAGTCACTGTTCTCAGGAAACAACACGTCAATACTTATAAAATACTTGAATTTTATTTATATTAACCAACAACATGCCAGAGCATGAATTTTTAAGTGGATACAATTTCTTAATCTAATATATAAAAATCGATGTTTGTCCGTTCGTATTTTATGCGCTGCCATATCGTTCATCCGATTGCTTCAAAATTTTGCATGGTAACACAGGTTAACCCTGGGAAGGTTATAGGCCATTAACCGAAGTCCTAGAACATTAGGGCTGTGCCCCACTGGGCTTCAAAGTTTCAACGTTAATCTTATAGAAGAAAGATTTCTTTTGATTTTATCAGATGATATCTATAACTTAAAATATTGTGAACAGCAGTTTATCATTATGGAAATAAATAACCTACTTGAATAACAACTCTCATAATGGAAATAAAAAACTACTTGAATGGCAACTCTGTATAACTCTTTTTTTGATAGGCGAGTGAGCGAAGCGAAAGAGCTCATATTGAAAATGAACGAGTATTTGACATCAAACAAATTCAATGCTTCTTCTGCGGCAGCAACGTGCCGGGTACCAGCTAGTATACTTAATTAGGATTAAATTTACAATAATTTTGAAATTCTTCTTGATCTAACTTCTTCATCTTTGTAATTTGTATTATGATTACTCTAAAAACTCTTCAAGGTTGTAAAATGGATTTTCTATTAAATACATCTTGAGCATTTTTTCAATTTCATCTTGTTTGTGGATTCTCTAATAGTTTTCGGAATTATTTTCAAACATTTATTTCCCACATAAGTAGTTTTTTCTTAAAAATGTCTTTGTTATGCCTTTCAATATTTATTTTGTTTCTTGTATTATATTTGTGATCAATTATACATTTTACGCTGAATTTTAATGTTACTATAATTGGTTAAAAAATATACATATTATGGACTGTTAATATTCCAAGTTATTTAAAATAATTTTGAACTGTTTATTTTTTTCTTAAATTTAGAATTATTCTTATGGATTTTTTCAGTTTTAAAATTTTATTCAAATTGCAATTTGATGTTGCGCCATAAATGCTTATGCCATATAAAATGTGACTTTGGATCACTAGACAAGTTCACTGATTCTTATTTTATTTAAATCAGTTGACTTTGCCACCCTCATGATGGTTTACTATGGATATGTCTATCCTATTCTTAACCACAGCATAATTTTGTGGGGTAATTCTGATAAGAGGAATAAAGTTTTTAAATTGCAAAAACGAATCATCAGGATAATATATGATGGTCTCAAAACAAAGGATTCATGTTAAAATACTTTCAAAAGTAGTAATACCCTTACCTTTCCCAGTATAATATACATTTATAATTTAATTATATTTATCAAACAAAATATTTAAAATTTGTCAATCAATTCAGACTACCAAAATTATAACACAAGACCCAAGTTTAGCCTTGTATATCCAAGACATAAAACTTCTAGTTATGAATACTCACCCTTGTTATTCTGAAACTAAATTTTAAAAATGGCCTGCCCGACTCTATAAAGTGTGCAAATTCACTAAAGTTATTTTAAAAAGGTTTATTTAAGTTTTTATGAAATAAATGTTGCTATAAGGTAGATGATTTTTCAGGTAGTATATCTTTGAATGTTTAGAATATAGTACAAGTTAAGTGACACTATTCATGTATGAAATATAGAAAATGAATAAAGGATATTCTGATTGATTATAATCAGCTGTTATAGTATTTTGATTTTAAATTCCACAAGCCCAATGCTAATTTTTTGAACTTTTCAAGTTTCATTTTGATTTTTACAGAGTGGGACCTTTTTACCCATTAAGGTAGTAATTTGATTCTTTTCACAATAGCCTATAATGGGATTTGATTATGGGAGTGCTGCACTCTAGTAGCAAAATATGTAACTAATGACCGCGGGCGACTACGGTTCTATCTGCTAGGGGCGCAGACTGACTGAAAAACCTTAATATCGCTGCTAGATCCTTGGTCGTGTTAGCTGAGTTGGCTACGTCGTGGAAACACATCTTGGCCAGGTGTGGATATGATGTTCGTAGGTTCGATTCCCGCACACGACCAAAACTGACCACAATGAGTTAACCAGTCTGGGACCGGTTGGAAATGTTGGTGGGAGGGCCCAAGTAAAACAGACAGTGGCAGGCTTGCTTGGAAGTTGACGGGGTCGGTTAATTCTTTGTGAGTTGCACATGGTCAATACTGATATGTTACTTTTTACTCATGTATACTGTGTGTGTGCCAATGTGACTCTAAAAACTGATTGAAAACAGTATTTTAATGAAAATAAACCATTAATTCATTTAAATATACAAATTTATACTCCAATTCATAGGTTTAAAAAATTACAAGTAAGGAACGAGACCAGCTCGTATGTCAACGCCAATGGGTTAAGAACTTATTTTTAACACGGAAATTAATTATTTCTAACATTTGAGGGAAATTGTTGGAGCCGTTATTGAGATCAGAGTTGCAACCAACTATTCAAGCAAACCTTACTCATATTAGAGTATAGGATGCAATTGAATCTATCAAATTAGTTTTATTGCAAAAAAATCATTAAAATATACAGATTTGTTGTTTTCATCCTCTATTCTTGCTGTAGTATTTTCTAAATAATGTCCTATTATTTTTTTGCTGTCTTCAGTTGAATTTACTGACATAATATGATTTTTTTATTGAAATGCCAATTGTATTGTAAAAATTCATTTGTATCTGCCCAAAAATTAATTGATAAAATCTGGGCTTGCCCTGGGATCAGTTTGACATTCTGAATAAGTTTAATTCAGACTCAACAAACAAAAGCTGGTAGGTTACAATTTTTTCCTCGCAAAGAGAGGGCTATGATGAACCAGTTTTGGAAGGTGCTACAATTAGAAAGTAAAGTGAGGCCATAAAGAGCATTTTTCCTGTAATTCTGGGGAAAATAGAAGAACAATTACTATGAATAATTCTCTGACTGTGTCTGGTGACGACCAGTGTAACTGGTTGAAAAAAATCATCATGCATGTTGGTAATTTGTCATAGGACGTAATACATCTTACAACATATTGAGATATTTATATTTAAATTACACTGAACTCTTATACATTTATAATGCAACATTTCTAGGGTATAAAAGGATCCATTATAAATCTATTTACTGTCTTGTGTGTAAGTACAGTGGAAGAGTAAATATATTTTTTAGTTTTGTGAGGTGTATTATATTTTTTCCTGTTTGGTTGTAACAACACATATCATGCTACCGAAGAAATTATCCCAATTTAAACTGCTCAAATTCGAGCAGCTGGATTAGCTAACCTTGTAATCCAAAGTTCGTCAGATTGATCCTGATCAAAATCTGAAAATGTTGTCTAGGTTTGATGTTAGTCCAGCTGAGATTTGTCAATGGGCTATTAATTAATGACTCTTCCATTGTTTTTATAACAGGTCAGTCTGAGATAATAATACCCCCGTAGCAGCAAACCTGCTTACTCAGCGAATTTCCAATGCATATTAATTTATCTTAATACCACATAAAGCCACATACCAAGTTTCATCAATATACATTCATAAATAAACGATTTATGACATTTTAATTATTCTCTATAAGAATAACATGGCGGCTGAGTAAGCAGGTTTGCTGTAATAAGGAACACTAAAAATGGGCTTTTATACAAATATCAATATAACTCAACTAGGTAAAGCCTCATACCAAGTTCTATTAATTTATGTTCATAATTAAAGGAGATAACATGTTAATTATTCTCTGTAAGAATAACATGGGGCTGAGTATGCAGGTTTGCTGCTACGGGAACTATCAGGCAAAAAATGGGTTTTTGTGCAAATATCATAGACCACAATTAAATGAAGCAATATACCAAAAACTTTTGTCAGGATAAGTTGATAAATAAGCGAGATATACAATTTTTTTTATCCTCCATAAGAATAACATTGGACAACATACTGTGTTTAGCACTTTCAATATCTCAGTAACTAATTGACGTAGAGCAATGATTAAAACATCAAATTGTGCCTCTTTTTAAGCTTATTCCAATAGGGAAAATTAAATTTTACTTTTTCAAAAATTGTATGTAAAAAACTCAAAAAACCCATTTTTGGGGTACAATTCCCCCCCAAAATACCCCTTCAGATAGCTCGATCCGTCTGGTTTTCGAACTTAGTCATAAATGCTGGTTTACACGTTTTTACCAAATTTCATCAAAACCGGACCTTTTTTACGAGAGTTATCGCACCCACGGACATATATATATATCTATACAGTTTCGAACGAATGGCGTTTTTGGGGTCTGGGGACCTCAAAACAAAAAGTTATCATGGTCCCGGGCCTAGGTCTTACCATGCCGACTACGGTAATAGCTTCTTCCCTATGGGGGAAATTTGCTAATAAGACCAATGTTGTAAGTAGACACATACAACAATTTATTATTAGGTGGCAGGTTATCACACTGGCTTCCTCGTCCCTTTTGGGGTCTTCAAGACCCCAGACTGGCTTATTGGCTGAGGATTATTAAAGTTGTAATATTTTCAGACATCAGTGAAATTAAAGTGAATGTGTGAAAGTTTAAAACCAACAAGTAGGATAAAACCCAAAACTACTTGACTTATACAAAATTTACAGCAGGTCCCACTGTTGTAAAGAAATAGTAAAAATATGTTATTCAAAATTAAATTGTATAAGAAATAATAAACAAACAATTCAATTTTAAAGACAATTTGGAGAGGTGATGTAAAATGAAAATAACAAACTGGTAGAAAGTAATGTTTTTATATTTGTATATATACATGATTCAAATATACACCAAGTATATTCAATATTTGTTTTAGAAAAAAGTGGCTTAAGAACAAAAATATTGTATTTGAGTTACAACAACATATTTCACAAGCATTTTCAATTGTTAATGCTTTAAAAAAAATAAAAAAGGAACATGCATATATGGATACACCATTTAAAATATAACTCCCGGAGCTAAAAGAAAAATTCACTACACCATAGGCAAAACATGTATGCATGTTCACTGTTCAGTAAAGGTTTTTTGTTTTTCTTGTAATTTAAGTTCTAAGAATAGGCTCATTTTGCTGTACCATTAAAATTGTTTTAAAGTTTATCCATCATTCATGTAGGCCTATTCATTTAAACCTTATATATTTAGGCCAGCTAATATTTTGACTTAAACGCGATGAGATATTCAGCAAACCAAAATACAATTCTTTGAATATTTCCTGGTTTTCTCAGTGGCTGAGAATTTAGTTTTGAAGAATTTTTGAATGGCCGTATTTCCATTTAATGGGTACCAACTATACATTTAATGTAACTGACTACTTATATTATAATGTGTAGTTCATCGTCACGTCAAGGGCATGTCTATTTATTAACTTATTATTGGGAATCAAACTTTTCCTATCCTTGAAGTACATGTTACAAAATACCACTTCTAGGCCATAATAGTTAATGCTTAAAACATACTAAAACATAAGATCTGTATTCTTGATAATTGTATATATTAATACATTCCCTGACTACTTCTTAATTTTTCCAAATATGGTATAGTAATTGGCTATTGGCTTTGAGTGACATTCACCTATTGCCCTAAAAATGGACAAAATCATTAACAGAAGACGGGTTTGGCAAATTTTCATCCCCCAAGAGGCAAATCCCAAGAGGGTTTTTGAGTCAGACACTTTGTAAAGTAAGCAAATTGCTCACCAATTATTTATGAATCCCACCCAAGTAACAAACTTCCAATCTGATACCAGCCTGAAGTGTTTAATCATTGCTAAACTCTTCACAAGTAAAAGATAAATATATTTAACCCTAGTCACCATACTTTCTTATAATCACATTCATATATGTGCCGCTTATAACTTAAGACACAAATAATAAATAAGAACAAAAAACTTGTTAAAGCCTACAATAAATACAATATGGTAGTTAAAAAAGATAAAGACCCCTACTCTAAAATATATTTACTGTTACATCAATTAATTTGTGCTATACATTTTCTTGCGCTTTACATATTTAGCAATTAAATGTAGTCAAAAATATGTATTATTGAGGGAAAATACATGGAAAATAGAAAAAAACTTAATTTATTCTATTATGCTGGCTAAATCACTTTTATAGTGATATTTTTATCACAGAAACCTTGTGCTAAAAACACAAAATATTACAATGAAACAACTTGAAGCAAATGAAGTCCACAAACTGATTAGGCTACGCCATAGTGCATGTGTAGTTAAAGATTCATGATTCATTTTTCAATCTTTGCTGGTGCCTTTTTCCCATACAAGCTATCCAGTAAAAGTCCAGTGAACACAATAAATGTTGCTATCCACTGTCTTGTTGACAATGAGTTTCCAAAAAATAGTATGGAACCAAATACTGTAAAAAACTTTCTGGTTGTTGTAACGATTGAGCAAGGTAAGGGTCCAAAATGTTCTACCATCAAAAATATGAATAGCTGTCCTTGTGCACTTGCAAATGAGAAAGACATAAGTTCCCAAATAATACTTGGGTGTCTTTCTACAAAGCTGATGAAATCAAAAATTTCTCCGGTATAAGCAATAGCAATCCCGAGACCAAGAATTGACCATTTATTAATACTCGACATCATATGCAGAGATTTAGTTTTATATTCTGCTCTCATTCTTTCTTGAATAGCTGCCGTTATTCCATCCATCGTCAAGGATAATATGAGCAACATTTCTCCAATTCCTATTGATGTAGAGGAGTTTGCAGACGTATGTCCATCCTTGTACATAAAGAGCGCAACCCCAATAACAACGAGCAAGACAAACAAGTATTTCTGGATCGGATAAGACTTACGCCCAAGGAGTACACCCAAAATCATCACTGGTATTGGTTTTCCAGACTTCCCTATTACTTGAGTTGGGTAACTTACCCATTGCAAAGCCATATTACTACAAACCATGGCAAGCAGATAAGTTAATGCTGAAGAGCACAGATAGAATGTTGAGGTGACATTCTCACCTTGCTTCATAAAGGTTCGGAGAAGCAAGTGTGCATAGAGCCAATTAGTTATACATTGAACAAACACTAAAGCTAAAACACATTTGAACTTTTCTTGAGTTTCTGGTGTTTTACCGTAAACACCTCTTGTGATGCGTTCTTGAACGATTCCATAGTAAAAGTAGCACACGAATATCCCTCCTGCATAGAAGAATAGCTTTAAGTGCTTATCCATTGTAGCCTTAGTATCCTGATCAGTCAACAGTTTCAGATATAATATTCACTTTTATACAATAATATAAATTAAATCACACATTTTGTTACTACAGACATTGAACTAACCACGAGTACAAATAACACGGACAGACGACAGACTGCATGTCAACAACCAACAACCAAAAGCTCTAGTAAAGTAAGCATGCAGACGAAGAGACACGTCAGTCAGTAATCCGACCAGCTGTCCCTAACACCTGGGAGAACATTTTCTTCGGCAATCAAATTAAAAGTTACAAAGGCAACATAATATCCACTGAGCAAGATATCTCGTTGTGTAATCATTCAACACAAACCCCTACTCAAAAGTGGTCATAATAAGTTCTAAACTCTTTACTACATCATTATGGGAGCAAAAGACTCATAATTCTAAAAATATAAATTTTCGTCCTATTGTTCAACTGATTCTGGGGCCATCATAACTAGCATTTGACTTAAAAATTATAATAAATAAAATAAAAGCACTGAAATTCTGTGCTCCTGGGCTTGCTCCCCACTCCCCACTATGCATATTTTTCAGTTCTATCATTTCTGTTGTCAATTTTGTGTCTGCTGGTGTTGATGACATCTTAAGACGAGCTATGTTATCCCATTCTAGATTCCTTTACTATCCCTATTTTTAAATATGGGGAAAATAGAAATGCAAAAACCGTCAAATTGCTATACAGCTAAAACGTCAGCAAAGGTTTTTAAAAGCATAATTAGATCTCGATAGTTTATATAGGCACTTATAGCTTAGCTGTTACAGACAGTATTTCTTTGTGCAGCATATGGTTTCACGTGTGACTACAACTAACCTTCTACATTTTCAAGGATTTGAGATGTATCATTTTGTAATCTCCAGCCAAGTTGATTCAGAGTACCTGGATTTTAATAAGGCATTTTACACGATCCACCACCTGCTCAGGGCCGGATTTAGGAGCGTAGGCTCCTAGGCTCACCAGTCAACCAGTAGTGAGGGCCCTTGTTACCGCCCAAATCCAATTTGGTGACCTTTTTTCTTGTATCAGGCTTTTGCATGCTTTTATGTGTGGTGAGGGCCCTAGGCGCGCGCCTATGAAGCTTATGCTTACAACTGGCCATGCACCTGCTCATTTCTAAGCTTCAGGGCTATAGAAATGGGACTATGTGTGCTGACCACTGAGCTGAGCTCTATGTTATATCTGGAGTCACTACTCTCTGACCAAGTGACCAAATATTTTCCAAAAACGTGCCGTCAACACAGACATTTTGCTCTATTGTGTTGTCACTTTGACGTTAACTGGACCAATCAAAATGCATTGGGTAGACGATGTCAAAATTTCAGCCAATAGGAAATAAAATAATAATACCACCTTAATGTCAAAAACACATCTGGCCAACATAACGACCATAAATACAGCGGCACGATTTTTCACCACGGAGTGGTGACTCCAGATATAACATAAAGCTCAGTATGATGCTGACCAGGAGAAATCTTGACTGACTGGGTACTTCCAGTCGACTGATTCACTTCAAAATTAGTACTTTTGTGCTACCAGCTGCCTGGGACAGTAATATAAAACAACAATCCCCCTACCGGAATCGAGTCGAGTTCTCTCCCCAGTAAAGCAAGGGTGTTTTGTTTTTCTGTACAATATCCCAAGGGAGACGTGCCTAGCCGGTTATGCCGGGGCCTCTTAATCTTAAGGGTGTTTTAGTGAAGTACCCTTTAGCAAACACTTGAAGGGGGATGGTTGGTTCATATTATTGTCCCGAGTAGATGGTAGCACAATTTTGAAGTGAATCAGTCGTCCGGAAGTATCCAGTCAGTTAAGATTTCTCCTGGTCAGCAATATAGATAGTACCAGTGGAGTATTAAGTAACTCAATATTTTAATACTGTATACATTGTGTATCCGTTGGATAAAATAAATAAATAAAAATGAGTAAAAAGGTACTTTGTGAAGAAAAATATCAAATTTGTACTTAGATTTATATTATGCACCGATTTGATGGATTAAATAATACGGTTTTCAATTGAAGGACACTAAAAACCCATCCATCACTAAGTTTAAATATAATTCTTAAAATTACAATTATACATAGTTACACGTATCACTCGGAATTTCACCAATAATTCTAAGCCATGATTGCGGATATTTATGCCTGCCTTGCAGGATTAAACAAAACCTGGTAAACTGGTAACCAAACCTGGACCAAAAGCAAAAAACAAAAACAAATAATAGTGTAGACCTAAATTGACCTGACCATTATCTGTCATTTTATGTTTATGTAGTCTTAGATTAAATATTTATTTACGTTGTTCAATATTATGTTTCATAGTAAGTGTGGGGAGAACGTCAAATTAAGCAACGATGATAAAACCGCCACTAGAAATTTAGCAGAGTTTAATTATGGGTTAGCCCTTGTATTTAGTAGTGAGCCATTATTGGACGATGAATTGTTTGAAGTCAGGATTGATAAGAAGGTTAGTGAGCACCACTATTGATTACAAAAATACATAGAAAAAGTTAGGTGCTTTTAAGCAACGCTATTTGTGTTTAAGATGGGAAAATTTAACTGTAAAAACATAAGGCCTAGCCTACTTGATTTGACAAGATAGGCCTAGGCCTATTGCGAAAACCAATTTAACACGTTCGCTGCGGGCCAAAACTCGAGTTGTAGTGCTTATTCCCACCGCCACGCGCGCTACAGCTCGAGTAGCGGTCGACGTCCCTGAACAATATGAGTTCAGTGTGGCCCAGCACATTGGGTGAGACGGTTCAAATGGTACCCGCACACTATATCTTTTATGTAGTTAGGTTGGTACTAAATTTCCCCATAAAATTACCATCTGGCAATGCTTAGAAAACCACTTTTTGTCCCGTTTTCCTCCATCTGATTGGCAATACAAGGGGACCGGCTACTATCCAGGCAGTGCTGCTATCTGTGGGTGTTTCAGCAAACTACATCCACTCTCGTGGTGCGCAGTACAGCACCGTACAGCGTTTGCGATTCGTCAGACCAAAATATTTTGATTCGTCTGTGCCAATCGGGTTCGCTGCCACACCCTGGATTGCCCGCCATTGGTTGCCCACAGCCAACGTGTTAAAGAGATTTGTAAGAACTGTCATGGAAACTAAGTTATTTATAAGCTTTTGATTAAAGGTCATCCATATCAATCACCTAACAATTACCATACTCTTAAAAGACACACCTGCTGCAGCGGTTAGGTTAGAATAAAAATGTACCATATTTATAGAGTTGGCTACATTTAGGATAGGTAGTAGATAGTATCCCGCTTCCTAGTTGCCAGATTTTCTCCCATTCAGTCAAGTTTAATAGGTACTCATTGCAAGGAGGCACTCTATTCATTCATGGCTGCTTCTCTACTATTGCTGGTTATCCCATGTCGGCTTAGTATCACTTAACAGGGGTACAGTTTCATAAGCGGCCACCAACTAATCGGATGCGATATATCGATCTTAAACATTCGATATATCAAATCGGAACACTCGATATTTTGAATCACATTTTAACAGTAGATAATAATATGTGATGCTAGTTACAAATATATTTTAATGAAACATATAGGCTAACAAATAATAAACAACCAAAACTACAATAAAAAAAATCAAGAAATGTATAATCAAGCTAAAACTTAAGTTATCTTTGCCAGGGTAAACTTTATGGGCTGCTTTCATGAATTGAATTAACGGTTTTAGCTTGGTTATACGTTTCTTTATTATTTGTTGTATTTTTAAATTTTAGTTTTCGTTTGTTTGTTACTTGTTAAATGTCTCATTAAAATACATTTGTAACTGTCATCATCGCTCTTAATTCCAGTTTTTAGAGTCCGTTTCAACACACGCCATGATGACTCGAATGTTTGGGTGTTTGTGTTATTTAGGTTGAATATCGATTTAAAATGCGATTCGATATATCGAAAGTTTAAGATCGATATATCACATCCGATTAGTTGGTGGCCGCTTATGAAACTGTACCCCTTAACAGCGCCACATCTTCAAGTTATGTATATTCTGTTGTGATTAGTGCCAGCACTTTCAGAGTAGCTTTCTCCTGTCAGAGCCGCTATAACTTCCCCTTTACCTCTGCTTGTAGACTCTGTAAATTTAGTTTAAATATATTTCCTACCAGATTGTTAGGCCTTAAGTTGAAGTTCTGTGTTGTGCTACGCAGTCTTGTGGGTTATTATCGAAAAATGCATTCGATTTTTAGAGGGGCTTAGTGACTGTTGAGCCCCATCTAGGGCAGCATGGCAAGGGCTGCAAACGCAACATTAGCAAATGTGTTAAGATCAATTAAAACCCATCTTGCCGATTCATGAATATCCAAGATAATTTATTAGTGTAATAGCTGGCCCGACAGATGATGTGTCCTGTCCTAATGTCATTGAATTTGTTGTGTCAAATACTCGTTATCAAGATGAGCTCGTTCACTTCGCTTACTCGCCTCCCGGATTAGCTCTTTCACTTCGCTTACTCGCCTCCCAGATTAGCTCGTTCGCTACGCTCACTCGCCTCCCGAATTAGCTCGTTCGCTACGCTCACTCGCCTCCTGGATTAGCTCGTTCGCCACGCTAACTCGCTTCCCGGATTGGCTCGTTCGCTACACTAACTTGCCTCCCGGATTAGCTCGTTTGGTACGCTCACTCTCCTCCCAGATAAGCTCACTCGCCTCCTGGATTAGCTCGTTCGCTACGCTCACTCGCTCCCAGATGAGCTCGCTTGCTACGCTCACTCGCCTATCAAAAAAAGAGTTTGAATTGCCATTCATGTAATTTTTTTATTTTCATAATTTACATATGTTTATGCCTTTCAAGTACGGTATGTTTATAGCTATTTGGTGTAACTAACTGAACTTTGATCAAATCAATGGGAACTTTGAAGGCCAGTGGGACTGAGCCCTTAGGTCGGATTAAACATTTTCTTTCATAAGAGTCTCGTTCTCAAATCAAATCATCTTTATTTTACAAAATACATGCACAGTTGTACAATAATAAATAGCGTTAAGACTTAGCCTATCTATTTCAAATGCAAACATAAATATTATAACTACTTTTCAGAGTCGAAAATTCAAAACCAGAATTCAAATACCCCCGTAGCAGCAAACCTGCGTACTCAGCGAATTTCCAATGCATATATATGCATCTTAATACCAAATAAAGCCACATACCAAGTTTCATCAATATACATTCATAAATAAACGATTTATGACATTTTAATTATTCTCCATAAGAATAACATGGCAGCTGAGTATGCAGGTTTGCTGAAGTAAGGAACACAAAAAATGGGGTTTTATACAAATATCAATATAACTCATGTAGGTAAAGCCATATACCAAATTTCATTAATTTATTTTCATAATGAAGGGAGATAAGACGTTACTTATTCTCCATAAGAATAACATGGGGCTGAGTACGCAGGTTTGCTGCTACGGGAGTCTTTGGTAAATGATTGTTTTTTTGAGCAAATATCAATGGTCCACAACCAGATGAAGCCGTATACCAAGTTTCGTCAGTATACGTTCATAAATAAGCGAGATATAAAATTTTTATTTTCCTCCATAAGAATAACATTAGACAACGTACTGTGTTTAGCACTTTCAATATCTCGGTAACCAATTGACGTAGAGAAATGATCAAAATACCAAATTGTGTGTTTTTTTAAGCTGAATCCAATAGGAAAAACTAAAATTTGACTTTTTCCAAAATTATACGTAAAAAATTCAAAAAACCCTTTTTTGGGGTACAAAACCCCCCCAAAATACCCCTTCGGATAGAGCGATCTGGCTGGTTTTCGAACTTAAAGTCATAAATGTTGCTTTACACGTTTATACCAAATTTCATCAAAATCGGATAATTTTTACGAGAGTTATCGTGCTCACGGACACACACACACACACACACACATATATATATATATATATATATATATATATATATATATACAGTTTCGAACGAATGGTGTTTTTGGGGTCTGGGGACCTCAAAACGAAAAGTTATCATGGTCCCAGGCCTAGGTCTTACCATGCCGACTACGGTAATAGCTTCTTCCCCATAGGGGAAATTCGCTAAAATACAATAAGTTGGTCCCATTAAAAGATAATAAGGTAAATTAAAGTATTCCTCAATTGAATATAATGACTTCTCTATTAACCCATTGAGGTAGTAATTTTATTCTATTTGTAGTAGCCTATAACGGGAATTGGTTGGTGCTGCACTCTAGTAGCAAAATATGTAACTAATGACCGCGGGCGTCTACGGTTCTATCCGCTAGGGGCGCGGACTGACTGAAAACCCTTAATATCGCCGCCAGGCCTTTGGTCGTGTTAGCTGAGTTGGCTACGTCGTGGAAACACCTTGGCCAGGTGGCGATACGATGTTCGTGGGTTCGATTCCCGCACACGACCAAAACTGACCAGTTGTGCAACTCTCAATGAGTTAACCGGTCTGTGGCAACGTTGGTGGGAGGGCCCAAGTAAAATAAACGGTGGCAGGCTTGCTTGGAAGTTGACGGGATCGGTTAATTCTTTGAGACTTGCACATGGTCAACACTGATTTTGCTAATTTTTACTTATGTCTACTGTGTGTGTGCCAATGCGACTCTCTAAACTGAAATAAAACAATATTTTAATTAAAATATGTCATTAATCCATTTAAAAACACCAATTTTATACTCCAATTCACACGTTAATAAAATTACAAGTAAGGAACGAGACCTGCTCGTATGTCTACGCCAATGGGTTAAAACCTTTTTAATTTGGTTTTTAAACAATTTAGTATTTTCATCCTTTAAGCTTGAAGGCAATTTCCTAAAAAATAAATATCCTGCATTAGTTGTTTTTTTTATTATAAAATTCTAATTTGTGTTGATGGCGTGAGGTTACAATTTCTCTTTTGAACCTAGTGTTATAGTTATGAATTTCTAAAGGCTTTATTCTCATATTTTCTTCTCTCGCAAGACATATTGTTTCATATATGTATGCTCCATAAACTGTTAAAATATTCAGGTCTTTAAAGTACAATTTTACAGAGTCATCAAACTTTAGGTATAATATAATTCTTATTGCTCTTTTTTGTACAATTAAAATTTTATTTAAATTAAGTTTGGAAGCAGCACCATATAATCCTATACCATAACATATATGTGAGTGAATATGGGAAAAATAATTTTTTGAGTGAATCTAAATTACACATCCGTTTCAATGCATACAATCGTGAACTGAGTTTTTTTAGCAAATTTTCATGAAAATTCCAATTTAAATGTTCATTTACATGAAACCCTAAAAACTTTGTCCGGGATATTTTTCTATTGGCTCTGAGTCCATTTCTAAATTAGGTTGAGGATAATTTTTTCTATTTTTAGCAGAGAATGTCATAAAATTTGTTTTTGATATATTTAGATAAAGGTTATTTTGTTGAAGAAATTGTTTTATGTTTTCTAGTTCTATGAACGCTGATATTTCCAAGTCATCCACTGTTTTCCCAGATACTTTTAAATTTGAATTATCAGCATACAGGCATAATTTACATTTTTCAGGGTGTACACTAAAATGGTGCATATCTTTTATATAACATAGAAATAAAATTGGGCCTAATATTGAACCTTGAGGTACTCCCCACTTAATGTTACGTTTTGATAAATTTATTGTACTAAAAAAATTATCATTATTTGATTTTATTTCTACAAATTGACTTCGCCCATCTAAATAGGAGTCAAACCATTTTAGACCACTCCCTATAATACCAAGTGCTTTCAGTTTTTTTAACAGTCTGACATTAATGAACACAACAAAAAAAGAATTGTTCAATTTGGTGAAATCATTCTCAAGTAATGGAATCTCAAAGAAAACAGGCATTAATTTTTATATAAGTTTATTAAGATTTGCAGACTCTCGAAAATCACAATAAATTTGCTGAGGAGTTTCTGCAGTAAACAATTTTGACTTCATGAATAGCTTTAAGTTATTTATTTTGTTGTTAAGACCATAGTAGAGTAGGGCCTACAGTACATAAAGTAATAAATAATTAACCAATAATCTTTTAAAACAACATTAGGGTACATTAAATAAAATAATCTATATCTATAAATAGGAAAAACCGATCATCCCCCAGGCCAAACCTCTACACCTACAACCACAAAATTTGGCACATATACTCTTTCCACTACTTCTAGGTAACCACTTAGAAAGGATTTTGAGAAATTCCCATAGGCCCCCCCCCATGCTGCTCCAAAGTTCAAATCCTGTGTTATTCGTATAGACAATTTATAAATACGAAAAACCGATCATCCCCCAGGCCAAACCTCTACACCTACAACCGTGAAATTTAGCACATATACTCTTTCCACAACGTAGGTAACCACTAAGAAAGGATTTTAAGAAATCCCCATAGGGCTCCAACTCACGGGTCTTTAAAGCTCCAACCGATGTTATTCCGATCATCCCCCAGGTCAAACATCTACCCCTACAACCGTGAAATTTGGTACGTGTACTCATTACATAACATAGGTAACCACTATGAAAGTATTTTAAGAAATTCCCATAGTGCTCCATCCTACGGGGAGTAAAATTTCCAATCCTGTGTTATTCTCATTAGACAATTTATAAATACGAAAAACCGATCATCCCCCAGGCCAAACCTCTACACCTACAACCGTGAAATTTGGCACATATACTCTTTCCACAACTTAGGTAACCACTAAGAAAGGATTTTAAGAAATCCCCATAGGGCTCCATCCCACGGGTCTTCAAAGTTCCAAGCGATGTTATTCTAATGGACAATTTATACATACGAAAAACCGATCATCCCCCAGGTCAAACATCTACCCCTGCAACCGCAAAATTTGGCACGTGTACTCATTACATAACATAGGTAACCACTAAGAAAGTATTTTATTGGGCAAGGGTGTGCAATATTCAGACCTTAAAAACCATTTATTTTGCTTTGATAAATTTACACATGTCTTATGGTATAGCTATATATGGCGGAACCACTAAAAAAACTTAGACAAGATTCTTCGTCAACAAAAAAAAGTACTCCGAATTATTTTTATCATTAAAAATCGACAATCAGTAAAACCATATTTTTCTAAATTAGGTGTTATGACTGTCTATGACCTGTACATATTTGAAACAATATTACATGTGAAAAAATTAAACCTTCAAACCAATGATACAAATTTTCACAATTATAATTTAAAAAATAACAGGCAGGTAGAAAAACATAAATTAAAGTTTTTTGAGAGGAAAACTAGTTTTATTGGCACTAAGTTTTTATTTAGTTTGCCTAAAAATATAACAAATGAAAATAACTTTAATGTTTTTAAAAAAACTCTGAAGGAATATCTGCTCACTAAGGATCTGCTCCTGCTATTGGCACTAAGTTTTTATTTAGTTTGCCTAAAAATATAACAAATGAAAATAACTTTAATGTTTTTAAAAAAACTCTGAAGGAATATCTGCTCACTGTATCCCTTTATTCTCTTGAGGAATTTTGGGATCTAAGAAATGCAACATAAATTATGTTTATAAACTTTGACTAAAAGTTATTTAACATTAATTGTTACATCCTTGTGAAAGTAAAATTATTTAGTGATAAGGCTCTTATGTATATATCCTTGACACTATTCAATGTATTGTAAAAACTGTTCGATGAATAAAGATGATTTGAATTTGAATTTGAATTTAAGAAAGGCAGAGGCTATGTACACGTCCGACGTGAGCCGCTACTGTTCACGTCCATTCCAAATTATGCACCGTACGTTTCTTTTCCTGTAATTTTTAAAACAAATTGAGAGCCAGAAAACCTCCTAACCTAACCTAACGTAACCTAACCTAACCTAACCTAACCTAACCTAACCTAACCTAAGCGGTAGCGAAGTGAATTTGCCCTTACATTGGACGTGTAGGTAGTCACTTCGTTTAAGAAATTCCCATAGGGCTCCACCCCACGGGGAGTCAAATTTCCAATTCTTATAGATAATTTATAAATTCGAAAACCCGATCATCCCCCAGGCCAAATCTCTACACCTACAACTACGAAATTTGGCACCTATACTCTTTCCACAACGTAACTATTAAGAAAGGACTTTAAGGAATTCCCATAGGGCTTCGCCCCAAGGGGAGTCAAAATTCCAATCCTGTGTTATTCTTATGGACAATTTATAAATACGAAAAACCGATCATCCCCTAGGCGAAACCTCAACACCTACAACCAAAAAATTTGGTATGTACACACTTTCATAACGTAGGCAACCCCTAAGAAAGGATTTTAAGAAGTTCCCATAGGACTACACAAAGCCTATTCAATAATGTGTATTCAATAGTGTATCCTGTACAAATACAGGGGATTCAAAGTTCCAATCCTGTGTTACTCTAATGGATATTCACTTTAGTTTGAGCTGATGAGAATTATAGTAGTTCCACGGGTTAGCCTCAGAATGCAGCACACACAACTGTCGTATTATCGGGTGAAACCGTATATGATAGCGGCTAGTAAAATATATAGGCTTTACAAAAAAATCTTGTTTAAAAACCTTTTTTATGTTATCAGTCATATCTCACAGTTGCCTGACTTTAAAGGCTTAAAAAAGAGGGATCTAAATATTAGTTCTAGACTAGAAACTAGTTGAACACAACGTACCATAATTTTATTCGTACATTAATGATAACCCTCTCACCAAAATTTGATATCAACGGCTGTACCGGTAGTATAAAAATTCAGCAATAATTTGTTGTTGAATATTCAATAATTTAATATTCTGTATAGGAATGATAATTGATTCAGAATCTATTGGTAAATCATTACAATTATGAGGAATGCTGCCAACCATTTTAAATCGCTCTAATAGCCCAAATAACCAAATTCAAATATTTGCATTCTAAATTGGTTAAGGTTTTCAAGCTGAAATAGTGCAGTGTAGCCTTACACTCTTGTCGAAATGCTGAATGAAAGTGCAACTGCGCTGTGCTTTCTGATTTTCTGAGGCTCGACGCATCAGCATGGGCGAGCGGCAGTTGTGGCTATGGCTAATTTTCAAGTATGTGAGACCGCTGTGGCGCTGTCTCCCTCCTCAGCATACTGGCTAACTCTAAATTATTCTCATTTATTTTTCAACATTTCATGTAAACGCGGAGTGATCCTACTGTAAACCATGATTGTTAACAGTTAAAATTGTTGTAGGCCTATTTTAAACTAAATTGAATAACGGCCAATAAATAATATTATGTCTCCCAACCATCAATTTTAATATTTCAATCTCCTGAAGTCGGTCTTGTCACAATTATGCAAATATAACTCTTTTGAAAGAAATTTATATGAAGAAAACTCTCAGCAGCAACAAATGTCTATCTTTTATCCCAAGATTATTTTTCGGAGTTGTCTATTTCAACTCACTAAGTTAAGAGGTGAGCAGTGGAACAGTTATAAGAAAATGTTACAACATTTTGGTAGTCCTTTGGCTAGGCCTATTCATTTATGACGAGCTTTCTTTTAACCTTAGTCCCTCCATGTTTAAGACGGCACAGTGTAGCACATGTCTCTATTTGAACAAGAAGGCAAAGGTTTCCCTCCTCGGTCAATAACCTAAGGATGTCAGGGCCAACTGCCTGTTTTATCACACCAATACTGTTGATCATAGCTATTATTGATCTACAGCTTTCAAGTTATTTGGAAAGCCGCCTCCACATTCTGTCCAAATGTATTTGTTAGTCTCTTGGACAAGAATTTGGCTGGTATTTTTGTTGTCTTTTATAAACTAAAAATAATCAGCTAGAATAAAACGAGCAAAGTTATAACTTAATAGTTATAATTCACTGTCACGTTCACCATCGCTCGCCTGAACCCGGCCAGAGTGTGGAGTTGGGAGAAATTATTATTAGTGTGTAGAAGTTTTGTCAGTGGACTGGTAAAATAATTCCTTCCATTTTTTAATGGATAATAAATTTTGATGCATGGGTCTTTTTCAGATTTATTCATGGAACGGTAGTCTGGAAATTGGAGTAACTTGCTGTAACCCGGATACAGTGTCTTTGCCTGCAAGTGCAACTGACCTTCGAAACAGCACTTGGGTATACATATACAACTGATACAACCTTTTTAGGGGTATATGTTTGTGAACATCTCATTGGACTATTGTACTTCTTGCTGTTAATGAACACTTAAAAATTTCATTATGTTAGGCCCTAAACAAAAGTATATATTTTCATTATGTCTCTAGATGTTTAAAAAAGTTAGGGTTTGTTACGAATTATAGAAAACATGTAGCATAATCCTGAACGTTTTTGTATGTATCATTTATAAAGACCAGATAGAAAAAAATATACCTAGCATAGGTACAGTACATAATTTGAATAGACTAGTGGTTTGAAGGGGCTTTAGCCCCTAAACTTGCTTCAATAATCTGCCTCATCTGATTTTTTACTATTTACATGCTGAGGAAAATAAAGTAATATAAGTAGGAATACATCGTAAATAAAGTACCTAGACACTTAATCACATGTTTTAATGTAAACAAAGCAGACGTTTTTAAATTCCCATTCTTTTCTTATGGGGGATGTTTTACGATATTTCTCGTTTTCTGGTATCTTTTTGGAAATACTGCTATTTCTCCCGAGTCCCTGGGATTGAGACCTTTAATTTGAGCAATATGCCAAACGCCCACAATTTTTACTTAAAAATTTTGCCTACAGAATTAGATATATGGTTAAGATAAAAAAAGAAAAACGCCTATTCCATTGTTAATTTAACCTTTTTCTAATGGGTAGTTATATTTGTTGTCGCTTAAAGGGGAGTTGAAGCAAAAGTATATTTTGCAGATACCTTTTTAAAACAGACTTTAAACACTTTTTTTGAAATAATTATTGTAATTTGAATAAAATATTGGGAATTTTTGGAAAATTGAATACTAGTATCAACCTTTCAGTTTATATCTCTTTACATATATTTTGTATTAGAGCGATTAACTCAACCTAACTGATTGACCTACAATACGAAGATGGGGTAGCCTATATAGTTTTACATTTAGAAACGCAAATATATACATTCCGGTACTGAATATTATTTTTGATAAAAATGTTACTATGTTATACATTATTTTATTTTATAAAAGTAAATATCATTTATCCAAGTAAAAATGAATAACATGTTCTCGAATGACTATTTTGTTTTTTACTTTCTACTTTGTGTCTCCAAAAGTAATTGGCATGTCATCAACCCTTTCAGTGCCAAGCTTCTAAAAGGAGTAGTTGAAATTGTTTTGTTGATTTTTTAAATATCTTCAATGCCCGAACAGTTAAAATAATAAAAAAACATGCTTCCGGTCGACACACACAGTAAAGGATGGGTAAAAAGTAGCAAAACACCTGACCAAATGTGCAACTTGCAAAGAATTCACCCATCCCATCAGCTTGGACCCTAACCGTCCACCGTTTGCTTAACGTCCCCCCCCTTAAATTTGGCCAAAGGCAGGTGAACTCTCCATGAGTTGCACTTAAAAACCACTGACTGTGACGGGATTCGAACCCTCAGTCCATGTGTGGAAAGGTGTGCCTTAGACTGCACAGCCACTGTTCAGACTAGCAGCTGTAGCGGACCAGGTGTTATTTAGAGCCTAGACGCTGGACAAGGTACAAGGTAGTTCAGTTTGCCCCTACCAGGTTACACCACATGTGCAGACTGAGCTCGTAACGATACAATCGCTACACAGAGCTACACATGATATACTCGATACACTCAGCGAATTTCAGATGGTACTTACTGCTCTCTAAAATTACTTTAGCTATAAGTGTTAAGAAATTTACTAATAGCGTAAAAACTTAGATTTATTCCTTTTTCGAAAAATCTTTGGAGTCATGAAGCCATTTACCAACTTTCATCAAAGCTTATTCTTATGACATTTTGTTTATTCTCTATAAGAAAAACATTAAGACTGAGTATGCAGGTTTGCTGCATCAAGGACCACAACAATTTGGTTTTTATGCAAATACCAATGGATCACCACTAGATGAAGCAACATACCAAGTTTTACCAATTTATGTTCATAAACAAGTAAGATATCACATGTTTCTTATTCTCCATAAGAATAACATTATAGCTGCTGAGTACACAGGTTTGCTGCCATGAGGCCACACAAAATTGGTTTTGTATGCAAATATCAGTAAACCCCAACCAGATGAAGCCATATACCAAGTTTCGTCAGTTTATGTTCTTAAATAAGCAAGATATACAATTTGTATTTATCTCCATAAGAATAACATTGGACAACGTCCTGTGTTTAGCACTTTCAATGTCTCAGTAACCAATTGACGCAGAGCGATGATCAAAATACTATTTTTTTTTAAGCTGAGTTTAATGGTGTAAACCAAAATTTGGGTTTAAAAACAATTAATTGTAAAAAAGTTCAAAAAACCCCTTTTCGGGGTACAAAAGCCCCCTTATAATGGTGAGATCTGCCTGTTTTTCGAACTCATGAAATAAGATGCTGTCTTACACGTTTATACCAAATTCATCAAGATCGGACCATTTTTACGAAAGTTATCGTGCCTACGGACACACATAAATATGAATTTGAACGAATGGTGTTTGGCATATGAGGGCCTCAAAACGAAAAGTTATCATGGTCTCGGGCCTAGGTCAGCCACCCCAACACTGCTCGGCTGAGTTATAAAAACCTGAGACATTCTGCAAATGTAAAATATCTCTTTATGATAAACTAACTGTAAAAATGGTTTGAACAATTTTACAAAGTAAATTCCCCAACATTTCCAGTTTACAAAGTTTTGATTTATTTGTGGGCAAAATGTTTCAAAAGATTCTCTGTTTTAGCACCAGTCATTAACTCTGTGATTAGGTACTGTTGTTTAACTCTCTACACAAACGCTTAAGACTGATTCGCCCTTAACAGCCACAGTCAAATAAGTTTGTCTTTTATTGTTACTTCAGTTTTTCTGTTGCTTTTCACACATTAAAAAAAATAGTTTTAGCTTCACGGTATCTATACTTCATAAATAAATACAGGGTGTTTATAAATGATTCATTAAGTTTCAATGGCGTGTATCTCACTTATTTCTTATCCCATGCTAATGATTTAAACATGTGATTAAAGAGCATGTTTTCAAGTTTTATAATAAGCCGTTCAATACTCATTGTTGTCATTTCACAGGTTATGTAGGCTTTTTTACTAAATGATTATAGTTCAAGAAAAAACATGTGTTTTTAATTATGACTCCAAGTTTATCTTTGATAACTGTTCAGCGTGAGTTTTGCAGGCATTTTAGGAAGAATCCTCCAACACACCAAAGCATCTTACGGTGGTATAGTCAGTTCAAAAACACTGGAAGTGTGCTGAAACGTAAAAACAGTGGTCGCCCAAGGGTGCCACTTGAAACAGTTGCTAGGGTTAGACAGTGCTTCGAGCAAAGGCCTCAACAGACCTTAGACTCTCAAATGGCCTCCTCGATCTCCTGACCTTACAGTGTGCGATTTTTTTCTTGGTAACGGGGCTAAGTACGGGGCTATGTAAAGGAAAAAGTTTATATACCGCCAATGCCTCAAACGCTTCAAGAGCTACGTGAACGCCTTTGCATCGCTGTAGATTAAATCAACCTCCCGATGCTAGCCGGTGTATGGGAAAATTTACATCTTTGATTGGAAACTTGTTCCATGGCTAATGGATGGCACATTGAGCACTTGTAGGGGTACCTAAGAAAAATTTAAGAAGTTTTCTTTCTATTGATGTAGTTTTTATCAATATTTGTCCAGTATTAAGGTCAATAAAACGTTTTAAAACCTGATTAATCATTTATAAACACCCTGTATAATGCTATTATGCATAAAATTCAACAAACTCACAGTTAAAAATTAAACTTATGATGTTTGAACAATAAATTAAGATTGTAATCATAGATTGAACAGTGAGTTAAGTGTCAAAATATAATTTAATCAAATTGCGATTAAAAAAAAAAATTATATAGCCTAACCGGAATCTAAGCAAACAAGTTGACTCCTGTTGATTTCTGCCTCAGGAAACTCTCTCACAGGCAGATGACTTTTAGGACAAATTGGCTAGACCAATTGAAGCTGGATTAGAGGGAGTCTTCTGTAAATACTTTCAGCATTAGTTTTCTTACTATAAAAAACTATTTTTAACAAAGTTTATAGATAAGGGTTTTATGTTTAATGTTATCATGGAATATATACCTTAAAATTAGCCCTTAATGCCTTAAATTAATGTATGCCACTTAATTTATTGCATTAGGTGGGGTTGTGTATGCCTAAACAAAAATTAAATTAATTTTTCCTGAGATCTTTCATTCAAGTTTTTGGGTGTCAGGATTACAGTTTTCTCAAAAGTTCCTGACGGTCTTGCTTTATATATCGATACCATACAACTGCCATTCAGATCCTCTCGGCTAACACGTAAACGTGGTTTGCTGTATGTGATACGCTGTTAAAACACATTGGAGGGTTAGTTATTGTATAAGTAACTACCATTTAGAGAATTGTCTGTGGTCTGGGTCATTGACATGTGATGTAACCTGGTGGACGCAAATGGAACTAGCTCAACCTGCAGGAAGGCTTTAATACAAACCAATGCAACTGCTAGCCGATCAGGTTAGCTGAGCAGTCCAAAGTGCTCTCTCCCCGGCCTGGGGAAGTGCATGGATCGAGGGTTTGAATCCCTTCTCAGTCGGAGGTTTTTATGTGCAACTCATGGAGAGTTCACCTGCTTGTGGCAGAGTTGAAGGGGAAGGCAAACAGTCGACGGCTCGACTCCCAAGCTGAAGGGATGGGTGGATTCTTTGTGAGTTGCACATCTGATCAGGTGTTTTACTAATTTTTACCCATCCTTCCTGTGTGTCTGCCGGAAGAATGTTTTTATTAAATTTTACATGTTCAGGCGCTCAATATATTTAAAAAATCAATAAAACAACATTGAGTATATTAAAAAAACACCACATTGAAGGGTTGTTTTAAAAGTGGTTCATTATTATAAGAGGAAACATTGCAGGTACTGTCGGGAGACTCAGTTCTCAAAGATGGTGTTCCAAGCGTTGAGGTTTATGGCATTGATTTGGACAAAGCCATCGAGGGGGATCGAATCGGTGTTATGCGCACGTCACAGGTAAATATGAAGTGTAATATGAGATTTGAACAGATTGGAACAAATGTATTGAGAAAACTTTTAGTAGCACAATTCTGTAATATTTTTGAACTTAGGCTAAAAAATATTTCAGTATGGTCGATAATAGGGGTGTGCGATGCAGCGATTTTATGTCGATTCGATGCAACGATGCGATTCAAAGAATTTCGATTCGAATCGATGCAATTCGATTCGATTCAATGCGACATGTTTCAGTGATTAAAACTCAGCCTATACACCAATGTTTATTACCAACATGGGTAATCTACCTTCTTGGCCAAAGTCTAGTTATAATTTTCTGATTTTATTTCCTCATAACCTTAATATCCTGAAATAACCATGAACTGATGACGTTTGTTGACTAACTAAATAAAAATTAGATCAAACCATAACAAGAAAAATAATTTCAAATACTTGATACTTAGGTTTTATCTTTATTGAGGAAATTTGATTAAGCACGACTAGTGGTGAAATATTCATATAATAACCAAACAATATTAAGTATAACAGCATTAACCTAAACTTAATTGTATTTACCTACTTTAGCAAGTTTCAAAGGGCGAAGCGCCAAAGTGACGATGGACAGTTTTTCCAGATTGTAAATACCGCTATAGTACCACCATGGTGTGGTACTACCTCAGTGTTTCCACTCAGCGGTAAAAAATATCCCACGAGCTGATACAAAAAATCCCACTTTATCCCACACTTCACCTTTTACATTTTCTAAATATCCCACACTTTCCCACTAATTTTTCAAACAGTGCAACACAGTAACACAGTTGATGTTAAATATTATATGATAGATAGAGCTTATTTAGATCTACTAATCACCTATATTTTACATTTGTTTACCTCAAAGGATTTTGATTAATGCGATATATAAATGATGCGGTTTGCCAGAAGGCTGGCAAGTGATAGTTAAATAATTTAGTTCCGTGAGAGGTATTTATAATGACACTGTATAGTACTAAAGAGTACGACATAGGTAATAATAACAGCAAATATTTTCCTCGTTAATTCCAACATGGCCAGGCCAGCGATATTCATTGGCGTGATTTAGTGTTCGTTCTGAGACGATTATAAAATAATAATAGTTACAATAAAGTAGGTAAAATAATAACAACGTGAGAATTTGAAAACCCCGCAACTGCCAGTGCGACAAGAAAATCCACTAGATTAGAAGTGCTCTGCTAAGGTGGTCTGGTCGTAAGCAAAAACTAGCAGACGTAATGCCGATTTCCAAAATATCCCATATATGGGATAAAAATCCCTCAAGTGGAAACACTACTACTACCATGCCAGTAAAACCACCGTATTTTGACACAATACTATTGTACCCACCCTGAAACTTTATTCAAATAACTCACTATCACAATTTTACGTATTAAAAAACTACGAAAATACTAATTTAAACTAGTATTTAATAGTAAACAACAATAGTAGGCCTATATTTGGTGCAATTAACGATATCATAAGACGACTTATGGTGCAAATATCGTACATCTGGCAACACTGAATATCGTATCAGGTAACATCAGTGCGTAATAAAGACTTCTAAATCAAAAATATTCCTCCGTGGTCCGCCATTGTTTAACGCGTAGGAATATCAAACTTAATATTAACTTCAATTATATCGAAAATGTTACAACCGGTTATCAATCTTAGTTTCTGAAAAAAAAAACTCTCCTTCAATTATAAAATCCCCAACAAATTAATGTTTTAACAACGTAATAGTGGAACTACTTTTCCGAAGAGATGTGATTACCATTACCGCTTGCACTGGGAGAATCGAATACATTAAAGAATCGAATACTGCCGAATCGAATACACCCCTGTATTCGAATACGTATTCGGATACTTGAACTCGAATACTTCCGGTACTGAACGCTGCGCCGGCCGGCTGGATAACTGGCGGTGGCGCAACGGCGCAGCGGATTCTTGGAATTCATGTCTAGACTTGTCTTCCCCACCCTTCCCCGCACCCTGTTGTTTGTTTTCAAATGTCAAAATAGTCCGCGGACGGCTGCGGTGATCGCGGTATTGCATCATAGTTTTTTGTGCAAAACAGTTACTTTTTTGCGTAGGCCAACTCATTAGTGAAAGTTTATGTGATATAGTTATTGTATTTCAATTTTATTATTTTAATTCTATTGGTAGCCTTTTGTGATTAACTGTGCAATATGCCTCCCAAAAGGTCTCCTGTGTCGGAACATTTTAATCAAGTTGATAGAGTTTGTGATGTGTAAAAGTTGCAAGAAAAAATTTAAATACCATAGCAACACGAGCAACATGACGATGCACTTGAAACGAAACCACCCTCATTTGCTGGCAACAGAAACTGTTCTTATAATTAGAGTTTAGTAGTTATTTATCCAGATTTAATGAACTAAATTAAATGAAATGCAATTTACAGCAATTTTAACATAAATGAGTCCTAATGATTTTTTTCGTAAAGTGTATACTTTGCGCCAACTTTCAAGTGAATTCGAATACAATATTGAAGTATTCGAATACATGAATACTTGAGCTGTATTCGAATACTATTCGATTCTGCATTCGATTCTCCCATCACTACTTTGCAGCTGTCGTTGCGTCATCGTCGTCATTTAATTGTCTGCTGCCGATTTGTTTTAAATCAAACCACGTTATAAACTGTGTTATGTGCTAGCTGCTATATCTAAAACATATCTTAAAGGATACATCTGGAAAATAGGGATTAAATTAAAACGCAAACATTAGAATATACTTTATTTATTTATTTCTACGACTGTGAGACAGCCGGTACGAACTTTGCCGATTAGGATAGCATCGAACACTTTCGATGCATCGCTCTTTCGATTACTTTCGCATCGAATCGACGATTCGATGCATCGAATCGAATCGAATCGAAATTTCAATGCTTTTCGATGCATCGCACACCCCTAGTCGATAAAGAACAAGTTAGGGGTCTAATAATAGGACATTGTGTATTATTTGAGTATAAAGGTTTTTTTCAACCATTTTTAATCAAGTTAAAACTTTAGAAAATCGAATGTGATAGTGTTTTTGGTACTATTTCCATGTTTACTTAACCCATTGAGGTAGTAATTTTATTCTATTTGTAGTAGCCTATAACGGGAATTGATTGGTGCTGCACTCTAGTAGAAAAATATGTAACTAATGACCGCGGGCGTCTACGGTTCTATCCGCTAGGGGCGCGGACTGACTGAAAACCCTTAATATCGCCGCCAGGCCTTTGGTCGTGTTAGCTGAGTTGGCTACGTCGTGGAAACACCTTGGCCAGGTGGCGATACGATGTTCGTGGGTTCGATTCCCGCACACGACCAAAACTGACCAGTTGTGCAACTCTCAATGAGTTAACCGGTCTGTGGCAACGTTGGTGGGAGGGCCCAAGTAAAATAAACGGTGGCAGGCTTGCTTGGAAGTTGACGGGATCGGTTAATTCTTTGAGACTTGCACATGGTCAACACTGATTTTGCTAATTTTTACTTATGTCTACTCTGTGTGTGCCAATGTGACTCTCTAAACTGAAATAAAACAATATTTTAATTAAAATATGCCATTAATCCATTTAAAACACCAATTTTATACTCCAATTCACACGTTAATAAAATTACAAGTAAGGAACGAGACCTGCTCGTATGTCTACGCCAATGGGTTAAATTGAAATGGGTGATCATGATCATATATTATTTCTCATGTGCTGGAGTTTAGTTCAATTTAAGATCTTAGTTGAGTTATAAGGAACATTTCTCTACCATCATTGTCATAATCTCTTAGAAATAATTAACTAAATAGATAACAAGCTAAGTGATAAATGTACCTATTTAACTATATTATAGGTACTTCAAGTTGTTCATTTCTAAATCTCATTTTAGGGGGAGCTGGTTTTTTATATGAACGGCGTATCTTACGGCGTAGCAGCAGAAAATATTCCGTCAAATGTGTATGCTGTTGTTGATGTCTATGGAGAAATCGCTCAGGTTACCATAACTAGTGGATTAAGAACATGTAAGTATTTTTGTGAAATATGAATTTTGCAAAATAGTTTATTGTAGAAGGCCTACTATATATAATAAAAGTAGGTCTACGTTTTAGAAATGATTATATTTTATTTTGTTATTATTTTGAAGATTGTTTTATTTTTATTTAAGAAAAATGATTAATGAATTCTTACTTAGTTCCATTTAATTTTTAAGTACTGTCACAATAATTAAGGGAGAAACAAAATTTAATGAGAGCGTCTAGTATCTGAAGAGAGATGTTATGAGATTGTAGGATGGAAGATATGGTAAGATAGTACCATATGGAAGATACTAGTTATAAGACAATAATATGGTAAGGGAGTTTTTCATGAGCGTTTGAATATCTTAGAATGTTTACAATACTTATTGCTTTGTACTTGACAGTTTCAACCAAACATAATTTAGAACCTATTATTGAATGGTTATTTAATTCATATTATGACTTTAAGAGTACTTGTTGTGTAGTAGTCCTTTTTGACAACACATTATCTCTTAATTTAAAAGCTAAGGTGCAATGCCAGCTTTACATCTGTTCTGTTGTTGGCTACTAGCGCTTTTACATCCATAATATTTAAAGCTAACTTCCTACCCGAACCTATAATCAATCCGCCCCAATCTAACCGTGAATCAATTCCCGCAGTGGAGATGGACGATGAAGCAGTCCTGGCAAGTCTTGTCGCTAGCCTCGATGTGGAGATGAACGTGCCAGAGGACCTGTCGCTGGAGCCTGTGGAGAGGCTACACTTCCACTCTCGCACAGGGTCGCTGGTCAAGCTGTCGTTCAACGCAAGGACGGCCGAGCGACTGCGGCCGCTCGACGAGTTCAACAACGGTGTTGTCATGACCCACCGGTCACTGCAGGACGATCAGCTGTTTGAGGTGACAGATTGAACGTCTCTTGTGAAATTGTAATTGTATTTGTTTTGTTTTGGATAGTGAAGTGAGAAATTAAATGTCAATAAGAGTGTTTTCGTTAGGCCCAAATTATATTTCTTTTTCAAATGTACCTGTTATAATTTGTTCAATCTCCTGTTACGTAATAGACTTTCTTTGGGGGGGGAGAGGGGGGCCTAAGATTAATTTAATTGTATGCTTAAATGGTTGAAATAATCTTCTTCCATCAATAACAACTAACTTGTCCTTATTTTAGGCGACCGGTTTCAATGATCAATGAATGAGCATAGTAGATCAACTTAATGTATATAATTTTCCATCTTGGAGCACATTTAAAACTAAGCTTTTTCAACCTTACATTACATAAATCTTTCACCATTTCAGATCCGCATAGACAGACTGGTTGAGAAATGGTCAGGCAGTATAGAAGTAGGTGTAACTACGCACAATCCCAATAGTCTAGACTTCCCTGCCACTATGACCAACATGCGGTCAGGTAGGTTGACACTGCCTTGACATTTTCGTTAACTGACGTTTTGATTTAAAGTTTTGCCATGAAATTACATTTAATAATTGGTCAGTTGACGACAAACTGAAAATGCTAATGTTGTCTGAGATCTTTTCAGCACCAAAGGGGAAGCTTGCTATTGCAGCTGCCTCCTGAGAATTTTCTTCTTGGATAAGAAGTTTTAAACTTCTTGGCGTAGGGAAGGTTATAAAAATGTCCCGTCTTCCATGTGACCATTGCAGCTCTGTGAAATATTAGTAAAAAAAATTTCTTCTGTGTTACTTTAGTGCTCTTTCATAAGTTAACTTCAATTGGAGAGAAAATTCTGAAACGTGTATACAGTTAACTTGTATTCTTCTCTAGTCTTAAGTGTTAACAGAATAAGAAGGGTGTTACTTTGTTTATACTACTACAAGTTTTTAAATTTTACCAAATCAGTCATGTTGAAAAATATGAAGAAGCAACTGTTTACAACTGACTGTAAATTAATAGATGTGTTTTTGATTTTAGGGACTATTATGATGTCTGGTTGTGGCATTCTGACTAATGGGAAAGGCACAAGAAGAGAATACGGCGAGTTCAACCTTGACGAACTCAGGGTAATCTACAGTTATTCAACCGTTCTCTTCATGACTTTTTATAGTAATCCATTTTAGCGAATTCCCCCTATAGGGAAGAAGCTATTACCGTAGTCGGCATGGTAAGACCTAGGCACGGGACCATGATAAATTTTCGTCTTGAGGTCCCCAGACCCCAAAAACACCATTCGTTTGAAACTGTATATATATATATATATGTGTGTGTGTGTGTGTCCGTGAGCACGATAACTCTCGTAAAAATGATCCGATTTTGATGAAACTTGGTATAAACGTGTAAAGCAACATTTATGACTTTAAGTTTGAAAACCAGCCTGATCGCTCTATCCAAAGGGGCATTTTGGGGGGGTTTTGTACCCCAAAAATGGGTTTTTTGAATTTTTTACATATAATTTTTGAAAAAGTCAAATTTTAGTTTTGACCATTGGATTCAGCTTGAAAAACACACAATTTTGTATTTCGATCATTCCTCTACGTCAATTGGTTACCGAGATATTGAAAGTGCTAAAAACAGTACGTTGTCGAGTGTTATTCTTATGGAAGAAAAGAAAATGTTTATATCTCGCTTATTTATGAATGTATACTGACGAAACTTGGTATACAGCTTCATCTCGTTGTGGTCTATTGATATTTGCTAAAAAAAATTTCTTCATAATTCTCCCGTAGCAGCAAACCTGCGTACTCAGCCCCCATGTTATTCTTATGGAGAATAGTTAAATGCTATGTCTCCCTTAATTATGAACATAAATGAATAAAAACTGGTATACGACTTAACCTAGTTGAGTTATATTGATATTAGCATAAAACCCACTTTTTGTGTTCCTTGTTGCAGCAAACCTGCGTACTCAGCCCCAATGTTATTCTTATGGAGAATAATTAAAATTGTATATATCGCTTATTTGTGAATATATTTGTATGAAACTTAGTAAGTGGCTTTATGTAGTATTAAGACATTTATATCTCCATTGGAAATTCGCTGAGTATGCAGGTTTGCTGCGACGGGGGTATTTATTTAACAAGAGAATTGGTGATGAAAAATTAATCTGCAATTGTCGTTTACAGATCTAAAATCTCAAAATGTTCTTTAAAAATAGATTTGTTGAAATCGTTTAACTATTTTAAAATGAGATCCATATTCATGGTGTTGTTTATTTGGTATGACGGTAATTTTCTGTAGGTGTTTAGTGTTGTGCTCTAGTAGCAAAGTTGGGAAACATTAATTTCCAGAAAGACTTATGATTTTCTCCATTAGAGGTGTAACCAACTAAAACCCTATGTGTACGCGTGAACTGGGGATTGTATTAGCCAAGTGGTTATGATCGTAGACACCTTGGCCAGGTTATCTTTCGAAGCTGCGAGTTTGATTCCTGTTTGATTGATGACCAAAACTGATCATGTTGTGCAACTTGTAGCAGGTTCACCCTGATCTGTAGTAGTGGCAGTAGTGGCGGGGGGAGTGCGGGGGGAGTGGAGGCAGGCATGCTTGGAAGTTGACAGGATCAGTTGAGTCTCAGTGAGTTGCCAGAGGTCTAAACAGATTTCGCTCTTTTTTTATGCTAGCTGTTTGTGTGCCACTGATACTCATATTTTTAGTGAATTTCCTTTGGAAAGTGAACTATTAGCATGACCCGCACGGTGAAACTTAAGACCGGGACAGCCATAGAAGTTCCTAACGTGACCCCCTGAACACGTTTTGAGGGGTCGTTCAAAATTTTATATATAAGAAGCTTTAGACATATATATAATGAATAATGAATGAATAATGAATATTTATTGTCATCAACACTATACAGGTTATAGACAAAGTCAAAATTAAATCATATATATATATGTGTGTGTTTGCACTCTAGCGGTCACATTTTTTGTCCGATTTACTTAAAATTTGGTAGGGGCGTTCCTTTCTGTAATCAGTTAGACAAGTTCGTTGGGCAAAACAATCGGAAAACTCAGGGTGTCTAGCAGTCGGGAAAGTCGGGGAAGTCGGGAATTTGTATAGAAATTAATAAAATGTCGGGAAAGGCGGGAATTAATATATAAAATTGTTATTAAGTCGGGAAAATGGATAAAACTTATAAGCAGTGATATCAAGGTACTAGTATATATAATCAATGGCAATTGCAACAAGATGTACGTTGTGGAATAACCCAAGCAAGCGCTTGGCCCATAGTTTTTCGGAGAAATTAAGAAAGTCAGTCAAGTACATGCCGTTACTATGGCAACGCGAAAAGGAAGATGAGTCACTAGGGTGGAGGGGTGGAGAGCGGTGACCTTGAAGGTACCTCTACACTCCCGTCCGCCATCGCTCGGCTAGTGGACTCTGATAGACAAGTTCCGATACTTCCGATCCGAGTAGGGTCGAAACTTTGTTTTCGGAACTCTGGGCATCAGTTAACCGATATTATCGTGGTATCGAAAGAAAAGTTGGAGTATCGGTATCGGAAAAATAGTACATTTTTACGTTGTTAAAACATAGATTAGTTTTTGTTTAATATACTTTTTAGCAAAATAAACACAAATAATAACTTCAAATATAGTTCTTGTAACTTATGATAGAGAGATTCGACTCCTAGCTATCTCCCGCGTTCCTCTTACAGTAACGGATATCAATACTTTGGTTTCGATTCGTAGCGATACCAAATATCGGGTCCAAGCCAGTAGCCAGTAGTATCGTATCGGAACGTCCCTAGACTCTGACTCTGATTCTCACACGCACACGTCGCGTCGTCGTAGTACCTGCGCAGTTGCGCTCATTGATGCATAGTGAAGCATTGAAACCTGTAGGATAAAGATTATATTGACGAGTGAAGTGAGTTTAAAACCGGGATTTGTCCGTAAATATTGAATAATGTCTGCAAATTATTGGCTTGTACAGGTTAACAACTTAACTATGATCTATTATTATTTCCCTTTACATTCCAACAATGCTTCAAATTTTGTTCAACGGTGAGCGTGAGCAATACACACTTAAGTTAATATTTTACGTGTTAAAACTTTTAAGTTTACGTTGCAATCTACTTCGAACACGGCCGAATTTCGTCGTCTGCACCGCTTGCACTGTGGCCTGGTTTCCACGGAACGGGGCGAAGTAACTCGCCCGACAGTTAGTTGTTAAGTAGTATTAAGTTATACAATTTTATAGTTTTAATTACAGTTGTCAACTATTTCTCAGATCACCAGAAGACCATTAAACAGTGTCTTAGTGACATTTGAACAATGTCGTAAATAATACTACTCATCTAATGCACTAATGCATTAATTAATGCACTACTCACTAAACTAACATGAAGGTATTTGTAGCAATCAAGCCCCTATAAAATGGGCATTTATATCTTGGAACACTTATATTTTCGCGTATAATAAGTTATGTTTTACCCTCTACTAATATTATTTCAAATTACAACATTTTTTAAATCTGTAAAATAGTTACCCAAGGCTCTGTAACTTATTAGGCCTATATTTTAACAAAATTTAGTGAACTTTCCCCAAGTTTGATAATAGGCCTATGCCCATGTTAGGCTGTTAAGCTGGACTAATTAAGTTACTTTACTTTTACCCTTGGAAATATTATACTGTGGTCTGAACATGTTTACTAATTAACTGTTTCTAACATTTAATAAAGTGGTTCTCCATACAGATAGGCTATATAGGCCTACATATCAAATAAGCCTAGTCAGTGTAATGTTTTAACTTACCTTTGAAAACATTTTAACCAGGCCAAAGCTTACAATCGTCTGGGTAATTTTAAACTTTGATTTAATTACCAAATTATGTCAACATGGGAGAAATTGTAAAAATTTCAGTTAGGCCTAGTTTTTTAAAACTGAACTTAATTAAAATTAATTTAGGTAGTGATATAAAAAAAATATAAGTTAGGTGACTTCTTAAATATTTTTTTTAGCCAGTGATGAGATCGACAGGCCTAGATTTATGCCTAAATATGTTTTCAAAGTTATGAGTAAAAATCAGTTTTACTTTAGCCTTTTATTTTCATATGCCAACCTATTTGAAATTTTGTATTTGTTGCTGTACATGAACAGGCTACTAACTTAACCGGTACTGTATTTTATTCTAATCTTCATTGTTTTCCAGTATATAAAGAGGGTACACTTTCATAAGCGGAACGATGTAAAAAACCAAAAGTAATTGTTCATACGGATTATTTAGGTTACAGTTACGTTCGGTCTAAAGAGGTGGAAGATATCGTCTTGAGATTTGTCCAGATAATAAACTTTGTTAGGAATACGTTCCGAGCACATCGCCAACCATCTCTTTGTGAATACTTACATAGAATTAGGGTGAAAAACTCTGAAAAATATCCTTTTATGTTCTTTTAACATGCTGATATTTTATGCCCTTTTAAATTTGTTGATGTTTTTAGTTTTGTTTTTTAATTAAATTATTTTGTATATAGCTAACCGGTAACGTTAATTTCATTTGTATTTTAAGTTTAATTGAAAAAAAACATATATTTATATATAAATATTTATGATCATATATTATGCAGTATTTGAGTTTTTAATACAAATATTATAGGCTTACTGAGTTTTGTTTTTTTTAGTGAGTTTTCTTCCAAGTGCCATTCTTTTTCACTATTTAAATTTTTTTCACTATTTTTTAAAATTTTTTTTCCTCTAAGAATAACATCGTACTGTGTTTACTTAAAAATGGAAATTTAAATTTTCTCCGCAACCAGTAATTGTAGAATAGTAATTCAAGATAACAAATTATTTAGTTTTTTGAGCTCTTTTTAATGGTGAATAGTAGGCTAATATTTTTCACATTTATGTTTTTTATGAAAAATTAAAAATAACTGAATTTTTGATATTTTAAGTCTTATAATTTCTGAACCCGAATTTTTACAGAAATGCGGGTGGTGTCATTTTGTTAGAAAATTAAAGTTCTATAAACGACTAAAGTTTAATCAAAATCTTTCGAGCTGTTTTTGATAAATCTAGATTTTTCATGTTTTTCGGTGGTTTTGGGGGGATAATTACCCTTAAAAATAAAAATTAAAAAAATTATAAAATACCTGGAGATATTGTGTATTAGTACCTACATACCAAATTTCATAAAAATCGAACCATTGGTTAGGGATCTAGCTCTGTACACATCCATACAGACAGACACACAGACATCACGTAAAAATCACTTTTTTGGGTTCAGGAAGCACCAAAACAAATATTTCCACTAACAACTAAAATTAAAAAATGTTGACGAAAACAATATTTTCTCCTCATACTATGTATAAGGGGGAGAAAGTAAAAATCCAAAAAGTGGTAAAAACATGATATTTTTTACTCTTATGACGTTTGTAGTATATTTTTACTATCTTGCGAAAGTCTGGAAAATTTTGGAAAAAGTCTTAAAAAGTCTGGAAAAAGTCTTGAATTTTGAGATCAATTATCACTAGACACCCTGAAAACTCTAAACCCCTGTTTGGGGATTAATCTTTAAAATTTTGAGTTTTTGGGCCCAAAAAGGGCCAGAAAAGCCCCGTATGTCAAATTAATGCATGTCGAAAGATGGGAATTAGTGAAGCAAAAGTTTTAAGCCCTCTCTCGTCATTCTAGCTTACATACTTACCGAGTTATTAAAGAATATGTGTTTCGACTAAACACAGTACGTTGTCTTATGAGGATTTTACACTAGAAAAGCCTGTTATTCCTTTGTTAGAGTACTTTTATCATCCCCAGAAACTCACGCCTACTTTCAAGCCTGTCTGGACCTTCTCCTAACATTATAATGTGCGAAATTGTATTCCCAGCTTTGCAGGTAAATGAAACCAGGAGCATCAGAACAGCCAAAAAAAATTACTGTTTTCAGATTTTAATAAAAATTGGAATAAATGTATGGTTTTACCCGATTTTGAGATTTAAAAGTTTTTATGTGGAAATTCACTTCCCTCACGTCAGCGTGCTGCGTGCAAACTCGTTATAAAATTTAAAGCATAACAAAAATGTAATACAACACAACTATTTAAAATAAAGTAGTTTTAATCCACTTTAGAAGTTAAATGGTTGTAATGAGATGTTATAATTAATTTAAAATAATAAATTTAAACATTTCATCTCATGCAATTTAAAACTTGCATGCTAAACCAGAACACCTGTAAAAAGAAGCAAAACAGGGCCAACATGGCTCCCTCTCTGTCACAAAAATTGATTGAGAGGTTGGTGGTTTAGTTTAACTTGACGTTATCTATTTAAATTGGCCTCAGTCCTGTCTGGGTTCGGTGTAATATTGATATACAGCTTTGTTTAACTTACGGTTCAATACATTTCCCCCTTATGCTATTCACCCCTCATGGTTGCGCCAAAATTTAAAGCTAATATTGTAATTACCAATCATAAAAACAACACAAACAATTTCAAGAGATGGATTAGAGGGACTACTTCCAGACAAAAGCGAACCCAAAACCAGCGAATATTTTATTAAGATGTTTTACTCAGTTATATTTAAGGATTAGTCGATACCAAAATTTATCTATTTTCGATATCGATTCCGTTACCAGTAAAATCAATTCTCGATACCGGTACCATTTACACCTACAATTTTTAAGTACCTGTAGTTGTTAAAAACAGTTACAAATTTATGTTACCGTACCATTTAAAATTATTTAGCAGCATTTTGTACTTAATTATTAAACTAATTTTTAATGCAATTTTTTATATAATTTAATGTTAATATCATTAGTATGCTATAGTAATATAGAAAACAAAAACTGTTTATCATAAATTCATAATGGGGAAAACGTGGTTGTAAGATAATGACTCAAAACAATAATGTTGGTCAGCTGACTGATTCATTGCTTTCAACCAGACCCCACCCCCCTTCCCGTCCCTCTTCCTTCCTTATCTCCAAGGTAAGATTTTTTGCTGCCGGCCAAAATACTCCCTGTGTCCTTTTTTTTAACGGCGGGAGTACCTATGCAGTTTTAAACAACTTCCGGGTTATTGGTATCAACATTGAACGAATGAATCTCGATACTGATACCAATGTCCAAGAATCGGTGGTATTGAAAATCGACTCATCCCTAGTAATATTGTTCTAGCCACTAACTTATTTCATTCACTGTTTAGGTCGGTGACCGGATCGGAATGATGCGCAAGTCCAACAGCAATCTTCACTTGTACATCAACGGGCTGGATCAAGGAGTGGCCGCCAAAAATGTGCCTGCTATGGTCTGGGGCGTCGTGGACCTTTACGGAATGACTGTTAAGGTGGGTAGGTTACTTAGTTCGTTGTGTAAAAAATTAGTTGATATTACTCTTGATATATTTTAAACTGAAACCATATCACATTTGTATTTAGGTCTGTGAAAACTTTTTTGTATCAAAAGTTACTTTTTTTTAAATTGCAATGTTAAGTGCTAAATTTGGCATTGGTTGTTAAATTTTAAAATGTTAATCTATAATTTGTAAATATTACTTTACAATTCCACTGAAATAATTTATTGTCATACATTTGACTTTTATGGAATTAAAATGAAGACGTAGGTATATTAGAATTTTATTCAATGTACTTTAAAGGCAATGATATATAGAATAAAAAAAATATTGTTTTAGCTTTCTTGGAAGTAAACATTATTCTTATTCTTAAAATTATCACCCTTAATAATACAATATTATTTTCACAGTGTTAGTGAATCAAGTTAAATTTGAATGATAAAAAGATTATATTGATTTATTCAATGATTTCTTTAGGAAGCCTGTAATGACTAGGCCCTGCTAAATTAGCAAGAGTTACAAAAAGACAAAAAAAAATAAAAATAAAAATCCTAATCTAACAGTTATTTTGAGTTAATAGAGAATTAAATTTATTTGTGTTTTCCTAGTTAAGGAATTTATCAATGTTGCTTAAAACATTCAGAATAGATTGTAACATGAAAAATAGTTATGAACTATTTTTTACTATGAATTGAGAATTAATTAAAAACAGTTTTGTTTGCCATTGGTTTTTTCTAGGTGACGATAGTTGACAGAGATGAAAGAGAAGAGCACAACCTCATCACCAGGAGGAACACCGCCTTACGGGAACACACGCTCAACGGTATGTAGTAGAGCTGGAATGTTTCGAGATGTTCTCGAGTGTTTTATTGAATTTTGACTCAACACGAGAAATAATGTGCCATTTTCAAGTTTATTTATAGCCACCACATGCCATACTTATAGCCATATTTTCATACTTCTTCACCATCTTTATCTTTCCATCTTCATACCTAATTTAACTTTCTTCAAATTGTTGTTATACCCACAATACTAATTATTCAAGATTTAATGTTAAGTAATCATTCTAATCACCAGGCCATTCATAAATGTCAATGTTGAAAAGCGCTAGCATCCAGTGGATAAGGTCCTAGCCAGGGTCTCCAACCTACGGCCCGCGGGTCACATCAATCCCGCGGTTAGCCCAATATATATAATTTTAAATTAATTATTGAAAAATTTATTCAATAATTTTATTGAATAAAAATCAATATATAATTTCATTCACCATTCACAGTTTCACCGCCAACCACTGGTAAAGACCTCGTTTTAGTCGTCTCCGATACCTCCTGTGTGTAAACTTATATAATGTCCTTGTTTTATAAAGGAACTGTTGACAGAAGAAATGTGAACATGTACAATTGCGTACGCAGTGAAGCGTGCAGCTGCGTACAGGGGAGTAGGGTCAGCGTAGGAAGCAGTCAACTCGACCAATTATTACTAGTTACAGATCTTTAAGCTTTTGAAAATAATTGTTTCAAAAAATTGCTGATTTTAGCAACTACAATTTGTTTGGGCAAGCTTAACATATTGAGCATTTAAAAACACGTTTAAATCAGTAAAAACTGAACTGAGTCTGTCAAATTTACTTAAAATTAACAAACAAAATTATTTAACAAAGTTAAAGGAAACATCAAAGTTAAAAAAATTGCTACAGTAGCCTTAAAAATCCCATTTAACACCTAAATTTTACAAAATTTCTGGGGAGGACCCCCCCCCCGGACCCCTACTCCAGGGGAGGTATTCTAGAGCCCTCAAACCCCCCGAAAGTTATTGGCCCACCTGATCTCCCAACGATTTATCATCTGGCCCTTAGGGTAAGTAGGTTGGAGACCCCAGGTCTAGATGCTGTGACTACATGGGACTACGAAATGCTAGACATTCAGTATTGTATTGTATAAGTTTGTTTATGTTACCGTGCTGCAGGAGTTCCTTTCCTTAAATGGTATAAGAGAGCTGCCAGTATAAATGAGTCAAATTTTTAATTTTGATTAATGTTTATGAATAAATACTTGTTTTATGGTTTTTATCTAGTTGTGGCATTGTTGGAATTGCTGGAAAATTATCTTTTTATACATTATATCTGATCTTACTTTAAAGGTAGATTGTTTATAGTTACATTCCCGCTTAAACAAAACTATTGGTCCTGTTTATAAATTACATAATTGTAGGTGATGTTTCCATTGAGACAACCTGGATGACAAATGTTGGAAAGATGGTAATTTTTTAGTAGAGTGAAGCATACAAAAAATTGCTATAAGAGTTTTGATCGGATAAATTTCTGACTTGGCTAAACTAGTTTCCATTTAGGGAGATTTATTAATAACAGTAATCCTTATTTAAATTGTTTTCCTGCACAGACATGCCAGAAGAAGATGTAGTGGATCGCCTCATGTTCCACACCAAGTGTGGGGGCCACGCGGCTGTCATAAACAACAGCAGGACAGCGCACAGGCCCAAGTAAGTGTTTCACAGATAAATAAGAAAAAAGTTATTGTCAATGGACGTAATGACTCGTTGATTACTATTAGGGGTGTGCGAGTACTTGAAAGTATTTTAATACTCGAACTCGACTCGAAGTTTTGAAAACTACTCGAAAGTTCGAGCGAGTATTTCCCGACGATCGCTAACGATTGCGACCGGCCAAAACGCGTAGTAACGGCCGCAAAAGGCAATCGCATCACGTAAAATCGGCCGAAAATGACAACCGCGAACGATTGCAACCGGCCAAAACGCGTAGTAACGGCCGCAAAAGGCGATCGCATCTCGTAAAATCGCCCGAAAATGACGATCGGACCGGTTGATTTCGGCCGTGACCAACGATTTCGTCATTTAATATTGATTATAAACGACGTCTGAACCAGGTGAAATTGGCCAAATGACAACCGGGCCCTGTTTCATCGGCCGGAAACGAATGTCAAACCGTGTTTTGTTTGTCAATACGTAATCCAGTTTGATTGTACTGGCCAAAACTTTGTATAGCTACTCATGTATTAGTTAAAAACCATGTTTAGATTATCAAATCTAAGGTGGTATCCAAATCCCATTACACTATTTTAAACTACCAACTGATGGCAAATACTCGCTCGAAAATACTCGAAACGCGAAAATAATTGGCACTACTTGACTCGACTCGATTAAAAAAATCACTACTCGCACACCCCTAATTACTATATTCAATGGCGGTATAATTTTGTCTTGATTTTCCATCAGAATTTCTCAGGTGCAATGTATTCATGGCATGCAACTAGGCCTAAAGAAGTCCATCATATTTTGCTTAGGAGTGAAAAACTAACTCTACAATGTAGCAAATCACAAATACGTTTTATAATATCTTTCCACAGTGCCATGGATGATTTCAATAACGGAGTGGTGCTGACACAACGGCCCCTGAAGCCTGATGAGCTTTTTGAGGTTAGGTTGGACAAGATGGTCACCAAGTGGGCCGGCTCCATTGAGATCGGAGTGACGACGCACTCACCCACCGAGCTGGAATACCCTTCTACAATGACCAACGTCAGGTAAGCTGTATATTTCTGTGTAAACATAAAGTAGTGTCTGTCTGTTTCAGTGTTCTTGGATTACACTAAACATCCCCAACCATTGAAAGTAAATTGTTTAAGGCGTATTAATGTATAGGACAAAACCAGATAACCCAAACTTGTTGTTTCACTATTTTAGACACTGACACAATTCATGTGAGTTTTAAGGTAAATACGAATGAATTATGAACTATGATGGTTGGTTGGTTGTGATGATGAATTGGTGATGATGGTTGGTTATGAATTATGATGTACTACTTAAAAACATAATGGTCTATCAGGTGCAGTCACAGTCAGAACTTATAAACCTTGGAACTGAATAAAAATAACATCTTCAACATCAATAGTATTTCAATTTAGCTCAAATAAAATACAAAATTTTTCCCATTCCTTTAGGTTTTTGTGTTTTCTGGTTAATAATTTTGGTTATATGTATTTTTAGTTTACTGTTATAAAAAAATAATGTCTTGAGAGTTTGTGGTTATTTTAATCCGCTTAAATTGGAAAAATCAAATGAATGTTTTTGCTGTAGTAGCTCCTATTATATAGACTACTGTTGTATAAATAATGGATGCATTTTAAAATGAAAATGAATTTATCTACGGTATATTACAGGTCTGGCACTTGGATGATGACTGGGAACGGTGTAATGCACAACGGCACAACAATTATTGATGAATACGGGCAAAATTTGGATCGGTTACAGGTCAGTTAACAAAATATTACCTCTGCATAGGCTACCAAACTAGATATAGTTGCTCAACAAAATTCAAAACCCATGTGCAATGAACACAACACACTCGACGTGGCCTGATGTGCTGCCACCCACAGTCACCCAACCTTAATGACGATACGATTTTTAATCACAGGGTTTGTCGTATGATTTTTCTAATATAAGCCTCTAATCTTCATGAACTAAGATTAAGAACTAACACAGCCTTTGAAAACATCAGGGATGAAATTTGCATTAAGTGTGGGTAGAGATGAAAAACCGAATTGACTATTTGTCGACAGAGGGAACTATGTTGAAGTTCACTAACCAAAGTTATACCTAGTAAATTTACAATATTTATGTCAGTTTTAATGAAACACATTTTCTGTATGTGTGTTCTTACGTTTAAACTCCAACAAAGTTGTTCAGATTTTTAGGACACCCTATGTAGCTTTTCAACATATTCTGCACCCCCAGGTTGGAGACAGAGTGGGGGTAGTGTTGCGGGAGAGCGGCACCCTTCACTTCCTGGTGAACGGGGTGGACCAGGGGGAGGCGGCGACCAACATCCCCCCGCGGGTGTACGGGGTCATTGACCTCTACGGACAGGCGGCTCAGGCGACCATCGTTGACTACAACTGTGTCTGCTGTCTCAACAGCCCCGACACGCCCGTCACCTCGCAGGCCTCGCGCAACAGACAAACGCACGTGTGAGTTGAGCTAGCGAGCTTAGAAAATAAACTGTTTGTGTAGGACGCACGGTAAATGTAAGGTTGGGAAGTGATGGGGAAGGGGCGGGGGAGAACAGAAAACGACGGCAAACAAATTTTCTGTGCTTGTGTTTAGTTCCATAATAGTTGAAATTGAATCAATCTAATTAATTTTAGGCTCAACTGTCCTTTGGAATTGAGCTGTTTTTAAAGGAAAGTGATTTGTTTTGGCCTTGTTTAAGTTTCATTAATAATTTTTTAATTTTGTAAATAATTTGTAATATTTGAAAACTCTATTTAAGATATGGCTTCAATTTCATAAGTTGATTTTTCAGGAACTTTCAAACATATCTTCATGTTGTTACTAACTGATTGTTCTTTATGATACTCTTGGTTAAGCCAATTAGTGTTGAAAGTAATGCTAAGATATGTTAGTGATTAAGTTTTGTGTGGTAAGTAAGTAGGCTAATGTTTTTACCATGTAATAGGCCTTTTAAATATTAAAATAAAGTTTATTTTAACTTATAAATATAATTTTATTTTCTCCATATGGAGAAAGATGTAGGCCTAAACATAATAAGTTATACAAAACATTGGATAAATAAAAAGGAGGAAATAAAATAAAAAGCTGAGATTATTTTTTAATGATAGGCCTACTGTTTATTAATACCATGTAGGCTATAACAACCTTAATACCAAAAGATTAAAAATGTTCAATCTTCATGGCTAAATGTTATGCAATAACTTTGGTATGTTTTATTTCAGATAGCCTAAATGTAATTACCTTTTTCCAATGAAGCAGAAATCCATTTATTTTACTTACTATTGTTATTTTCAGGTCATATTGATTATTTTAATAACAACATTTATAAATGGAACCCTATACACTGTTTTGATCCAATCCAACTCGACCTATGTGTTTTTTAGCGAATTCCCCCTATATGGAAGAAGCTATTACCGTAGGTCTCATGGTAAGACTTAAGCCCGAGACCATGATAACTTTTCGTTTTGAGGTCCCCAGGTGCCAAAAACACAATTCGTTCAAATTTTTATATATGTATATATATATATATAAACATATATATATATATACATATATGTGTCCGTAAGCACGATAACTCTCGTAAAAAAAGTCCGATCTTAATAAAATTTGGTACAAATATGTAAAGTACCATTTATTTGAACAAGTTTGAAAACCAGACAAATCGCACCATCCGAAGGGGGGTTTTTGGGGGGTTTTGTACCCCAAAAATGGGTTTTTTGGGGTTTTCACAGGTAATTTTTATTTAAATCAAATTTTAATTTATACCATTGAATTCAACTTAAAAAAAACAAACAATTTGGTATTTTGATCATTGCTCTACGTCAATTGGTTACTGAGATATTACAAGTGCTAAACACAGTACGTTGTCCAATATTATTATGGAGAAAAAGAAAAATTTTATATCTCGGTTATTTATGAACATAAACTGACTAAACTTGGTATATCGCTTCATCTGGTTGTGGTTTGTTGATGTTTGAACAAAAAAACAATTTTTCGCCTATGGTTCCCGAAGCAGCAAACCTAGGTACTCGGTCCCCATGTTATTCTTATGGAGAATAATAAAAATGTTATATATCGCTTATTTATGAATGTATATGGATGAAACTTGGTATGTGACTTGACTTAGATGAGTTCTATTGATATTTATATAAAAATCCATTATTTTTGTTCCTTTTTGCAGCAAACCTGCGTACTCATCCCTAATGTTATTCTTATGGAGAATAATGAATATTTTAAATATCGCTTATTTATGAATATATTTCTTATGAATTCTGGTAAGAGGCTTAATGTAATATTAAGACATATATATTCATTGGAAATTCGCTGAGTACGCAGGTTTGCTGCGACGGGGGTATTTTATTTGTATACTCGACTCAAACTCGAGATTCTAATCTTTTGCCATTTACTCGACTTGAACTCGACTCGACTTAAAAAACCTGTACTCGCACATCTCTTGGAAATTTGTTACTTTTAAATCAGTAGTTTGTTCTATGTAGAAACAGTAAAAAACATTATATAGAACTCTGTTTGCTCTGCTAGGTGGTTGTGTTTCGGATTTTTTATTTACGATAATCAAAATGGTGGTTTGACCATAGTGTCTGCTAAATTAAAGCATCCATTTGTATATTAAAAGCAGAAAATAAAACAGTGTAATGTTCAACATTCTATGGCAATGCTTGTTTTCTGAGAGAAAAATAAAATTATAACTTCAATTTAGGAAATAAAAACACATTTTAACTTATATTCACCAAATATTGAGCTTTTAAAAATCAATTTAATCAAAATTAATTTCACCATACAATCAACTCCCGATTATCCGGGGTAATGACCGGTTGGAGGGTCACGGATAACCCAAAACCACAGTTAAAACAAAGGGATTCAATAAATTGAAATTTACAAATATAATAAAGGTTTATAAATATTTGTATACTGCAATATTGGGTTTTAATGTCATTTAAGATATATTTATGTATATTAAATACTTTTGAAAATATTTAAATTGTGATAACATCTACAAACAATCAAGATAATAACCGTTAATACTAGCAATGGTTGATAGCAGTAAGTACTATCCAAAACGCCAAATGATATTAATAGTTTACAAATTTCTTAACACCGAACTCTCTAAATTGCACCGAACAGTATGCTAATTAATTCCGCACTGGGGGAAAAACACCATGAGGGTGAATAATGGCGGGAAGGGTGATTGTTTTAAGATGTTTATATTTTTAGACGTCTGCGTCCGACCATCCGTTGCACTCCCTAGCCAGGTGCAGTGTCTAGAGCAGTGTCAAGGTCATCGCCCACGGCTCATTAGCAAGATAACAGACTCTCAGATTATGTTGTGTTTACTAAATTGATTGTATAGTATTTATTCTGATAAAAAAAGTAATTAAATACAATTCTGGAGATAATTTAGCAAAATCAATTGCTCTGTTTATGCTTAGAAGGGGATAAATAAAAATTATAAAAATAAACCTTTTGGGCACAACAACCCAACAACCCAACTTTTGGTGGGGGGTGGCCCCGGTTAAACCGCAACCCGATTAACCCGCTCCCGGATAATCGGGAGTTGACTGTTCTTCGCAAATATTTATGCACACTGTGATTTGATTCTTATTGACTATATGAATTTCTGGAAATAAGTTATAATCCTTCATGATATAGACAGTAGCACTTAGAATATACAATAAATAGTCTTAGTTCTTACTGTTGTTTATAAATGAATCTTGGAACCAAGTTATAGTTAACTAAGTTAGCTAACTGATTTAAGTTGGAACAGCATATAGGCAATTGTTAACAGTCTTAAGTATCTCATTAATATTTTTGACTCCAGTGACCTCCATTTCCACCACGTCCATGGCCGTAACGCTAGAGTATCCAACGGGGGAAGGACAGCCTCCAGGCCTCGCGCACTGGGGGAGTTCAATGATGCGATCGTGATGAGCAATCGAGCACTCAATGAGGACGAGATGTTCGCTGTGGTCATAGAGAAAATCGTCGACAGGTGGTCTGGCTCGATTGAAGCTGGTAAGATAATATTGGTGTGTGTTATGTTTTTATTTAAAGTTAAAACAATGTATTTTTGGCAAGATTAGAGCATCTTGACACCCAAGTGGTTATGTGGTTTAGTGGTTATTTTTAGTGAATTTCCTTTGGAAAGTGAACTATTAGCATGACCTGCAGGGTGAAACTTAAGCCCGGGACCACCATAGAAGTTCCTAACGTGACCCCCTGAACACGTTTTGGGGGTCGTTCAAAATTGTATATATATATACATATATATACATACATACATATATATACATATATACATACATATATATACATATATACATATATATATATATATATATATATATACTTATGCATATATATATATATATATGTGTTTGCACTCTAGCAGTCACATTTTTTGTCCGATTAACTTCAAATTTGGTAGGGTCGTTCCTTTCTGTAATCAGTTGGACAAGTTTGTTGGGCAAAACAATCGGAAAACTCTAAACCCCTTTTTTGGGAATTAATCTTTTAAATTTTGACTTTTTGGGCCCAAAAAGGGTCAGAAAAGCCCCAGATGTAAAATTAATGCATGTAAAAAGATGGGAATTAGTGAGGCGAAAGTGTTAAGCCCTCTCTCGTCATTCTAGCATAAATATTTACGAAGGTATTAAAGAAAATATGTTTAGTCTAAACACAGTACGTTGTCTTATGGAGGTTTTACACTAGAAAATCCTGTTATTCCTTTGTTAGGCTACTTTTATCATCCCCTGTAACCTAACGCCTACTTTCAAGCCTGACTAGACCTTCTCCTAACATTATAATGCGAAAAATTGTATTCCCAGCTTTGCAGGTAAATGAAACCAGGAGCATCAGAACAGCCAAAAAATCAATGATTTCAGACTTCAATAAAAATTAGAATACATGTATATTACACTACTACACTGATTTTGAGTTTTAAAAGTTTTTATATGGAAATTCACTTCCCTCACGTCAGCGTGCTGCGTGCAAACTCGTTTTAGACTCACTCGAAGATTAGTGATTCAAAGGATCTCAGTTTTTATTAAACAATAGTTGAGGGATTGTTGTCCCTCCGACTATTTTGACCACTTTACCAAATGCCTTTAGCTTAAAAAATATTGAGTTAGTTAGATGGGCATTAAAATCTGTACAATTGTTACGTTTACATGTAAAGTACAATCATGCATTTAGAAGTTAACCTTTGACCATTACAAACATGATCATTTAGACCAATTTTCATTGTCTTGTGGAATGCTTTGATTTAGGCCATAAACGTTTAAAAATACACATGTATACTGTATATTTGTTATAAACAAAAATAGTTAATGAAAATTAAAATTGTACTAGAAATTGAAATCATACAAAGTGAATATAGTGGGTAATAATTCAATAAAAACACCATGAAATGCATTTTAAATTTGTGTGGTAAAAAAGTAGAATTTTAGGTTAGTTAAAAAAAAATTATCAGAATTAAAAATGTATTGAGTAAATTTTTCAATTTAAAAGCAGGCTACTATTACATTAATTATACGACTATTGGTATGTAAATACCGTATGTATAATACCGTGGGGTTGCAATTAGTCAGTAGTGGTATCAATTTAAGAAATATTGTGTAGAATACATAGGTTTCAAGAGTCTTTCTACTTAAAAAGACTGAAGATTATTATAGATTGTAAAAACTTACATTCAGTTGTTATTTTACCAGTTTAAAGCAATATTTATTTCAAACATGTTATTGACAACGGTATGTGTGATCCCAACTTCTATAGCCTAACTGATTCAATGCCATAAGGTAAAATGTCGTACTAATGTAAGTTAAAAGTAAAGATTTTTACTAGTACTAAGTTTTAATTTACTATTTTTAAGGTGTTTCAAAATTAATTCTGTATCAGCCTGTAGTGAGTCTCAATGCTGTATTTAATCCAGATGTGTTTCATATTCACCCTCTATTCAATATATAACGTTTACAGGAGTAACTGCTATCAGACCAGAAGACCTAGAACTGCCTGGAACAATGACTGACTTGGATCATGATACTTGGATGCTCTCTGGTAATTTAATTTGTATTTAACTTTAGCCCACCACTGAAAAAGGTAAACTATATCATATGGCTTATTGGCAGCAATCAGAATAAACATATTTCTAAAGTTTCCCTTCAATACATATTGTACTAACTTACTGTAAAAAAAGATAAATATAGTCCAGATCTCCCTGCCAGAGTTAAGATCTGCTCCTTCGCTGCTGAGAAGACCAGTCAAGTTCAAAAAAAGCAGGAGAGAACAATGATGAATATGTGGTTCATAGTTTGGGTTTTGGGGAATGGCATTTTTTGTGACCATTGGAATTTTCAATGTTTTGTCCTTGTGCTCCCTGGATAAATGAACAGTTTTTGGTAGCTGGGTCATCAGGGATTTTGATCTTGCGGCTATGGCCGTTAACGATTGGCTATTTACTAGAATAGTTTTGAAAATTTGACAACCTGGATTTTTAAATTACCACTGGTTGTCAAGTTTTCAGTAAGTATTTTTCAGTTGTAGTGTTAAATGTTATTGATTTTTGCCTTCTTTTATTAACAAATTTATTGTTGAATGGGTTTAATATAATGATGATGAAGATTTAACAAGTATCTTTCATTTTCTGTGTTAAAATGATGATCTATTCTACAGTGAACAGTTTTCAGAGGAACATGAAGACGAGATCTTCAGTGTTGTCTGTAAACTTCGGTATGAAACTCTAGAAATACATCCTTCCCCCTCTGAATGCTCTTGTCATTTCGTAGGATATACATTTCGGCTGATGCCAATCAGTAGTTGGGACGTAGGTTCTATGAAACGTGCGTGCAGACGGAACCAAGAATGTATTTTCTCTGCAGTGGGTTTTGAAATAATTCTTTAAACTACAATTCCGCCAACTTTGGCCTCACGTTGATGTCTCCGCAGGGTCATCAGTGATGCAGAACGGCGTGACGTTGAAGCACAACTATGCGCTGGATCTGGACACGGTGCAGACAGGGGCGGTGGTGGGGATGAAGCGTCACGTGGATGGAACATTGCATTACTACTTGGATGGTGAGGACAAGGGGGAGGCTTGCTCCGGCCTGCCGCCGCACGTCTACCCCGTCATAGACCTGTACGGGCAGTGTGCTCAGGTGGGTGTCAGGTTAATATATTTTAGATTTAAAAGTCTCAAATGCTCTAAAAATGTTAATAAGGATGGGTGGAATAGCAGCTTAAGCAAAACAGAGCAGAGCAATGTTGGGTGTAATATTAGAACAATTTATATTGTAATTGAATGACTCATTAAAAGATAGTTTTATCACACCATTATTCCTTGGATCCAACTTTGTAATGTTTTACCTCTTAATTTAAACTCAGTATTTTTTTAAATAGTCGTAGTACATATTCGCTGATAGGCTTTGCCCTTGGTTCTTAAGTTCGGCCTTGGCCTAACTATTTGTAAAGGCTATTGAATAATTGGCATATTAAAATTAATAAATAATTTAAAATTAATCATTAGAAACCAATTATTTGTTCCACATGCTGCATGCATTCTGTGATTAACATTCTGCGCTTGGCCTAATAAACTATTATACATGTGTCTTTACCATTACACTATTTTGATATTTGCAGTTTGCATTTTATTTATGTTCTTGTTAAGCCCCGTTTCCATTCTAACAGTTTCTGCTCAAAATATTGTTTTGAGCTAAACTCAAAGTTCAAGTAAAATGTTAAATGGAAATGCTGCACACAAACTGTTTTGAACATTGTTGGCCAACAAAATGTGTTTGGAGCCGATACAGCTGACAACAAAGTTTTGAGGAGAGCTCAAAACATAATGGAAACGGTGTCCCAACACCCAACACTGTTGTGAGCAGAGTTCGCGCATGCACAGTGACTAGTAGCAGCCGACGCCACAACACCCCACACCGTCGCGCCTTTGGTCGCCGCGTCCTTTCGTCGACAACACGTGGTTTTGTTTCGGACTTGGGTCATTACTATGCCGAACAATTAGTTTACACAACAAGTTGTAGGACTATTGTCCTTCAGCCTGTTAGACAGTAGTTGGGCAATTATTTTTTAAATAATTAAATCGTTCAAAAAGTTTAAGCACAGTGAACTGTTATACATTCTAGTGATTCACTGTAAGTTTGCTATAGATTTTAACTTCTTTTTAGTTTGAAATGAACAAGTTTTTCTATAAATATTAAATACAAATTTGATATAACTAATCAAGCATTGTATTGAACCAAAATTGCCTTATCAGTTCATCTCCATCAGATTCATAAACTATATGTCTGGTTTAAAATTTCGACCTCTAATTGTTAATAGTTTTTTTATTTTGCCTTATTTAAGTGTGCAAGAAATTATAAGTAGGCCTATTCCAGCAAATAAAATCTTATATTAGTTTGGTTTCTTAAAACATACCGATACACTAAATTCTAAAGAAAACTCTCCAACTAATTGATTTATTACATTGAAAGATAAATACTTAACTTGGCTATAGTCAACACATGTTGATGATTAATTTTAAATTAGGGCCTATACACAACTTCTATTGGGGTTGACATGAAAAATTACAAGGATAGTTTATTGGAAAAAAATGTGTGGAAATTAGTGATGGTCAAAACCAGAAATTTCGAATCTCGAAACCGAAACCGAAACTTACAAAATCGAATCTCGATAAAAAAATCAATAATCCAAAAAAGGTGAAGGTAGACGACCGATGACAGTAGGCTTTTGACCTTTGCATTATTGATCGAAACACGGGTGTGATTTTTGTTAAAAAACAACAATAAAGACACAAAATATCTCAGCAGTTTCGAGTTTTGATTCTCGAAACTCACCGATCGAATCTCGAAACCGAAACTTTTCCAAAGTTTTGGTGGTTTTGAGATTTAAGTTTTGGTTTTGACACATCACTAGTGGAAATATAAAATTTGCTTTTTAACCAGTTTTAACAAACACTGTAACAGTTTTTGCGTTACATTGTATTAACATACTTGTGTAGCAACAGAAGATGGCTTTTCGAGGGAAATGTTGGCTTGAGTTGGGAGAATGGAAACGGCCTCCAACAATGTTTAGAGCTGAGTTGGTAGAATGGAAATGGCCTCCAACCTTGTTTTGAGCTGAGTTGGTAGAATGGAAACGGCCTCCAACCTTGTTTTGAGCTAAGCTCGAAACATTGTTCAAGTAAATGTTTAATTGAAACGGGGCTTTATGATGATGTTTGTATGTTTACACAGCTTTTTAGCGAATTTCCCCTATAGGGAAGAAGCTATTACCGTTGGTAAGACCTGGGCCCGGGACCATGATACCTTTTAGTTTTGAGGCCCCCCGATGCCAAAAACACCAATCGTTCAAATTCATATCTATGTATATATATGTGTCCGTAGGCACGATAACTTTAGTAAAAATGGTCCGATCGTGATGAAATTTGGTATAAACGTGTAAGGCAGCATCTATTTTCATGAGTTCGCGAACCAGGTAGGTCGCTACTCTAAGGGGGGTTTTGTACCCCAAAAATGGGGTTTTTGAACTTTTTACATATAATTCTTTATAAGCACAAATTTTGGTTTACACCATTAAATTTAGCTTAAAAAAACAAACAATTTGGTATTTTGATCATCGCTCTACGTCAATTGGTTACCGAGATATTGAGAGTGCTAAACACAGTTCGTTGTCCGATGTTAATCTTATGGAGAATAAGTAAAATTGTATATCTCGCTTATTAATGAACATATATTAATGAAACTTGGATGTGGCTTTATATGGTTGGGTTTTAATGCTATTTGCATACAAAATTCATTTGTTGTGGTCCCAATGGCAGCAAACCTGCGTACTCAGCAGCTATAATGTTATTTTTATGGAGAATATTAAATATGTTTAATCTTGCTTTTTTATGAACATAAATTGATAAAACTTGGTATGTTCCTTCATCCGGAGGTGATCCATTGGTATTTGCATAAAAACCAGATGTTGTGGTCCTTGATGCAGCAAACCTGCATACTCAGTCCTAATGTTTTTCTTATGGGGAATAAATCAAATGTCATATCTCGCTTATTTATTAATATGCTTGAATTAAAGTTGGTACAGTAGACGCTCTTTTATCCGGCATGTTTGGGACCACGCCCATGCCGGTAAATCGATTTTTCCGGATAATAGAACTTTTTAGTTATTAATGGGAATACAGTAATCTGAGAGTCTGTCATCTCGCTACAGTAATGAGCTGTGGTCGCGTGCATTGGTTGACCTTGGCACTGCTCCGGAACACCTGCATTTGTGGACGGATAGACAGACAGACAGACGGGCGGACAGACAGCCGGGCGGAAGGTCGGCGTCTAAAAATAGGTTGAATACAGTAGTGTACTGAGCAAAGTTTACGAACATCACTGAACGTTACTGCTTGAGACGTAAACAAACAACAGGTGACTAAGAAAAAGGCGGGAACAGTCCAGCGCAGTCGCAGTACGAAACGGAAACGACCGAAAATACCTGGAAAAACCCGAGTCGCCTGGTGCCGGTTAATAGAATGTGCCGGTTCATAGAATGCCGGATAAAAGAGCGTCTACTGTAAGTGGCTTCTTGACTTAGTGAAGTACCATTTGAAATTCGCTGAGTATGCAGGTTTACTGCAAGGGGGGGGGGGTATTTATTAATCTTATGGACCAAAAAAAAAAAACTTGTAAGCACATCAAAAAATAGTCAGGTCACTTGTTTTGATACCTGAGCCAATAAAAGCCACTTATCTATTAATGTTCATAAAAAATAATTTTATTTATAAAAATCACTTTGGCATACTGTGTATAAAGGATGCAATAGAAAACTGAGAGCATACAACACTAAAACCCCAAATTGCTGTTTTTCCTTTAGAATGTTGTAGAAATGTGAGGGGAAGGAAATTCTTCCCTGTTCCCTGAGGTTGGCACCTGGTTTCCTGGTTTGCGCATGCACAGTAATGCCTTTTTCCCTCCAGCGTCTTAGTAAAGTCAGCCTACCAATATGCATATTTGTGTTGAAACATATGTTTTGACTATTTTAGTCTACGTTTACATGTGTGCTGTTCGTCTAGTCACCCGGGACTCGGGAGAGCGATATGCGGTGCGGCGGCAATTTTTTTAACAATGTAGGCTAAATAATCAGCTGGAATAACACGAATGAAAGCGAACCACTCATCTACACTCTCGTGATCGTCTTCGCTCGCCTAGACTCGGCATAAACGTCAAAACTGAATAGCATTAATCCAAATGACCAATCTTAGTTATTATCGCCAATAATCGTTCATTTATAACGGCTTCATATATTTCACATAATATAAACAAATCAGAGTTTATTTAAACATATCAGAAGTCATTACAATCCATGCAAAATGTTTAGCTGATTGTACGTAACCATTCGAGGGGAATAGTGGTGGGAGGTATTCACTCTCTCTCTCGCACTACCTCCCCTACATGCCAAGTACTGTGAACAGACCTGTACTTAAAAATTAATGAAGTACAAACCGTTATTATTTCCAATACAATACCCTAAACTAAATTTTAATCATACTCACACATTAAACCGCAACTGTATCGGCAGGTTTCAATAGTCAGCCCATCCCAGCGGCCCCCAGAGCCACCCAGCAACGAGAACAGCTGCAGTCAGACCCTGTACAGTCACACTGAAGAGTTCCTACCCCAGACTGTACTGCCTAGTCAGCCACCGCCCTCCCAGCTATTGCACAGGTACTTATTACTTTTGGTTATGTTGTTGTGTTATCTGAAGATGACAACTTGAAACTTGAAGTTGTGAAGGGTAACTGCCAAGATCAAATGTTTAATTGATAATTAAAACAAAATACATAATTGTTCAAAGTGACCGATGTTTCATTTAAAGTGTTAAACTGCCCTCAAATCTTGGTTAGAAGGTTACACTTAAAAATTGTAAAAAAAGGAACAACAAAAATTGTTTATCCATATAATGAAAGTGTTATTAAAATGAAGAGACATGGAATGTTCTTTGTAGGTTGAGTCCATTTTGTGGCAAAAACATAACACTGGAGCCTTGTGGGGTGATTCGGCGCAGCAAGAATCAGCCCAACAACGGCCTCGTGTTTACAGCCTTACCTCTTGGATTGGACGATTTATTTGAGGTAAAAAACATTTTATATATTGAGTTATGTGCTTTTATGGTTTTTATTTTAACTGAAGATTGAATAATTTTAAATGTGTAATAACGCAATAATGATGTGCAGTTTGATATGCTTTTTCTTTTTTGCTATCATGTTAGAAAAAGTAAACTTGCATATAGCCAACAGATAGTGGAAGTTGTGTACCTAAAAATTACTTAAAAGTAGATGCATGGAGTGTGAAGTAAATAGAGCGTTATAATGTTTTATTATTAGTGTAGAATTGTCCATTTAGTTAACTTCATGATGGTATAATGATCTTCATAGCAGCATCATTCTTACAAAGACAGACGGTTGGAGCATGTCTTCCAAGGTGCAGAAGGGAGATTAAAATCTTATGTCACTAACAAGTTTACTACAAACATAACACATAATTAGTTGCTTGATTCTTATACTAGGTGTACACGCTCATTGTTCCCATAAGAGCATGAACAGTGAACTCACCTTAAGTAATTCAGATCACTCTACTGCTGTATAGTAATTTTGTTTCTATTGCTGAATCATTGAATTATAAGTAACTTTCTTCACTTAACGGTTAAATGAATGAATATTACAAACATCAAAACAGCTGTTTTGTTTGAGAAAATATACAAGTTTATTTAAATTTTCCAAGCTAAACTAAGTTTTGAATTTTTTTTAAATGCACTTCTCAAAAACTATTCATAATGAACTCATAATTACTAGGGATGGGTCGGTTGAATTTTTTATCGGTTCAGTTTCGGTTCGGTTTTTTACAAAAAACGGTTGTCGGTTTCGGTTATTTTTAAGAACTTACCATAACTGCCTCATCCATAATTTAAAATTTAAGTTTACTCCTAGATTCTGAAATTCTGCCTATCTTACATCACAGGGTCATTATCAACTCACGAATAACGTTTTTACCAAACTTTAGTTGATTATATACCCATAGATACCCATTTCAGACTTTGTTTCACTGGTTTACATAAATACTGCTGCAGGAACACTACGCAGGAGAGTTGGTTAAAAAGGCACAACTAACTTAATCAATCAGAATACAAATCAAATGAATTTAAATTAAATATTATGGGGCTTTTCAAAACTAATTAATTACCAAGGCTAAAAACCATTTTGTTGCCAAATAATAACAAAGTTAGCCTAGGGCAGTACGGTTGTGTAAGTAATCTTTAATTTATTGTTAAAATGTTAAGGTGTAAGTTTAGCCTACTTTAGGCCTAACCTTAAAAACAAAATAAGTCTACCTGGTTTTGCTGATATTTTAGTTTTGCAGACATTTGAAACCCTAGAATCTTTTACTACAGAAAGGATACATAATCGTAAATACAGTAGGATTTATATTTACGGAAACAGTAAGGTAAGACTAGAACTTCCTCCGGGGTGTGGGTTATTAGCAATGTCATTTGGGCTCAATGGTAGATCGTCGACTATTTCTTCTTCTGACATTCTTGACGATTTGACAAACTGTCGTAATGAAAATGCCCGACTTTATTAAATATACAGTAAAATTTACAGTAATCCCATAGGCTTCTTAGATGTTAGACGTCGCGTCTTTGTCTGCTAGCGAGTAATTTGATATGCACAATCTGATATTACCGAATACACTCGGGAAGGTTGTATGTGAGTTGTCGCCCGAAGACACTGACGGTCCTGGTGTCTGGAGACAAAAACACTGATCCTGGTGGTTAGAGGCCGAATCTCGGGCTTACTTGCCGTCCTTGTATGGTTGTAGTTTATATTCTCACCACAAGAGGTAACAAGGCGCTCTTGCCCCGGCTGGTAAATTCATGAATATTGTAATGTGCCTATTCGATACGTAAGTATTGAAATATCACGATAGAGATGATACGATACATATGATACGTCACTTGTCACTGCAGTCGATTAGTATTTAATTTCTCAAATCTGGTGTTATTTTAAATTTGTGTTAAGGTTCACTCATCACATTATGTTCTTTTTTATTTTCAAACCATTTTTTAACTTAGAAATCAATAATTTTGATGCGATATTCCAAAGGCGAAACAGTTTTAACAACACAGATATTCCGATTCCTTGCCTCGATATGATACGGCAGTACTTATGATATTGAATACATGTGTTCGATAAGCAGGAAAGTCTGCATTGGTTGTTAGGCTATACCAAAGCGAGATGACATTCAAACCGTTCGGGTATTGGGCTTATGTATCACTGTACTGGACCATTTTTGACGTATCGTGTCATTAGACGTTCACTGATATATCTCATTGACTGGGTTAGAGTTAAAGCAATATTTGTACAAAATTATCATGCTTATTTCCAATATGAGAACTTACTGACAGTGAAAAAGCGAAACCGACATTTGACCATCGGTTCTCGGGTTAGTTTTTTTTGTAAAAACGGTAAAACCGACAACCGACTTTAAGAACTGACATATCCCTAGTAATTACATTGTAACGCATATTTTTAAGTTAATCAGTGTAGTTTTTCCACAGATTCCACTGCGTATTTGGAGTACTCACAATTCAAAGCGTACAACGATTCTCTTTGTTCCCCCAAAAATTATCGAAGTTGTAAAAAAGTAGTTCCAAGGAGTTAGAAAACGGTTTTGATCAATCCACTCAATGTGGGGAACACATGTGATACACTACAAACTGCTATGTGATATGCTCACTGTTATATCACAACAAAGACTGTTGATTGTAGTTGAATGTTTGTCCACCAGGTGGCGATAGACCAGTGGGTGGGCCAGTGGGCGGGCAGCCTGGCCATCGGGGTCACGTGTATGGCTCCCAACGACAAGGCTCCTCCCACGATAGCCGGCATCAAGGAGCCCACCTGGTACATCTCTGGTGAGTGGGGTTGCTCTGGTAAAATCAAAGTGGAATCGACAATTTCTTGAATTTAAAACAACAATTTTATTTCTCAAAACAATATTACAAATTTTAGCTATGAAAATAATTATTTTTCTGAAGGTGTCTTTTTGAGGTTTGGAAAATTGTGATTCTCATTGCCATAGCTATTACAGGCCTCAGTAATTTGTTATAGATAATTTTCTTGTGGCAGCTTGCGGGACTTTGTTATAAACAGGAGCCAAACTGGTGAACAATCGGTACAGTAACTGTGAGCAGTTAGCATGTGGATAATTATTATGGTTGCAAACGGAGCCTATTACACTAAGATGACTGCCTTGGTAACTATTGACTGTAGTATTTGGCTGTATTTGCTCCCTTGGGTCTTCTAGCCTTAGAAATTAAGTTGAAACGTTAGTCTCACAGAGATAATTTAATATTTGAGATTTATTTTTATTATAATAACATTTAATAAACAATTAAAAGTAGTAGTTGCTTTTAAAAATTAGGGGTGTGCGAGTAGTGATTTTTTTAATCGAGTCGTGCCAGTTATTTTCAAGTTTCGAGTATTTTCGAGCGAGTATTTGCCATCAGTTAGTAGTTTTAAATAGTGTAATGGGATTTGGATACCACCCTGGATTTAATAATCTAAACATGGTTTCTAACTAATACATGAGTAGCAATACAAAGTTTTGGCCAGTACAATCAAACTGGATTACGTATTGACAAACAAAACACGGTTTGACATTCGTTTCCGGCCAATTTCACCTGGTCCAGACATCGGTTACAATCAATATTAAATGACGAAAACGTTAGTCACGGCCGAAATTACACGGTCCGATCGTCATTTTCGGGCGATTTTACGTGATGCGATCGCCTTTTGCGGCCGTTACTACGCGTTTTCGCCGGATGCAATCGTTCGCGGTCGTCATTTTCGGCCGATTTTACGAGATGCGATCGCCTTTTGCGGCCGTTACTGCGCGTTTTGGCCGGTCGCAGTCGTTTGCGGTCGTCATTTTCGGCCGATTTTACGTGATGTGGTTGCCTTTTGCGGCCGTTACTACGCGTTTTGGCCGGTCGCAATCGTTAGCGATCGTCTGGAAACGGCGGGAAATACTCGCTCGAACTTTCGAGTAGTTTTCAAAACTTCGAGTCGAGTTCGAGTATTAAAATACTCAGCCAAAAACTCAAAGTTTTGAGTACTCGCACACCCCTAGTAAAAATCAAGCAAGTCATTAATGCAAAACTAAATATTAGTCGGCATATCCACTGCAAGAAATTGGTGTGATCGAAAATGTAAACACTCAGGAATAGACAGTTGGGTTTTGTCCATGATAAACATATTTTTAAGTACAAAAAATGGGGCTGGGTAAAAACCCCCCAACCCCAGCCCCAACTTGGTAGGCTGTCCGAAGTTTTCATAAATTTTGTAAATGTATGTGATAGAACAACCATTAAATTCCCCTATCACAGGGGTTTTCTACCTAGCCTCAGTAAAATGCTGAACTTTCTATTGTTTGTTCAAAAAGCTCGTGTGGTTAAATCAATTGGTATGGAATGTTATGCAAATCATCAGTTTGTACTTAAAGGTTTTAAACTACAATAATTGTAGTTTGGTATTACACAATTATTATGTTTCATTGTTAGACCAGAAGCGTTAACTTGTTATTGAACCAATTTGACACATTAACAGGATAAATTGAATTGAATTGAAAATATCTTTATTCATAAAGTATACGATGGTATACATCGAATGGCGTCATTAAACTAACTATCACTAACACCAGTTTACAATGTCAATAATCTTAAAATAGACATTTAGCTACAATTCAGCAAAATCATATAAAGGATTATCTATCAAATACATTTTTAACCTCTTTTTAAACACCTCAAGATTACCTATGTCCTTCAATTCCACAGGTAACCTAGTTAAAAATTTTGCACCAGCACAAGATGTTTTTTTGTTAAAGAATGTGAGCTTGTGGGGATTAATGGCAATTTTATTTCTATTTCTTGTGAAATATGAGTGACTGTCGCCTAGCCTGGGAACCAAATTGTTTTTGCACAGTTGTTTTAAGTGGAGAGTTGTATGAAAAACATAAAGACTATAGACAGTCATTAAGCCCAAACTTGAAAAATACTGACGAACAGAAACACCAAAATTCATGACACCAAATTAAAAACGGGAGAAGCGGGATAAATTAAAACATTCATCAATTAAATCATTAAATCAAAGATTAAAATTGTATGAGAAAAGGCCCTCATATGCTGGGGAAAAATTTCTAAAAAGTATCCCAGAACAAATAGAAATGAAAAAAATCACATTAAATTTAAAAAACAACTGAAAGAATATTTAATTGAAGCGGCTATTTACTCGTTAGAGGAATTCTTCCATCTCCCTCTAAAGAGATTTAGTCTACATTAAGTCACGTATAAAATACAATTGTTTAAAGTGGAAGTTGAAATCCTTGATTAGCTCCTGCTGTACTTAATTAAGATGGTGATGCGATTGTTTATTAATTGTACCATTTTCGACGTTGTTCAAATGTTGTACTCTGTACTTCTTCATGAATAAAAATGATTGACTATTGACTATTGACTATTAACATGATATTTGTGGTACGGAGATTTGGTGACATCAAGGAAGGAAATGGGATAATAAGGCATTTAGGGTAGAAGTTGTTTTATTCAACATTTGACGTTTAGTAAAACTCATTTTACAGTATCATTTCTTTATAGTGGAATATAAACTGGAAACCTGGGACAGACCACCCAAATTAATTGGTTTGTCACCTTATCACTTCCTACGCTTGTTCCTTCACTCGGTACGTAGCTCTTCCTCCCTACCGTGGGTCACCAGCTTTACCAGTGACGGTGGTGCGTGTTGGCAGGTGACGAGGTGTACCACAACAACAGAGCGGTCCGTTCACACTACTGCCGCTCGTTGGCCTGGCTCAGGGTGGGGGCCAGGGTGGGCATCAAACGCTGCGGCGACGGAACGTTGCACCTCTACATCAACGGGCAAGACCAGGGCGTAGCTGCTCACAATGTGCCCAAGGTTGGAAATCGTTCTCTTTGTGTCAGTGTCAGTTTGTCAGTCCAAAAAGTACAGTGTTTACGTTCCCAGTGTACAAAACTTAACTGAAGATGCTGTGACGGTCCTGCAGTGAAGTATGCATATCGGGAGAACCTTCTGTTCACCAATTACATTCTTATAATTTTTCTGATTTTCAGACCTTTCCTTTCCTTTCCCTCTTCTATTAATTCATAACTCAGTAAGCCCAACCCCCCTCCCCCTCATTGAAAATTATGTTAATTTTTGGTGTAAAGCAATATTGTTCAAGTAGTATCTAAGTGGTGTTAAAGTCGGGTCATTGAATAAGGGATCTTTTAATAAAACCTGTAAAATATATACTATCCCACAAATAGTGTGATTTAAACAGATATTTCCTAGCTTGTTCACCACTTGGTGTTTGCTACTGCAATCAAAGTAACTGTCTTACACCATTTGTTCCATACATCTTGCCAAAGTTACATAATTAAATACAAAATAATTTAATAGGTTTAAATTAAACTTTTTGGTTTTCTGTGTTTTAAGTTTCTTTGTCAGGTTATTTTAGGAGGGAAAGTTATTGTGTTAAATTTGTCATACTGTGTAATAATCACAAATACATTTGACCTTACCCTCTTATCTCTGGGTTTAAAGTGACATGTACTTTTGCAGTGGTGCTGTTACGGCATAATCGACGTCTACGGTGGAGTGGTAGCCTTGCGAGTCACCAGCAAAGCATCAGGAACTGTGGCGAAGGGAGAGGCCACGCTGGCAGATCCTGAGGAAGAACTGAGCTCTGTGTGCCCTCCTTCTAAAAGGTAGTATCTGATTTTTTTAAACCACTTTAAAATATATTCCTTGATGCATACTGAAACATTTTAATTATGGAGAGACGCGCTGCTATACCAAATTTTGTGACTTGGTTAAAATTGGTTCAAGGATGTAACAAGAAATTATCTTCAAGTAAAAGCTTGCATTGCTCACTAAATTATTTTTGATGATACTTTCAAATATTTTTGGTCAGACTATAATAGCTTTGATATGATAAAGTGCTTTGACCCTGTAATCATATAGGTCTTCAGGATTCTTGTGAACATCATTTCGATATGTACAGAAACCTGCACTGATTAATGTTGTATTTGTGCTATGCTGTGTTTATAGGGGTTGTTTCTACTAAGATCCATTAAATATTGCATTATAGAATGCTGACTTAACATGGTAAAAAGTTGTTGCAAAAATGTGTTTAAATTACTTGATATTACTAACAGCAATCAGCATTTCTGTTGGTGGCTGTTGCATGTTTGGGTAAGCTTCAACTCTATATAATAAAGGCTTATATCCTGCAATAGTTAGTACTTTGCAGAAAGAGCCAACTTTTAAATACCCCCGTCGCAGCAAACCTGCGTATTCAGGGAATTTCCAATGCATATGTGTCTCACTACTACATAGAGCCACTTACCAATTTTCACAAAAATACATTCATAAATAAGTGATATACATAATTTTATTTCTTCTCCATAAGAATAACATTAGGGCTGAGTACGCAGGTTTGCTGCAACGAGGAAGATAAGAAATGTGTTTTTTTGCAATTATTAATATAATTCAACCAGGTGAAGCTACATACCATGTTTTATTAATTTAGGGTCATAACTAAGAGAGATATACAAATTTACTTATCCTCCATATGAATAACGTGGGGGCCGAGTATGCAGGTTTGCTGCTACAGGGAAAATCAACAAAAACTTTGTTTGTGCTAATATCAATATACCACAACTAATTGAAGCCACATACCAAGTTTCATCAATATACATTCATAAATAATCGAGATATCAAATTTTATTTATCCTCCATAAGGATAACATTGGACAACGTACTGTGTTTAGCACTTTGAATATCTCTGCAACGGTTGGACGTAGAACAACAACTAAAACACCAAAATGATTGTTTTGTAGAGCTAAACTGATTGGTAAAAAGAAATGTGAAGTTTTTAATAAAATTATCTGAGGAAAATCCAATAACGTTTTCCCCATAAGATTAACCTGATTAATGATTCAAAATACCAAATTATTTGTTTTTGAAGCTCTATAAAATGTATTTAATTTTTGATTTATTTGGACTTTACCTTACGCTTCTAATGTTTAAAACTACACTACATTTTGGGAGGTAAGGAAACTCCTCCCGTTATCAAGTGAACCCTACTTACATCTAAATATTTCGATGTAAGTAATCTAATCTAAATATTTAGATGTAAGTAGGGTTCACTTGATAACGGGAGGAGTTTCCTTACCTCCCGAAACGTAGTGTAGTTTTAAACACTAGAAGCGATAGGTAAAGTCCAAATAAATAAAAAAATAAATTCAAATCCATCGCTATTATCAGTTTCAAAAATACAGTCTATAAAATGGCTATAACCAAAATTAAGTGTTTTTAAAATTTTTGGGGGAAAAATTCAAAAAAACTGATTTTTGGAAAATTTAAAACCCTCTTAAAACCCCCTTTCCATAGTCCGATCAATCTGGTTTTCGAACTTAAAGTCATAAATGTTATTCTACACATTTGTGCGAAATTTCATCAAAATTGGGCGTTTCTTTCAAAAGTTATCGCGGTAACGGACACACACACACACATATATATATATATATATATATATATATATATATATATATATATATATATATATATATATATACATACATATATATTAATTTGAACAAAAAGTGTTTTTGGCATCTGGGGACCTGAAAACAAAAAGTTATCATGGTCTCAGGCTTAAGTTTTACCATGCCACCTACGGTAATAGCTTCTTCCCTATTGGGGAAATTCTCTAAAGGCCACAACAAATAGTTGTAATGTCATTCAGTAAGACTTTGATTACAATTTTTACTGTCCAAGAATAGGTTGTTACAACTTAAACACACAGCAGTTATATTTCAAGTCCTTAAGCTAGCAGCATTATTTTGTTTTGAAAAAAGAAAGTGTAGGGTTTATGGCCTTAGTTTTTTAAATATCTACACTGTTTATCTCTTGATTAACACTTACCTGATAATGATTTCAGAGACGGCCAGGAGTTGTCAGAAGAAATGAAGAGGATGGAGGACAGTTTGGGGAAAAGCCCGCCAGAGTGTGATCCGATACCTGAATATTCTTTGGATGTAAGAGACATTTTTTTAAAAAACATGTTATTTGAATTTTAGGGGTTAGGTTTAGAGCAGTAGATTATACAACTTTATCTCGATTATTTAGATTACATTTTGTACTGCCCAAATGATTATTCATTTAAGGAATTGAATAATATATTCAAATTTATTATTCTTTCTAGTTGCAAAGATTGATTATTTTAATTTATATTATAATTAATAGATATATTATGACTCAGCTAAAACAATGTCCATCAATTAAGTATGTGTGGATTTCAAATTAAATGGGATTTTAAAGTTAACCAGGATATTAAGATTACAGATATTTATCAACATCATTAAATTATCAATATGGATCTAACAATTATATTTTAATAAAGTGGACTATGAATCTGAACATTAATGAGTGATGGACTTCGGAACCACATATGTGGCTTGCCTTAGTCCTGGCAAGATACGGTGTGGACGGGCAAAGTTAGGTTAAAAAGAGGCTGCCAACCTTTTAAAATATTTCCACTGTAATTGAACTTCGTATTTATTATTATCGTCTGCAAAGTTTGGTAAAACAAACTAATAATCTCGGACAGATGTGTAATTCATTTTATTTATGGTGTGTTGTATGCAAATTTAGCCCATGAAGGAGAAGGAGAGGCCCTACCACATCCTCTCTCTCTCCCATTCTCTCTCTCGCCAAAAAAAGTGAAGGAAGTGTGAAGGAGTGAGGAATAGTTAATACTAATCCCTTTCCTCCGTTAAAACACAATCGTTGAAACTACAATTACCAAAATGGTGCACCAGCTGAACTGTCGAAACAAATGTAATGATGTATAGTTTAAGTTGCTTTATTTAATAAAGAGAGAACACAATCAAGGGTTAAACTTTGTCTTCGAGTAATGCTGGAGTGAGGGAAGCAGTTCCGCTTGTCATATCTCGATGCCTTTCCCTACAAATATAAAAAAAAATCTTGGTCAGAAACATTCAGTTACACTTCTTCACAGGATGTTGATTGGTTCCAACTGCACGAGGTGAGAGGTCGCAACGTCCAGTTATCCTCCGGTCGCCTGACAGGCAAGAGGGTCGGCAGCTACAACCAGGGGGTGGTGCTCACCAACCGGGAGATACTCAGGGGGCAGCTGTTTCAGGTACGATCACACGATGACTGGGTGATCTTAATCTTTGTTTGAATATTATACTCCGATATGAGTACATTTGAAAGAAAAGGCCAGGCCGTAGGGTCATTCTGACATTGTGCAAGCAAGATATCACATGTTTCTTACTCTCCATAAGATTAACATTGGATAACGTACTATGTTTAGTACTTTAAATTAGCGATGTGCGAGTTCTCGAAATTTCGAGTTCGAGCCAAGTTCGGCACTGAAACTCGGAAGTTTCGAGCGAGTTTAGTGTACTCCCGTCGTTTACCCGTGCGCGCGTCATCTGTAAATTGAAATTGAGTGTGAACGCATTTGAGGTGTTAAGAGTTGTGAAGTGGATTTTAGTGTTTTATTAATAAATAAGTAAGTTGTGGCTTATAAATTTGTGTTATTCTTTATACCAAAATGGAGAATTTATCACCAACAATCCTCCATACACCAAACTGATTCTTTATTTATCTGAAGGAGTGATAAATTTGTGTTATTCTTTACACCAAAATGGGGGATTTACCAGGACCTTCAGATTGAGTCGTATAAACACTGTCTGTATAGTCCACTTGGTTAACCTAACCTTGTAGTTTTTTAAAGTAAAATATCAAAAACATATCTGGAATGAAATCTAATAGGTAAGCATAAGAAGTTTGTGCTTGATTTTTGTTCCTTAATAATTGAGCTTGAGCCAATCCATTAATTTTTAGCTCAACTGTCCTTAGGCATTGAGCTGGTTTTAAAGACAAGTGATTTGTTTTGGCCTTGTTTTAGTTTCATTAATGATTTTTTAAATAATTTGTAATATTTGAAAACTATTAAACAAAAGAAAACTCTAGACATGGCTTCAATTTCATCAATTGATTTGCCAGGCACTTTAAAACATATCTTCATGTTGTTACTAACTGATTGTTCTTATTAGGACTATTAGTGTTACAATTAATGCTATGATATGTTAGTAAATACATTTTGTGTATTAAGTAAGTAGGCTAATGTTTTTCCATGTAATAGGCCTTATAAATATTAAAATTAAAATAAAGTTTATTTTAACTTATAAGCCTAAATGTAATTTTATTTTCTTGATTATGAGAAATATGTAGCCTAGGCCTAAACATAATATACAAAACATAGAAAAAATGAAAAGGAGGAAATAAAATTTAAAAACTGATATCATTTTTTAACGTAACTGTTAATTAATACCATATAGTATATTAACAACCTTAATACCAAAAGATTTAAAGTATTTTTTCTTCATGGCTAAATGTTATGCAACAACTTTGGTATGATTTATTTTCAGATAAATGTACTTACCTTTTTCCAATGAATCAGAAATCCATTTATTTCACTTACTATTGTTATTTTCAGGTCGGATTGAATAGAAAAGTATATTTTAATAACATCATTTATAAATAGAACCCTATACACTGCTTTGATCCAATCCAACTCGACCTATGTGTTTTATTATTTGAATACTCAACTCGAACTCGAGATTAAAATCTTTTGCCATTTACTCGACTCGACTTAAAAAACATGTACTCGCACATCTCTACTTTAAATATCTTGGTAAAGTCAATTAACGTAGAGCGATGATCAAAATACCAAATTGTTTGTTTTTTTAAGCTGAATTTAATAGTGCAAACCAAAATTTGGGTTTAAAAAGAATTATATGTAAAAAGTAATAACCCATTTGTTTTGGGTACAAAATCCCCCCAAAACCCCCCTTAAAATAGAGCGACCTGCCTGGTTCTTGAACTCATGAAAATAGATGCTGCCTTACACGTTTATACCAAATTTCATCAAGATCGGACCATTTTTACGAAAGTTATCGTGCCTACTGGCACACATATAGGGTGTTCGCGATAAATTAAAACACATTAAAAATATTAACCAGACTAGCACTATCAAATCATTGTTTAGTTTTACCATATGACTTCTTTTGCCCTAACCGACAAACAACTACTGCTGGTAATTTTATAAATGATACCCTCCTATAAGATTTGCCTTAGAACTTACAGTACGCTTGGGGAGGAGCCCCAAGGTTGGATGTGGTCATTACCAGGTCTATATGTTAATGTGATATGTAAGCTCTTTCATGCAAAACTTTAGCTTAATCGGTCCAGTAGTTTATCTGTGATGGAACTCCAAATATCCATACATACATCCAAACTTTCACATTTATAATATTAGTATGTATATATATACATACATAATACATATATATATATATGAATTTGAACGAATGGTGTTTTTGGCATCTGGGGGCCTCAAAATGAAAAGTTATCATGGTCCCGGGGCTAGGTCTTACCATGCCGACTACGGTAATAGCTTCTTCCCTATAGAGGATATTCGCTAAAAATGGTTTCTAGGAAAAGATTAACCACATTAAATAAACTGGACTCACTCTATCGATTGGTACATTTTAGCGAAATTCCCCTATAGGGAAGAAGCTATTACCATAGTCGGCATGGTAAGACCTAGGCCCGGGACCATGATAACTTTTCGTTTTGAGGTCCCCAGACCCCAAAAACACCATTCGTTTGAAACTGTATATATATATATATATATATATATATATATATATATATATATATATGTGTGTGTGTCCGTGGGTGCGATAACTCTCGTAAAAAAGGTCCGATTTTGATGAAATTTGGTACAAACGTGTAAAGCAGCATTTGACTTTAAGTTCGAAAACCAGACGGATCGACCTATCCGAAGGGGTATATTGGGGGGGGGGGGGTTTGTACCCCAAAAATGGGTTTTTTGAGTTTGTTACATACAATTTTTGAAAAAGTAAAATTTTATTTTTTCCCATTTGAATAAGCTTAAAAAGACGCACAATTTGATGTTTTAATCATTGCTCTTCGTCAATTGTTTACTGAGATATTGAAAGTACTAAACACAGTACGTTGTCCAGTGTTATTCTTATGGAGGATAATAAAAATTGTATATCTCGCTTATTTATCAACTTATCCTGACGAAACTTGGTATATTGCTTCATTTCATTGTGGTCTATTGATATTTGCACAAAAACCCATTTTTTGCCTGATAGTTCCCGTAGCAGCAAACCTGCATACTCAGCCCCATGTTATTCTTATGGAGAATAATTAACGTGTTATCTCCTTTAATTATGAACATAAATTAATAGAACTTGGTACGTGGCTTTACCTAGTTGAGTTATATTGATATTTGTATAAAAGCCCATTTTTAGTGTTCCTTATTTCAGCAAACCTGCATACTCAGCCGCCATGTTATTCTTATGGAGAATAATTAAAACGTCATAAATCGTTTATTTATGAATGTATATTGATGAAACTTGGTATGTGGCTTTACGTGGTATTAAGATAAATTAATATGCATTGGAAATTCACTGAGTATGCAGGTTTGCTGCTACGGGGGTATTTAACTCCCAAGTCACATTAGAAGTGGCTTAAGCACAGATTTTATTGTTGGAAAGTGTTAACTTTTACCAACAATGTATATTATACGTTGAAAAATATTCATTTATTTCAAACAATAAACAAATTGATTTTCTACCTCGTTTTGTGAGTTTAATTAAGGCGTACTATTCCGCCAAAGCAAACTGAATAATATGGTAATGACTTAGAAATACTGTTAAATAACACAGAAACAACTTTAACAACAACAAACAGATAAATTATGTTTACATGTGTAAAAAGTATAACTTGTTCAGGAATTCACAATGAAGGTTAAATACTTACTGTAATTTAATTCATGAAAAACAAAGCTAACTTTAACATGATAGTTTTAGTTTTTTCTTTAGTATATTTACAATTTATTTAATAAATATAAATACACCTGGTATTAAGTATAGTTAATTAAAAGAAAAATAAACATCAGATGGCATTTTTCATATCATGTTTGGATGTTTTAACGTATATATTCATAATACGCTTGTATATTCCAAACTGGGTACTGTATGTATTCATCAAACGCTCATAATGGAAAATGTGGTGCTACAGAGAGACCATAGACATAGACAACAGACAGGTTTATTTATCGTTAGGTCAATTGCTCGGGAAGGATTAAGATAACCAGTACACATAGGAGTATTCAGAGTAGGCATCAGTTTTCCCAGAGGCTCGAGTTCAGCGTTGCTAGGTTCAGCGTTGAATTTATAAGACTACTGAAATAATTAGTTTTATTAAAATGTTGTACTTTAGTAACCACAAAATGATGTATTCCTGTAAGCTAATATCCCAGTTTGACCACTCAGGTGCGGATAGACGCCATCAACCCCAACTGGGTCTCGTCGCTGTGTATCGGTGTGACGACCCATCCCGTCACCGCGAGCTCGCTGCCTGTCACGGCCCTGGGACTCAAGGGTGACTCGTGGATCGTCTGCAGCGACTTTGTCTTCCACAACGGCCAAAAGGTGGGTAGATTGTTGCTCTACAATAATGCGTAGTAATTTCAAGGTGGATAGGTTTTTTTTTTAAAAAAAACCTCAACTGCCCGTTACCATATGCTAATGACCTGAGCGGTGAACTAAAGACAGCGAGGTACCGTAATGGCATTAGTCACATGGGCAAGCCAGAGGTGACCGCTCATGATCTTACAGGAGTCGTTCGGGACCGGGATAAAACCGGCCACGTCTGACTTGCTAGTCAGGCACTTTACCTCTGAGCTACCGCTTCTGGATTGACCCTATACAATGATGCATAGTAATTTTTGCGCCACCTATCAACTAGATGGTGGTGCACTGTGGTGGAGATTACAAATTCATCGTGCATCACAGGTCTTATGGGAGATAGCCATGCTACTACCTGAGCTGTGTCATGATGTTTGAGGTAATGCGGATTGCATAAATTGTCCTCGCAACCGCGCGAAGGCAACAAAATACATTTATTCTTGAATGATATGGTATTTTAGTGAGGTTTTATATTCTTCAGCTTTGTTTTCTATTCGTTGGGGGTCACTCACCTCATTTGAATTGTAGAGAAGACCAGAAAACAAAGCTGAACAATGTAGATTTGATTACTTTCTGTACTTTATGAAGGGTAAGGTCAAACGTGTGTTACATGTTGTGCCTTTATCACATTCAATTATGCTACCATTTATGGATGGGTGTTGGTGATATTGAGTTTGTTTTACTTAAGAAATTACCGTGGCCACTTGCCCTAACTTTTGAGAAAAATAAGGTGCACAATGTTAAGGAATTCGATTCTTGTGTCCTCTGTGATGGCAAACATCTATGATTATTTCTAATTATTTTACGCTGTTCAGAACGGATGTGTTGTTGCAGACCAAGACCAAGTATGGTCCCAACCTGGACCAGCTGGGGGTGGGCCGGATGGTGGGGGTGTTGGTGGACTCGGTGGGCCAGTTGCACCTGTATGTGGATGGGGTGGACCAGGGGGTGGCTGCGACTGGGATCCCCCCCTCCTGTCGGGTGGTGATGGACATATACGGCCGGTGTGAGCAGGTGGGCACGGTTGAAGGTATCAGAAAGCTCTTTTAGGGGTAGAAAATTTCCGTGAGATTCTTAGGGCCGCCTTTGAAATGTGATTTGCCTTAAAGCTATTGAAATCATAAATAGCAAACGATGAGTAAAACACCTGGGGTGAATATCCTGCTTCTTTCTCTTCCTTTCATTTCTAAAGTAGGGTAGTAAATTGGCTATATTGACTATGGGGCCATACACATATTATGTAACACACTTAAGGGGGGGGAAGGGGTATGGCGTAGCATTATGCTGAATTATGTGGGGGAAGGGGGGGGAGTGTTTGGATGAACGTTATGTAATTCACATATACTAACCCTAAGATACTGTTATAAATATTTAAAAATTAAAAATAATCAAATTGATATCTAATTAAAGGTTACAGTTAGTTATATAAAAAATACATCCGTCATACCAATTTAAAAACAAACTAAAAATATATACATATCGTGATTTGAGTAAGTTCTATATTGCTTTACACTAGTGGTCTGCGGTCTGCACCGAAAAATCGGTACTGTTACGGTACAAAACGAATTACCGTATTCGGTTCGGTACCACTAACGGTGCCGGTATTAAGTCTGTAAGGTACAGCCTACAACTACAAAAAATCAGTATTCTCTGTTTATCAACCATATTTTTTCTTCAGTTTAATTCATAACATCTTTTTCGTCCGTTGAAATTCCATTTACACAACGTGACGTTCCTTTGCTCACGACAGCAACTTTCAACTTGGACCGGTATTTGTGAGTTTATAGGTTCACGATCATGAATGATGACGAGATGCCTTTACAGCATTGATAAAGACGCCTCCACACACACTCAGAATGTTTCGTCGAGTTGCGTACGACTCGGCGAGTAATTTTATAAGTACATGAACATAGAGAATAACAGAGGTTAATAACAAACTACTACGCATTTACACTGTATCGCTCGTCTTGGCTCGCCTAGACTTGGCCAGTGGATGGAGGCGGTATAAACGTAAACGAAAATTCTACAACCGAATTTGTATGACATTTAATAATTTTTAAAACAAACTGAGGGAAAGACACATAAATCTCTGTTTTGTTTATGTGTATCAACAAAATTATAACACTATTTTATGTTGTTCATTGCCGATTGTATAACGGCCCCCTAACCTCAAATTATTACTTGATACTACGTAAAATGACCAAACAATTGACAAATACATTCTGATCTATAATCGTGTGTTACAGAGAGTAATAACATGCAGAAGGTCTAGGTTGACACATATTTTGATATGCAAACGTAATAACACGTACATCAATTGAAAAACACAAATTGGGCTTATCATAACATTTTCCTAATAGGCATTATGACACTTCCTAACGTTTAATGGATAGAAATTAAACCAGCCGAAAGAAAATGTTCGAATTAAATATTAAAATATTCCGTGAACGGTTTAGAAGAGTGTTTAGGTTAAATATTAGTTTGATTGCTAAAACGTTGATTAATAAAAAAAACAAATGTTTTACACAAACTACTGTTGGAACAAATAAAAAAGGTTAGCCTACTTTGGTTCATAATTTTATGTCGTATTTCATAATTTTGGAAACTGCATATTTTTTCTCTTTGGTATTCACTTTCTAGGTGTACTCTTTGTGTGACGATAACGTTTGGATGTAATCACCTCTTCCACTTGAAGTGATTGCGCGTCGTCTTTGTTGATAAAATGTTTTGAACGAGTTTTGTGATAACCTTTATAGTTTCATACAACCTGTTTAATTATAATCAAAAGCTTACCTAAATACATTTTTATGTCTGCCAGTATGTTTTTCTTTTAAAATATTTTTTCTGTACTTGTTCTGTTTGGTTTCCGAATACACTTAGGCTATGATAAATTGCGGCCATGTTATTACCGCGTACCGTACTGATTTTGTACCGAGAACTGATGTACAAAAATATTTACTGTACCGAACCATACCGATTCTCTCCGAATTTCTGGTACCGCAGACCCCTACTTTACACCTATGTTTTGTGTTGTTTTAGAGTGTAAAATCATGACTTGATACAATACTGCGCCACCCACATGTTTAGTTTTTTAAGTCGTCTTGTATTTGTATTAGTTATAAATTAAATTTGCTATGTTTTAGCTGAGACAGTTTATTTTGTTTTTTTATTATTAGTAACAGTCTTGTTTGTTTATACATTTTGCTTGTAATAAGTTATTAACAAATGTTGTTAAAATATAAAGTCATTTAAAGTTTGATGATTCATTGAAATCCATATTCCAAATTGCTAATAAAACGATGTTTTAAAGGTTTATGCTGTTTTAAAGTCTACTACGACTGCGTTATGTAACACATTGGGGAGTTGGAGGAATATGGTCAAGCGTTATGGTGTGTTAAATGGGGGAGGGGGAGGTTAGAAATTACGAAAAAGTGTGTTATGCAATATGAGTATGTTATTACTCCTAATATGCCTAAATGATTTGAAGAGAATAACTCACCCCATATTACCAAACACTCTTTGTTCAGCTCAACTAGCCTACATGAGTAATTTTTGCATTTGCCTCCACCATAAAGCCAATCGTCTTCAACCTGTTTCATTTCATCATTGATTCATGGCTAAATGTTTTGCCCCAACATACTTCATACTTGACCAGTGACTTTGCAATTTAATGTAATCCCGATTATGTATTAAATAGTTTGGTTAGTTTTGGTTTTTTGGAAATATTCTAAATTGAAACAATTTGTAAACAGTGTAATGAATAATCAAAGTGTGAATCCTCATGTCCTCTCAAGCCAAACAAACTCTGGACACTAGTAGTGGCTGACTGGATAGATATATGCCATGTCAAGAGCCTCTTGGGAGAGTTAAACATGATACAACTAACTTTTATGCCGTTGGGAATTATGAAATACGACATAAAATTATGAATCAAAGTAGGCTAACCTGGTTTATTTGTTACAACAGTAGTTTGTGTAAAACATTTGTTTTTTTATTAATCAACGTTTTAGCAATCAAACTAATATTTAACCTAAACACTCTTCTAAACCGTTGACGGAATATTTTAATATTTAATTCAAACATTTTCTTTCGGCTGGTTTAATTTCAATCCATAAAACGTTAGGAAGTCTCATAATGCCTATTAGGAAAAAGTTATGATAAGCCCGATTTGTGTTTTTCAATTGATGTACGCGTTATTACGTTTTCATATCAAAATACGTGTCAACCTAGACCTTCTGCATGTCATTACTCTCTGTAACACACGATCATAGATCAGAATGTAAATTTTATCTATGATTGTAATTAGTTTATTAGTGTTAAACCTAACATATACCACCATTTTGCATCTTGTGTACCATGTTTTATATGGAGCTTACCTTTTTCAGATAACAGTCGTAAATCCTTATGAAGACAACGCTTCAGCTCTCAGCCTTCATGAAGAACTGCAGGCCTCGATCCAGCAAGAGAATTCCATAGAAGAAGACAACATCGAAGACTGCATAGAACTGGTGGATTTCACAGCCCATGAAAAAGCGGATCTGGAAAGTCACGAGAAAGAGAAAGAGTGCCTAGTTCTTGTCATGGAAGACCCTTCGCGGTCCAAGATCGACAAGACAAACGAAAATATTCAGTCTAGCAGTATGGGACATACGACGCCCAGCGAAATATCTCCGTTGTCAGACATCGAATTGGATCCTAAATCTATCACCTCGAATGAAAATTTGACTCTGCAACAGTTTGAGCAGCAACAAAACGCAGAGATTTCGAGGCACATCGCACAAACCAACTGTGATCACAAGACTGGCTGCGACCTAGCCAACACTTCTTACGTCAAGTCCCCGATGACCAGTGGCCCGATGAAGCCTCTGGTGCTGCGGTCGTTGGAGAACAGTCTTCACAGCCTCACATCCAACATCACCCCACTGATCTCCCCTTCAGCTGCGATCTCACCCCCTCTCAAACCCAACATTGACTGTGAATACTTCAATGCTTGCCTTAGGCTTAAGGATACTTTAGGATTACCAGGTATTTTATTGGTACCAATACTTTAATGTAGTTGTATTTTGTACCACATTCTGAATCATCTATGTGAACAAATATTTGGAAAAACTAATTTTAACATTTTGAAATCAGTTGTTCTCAAACTATTTATTTCTTTAGGAACTTTATGTACCAACGGTCTCTATGTGGATAAATGTGACATTGGGATTCAAGCAACTGTGTTGGGATGTTTTAAATTGAAAATTTGTCTGGGATATTTCCTATTTTTTGGGTCGACTCTTAAATACAAAGTTTTTAAATGGATTGTGATTCAGCACAGCTAACACTCTTGACTGATTACCACCTACCAAACGTACTTACTTTTTGTCCTGATTATTACATACTTAACCCATACTCCCCTTCAGCTCTGCCACAGACAGGTGAACTCTCCACGACTTCCCATAAAAACCACCAATTGAGATAAAAACCACCAGTGCAGTGGAAAACTGGGAACGCTGTAGCTAAAACATGCGGATCAGAATCAGCTGATATTTCGCTGCAATAATTAATGTTCCGAGTTTCGAGGTTAGTTATTACACATTACGCAACCAAAATAGACATCGACTGTGAATGTGAATACTTATCAATACTTGTGGGTTTTGGGGTGTGAGAAAAATGTTGTGTGTATTACAGGAGTAAAGTGCATTGTCCCCCTCGTGAAAATTGTACACCTCGCCTATGGCTTTGGGGGCCATTAATTTCCAGAAGGTAGACAAAAGTTGAACTTTACTCCCTTAATACACAAATTAAGCCTCGTAAGACTTAATTTAACACATGTTGTTTATTGCAACTTGTATCACATTATTTAAGTCATGTTAGTTGAGTGTGGCTCAGTGGTGTAACCGTGTTTACAGGTGGTTTCTTCAGTCGGGACTACCATGCGTCGTGCTATTGTGACACCTGTCACTCGCAGATCAGCCACCACAGCAAGGGCGATCCGCCGGCCTTGTACTCCGTTCCATCGCAGTGGTCCAGGCTGCCGTTGAGGCGGAAACAACGGAGCGCCGCGGAGATCGACCAGTGGCACGTCGCCTTTGTAGGAACTTCACTTGGGGCCATCCGCAGGATACTGGACCTGGGAGAGCTGTTGACGCCTGGTTTGTAGATATTTATAGTTCCGTAGAATTTATACCCCAGGTGGTTTCTGGGACAAGCTGCCTTCAGAGTTTCTGGTCCTCAGCATCCACCTCCATGATGCCCATCAATTTGTCCTTAAATTTTTTCTTTGGATTTTGGGATGGTATTTTTTTGCATTTCGGGGTGGTAGTCTAATTTCTAGGTTCCCTAACTGTTATTTGTTTTCTCGATCATGTTTTTTTTTTCGCTTCTGATCACATTACCTGCTCATTTTAGTTGTCTAATTTTTGCCTGTGCTACAAAGGTTCTGCATTGAAAAAATCATATTAATTTGATTTTTTTACAGAATACTAGGGGTGTGTGAGTAGTGATTTTTTTATCGAGTCGAGTAGTGCCAATTATTTTCGAGTTTCGAGTATTTTCGAGCGAGTATTTGCCATCAATTGGTAGTTTAAAATAGTGTAATGGGATTTGGATACCTAGATTTGATAACCTAAACATAGATTCTAACTAATACATGAGTAGCAGTACAAAGTTTTGGCCAGTAAAATCAAACTGGATTACGTATTGACAAACAAAACATGGTTTGACTCTCGTTTCCGGCCAATGAAACGGCCCGGTTGTCATTTGGCCAATTTCACCTGGTCCAGACATCACTTATAATCAATATTAAATGATGAAATCGTCAGTTATGGCCAAAATTAAGCGGTCTGATCGTCATTTTCGGCCGATTTTACGTGATACAGTTGCCTTTTGCGGCCGTTACTACGCGTTTTGGCCGGACGCATCGTTCGAGGTCGTCATTTTTGGCCGATTTTACGTGATGCGATCGCCTTTTGCGGCCGTTGCTACGCGTTTTGGCCGGTCGCAATCGTTAGCGATCGTCCGGAAATCGGCGGGAAATACTCGCTCGAACTTTTGAGTAGTTTTCAAAATTTAGAGTTTTCAAGTACTCGCACACCCCTACAGAATACATGTTAAGCATTCAGAGTATTGGCGGGACCGGGGCACAATTACTTGCTCTGGCACTTAATTTGCTTTCTCCATTGTTACTCCGCTTGAAATACTTATAGGTATCTGCAGTCCAGTCATGGACGTGATTTATAGTTGTCATTTTGAACTTGTCGTCGCTATTTGCGGCTGATATTACGTGATCTGGTTTATGTTTACGGTTGATATTTTACGCAACTTGGGAAATCATATTGTTAGCGATAGAACACGAATTGGCAGTAAAGTACTTTAATCAAGCTATTTATAACTTTTTGTTTTCAATATTTGAAAAATTGACCCAAAACCCTCAGGGAAATAATACATTTTTGAATGCTTGTTCATCTTGCGTTAGATGTCAAGCACCTCAGCAGCGCCGCAAATTGTCTCTTACGGCGCTAACTCCGCAAACCTCTTTTTTACACCGGTCTCAAGGATGACTTAGGCCAAGCCCCTTTGTGGGCACAAGACAAATGACCTGTGAAACCCAGGATGTCTTCAGCCAATTGCATAAAAGTAGTATCAGTTATTTCATTTATACTAAATGCAAAAGCAGTACCTAATACCTCAAAGGTGGACCGTCTCCTAATTGAGGTGTTTATACACATTTAACCTCATGCTATAAAAGCCTAGTGAAGGTTGTTTAGTGATCGTGTGCCCTCGGCATTTCAGAGCAGCTGAGTCTCAATCAGGAACGCAGCCAGAAGTCGAAGCATGACCACTCAGACACGAGGCAGTTGGTTTTGAGTCCCACCATCAAGTATGCCGCTTGTGCAGCCTTCTCTCCCAAGCACGAGTAAGTAATGAACCTTGGCTATTCAGAGCTAAATTTATGAACCTGAAATGATTGTAGTCAATAGTTTTACTCTATAAAATAAGAAATATTGAATCATTAGTACAAATTTATTACTAGAGTCCCTAAAAACATTTCTAATTACCATTTTTAATTGTAAGAACATTGAATGGAACACTATAAGTAATTTTATATTGGTTAAACATTAACATATAATCTTTTACTGGGCTTCTTCTTGCCAAGAATAAATTTAGTAACTAAAAAAAATATGGTTTTAGTTACCCAATGGTTTTATATTAACCCCCTTTTAAACGGTCAGTTTAATCAGTCTTGGCAAAAATAAAAGTTCTCTAAAACCGCGGTAGATTTGACAGCAGTTTGTTTAAATCAGGAATTACCTCATTTCCAGTTGCTTGACTGGAGACTGACTAAAGAGTAAACTTTAACATGTTTAGATTTATTGATTAGGAAACCTCCACAAAATCATCTTCCGCAACGGGAGTTTCGCGCAGGTCACTGGAAGGAAAAGAATTACTGGGATGGAAAAGGTGAAACAGGACAGAGTAGCCAATTAACAACAGCTTAGATGGGCTCCTACAACAGCTGCTCTTTTCTAACCTCAGAACAGGAGTACTCCTCTGCCCTCCTAGGCTAACTGACAAGGTGTTCAGCAATGGACCGTAGGACCGTAGGCTATTTCCTACTGGTTTTGTCATAATAGCTAACCAAAGACTATCCACGGATTTTGACATCATATACCTGAACCCAATGTCGACCTCCGAGCTGCTATAAAATCATAAAATTATTCTGGGATTAGGACTAGGAGGTAATTGTACAGCGTAAGTAGTGAATTGTTCATAGTTATTATGCCAACTTATTGCTGCAGGTACATTGATCCTAAGACCAAGAAGCGGATGGTCGCATACGCGGCGTTCCAGGTGTTGGTGCGGCCGGGGTCGTACAAGGTCGGCCCTCCATCCGTGCCACATATCAACAAACCCGTAGACCCTCCACTCGACCACAACTCCACCGAGTGGGTCACGAAAGAACGAAACTCTACCGTCCTCACCGCTCTCTTACTCAAGCTTGAACAAGCTTAAATAAATTTATATTCTTTATTAACTATGTGAGCAAAAGCTTTAAACATCAAATGCATAAATTTTTATATGAAAATACGGACCAAATGTTTGATTATGTTTTATATTTATTTTGTATATTATCTGTGATTTTTTATTTTTGAATTCGTTTACGGTTATTTTTTTATCAGTTTTACTATGAAGTATTTATTGTGTGTATTAAAAAGTTAGGATTATTTTATAAATGTTATGTGTTTCTGCGAGCGTGGCTCAGAATTTGAAGTGAAAGTTGTATTTGAGCGTTAGATTTTAGTTTATTATTAATATATTGTTACCGTTACCTGTAGATTAGTTGATCTCAGTGTAAGGATTGAAAAAAATCAAATTATTGAGTTTTTAATCTTTATTTTTGTACAGAGTAGTTTTTGTGAATATTCTCTTTGAGGTATAAATTTCTTATTTATTTTACCAATATATCTATATTTGAGTAAGTTAAATTATTCCTCACATTTCATTAAAAGAAGCTCACAAGCATTTTGCAATGTGATATATTTCACAAGATTTATTGAAATATATTTCGTACTACCAAAAATTAGACTTATACCAATCACATACGATATACGCATCCCTTTCAACCTTAAAGATGATACAATACAATACATTTACTTGACTTTTCCTTAAAATTATTTCTTAGTGCAGTTATTGCTTGATTTTTCGAGTGTGTGTAAATTAAATAGTAAATTTCAAACGAGAAATCTTCTCAAGGGGTAGGAATTTATTTTAGCTCTGTAATACTCAAACTCCTAAAGGTACACAGAATTCAAAATTGTCTTAAGCAATACATTACTGGAACAGAATGTTCGATCACCTCATTGGAGAATGAAGTTCAGGGTGTCATGTTGGTGGATTTTCTCTCAATAAGGTTTTGTAAATTATATTGATACATATTATAGAAGTATATTGGAGTTTGCCACTTGAAATGTAAATAAATAAATACCTGTCATCCAGCTTCTTGACTGCCATGTATTTTCTAAGATTGGCCGTTGGAATAATTTAGAACAGGAATAATAATGTCTTCTGTCGGTCAATCAATCAGTCAGGTAAAGCAGGTTTAGAGTATTACCGGCATGTATCCATGAAAGAATAAAATTTGATGATCCATCGGGTTATGCAGTAACTTTTTAACAATTATATTAGCGAAGTCAAAAGTTATGTCTTAAGTAAAGTATATTAGTATTGATAGTGAGCAAACTGTGTCAGGCAATCAGCTCTCACACTACATTACCATAGAGAGTGTATTCACTATGGCATTCACCTCTTTATAGAGTAAATCTGCTACACTTACTCAAGTAGAAATAAAAGAATGCGAGGGAGCATTAATTTTACATCAGTTGTATATTATGCATTTTGTGTGCTTCCTGTTGAACAATCCTGGTTATAAATATGTATGCAAAGGTACATTACAAGTTAATTACGGACCTGTTGCTCATAACTGAGCAAAGTTTCTATTTAAAAATATTCAGTAAAAATTATTTATGGGAGGCTAGTTTAAGAATTTATATTTAGCCCACGCTGGGTAAACGATTTGAAGCACAAAAAGCTGTTTCAGAATATAACTAATTGCAGGAAAATTATTTCCAGGATATGCTTATGGGCAAAAAATAAACTTTGTCCTTCAAAATGAAAGTATTAAAAATTGAAAACCTAGCCCACTTTGAGCACACCTAATTGTTGCCAGTTCATAAATAATGGAGGAGTTCTGGTTATGAAAATTGGCCTAGTGTATTAAAGACATAGATGATCATAAAGTTTTAATTGGACATTGAAGGCCAATTTAGGCCAGAAAAGTCATTTGAGGTCGGAGAACGCCAAAATTACTTAAACTTTCCTGTTTTTTCAAATAAGTAAAATTTGTCTCATAATTCGGGTTTTAACCTTACAAAGTATAACAATAAGTTTTGAGTTACTGAGAGACTTTCCATTTATCAGGAACTCGTGTAGTATACCCACGAATTTAACTGAGGAAAATGTCTTTTTATCACGTGTCCTCTAAGATCAATTTTATGGTTAAATCCAGAAAAAATCTACCTGCTCTGCTTAAATTTAATACTAATTTATAGCTACAAAATTAAGATTTCACAGCCTACCAACATTTATTGCTAAACCAATTTCTTGAACAAATAAATCTCCAAGAAATACAGTGAAATAAATTGTTTTAAAGGACAATACTCAACTTTTGGGGTGACATTTGAGTGCCAGATAAAATTATACCTTCTGAATTTGTGCAGTAGGTGGTTTCTGTGGCAATCAAAAGAAATATGACTTTAAACTCTCATCAAATTCTGAGCCATTTAAAGTTAAAAATTGTCTAGAGTCTTGGTGTAGCAAGTTATTATTGTACTATCGATAGTTTAAACTGATTGTGTTCATTGTTTAGTTTAAATGCTAGAGTTTTTAGTTCACCAGCAGCCATGGTTGTGTACGGCAGGATAGTCACTATTTAGTTCCTTCACGGCTTCAACTCTTGTTGCGCTGTTTGTTATTAGAGCCTACCAACAAGTTAAATATTGTTATAGTTAAAAAGGCCATTGTTATAATTTATTACAGGTAGAACTGATTGACGAAAATGGTGCTTTCTCTGAGTGGTATGTACTTTTCAGTTATTTATTCTTATCAACAATTTCAGTTTTATTGGTAATTTAAAATTTGGCTTTTACCTTTTGGTCTAGAGTAGTTATTTTTGAAAGCAGGAAGCTCGTATTGCTCATGAACACATTCAAAACAAAATGCTTGCTGATACAATAACAAAATCTTGATCAATTACTTTGCTAGAAAATATTATAAGGTCACGGTTATATTTAGAGTAGGGAATAGCCAATTTCAGGATAGATCAAAACCAATCGTCTCTGTTTTGAATACGTGTTCCTTAAGATTTCTTCATAAACATCTTTCAGAAATAGGAGTTTGGCTTCTCTCACGTAATCAGCAGTATTGACCAGTGAGCTTAATCAATTTAGAGGACTAATTGTAATTATAAAAAAACCCAAATGCTTATACAGTAAAATTCTGATTATCTGAATCGACTTTGGGCTGAAAAATAACAATTCTAACATCAAGAAAATAACAGCAAGATAGGGCGGAGCAGAGAGATGCAGGTACAGTTTACATGTGCCTTTATGCAACGTGAGTGTTGGGCAGCAAGCCTGCGCAGTATTCGATAGAATAAATGATTATTAACTACGTAATTTGAAATGCCAATATATAGGCCTCCTACCGTGATACAATATAAACCACTATTGTAGGAACCATTATTTGTACATGTTTTATTGGACACGTCTCCAATGCTCACAATTGTTGCATCCGGTTGTGCTGCATGGTAAAATTCAAAATTGGTTTATGTTACCTTCTTTTCTGTCAATGATCCTTTCTGTTGTTTCTGTCTGTATAGGCAACCGGTTTCGAGGAATCTAAATCCTCATTAGGCTCCAACAAAATGTTTTTTTACTCATAGAGGCCGTCAAAGTCAAAAACACATGCTATATTTATCACGGACACATACATTTAGTTTTACACACATTTTAAAGAAAAATCACGATGCTGCATGGCTCAAACATGAAGCATTTTTTTATTTACAAGTGATCCAGGGCCTTAACTCATACGATGGGAAAATTGTTTATCATCACTGCTCCCTTCCGCATTGCCACTATTCTTTCAGTTTAGTTTGCGTTTTTACTGTTTTGTCCTTTCACCGAGTGATAAAGTAGAAATATTTATCAGTTAATGAAAGGTTGCCTGGAAAGAAACTGGCAGAGATATTTGGAGTGTAAGCAGTGGAAGCTGCTACACGTATGGTATGGCATTAAAACTAGCAGCTTGGTAAGTGCAATGCAAAGTGTAGATGAATTTGAATCTAGAAAAGTGATGAAAAAAGTTAACAGATTGAGAAGCTGTTTTCATGGTTACATTTCATGTACAGTCACTTTATCAGTAAAATTATTTTTTTCTTGGATTCCGAACAAAGTCCAATCATCCAAATCGGCCCGATCCCTTATAATTTGGATAGTCAGAGTTTTATTGTATTAGTGTGAAAGCAACTCAGGCCCGCTTCGGCACATAAAGATCAACTTATATTCTTTCAATGCATAAATAATCAGTAAACACACGTTTATCTATTCACGTTCTATTGGTGATAACTTTTTTAAATATAATTTTAATAACAAAGCATAAACAACGAAAATATTATAAATTATTACTGGATCAAACGTTATTATACAATAACTGTAATCAGTCTAAAATAGATTTTCTTATTATTCTTTTAGTTTGTTGTATATAATATATCTTTATTAACTGTGTATTGTAAAATAATTTTCTTATTTGTAAATTTATTTTTAATGTATTCTGATTGAGGATGATTCTATCTGTAATATATTAACTATCTTGAAGAATACATGCTGTTAGTTTATTTACCTACCGCCCAAAATGTTATAACCAATATGAAAGTTATTCTTGCCAGTTGCATAACAACAAGACAATGAAGCTCAGAGGTTAAGTCCCTGACTAATGAGTCAGACGTGGTTGGTTTGATTCCGGTCCCAGCTGACTCCTGTAAGATCATAGGCGGTCATCTCTGGCTTGCCCATGTGAATAATGATGTTACAGTACCTCACTGTCTGTAGTTCACCACACAGGTCAATAGCCTATGGTTGGCAGTTGTTTTTTTTAAGAAAAAAGAGATTAAGTAAAAAAAACTTGTACCCCCAAAAAGTTCTGATGACAAAAACACTCAACATTGTTTTCATAAACATTTTCAATTGACAAGGGCGTAGCCAGGATTTTATTTTGGGGGTGCTGAACCAGGGGAAAAGGTTTATAAGGTTGTAACTGATGGTAACTAAATTAAAATTCATTAGGATAACAAAAACACACAATGTCTCACTCATTCGATAAACTAACCAGTAAGGCAGCAATACTGAGGTTTATTAAGGAGATTAAAGAAGCCTCTGTTAGTCATTGTTAAAACCCCAGGACTATCCGTGGCAGAATATCCTGCAAATGCATGTGTGCGCTGGATGGCCTACAGCAGGAATCCTGCCAATTGGGTCATTTTTTTCAACTGCTATAACACATTGAAAATGTTACAGAAACGTAATAATATTGATACCATTTAAAAGAGGAGATTCTAAACTTCAATTTTTATATATAAACGAACCTTGTAGCAGTAACAGATCAATATAATTGCTATTATAATGTGAATAAAATTTAGCGCGCGAGCAGCGAAATCTTGAAAACACGTGTTCATATTTCTTTTTATATACCATATTCTTTTTTCAGAAATATATTTAATATAATTATATGTACCAATATTATTATATTAACATAAATACATGTACATGTACATGTACATGTACATAAATTATGTATAGCTTCAGGAAATTTTGTTTTTCAACTCATATAAAGTCATAAAACCAGTTATTACTTTGTATAAAAGTGCATTATTTCCAATAATTGTATTGTTACCTTTAGTAATATAACGGTTTTAGTATATTACTCTCATACTTTTTATTTTATTTTTATTTTTAGCGTAAGTTTGTCGATTTTCCCCAGTTTCCATATTTTTTCCGCAGTTCAGGTAAAACATATTTTTTAAATAAACCAAACACATTTCCACGTAAGGAAATAATTGCCTACATTTTGTATATCTTAGATTGAGTGTAAAAAGATTAGTGTAAAAATTTTAGGACTCAACGTATAACATTTTGGTTTTTCAAATTTTGCAAACAAATTAGCAACAGGGATTAGTTTTATTTGATTTTATTCATGATCTTCTTTTTCTGAACAAAACGAATATACATATGGCTAGGTTATCAAAAGTAGTTTAGGCACTGCGAGTGTTAAAAGAACCTCTGCAAAATGGCAAAAATTGCTAGGGCACCGAGCAATTAGGCATTAATCAGACAAGGGCAGTCCTAGGGTTGAGAACGTAATTTGATGACAATTTCGGGGGTTTCTGGAGCACCTTCAGCACACCCTCTGGCTACGCCCTTGTCAATTGAGTTAATTGAAGATAATAGTCACTCTGAATTTTGTGATCTGATAAAGGGTTTAGGCTATTAAATGCACGGGCTCAAATAAACCCTTTGTACAGTAACCCCAAACACAGCACAATAAGAGTAATGATTTGTCAAAACTGCTTCTATAATTATTACGATTACAACAATTTCACTAGCATGAAATGCTGAAAGTGTATTGGCACACAAATATTATGGCATGTATTATAGTGGGTAAATCATAGAACTCTATTAATACACCTGGAATGCTAGCGCAGTGGAGTTTTTGATACAAAAAACGGTCCTTCCCCTCCACTTCTTGGGCAACTTCGTTAACTGAGCGATTTCTGCCGGAAAATATTTTAATGCGTGCACTCATTAACACGCTCCTCCGTCGCACAGGGATCATCCGATTCTAATGAAACTTATATATTTATTATCTGGAAGAACTGAGAATTCTAACAGAGTAAACAACTTACAGATAAGTCAGTTAACAGAATTATAAAAATACAAAATATAATTAGCTAAACAAATTGGAATATAAAAAGTTAGTAAGCGTAAACCTTTCTTATTTTTGGGGTAGAAATAAACTTCAAGTGAGAGAAATGTTGGGAATGAGTTGAATAAACACTTTTATTCGAGACATTTGTTTGTACAGTCTTTAATTTTCTCACATTTAAAGGGCAAACGCACGCTTATTTTGACATCGCCACTGCCGGGCCACCGTCGCGTCGCATTGCTTCCTGCGCCGGATACCACCTTTATTCCATGATATCCTATTTTTCTTAATTTTGTAACTATCTTATAGTAAAAAATAAGTTTTCTTCTTAAGGAAGGGCAAGCTGTGTGACTAGGTTTAACAAGTACTATTTTATTGGGTGGTGTACACTTCCTGTTCCATGATTTTTTGTTGAAATTAAGTTTTCAACATTATTTTGAACTCGAATATCAGAATTTGTACTAATTAACCTGAAACACACCTCACCTTCATTTCAATTAAAATAGATAGTTTTGATGAAGTAAATAAGCAGACTATGCAAAAATTAACAAACTTAAGAACATGTGTGAGAAAAAAATCTATCCCCACTAAAATACAACTATATTACGTTCTACACACGATTCAATTTGTAAAGGTAATTTAAGGGAAACCCGGTATCGAACCCACTAAAATTTCTTAATCATCATTTCCCATCGTTTATTTCCAGTCCACCTTCAGACCCGGGCCAAAGAAAAATTGGTCAATTTATTCAAAAGTAAAAAACTTTTTCTTTCAGATTCAAGTAGACTTTGTAGTCAGCTCTTCAAACCAGATTAATTTAAATTGGTAGCCTTAGAATACGATTAAAAAACAACACAGTGACTACAGTTTTTTTATTTTTCGCGGGAGGCATTCCTCATTTTATAAACAGAAATATAAATTACTTTGGTGGCAACATATTTTGTTCAAATCCAATCACCTCCCATTATGATGATCGGCAGGTGTTACACAACTTGTAAAAACGATTTGCTGTTATTTTGAAACTATTATGCCATGATTTAACCTGGACTCAATCCACGGAACAAAATAAATCATCAATGAGCCTAAGGCAGAAATTAAATAAGTTAATTTGATTTAAACACTTAACATGTCTAAGAACAACTTTATAATCTTATATTACAATAAAATATTTAAAATTGGGTTTCAAATTCATTTTGAATATTAACCTGTTCCCTGTGTCATTTTACATGGTACCATATACGTTGGTTCCACTTGTGATTCAGTTTAATTGATAAAAAACAGCGGCAATGAAACAAATGTCTATTTCCAAAATAAAAGCAAGAGCAGCTACCACAGACCACTAACTGCCTGTAAAATAACAAGTTATAGTTCAGCTTGTTAATACAATCAAATTCGTGTTGTATAACAAAGTGTTGCGTCAGTTAGCTGGAATGAGTGCGGCACGAATTGGTTTGAGCACGGGAAACGTTCTTACCATATTTACAGAACAAATAAATCAACTTATAAAAAATTGTTTGGGATAAAAATTGTGGATCAACTAATTATAACAACTTTTCCGCTGGAATTTTCTTTTTATCCCCAAAACAAAAAAGTTTACGCTTTGTGACTTTTTCGTGTCACACTTTTAAAACACTAACTAGTTTTCATTACTACGAATAAAATAGATTACCAAACTACAAGAAGTTTATACTGTTAGATTCCATAGTTCATGGAGATCAAAAATATATAAACTTTATTGTAATTACATGAATCTGGCGAGGCGCAAAAGCGTGTAAAAGATAGGGCGCGCAATGCTGAAATCCACTGAGTGGCTGTGAGTGCCTTTGAAGGGGTGGGGGTAAAGACCGATTTCTTGACACAGCCCGAGCGTTCCATGTGTATTAATAGAGTTCTATGGGGTCCCCAAATCCATGTAGGCGTGGTGTTTCTTTGGTTCATGTATTATTGTCCCTGTATAATTTGACTTATAATAATAACAGTGTATTATTACACATCACACATCAAAAAAAAAAAAACACTATCACATCAAAAAAACAGTCACACATCAAGTGTGTTTGTTTCAAGTCAGTAACGTCAAACATAAGCATATTGCCTCATTATATATTAAAGACTGATTAATTAACCCTTCAACTGCTCCCTATATTTCTCCATAATTCTTAGGTATTCTTCACAGGTGTTTTGTATTAGTTTCTCGAAAATTTATTAATAATTCATCGACCATTTTCATTTCTAAAAAAACGATAACTTGTTAATGAATACGTAAGACATGCTTACACAACAGAAGCAAACTCTAAAAAACTCATATTAAAAGAACAAATTCTTTTGTGATATAGCGGTCGCAAAAAAACACATAGTTTACAATTTAAAGATAGCCAAAATGAGCTTATTGATTCACAGTTTGTAAAAATAGCCTGTATGCTTTGTTAGGGTTGGTTAAATTACTTATTTTCATAAAGAATAAACCACAACCGCAACACACCACGCCAACAATGGAAAGGCACCAAATTTAGTAATCGGTTACAAAAATTGTAAAAAACACCGAAAGACTACTTCCCATATATCATTCGATTACAAATTCCACGTAGAATGTAATATGGCGCTGATTTTAGTGTCGATGTATCACACAATAATAACTATGTATCGCACCATAAAGAAAAAGGTCACGATCGCGAACACAGCAGTATATGCGTAGCGAAATGGGATCGTGATCGCGATCTTTAACAGTTAAAGGGTTAAACCTAGCACTGGCCTAATGATGAAGTGGGAAATGGCCAAGCAGATTTGGCGATTTTGCAGACCTTTTTATGAAAATTCGTACAAATTCAACCGTTGAAGTAAACCTAGCTAACCTCATATTAATTTTGATCGGAAAGAACAGGAGGATCTAGAAATACTGAAATAAAAAAGATCTAAGAGAATATTTTTTTCGGTAAAGTAAAAAAAATAAAAAAATAATTTTTTTTAGAAATTGCATTATATACATTTTGTAAACAATCTAATTCCCTATATAGAAATATATAACATGTTGGGGAAAGAATTTTTGTTGTTAGTTTTAGGGGTGTAATATAATAATAAACGGAAACCCGAAATATATGTAAACTGTACAGTGTTAGTTTGTGTTGTAAATAAGTCATGTAATATATGCACATACTAATAATGATATATAAATATTTGTTGTGCTAATGAAGTAAGGAATCTAAAAAGTCCTAAGTTTGATGGTAACAAATTATTATCACTTATAAATATTTGTAAATAAGAGAATGTTTTGATATTTTTGCGTATTTAGAAAAAAATTTGCACAATATTTAGTATTTAACTTTTTCATTGAATTTGTTTACCCAAAACCAATATAAATCTGTAGTACATTCAATTACCTACATACAAATGTATAACACCTAGAGTAAATTATTGTTTTTATATGTGTTATGTAGCACTAAACAATAGTCGCGTACTTGGCAAATTTCACTAGGCCTAGCCTTTGTAGGAGTAAACACAACACTTTGTAAACGCTATTTGTCACATTTCAGTAATATTTATGCATGATATAATGCATAAAGATTACTGTTATATACACACAAACACTTCACTAACACTACAACTCCAAAATAATATCTAATTGATAAATAATTCACAGATAAAAATTACGTAACGCGTGCAGAGGAATAAACCAATATTGCAATGGCGAAAAAGTAACCTAAACATATGACAAATTATTTTGTATCTGACAGGTGTTATGCTAGGAGCAGTGCTGCCAACGGCAAAACTAAATTCTTCTACATTTCTTCCTCTTCAAAATGACATATTATTTTACTAGTAACTATAACATACACTGCATACAAACGCGATTTTCTGATCCGACCAATTTGGTCGGATTGGCCATTCCACAAAAAAAAACCAGAAACATCTGTTTTCATAAAATCATATAACCTGTCCAATCAATATTTCATTCTAAAAATCAATACCAACACAAAACGCTACTCTTTAGTTGTGCATTGGTACCAACCGCATCTTCCTGCGAGAAAAATTACCCGAGCTTCGTAATTTCAAAAATATGGTGTTTTGCCATTGTCAGAGCGTCGGCTGCAGCAATTGTCTTGTGCCAAAAATTCATTCGATTTCTAATCGTCTTAACATTGTTATGCAGCTGCTACACGGTTCATTTATGTAACAAAATGAAAGCTCAGAATGTGATCTTTCGAATGATATATATATTGATCACTTTTGAGTTTATTATTATTGGGTTTTTAACGTTACAAAATTTTCAGTCCCAATCCGAACAATTTGGTCGGTGGCCACTCTAGGCGACATGGGAATCCGATCAAATTGGTCGGATGGCCACGGCTAGGGTTAAAGGTGCTATTTTGCATCTTAGAATACAAGACCAAACATAAAAATAAAATAGTTTTATTGTTCAATATAGTTTACAATAATACAATACGATTAATGACTAGTCACAAAGATTTGTCAAAACTGGTTCCATAATAATTAAGATTACAAAAATTTCTCTAGCATGAAATGGTGAAAGTGTATTGATCCACAGTGTAATTGAATCAGTTAACAACAATTTTCATTTTGAAAATATCTGAAAAGTTAATAAATAAAACATATTGCTTTAAATAGTAAAATAACAAAATAAACACAGTTTGAAATGTGATTAGGCCTAAACACATGTAATTGCAGAACTGAATGTCATAAAACCAGTCAATTGTTAGTTTAACTGTTCTTATATTGGTTTCTTGGCTGCATTTTCAAAAGAAATTTCAAAATATTGCAACTCCTTGTTTGCTTCAGATGCCTTCCCTTGGACATTATGAGTAATTCAATATCATGGTGCAATTTTTTGTTGCTGAAGTTTTATCAGTTGTTAGCAAATGGTTGTACTGAAATCAATGAAATCACAGCATCTTTGCAACTATGTGGTACAAAAAAATAATACAGACCACCTTCATTAATTAATTTTGACTTCTCTATAGAGAAAGTTATGTAATTTTTATGTAAAGCTAACCAGCAAGTTTATTAATCATCTCTGTTTGATTAAGAAATGTAAAATAGACAAAACTATTTGACTAATAAATAAATAAATAAACAAATAAAAAAATGACGGTACACTTATAACCATATTTAAATACTGAAAACAATTAAAATCTAAATCATTGTAAAAAAAAATTATGAATGAACACAGCAATAGCGACCACAAAAGTATAAAAATAAAACAGTAATTTACTTAATCTTGATTGTCAAAACATATTTATTTAAAAACTACTACGTTTCAAGATTAGAGAAATTTACCATGAAGACTAAGACAGCAAACGTGGTATACTTTTTAATATGATGGGGCTAAAATTTCTCAAAACTATTATATTTACAATATTAGGTTTTTCTACCATGCGATAAAAAATGAAAACATATATAGGCCAACTACAAATTGAAGGGAGTTGTTGTTTTACATGTGAATCGTCAATTAAAATATAGTCACTACTGATCCAACAGTGTAAAAGCTGAGTAATTCTATTAGGACAATGAAGGAACTAGAATGTCTGAGATACAGATCAGAAATATTTTTGAAGATAAATCGCTAATTCACATACACTTCAAAATTTGGTTAAAATCCATTACAACTACCGGTATGCCAGATCACAGGAATCTCTAAAATTCCTTTAGTTACCTCAAGAGATCATATTATCTTTAGGGATATTCAAATGTATTAACAAATGCAAACAGAAATGTGTAAAAATCATAGTCTACTTAATAACAGTGTAATACAAAATAAGTACACATATACAGTACAACGTAAATAATACAAAACACTTATGTCACATAGTTCAACGCACATGGCATCATATTGCTTCTTCTTAAAACAATAATTATTATAAAAATGTTTACATATATTTATGAACATAAATAAGAAAATTATAATACATTTCGACTTGCAGTATAAAAAATATTATTTGACTAGAAATAAATCAGTCATTTGATAAAGAGACAGTCTAAGTTAGCATGGCAGCAGGAGGCAATGGCTATGTAGTGTGCTCGTACGAGTCCAGTTTCTTATATTGGTTGTAACTCCTCGAGTCATATTGCATCGGCGCATTCGCTTCTTTGGGCACAATCGGGAAACAGCACCACAGCACAAATGCGATGAACGCTACACACGTACCTACCAGCAGGATGAAGTCTTCTATCGTCTGAAACATCAAACGGTAATAGACTACACTGCGAATTCTAGAACTGTATATAGTGGGCTCTTTTCAAATATGGGATGAACAGTATACAATAAACAAGCAATATGCGATAGGGCTATTTTTTGTTGTGGACAGAAAAAGAGAAAGTAATTATATTTTAACAATATATCTTTAAATGAATAATAATGAAAAAAAAAAACATCTGCAGGGACAAAAGATTTTTAAAAATTTATAACATCACGTAACATCTCTTATAGGGAATCTCCCTTAGACAGGCGAATTGTCACAGTTTACATTATCCTAGTATAAATACAATGTAAACACAATTTTATATGGTTCATGATAATATCTTATAATAAGTTGAATTATACTTAGAAGAATAATATAAGAGTCTGGGATGGATACAAATCCATGTAGAACTTCTTTCTGCAAATTCAGGCTCACAAATATTTATCAGTGCTACACAAATATTTAGTTTTCAAATAGCCTGTCACCTCTATTTTGAACTTTGATATTGATGTTTTGGCTTTAATGTTTTGTGGGAGTTTGTTGTAAAATTTACTTCCGGTGTATGAAATAGACTTTTCAAAAGATGATGTGTGCTGGTATTTGTAGTAGTTGTGTCTAGTATTACAACTGTGGCTATCGTTTTTAGATTTAAAGGGCAAAGCATTTAATCTTACAAAAATAACGATGTTTAGGATGAAGACACAAGGTAATAGCAGAATTTCAAAATTTCTAAAGATATTACGACACGAACATCTGATCTTAGCACCAGCCATTGCTCTTAAAATTCTTTTCTGAAGATGGAATATTTTCAGACTTTCAGAGGAACTACCCCAGAAAACAATTCCATATGACAAATGGGAGTATACATAGGCATAATACACAAATTTAAGAGAAGACAAATCAACAGAACTGGAGTGTGTTAATAAAACATAGAAAGCTTTGTTTAGTTTGGATTGAAGATTGGTTCGGCCCAGGTGAGTGACTTGTCAACTGTGATACCAAGGAAATTAACAGAAGTGGAAAGACTCATAGATGGCTTGATATATTCTGCTCGAGCCATGGTACTATTGCTATAATTTGGATGAAAGTTTTTCCCTTGTTAGTGAATTTCCTTTGGAAAGTGAACTATTAGCATGACCCGCACGGTGAAACTTAAGCCCGGGACCACCATAGAAATTCCTAACGTGACCCCCTGAACACGTTTTGGGGGGTCGTTCAAAATTTTATATATGTATATATAGACATATATAGACATATATATATATATATGTGTATGCACTCTAGTGGTCGCATTTTTTGTCCGATTTACATAAAATTTGGTAGGGACGTTCCTTTCTATAATCTGTTGGACAAGTTCGTTGGGCAAAACAATCGGAAAACTCTAAACTCATTTTTTGGGGATTAATCTTTCAAATTTCGAGTTTTTGGGCCCAAAAAGGGTCAGAAAAGCCCCAGATGTAAAATTAATACATGTATAAAGATGGGAATTAGAGAGGCGAAATTTTTAAGCCCTCTCCCGTCATTCTAGCATAAATATTTACCGAGTTATTAAAGAAAATGTGTATCGGCTAAACACAGTACATTGTCTTATGGGGGTTTTACACTAGAAAAGCGTTTTATTCCTTTGATAGAGTACTTTTATTACCCCCAGCAACCTCACGGCTACTTACAAGCCTGTCTGGACCTTCTACTAACCTTATAATGTGCAAAATTGTATTCCCAGCTTTGCAAGTAAATGAAACCAGGAGTATCAGAACAGCCAAAAAAATCAATGTTTTCAGATTTCAATAAAAATTGGACAAATGTATGTTTTTACACTGATTTTGAGTTTTAAAAGTTTTTATGTGGAAATTCACTTCCCTCACGTCAGCGTGCTGCGTGCAAATACGTTTAGTACCAATCTATTTAAACCAAACCACATATCCATATCCTCCATCCAACATATGTCCCAGATTGATTCCATTACTACTCCTCAGAAGTGCATTGGTGTCATCAGCATATATAATTATACTGGAGTTTCTCACATTAATAGCCAGATCATTAATGTACAACAGGAACAACAAAAGCCAAAGAATGGAACCTTGAGGAACACCAGCCATGACTTACAGATATGAAGATTGATGATTATAAATTAATTGTGCACTGAAACCTATCATTCAATCTGATTTCAAGTTGAATAAATCAGGGAATGCAATATTAAAAGAACAATGACGAAACAGAATCATAGTAAAATAATGTATCAAATTTGATTTCACACTCATTGTCCATTGAACTGACCATTTGTTAACTTATTATTAAAAGGTATTATTTTTTATTTACAAAAATAATACTTTGTTCTGAGGGAACAAAAATTGTATCTTAACTTGCCAATAGAAGATAAGGTTATTATTATATTGACTACAACGTTTTATTAAACATATAAATAAATCAAAACAAAATCTGAATTTGGGATTTTTAGCAATTATATAACCTCTTTATTAAGTAACTTACTGAAATTTAGTTACATAGGAGCAATGAAGATGTTTACTTAGGCCCTACTCAAATCTCATATTAAGAATATGGAAAATATGTTAGAATGAGAATACGATAGGCTACTCAGAGAGGGAGTAGGCCTATAGTTAATTTCTTAAATTTTTTAAAACTGTATATACATGATGATTCCATCCGTGATCCTATGAGGAAAGGGATGGGACTGGTCAGGTTATAGCAAAGGATAAAATATATGTTCTTAACTTTTAACTGTAGCTCATACAAAGAAAATTAACTTTAAAAATATATATTTAAACACAAAATGAAATCCCGGGTGAAAGCGATTTGTTAATTTAATTGACTTATATAAGTTATCAGTTCAAAAAAACTATCTGAACTCTTAACGAAGAACATTATTTGAGTCCAAATCAACTATATCCTACTAAACTACTGTGCAATCACGGTAACCCTAGACGATGACAATCACGTGTTACAACGAGTTTGAAATAACAGATGACCCCCTCTGCTGTTATTTCGAAGATGGTTAAATGTAAGAATACTCTCAAAGAAAAATTACCGTGTGTATACTTTTTTGTAATGAACTATTTTACAGTTTAGTAGCTAAACAATTTGATTTAAAAAACATAAGTCCACTTGGGCAAGCTTATTAATTTAGTTTAAACGTAATTTTATTTAGGCAGCTATATAATTTTTTTGTTGATATCCATAGATTTTTAAATTTAAACACTGATAGTTTGATCTGTATTTAATATTGGTACAGTACCTATTTTACTATACATAACTCCAATGTATGTATGTACGTCATTTTGGTATAATATTTTATATTTTAGGTAGTCCGAACACTCTTGGAAACAAATTTTCAGATTACCGAGACCACACTGTATATAGTACCCTAAATAATAAAAAATCATAAAATATGAAAATCTAACAGTTTATGGTTGGGATACTTACAGGTTCCTCGCCTAACAAAACTGAGTTCAATAAATACATGAAATCTTCAATAGGAGTCATGGCTTTAACTAAGCAATTAATCTCCTCCCATTTATGTTCGGTTCCCTGAAATCATTTACAATCATATTTTAAACAGTAAGAGAATTTCAATTAAATGCTCAGTAGGCTATCTATATTAACGTCTACAGAGAAAAATTCACTTCTCAATTTGCCATCGGTACACAAGTTTTTAAATAAAAAGCCACTTTACTCTTTTACTTATTTACTTTTCTTTTTTTGGTAGATGACAAGATATCAAATAAATTTAATAACAGTTTCCATAGAGTTATTAAATAATATAAGTGGACAATGTAATCTTAACTCATGAATATATAACCAACTAAATAGATATTTGCAGATGACCTACTTTTCTACCATCAGTAGACGACACCAGGCAGTGATACAACAGCTAATGACAAAATAAAGAAGCAACTAGATATTGAAATGCCACTTTAGATATAGAATTGTAATGCCACTTTTTTACTGCCAGCAAATATAATTTTTATTTTTGACAACAACGGCATAAAAAAGGTCAATCAATTAATGAGTTTACATACTGTACTGTACATTTAGAGGCAATTGTCATTGACAGACCACACTTAAAAGTATTAGGCCTATTTTTGTTGTGTGTACTGCCATTGACTATACACCTGTTCTATATGGTAAATGCAATGCTAAATTCTGTTAACCAAGAAACGGCACAATCTATTGAGTGCGGTCGGCTACTAGGGGCTATCGAATGTGCTTCCTAGTAGACATTATGCAAACTACTTGGAATCGCATAGACAGAAGACAGAGCACGCTTGATTGACGCTGGTGAAAGACGGTTATGACTACAACACCAATTTTATTACAAGTTTTTAACAGTTATTACAATATTATTTTTATTTCACACAACCTTTGTTATTACAGCATTGCAGCCTTTGTTAAATCATATATAAAAACATCCGAGTTGCGAGGACAATGTGACAGTTGTTTTATTAGCAAAATGAGATTTAAAAACCCCGCCAAGGCCGAGCTGAGCACGCCAAGCTGCATGAGCCAGTTACGTCTGCCATTGTGTACGATGGTGGTGATTTCTATCCAGTGCTGTCAGAACTACGCGGAGAATCCCGCCTCTTTTGTTATCAGAAGGGCCCATAAGCTTTTCAGTCTAGTGCAGGTGTATAGTCAATGGTACTGCTAACCAACGCTGTGATTTGGTGGTTAGGATAGGTTACAATATTACTAAATAACAAATATAGCAGCTATATAACTTAGTGAGGAATTCATATCAATAATAAGCTTTAACAAGGGTTAGTAGCAGGAAATCTGGAAACCTAGTGAAAAATATAAGAAAGAAACATGGGAGGGTAGATCCAGAATATAGACTACTTTGCTGGATACTTTGGCTTTTGAGTGCTATGGGGACTGATATGTCAGCTTTTGAATATGCCACCAAAAACATTGTTAATTGCTGCATTAGCAACTATGCTATTACGAAATATGTTTTCGGTCTGCGTTTGACGTGTGGGTAGGCCTATATCCTGGTAGACAACAACTGAACTACCTTGTCCAGCGCCTAGGCTTCCAGTCTGCTACAGCACTAGTCTGATCAGTGGCTGTGCAGTCGAAGGAGCTATCCTCCCGGCCAGGGGGAACCCTTAGATAGGGTTTGAATCCCCTAACAGTTGGTGGTTTTCATGTGAAACTTAGTACAGTTCATCTGTCTAGTCTGGTTGAAGGGGGGTGGTGGTCCTTAATAAATAGGTGGACGACACGGGTGCAAGTTGACAAGATGAGTGAATTGTTATGAGTTACACATCTGATCCAGGTGTTTTGCTACTTTTTACCTATTTATTCAAACTGTGTGTGTACCACTGGAAACATGTTTCTTTTTATTAAGTTTGAACTGTTCAAACCAACAAAACATCATAGGTTAAACTACTCCCTTCAGAAGCCTTCTTCCTTCTAATATTGATTGCTATTATTGAGTGTTATTGTTTATCTATGAATATTTGGTACTTTGGTATTATACGGATGCCACTATTTTTGGAGGTTAATTTTTACCGGATACAAAGGATAACTACATAATTCGAAAAAACATACTTTTATTGACTTACTGTAAAAATTTTACATCATTCTGATGAGCGGTCTTCGTGTTGTGCCTCTCAAAAGGCAGCGATGTCCGCTAGGATCGTGTTGAATGTGTCGCCGCCGCTAGCAGCTACACCCGATCGCCACATGTATTCCGCCAAATATACAACACGCTGCGGCAGTTATGTTAGGATGGGTTATCATAAAAATACGTACGGTTTCCTCTTCATTTCGAGGTAAATCCCACACCAAAAGAACGTCACTCATTATGAAAACAAATGTAACATAGTGCACGGCAATAAATCACTCATGACACTGACCCAGATACAGGCGGTGACAGGTGATGCGCGCGCTCCGGTCAACGACCTGACCTTGGCCTATTTGGATGGGGTTTGGCGGCCGGAAGTATGACTCATAAGGTATCATTCGATTTGTAACGAAACCAGGAAAGTCCTACAATCATTTTTATGATAACCCATCCTGACATAACTGCCGCAGCGCGCTGTATAAGGGTGGCATCCGTATAATACCAAAGTACCGAATATTTTATCAAATGTATTACATGTAATGATGTTACTCATTATTATATGATTTGTGTACAATTTGTGAACAATTAATAACTTTGTATGACTAGGCCAATAATTACCAGTTCAGTGTTTGAAGGCTCAGTAAAGATATTGAATCTTCAGCTAGAGAAGCCAATGTTAAATGGAATGTAATGTAAGTTATATTATTTATCCATGATCAGAAAATTATTAACAAAGTCTTAATGGATTTTTAAAATTAAAAAGACAATTTGTTTATATGCCAAAGCGATTTATGAAATTAATTAAGTTAAATATTTAAGATTCAGGCTTGAATTTTCAAATATTAAGAATACATAACTTTTTATATAATACATCTTTTGGTGTTCTTCTATCAAACTTGAGGAAATTAGTTAGCTAAAAAAAATAAATATACCCCCGTCGCAGCAAACCTGCGTATTCAGCGAATTTCCAATGCATAATATATGACTTATGCTACACTGAAAAATTAAGAATCACACAAAATCATTTTTTAAGGTTAATTACTAACAGTCGTAAGACAGATAGTTCTTTTCCTTTATTTTTTGAGTTAAAAATACTTCCTGTCCAACATTTGTATGCGTATAAAGTGCTCAGACTTTTTTATTTTAGAAGTGGAAATACAGGTACACAAAATCTTTTATACAATACAAGAAGTAGTAATCAAGCCGTATTTAGATTACCCAAAGTAAACAAAACATTATTTAGGCACTCTTATCAGTACAACGGACCTAAATACTTCAACCAGCTCCCACAAGAAGTTAAAAACTGCTTGAGTCTTAAATCTTTTTCTGTGCAATTAAAAAAATGGCTTTTCAAAATTTCGAATGTTGATTTCATGAATAATGTATTAATTTAAACTATATTTGCTTATTGCACAACTTAAAACTTATATTGAAACTATTTTTTGATGTCATTTATATACTAAGTGTGTTAAAGTTTACTATTATTTGGAGAAGTAAATATTAAGTTGATGTCATGTCAGACGCCACGGAGAGCGGCAAGATGTGTTTGTGCGTAGAAGGACTGGACTCAGTTGTTAATGTAAAGTTTATTTTGTTTTTTTCAACGTTGTCACAATAACTGGTTGATGTGACAACGTAATTCCAAGAAAATTAATGTGTTTGAGTGTTGTAAGTTTGGGTGGAATAAATCATTATTTCATTATTTCACTTAATACCACATAAAGCCACATACCAAGTTTCATAAAAATATATTCACAAATAAGCGATATATACAATTTTAATTATTCCGCATAAGAAAAACATTGGGGATGAGTACATAGGTTTGCTGAAGCAAGGAACATAAACAATTGGTTTCTACGCAAATATAAATTTAACTCAACTAGGTGAAGCTACATACCTAGTTTCATCAATATTCATTCATAAATAAGCGATATATTCCATTTTGATTAATCTCTATAAGAATAACATGGGGGATGAGTACGCAGGTTTGCCACAACAAGGAACGAAAAAAAATGGGTATTTAGGCAAATATCAATATAACTCAACTAGGAGTCATATAAGAGTTTTTATTAATTTATGTTCAGAATTAAGTGAGACATAGCATTTTAATTTTTCTCCATAAGAATAACATGGGGGCTGAGTACACAGGTTTGCTGCTACGGGAACCTTTAGCAAAAAATTGTTTTTTTGAGCAAATAACAATAGACCACAACCAGATAAAGCCGTATACCAAGTTTTGTCAGTATACGTTCATAAAGAAGCGAGTTATAATTTTGTTCTTATTCTCCATAAGAATAACATTAGACAACGTACTGTGTTTAGCACTTTCAATATCTCGGTAACCGATTGACGTAGAGGAATGATCAAAATACAAAATTGTATGTTTTTTAAAGCTGAATCCAATGGTAAAAACTAAAATTTGACTATTTAAAAAAATATATGTAAAAAACTCATATACATAAACTGAATACCTATATGAATTTCATGACTTTTTTTAGATTCCTTAGGCCTACTTCATTAGCATTACAAATATGTATATCATTATTAGTACCTATATACATATAACTTATTATGTAACTTTTTTACAACACAAACTAACACTGTATAGTTTTCACTTTTATCGGTTCTCCATTTGTTATTATATTACACCCCTAAAACGTAAAAAAATTCTTTCCCCCACATGTTATATATTTCTATGTAGGGAATTAGATTGTCTACAAAATGTATAGAATGAATTTTCCATAAAAAATCTGTAGAAAAAAATACCGAGGCTCCTTTTGAAATAAAAAAATTCTAATTTTTTTATTCTTTACACTTTACCAAAGAAATTACCTATCAAGGTCTTTATTATTTTACTATTTCTAGAATCTCCTGTTCTTTCCGATCAAAATGAATATTAGGTTGGCTAGGTTTACTTCTACGGTTGAACTTATACGAATTTTCAAAAAAAAGGGTCTGCAAAATCGCCAAATTTAGCCTGCCATTTCCCACTTACACCAATGGCTACTGTTAGGGTTAAAAAAAAAAAAAAAACAGCATGTGTGCTTTTTGACTTGTAATATTTAATTAACTATAGAATATTATTGCAACATTACATACATTGGTAATAAGTCTGTAAAAAACATTGTAGGTACCTAAGTTATAACTTATGTGGTCGGCATTCCAGTCGTCATCTTCTTTGAGTAATAACTTAATCATTATCTATGCAACCAATGCTGAGCTGGGAAGGTCTAAACAACTTATTATCGCCCATCATATCGCGTTAGAGGCAGTTAAGGGGTTAAGCTCAAGCATCAAGATTTCTGCCAAGAAGGTCTAAAGTTGTTTGTTCTACCACTATTTATAGTCAATGGTTCTACTAACAGATAGATGCTGAGCAACACACATTCACAGATACATTAGATGGACAATGTAATACAAACAATTCCTGTATAAGCAGTGTTAGAAAAACATACTGTACTAAAAAACAAAACAAAGAAGCTTTCCAACCTAATGTAAACATGGGCCTAGACCCACCTTATAGATGAATTACTTAGGCGTTAGTCCTGAAATAAAGAATGGTTAGGCATATGTGATTATACATCTAACTTTAGCTTGTTACTTAGGGCCTAAAAAGTATATAATTGTGCTTAGTCTATACTAAATCAAAGTTAATGTTTGGGGGACCCGTCTCAATGACTGCGTGGTAGGGGCCTATAGCCTATTTCATAAATAATCTAAACATACTGTAACACTTACTAAATAAGCTTGGTGTTGATTTAATTATTTTTCAAAGTGTTGCCACTTTAATCAATAAATTAATTATTTTAAAGCTTACAATTGCGTAGAAAATCGCTAACCTAGGCCATTTATCAAAACCGAATACACACCAATTGACCACTCTGATTTTCTTCACATTATCACAATATTCACAATCATACCACTACACTTAAACTAAAATACCGACATTCAGGATAAGATTTTTTTCAGTGGAGGCAGGCTGAAACATTCGCAGAGGTAATTTTATTTAATATATATAACGAATCTCTTTTCATCGGTCAGCAGTAAAACTCTATATTACGCCATTTTTAATAGTATAATATACGTCAGTATGGTAAAATATCTCATAATAATGCTCTGTGTGAGAGTAAAACTATGAGATAAGTTCTATTTCTATATCTTATCGTTGGTAGTTTGGTTATGTGTCTGGGCTACAGTGCTGTAAAACATTATTTTTTACTTTCTCCCCCTATACATAGTATATGGAGAAAGTATTGTTTTCGTAAAAATTTTCGAATTTGAGTTGTTAGTGGAAATATTCGTTTTGGTGCTCCCTGAACCCAAAAAAGTGGTTTTTACGTGATGTCTGTCTGTGTCTGTGTGTGTGTGTGTGTGTGTGTCCGTGTGTGTCTGTGTGTGTGTGTGTCTGTGTGGATGTGTACAGAGCTAGAGCCCTAACCTATGGGCCTATTTTTATGAAATTTGGTATGTAGGTACTAATCCACGATATCTCCAGGCGATTTTTTTCATTTTTTTGAATTTTTGATTTTTAAGGGTAATTATCCCCCCAAAACCGCCAAAAAACATGAAAAATTCAAATTTCTCAAAAACGGCTCTAACGATTTTGATTAAACTTTCGTGGTTAGTAGAACTTTAGGTTTCCAACAAAATGACACCACCCGCATTTCTGGAAAAATGCGGGTTCAGAAAGTACAGGACTTAAAACATCAAAAATTCAGTTTTTTAGATTTTTCATAAAAAATCATAAATGTTAAAAAAGATTACTATTCACCATTAAAAAGAGCTCAAAAAACTAAATAAATTAGTATTTTAAATTACTATTCTACGATTGCTAGTTGCGGAGAAAATTGAAATTTTCATTTAGCGGTAAACACAGTACGTTGTCCAATGTTATTCTTATGGGGAATACAAAAATAACTATTTCTCTCTTATTTACTGATCAATTTCATTTGATATGCAGGTCAAGTTAGCATTGACCAACAGATGATGTTCGAAATGTGTTGCTATTTAACCCTGGGGGGGGGGCAAGGGGGCATTTCCCCTCTCAAAACTACTGTGTATAGCAACGGACTCTATAGTGCCTCCAAAAAAGCAATTCGGGTGGATATTTCTGAAAACAACTATTTTAGACAATTTTCTGTACATTTATCTATACTTCATATTCTATATTTAGTAAATAACAAACATTTTTGTCATTAAAGTTTGGCTAAAAGGGAGAAAGTATGTGTCAGTTTCCTGATACCGTTTATTAATGTATATGACTGTCAATGTCTATTCAGAATCAGGCCCGTCTGAAGGGGGGGGGGCAAACCGGGGCAAGTTGCCCCGAGCGTTGCGGTCGAAAGGGTGCCGGCGCCGCCACACCAACACTTGATTTTATGAAAGGTTTATATAGGTTTAATGGTAACAACATATAATATTTTAAATGTGAACATGTAACTAATGTTTTTCTGTATCTTCATAACATTTTAAACTCTCCTAATTGTTGTAGGACAACATCCCTACAATAGAATTTTTTTAAAGTTGATATTTGTTTGCCCGTACAAGTACTAGGCTCTGTCCCTATTCTTATTTGCGGGGATCGACTTTGTCCTTGTCTACTTTTGTAATGATAGTTCAAGGGTTAAAAGTCAGGGGGGGTGAGGTTCCAAAAATATAATCGCCCTAGGTGCCTCAACATATAGGGACGGCCCTGTACAGATTGCTGCTCAAGTCTGCTTACAGTCGTAGAGTAACAATTTAACTTCGTTATCTATTTTAACAAGTGACACTCCCATGTTAAAAAATAGTCAACAATAAAGTGAACACTTGGTGCAATCTGTCTACCCTGCACTGAACCACGTCAAACAGCGCTAATCGCAGTAGGTTGTCACCATCATCTAGTTGACATCAGTATTAATACTATGCAGTACGTTGATGATAAAATAATAATACAATATCGTTCTGCTATTTTACTTCCATATACTAATTTAAGAATTTAATTTATTACTCTTGCTACCCAATTACTGATATTATCCTACGAACTAAATAAATACAACATTACAACATTGGGGGTGAGGGGTCAGCGAAAGCGCCTCAGGGAGGGGGAAGGGTCCTCACTCCAAGACCGCTGTGACTCGGTTGCCCTTCTGGCGACCGTACTGTGATATTTAATCACAGCCTTCTAGGGGTACCTCTGTTTTTCACAAAAGGCGGCGGATCTAGACTTGGCGGTCGAAAAATTGCCCGTGAGTTTGGGGAGCAGCTGCTCACGTAGGGTGCTGGGGCGGAGGTGAAGGGCACCAGAATGGCCTGGCACCTGTTAGCAGAGGGCTGAGTCAAGGTGTTGGCTGAAAGGTCTCTGCACTGCCACCTGGAACTGGTATGTGCGCAGCGGTTCCAGTACTGACCTGGGGACGAGTGTAGGAGTTCAACTCCGAAAAGGGCCCAGTATCGGACATTGGTGGGCGGAGTGACATTCACGGAATGGCCGCCAAACTGCAAACTTGAGGAGAAGGGGTTTCAGATACCATGGCTGACGGTAAACATTCGGAACTACCCCAGGTGGGTCGGCGTCTCGGCGCTCAATCCCACCCCCCCTCTCAGGGGGGCTTGCCCGCGGATTCTGGGGAGGGCAACCAACAGCTTACTAATGAAACCTGCGTTGTTTCAGTTGCAAGTGGAGGAGGGGCGGCTTTCTCCGGTGGGGTTCTGACAGAGACCCCTCGGAGCGCCCCTTCAACTACAATGGACACGGATCTGCTGGAGGAGGCTCATAGGGTCGTCCAGGCGGAGACGGAATCTTCTTCTGACCAGGATACACTGGGCACCAATGTGAATGCTGCTGTTTCAGGCGACATTCTTGACAACACCTACTACTTTTCCCTTCCCAAGGAGGAGCGCCGTCGCTTGAACTCGGAGCGACAGCGTCTCAGGAAGGCGAAGAAGAGGGCGGAAGGGAACTGGCTCCCAGAGAGAGAGAGTACCGGAAGCTCAGGCCCAAGAGAAAGAGGTCTGATGGCACCCCCAGTCCGGCAGGCGGGGGTAATTATCAGGGTGTCTCGCCTTTGCGTAGAGTCACGGGCTCGGAGCATAGGGTCGAGGCCCCTGCTAAGAGGCCTCGTCGCTGGGACGTCCGCCCTTCCGGGAGAGCTGATCAGGTTGCTCCTGCGGGCGGTTCGGGTACTGCGGGGTTGTCCTTCAAGGAGCAACTCGCCTCCAGCAAGTTGGCGATTGTTCCTGTGGAGTTTCCTGACATCAGACTAACTGAGGATGATTGTCTTTTGTTAAGGGGCAAGCTCCTGACGGCTATCAGGTCGAATGGTGGCGCAGTGGGACCTCTTCAATTTCATAAGGTCTTCTCGGAGCAGGGAGCTCTCGTCGTTGTGTGTGGAAACGATGTAACTAATGCTTGGGTCAAACAGGTCTTCAATGATACGGAGTACCGCGAGGGGGCTAAGGTGACTGTGGGGGACTATAAGGATCTCTTACGCACTGTCAAGGTCCTCTTGCGGGTGGATGCCTTTGATCTTGCTTTGGACGTGAGTCAAAAGGAAACCCTCAACCTTATTGGTGAGCAAAACTCTGGTATTGACACTTCTGTGTGGAGAGTTGTCAGTTGCAGGAAGGAGGAGCATAGCCAGACCCTGGTTCTAGCGATAGATGAACCAAGCGCTCAGGTTCTGAAGGATAGAGGATGGCAGATCTTTCTAGGGTTATCGAGGGTATCTTTTAGGGTGCTTTCGTGGGCTAACAAGGCTCTCCCTAGTGATGATCAGCCTCCTCCAGACGAACCTTCAACACAGTAAGGCAGCTACGGCTGTTTTTACTGTGACCATGGCCAACAGGGCCGTGGATGTCGCACTGATCCAAGAACCGTGGATTAGGAATGGTAGAATTGCAGGTTTGGGCGCATCTGGTGGCCGAACTATTTGTGGCAGTTCTGCAAACACAAGAGCTAGCATTTGGGTCAGAAATGGGCTTGCTTGCTTTCCGGTTCTTGCACATTGTTCCAGGGATATCGCCACAGTGAGGATGGTGTGTGGGTCTTCTGGGAGACCAATCCTGCTGGCATCAGTGTACATGCCGGGTGACTCCGACTTGGTGCCGCCGGTGGAGTTGAGAAGGCTGGTGGACTTTGCGGCCTCATCAGGGATCGAGCTGTTGGTCGGCTGTGACTCAAACTCCCACAACTCTGTGTGGGGGTGTAAGGACACAAATGCTAGAGGTAGGGCACTTCTAGATTACATTGCATCCAGTGGGTTGATGGTTGCCAATATTGGTTCTGAACCAACTTTTCAGAGTCGCATTGGTCAGTCGGTCATAGACCTCACACTGGTTTCGGAGGGGCTACAGGAGAGGATACTGGGTTGGCAGGTATCCCTGGAGCCCTCTCTGTCTGATCACAGGCATATCCTCTTCAAGGTAGGTGACTGCTCTCCTGAATTTCTCTCATTCAGGAACCCAAGGAGGGCGGATTGGACCTCCTTCAATGAAAAACTGAGGGTAAGATTGGATCCTCAGACCCCTCGGATCAGGGACACTGCTGAGCTTGATCGTGTCGCGGTCCTCCTTGGCGGGGCGATTGTCTCCTCCTTTGAGGAGTGCTGTCCGCTGTCGGGATTTAGGCGCTGCAAGGGGTCGAGTTGGTGGAACTCTGAGCTTGCCAGTCTGCGGAGAAGGGTAAGAGCTCTTTTCAGGAGGGCAAAATCCCGGAACAACTGGGACCGGGATCGGTATCACGAGATGTTGACCAAATACAACCTCGCCGTCAGGAGGGCTAAAAGGCGGTCCTGGAATAGTTTTTGCAGCAATGTGGAGAGCATGAGGGAGACCTCTAGGCTCCACAAAATATTGGTGAGGGACAGATCCCTTGAGTTGGGCTCTCTTGAGGGGCCTGATGGGGTGATGGTCCATCATCCGCAGGAGGTGTTAAGGCTCATGGCCAGCGTGCACTTTCCTGGCAGCTATTTGCTTCAGCAACCTGAATTTGGGGGGGATTCTCGTGCGGCTGGCCGGGCCTGCGCTTCGCGTTGGGCTACGGCCGGTCGGGTGGTGACTCTCAGCAGAATCAGGTGGGCTGTCAATTCTCTCAGTCCCTTCAAGGCGCCGGGTCCGGATGGTGTTAGGCCGGTATGTCTTCAACAGGGTCTTGAAACAATACTCCCAGTTCTCTGTGGGTTGTTCAGAGCAAGTCTGGCTCTTGGACACATTCCATCTTCATGGTGTTCCTCGAGGATTGTTTTCATTCCTAAGCCCGGTAAGGATAGGTATACTGACCCAAAGTCCTTCCGACCCATCTCCCTGTCGTCTTTCCTTTTGAAGACTCTGGAGAAATTAGTGTTAAGGCACGCTTGGGACGCAGCCTTGCGGACATCGCCTATTCATTCCAACCAACATGCCTACATTCAAGGTAGGTCATGTGATTCTGCCCTGCATCAGCTTGTGGGTAGGATAGAGAAGGCCATAGGCTGCAAGGAGGTTGCAGTGGGTGCTTTTCTTGACATCCAGGGGGCCTTTGACAACACTGCAATAGAGGCAGTGTTGCGTGCCGTCAGGGCGCGGGGCCTAGGTGTGGTGATCTGTAGGTGGATCGAGGCTCTTCTTCGAGGTAGGAGGGCTAAGCTTTCGCTTCACGGTGAGACGGTCGAGGTAAGGACGACCAGAGGCTGTCCTCAGGGGGGGGGGTTTTGTCCCCCTTGTTGTGGAATTTGGTTGTTGATGATCTCATCCGGAATCTCAATGACAGCGGCGTTTTTGCCCAAGGGTACGCTGATGATATCGCTATCCTGGTGATAGGTAAGTTCAACAACACAGTCACAGACCTCATGAACTCTGCATTGAGGGTGGTGGGCCGTTGGTGTGGAGAGGTTGGTCTCTCCGTCAACCCTTCAAAGGTTGTTTTGGTTCCCTTCACGAGGAGAAGGAATATTGTGGGGATCGGGCCGTTCAGGCTGCAGGGATCCACCATTGTTCCTCAGGACCAAGTGAAGTATTTAGGAGTTATTCTGGACAGGACCCTTCAATGGGGGCCGCAGTTGCAAAGGGTCATTGATCGAGGCAAGTGGTCCCTATTCGCTTGCAGGCGGATGATAGGATCGACCTGGGGGCTTAGGCCCAAACTAATGCATTGGCTTTATGTTGCAGTAGTAAGACCGGCGATGACGTTCGGATCCATCGTTTGGTGGACGAAGCTGGAAGCTGGCGTGGCGATGCGGAGGCTTGCGGGCGTTCAAAGGCTTGCAGGCCTACTCGTCACTGGAGCTCTCAGTAGCTGCCCAGGTGCCACTTTGGAGTGTCTCCTTGATCTTTTGCCCATAGACATTCATATCAAGATGGTGGCTAGAATGGGTGCATACCGTCTCCAGTGTGAGAACCTCTGGGTGTTGCCGGGCGAACCACTTGGCCACACAAAGATCATTCAGGTGGTTCAGAGTGAGGTCTTGGACATGCCCTCTGATCATCTTCCCACAACTTTTTCCTTCAGCAGGTCGTTCCGGGTGCGCTTTCCCAGCAGGGACGACTGGAGCGAAGGTGCTTGTCCGCTCCCTCCTGGAGACCGAGTGTGGTTCACGGATGGTTCCAAGTCTAGGAGCGGGTCGGGTGCTGGCATCCACGGGGTGCAGGATGGTGTCAGTCTCGGGGTGCCAATGGGTTCTTTTCCTACTGTGTTCCAGACGGAGATTACCGCCATCATGGAGTGTGCGGGGGAGATTCTGAGGAGGGGGCAAGAGGGCCTCTCTATCAGCATCTTTTCTGACAGCCAGGCTGCTCTGAGGGCGCTGGACTCTTTTGAGTTCAGGTCTAGGGTTGTCTGGGATTGTTACAAAACAGTGTCTTGTGCTGGAAGACGCAACATGGTCACTCTTTGTTGGGTGCCTGGTCACTCAGGGATCGTGGGTAATGAGGTGGCGGACAGGCTGGCTAACGCGGCTGCCTCCCTGGCTCCCATGGGCCCTCCCCCTTTTTGCGGGATATCTCGTTCCTGTGTTTCGCAGGTGATCGGCGCTTGGGCTCGGGATTGTCACAGAAGGAGATGGGCAAGGCTCCCTCTACACAGGGTCAGCAAGCTCAACCTCCAGGGACCTTCTCAGCAGGTCACAAGGAATCTCCTGGATCTCAGTAGGCTGGACATTAGGCGGATCACAGGTATGATTACGGGCCATGGTCACCTAAGGAAACACCTCTCTCGGATGGGTGTCTTCAATGGTGACACTGCATGCAGGAAATGTGGGCAGTACGAGGAGACTGCAGACCATCTGCTCTTCGATTGCGATGAGCTTAGGGAGGTAAGGGCTTCAACTCTGGGATCTATGGTCAGGGGTGGATACCTGCCTCCTGAGGAGCTCGTCGACAGGATGATGCAGTTCATCAGGCTCTTGAACCTGGAGGAGTACTGAAACCTTCTCATTTCTTTTTCGGGGGTGCGCAATAAGCCCAGTGTGGCTGATGTGCCTTGGGACCTATGTCCGCCCCTTCTGATGATGATGATGATGATGATGTTATTCGTATGGATAATAAAAAAAGTTTTATTTCTCGCTTATTTATAAACGTATCCGAACGAAACTTGGTATATGGCTTCATTTCGTCTTAGTCTATTGGCAATTGTCCAAAAAATCAATATTTTGCCGATGGTTCCCGTAACAACCTGCGTACTCAGCGCCTATGTTATTCTTATGGAGAATAAGAAAAATGTTATGCCTCACTTAATTAATTATGATCATAAATTAATATGTATGCCATAATTTGTGTTCCTTGTTGCAGCAAACCTGCGTACTCAGCCCCCCATGTTATTCTTATGGAGGATAATTAAAATTGTATAAATTGCTTATTTATAAATCGATACGGATGAAACTTGGTATGTGGCTTCCCCTGGTTATGGTCTGTTGATATCTGCATTAAAACCTAATACTTTCTGTTCCTTGTTTCAGCAAACCTGAGTACACAATCCCCATGTTATTCTTAAGAAGAACAATTAAAATTTAATATACGGCTCATTTTTGAATTTGTATCTATGAAACTTGATAAGTGGCTGTATGTGATATATATATATATATATTGGAAATTCGCTGAGTATGCAGGTTTGCTGCAGCGGGGGTATTTAAACATTATAACGTTAAGATACTGTCGAGCTGTGTTGACTTAATAATGATTAAGTTTTCAGTATAACACTTTATAACGATGATTGTTTTATAGTCTGTCATAATTCATGTTGAATTGCTAAGAATGTTTGGTATTATTAAAAGCTATTATACTCAAATTAGAGTTTCGTCTTGCATACTTAAATCTGTAGCTTAACTTTCGCGTTTGTTTGGTGAATATTATATGCACGTAGGAGTTTGTATGACTGAAAGACAAAGTTTAAACTCGAAAGAATAATTAATGGGAGGTACGAACTCAATGCCTGAAGAAAACAACATTACACGGCGGGTTAAAACAAATCGCTCCTTAGAAAACTTCAGATATTATTTATGCATTTTAGTAATTTCCAGTCTTAAGAGTATAAAGTTACTTTTAATTGAAGCATTGAGAAAAACAAATTTTAATTGACTCCGTTATTAAACTTGAATATTCTGCAACTTTTCAAAGTTCATCGAGATTAGAAGGTTCAAAGGTTAAAAATGGAAACTTGGTATTTGGTAGAATTAAAACGAATTTTCACATATAATAAGTAGTTGAAAATGTTTCAATGAGCGAATCGCTTAAACCGTACCTTAGTTCCACTTCCGTTACTTTACTATTTACTATGCTCAAAATGTAAGCCAATCCAACAACTAAAAACCCAACCTAACTAGAGATCTAAATATATATATATATATACTCGTAACATTTCAATTCTTGAAATTCGGCTCACAATTTCGGACTAATCGTCGTAGGGATACACAATCCCTACAATATATTTATACTACAATATACGTAGGCATACGTAATCAAGAAACATTTTGAGAATTATCAGTGGACATTCCAAATTTCATAATATAGTGAATAATCATGGAAACAAGGGTACATAGAAAGAAACATATTAGTAAATAAACGGTATCAGGAAACTGACACATACTTTCTCCCTTTTAGCCCAACTTTAACGACTAATTACTTTTTATTTACTAAATATAGAATACAAAGCACGGTCGAATGTACAGAAAATCTTGTAAACAAGTTGTTTTAACAAACATCCAACCAAATCCCTGTTTTAGAGGCACTACAGAATCCATTGCTACACTCGTGGTTTTAAGAGGGGAAATGCCCCCTATTACCCCCCCCCCGCCAGGGTTATTAAGGGGCAACATATTTCGAATTTCCTCTGTTGGTCAATGCTAAATTGACAAGCATATCAAGTTTGAATGAAATTTATCAGTAAATAAGAGAGAAATAGTAATTTTTGTATTCCCCAAACGAATAACATTGGACAACGTACTGTGTTTATCGCTAAATGAAAATTTCAATTTTCTCCGAAACCAGCAATCGTAGAACAGTAATTCAAAATACTAAATTATTTAGTTTTTTGATCTCCTTTTAATGGTGAATAGTAATATTTTATTATATTTATTTCTTTTTATGAAAAATAAAAAAAAAACTGAATTTTTGATGTAAGTCCTGTAATTTCTGAACCCGAATTTTTACAGGAATGCGGGTGGTGTCATTTTGTTGGAAAACTAAAGTTCTACAAACGACTTAAGTTTAATCAAAATCATTAGAGCTGTTTTTGAGAAATTTTGATTTTTCATGTTTTTTGGCGGTTTTTGGGGGATAATTAGCCTTAAAAATCAAAAATTCAAAAAAATGAAAAAAAACCTGGAGATATCGTGGATTAGTACCTACATACCAAATTTCATAAGAATCGGCCCATTGGTTAGGGCTCTAGCTCTGTAAACACATCCACACAGACACACACACACACACACACACACACACACACACACACACACACACACACACACACACACACACACACACACACACACATATATATAAAACATTTTGAACGACGTCATGCTAATAGTTCACTTTCCAAAGGAAATTCAATAATAAATTAGCACTCTAAAATTTTCACGAAAGAGGAAATTTCAAGTTTAATTTATTTAACAACTGAAATAAATTTACATAACGTCTTTCAATTCTTGGCAAAGATTCCTGCGCACTTTTAAACAAGTCGTTTATAATGTACGAGACATTAACCGACTCGCCCGGAGTTTTAAATACAATCGTAAATTCCACAGCGTACGGGAACTTTACTTGCACAATTGAACACTCCTTAGAATATTTCTTTCAATAAAATTTACTGGAGGTGTAAGCGAATGGTAAAGGCAAATTTGAGTAAATATTTGGATTTATTTTCTACTGGCACTAAAATTTTATTAATAAAAACGTTAAATACAAAATTTTTGATTCATTTTTTGCAGCCTTAATACTATTAAAATTACTGTCTAAAGAGTAAAATTTATTTCCAGTAGTGCTAAATTTTACAATACTCGTGGGACACCACTAGTTTAAAACAAGTTTTTGACAGAAGATGCATCGTCAGTGATGTGAACGTGTCCTACAAGGATTGTACAATTTTACACTATGGCGACTCTTTAGATATTAAAATGATTGAGTTGCACAGTTACTGGGACTCTAACTAAATATGACTTATAAAAGTATGAAAGAAAATTACTGAATTTATACTGAAACAAGCTGTTATGATTCCGATTGAGAATCAGTGTATGGAGACAGGCGTAACAGAACTTACAATTTATTACTCCCCCAACTGCCAGCGTCGAGGAATTCTGTTGAATGACTGCAATCCGTTGCATAAACGTTTGGCGAATTTTAAAGAAAATATCTCTCCTATTTAATAAAAGTGATATTTCCTCCTTATAGTTACATTTCCGGACATTGATGTCTTCGTGAATTAAAAACTTGAACTCACTAGCAATTACTCGTAGAATAATCACAAAATTCTATTTTTAAAGGAAGGAAAATAATTTGCCTTAACGTAATCGTTATCTTAGTTATACACCAGTGTCTACATAAAATTAAACCCATGAAACTGTTTTAAATTTCGGAGGTGAATGAGTGAAGCAAACTCACTTCTTTTTTAAGAGAATAATGAGTATATTATATTAGCTTCGTTGATATACCACCGAACCCCCACGAGAAGGCCTGGGTTCAAGGTTTATATTAAACTAATGTATTAAATTTCGATCATATATCAATGTTACTTCAAAACTGCATATTTTAGGACATTTTAAAATTTTATATCCTGTATCGATGTTTATTTTACATTACCGTTTTATTATTTAGCGGTACATTTTTATAAATTATAAACTGTTTGAACGTTTTTAAATTTATCCGATAGTTTTGGTTGTAAAATTTAGATAAGTTAATACCGTTTCTAGTAGGGTGTGAGGTCCCTCACAGAAAGTGTATTTCGCGGAACATTCACCTCTGCAGCGGAACCTTCACCTCTGCAGCGGAACCTTCATCTATGCATCGGAACCTTCACCTATGCAGCGGAACCTTCATCTCTGCAGCGGAACCTTCATCTCTGCAGCGGAACCTTCATCTCTGCAGCGGAACCTTCACCTATGCAGCAGAACCTTCATCTCTGCAGCGGAACCTTCACCTATGCAGCGGAACCTACACCAATGCAGCGGCACCTTCACCTATGCAGCGGAACCTTCACCTCTGCAGCGGAACCTTCACCTATGCAGCGGAACCTTCACCTATGCAGCGGAACCTTCACCTATGCAGCGTAACCTTCACCTATGCAGCGGAACCTTCACCTATGCAGCGGAACCTTCACCTATGCAGTGGAACCTTCATCTCTGGAACGGAATTTTCACCTATGCAGCGGAACCTTCACATATGCAGCGGAACCTTCACCTATGCAGCGGAACCTTCATATCTGCAGTGTAACCTTAATCTCTGCAACGGAGCCTTCACCTATGCAGCGGAACCTTCACCTAAGCAGCGGAACCTTCACCTATGCAGCGGAACCTTCACCTATACAGCGGAACCTTCATCTCTGCAGTGGAACCTTCATCTCCGCAGCGGAACCTTCATCTCTGCAGCGGAACCTTCACCTATGCAGCGGAACCTTCACCTATGCAGCGGAACCTTCATCCCTGCAGCGAAACCTTCACCTATGCAGCGGAACCTTCATCTCCGCAGCGGAACCTTCACCTATGCAGCGGAAGCTTCACCTCTGCAGCGGAAACTTCATCTATGTAGTGGAACCTTCATCTCTGCAGCGGAACGTTCACCTATGCAGCGGAACCTTCATCTCTGCAGCGGAACCTTCACCTATGCAGCGGAACCTTCACCTCTGCAGTGGAACCTTCACATATGCAGCTGAACCTTCACCTATGCAGCGGAACCTTCATCTCCGCAGCGGAACCTTAATCTCTATAGCGGACCCTTCACCTATGCAGCGGATCCTTCACCTATGCAGCGGAACCTTCACCTCTGCAGCGGAACCTTCACCTCTGCAGCGGAATCTTCACCTAAGCAGCGGAACATTCTCCAATGCAGCGGAACCTTCATCTATGCAGTGGAACCTTCATCTCTGAAACGGAATCTTCACCTATGCAGCGGAACCTTCACCTATGCAGCGGAACCTTCACCTATGCAGCGGAACCTTCATCTCTGCAGTGGCACCTTCACCTATGCAGCGGAACCTTCATCTCGGCAGCGGAACCTTCACCTATGCAGCGGAACCTTAACCTATGCAGCGGAACCTTTACCTATGCAGCGGAACCTTCATCTCTGCAGCGAAACCTTCACCTATGCAGCGGAACCTTCATCTCCGCAGCGGAACCTTCACCTATGCAGCGGAACCTTCACCTGTGCAGCGGAACCTTCACCTATGCAGCGGAACCTTCACCTATGCAGCGGAACCTTCACCTATGCAGTGGAACCTTCACCTATGCAGCGGAACCTTCACCTATGCAGCGGAACCTTCATCTCTGCAGCGGAACCTTCACTTATGTAGCGGAACCTTCACCTATGCAGCGGAACCTTCACCTGTGCAGCGGAACCTTCACCTATGCAGTGGAACCTTCACCTATGCAGCGGAACCTTCACCTCTGCAGCGGAACCTTCATCTCTGCAGCGGAACCTTCACCTATGCAGCGGAACCTTCACCTATGCAGCGGAACCTTCATCTCTGCAGCGGAACCTTCACCTATGTAGCGGAACCTTCACCTATGCAGCGGAACCTTCACCTATGCAGCGTAACGTCTCCCAAAAGCCGCTGATACGGACGTAACCTCAAACTTAAGGCTGGCAGTGTGTCTCCATGTTGGAGATACGGTAGATGTCGCCTATTCCACCGCCCGCTGACTACCGGCAGAAAATGAGGTTCTGCGCATGTGCGAGCGGGAGTTAACAAAACTCGGGCAGCGCAGCCCCAGCAGTCAGTGGTTCCCGCACCGTCGTCCGGATCGGATCGCCTCTCCCAGCTCTGGTAAGTATCCTGCAAACCTGCTAGAGGAATCCTAGCATTTCACTCCGCTCCCCCGCTAGAGAAATCTTAGCCTTACGCTCTGCTCTCCCGCTAGAGAGATCCAAGCGATCCACCGTCATGCTAGAGGAATCCTAGCATTTCACTCCGCTCTTCCGCTAGATAAATCCTAGCCTTCTACTCCGCTCTCCCGCTAGAGAGATCCAATCGTTCCGCCGTCCTGCTAGAAGAATCCTAGCATTCCGCTCCGCCTTCCCGCTAGAGCAATCCTAGCGCTCCACTCTCCTGCTAGAGAGATCTAAGCAATCCACCGTCCTGCTAGAGGAATCCTAGCATTTCACTCCACTCATCCGCTAGAGAAATCCTAGTCTTCCACTCCGCTCTCCCACTAGAGAGATCCTAGCGTTCCACCGTCCTTCTAGAGGAATCCTAGCATCTCGCTCCGCCGTCCCACTAGAGCAATTCTAGCGCTTCACTCTCCTGCCAGAGAGATCTAAGCGATCCACCGTCCTGCTAGAGGAATCCTAGCATTTCGCTCCGCCGTCCCCCTAGAGCAATTCTAGCGCTCCACTCTCCTGCTAGAGAGATCTAAGCGATCCACCGTCCTGCTAGAGGAATCCTAGCATTTCACTCCGCTCTTCCGCTAGAGAAATCCTAGTCTTCCACTCCGCTCTCCCACTAGAGAGATCCTAGCGTTCCACCGTCCTTCTAGAGGAATCCTAGCATCTCGCTCCGCCGTCCCACTAGAGCAATTCTAGCGCTCCACTCTCCTGCTAGAGAGATCCAAGCGATCCACCGTCCTGCTAGAGGAATACTAGCATTTCACTCCGCTCTTCCGCTAGAGAAATCCTAGTCTTCCACTCCGCTCTCCCACTAGAGAGATCCTAGCGTTCCACCGTCCTTCTAGAGGAATCCTAGCATCTCGCTCCGCCGTCTCGCTAGAGCAATTCTAGCGCTCCACTCTCCTGCTAGAGAGATCTAAGCGATCCACCGTCCTTCTAGAGGAATCCTAGCATCTCGCTCCGCCGTCTCGCTAGAGCAATTCTAGCGCTCCACTCTCCTGCTAGAGAGATCTAAGCGATCCACCGTCCTGCTAGAGGAATCCTAGCATCTCGCTCCGCCGTCTCGCTAGAGCAATTCTAGCGCTCCACTCTCCTGCTAGAGAGATCTAAGCGATCCACCGTCCTTCTAGAGGAATCCTAGCATCTCGCTCCGCCGTCTCGCTAGAGCAATTCTAGCGCTCCACTCTCCTGCTAGAGAGATCTAAGCGATCCACCGTCCTTCTAGAGGAATCCTAGCATATCGCTCCGCCGTCTCGCTAGAGCAATTCTAGCGCTCCACTCTCCTGCTAGAGAGATCTAAGCGATCCACCGTCCTGCTAGAGGAATCCTAGCATCTCGCTCCGCCGTCTCGCTAGAGCAATTCTAGCGCTTCACTCTCCTGCTAGAGAGATCTAAGCGATCCACCGTCATTCTAGAGGAATCCTAGCATCTCGCTCCGCCGTCTCGCTAGAGCAATTCTAGCGCTCCACTCTCCTGCTAGAGAGATCTAAGCGATCCACCGTCCTGCTAGAGGAATCCTAGCATCTCGCTCCGCCGTCTCGCTAGAGCAATTCTAGCACTCCACTCTCCTGCTAGAGAGATCTAAGCGATCCACCGTCCTGCTAGAGTAATCCTAGCATCTCGCTCCGCTGTCTCGATAGAGCAATTCTAGCGCTCCACTCTCCTGCTAGAGAGATCTAAGCGATCCACCGTCCTTCTAGAGGAATCCTAGCATTTCGCTCCCCTCCTTGAGTGATCCGTAGCAAGTAGTGCTGCTAGTGAACACCAAGCAGTTCCCAAGTGGCTAGGATGAAAAAGCAAGGTCGCCTGCGAATCTCGTAAGGTGAGACTCCTTGGTGGGTTTTCATACGTTTCTGAGCCACTATCCTTTATCCGCTCCACTTCCCCGACTTCGACCCCTGGAACGATCCCAGCACGCTCCACTGAAGCAAACACATCACAAGGAATGGTTTTGAATAATGTTAGTTCCACTTGTGGTATCGCCTCGCTAGACAGCCGTACAAGCTTGAAGTATATCAATTGCTTTAAGAAGTATACAGTTTGATTTGTAACATGCTTGACTTAACTCGTTCATCATTTTAAAATTTTATATGTTGAAATAAAAACATAACATTCTAATAATTTTGAAATTGTTGTTAGGCTAGACCTTTTACTATCAACGATATCATCTTAAAATATCGGATGATGATGACCTATCTTTAATTGCTGACGCTATCATAAATAATTAAAGGCATGAACTACTCAAAAATTAAAATTATAAGAATTGTATATTTTAATTTAATAATCCTAAATTAAATGTTCTTCTTATAATTGAACTATTATTGCTCATTACTGACTGCATATTTTATTCTTCACTAAAAATACATGATAGAATTAGTATTATGATCGTAATATTATCAACAGATTCAAAGTAGTATTTTTTTACGGATCCTGACGAGGACTTACCAAAATAATATTTGAATAGTCACACAGCTAGGAAACAAAATTAAGGAAGTGCTAGTACAATAATATAAACTAAGCATTTCTTCCTTTGTTAAGAAAGGGTTGGCGCTTTAAAGATCCATTTGTAATGTACAAAACATTAAACCAATCTTTGCCCAAGAGATTTCCTCTTAAATTGTGTCCTTAATCATTTTATCTCTTCTTTACGGACGAGGGAAATAACTTTCATGTTTTTAAACATCTTAGATGTTTTAACAGAAGATTTAAGTAATATAGTCGAGGTATTTATACACAAACTTAATGAGTTGAGCTCGTTAAATGTAAATTAGATTTGAGTTAAAACGAGTTCGCACGCAGCACGCTGACGTGAGGGAAGTGAATTTCCACATAAAAACTTGTAAAACTCAAAATAAGTGTAAAAACATACATTTGTCCAATTTTTATTGAAATCTGAAAACATAGATTTTTTGGCTGTTCTGATACTCCTGGTTTCATTTACTTGCAAAGCTGGGAATACAATTTTGCGCATTATAAGGTTAATAGAAGGTCCAGACAGGCTTGAAAGTAGGCGTGAGGTTGCTCGGGATGATAAAAGTACTCTAACAAAGGAATAACAGGCTTTTCTAGTGTAAAACCCCCATAAGACAACGCACTGTGTTTAGTCGATTTCACATTTTCTTTAATAACTCGGTAAATAATTATGCTAGAATGACGAGAGAGAGCTTAAAACCTTCGCCTCTCTAATTACCATCTTTTTACATGCATTGATCTTACATATGGGGCTTTTATGACCATTTTTGGGCCCAAAAACTCGAAATTTGAAAGATTAATAAAAAAAGGGGTTTAGAGTTTTCCGATTGTTTTGCCCAACGAACTTGTCTAACTGATTACAGGAAGGAAGTCCCTACCAAATTTGAAGTAAATCGGACAAAAAATGCGACCGCTAGAGTGCAAACACATATATATGTCTCTCTCTCTCTCTTTCTCTCTCTCTCTATATATATACATATATATCTCTCTGTATATATATATATACAATTTTGAACGACCCCCCAAAACGTGTTCAGGGTTTCACGTTGGGAACTTCTATGGTGGTCCCGGGCTTAAGTTTCACCGTGAGGGTCATGCTAATAGTTCACTTTCCAAAGGAAATTCACTAATAATAAGACTCCTATATATATCGTAGTTCAACTATGGAACGACATGCTATTGTCTTTTTTAGTCAGTTGTTTCCAAACTGAGCCTGGATCCAATGAGCTGGATAATAAAGTTTCGGTCAAGTGGACAGCAAACAGCGAACAGTAGGTCGTAATTAAACTTCGGAAGCGTGTGTTGCATCTTGAGAAGCGTAGTCCTTCTATCTTCTTCTGGGGTATTTATCAGTTTGTGAATGGAAAGCGAGAGCAAAATTTAAAAACACACCCCCCAGCAACAAATTAGCGTACTCAGCGAATTTCCAATGCATATATATGGGTATCACTACTACCTAGAGTCACTGACCAAGTTTCACAAAAATACATTCATTAATAAGTGATATATAGCATTTTATTCATTCACCATAAGAATAACATTATAATTGAGTACGCAGGATTGCTGCAATAAGGAAGATAAGAAATGTGTTTTTTACAATTATCAATATAACTCAACCAGGTGAAGCCACATACCAAGTTTTATTAATTTAGGTTCATAACTAAGGGAGATATAAAACTTTACTTATTATCCATATGAATAACATGGGGGCCGAGTATGCAGGTTTGCTGCTACCGGGAAAAATCAACAAAAAACGTTTTTGTGCTAATATCAATATACCACAACTAGTTGAAGCCATATACCAAGTTTCATCAATATCCATACATAAATAATCAAAATATAACATTTGATTTATTCTCCATAAGGATAACATTGGACAATGTACTGTGTTAAGCACTTTGAATATCACTGCAACGGTTGGACGTAAAACAACAATTAAAACGCCAAAGTGATTGTTTTGTAGAGCTAAACTGATTGGTAGAAAGAAATGTGGAGTTTTTAGTGAAATTATCTGAGGAAAATCTAAAAACCGTATTCCCATAAGATTAACATGGGAAATTTTATGGACACATTTTTTTACTTTTCTTTACAACCACTAAACCTAGTTTAAAAATTCAACATACTAAATTGTTTGTTTTGTTAAGCTCTATAAAATGGCTATAACTAAAATCTAGTGTTTTTAAAATTTTAGTGTAAAAGTTCAAAAAACTGATTTTTGGAAAATTTTAAACCCCCATAAAACCCCCTTCGCATAGACCGATCGATCTGGTTCTCGAACTTAAAGTCATAAATTTTACTCTCCACATTTGTGCTAAATTTCAACAAAATCGGGCGCTTCTTTCAAAAGTTATCGCGGTAACGGACACACACACACACACACACACACACACACACACACACACACACACACACACATATATATATATATATACATATATATAAATTTGAACGAATAGTGTTTTTGGTTTTGGGACCTCAAAACAAAAAGTTATCATGGTCTCGGGCTTAAGTCTTACCAAGCCACCTACGGTAATAGCTTCTTCCCTTAGGGGATATTCGCTAAAAATACACCCCCGTAGCAGCAAACCTGCGTACTCAGCGAATTTCCAATGAATGTATATGTTTCTCACTACCACATAAAGCCACTCACCAAGTTTCATAAAAATACACGAATAAATAAGTGATACATAGCATTTGATTTATTCTCGATAAGAATAACATTGAAAGCTGAGTACGCAGGTTTAATGCAACAAGGAACACAAAATATGTGTTTTTATGCAGTTATCGATATAACTTAACAAGTCAAAGATGCATACCAAGTTTGATTAATTTATGTTCATAATTAAGGGAGACATTACATTTTACTTATTCTCCATAAGAATAACATGGGGGCTGAGTATGCAGGTTTGCTGCTGCGGGGAAAATCGGCCAAAAAATATTTTTTTGTGAAAATATCAACATACCAGTGCTAGGTGAAGCCACATGCCAAGTTGCATCAACATACATTCATAAATAATTGAGATATCAAATTTTAATTATTCTCCATAAGGATAACATTGGACAACATACAGTGTTTAGCACTTTAAATATTTCTGCAAAGGTTGGACGTAGAATCACAGTTTAAACACCAACATTATTGTTTTGTAGAGCTGAACTGATTGGTAAAAGCAAATGTGAGGTTTACATTAAAATTAACTGAGGAAAAGCAAAAAAACCTTTTCCCCATAAGATTAACATGGGAGATTTTATGAGCAGGTTTTTTGGATTTTCTCTGCAACCACCTAACCTAGGTTAAAGATCCAAAATACTATATTATTTTTTTAAGCTCTATAAAATGGTTGAAACCAAAATTAAGTGTTTTAAAAATGTTAGGGTAAAATATGCAAAAAACAGATTTTTGGAAAATTAAAAAACCCCATAAACCCTCCTTCCTATGGACAGATTTTTCTGGTTTTCGAACTTAAAGTCATGAATGTCACTTTACACATTTCAGCCAAATATCACCAAAATCAGACGATTTTTACTCAAGTTATCGTGTTAACGGACACACACACACATATATATATATATATATCATTTTTAAAAGAAAATTACCGGAGTACCCTTCAATTGTAGTGAACTAAATAATATAATATATATATATATATATATATACATATGTATACATTTGAACGAATAGTGTTTTTGACATCTGGGGACCTCAAAATAAAAAGTTAACATGGACTCGGGGTTAACTGTTACCATGCCACTTACGGTAATAGCTTCTTTCCTATTGGGGAAATTCGCTAAATTACATATTTTGATTTGGTAATCCTGTATATTAAAACAATCGGGTCATTTACTTCACGCAGATTGTGAGACAACCACTTGACGGATTTTGATGATTCTTTTTTGGTATAAAAGTAAGTTTGCATAAAAAGCCGTAACAGAGCCAGAATTTCAATTTAGGCCTCAGGGCTCTGTCCCACGGGACTTCCAAGTTCCCATGTTATTCATATCCAGGAGAGTTTTATTTGGTTTGTGTCACATGTGTTTTTCTTAGTTAAATTCATTAAAATAAACAGCTGTTTTCAACCGAAATATTTTACGGGGGAGTAGCTAGTAATTTTTAATACTCAACCTCGTAATAGTTAGTAATAAAAGTGTCATATACTGAATTGTAACGGTAAAGAACAGTCTTTGATCTTGAACTTACAATATTGATTTATTTGCTATTTCTGTTTCTCTCAGCCGTTAGGTTTCCTTTAGCCATTCGCATATATAATAGGCAGAACTTCATTAACTACCAGCTGAGGGAGGCCCTTTTCCTCTATAATTTCCCTTTACTTTTGGGTCGATAATTTTGTGTACATCTTCCGTTTCGATTCTGACAATAAGTATTTTCCTCAAACAGGATTCAGTTTAAAACGACTATGATTTAAGATGCAACATGAAAATTTGACTCAAGTAAAATTCGTATTGAATAGTTTACGTTTACTTAATTAAACATATATTTTACCCATTAACAAGTAACTGACTCCGTCAGACTTTATCGTCTATAAGAACAAGACAACTTTTTCGTCAAAGACAAGTTCAAGCATTTGATTTATATATTTCCAACTTGACTTAAATGTTAAACACTATCACAAACATTAGAAAATACACTTGTAAAGGTAACGCTGAACGGGAGGTATCTAGCAAATTAGCAGTAGTTTGTAATAAATAACAAAATTAACAATCTATTTGTTAGATAATTTACACAAAAGAAACCCCCTAGCTCACGGAAAGCTAATGTAAGCCAGGCAATATGGTTCGTGAAATGTTAGACACTGAAGAACTCGGGAAACCACATTAACATCAAACAAACATTATTAGTATCGTTAGCTTCTACCGTGCAATATTCGGCTCAAACAATTTAGTCTAAATGTATGAAAATCGAGTGTAAATTTATTGTTTTTCTTAACCTAGAGTATGAACGGTAAGTGATAATCCTAATCCCATATTTGTTGTTTAGAAATATTTGTACAGTCTAACTTAGAGAGGGGTTTACTGCGCCAGGTTTATTCAATACATATTCCTAACCGTAGAGGAATTTGGATTTAGGTAATTAAAATACTGTTTTATCCTCTAAAAAAAATTAAAATGTCTCCAGTGTTTACTGGAAAAATCTGGAACATTGAAATAAGGTTATTGATTGGGAAGTCAGAATGAGCACTACTGCAGACAGCACTTACGTTTTATAGCGTCACCACCCGCCAGTCGGAATGAATACTTTCTTGGTCAATTTCGTTCAGCTGGATCCGCGTCTGGTTCCTGATCCGTGAAATTAGTATTTGCAACATAATAATAAAAAATAATCAAATATATTTCTGATTCGGACCCACACATATAGTATCTGTTGTTCTAGGCGTTGACTTCTCGACTGATAATCGCTTTCTGCATATATCAGTCATGCAAAAAACAACTGTTGTTACATTCGAAAGAAAGACAAATGTAAAGTGTACTTCTTGAACGTAAGCACTTATCAGTATTAGAGACAGGGATATAAGAAATGTACAATGAAAATAAACGTTCTCTCGAAGATAATTAACCGAATTTGAAATAAAAAACCCTCTTCTGATCATTAAAATAAAAAATATATTTACAGTTTTAATGTTTAGTGATATTGTTAAGTGATACTAAAAACAAATTGATAAGGGGGGGGGGTTTCTACCCTTTAATATCTTAAATGTTTGTGAATACAATGTCTCAGTTACAATGTTATTGTATTGGTTTGGATAGTATTTATACTATGTCTTTACTAAATTATTATTTTGGGAATATATTATTTAAATTAGATAATTATGAATTAAGGGTAAAAATGAATGTTTGTGGGGAGATTAAAGCAAGAAACTGCACTTGAGTCTATCCTCAACAATGCCGCGCCGAGCTATTGAGATGGGCATTTCATTTGCTTACAAATTAGGTTTAAAGCTCTTCAGTTTAATGTTCCGTGTGAAATAAACACCAGCGGGGGCTGAGACGTGATGGCGGTCGGACTGAGAACAACAGCTAGGAAAATAAACTGTGCGATGTTAAATGCTTTTTAAACTGCTTCAGTTTTGCTCATCACGCAGGAATAGTAGGTAGCTTAGAAAAGTATTTGCTCAAGCTACACATTTACTATCCTTATGTTTAAAACGCAAAATATACTTCTGTAGATTCGTCTGAGACTTGCACTGGACCAAACTAAATGGGGTTTGTACCAACTAAAAAAAAATTGTTCATAAATTTGCAGGTTTTGAATATTTGGTCACTAAACAGTTTAAAAATGAGAATAGAAATTCTCTTATAGCTTTTAATACGAGGTTATACCATTTCTAATTTATTCTAATTCAAAATTTCAATGATGCTTTCTAAGAACAGGTCGACCTTAAATAGTAACAAGACTAGAGTTTGGACCGTTCCCTATCAAAAGGTAAAAAATGTCACTGGTGTGGATAAAAAAATCCGTTATTTTGTTACGACCGCTAACACTTAAAACAAAAATATTCCAGATTTAGGTGTTGTAAAGTGTTTGCCCTGTCCTACCTTTCTGATTTTCTATGTTTAATTTTAAAATAAAGAAAACAGTGTTATAAAGGAACACAGAGTTTAGTCTTGAGGCACATTGTGCAAAACGTGGAAAACTACCAATCTTCCGTTGTTGCTGATAGTTGTACCAACCTTAATATTGTATCCGTTGAATTTTGACAGGCACCAACTATTCATTTTTTATTAATACATTTGGATTTATTTCAAAACATTGTGAGCTAAAACGTGTACTTTGTACGTACTATTTGGATTTAATGTCAATGAAAGTCTTGTTTTTTTTTTATCAGAAACTTTATACTTTATGTCATAAATAAAATTAAATGCAACCCAGCCAATCAGTTTTGGCTCTTATTAATTAAAAGATATGTTTTCTGATAATACGATCTAAATTACAATACTGTAACAAAGATAAGTTTTAACAAAATTCGAAGTATGTACATATTTAAAAAAAAGTCCTGCTTTTTGTTCACTCACTTCCTGAAGTTAATACTGAACCAATTTTGATGATTATTTTGTTATTTAAAAGATAAATTCAAGTTCTAAGTCACTGTCGAGCCAGAATTTCGATTTAGGCCCCAGGGCTTTGCCCAACGGGACTTCCACGTTCACAGGTTATTTATATGGAGGAGAGTTTTATTTGGTTTATGTCACATGTGTTTTTTCTTGATTCAATAAACAGCTGTTATAAGGATTGCATCCGCAAAATATTGCGGGGGAGCAGCTCGTTTAGTCATTAATTAAATGAGTCTTACTAGTCGACCTGTGCGGAATTCCGCACTGCGAACCAAATATTGTCAGCTGATCAGATGTTCTTTTGTTTACATTTTCGCTCCTGTCAAAACAAACTATTCCCTTGATTTATCTTTCATATTATTCAAATTTCCGAGAAGCGGTACATTTTTAGACCGAGGCCCTATTTTTCGTCAATAGCCGGCACGATAAGCTTTAAATTGAGAGGTAAATCATGGAATTTGATAAAGGAATAAGGAAGATCTCGCGGACTGACAGAAAAAAGGCTAGAGAAATAATATATAAGATAAAAATCTGTAACCCAAGATTTCTTTTCAAATTTCTTAGGACAAGCCATATGATACTTGAATGTTGGCTTGAAGGTTACAACAAACATGTATTACGATACTAACTACTTGCTACTACAATGCACAAGCCATATGATACTTGAATGTTGGCTTGAAGGTTACAAAAAACATGCAGTAGAGCGTCGAAAATCAGAACGTCAAAAATCCGAAACGTCAAAAATCCGAACCTCTCCTGAGGATGTTATTAATACTGTACTGTAGAAGATCCAGCAGACGACGACTCAGTTCCTTCGCATTCTGAAGCTTTTACGGCGTTAGAGACAGTGATGTCTTGGTACGAAACACAGCCAGAATGTAGTCAAGGTCAGCTCCTGCTGCTTAAGCGAATGAAGGACTTGGCTGGCAGAAAACGTGTATCGAAGCTAACGCAACCAAAGATTAGCGCCTTTTTTAATGTCAAATAGAATTGTATACGATAAGTGATTTTGTACAGTTGGATTTAGAGTGATGAGTGATTCTGTTTGAATACTGTTACTGGTCAGTGTTTTGTTCTTTTCTATTGTGTACTGTATGAACTCTACCTATTTTTTTAAGAAACCAACTACAGTAATGTACATAATATACGTAAGTACAAAAAAAGTATTATTTTTGTTTCATTTACTATAGCCTAGAACTGCATATTTAATAGTGTAGGCCTAATTATGTGTCTAAGAGGCATTTATAGGTTATGTTTGAAAATCCGAACAAATCGGTAATCTGAACCACCTACGGTCCCAATTGGTTCGGATTTTTGACGCTCTATATTACAATGCTAACTACTTGCTACTACAATGCACAAGCCATATGATACTTGAATGTTGGCTTGAAGGTTACAACAAACATGTATGACAATGCTAACTACTTGCTACTACAATGCACAAGCCATATGCTACTTGAATGTTGGCTTGAAGGTTAAAAAAACATGTATTAAAATGCTAACTACTTGCTACTACAATGCACAAGCCATATGATACTTGAATGTTGGCTTGAAGGTTACAACAAACATGTATTACAACGCTAACTATTTTAGGTTTAACTAACAACACAAATGGAAATGTAAAAAGACTCGAAATAAAATCAGATCAGAGAGATAAATTCAAGTAGACAAATTTATTTACTAAGTTAACTCTACAGCCTATGCCTTTTCCTTAACTTGGCAAAAATTCCTGAGCACTCTTAAACGAGTCGTTTATAATGTACGATACATTACACAGCAGCTCTTCAGAGTTCTAAATACAATCGTAAATTCCCGAGTGTACTGGAACTCTGTAGCTTTTATTGGCACATTTAAGCACTTTTAATTTTGTGTTCAGGTTAAATAGTTATATAGCTTCTAATGACATTACATTCCTTGCCATTATTTATTTATTTTTAATGTTTTAACTATATTTTGAAACTGCATGCATTTTAATGTATTTAGAGAAACTGATATAGGTTGTAAATAAATATACCTTATTATTTATTAATGCTTATGATAGTAGAAAATCGTTGCAAAACAATTCGAAACTACCTAAAAAATAAATACATATAATTAGTTTGTAATAGAATAACTTTTAATATTCAAGCAAAACATAGGGAATGTTTTAAAATAATTATTTACAAAGACTGATTTACAAAAGAGAGACGGATGCACTGATCTGAGAAAGTTGTGATTATTTATAACAGTCAGAACTTATTCCACCGTGGAGAGGTGATATTTTACCATCTCTAGTAACCGCATTTTATGTTATGGATAAATTATGTAAGTTATTAAAAGAAAGGTTAGGGGAATGTTTGATTTAGATTAACCAGAATGGGCAAAAATACGGATTTTATGATAAGACGAATTTAAAGGTCCGAGGATAGAGGGATTAGACAAAGAGATTGCTTTGATTTTTTCAAGTTGAAAAAGTGAGTAATGTTTGAAGATGGAAAATCTGAATATACTAACATATTATAAGCTAAGAGGTTTCATTTCATTGATGCACTGATACTGGTTTCGAACAATACATATTTAATTTGATCCAATTGTGTTTATATGAGTTATGGAATCAATCAAAGGTAGAATAATTTTACAGAGAATGGCGTTGACAACAAAAATTATTTTAATATAATTTTGATTTTAAATCTGAAAGCTCTTCCATTTAGGCACACAGTTCAAAGCTGGTTAAGTTTCCATAACATAAGTCAAATAACTTTACAACAGCTGTACCGGATACAGACTTTTCTTCAGCAGAACTGAGATACTGTTATTTATTTCCTGCCCGTGTTTCTTGTTGCCCCCAGTTTCACCCCTGCTACTCGCATCTGCCAAACTCCTAAATTTACCGACCTTGTGCTCTTCCTGTTACGTATTGTCGATAATTTTTGTGTAACCGGTTTAAAAGTAACAATGTTAATGCAAAGGCTTCATTCCGCCCAATTGTGGGTATTTCCCTAGCCTAACGGGTAGCGTCTTGGACTTCGGTGCAAGGGGTCACGGGTTCAAATCCCGATGATTCCACAAACGTTTGAGGGGTTTGGACCACTTTCCCTCAAACACGTTTGTTTTAGCCAGAGATGATCTGTACAAAAATATTGAGGCGCTGATAAACAACTAAACAAAATACAACATTAACATAAATACACGAAAAACCACCCTCACCCACACGAAAACCTAAACCATCTTCTCGTACGATTTGGGATTATTTTGAGCAAAGTAGAACTTTAAAAAAGAGGGTACTATACCAAAGTATGAAACATACTTAAGCAGGAGCTTGAAGTTATTTTCAAAATCGTTTAAATTGAGGTACATTGTAACAAACTCCTTGACCAACATCTTTGAAAACACTAATATCATTTATCTTAAGCAGACGCATACTTTTACCCTCCCTCCTGAAATCTCATGTAAGGGCATGACGACCCCGGGGGTGCCAAAGGGGTCGCTTAAGACCCGAGAGAAGAGGCTTTGATGGGGAGGGATCATAACCCCTGAAAGGCAATGTACGGTTTTAATTAATCCTGGCCAAGGAAACACAATGTTCTAAATGCTGTAACTGACGTTTTGTACATGTTCGTTGTGTGCCTTGTTTAAAAAAAATTGTTAATCAAAATTACACAAAGTATAAATAAATGTTTAGTAAATATTTAATTTAAAATCGTGCTAATGGAAGTGACAACATTTTATTTCACGTTAAAAAGTAAACTTTGTAAGTAAGAACTAACCAACCAACTTTACTATCGAATGTAACAACAATTATTGACAACATAACTACGAGCAGGTTTTATATTGTATTAATAGATACAGTGGAATTCTTTATCCCCAGGTTTTTATTTAATTCATAAAGCACGATCGACACCGCGTATCAGATGGGTGACAGTTGTCTCCAGGCAGTTTGAATCAGTTCCAGGTTTGCCCCTTACTTCCGCTTCCTGTCTATAAATCTCAGCTTCCCTGGAGGTAACCTGAGGGCATATTTTTTATCTTGGTAACATCCACATATTACATTTTGTTAAACTGAACATCAAGTTTTTTGCAATTGGAATCGTTTACGTTTTATAATGGAACTGTCAAAACCATTTCCGAGATCCATTTCACACGCAGATTGTGTTCGTATTAAGTATACGGTTCAAATTATTACCATATAAAGCTATATTAAACAGCTATTGTAGTGAAGATACAAACACTGTTTTGCGTCCAAGTGCCATTAGTCTTGCAGGATTATGCTATCACTATCACACCGCAGCCGCCTCTTACCTTAACATATTTGTCTTCTTTCTGCCCCAAAAAAACTATCCCAACAGCAAGAAAATAGTGAGAAAAAGTCCAGTTCAAGTACTATTTATAAATAGGCTTTTCAAAGAAAAGATAATGGCTTGATAATAGTTCTGCCTATTTTATAATTATTATTTTAGAACGCCAAAACCTCTTGAAACGGTCCTGGCACTACCACATAACTCGTTTTTTTTATTTTTAAATTACTTCAATGCAGTAATTCTTTAATAAAACTTAAATATGTATCTTGCTATTCAAGTACACGATATATCAAGATTGATATACGCAATTTTGAATTTATAACCTAAAATTGTTCAAATAAAAAGTGCGGAATATACAGTTTCAGCCAATGAGCTCATTGGTTTCCAAAATGTACAACTTGTGATAATTATGTGCTTATTATTAGTGAATTTCCTATGGAAAGTGAACTATTAGCATGACCCGCACATATATGTATGTATATGTGTTTGCACTCAAATTTGGTAGGGACGTTCATTTCTATAACCAGTTGGGCAAAACAATCGGAAAACTCTAACCCCCTTTTTTTGGGGATTAATCTTTAAAATTTAGAGTTTTTGTTTCCAAAAGAGTCAGAAAAGCCCCGGATGTAAAATTAATGAATCTAAAAAGATAGGAATTAGTAAGGCGAAATTTTTAAGCACTCTCTCGTCATTATAGCATACATATTTACCAAGTTATTAAAGACAATGTGTATCGACCAAACACAGTACGTTGTCTTATGGGGGTTTTACATTAGAAAAGCCTGTTATTCATTTGTTGGTATACTTTTATCATCCCCAGCAACCTCACGCCTACTTTAAAGCCTGATTGGACCTTCTCCTAACCTTATAACGTGCAAAATTGTATTCCCGGCATTGCAGGTAAATGAAACCAAGAGCATCAGAACAGCCAAAAAATCAATGTTCCCAGATTTCAATAAAAATTGGAATAAATGTATGTTTTTACACTGATTTTGAGTTTTTAAAGTTTGTTATGTGGAAATTCACTTCCCTCACGTCAGCGTGCTGCGTGCGAACTCGTTATTATTGTTGGTGAACTAAATAAAGTTTCCCCGTGATTTTGCATACTGTTTAAACAAATAGACCAGTAATTTTACTTGTTGTTGTATGTTTTGTCTGACTGACAGGTCTTGGTTATTTATTTTGACCTTTTAACAGCAACATACTGACTGTTCTCAGTACGACAATTCGTCAAAGAAATATCTACCATTTTATAGAAAATATTGTATTGCCAGTGTTTATATTTGTAGGGATTGATTTTTCACTCTGATAGTCTGATAATTAAGAGGAATACGAATAATTAATATTTCTGTACATTACACAAAGTACATAACTTGTTCTTGTCATATTCATATTCAGTAAACATTTTTATCTTCATCGTCAAACTATTCAACATTCGGTAAACAAGTTTAACTACATTATTAAAACATATGTTTATGTTTCGTTTTTAACGATTTTCCTTGATGATAAAAAAATAAAAATAACTACATTGTGTACCGTTCTCCTCACTGGATCTTACAGGCATAGAGCCTGTGATTTTTGGAATAGTATACATTATAATCAGCTGACTACTTAAATAAAGTAACTCCTTAAGATTGTAACTTTGAGTTCCCATTGGGATAACTGAAGTTGGTTGTTATTCAAAATCCGGTAAAGGCACATCTAGGAAATTTGATTGATACCAAACATGTACACAGAATAATATTTTTAGAAGCCAAAAATTTCTGAGTAAAAATAGAAAAACTATTTTAATAATGTAGATAACTGCTATCTGTCCAAAGTTGAAGCCCTGTTTTAACATCATGTACGTAGCAGTTGCGAGTAAATAATCCGCAACAATTCTTATATAAGTAATCCACATGATTACTACTAAACACATTTACTTTCAAATTCAACAACCCTTTGTAACTCGGGATAAGGATCTAGGAAGAGAGTAAGTTGCGGGTTCATGGGGCTTCGGCCAAGTGATTGTGAATTCCTTAATACATTCAAACATACATGGCATTTAGGGGATGGCCTAGTGTGCTTTACGATTTAGTGTAATTCTACTGGGCGTTTTTGTCTAACATTGGTAACATGGTAAGTAAGAAGGTTGAACGGTTTTTTTGTTTAATGTAATGCAAAACAATGACATCAAATTTTACACGACAAAAGTTATTGTATTTTATCTCTGTTGTTTCCCATAGAAGTTTCAGAAAAGAACTTTAGAGGATTATACGATTAAAATGTCAAACATATATGTGCCTTGAGAGAACAATATTGAATTTCTTAACATTTAAAATAAAAATCAAATTAGAAGATATACCACACTTAAATTTGTAATAATATTAATAAAATAAGAATTTATTAATTTATTTTAAAGGCAACTTCGATTCGATTAATTAGTAAGTGGGATCACTGTCGCTAATATTCCCCCCAGAATCAACCCAGATTCCTGCAACAGTCAGACATAATGCATGTAGAATGTGCAGAGCTGTGTCATAAATTTACGAATCACATCACAGATTTGTGTCATTACTGTTGATTTAAACTAAATTTTTGAATAATCTTTGTAATAGTTTGTTCAGTACATCTATTAATGTAAAAATTAAAGCGCATAGAATTAAATATGTTGGCAGACTCTTTACAATATTAGTTTGGTCAGTTTCAGTGTTAAAATAAATACATTGTAAGTCATTTACCAAGGAAATGTTAAAAACAGAATTCGTTTCACAGTATATAATTGAAGGTACTTATGTGAACAGATGTTTTTGAACTTAGTACACGTGTAATACAATTTCAATTTAAGTTGTTTTATGTTTAGAAGTTATAACAATTCATTTTTAGAATTGGACTCAAATAAGATTTAAGTTTTATTGAAGACTTTACAAATAGTAAGCGAAATTGTAATTATAGTTGGGAAAATTATATGAATGGGTCTCATTTTAATATTTTTCTGGCACACGTTTTTAAAACTTGATCATCACCAACCTAGCAGGAACTAACCCTTAAAGGTGAAAATGTGTATAAAAAATATGTGTTTTGGTAATATAATACATATTTTTAATACGATTTTTTTGTTTCAACGGATTGCAATACGAACATTTCCTACAATATATCAAAATACATTCCCACTTAACACTATATTATTATACACGACGTTAAACATACACATAATATAGGGTGTATTTTGATACGTTTTAAAAAACACAGACAACCAAGACCATGACCAAGACCATGTTTGTGAATACCGATTAAGGGAAAATATATTTTTAAATGTTTTTAGGTGTATTTAATTACTAAGTGTAAGAACTCGTAATTTGCTAACGAAAATGTTGTTTAAGTTTTAAAATCTCTATGCTCGTTTATAACCTAAATGATTGAAAGTAATAAATACTTTGCATATAATACCTTTATGATCAAAAAATCAAAATAATGATTTATATTAGTGTTAAACATATTTATTTAATGGTTTCATCAACATAAAGCTTAAAGGTTAGGTTAGGTTAGATTTAAAGCTTCTTAATTTAATGTTTCGAATAAAGTAAACAAAGCTGAAAACTGAATAATAAATTTTGATTAGACCCTGTGAACTAGATACATCTAATAATAAATTAAATGTACTTAAATTATCTTTTATTATTTATCTAAGAAGTAATCGTTATGCACTTTTAAGAGTATTTAGTTGTTACAGTATGTTTATGATTATTTTATATTTATTTCACTTTGATACCATTTGAGTTGGTAGAGTTAATACCAGTTCCAATATATGAAGTAAGAATTACAATTTGCAATTAGTAAGCTTTTAATCTTGAAAGTACATAGTGATATAACGAACATCTAAAAATTCGGGGCTAATTGCATCGACAATATTTTATAAAAGTAATTATAAACTGGAGAAATTCAGTATAGAATATGATAAATATTCTTTTTGGTAAAATTCAATTATAATTTCTTATACAAATCCTATAAGTCTAAATTAACCAGGTAAAAAAGACTGCAAAAGAGCTGATGAATCGAGCTGAAGGTTCCTTTCGGTCAAGGGGACAGACTAATCTTTTCGAACCGGGTGATGCATGGCAACAGCAGTTCATTGTACATATATATTAAATCTCTAACCTATTCGTTTTGGTTATTGGTTGAAGTAACGTAGTTATGGTGGTTGAGTATGGGATAGCCTGATGTCATATCACAACATTTCTCTGGCCAAATCAATATGAGTCATACGTAACTAATTGTATATATGAGTACATTGTCAAGTTTGTTTATTATTTATACAATTCATTTGAGGATTGTTCATTCGTACAAGTACTGCATATGGCATTAATAAAATAAATGAAAATTGCTCTAGGTGAGCCTATTGGCTTCCAGACTTGTATGTGGCTTAAATGCGTCTTCCTTCTCTAGCTATTTGATTAATAAAGAGATCCTCTCTTAAAATAAATCAATCCTTATTTTCAAACCAATTTCCATCAAAATTTGAATGAAATTGTAATGTATTTTTTACCTTTCATATTTTTAATCTTGGGTATTTTCCAAGTAAAAACAAGGAAAAAATATTTCTTTACTATGGTTCTCAATTTTGTTCATTATTTTGATTACGAAAATGCAACTACTCTATAACGATAATCAAGTTAATTACTCGAATATTATAAACTAGCTGTTCCCACAGGCTTCACCCTGCAAATGGTTTATAAGAACTATTACAGATGAGTGTGTTGCATTCTGTGGTTATCCCGTGGAACTACTACTACGAATCAAGATCAGCTGTTTGTATTTTCATCAGCTCAAACAAAAATGAATGTCCATAAGGAATACATGTGAACTTTGTCGGAGTCTCTGGCGGAGCCCTAAGGTCATATCAGGATGAAAACCATTTAGTTTTCCTATTTTATGCCTAAAGAATCAGTGTACCAAATTTCAGCTCTCTACCTACATGGGAAGGTGATGAGTGAGTCAGTCAGTCAGCTAGTCAGTGAGTCAGCCAGGGCTTTGCCTTTTATAGATATAGATTTATTTAGACTAGATGAAATTGAATCATTAGATCTGCGTCTCACAAAAAATGAACGTTTCCCCACCGGATACGTTCAGTGGAATAAGTAACGACATGTTTTAAGGTATGAAAGGTCAGCGAATTAAACCAGTATCAAACCATACATGACTAACTAACCGTATCAGTTAGCCTTCCAAAAAATAAGTTACTCAATTGTTGTCAGGCAAATGAAGTTTTGCGGTGTGTCTTTTGGATTTATTAAATCATGAATTTAAAACTTTTCGCAGAGACATATTGTCATCGAAGATCAAACTGAAGAAAACATCTTGCTTACTTTTAACAAAGAAAATCAGTTGATGAAGTAAGTGATGATACTTTTTCTGTGTACATGAGAATGTGTTAAAACATTGTGTATTGTTAAGAAAACTGTGGTTAGTAAAATTTACGGTTTAATACTTGAACTAATTTGAACACTCCAGTTCTGGCTTTGCAGCGGATTGCTGAGTATTAGAGCTCGAGCAAAATCACCGAGATTAGGAGTTGGGGTTAGGTTGAAGAGATCACAGTTTGAGCGGATTTCGTGGCATTTAAGTTTATAAACTCAAATTGGACTGAATAACCGGGTATAACAATTATCAGTAGCCTAGCTGCATTACAGATACAATTGGATTTAGTGATTAATATTGGGAGTAAAGGGCACTCATTACTAACACCTCATTTATTCGATATAATCATGTATAATTTATTCAAACTGTCATAATTTTAAAGTTGTCTGTCTTAGAATGCCAATACCTTACACTGGATCCTTCAGGCTCTTCACGTATTCAGAGACCATGAATCACTTCAGGACTGGGCCCATTCATTTAAAGGAGTGTTTAATTATTTTTTAACAGTTGCTCCGTTATTTCGGTATTTAAAAAAATACCACTAAACAACTTAATTGTTATCGCTGTAATTGAATATAAATATGTTGAAGTCTCTTCCAAACTATACTTATTACTACCGAAGTTCATGTCTCAAACAGAGGCTTATATAAGTTTCACCCTCGTTGCCGCATATTGTGACTTTCAAGCCTCAAGGGCGGACGAGAATGTCGGGAACAGGCTTTGTTAGGGGAGAATCAAAACAACCACTTTATTTAGCTCGAAGGTGTTTCTAAAGGCAAATCAACACTTCAACTGGTTTATTCAGAAAGAAAGTCTTCTAATAAGAAACTGATCCTTAACCCTTGAAAGTTAATGTGTAGTTTAAACCTTCCTAAGTGAAATAATTAAATGAATGTTACATTATGTTTGTTTATAATACAACTCTTACAATGTATTTCTATATCTTCCTAATATTTCATTCCTAATATAACAACCTAATCATCTCTCTATATAATAATCAACTAGTAGGTGCCCATCGGAATTCGACGGATACAATATTAAGCCTGAGTAGTCCGGTACCCTGTAGGAACAATCACCAACAATGAAATACTTGCAATTTTGAATATATACCTACTGAAAATATTATAAATTATAAAAATGCACCTTTATGTGTGAACGATACAGTTCAAACCACACAATCATAAAACTAAAAATTAACTCTTAAAAAAATTAAGATACTTTTACAGGTTACAATCACTCGCTCAAGCTGTGGTCGTCCTTCAATCTCATCCATTTTTGAGGGGGGGAGGTGGGTTTAGTGGGTGTAGTCTTCTCTTGGAGGAGTCCCACACTACCCCCGTGGGAGCGGGGGTGTGCAAAAACACCCACCTTCCCACCTTCCAATAAAAAAAGCTTAAGTTGATTTTCTACTACAGACGAAAATAAATCAAATGCTTGATGACCTGATTCAGATGTCTAATGAAACTCACCAAGTTGGGATTATAATCAGCTGTTTGTTGTAAACAAAACATACTATAAATCCCACCAAAACGGTTTGTAGGCATATGTACATACAAAATTAAAAGGCGAAAATTATGAATCTGACAATTTTGGGGAGTATCGGAATGTTTCAGCTTCAAATTGGTATAAATCCCATGACCACGCGTTACCTGGTTTTCTCAAACTAAGGCCGAGTTCCTGGTCAAAATTTTTCCCTTATGAATAACATGGAGACATTTTAGGACTTTATACTTTGTATAATTTAACGGACTTAAGGGGGAAAAATGATAAGTTTGACAATTTTGGGGAGTATCGGAATGTTTAATCTTCAAATTGGTACAAATTCCATAACCACACGTTGCCTGGTTTTTTCAAACTAAGACCGAGTTTCTGGTCAAATATTCTCCCATATGAATAACATGGAGAAACTTTAACGCGTAATATTTTGTATCATTTAACTAACTTAAAAGAAGAAAATGATAAATCTGCCAATTTTGGCGAATATCGGAATGTGTAAGCTTCAAATTGGAACAAATTCCATGACCACTCGTTTGCCTGGTATTCTCAAACTAAAGCCGAGTTCCTTCAACAATATCTTCCCATTTAAATAACATGGAGACATTTTTTGAATGTAAATTTTTCTGTTATTTTGCTGTGTAAAAGCTTTAAAATGACAGATCGGTCGAGAAATAAAGGACTTAGTGCGCAGAAAAATAAATTCCTTAATTATTATATAAGATGTTTCTTATTCAATATCGCTTATTCGTTCCTACACCATTCGTCCCACTGTGATAGAAATTTGCATGGTAATTCAGGTTAATCCAGGAAGATTTTAAGCCATTAATCAGTCTTAAAACTTAGGGATCACTCTCACTGGATTTTTTGTGGTTTTGTGGATTTTTCGTGGATTTAAATTTTACCACCAAGGAAACGTGTGTAACAATCAACAAAAAACACAAGAACGAAGTCGTGGGTACGAGGTAATAGATAAACACTGTACAACATTTAAAACTTTAGTCTTAACACTTATTGCGACAACATACCTAGTTATATCTCTGGATTTCATCACCTTAAAATAGTCATACTACAACAATGATCTGTTAACCATATTAATAGAGTATTTTGTAAAAAATCCTTCAACCTACAATATCAAATGAAAACACCTATAAGCTCCGGGGGCCACATTGTCTGTAAAAATTGTAAAAAGCAAAGTGTTGGCAAGGATTTTAGTTAGCTCATGTTAGTGTTGCCTCAAGAAATGAATTAAGCTAACTGATAATCAATTCTCGTTAGTAGCATTTTAGGGGACCATAAACCTATTATACTCATTGTAATTAAATTAGTATGGTATAAAATATTATTTATCGATTAAGTCTATACATACATCCTAGCTAACATCTTTTATGCCATGCTTTGCAAAATTCTGGTTTTATAAAATTCAAAAGGAGTATGAAAACGACTATATATACGTTTACTTTACATACGACTATATATACGTATATTACTTTAAATGGAAATGCGGAATGTAACGAAATGAGCCAAAACAAACTTGACTTATATATTTGTTTGTTGCAGAAGCATGTTTCTGTAAATGATATTTTACATTTTTGTTACCTCTACTGGATTTACAGTTTGATCTCACCCACTTAATCGCGTTAAATTTTAGTTAATAATATATCATTGCATGGATACTCCAATATATGGATAAATATCACATATTTGACATGGTCCATTAAACTTTATTCACAGTGCAGTTTTAATTATTCCTATTACAACTTTATAAAACCTCAGTTTTAAGGGAATGGGTTTTATTTTATGCAAGAATCTATTAATAAACTATTAAGCATCTATTTGTAAAAATCATCATGAACAGGTTATTTTGTATTTTTATCCAGTGAACGTTGTAATTGGAAATACAATGACAAAATCATAATGTCAATATATTACGTGATTTATGAAGAAAGATGAACAACATGTAACATATGTTGCAGTTGTCTTCAGGCTGTTTGAAACTGATCCAGGATTACCCTACTTCTACATCCTGACTATAAATCTTTGTTTTTCCTGAAGGAATCATGAGGATATATGTTATAACACATACACCCCTTCGAACTGACACTAGAACATCGATAGTAGTTTGAACATAGATTCGCTTATATAATACTTCTGGACCTAGAGACGCTAGATCCTCCAGTGACTTGGCCGTTCAGGATTTGTTCTGGTTGGCATATAAAGCTACTAGGGGTTGCGGCTTGAAATTAGTTTAGTAACCAAGACTTAACCTAAGCGTATGAAAGGATTTTTCTTTTCCAATTATGACTGAATTTTAAGAATGTGTCTATAAATGACACTAACTTATTATTATTAGTTTCAATAAATATTTAACACTAGACGTTGTCATTGTTATACTCATATTCTACTATATTGACTATGTGTCCTCTATAAAACGTCTGGTATACGTTCCGTCTGGTGAAAATGTTGGTAAAAGTCTCCATCTAATAGGGTTTTCTTTACTATGTGAACAAATGTGGTTTAGTAAATGATTTATACAAAAACAGAAATGCCATCTAAATCTAAAACGAGTTCGCACGCAGCACGCTGACGTGAGTGGAAATTTCCACATAACAAACTATAAAAACTCAAAATCAGTTAAAAACATACATTTATTCCAACTTTTATTCAAATCTGAAAACATTGATTTTTTGGCTGTTCTGATGCTCCTGGTTCTATTTACCTGCAATGCTGGGATTACAATTTTGCGCATTATAAGGTTAGGAGAAGGTTAAGTCAGGCTTTAAAGTAGGTGTGAGGTTGTTGGGGATGATAAAAGTATACCAACAAATGAATAACAGGCTTTTCTAATGTAAAATCCCCATAAGACAACGTACTGTGTTTGGTCAACACACATTTTCTTTAATAACTCGGTAAATATTTATGCTAGAATGACGATAGAGGGCTTAAAACTTTCGCCTCTCTAATTCCCATCTTTGTACATGCATTCATCTTACACATGGGGCTTTTCTGACCCTTTTTGGGCCCAAAAACTCAAAATTTGAAAGATTAATCCCCCAAAAAAGGGGTTTAGAGTTTTCCGATTGTTTTGCCCAACGAACTTGTCCAACTGATTACGGAAAGGAACGTCCCTACCAAATTTGATGTAAATCGGACAAAAAATGCGACCGCTAGAGTGCAAACACACACACACACATATATATATATATATATATATGTATATATATATATATATATATATATATCAAATTTTGAACGACCCCCCAAAACGTGTTCAGGGGGTCACGTTAGGAACTTCTATGGTGGTCCCGGGCTTAAGTTTCACCGTGCGGGTCATGCTAATAGTTCACTTTCCAAAGGAAATTCACTAACAATAAAAGAGAAATAATGAAACCAAGCAAGTACTAAAACATAATTAAGGGCGAACATTCTTTTGGAAACGTTAGTGCCACGACTTTAAAAAATCAATAATGTTTTAGTTTTAGGGCGGGATATATTTGACAATATGCTTATCACAAAGCAAAACAATTAATCCCTTTATAATATGAGATCAGAAATATATTTGTAACAAAGACACGTTACATTACAATGAAGTTATAACAGTTTGAGCTGAGTACATGAAAGACAGGCGGGACGGTGCTTACATTTTACTGCTTCTCCAGCTGTCTGAGTCAACAACGAGTTTCTTTTTGCTAAGGGAAATTCAGAAATTTACTTAGAATAGTTCAGCACATCGTGTTGTAAACAGGAACTGTACATGTTTTACACAATGACTCTGCTTGAACAAGAGTAGAAGAAAAATCATAATGATGCAAAATATTTTATATTTATCAAAAATATAGATGTAACGTGTGAAAATGTAAATAAAATGATACCTGATGTTGAAGTTATTATAAATGTAAAATGGCACCTGAAAATAATATAAATTAAATACAAGTACTCAACACGTTTCTTCTAAAAAAAGAATATCCAATATTCAGCCACTACTAAGAGATCGTAAAGTGAGGGGTGTAAATTCGCCTACCGCTGAATTAACTCACCGAGAGGGCAATGAGTAAGTGAGTGTAGTGCACGTCTCATTTATGATAAATTCGTATTAGTGGAAAGACCTCTTACACCATAAATATATTGGTGATCAATAGATATCACACTGATTACAAAGAAACTGAAATGATGAAGGATAATCTTCCTTTAAGATACAATCCTCCTCCCATATAGCTTCCTCCTTTATAGTGGAGAGAGTGATCGGAGTGAATTATTACATAAAGATATACCACTCTGAATATTTTTAAGGCTTCTAAACTGTTTACGCTCTTAATAAATAATTTAGTTTTTAATCTAAACCCATAATTAACATAAAATTACACATTCATTAAAAAAATAACATCCATAATCTCTAATCAAATCCCACCACAAAATTTCCTAATTTCCGTTTTACGGGAAAAATTCATCGTGCAATTAAAATTTAATGTTTTATTACCTGCGAAACCACTGATTGAAGCAGAGGTGAAGCTGCAATAATGTACTTGCTGCCAGCGACATCGAAAGGGAAAATATTCTATAACATTAAAAAAAAATAAAACGTGATTTGTAAATATGTAATGTTGCTAATTTATAAATAATATATTTTATTATTGATTTTTTAACTCTGCCTATTGTTTCTAGCACGGTAACTAGACCAAAAAACAAAACGGTAAGGGCCATAAACATAAACAAATTACGTCAATAGATCGAAAGTAAACAAGTTTGTTTTTATTTACACATGTTATGACAAAACGTCAGTGTCTTCCCCGTTATACCTGTTGAAAATAATATTAGTAGAAACAAATAAACTGAACCATCAGTCAAGAAAGTTTGCTTACATTCGATCGATCCAAAAACGTCATTTGTTTAAGTTTATGGCCCTACCTTTTCTTTTCTAGTATCCGTGTTTTCTTGTGTTTAAAACTACACTTCGTTTTAGTAGGTAAGACAACTCCTCCCGGTCTCAATTACGAGATCCAAAAATACAATATGTTTTGGTTCGTTTAAAAAGTCTGTAAATATAAGCGTGAGGCTGTAGATAAAATTTAAATTCTTAAAATTTCCGTATTGAATTTAAGTTAATTTTAGTAGCAATATTCATACTTTCAGTACTTAATTTGCAAGTGTAAACTATTAATGGATAGTAAGTATTTTCGCTTTTACATTTCTATATATATTTTTTAAACTAAGTATTACTTACAAAACATTAGGAAGAAACATATATGAATTTACATGTTTTAAATGTTTTAAAAACCTGTTTATTGGAGTTGCTATTTTTATTTAAATTTAGGTTGTATAGTTTTGTAGATTCATAGATATCATTAGTTAATTAAAAATCTTTGGCTAGGAATAAAAAGAAAAATATCAACAAAATCTGTAAACTTACGTTTTGTGTAAATTTCAAAATGTATTATTACATTTCTTGTAGAAGTTTGTTATGAATGTACATAACGAGTAGTGTTAGTGTGCACATTGACGAATATCACAAGACATATGTTATATACATATATATATATATATATTATATACATGTTATTATTATATACATATGTTATATACATGTTGATATTGCTCCAACCAATTACATAAACCATTACACAACATTCTCTTCCCCGCGGCTTGTGATTGTTGTTTAGTTTTAGTTAACTCGAGGTAAACAACACGCTTGTTGCTATAATTAGTTGTCCTTACTCGCGATCTTGCTCAGATTGTATGTAATCTATTGAAAATTAGTTAAACATATTCATAATTAAAACGAAGATTTGTGTAGTATATTATCGGTTTTATCTTATATGTTTAAATTTATTAAAAATCGTATTTAATATGTTAGCTACTAATACAAACCACCCTCAGTTCTAGTTATTGCATGTTCCGTAGAATAGAGTGCGTTTATAGTACCATAATTGTACAACCTAGATCAACTATATAAAGTAAATATTAACATTATTATTTCAAAGGTATTTTGGATTTTTATGTAGAGTTTGCCTTATGGTTTAACTACTGTCACAGCTCTCACTTAAAACTTTTGGTAACAAAATAAAACTAAGCACATCCTAAAATACGATATATTGCTAAGTTTGTTTAACCGAATGAGTGAATGTTTAGTGCAGTATGGTAATTATATATGTCGTTAAATAAGTTGTAAGCTAATTACAAGGCAGAAAATTGTGAAGTAAAGAAATGTTATTTCTATTGTTATAAATAGTTTTAGAAACAACTATAATCAGTTAAGTTTTAAAGTACTGAGATATCCTCATTACAACATTAAATGTATTGATAGGTAGATTTTGTAATTTTGTTATAAATTATAAAATACCCCCGTAGCAGCAAACCTACATACTCAGTGAATTTCCAATGCATATATATGTATCTTAATACCACATAAAGCCCCATACCAAGTTTCATCAATATACATTCATAAATAAACGATTTATGACATTTTAATTATTCTCCATAAGAATAACATGGCGGCTGAGTATGCAGGTTTGCTGAAATAAGGAACACTAAAAATGGGCTTTTATACAAATATCAATATAACTCAACTAGGTAAAGCCACATACCAAGTTCTATTAATTTATGTTCATAATTAAAGGAGATAACACGTTAATTATTTTCCATAAGAATAACATGGGGCTGAGTATGCAGGTTTGCTGCTACGGAACTATCGGGCAAAAAATGGGTTTTTGTGCAAATATCAATAGACCACAATGAAATGAAGCAATATATCAAGTTTCGTCAGGATAAGTTGATAAATAAGCGAGATATAAAATTTTTTTATCCTCCATAAGAATAACATTGGACAACGCACTGTGTTTAGCACTTTCAATATCTCAGTAACCAATTGACGTAGAGCAATGATTAAAACATCAAATTGTGCGTCTTTTTAAGATGATTCCAATTGGAAAAAATTAAATTTTACTTTTTCAAAAATTGTATGTAAAAAACTCAAAAAAACCCATTTTTGAGGTACGAAACCCACCCAAAATACCCCTTCGGATAGGTCGATCCATCTGGTTTTCGAACTTAAAGTCATAAATGCTGCTTTACACGTTTGTACCAAATTTCATCAAAATCGGACCTTTTTTACGAGAGTTATCGCACCCACGGACACACACACACACACACACATATATATATATATATATACAGTTTCAAACGAATGGTGTTTTTGGGGTCTGGGGACCTCAAAACGAAAAGTTATCATGGTCCCGGGCCTAGGTCTTACCATGCCGACTACGGTAATAGCTTCTTCCCTATAGGGGAAATTCGCTAAAACGGCTTTGGTTATGTGTTCTTGTTTTATGGAGTTGATATAAGTAAAACCTATATATTTAATTACTAAGACTATAATTACTTACTTGCTGCCATACATGGCCTCTTGTACCCAAGTTAGTACTCGTCTCACTAACAGCTTGCTACTATCTCTCTTTACCTTCAGCATCTTTGCCAGTCACATCCACAGGCATGTTTTTAAAGTAAGTATACAGTTTTTGAATTCTGCCGTTGTAGCACTGCGGTTGGCATTCCAGCATGCTGCGCTGTAAACCTGCATCTATTGGCAAGCCTGAGACCGGCGGGCGATTCAATTTCTAAGTGCTGACGGTGTGAAAGCGGTTGAAATTCATCAGGAGATCAGCGAAGTGTATCGCAAAGTGTTAGACACCTCTAGCGTCAAGAAGTGACTCGACACTTGTGAAAAATTGGCTTAAAAAAGCATCACCTTCCTTCTCTTACCGCTCTAGAGAAGTGGACGCACTTCTCAAACACTTGGTTTGTGCACCTCAGTAAATTTTTTGAAGATCAAGCACAATTTCAATAATTTAGTCGTTCGTTGTAACGATTACATAAAAGCACTTATTCTTAACACCGAAGGAAACTCATAAGACATCGACGAAATAGTAAACCGTCTGTTCTCTCGATCTCTTAAACGTTTTGATCAACTTTATGCACAAAACCTTCAGTAATGACAGAAGGTCGCTCCCTTTGTCATGAACATCATGTGGCCATCTTAAAATGTTCTAACCCATTTATGTGTCATTCTTGTCCTTATTTTGTTTTTTCCATACATTTCACTAATCTCTCAATGAATTTCAGCCGCTTCCACGCCGTTAACACTTAGAAATGAATCGCCCACGACTTCACAGTCGGCGGGGACCTCAATCGGCGGTTCCATTTTGAATCCTCACAAACAATTGAAAATCAGGTCAATTTTTGTCGTAGTTGCGTTCCAGGATTACCAATTGATGCAGGTAACAGCGCAACTTGCAGGAATGCCAATCGCAGCGCTGCAATGGCGGAATTCAAAAACGGTGATTACTTTACAAACATGCCTCGTATGTCTTTATGAACTTGATATTTCTTTTAATCTTCTTTAACTTTCATGATCTTACCTTTGGTCTTTCAACTGGTATTTTCCCCTCTGGTCTACGTTTAAACCCCTTTCTTACAAGGCTATTCATTCCTTAATAACTGTCCAGTTCATCTCAGTCTAGATATCCATAACTACATTCAGATGTATATATAAATCTCTGACCTCACTATATGTTTAATCCTCCACTGGCCGTCTCCATTTAACCATACATATTTTGAGTATATTATTCTCCAAGGGTTATAAATTATACTATTTTTAATATATTTATCTTTGTAAAAAATAAACTCGCTTTTCAAGGGTAATTTTTGTTTAACAAATACTAAAACGATAAAGTGTCTATCGTCTAGACTTTCCAGTATCTGACTCTTATTGTAAACCAGCGTGGTTAACGATGCATGCAGTGGTTGGTGGTTACTCGAGATATAATCCTCAAACATTCTGAGAATAATAGAGTTGCCGGGTGTAAACAGTGATTACGACTAGGTTGTTTTCTCTGTCTAGAACACAAATAAAAATATGTTAAAATAAGAAATACCCCCGTAACAGCAAACCTGCATACTCAGCGAATTTTCAATGCATATAAATTTATCTTAATACCACATAAAACCACATACCAAGTTTCATCAATATACATTCATAAATAAACGATTTATGACATTTTAATTATTCTCCATAACAATAACATGGCGGATGAGTAAGGAACATGCAGGTTTGCTGAAATAAGGAACACTAAAAATGGGTTTTTATACAAATATCAATATACAACTAGGTAAAGCCACATACCAAGTTCTATTAATTTATGTTCATAATTAAAGGAGATAACACGTTACTTATTTTCCATAAGAATAACATGGGCTGAGTATGCAGGTTTGCTGCTACGGGAACTATGGGCTAAAAAATGGGTTTTTGTGCAAATATTAATAGACTAAAATGGAATGAAGTCTATACCAATTTTCGTCAGGATAAGTTTATAAATAAGCGAGATATACAACTTCTCTTATCCTCCATAAGAATAACATTGGACAACTTACTCTGTTTAGCACTTTCAATATCTCAGTAACCATTTAACGTAGAGCAATGATTAAAACACCAAATTGTGCGTCTTTTATGTTGATTCCAATGGGAAACAATAAAAGTTTACTTTTTCAAAAATTATACGTAAAAAACTCAAAAAACCCATTTTTGGGGTACAAAACCCCCCAAAATACCCCTTCGAATAGGTCGATCGGTTTGGTTTTCGAACTTAAAGTCATAAATAACTTTACACGTTTGCACCAAATCTCATCAAAATCGGACCTTTTTTCTGAGAGTTATCACACACACACACACACACACACACACACACACACATGCAGTTTCGAACTAATGGTGTCTTTGGGGTCTGGGGACCTCAAAACGAAAAGTTATCATGGTCCCGGGCCTAGGTCTTACCATGCCGACTACGGTAATAGCTTCTCCCCTATAGGAGAAATTCGCTAAAAGAACGTTTATTTTTACCAACATTAAATATTTTATATTTTCAAAACATCACTGTTGTGTACAAAAATAAAGATGATTCATTTTAATTTTTAACTCTACCCCTATTTTTTACCACAAAACCTGATATATATTTTTAAGTAAAAAAATGGTCATAATCGTCATACTTCTATTAAAATTTTAATACAAAGTTAACAACAGAGAATAACTCTGACCTGGATGCAAAAAGTTAACCAGGTTATCCAAGTACTTCGATGCCATTAAAGCTGACAAGACGATATAATTGTATTATCCTGCCCACAGCAATTCATTGTCAGACAAAACATTAGTAAACATAGACAATCAAGCCACTGCTAACGTTAGACTAGGAGATAAACTGTGGTAAAAATGGGAAAATGTGTAATGTCAGTCAAATTAAGGTACACTTGTTTTTAGAAGACATAATAAAATAAAATTTTTTAATTTTAAAACATTATTAAAACGTATATTAAATGCAATGTGCATTTCAAAAGTTACATACAGAATATGCTTGAACGGTCTTATTATAATGAATTAATAATTATTTGATTACGGTAATATAATTTATTCAACTTTTTGAATAATTTTACCACACATTTTTGTATTTCAATATTTACGTTAAACACAGTTTAATCTTTCTATGGAAGGTTTGTGTTGTATTGTAAGCACTGACTATAAAGGTAATAAAAATGCGTATTTGACAAATTAACAGAAATATTTTCAACATTGTTTGGGAAAAACTCGTTATACCGAACTGTTTAGATATGCTTCTAGGAATAATTAAGACCAAATAAGTGTTTGATCATTGAAACTTAAAAGAAATACATTTAATACAAAATATAAAGCGTTAACTTTAACTTCAGTTGAAAGTTTTATTGAAATTATATTTACATGGTAATAAGTCTAGTTTACGTTCACACTTAATGCGATAAAGATGGTTCTATTGTTTAAACAAAACCAGGACGTTAAGGGTTCTATCGTCTAGACTTTCCAGTGTCTGGCGCTCATTGTAAACGGCCGTGGTTATCAAAGCATGCCTCTGGCTTTGGTGGTTACTGAAATATAAAATCCAAACAATTTTATAACACATACATTAGTTCAAACTATTTTACTAGTTTGTTTTCCGAATGTTGCAAGCTAGTAAGTGAAGCAGACAAACTTGTAACCCATACAAAAATTTGTTTACTATTTATTATTTTAACACGTTACTTGTTATTGGTTTACAAACATTTTTTGAAATGAGAGTTTAGTTTAAAAGTGTGGTAACATCTTGATACATATAGAGGTGAGTCAGACCACCCATCCAGCATGTATAACGAATAGAATAGAATATAATAGAATAGATTTATTTTCTCAGAAATAAAACATTTCAAATTACAATTTCACAGTAAACAAAATAAATAAACATTAATTTTCTTGCTCTCAGTCCAGAGTTCATAATTTAAACACAATATCTCTTATTGTCCTGCCAGAACTGACCATCTCTGTTCCTGAAATAATATAGTAAAACTAAAGATATATTAACAAACAATAAAAAAACAATATCACGTACATTCTGAGAAAAATAGGGCCTCTAAAGGCTAAGCCTGTTTTAGAGGTTCCAACAAAAAGGTATAATAAAATAAAATACGCTCAAAGAAAAATTAACTGAGTACGCTATGAAATGTCTTACATCTAAATACTTAACAAAATTATCTTAAAATCAATCTCTAAATTTCATTAGAAACATGTCAAAAACACAATTTGAACTATTACTAAAATATACTGTCTTGTGGAAAAAACAAACAATAACTGAAAAAAGGTTTTTACACTATGATTCTATGATAAATCTCCCACAAAATTTAAATGAGGTAATTTTATCAGTAAAAATATTTAATTTTTAGTTCAATATTTTCATTAACACGTATATATTTTCTAATTCCAATAGCAAATTTTTTAATTTTACCATAAAAATCTTTTTGTTTTTAGCTTCTTTTATATAATCAGGAATCAAATTGAATACTCTCGGACCAACAAACGAAAATGTTTTAGTAAAAAAGGTATAATTTGGTTTTGGAACAAGGCTGTGATGGTGAGTTCTTAATTTGCTTCGATAAGAGTCAGTATTTTGGGGGAGATTTCCACTTTTATCATAAAAACTTTTTAAGACCTTATATATAAACAGATACCTTAAGGGCAGAATTTTTAATGATAAAAACAAAGGTCTTGAACTGTCTCTTTGGCTTCTCCTAGCTATTAATCTAACAAAATGTTTTTGCTGTACATAAATTGCTTCTAAATTTGAAAGATAATTCCCACCGTAACAAATAAGCCCATATTCCAGTCTACTTTCAACTAAGGAAAAGTACAGGGAACGTACACACGTACACACGTACACACGTATTTTCTGGACACATATCTTTTAAAAAATAAAAATACCTCAAAACACCATTTAAAGTTGATTTCAATTTTGACATGTGAATTTTCCAATTTACTTCCCTATCAAGAAAAATTCCCAAATACTTAATAGAATCCACTTTCTGAATGTTTTCGCAATTAATTGTACAAGGAGCGTGTTTTCTGAGAAAATTTACACATCTATAATTTATGGGACCTGAAAATTTGACATCTTTTCTTAAATTGAAATTAATAAATTTGGTTTTCTCAGTACTTAAAAGCATGTGATTCTTGACAAACCAGAATTTGAGTCTCAGCAAATCTGTATTTATGTCACTTCTAGTTGCCTCCAAGTTGTTGCCCACATAACAAAGGGCAGTGTCATCAGCAAATGAACGGGAGAATAGGTTGGTCTAAATTCATCAAACAAAAATTTTCTCTACTAAAACGCATATGGGCAATCTATTAAAAATATTTTCATCAAAATATATATACAGCATGTTCCAAAACTGAAGGTCCCAGGTTCGAATCTCAAAATTTGTTAAGTAAACCTAGGACAAATAATACATAATTTTAAAGGTATCGTTCAAACAAAAGTTTTAGCAAAGATAGAATTCACTTACCTTTAACGGTTTCAAAATGGCGGCCATTTTTGTGTAAAATATTGACATTTACAGATTACTCTGTATTTTACTGGAATCTTTTTTCCAACCCAAATTTCTTACTCATGATGCACTTAGCTTTACTCTGGTAATGACAGTTTTTATTAACAAATCTAAATTTAAATAACATACATATAATATTGAAAGTGCTAAACACAGTTCGTTGTCCAATGTTATTCTCATGGAGAAAAATAAAAATTTTATATCTCGCTTATTTAAGAACATATACTGACAAAACTTGGTATATGGTATCATCTGGTTGTGGTTTATTGTCGCTTACACGAACAAATTTTGCATATGGTTCCCGTAGCAGCAAACCTAGGTAATCAGTCCCCATGTTATTCTTATGGAGAATAATTAAAATGTTATATATCGCTTATTTATGAATGTATATGGATGAAACTTGGTATGTGACTTCACTCAGATTAGTTATATTGATATTTGCATAAAAACCCATATCTTGTGTTCCTTGTTGCAGCAAACCTGCGTACTCATCCCCAATGTTATTCTTATGGAGAATAGTTAATATTTTAACTACTGGTATCGCTTGTTTGTTAATATATTTCTCATGAATCCTGGTAAGTGGCTTAATGTGTATACATTCATTTGAAATTCGCTGAGTATGCAGGTTAGCTGCGACGGGGGTATGTTTTCATTAATAAGAATTCATATAAATCCTACTTTTGAATTATTAAGTATTAGTCCAATTCGTTCGCATGTACTAGACATATTATACAAGACACAGTTTAATATTGAGTGGTGGTGAGGGGAAGAAAAAATGGTAATACGTTGTGAGAGGAGGGGGAGGGAGAGGGGGATACGTTGGGGGGGAGGGGAGGAGGGGAATCATGTTGCCCCTGCTCCCCCACCACCTACTCACAGCAAACATTTCTCCTCACCTCGCATAAGGTTAAATTATCTCTTGCACAACTGTACAAAATAACAGTACAAGGAAGTGGCCAGATGAACTTTCGTCAGGATTCCCAGGGAAGCTGAGATTTATAGACAGGATGCGGAAGTAAGGGGCAATCCTGGAACCGATTCAAACTGCCTGGAGACAACTGTCGTTTGTTACACGGTGGTGATTACTCTATTATAAATCAAAGACTCGTTATAACATGGAGACCAAGTTGTTTTTCTTTGAAACTACATCAATTTCCAAACAAAAGTATTCTCATGTCTGTTTATTAAAGGAAACTCTACCTATGTATATTGTACTAAATGATATGATGAGGTCTTTCTATCACAGAAACGAATTTGTATCAACAAATTTCAATTTAGAATAAACTGAACTGGCTGTACTGTTGATATTCTATCTCTATCTATACTGCAACATTTATGTGTATTAAATTGGTTTTTTATAGGCAATCAATAAATCGTGGAATTCAAATATAAACTAAAAAACAATTTTCCACTCCAGGCGAAGCTGCAAACTTGCTTGGATGGGAAATAAATAAATTTACCCTATACGAATTGGGTAGCCGAGCGAAAACACTCCAAATCATCTCTTTAAGTTGTCAAGTAAGGTTTGTATTTTGGTGTAACGAGTATGAAACACGTATTTAGAACTTGTTGGAACATGCTATAATCAAACTAAGTGTTTAATTAAGAATCTTTAGAAAATACATAGAACATTTGTATGTTAAGTCTACATCTATCTGAGCTACTTTGATGACCAACCAGCTTTGGCAATGGCTCACTGTCATTCCAACATTAGTTTATAATTTATTTACTTTAGCCACTCTTCGTAAGAAACTGGGGGGGGGGGGGAGGGAATAAAAAGAAGAATGAATAAGTCACAGAAGCCAAGAACGCCGTAGCAATAACTAATCCAAGGAGAAGAGAACGGGATGGGTTCACCAGTATAGTTAAACATAATTTATAAATTATCAGGATCGGGAATTTTGACTTCCTGACATCCCCTTATATCCCCGTCTGGGGTTTTACTGAAGGATTGTTTTTTGTTTTAAAATACCTGATTGAAATAAAGACCTAGGTTTTGTTAAAAAAACAAAAAAAAAACAAAAAAAAGGTTTCTTAGGTAAACCCAATTGAAGACTATGTTAGCCAACTATACGCTGAGTGTTTTAGATTTTTAACCTCTTCACTTATTTGGAAGACTAAGATGATCTATACACCAATTAGGTGCACTGATTTAAAGCAGCATACCAAATTTCGGTAGACCACTTTAGGGATACTTCCGTTGCGAAAGAATATCAGGTTTCGAAAAAAATATAACGTTTATTAAAATCCTGAGATCTGTGATATTGTGAGGCTGAATTTCTCTCAAGCAAATAAACTTCCTTAAGAGTTAGAAGGAGACTCTGCTGACGCTTCAAGCGAAGAAGAAAGCTGCTTTCTACTAGCATTCACAAACAAACGTCTGCTATGAAAACACGTCAGAGTAAACACATTTCACTATCGGAAAGCCTACCGTTTAGATAGTTTATATAGTTATATAGTTATAGTATTAGATGAAAACACAACATTTAAGGGATTGACAACTGAGTCTCAACTAAAGTTGACATAAAACTTCTCAAAACCATATAGTATTAACTCTAATCCATAGTGGCTTCGGTAAAACCTCTAGACTATTAAGACTATTATTCAAATTGTACAACTATTTACAAAATAAGCATATAAAATAACTTATCTTACTACACTGATTACAGTTCAGTGCATATGATAAACTGAATCAATGCCAACAAAAATAGAACAAATTAGGTACTGAAAACCACAATGAACAAAGCGTGTACTGTAAATAGACAACAAGCATAACTTTCCAAAAACAAAATAAACTAACGATAATTATTTCCGAACAAGTAAAATAAAATTTAACAACAATAAAATAATATAACTTGTGTAGCATTGTTAAAGTATAAGATTGTGACAAGTGGTTTGGTTATAGTAGAAGCTTTAATTTGATTTAAATAATAATTTTGTTGTATAATTTATATTTATGAAACGCATATAATAGAAACGTTTATAATTAATAATAAATTCCTCTCCAGCGTCCCCCTCGTTCCCTTCGGTTCTCCTTGAGTTCGGCCGGAGGCAACACCTGTTAATCCCAAGTCAGCGGGGGTTCAAAGCCTTCCCGACAGAGTCTGTTCACTGTGAGTACAACCCCTACAGGACCCCGGGGGAGCAAAAGTCGTTACAGAGGATCGAAGTTTCCAAATGTGTCTGAGATGGTTTTTATCTCAAAGATGTAATGAGGAGTGGTGCAAAATTTAGTAATGCGTCTAAAGTTGAAGTTGTCGTTCAAAGCTATTCTGAATAAGCTTCTCCAATAAGTAATAAGGTAATTGGTAGTTCTTTAACTATTCATTGCCCTGTGTACAATAAATAAATTACAATTAAGCTCTACCTAATATTTTTGTAAATATAAGTAGAATCTTTATTATAAAAAAGTCAAGTATTTTTATGAGTTAGCAAATTAAATATGAAGTGATGTTACCTTCTAATTATTGTTTAGTAATTTAAACACAAGTTAAAACAATTGACAAAAGATGAGAAACTTACACGTAAACGTTGAGGTACCGGTATCGTCTTTCCTAATGATGGTGCTTGTAATGCTATGGGTTTCGGCTCACAGCCACTATGAAGGCGTTTTTTTTATTTGCCCTGGAATATTAACAACAGCTATATCGGTATATCAGTCCACTTTGGCCCTAACAAGGGTATTTAAAAGTATTTTTTTGGGATTAAAAGGAAACAAATTTGAGCGTACTATCTGTAAATTGATAATGCGTCTGTGTAAATACGATAACACTAACGTAAAGTGTATGCCCCAAATTATTTGTCCTACTGTGCCCACCCACAAAGACTTCAGATCTGTGTAGGAAAATTATCCAGCAAAGCATGAGATAAGTCGTTACAGTTCGAGTTGAGCAGTACTTATACAATTTATTATACAAGACTAGGATTCGAACCCAACAACAGGGCCGCTGCCATAGATTTGGAGTCCATCGTCTTGATTACTACAATATCGAATTTTGTATTAAATTTATGAACACGAGGCATTAAACAACAAGTGTGAACCGATTGATTTATTTCTCTTACATGTACACGTTATTGATGATGGAAGTAGTTATATCTGAAGTAAAGTCAATTGATTTAGTCAATACAAATTACTTGCTTCACTAAATCACTAAATGATGGATTTTACATTTGATACTCTAACTACCTATCGTTAAAAAAAATCATTTGTTCTATGTTGCGTGATTGTATTAGAACGATTAAAAAAACAGTGAAATGTTGCAGATAGACTTGTAATTTAAAATATCCTTTGTACAATTAGTTTAATCTTAATATCATTCCGACGTTAAATATTATCGACAGTATTTGAAATATAACTTTTTACCAATTGATACTTTCCGATTTTAGAATATATCACCTAATCCCATGAGAATATTTAGAAGTAGTTAAGATGTTGTGGTTGCTAATGAATGAAAAAGTGTTCAAGTTACACTAGTTTTCATCAAATTAATATTTTAAGGAGTCTTAAATAAACAGGGAAACAACCTAACTTGAGTCTATGTAACCAAGATAGACTTTCTCTGACTTAGGTAGAAGAATAACGGTATTTGTATTTCAGTGGTTTGTAAGAGTTGTATAGATGACAACCACACAACACACGAGCAACGAGCAGCACAAGAAGAATAACGGTATTTGTATTTCAGTGGTTTGTAAGAGTTGTATAGATGACAACCACACAACACACGAACAACGAGCAGCAAGAGAAGAATAACGGTATTTGTATTTCAGTGGTTTGTAAGAGTTGTATAGATGACAACCACACGACACACGAGCAACGAGCAGCACGAGAATAATAACGGTATTTGTATTTCAGTGGTTTGTAAGAGTTGTATAGATGAGAACCACACAACACACGAGCAACGAGCAGCACGAAAAGAATAACGGTATTTGTATTTCAGTGGTTTGTAAGAGTTGTATAGATGACAACCACACAACACACGAGCAACGAGCAGCACGAGAATAATAACGGTATTGTTATTTCAGTGGTTTGTAAGAGTTGTATAGATGACAACCACACAACACACGAGCAACGAGCAGCACGAGAATAATAACGGTATTTGTATTTCAGTGGTTTGTAAGAGTTGTATAGATGACAACCACACAACACACGAGCAACGAGCAGCACGAGAATAATAACGGTATTTGTATTTCAGTGGTTTGTAAGAGTTGTATAGATGACAACCACAAAACACACGAGCAACGAGCAGCACGAGAATAATAACGGTATTTGTATTTCAGTGGTTTGTAAGAGTTGTATAGATGACAACTACAAAACACACGAGCAACGAGCAGCACGAGAAGAATAACGGTATTTGTATTTCAGTGGTTTGTAAGAGTTGTATAGATGACAACTACAAAACACACGAGCAACGAGCAGCACGAGAAGAATAACGGTATATGTATTTCAGTGGTTTGTAAGAGTTGTATAGATGGCAGCCACACAACACACGAGCAACGAGCAGCACGAGAATAATAACGGTATTTGTATTTCAGTGGTTTGTAAGAGTTGTATAGATGACAACCACACAACACACTAGATGAAGAGGTAGGATAGCGTTGATCGATATTGGTTAATTTTAAAAGATTTTCGGCTTAGGGGCCTTTTGTAGTCTTTACTTGGGCCATCAGCAATAGATCAAAGGACCCAAACTATTCTTTAAAATCTAACTTTACAAAACTCTTCATGCAAATTCCATCGTTGTAGTACTAATGAAATCAAATAAATATAAGTATTTCTTGATATAGTTTTATTAATTTTCGTATAAAACACTTTTCCATATTTGGAATTCGGAACCAGTGGTAGATACTTGTTGAACACGTAACAGCAAATAGTATATTTCATCACTAGGGCCGGAAGTGACGCTTTTCGATACGAGCTCAAGTTTAACGACCGAGGCGAAGCCGAGGTTGGAAAATAAGCGAGGATCGAAAAGCCACTTTTGGTCCATGTGATGAACTATATTTTTCGTCTTACTGCACAATATATTAAGCTAACTGCTTTCTCAAAACTAATATTTTACAACTTGTTCACCTTTAAAAGCTTGCTCCCAAGGTGGCTTCCATCTTGTTCTTGCTATTTAAAACAAACAGCTGTTACTACAGATGTATTCAACTATTGTCTTTTATGTTTTGTTTTAATATTAGGTTAGACTAACTATAACGACAGGCATATCGAATGCTGTGGACTATCGATTGCAAGAAGGAATACTTTAGTCAACCGTTTCGAGCTATATCAGGAATCAGACTCGTAGAGTTTCCTAGATTTAGCTGATAATAAGCTTTCTTGAATTTCTTGGGCGTTTTGTAACATATATTTATTTCCCGTGTCATTCATCTTGTCGGACTGAAACGCAACAAATATACTTAAACCGACAACAACGCAACAATGAATTACAATCGATAAAATAATTGATTACAACTCTCGATACAATCGATTACTTACAATCGACGTACACAAGTTTGCTACCCTACATTGATATTTATAAATGACAGAATCGGAACAGCTGATGATCTCGATACCAGCTGATTATTTTCCGTCCGAGGACGGAAAAGAATTACTTTCGCCCCCCAACGGATGTATCGAAAACAGCCGTTTCCAAGCAGTATCACGAAAACACTATTTCATAAAAAGCTTATATAATATAAGTCATCCAAATCCTATCTAGCCTTAATAGATCTAAAAATATACGTTGTTTTGGTAAAACTTTGAAACTATTAATTTTGCCTCATGCGTAGAGCAATAATTTATTTTATTTCAGTTCCATACACAGAGAGAGGATTATTGCAATCAACATATGAACATAACGAGACTGGCCTTGTTTGGATTGCCTATCATGTTTGATTTAACGGGATGGATTAATTTAATTGGAAGGTTATGTCACCAAGCCAATGCACCAGCGCTCGCGGCGGGGCGGGATATAATTACAACAGTGTAGCTGATGACATCGCCTGAGGTTCGCGGTGGGACTTCTCCAACATCGGGAATAATTGTTGTCAATTAGTTAATGAGGTGCAAACATTATTTTATTATGTTTCACTTCATAGCAGTAAAAACATAGTAAAATACATAGTAAAAAAAAACATTATGTTAGTCAATTGATTAGCGATTGCATTTTGCCACGGCTTCCTCTATTAAATCTCATATGCGAGCCTAGAAAGCAGGAGCATATTCAATGTACAACGTTATATGGTAGTAATTCAAGCTCTAATTAGGACTTTACCAGAAACATCAATTTCTCGTAAATAGTTTTAGGTATTTATAACATGAACATATACACATATAGGCAGTAAATGACATAAACGTATAGGCATCTATAATGACTGTAAGAGTTAGAAACGAGTTTGCACGCAGAGACCTAAAATCTGTGAAGGACACAGTTCCTATTTAAATTTTCCCAGTATGGCCTAAGTTTTGCATTGCTTAGTGCTCATTTTATTAGGGACTTACTGCTCAATTAATACCATCTTTAAATTCATTCCCTTTTATTTGCTTTATCCCCAAAAACTGGTATTGAGCGAAGAATAGTTGTGAGCAGATTGGTAAACCACTTCCATTGTATTCTCTTAGGGACAGATAGTTCAATGTAAAAATATACTCTTGATGTTACTTTAACTTTCAGAACATTAGACTTGTTCTATTTAAATGTCTGTATTATTTCCAGTTCCTAAGAGAATACAATGGAAGTAGTTTACCAATCTGCTTACAAATGTTCTTCGCTCAAATACCAGTTTTTGGGGATAAAACAAATAAAAAGGGAGTGAATTTAAAGATGGTATTAATTGAGCAGTAAGTCCCTAATCAAATGAGCATTAAGCAATGCAAAACTTAGGCCATACTGGGAGAATTTAAATAGGAACTGTGTCCTTCACAGGTTTTAGGTCTTAACACTCTGGCATCTGGAACAAGAAGAAAGATCTAGTAGAGATGAGGTCTGGAAGCATGGTCCATTGTTGAGAAGCACATGGTCACACAATTGTTAACACTGGTCACTGTAATTTAGATTCCTTAAGGGCTATTTTTGAAAAGTATATTATATTAAATTTTAATTCTATTGCAATCCTCTCACATAAATTATATCTAAAATATTATTATTAACAAACATATTAAATTAAGTGAGTAGGCTTTTAGATGGGGATAGGCTGTGAATAATTATTGGTGATTAATTAATGAAATACATATTATTTTACAATTGCACAGATAAATAAACATTACATACATAGAGGGGAATGGTTTTCTGAGGAGTGATGATAAAGATGATTATTATTAGGCATACACATAGGACAATTAATACAAATAACACATTTAGGGGAAATAATTAATTAACACATTGATAGGGAAACTTAAATATAAAATAACACATAATAGGAAATTATATCTAAATAATGAATGAATGACATGTAATACTATAACGCAGCACGCTGACGTGAGGGAAGTGAATTTCCACATAAAAACTTTTAAAACTCAAAATCAGTGTAAAAACATACAATTGTCCAATTTTTATTGCAATCTGAAAACATTGATTTTTTGGCTGTTCTGATACTCCTGGTTTTATTTACTTGCAAAGCTGGGAATACAATTTTGCGCATTATAATGTTAGGAGAGGGTCCAGACAGGCTTGACAGTAGGCGTGAGGTTGCTGGGGACAATAAAAGTACTCTAACAAAGGAATAACAGGCTTTTCTAGTGTAAAACCCCCATATGACAACGTACTGTGTTTAGCCGATACATGTTTTCTTTAATAACTCGGTAAATATTTATGCTAGAATGACGAGAGAGGGCTTAAAAGTTTTGCCTCACTAATTCCCATCTTTTTACATTAATTAATTTTACATCTGGGGCTTTTATGACCTTTTTTGGGCCCAAAAACTCGAAATTTGAAAGATTAATCCCAAAAAATGGGTTTAGAGTTTTCCGATTGTTTTGCCCAACGAACTTGTCCAACAGATTATAGAAAGGAACGTTCCTACCGAATTTGAAGAAAATCGGACAAAAAATGCGACCGCTAGAGTGCATACATATATATATATATAACATTTTGAACGACCCCCCAAAACGTGTTCAGGGGGTCACGTTAGGAACTTCTATGGTGGTCCCGGGCTTAAGTTTCACCGTGCGGGTCATGCTAATAGTTTACTTTCCAAAGGAAATTCACTAATGAGAGATAGAGGAAATAAAAGATTACAAGAGAGAATATGGGAATGAGATAATAAAAAATTAAACTGTTTGGTATTTTTAAGTAAAGGTAATTTTGTATTAGAATTAACAATAAGGGTAGTAAGAATGGTAAATTGAGTACTACATCTTTCTGATACAACTAAGTGTTTGTTTACATTGTGGTATAAACACAATTAAATTATTTTATGCTACAATGGAGAACTGTACAAACAAGTTAAGAACACGTTCATCGCAGACTTGTTGCAATTGCATTACTTGCATTGTGGAAACAAGATATACAAACAATGTAATTTACTGAACTCTGTTTGCCACTATTATTACTTAATAAACGTAAATTTAAAAATAATAAATATTTTGGTAAATTATTTATTATTATTAGTATAGCAAATTATTCGTATAACATTATGTAAATGATTTGTTTTATTTACCTATTAAATAAGAAAATAAGCAAATCCTCGTGATAACTTTCAACATAGAGTGATGACGGCATAGATACTATATCACCAACTATAGTATGATGAAGCCGTTTGGCACTTTTATACGGTCATTTTCCATCTCTAATTGGATAAATAAAGATTTTATAACAATAAATGAAGAAAAATTATTTGACTGATGTAAGAAGACACTGATTTTGTATGGAATGAAATGTAGTTAAACATAAAACATTGTGGATATCTTAATAATATCGATGATTCCACAAATTTAATAAAAAATGTAACTGTAAATAATGTAAAATGTATGTTTTATAAAATACAAATGACATTCTCTAACGGGAAAATATTTTCTGAAAAATATTTATTTTACATACACTCAAAGTTGAACTGAAATGAAATCGGGAAAGAAACAAAAAAATCTATATTGAGCCATAATTAATAACAGACAACACTAAAAATACCCTTTACTGTGGCTAAAAATCATAAATAATAAACATATTCCAATTGTTAAGCGCGAAATATACAGGGTATTAAACGACATTAATAACTTGTTCTAGAATACTCCTTCTACCCTTATATACTCCGACTCCTCAAAGAACTATGAAGTTAGACTTTTAAGGTAGTTTGGGAATTAGCTTTTTATTTACACTTATATTTATATTAATAAGTATATTTTTTAGTATTTATAGTTTAAATTAGGGTGCTTAATTTTGATAAATGTGACAACAGAATAGTTACTACTTTAGACATATGTAATATAAGCCTACTGTAGTATCCAGGCTCTTTGAACAGACACAGGATTGACTTAACACAGTATTGCACATTCCAGTAGTCAGTCGATTACAGAGGTATCGGAGTGGTGTAGGAGACATTGCAGCCTGAGAATGTGTCAGCGGATCAACCATTAGTACATTGGAAAAGGTCATATAAAATATAAACAAGTATTAGTTCTAAAAATTGAGCCTGTAACTCTTAAACCTAAGTTAGGCGGAGATAAAGGTTTTTATATTCAATTTGTCTGGCGGTTTATCTGCCAGTTGGTTCCTCCCTTTGCGTCTGTGTAGTTGAGAAAAAAATATGATTAGTCTGGAGATCAGCTGTGCCAACAATTACAAGCTTTGGGGCACACATTATTATATGTATTACGTCTACAAAATACCTATAGGAAGTGTATTAATATCATTAATTAATTGTTAATCATACAATTAGTAGAATTATCGATTTTCATTCAGGTTGCCGAAAGTATTTTCAGCAAATTAATAAAATTATCTGGCCAAAAAAACGAAAAAAAAAACAAATTTAACAACGTATAGAGAAATGTGACTTCGTCTCCCAGCTGGTGGACGGATCTTAGAAAAATGGTCGCACGGAGACATTTGTCCAGTTTGTTGTTATTGTTGACAGGACACGATAAACAACATCGTCGTGACAGTCAGACGAAACATCTATCAACAAGGAAAACCACTGCTTTGTTTGTTTTAACCTGAAACTATTTATTGTGGATCCACTGCAATAAATCTTATCTTTCATTACGGTAAAAAATGATGCTCTTCAAAGATGACAATTTCTGGAATTTTGTTTAAGAAGACTTATCAATTAGACATCTTACGCCATTAGATAAATGTTCAGCTTATTCAAGAAAGAAAGCAATATGTGTATAATTTACAAACGTTTAGATATGTTAAGGATTGTTTATAAATTTGGTCTTAAATGGGAACTAACACCGTACTACGTACTTCAAAAATCTAAATTCATGAAAAGGTTCTAATGATTGAATTATAAAAAGGTATTTTGTAGTTAGTCTATGCATTTGTAAATACAATGATAAGAAAAGTATGACAACACTTATAAAATCAGGAACATTTGCGATCAGATTTTTAGATCCCAAAAACAACCGAAAACTAGGTTTTATAAAACTAAATAATTGGATAAAAAAAAAACAGTTATACCCATTGTTTCAAATCATCGTAAATCCCCAACTAAACTAGTTACGATTAGTCTGTTTTGGGTCCAATTTTGTTCCTGGTTTTCATTAATAACACTCAAGATTGTATAAGTAAGGCTGATATCTGCCTATTTGCAGATGATACATCACTTCTTTTTCGGGAACCATTTGCAGTTGACATGGAGATAAATAGTTTTATTGAATCAAATTATCTTTTTCAATGGTTCAAAGCAAATGGTCTTGTAATGAACACGGAGAAAACCCATCTTCTTAAATTTTCTATCAGAAATGACAATACTGATGTTATTCAGCTTCTTGTGGATGAATCAGAAGTCATTTCCGCAGATACTGTAAACTTTCTTGGACTCAAGCTTGATGCACATTTAAAATTTGATGATCATATTAATAAGGTAACTGGAAAACTTAGTTCGTGTCTGTTTGCTTCCGAAAGCTGTTCAATTTGCCAACACTGATGTTTTGCTTACGCTTTATTATGGCTGTTTTTACCCACATCTTAGATATGTTGTTCCTATTTGGGGTTTTGAGAATTCAAGGACAAAATCGATTTTTCGCCTACAGAAAAGCCCTTCGGATAATTTTTGGACTCAAAAGAAATGAATCCTGAAAAACTATTTTTCGTCAGAATAAGATTCTTACTTTCCCTTGTTTGTATATATTTGAAACCATAATGTTTTACAAAAAATATTCTTCTACATTTTTCTTCAACAGTTTTACTTCCAAATACGCACTCCGCCCACGGTTAAATATTCCAATTCCAAAGCACAGGACAACCTTTTTTCAACGTAACATCTCTTTTAACTGTATTAAGCTTTTTAATTCTTTGCCTGCAGGCCTTAAAGTTGACCTCCCCCTGAAACAATTTGGAAAACTTCTAAAGGAGTTTCTTACTGATAAAACATATAGTATCTATAATTTCCTTAACCAGTAAAATATATTTTGTTTTATTTGTACTATGTCTTGTTATAAGGATATTGCATTTTTAATTGTAGTACATGTTTGTAACACTGACTCATGCCAATGCTGTTTACACTGTTTGATGGCAATAAAGACAATTTGATTTGAGTAGGTTTTGATCATACACACAACAGATTTTTAATGATCCTCTGAGGAATAGTCAATAATGTATCACTTCACTCTTATTTATGTACTTATTATTGAATTTCCTATGGAAAGTGAACTATTAGCATGACCTGCTCGGTGAAACTTAAGCCTGGGACCACCATAGAAGTTCCTAACGTGAACCCCTGAAAACCTTTTGGGGGGTCGTTCAAAATTATATATATATATATGTATGCGTATGCCCTCTAGCGGTCACATTTTTTGTCCGATTTACATCAAATTTGGTAGGGACGTTCCTTTCTATAATCAGTTCGACAAGTTCGTTGGGTAAAACAATCGGAAAACTCTAAAGCCCTTTTTTCAGGATTATTCTTTAAATAATTTCTTTATTAGCATGATGCGTGTTGTTACAACTAAGCAGGATGAATAAAATACGTCTTACAACACTATATACACTTATACTACTTGTATAAGTAGTAACTTACTACTTACTTGTAAGGAGTACTTATACTACTTGCACTTGTATATTTACACTTATACTGTACTTACATACAAGACGGTAAAATATACACAAAAGATGGTACAAGGCGATCGATTTCAACCATTTACACCGGTCATCATCAGGCCCAATCAGAGAATGACAGAAACAAGATGGCGAACAGCTTATATACTATTGGCTACCAGAAGTTCCGGAAACAAATTGCGATAAGTACCACCAGAGTCAAAGTTGGCCTGTTCATTGATCAAAAGAATAATTCATTGTACTTTGAATCTGGTGGTACTTATCGCAATTTGTTTCCGGAACTTCTGGTAGCCAATAGTATATAAGCTGTTCGCCATCTTGTTTCTGTCATTCTCTGATTGGGCCTGATGATGACCGGTGTAAATGGTTGAAATCGATCGCCTTGTACCATCTTTTGTGTATATTTTACCGTCTTGTACAGTATAAGTGTAAATATACTTTATAGTGTTGTAAGGCGTATTTTATTTATCCTGATTATTCTTACAAATTTTGAGTTTTTGGGCCCAAAAAGGGCAGAAAAGCCCCGGACGTAAAATTAATGCATTCATTAAGATGGGAATTAGTGAAGCGAAAGTTTTAAGCCCTCTATCGTCATTATAGCATAAATATTTACCGAGTTATTAAAGAAAATGTATATCGGCTAAGCACAGTACGTTGTCTTATGGGGGTTTTACATTAGAAAAGCATGTTATTCATTTGTTGGTGTATTAGTATCAACCCCAACAACCTCGCGCCTAATTTCAAGCCTGACTGGACCTTCTCCTAACCTTATCATGCGCAAAATTTATTCATAGCATTGCAGGTAAATGAAACCAGGAGCATCAGAACAGCCAAAAAATCAATGTTTCCAGATTTCAATAAAATGATGTTTTTACACTAGTTTTGAGTTTTAAGTTTTGTATGTGGAAATTCACTTCCCTCACGTCAGCGTGCTGCGTGCGAACTCGTTAATTATTTTCATCAGAAAATGGTAAATAAAAAAAAAAAAAACTAAAATTCTAGTAAACTGGAAAAATACGGGATGGATTTATTCTTTTAATAGTTTTTGTTATGGTTTCTGTAGGGTTTCTTACTCTTTTAGAACGGCTGACCATGCAAAGGATTGAAATCGACAAACTTTACAATCAACTACTTGTTTAATCAAATCATCGTTGAATAAAAACATAGCAAAGTAAAATATCATGCCTGCTTGATGCGATAATGATGGCCTTTTGTTTAAATATAACCAATATTAAGGATTCCAGCGTCTAGACTTTCCAGTGTCTGGCGCTTATTGTGAACGGCCGCGGTTAACGATGCATGCACAGTTTGGTGGTTACTGAAATTTAATCTTCAATCATTCTCTGCTTATAATACATTTTGAAAAGATAAGTAATCTGTCATGTATTTTGTTTGTGGTTTTGAAAAAAAATTATAAATGTGTTTATATTTTCAGTAATATTACATTTGTTTACGATATCTGTTTAAGGGTTCACAAAACAGTCACAAATTACTGTAAGTTTAATCCAAACATCATTCTTATTGAATATTTGTTACACCCCTTCAATTAATACCACCCCAAATGTCTTAAAGAAATATTTCTTCAGGTCTTGGTGGTTGGACAACACTCTTCTATACAAACAAATATATTTTAATTTTTGATTTAGGGTCTAGTAAAGAAACTAATTTGTCAATAATTCAATTCATATTGAATCTTATCACATTTGTTGCCTTTGTAACTCTGTAGGCAGGACGTTGCACACAGCTTCAGACAATTATTGAGGAGGTGTATGATTGACGTAAACAATTTTCTTCTGGATAACTCCTGGGAAAGCCGAGATTTATAGACAGGAAGCGGAAGTAAGAGGGTAGTCCTGGAACTGATTCAAACCGCCTGGAGGATCCTACTATCGTCCATCTGTTACATGGTGTCGATCGTACATTATGAATGGAATAACAAAAGAAACCCTCATTAGTAAAGATAATTCTGTATATCTCCTACTGATATGATATATTACTATAATATCATATTTGTATTGATATCGTCATGATGTGTGTATAACATACTGTACAGTATTATACTCACAATCCCAATAATCATATTGAACAATAACTGTTTATTTTGTCCCCTTGAATAAAGTACCATATAAAGCTCTATTTTAGTTTTTTACAGTCATGTGTTTTTCTCTTTTGTTTCATAGATGATCGACAGATATTCTATTTATATTTCTCAATTAAACCTGTGTAAACACTTAAATAATTGATTCCGAATCCTCCTGTTAGTTTGATGAGGCTCGCTTCTGCCAATTAATACACATATTAACCAGCACAATATCCTACTCGTAGAATACTACTAGTATAGAAAACCAAAATGATGAAACCTGTATTGTACAGCATTACATTAAAATAAAAACTATCGATTAATTAACATAAACTTCTAACCTTTCAAACTTTTATTCAAAAGAGGAGTATAGTATTTCATTCTAAGCACACTTTAATAGGTCTAATTCAATGTTTGAATATTAAAAATATTAATTTAAGTTGAAAATGCAAAATCTAATTAAACGGATCAGTGGGAAATAACGCTTTAGGTACAGAAATGAAAACGCAGTACTAAGTAAAATCGAAAGATCATTAAAGGTGATAAAAAAAGTCTCGTAGGGCTTCATAAAATAATTAAAAATGTCATTTATACAATATTAATTATTAAAGTAGGACAAGTTAACATAATATTTGCACCACTACATATTACTTGTAAATAGTAAATATTTTTTAAATATTATTCGTTGGGATTTAGTTTATAATCCGCTGACTGGTGACAAACATGTAAGTAAAACATATTTATTCTTACATATTTATATGATTTAAATATGTATATATATATATATAAATAAATAAATAAATAAATTTATATATATATATATATCAGTATATTTTAAGAATAAATTATAAAATGAATAATTTAATTTTTAAATACATTCAAGTTTACCAAAAAATTACTTAAGAGATACCAGACGATTATTAAGTAGGGTTAAGAAAGTAATATGGGTCTGTCTCATTAAATGTGCCTGCGCAATATAGGTATATTTTGTGTTCACATTTTCGTGGTACATTCAGCGTTGCTAATAGCAAAACTGTGTGTAGAAAACTGCTTTAGAGACAAGGGCACCTAAAGTTTATACTGACAAATGATAAATTGTTTTTACTAAAGTTTGTAAGTACTATGAAGCACTGAATTTGAAAAAGACCTTGAGAACAGGTAATACAGTACCTTACAGGAAAACATTCATCCGGATGCCTTAATACTGGGGACCTGATTTAAAGCGAAGCTGTTTGAATTGTGTACCATAAACATCTAAATTAATACATAAAATGCAAATTGTTGTTCAATATATAGGCTTTGGCACCGCACGGCACCCAACACCGTCTTTATACTAAGCACTAACAAACAATATTTGTTGAAAAGTGAAGTGAACTTACTATGTGTAATGCCTCTTCAGTAGGTAAGACAAATATTGTAATAAACTGTTGATATTTACTTTTATATCTGCAAGGTTTTACAAAATACCAGTATTTTTCAGAAAATAAATCAGTGCAGATGGTGTGACGAATCACCGGTAACGTTGCTATTTGTCAAGTGGACGCCGCCATTTGTCTGGTTGGTCTGTAGGCCAGCAGATGTTCCTTCCAACCCTCTTGTGTCGACTTTTCATCCTTTCACTTTTGAATTTAATTTATTTTATAAAAAAAACTCCTTCATGAAACGGATCAGAAAACGAAAGCATACAAAAAGACCTATCGCTCCGCAGCGTGGTTTTGTCGATCGTGTTAAGGCTAGATAAGAGATTGAAGTGCCCAACTGTGTGTATGTATACATAATATCAACTGGGCACTCAGGGTTTGTGTAATGAGCTCCTTGCTATCGAGCTAAATCCAATAAGTTGCTGTCACTAGTCATTTACAGCATCACAAGTCACCTAAGGTAACCGATCACTAAAACTGTTAACAGTCGTTGCAGGAGCATTAACCAACCAAGATAAGCATTTCTATCTGACAGAAGCAATATTTATAGAACGGATTACAAGTAAGAGTAAATTGAGACGTTTACTTTTGTAATTTTAGTTTTTGTATTTGTAGATAACTTGAAAATTGAAAGAACCTGCCATTTAAACTTAATAATACACTTCAATAATGTGTTTCCATATACAAAAAAAATAATTCCATATACAACTTTAATAATTTATTTAATAGCATAATACGTGATGTTACAACTAAATAAAATAACGTCTCACAACACTAAAAGTATAAATACTTACACTTATACTGTACAAGACGGTAAAAAAACACAAAAGATTTTGATTTTAATTTTACCATCTTTACTACATTTCTATTTTACCATATTTACAATTTTCTTTGTATATTTTAGTGTCTTGTATGTGAGTACAAGTGTAAATATACTTTGTAGTGTTGTGAGACGTAGTTTATTTATCCGATATACAACCTTACAACATTATTTCAAATAAGATGTTATAAAATAATATAGCACGACGCAATATAAAGCGATATTTATAAATACACCTCGCAAAGACAAAACGTAACGTAGATTGACTGGTAAAAACAGCAGAGGCGGCGTCTTGATTAACTGCTGAACTATTTATTCTGATGCATCTCTCCTGTGTGTGGCTGGTTCTAAAAATAAATAAACCAGCATATTCTTGAAGCTGCCTCGTTGAAATAGTACCCCCTACCCTGCAATTAATACAACGATAACAAATCACCATTTTCAAACTATCTTGTTAAGTAATTCTTTTTCAGATTAAACATCTTAATTGTAACGCTACAATTTAACCGAATGATACATTTGTTATGAAGAAGTCATTACAATATTTTAAAGTTGAAGGTATCGTCTTTTTTGGCTATGGTTATTGTTTATTTAGGGTTTTTTATAATGGCTTGTTGTTATTAAGGGGTGAGGTTTACTGCTCGCTTCGCTCACAAACCCCCTTGAAGCGGTGTCACATGACTTTGCCTTTGGATATCATGGGACAAAATCAGGTCCTAAAATCTTAAAATTTTTGAAATATTAGAGAGATATTGATAAAAAATCAAAGAGTATAAGAAAATATTTTACCATTTGAGGTCTACATTTTATTCAGGCTGAAACATTTAATTTTGTTTACTATTTCATACCATTTCGGAATCGACTGAATGTTGTATGAGGAAGGAAAAGCCTCAAATAACACACCGGTCGTCCTGGTTTGAGTTTGTGACATTGTATTAAGACGAGTGGCGAGCGGTTTAGTAATTAACATTATGTGAACAAACCCTTTAGACTATTTTTTATTTCTGCCTCTTCAAACAATCTCAGAACATCCATTTTTCTTTTTTTAAGTTGAAAATCTTTACCAAACATCTTTTCAGATAGTTAATTATTAAATTTTCTTTTGAAACACACAGTACTCAAACTGATTAATAGAAAGATTTCAACCAACGTTTTAAAATTATTGTTAACGTACGTCGTCGGTTTTGGGCTGATTTTATAATTTAGAAAATGGTTTACCAAAATAGTGGCCTTATAAAAATACCAGAAGGTACGATCGTAGTGCAAATAAAGTTAAAAAACCGATTTGAATTATTAATTTTCAGTTCTTATAATAATTTGCATATATTACGATTTTTGGTAACATTTGAAGTAAAAGCTGGGTAAGTATTTATATACATAAGAACTACACACTAAGTAATAAATATTAAATTAGTTTGTACGGTGCTGTAAACCGTAAAAATAAAATAAAAATATATATTTAATAATCAGTTAGGTCAAATTAAATCAATCAAATAAGAGTTTTCAAAAATCCAGTTTCGTTTTAAAAGGCAATTTCTATGCGAACATTTATATTTCGCTTGTCACTATTTATTTTTAAACAACGATCTTTAACATTTTAAATGTTTACCAAGATTTAAAAGTCGTGTTATTTGATAGCCTATAATCAGCGTGAAGTTAACTCAGGATTTAGTTGTTTGTTTTCTCACAATAAAGCAGCCACTCTACGACTTCTGCTGACCGTTTATCAAACATATTACCATCATTTGTCTGCCGACACACTTTTACTGTCTTTCTCAGTAAAATATTTGTTTTTTCATACACTTCGAGAATTACATTTATTACTAGTAAACATCCTTACATCTTTATGGTGTTATATGATGTTTAGATTGCCCGATTTCTTTTCCCGTCTTTGTGTTTTGTATCTGAGAGATAATAATAATGCTACAGTTGTGTCGATGTAATCACGTAATTGTAGTTTGTTGTATGTTTTACGGAACATTGACCAATTCAATTATATTTATTAATATTGGTTTACGAGGAAATTTTAAACATTTCTGAATTTAAAAGCACTAACGTAAATCTGGCAACTGTAATCTATATTGAGAGATAAATACGATTTAGGAATCATCCGTCCTGAGTATTTAGAATCAGTTATACTTGTGAAGGGTTTATACCCTCAAAAATAAGAGGATAACTATAATTAATAAACAACAATAAACAAATAGTAATATTAAAACACAAGTATAAAGTATTCTGATTCTAATTAACACACTAAACCAATGTATAACGTTATGTTTTAAGTTTGCATATCTGATCAAACGTTTTATTTTAATGGTTTCTATAATTTATGGTAGGTACAATTTACTACCATATATCCACGTATGTAAAGCAATAAATCAAGTGCCATGCTGAGTCACGTGAGCGCGCCTCAAGTCGATAAGTCACACCCAAGTTGCCTCCTTCATTAATCATTGCAACTTTTCCTTTAGCAGGATTTTATAAAGTTATTAGTATTGAACAGGTGAAAATGATTTATTTAACAGTTCTTGCTATATAGTTTTATTCTCAACACTATTTCCTATACACTAATTAATTATTGCTAAATATAGAAATCTAAGTATTTAAGTTGGTCTCTATGGATCACAAAAATGCTCAATTTTTTAAATGCAAGCTTTACATAGGGTTCCGTTGTAACAATGTGAGTGAAACTAAATTTTAAACTGTATAAACATTCATCTTGTTTTTGAAGTGTTATTAGTTGATGAATGTATTAATTTGTTTAAACATTACTCAACGGGTACCCGTTATACTATACAAAGCCAGTATAAATAGATATAAAACAATAATGAAAAAAGGTATAGGATCGTTTATACAAATAAATATTTTTGAAGATTTGAGACAAGACAAAGTGATATAGACTGTTAGTCAATCTTGCGGGAGGGGTTGAAATTATTTCACCACGCCAACAGGATTCCATCGAATACGTCAAGTCTATTATGACTAAGGTTGTATTTATTATTCTGCTCAAAAATTAGTGATTTTGCTTGGGGTTGGTTTTGTAAAGAACCAAAGGTTTTGAGGCAAAACGATGTATAACAGGAGTTTATTTTTTAAGTGGTTCCTAGACTGCAGTTTTTCATTAAAATTTAAAAATGGGCTTTTTGTCAAATAACTGATCTATAATACTTGTTGACAATTACAACTTATGTAACAAATAACGTAATTTTATGTAATAAATGTTACATACTTAGAAATAAAAGTGTAAAACTTCATCAGGCAATAAAACTGATCATTGGATTCTTTCATACATCAGCTGAAACTAAGTTACCAAGAAATTTGTAATTTCTTCTTACGACCTTGTTTTGTCTGCGTTATTGAAACATAAAATAAGAGATCTATTTATCTTATGGCATGAACATTATGTAACCTTTCATTTACACTTCTCCCCCACTCAATGGTTGCAGCGACAACGCAAGTCATATTGTGCACAAGAATCGACTCAGTTTTTATGCATATTTTAAAACTCTTATGCATCAAAGATTCAGCGTTTAATCAGAGCGGCGACTGACACCCCCTCCACTCTGATGCTGCGTGAGGGAGCTTTGATATTCCTTCAGAGATTAAATGCAATATCACATCGTACAAACAGTTGCTACCTTTCAAATATGAACTGAAACAAAGATTAAATGCTTAATGTCTAGGAATTTTATCACAAAGTCCTGTCTGTGGAAATTCATCGTAAAACCTAAGTTTTAAACTGTAGATAGCTTTCATAGTTGAAATAGGAAACACTTTGTGATTGTCTTTAACTAACATGAATAAATCAGGATTCTTTAGGTAGAACTCCTCGTAATATTTTGTAGAACGTGATGGGAATGACTGAGACGGTTATGAAGAGATATAAACATCCAAGAGCGAAACAAAATTCCGGAAACTCGGTTACCGCCGATCACGTTTCAAGCCACGTTTCCGATACTTGAGGGCTTCAAACTCTGAGCAATGATGTTTCGTTTTGATTACACGAAACTTCTCTAGTTGCTTTTAACAATTTAAATCCTAGATATTTGTTAGTAGAATAACAATGCAATATGAAATTATATTAGGGTTAGTTATTCAGCAGCTCACAGCATTTAAAGTAACTATTAATAATTCCGTTATAAAGGGAATAAATCATTTTGTTTGAAAACTATGTGGATTATTAAAATATTTTTGAATTCACTATAAACGTCTACAAACTGTTACTTTGGTACGATTCATACCACTTAAGTTTTTAAAAGGTACTTTTATTTGTTTTAGTGGTCAAAAGTTTCTCGACATTTGTTTTGCAAATTAGTCTGCTAGTCGTATAATCCTAGACGTATAATCCTAGACTATAATTTAATAAATAACCTTTAGGGTTGATAAATTTGTAACGTGAAATAAAACCTCTTTCAATTCTATCGGAAGTCGTCAGGAGTTTCACTGGAAAGGGCATCACTTTCCTTTATTTTATACTTTTGAGTTGGAGATTCAAAATTGCATAGATTCATACTGGACAAAATCCACATCTATTATCATTTGGTATATTTCAAACATGTTTATTTAGTTAGAAGTTTAGAAATTACGGAGCTGTAGTTAAAAAAACAACTTAATATAACATTTATTTTTGGCTAAAGCAAACAAATAGTCAAAATGTACTATTTCAGTAAACTGAATTAGTCTATTTCAGAATGTATGTATATGCTGCTCGCATGATAAAAATATGAATGAAGGTCTGCGTTATGTTTTCAAAGTGACTAATATTTCGTTTACAAATCCAGCAATGCGGATAAAAAAATCAAACAGGCAAAAGCAAACACCTAAGTACAGGCAGTTGATCTTTTAAGAAGCGGTTTCGATTGACTTAATCACTGAATAAGACGTAATCACTGGTGATGTAATTGCTGACGTAAAAAGAGCTTATTTTAAGACGAAAATGAATTAATGATGTCATGATATCATGAGCGAGATGCCTTTTGTAAACTTGTACTATGACTGACTGATTATTTAAATCAAAGGATCATTAAATAATATAAAAATGACCAATAGCTCTTCACAAAACTGGTTGAAATCGATTGCCTTCTTCTATCGTCTTAATGGTTATTTCCCATCTTGTATATTACAGTTAAAAGTGTAAACACATTTCGTAGTGCTGTGAGACGTATTTTATTCTATCCCGTTTATAAAAAAAAATTTTAAAGTGTGCAAACTATAATATTTCTTTACTACAAGAAGTTTCTATGGAAACAATGTTTATTATTATTTATTCACATTTATAACAATATAATTACAATTTTAGTTTAATGTAATGTAGCAATATTACACAAAAATACCAAGATAAAATACACATAATACTCACATAATACTCACATAATAATACTATTATAGTAAATGTGTTCGATAGTATACAAAAAATATATGCAGCTAGTAGCTCTAGATTCTATTTTAACCCTAAAATAACTGGGTTTCACTGAAAAAGCAGTAAAACGCTGCATTAGGTTTAAACTAACGACATTTTTCGCCTCTCTCTAAAAATGGAAAATAAACCAAATTTTAACCATGGTTAAGTTATTGGACATACTATTCCAGTGATCACATTGTATTGCCTTGACTCGTGTATATGCCATCACGTGTTGTCTTGAAGTTTCATGACCAAAGTTCTCTTTAATTTAGAAATGATTTATTTTTAACAATTACTTTACCATTCTAAGGTGGAGAAAATAGGGAAATATTTTGGAATAGTTTCGTCGCAACATAACCTTTAGTGAAAGATGGCGTCCCCTGGCCAGCCGCCAAATGACCACCATGACTTGAGCTCGCAATGATTCGCTGTAACCGACTGTGCCCAGCCTTCCCATGATACGGGCCTTTATGGAACATTTATCAAGATTATGATAACTGTTATTATTCTCTTACAGCCAATGTTACATATTGTATGTAAAGTCCACCTAGTATGGCAATTTTCCATAGGGACTTTGTACTTTCTTAATCAATAATATTCATATTAGGTCCCCATCTTTATTGACATAAAGGGAGTGAGCAATCTACCACCCTCCTTGGACAAGGCTGAACAAAATCCGACATTTTAAAGCTATCCTGAGATTAAGGTATACAGATTAGAGTATACAAACTGTCAGTTGCTTGCCGAATATCAGGAGTTATAAGACATATGGTATGAGTGGGTTTTCTTATAACCATTGATTTATATTGTGGTTTATTTTCTGATTTGAATTGCACTCAACGAATAACTTTCTTGTATAAGTTTAGGATGTTTTTATAAATAAAAGAGTTTTAATCAAATGAATAGCATAAGATTAACACAATTGCAATATTTGTAACGTTAATTTCTGTAAGGTATCATATAAACAGTTCTTATTATGTCAGAGTTTGTATTCACATTCCTAAGTACATTTCATTCAAGTCGTATTTTTGTCTCTTTTATAAATAAATAAACACTTTATTTTGAGCGTTTTTTCATTAACATATACATAGTTTAAAAAAATCGAGTCTCATAAAACTATTTTTACAGTTTTAGGGCTTTTAATCCATGTTTCCGTGGGCAGAGAGTACTAATAATGTTTAATATTTATTTTGTTGTATTTAAAACTAGCTAAACAATTTTCCAGGAGAAGGAATAATTGTATGTTTTTTGGCTTCATTTATCTTTAGGACTTAACGTTTTATTTTAACTGTATTGTTATTGTATACCTCCTGGTTCAATTACGGTCTCATACAGGACAAACGCAAAGTCATACTAAAAAAGTGCATGGAAGGTCAAATTGCAAACACATTTTGATTGTCTTTAGAAAGAAATCGGTGAAATAAAATTTTAGAAGTTGAGCTAACAACAGCCCTGGACTCTTCGATATTGAAAAGTGAAAAGTTGGGTCGTGGTGTAGGTCGCAAAAGTTGCATTGTTAGTGGACTTATTCAAACAAGTAGTGTAGTTGGACCTGGGAGTAGACGGGGTAAGGAGAGATATGTCCTGTGATTCAAACAGGGTTTACGAAAACGGTATTCTCTTTTATAGAAGAAACCCAGCATCCTGTAATAAATTAATATAAATAAACGGAATCAGGAAACTGACACATACTTTCTCCCTTTTAGCCAAACTTTAATGACAAAAATATTTGTTATTTACTAAATATAGAATATGAAGTATAGATAAATGTACAGAAAATTGTCTAAAATAGTTGTTTTCAGAAATATCCACCCAAATCCCTTTTTGGGAGGCACTATAGAGTCCGTTGCTACACACAGTGGTTTTGAGAGGGGAAATGCCCCCTTGCCCCCCCAGGGTTAAATAGCAACACATTTCGAACATCATCTGTTGGTCAATGCTAACTTGACCTGCATATCAAATTTTAATGAAATTGATCAGTAAATAAGAGAGAAATAGTTATATTTGTATTCCCCATAAGAATAACATTGGACAACGTACTGTAGGTTTACCGCTAAATGAAAATTTCAATTTTCTCCTTAACTAGCAATCGTAGAATAGTAATTTAAAATACTAATTTATTTAGTTTTTTGAGCTATTTTTAATGGTGAATAGTAATCTTTTTTAACATTTATGATTTTTTATAAAAAATCCCAAAAATTGAATTTTGGATGTTTTAAGTCCTGTAATTTCTGAACCCGAATTTTTCAAGAAATGCGGGTGGTGTCATTTTGTTGCAAACCTAAAGTTCTACAAACCACGAAAGTTTAATCAAAATCGTTAGAGCAGTTTTTGATAAATTTGGATTTTTCATGTTTTTTGGCGGTTTTTGGGGGATAATTACCCTTAAAAATCAAAAATCCAAAAAAATGAAAAAAACGCCTGGAGATATCGTGGATTAGTACATACATACCAAATTTAATAAAAATCGGCCCATAGGTTAGGGCTCTAGCTCTGTAAACATCCACACAGACACACACACACACACACACACACACACACACACACACACACACACACACACACACACACACAGACAGACAGACATCACGTAAAAACCACTTTTTTGGGTTCAGGGAGCACCAAAACGAATATTTCCACTAACAACTCAAATTCGAAAATTTTTACGAAAACAATACTTTCTCCATATACTATGTATAGGGGGAGAAAGTAAAAAACAGACCCTCACTGACCCAACTCTACGTCTTCCCCTTCTCGGGGGGAGAACAATTGAACATAGGATAAATAGAGAAGATAATACTGCCACTCTTGAATACCTCCACCCCGATAGACTTTTTAGTTCCAATGAAATCTTATGGACTTGGATCATGATGGTGGTCATTGGATCATTTGACTACTTAAATAAGTGCTCAATAATCAAAGTACTTTGGTTAATCACATAAATGCGGCGCTTCCAATTGGTATATTATAAACAAATAAATGCAGAAAATTGGCTCGCAGCCCTAATTTTGTATATTCTATATGATTATGTTCATCTTAAATTACGCCAACGACACGACAGTGATTCCTAATTCATGTAATTATACATTTAATTGTGCGAATTAAAGTACTACGAGTACTTTACTAATTACAAGTGGAAAATAATTATACAAAGTATAAAGGAGTAAAATGTAAACCATATAATCAATAACCCATATAATTAGCCAATTAGATAATTAGCCAATTAGATAATTAGCCAATTAGATAATTAGCCATAATATTTCACAAAATCTCTCAAAACCTTTTAAGAGGAAAATAAGAAAGTGGATGCAATTAATTAATAGAGATTATGTATGTAATAATATTGTTTAACGAAATGTATTATTTCTTATAGAAATATAATTCATACTAATACGTTATGATTGTAATTCGTACTTTCTCAAGATAATTTTTTTAAAATATAAAAACCGAGTCTCTTTTTAAGATTGTACTGTTTTAGTCGATTCTACGAGGAAAGAATACGTCTCTGTCGCCGTCTGTAAACAAGGGGAGTGAAGGGCCAAGAGTGGATTTGATTTTAATATTACATAAACTTTTTAAATATCACTTTGACTCCATGATTGCGTGAAAAACTTTATAAAGACTTACAAGTATATCATATTAAGTAGAGATTTATTTAAGATAAACATAATATTATTCTGTCATTAATAAAAAAAACTTGCAATGTAGAGTAGTTCAATATTTTTAAATTGAACAACTCAAAACATTTGTAAAACCACATTTGGCTGCAAATTAATTTAACTGATTACTATTGTTGTCACTATATCTTCATGTTAATGCAGTTTAGGACATATAGTTAAGCGAGGTTTCTGTATTACACACTTCTTAAGATTGAACTCCAGTTATTGTTTGGAGCTCAGCTTATCCATCCAAATTAGATAGACAACGTTTTTGAAGGAATGACAGCCGAAGTTTCTTAATCCTGATACAACATTTCCTGACACGCTGTTTTAAAATCACCTAGAAACCTAATATCCAAATAATGTAATAATGTTTGAGAAGTCTCCGCGATACATAAGTTTAGTACAAAATTCAAATACGATTTTCTCCAATATTTTTTGGATTTCCAAAGTATAAAGTTCAGGTGGTATTCCCAGTGAGAGGACCAGCCCGTGAAACCGCAGAACTCGAGGGGAGAAAGGACGATTTACAACTGCGGTTGATCCAGTTAAAGGTAACGATCAAACTTGCTGCACTGAGATATAAACTATTCTTTTTGTTAACAGACCTCTTGTTTTTATAAATGAACCAAATTATTTTATAAAATAACTAGTGCTAATAAAATACATAATAATATTCTATCAATTTGTAACCTAGGCTACAAAGAGTTACCTACAAAACTAATATTGTATACGCAAAGTTGTTACTAAAGCAAAAACTAGAGAATTTCTATTTCAAATTAAAGTTGAAATGGCAAGGGCAATTTATAAACATTAATAATAAACTAACATGAGAGTAAAACATTTAGGGATCGAAAGGTGTATGTAGTAAGATACTGTATATAACTTTTACTAATGGTTTATATTTGAGAATCATATTACTTTATAGACAAGCTATTAGTTACGGTATTGTACATTACTAATCATGAATTAAAGTAACCCAATTAACATCAGCACCATACACTAGTCACATATTGGATGCCATTCTAACATTACAGATAGACGATAACCGATAAACGGTGAAGATAGTTGCTTTTAAATAATTTCTTATCCTACATGTTTACATCTCTGTGGGAAAAAAACTTCGTTTCATGTTTGCTGTAAAGAAATTACTCCAGAAAGAAGCCAGAAATAAAAAATGTCTTAGGGTTAAACCTATTTGGGTTTAATCTATAAAAAATCTATATTTATAAAAAAGGATGTTGGTTTGTTTATTTGAATATATGTATTTTTGAAGTTTATGGACTCGGACACTGTTGGACCGTTTGCCATGAAACTTGGTATATATATGTAACATTTCACGGTGAAGGTTTTTTAAGCCATCCATTTCGTCCTAACTCAATTGGGTTCCTCCCAAGAGGCTCAAAAGGGTTCTCATGAAAATATATTGTTGTTTGCATAAAAGCTAATGACATGTTTACTTGAACAGGTGACCTTGGTGATATTGGTTTTAGTTGGTAATAGTCAGAGGCATACTATTGGTTGGTATTGGTTGGTAATAGTCTGCCGGGTACCAGCCAGTAACTCTTAAACCTGCATTTATGGTGTAAGAAACTAAACTGTGAAGCTGTTTGACATTTAAGTTTAAAATAGTAAAACTATCAAACGGTTTTAAGTTGAAGATTATTTTTGTATGTAACATGCATTACTAATGGATATTTCTCTAAGTTATTACTTAGAAAAACAGGCCATCAAACAATTTTTGTTAATATGGAAAAGAAAATTATTCTAGCTTTATATATAATAATGGCAAGTGTTAGACACAACCTCAAACAGTTTTAAGTTAGTGAGGTACTGAATTAAGTGTTATGTCTGTAAAAGTCTCATTAATATTTTAAGTTTAACTGTTTCCAACTCATTCCAATAACTATTCCAGCTCTTCTTTTTTATCAAACCTAACCTAAATAAACAGCAGACAAAAATGATCCTTAGCCAGTATAATAGGGTCGATCAGGAATACGATTTCCTATCACTGTTTACTTAAATTAAAATACAAGCAAGTGACCAAACAATAACACTTTGTCTAAAACCTTCATATAAAAGATTGAAAATCTGCAAGATACGTGATAATTGTGCACGTAAGGATTAAAATTAGTCTTATAAATGTGGTATAAGAAAGTGACCGGTCACTATCGTATACCACATTAAAATGTTGTATTAAATGAGGGACGACATTCAGATGAATCGATACAACTCCACTCAGATGAGGGGTGGGGAGGGGGATATATAAATGTAGCTCATACTCTTGGGACTATATAAATGTAGGGGCGGGACTATATAAATGTAGGGGGGGACTATATAAACTAGTTTCTTTATATTATAGTCTTTTCCCTACATTCAGGGAAAAATTAAATCTACAGGCCTTTTCCAGAGGGTTCTTGCGTTGATTCTCCCTTTTACGTAGTTTTAAGTAATAGAATTGTAGATACACTTTCTAATTTATTATCAAGGTTAATGCATATTAACATTATAATTATGTAGGAGCCCTTATGGCAGCTTGTGCCCTGATTACAGCTGATTGCGGGTCGTTTCCTTGGGGATCAGAAGGCACTAAGACTCCCTCAGGGTAATGACTCTACGGGATTTAATTAACATAACAAGCTTCTAACATGTTTCGTTCTAAGTTGAGAATAAATGTCGAAAATCAATAATTATAACATAACATAACATGATAAAATTTTAAGAAAATAATATGGGCTTAAAGTTCACGATTTCTTTACTAACAGACGTTCATGGTTATAACGACCAATTACTATTAAAATCATTTATATGTAAAACTTTCTGCATTAAAATAAGTTGTATTAAAAAATAGCAATATAGCAATATAGGGTTTATAAGTTTATGCTTAGATGCATTCAAATATTATAAAAGTCATTGTCATGGGACTTTAAATTAAAGTATATTAACTAAAGTAAAAAATATTACATGTCCCAACCTTGTGTTAGTTTTATTATTGAACGTAGAAATTCCCGTAATGGATCAATTTGACGCTAAATTTCTGTAAACTGTGATGTAATATAAAAAAATAAATCGAGTGTATTTAAAACATTTATGACATTGCGGAGGTAATGGATAACATAACGATGTTTGTATACATAACAATAGTTATGTATCGCAATTCAATTGTTACTTGTTTATCAGTCTTTTATTAAACAATTCTCAATATTAAAGGGAACAGTGGTAAAAGGATAATTCATTGATAGTCAGTGAATTCACGGTTGACAAAAACACAGCTAAGGTGTATTTGGAGGCGAATATTAATGAACTATGATAGTAGAATGAGTGAGATACCTTGTGCAGCTTTGTTAGTAACTAAGATCAATTGATTCTTTTGTTTGGTGATTTTAAACCCTTACAACAATTATTAGATATATATAATTGGTATAAACCAACCCTCCTACCCCCTAGTTGTACCTTTTGGGGGTTTGAAAACATCCACCTCCTGGATTGCAACCCAAGGGCCTTCAAAGTTTCGATATTTATTTGGTGGAGTTGTTTTGTTTAGTTAGTCAGCTAACTATAGTGTAAAATTGTCAAAACCCCTGGCTCTAAAGCCTACTAGGTCTGCACGAACCCTATTGAACGGCTTGATGGACTGTCACAAGTTTTAGATATTTGACGAGTGTAAGAGTAGCACTGCAGTGGGTAATACAAACGAGTTCGCACGCAGCACGCTGACGTGAGGGAAGTGAATTTCCATATAAAAAACTATAAAAACTCAAAATCAGTTAAAAACATACAATTATTCCAATTTTTATTCAAATCTGAAAATATTGATTTTTTGGCTGTTTTGATGCTCCTGGTTCTATTTACCTGCAATGCTGGGAATACAATTTTGCGCATTTTAAGGTTAGGAGAAGGTCCAGTCAGTCTTTAAAGTAGGTGTGAGATTGTTGGGGATGATAAAAGTACACCAACAAATGAATAACAGGCTTTTCTAGTGTAAAACCCCCATAAGACAACGTACTGTGTTTGGTCAATACACATTTTCTTTAATAACTCGGTAAATATATATGCTAGAATGACGAGAGAGGGCTTAAAAGTTTTGCCACACTAATTCCCACCGTTTTTCATTCGTTAATTGTACATCCGGGGCTTTTCTGACCCTTTTTGGGCCCAAAAACTCAAATTTATATATTTAAAATCCCCAAAAAAGGGGTTTAGACTTTTCCGATTGTTTTGCTCAACGAACTTGTCCAACTGATTACAAAAAGGAATGTCCCTACCAAATGTGAAGTAAATCGGGCAAAAAATGCGACCGCTAGAGTGCATACACACACACATATATATGTCTATATATATATATATATATATATATATATACAATTTTGAACGACCCCCAAAACGTGTTCAGGGGGTCACATTAGGAACTTCTATGGTGGTCCCGGGCTTAAGTTTCACCGTGCGGGTCATGCTAATAGTTCACTTTCCATAGGAAATTCACTAATAACCGAAAGTGTTACACAAATTAATGTCTATACGTAAAATGTTTGATTTATTTAATATCATAAATCAGCGGTAAAAGCAACAATAATATTAACTTGTTACTGTGTCGTGCATTTACTTATAATATGTTCAAAAATAATCTTGATTTATAAGGTTATTCATATCCTTTTATAAAAAAAATATTATTTAAACTTAAGGTAACATACACATTTTGCATATCTTTGATAGTAATTACTTGTAATATCTTTACCTAATTAAGTGTAAAATGTATAGATAATACAACTAGTTAACTGTATGCTGTACAGGTAATTAGAAGTAGTATGATTAAATATAACTGCTCTATTTTATTCTTCTCGGGTAGAATTCCAATCAAATCACCGAACTGGTGTGGGTGATCACACATTGTCACTGGCACTCACCACATTCTGCGGCGGTGGGAGGTCTGCCTGGCGTTACCCCAAATTAATGGACATAATTGAAAGAGAACACTGGTAACGTATAGCAATACAGTTTATATTTTAGCACTTGCAATTATGTTTTAAAAAATCTACATGATCAATTGGATAGATATTATAACTATTATTTATTCATTTCAAGCTACTATTTCCCATAAAATAAGAACATTTTACAGGTTTTATTTCTACATAACAACTTTATTTGTAGTATTATAGATGGTGGATTTCTCGGTGTATAAAATTCTGCGTAAATAATTAGGTTTTGAAATCTCGCTAAATACAAGCTTTATTTCTACCCACCAAATTCCAGTATTTATAACATTGTATTTTTAATTGATTAAAGCACTTTAAGGAACGATAAAAAAATACGATTCACATATTTAGAAAGTTGTATTTAATATTTAAAACAGTCACTTTATTGACGTTTACTTTATCAACGATTCTTTCAAACTCTGGTTAAAAAAGCTACAGGTTGACTGTCATTTAGTTTCATTGGTTGATTCCATCTGCAATAGTTAAACTGTCCATGTTGAATATTATTATGTATATAAAATGAGGATTTTCAGCTTAGTACAAATTTATTGTGTTTATAAAGTCATTTACAAAGTTTGTATCTTGCAGTTCAAGGTTCCATAGTTATACAGATTTTCTCCATAACCATCATGGTTGTTGAACGACCTCTTATTTGAACCTATCGCATACTAAAAAGTAATACTGCATCATTGTTTGCCTTGTTTGTGTTTTTGTTTACGAAAGTCACATCATATTTATGATTTTTTAAAATACACATTATTAGTCCCAGAAACGAAAATTGTTCGCCAGTTTAGTTAGTACTAAAAGTAAAAGACGTTTCAAGTTTAACATTTGACTTGAAACAAAAAAAACTTTACAGAGAAATATAAAAAGTCAGAATGGTTATTGATGAAGTAAGGATTTGTAAAAATATTACCTCAAGTGCAGTGTCGTTGAAAACACACTCATAATGTGAAAACGCTATTTAGGCATACAGTAAGTAAAAAAGATGCAAAATACTACTGTTAAAGTTGATTTTCAAGTGGATACCTACAAAGACTGTAGTCGACGTTTGCCTTTACGCCTCTCGAATGTCAACTTGCATTAGTTGATTACAGAGGTGCTGGATATTACCGGGATCCGATTTGCAGCTCGAAGACATGGAAACCGCGCCACAGCTCCTTCTGGAATAATTGCATACCCCACCGCAGGGTGTGTTGATATAACGGGATCTGTTTTAATATTTGTACTCAATTTATTGCTATAAATATCTTTAAAATCTATACATTTATAAGAAATCGTAAACCATTTACTCATAACCCTTGGTTTCTCTTTGTTGTCATGTTTGTTCCGTAATGCGAAACTCGCTGAACCAAATGAGTTGAAATGTTGCTTGATGGGCCTATTCACGTTTCCAAAATCCCTTCAGTGGTTGTTCAAGTTTTCAATGTTATTCTTATAGGCATCTAATTTTGTTTGATCATGTAACTTATTTCTTACTTTTTTATTTCATCAATGGCAACACAACGTTTTAGAGGAAATATATCATACAATGGCTGACAGAGACAAAGTTGAATGATATACAATATGAAATGCATTACGATATACAATATATAATATGACTATACAAGAGGACAAAAAAATATACAAACAAATAAGTGAGAACAAGTTCTAACAAGATTTATATACAATAAGAATGGTTCAAATGACAAACTTTGAGATTTTGAGACAATAAGTCAGTGAAACATGATAAATATGCTAATAATTAATGAAATATATTAATGTGGCTAAATGAGGTTACATCATAAATAACATACACAGAAACATGGGGAGTTTTACACGGCTTAAAATATATAATTGGATAAAAGTTAAGTTGACACTAACAACATACGTTAAGTTGATGCCTTAACTGATGCTTATTATTATAAATAGTTTAGAAGGTAAACTACAAAATTAAGCACACTCAACAATTGCTGTATTCCTGGATTCAGCAGGGAACTGCAACCAGTGTCAAGTAGCAGTGTTGATAAGGAAATTGATAAACACATTTTAATACGAATGAACCAGTTTCACAACTATTTTAAGCTAGCTGTTACCCACAGCTTCGCCCCGCAAATGATTTATACAAAATTTGACAGTTGTGTGTGCTGCAGTCTGTGGTTAGCCCGTGGAACTAGTACGAATCAAGATCAGCTGTTTCTATTTCCATCAGCTCAAACAAAAATGAATATCCATAGGGAATACATAGGAACTTTGAACCCCCGTGGGGCACAGCCATATAGGATTTTTGCAACTTTAATATGCCTATATGTTACCCAGGACTATTAAGTACCTCTCTACAAAATTTCAGCTCAATCAGTCCAGTGGTAAGAGCATGATTGAGACACTAATATCTAAACATACAAAGAAACTTACAAACTTTCATTTTTATAATATTAGTAGGATGTTTTAATAGCTGCGGAACATCATGGTTTCAGTAATGAATGAACGCAAAGTTTACACTTATTGGAAGGATTACTGGCCCTCTACCAGAAAAAAATTATTAATGTCTTCTCCTTGTGGAGGAAACTGCGTTCTTCACTCTCCCCTTCTTCATATATCGTCAATCTTCATACAGGGAATACGGGGGAATCATAGGGTAAACATGCGTGAGTGAAGATTGATACATTGTAGAATCAATTTGATGTCGTTCTTATATAACTGTATTGATTTAATATATCCATGGATAAGTCTACAAAAGGCTATGCAAGCTGTTTTTATTGTGTTTATATTTTTAAAACCTTTAATTAATACTTAAAATATTTTTTGGGGTTTTTGAGTGTTAATAAACGAATATATACGGAAGGATTTTGGGTATTTCTTGATTAACCTTTTGGATGACAATGAATTTATTGGAATACTATTTATAGCGATTTTCAGCTCTATGCAAAAATAAGTTTCGTCATTTGATTAAGAATTTTGTGTCTTGTGCATATTAAAGTGTAAGAGAGTCAATGTCATGTATGAGTTAATAATATAAATATATAAATCGTATATAAACAGTTTAAACCATTCGTCTGAAATATTCCTCAATTAAACGATCGATTAAAAAACTATTGTTGCATTTTCCTTTTAGCGAATTTCCCCTATAGGGAAGAAGCTATTACCGTAGGTCTCATGGTAAGACTTAAGCCCGAGACCATGATAACTTTTCATTTTGAGGTCACCAGAGGCCAAAAACACCATTCGTTCAAATTTTTATATATGTACATATATATATATATATATACATATATATATATGTGTGTGTGTGTGTGTCCGTAAGCACGATAACTCTCGTAAAAAAGGTCCGATCTTAATGAAATTTGGTACAAATATGTAAATTACCATTTATTTGAACCAGTTTGAAAACCAGATGAATCGCACCATCCGAAGGGGGGTTTTGTACCCCAAAAATGTGTTTTTTGGGGTTTTCACAGGTAATTTAAATTTAAATCAAATTTTAATTTATATCATTAGGTTGAGCTTAAAAAAACAAACAATTTGGTATTTTGATCATTGCTCTACGTCAATTGGTTACCGAGATATTGAAAGTGCTAAACACAGTACGTTGTCTAATGTTATTCTTATGGAGAAAAAGAAAAAATGTATATCTCGCTTATTTATGAACATAAACTGGTGAAATTTGGTATATGGCTTGATCTGGTTGTGGTTTATTGTTGTTTGCACAACAAAAAAACTATTTTTCGCCTATGGTTCCTGTGGCAGCAAACCTAGGTACTTGATCCCCATGTTATTCTTATGGAAAAACTTAAAATGTTATATATCGCTTATTTATAAATGTATATGGATGAAACTTGGTATGTGACTTCACTAAGATGAATTCTATTGATATTTGCATAAAAACCCATTATTTTGTGTGCCTTGTTGCAGCAAACCTGCGTACTCATCCCCAATGTTATTCTTATGGAGAATAATTAATATTTTAAATATTGCTTGTTTGTGAATACATTTCTTATGAATCCTGTGGAGTGTTTTAATGTGTTATGTTATATATTCATTCGAAATTTGCTGAGTATGCAGGTTTGCTGCGAAGGGGGTATTTCTTTTCCATATTCATAATGTATTTGTGACGTAACAATTAAGAATAAAGAGTCATTGGACCACAGACACAAGACAATAGAGACAGATCATTCTGAAGGCTCTTGTATCAGTCAGGCGTGCTAGAGTACACCCCACTCTGTTGACATGACCAGATAATGGGTACCATGTGCTTTGTTGATTGGACTTATTATTTAGTGCCCTTATTAAACCCAGTTTTCAAAATTCTTTCCTTAGTCCTATGAAATTTATGGTTATCTAGCATGTCTTCTATAATACCCCCGTCACAGCAAACCTGCATGCTAAGCGAATTTCCAATGCATGTATATGTTTCTTACTACCACATAAAGCCATTTCCCAAGATTCATAAAAATACATCTAACCCAACCAGGTGAAGCTACGTAGCAAGTTTTAATCATTTATGTACATAATCAAGGGAGATATAAAACTTGACTTGTTCTCCATAAGAATAACATTAGGGCTGAGTATGCAGGTTTGATGCTTTAGGGGCAATCAAAAAAATTTAATTTGTTGGTGTAAATATCAATGTACCAGTACTAGTTGAAGCCACATACCAAGTTTAATCAATTCATAGAGTTAATTCATAAATAATCGATATATCAAGTTTTAATTATTCTCCATAGGGATAACATTGGACAACGTACTGTGTGTAGCACAATGAAAATATATCTGCAACAATTGGACTAAAATCACAATTTAAATACTAAAATGATTGTTTTGTAGAGCTGAACCGATTGGTATCAGCAAATGTCAAGTTTACAGTAAAATTATCTGTGGAAATGCTAAAAACCTTTTTCCCATAAGATTAACATGGGAGATTTTATGAACACGTTTTTTGTATTTTATCCGCAACCACTTAACCTAGGTTAATAATTCAAGATACCATAATATTTGATTTATTAAGCTCTATAAAATGGTAAAAACCAAAATTTATTGTTTTACAAATTTTAGGGTAAACATTCAAAAAACTGATTTTTGGAAAATTTAAAACCCCCTTCCCATGGTCCGTTCTTTCTGGTTGTCAAACTTAAAGTTAGACACTTGGCTTGGACTAGAACAGGTCTAGTTATTCAAAACGAACAGTAAAGCGTAACACAATCGAGATATGACAAAATGTTTTACGCTATGAAAACTTAAGAGGATATAAATGAAATATCAGATATTCCTTTAAAGATATTCCCGCGTTTGAGAGCCGGTCTTTTGTTCCATCGCTGTTACGTCACGTCATTCATATTTCTGAATTACTCTTTTGATGTCAATATGTTTTTACTCCTCACATTATTAAAACACAATCTCTGATAAGCTGTTATCAGTACGATTGAACCAGAATGTCCGATAGAGTGTAATTATAAAAACAGATTAATTTTATGTATGTTTAACAATTGATTAAACATTTACTTTAAACTATTTTACTAGGAAACGTTTGATGTTGAATTACTTAAATCACAAGTTTATATTGAAAAAGTATTTTAAAAGTTACAAATAAGTCAAAATTAAAAGTGCAAAATTTGTTTAATATGCAAAACATAGCATATTACGTTTAAGTAAAAAAAAAAACTAAATCAATCTAATAACATTTGTTATATAGTATTATGCTGTATAATTTTATAGAACTATATACCTGATATTAACGATCAGAAAAATATTTAACAATTTAATTTTACCTTAACCTTTCTTTAAAAATGTATTTCCCCTTTGCATTTTCCCATATTTCTTTTAACTATTAGTTTATAATTCATTAGTATTAGCAGTTACGATACTAATATACTTGTTCAGTTATAATAATTAAACAAGATCATTTCAAATATGTGTCATCTTCCACTTTAATAAAAGTAAGTAAGAAGAAAATTCGTATCAATTAATGAACACATGGCAATGGTTGACATCCATCTAATGGAAAAGTCCTGTGCCTTAAATAACGATGGAAATAAATACATAAACGAAAACTAACTTGTTTGTATTATTTTAAAATAGTATTAAATCTTACTCGAAACAATATTTTTTGAGCATAAATACCTCGAAAATGTATTTTAAAGAAAATAAAATTACCTTCATAATAACTAAATGAGTAATCCACCCTTTACCTTTATATGAGCAGAGATATTGCTGCATATATTATTAAAATCAAATTCTCTTTCTTCCCGCTCCCCTTGTTTACGTACAGGGGCAGCCATGGATACTTTCCTCAGGAGATTGGTAAACCCAACATGTGTAAGCTGTAATTACATGTGTGTATCTTTACACACGTGTAATTAGAAATGGTATAGTGAGCAATCAGGAAGACGCAGTAGCTATGTTCACAACCACAAAGCCACATCACTGTTACCATAAAGTTTGAAAATATTTATAAAGTGTTCTTTACCTAAAAACACCTTACCGTTTCTGTAAGTAGGGGGCAAAGACCGATTCAGAACCAGCAAAGGCGCGGTGTGGACGCGTGGACGCGAGGACGTCCCCCCCCCCCCCCCCCGGTGCCCCCCCCCCCCGGTGCCCCCCCCCCCGGTGCCCCCCCCCCCGGTGCCCCCCCCCCCCGTGCCCCCCCCCCGTGCCCCCCCCCCCCCGGTGCCCCCCCCCCCCGGCCGCCAGCAGCACTTTTCGTGATGACCTTGAACATGAGGAAAAAACTTTCGAAAATTAATAATTAGCCTATTTATCCACCGATTCCCACGGGACTTTTTCCAGAGTGTAGGCCTATCCCCAGGGAAGCGAATGACGTAAGAACCCCATAGATCCACCATTAAACAAGGCCGCTATTAATTTATAACCGCGTTTTCCTTATGGGATCTCAGCTGTTTACCGACTGATTTTGACGAAACCTCACCACATGTCAGGCCGTGACCTAAGAAAACCATCGCTTAAAGAAAATTGAAAATCCACTGTTAAACGGGCCCGCTATTAATTTTTAAATGTGTTTTCCTTATAGGATCTCGGCTGTTTACCGACCGATGTTGATGAAACTTCACCACATGTTGGGCAGCGGCTTAAGTAAACCATCGCTTAAAGAATATTGAAAATCCACTGTTAAACGGGTCCGCTATTAATTTTCAAACGCGTTTTCCTCATGGGATCTCGGCTGCTTGCCGACCGAATTTGATGTGACTTCGTTACACGTTGTATGCCGGCTTGACTAAACCAAACTGCGAGTGGCTCCGTGGAGTCACGTGTCGAGGCGCGTGCTAGGGCCTACGTGACTGTCCCAGCCTGTTTACTCATTAGCGGCCTTCAAGATCCCCTCCGTTCTAGAAGGTTCCGGCAAGTGCGTCGCATGAGGCCTCCTCCTGACTGGAGTGCTATGTATGAGCATGTCACGTGTCGAGGCGCGTGCTAGGGCCTACGTGACTGCCCGGGGTTGTTTACTCATCAGCGGCCTTCCAGACTCCTCATCAATCCCACATTCCTCCGTTCTAGAAGGTTCCGACAAGTGTGTTGCATGAGGCCTCCTGACTGGAGTGCTCCCCGTTAGCGAAGGACCACCTCTCACGTTTCTGGAAGCTTCTAGAAGGTTCGCTGAAGCGTGCAACCTGGGTATAAAACCGAGGCAGAGCCGCGCGCGCGACCTCAGTGTTGTTCGAGACGTCACCATGAACGGAAGCGGAGTCAGCGCAGCCGAAGTGGACCAAACGATCCGCTCCTTCCTAGAGGAGCTGAACGCAATGAACGATGAGAACGCCAACGCACCGCCAGTTCAGCAGGGATGTGCGTCAAAGAAGAAAAAGCTCGATGGGTGGACTGTAAAGAGGAAGGAAGTGCCTATCGATTCCCCGGCACTGTGCTGGTCCGCTGGCGGATATCAGTACACTGTGAAGAACCCTACTAACAGCGGTAACGTACTGTTGAAGATGAATGTGTTCAAAGGAGGTCGCCCCACGTTCAGCTGCGGCTTGTACTTGGACGAGGAGCGAAACGATGAAATCTGCATATGTCTAGAGGACCTGCTATCCAGATTGCAAAACCTATGGCTGGCAAATAGCGAGACGGGAGAGTCAAGATACGACGGGATCACTAGGACCGCTACTCCTCTACCCACTTGGCGAAAGACCGATTGCATCATCTCAGGGAAAACCAAGAGGAGCGCACATTCCAAGCGCGCTACCCAGTAAACGAGAGAGCGTGGAAAATTCCACTAAGCAGTTAATAACCGAGATGCTTCTAGAACAATCCACTTGTTTACGCAGTAAAGCTTTCCATTACGTCAGCCTTCCTGGAATTGAGCGTGGAAACTTCCACTAAGCAGTTGATAACCGAGACGCTTCTAGAACAATCCACTTGTTTACGCAGTAAAGCTTTCCATTACATCACCCTTCCTGGAATTGAGCGAGTAACTATGTCATCATGTTGTTGATACGCGTGAGTCGACACGTAGACACCGCCAATAAAAGGCGACTCGGTGGCGAGAGCCGGTCATTCTGCATCCAGCCGCTGCGCCATGCTCAACACGGACCAGAAGATGGACCTCAGGACAGCCCTCAATAGCTGCAAGGCCGCGGGTTACACTCGTATCGCGGATCTGCAGGACAACGCGGTGTACCCGATCCGCTCATTCGAGCGGGTGGATACACCGTACGGCGAGGCGGTGATGGCTACCTTGGAGGGCCTCGTCGGCGACGACCCGATCCGGATCTACATGCCTCGACGGTTCCTCACGGTCCTGGACGACAACGCCATCTCCCAGTACAACGTTGGCGTGGGGCCGAGGACGAGCCTTGTAAAGAGGAGCGGCCCTCCTGGCAGCAAATCTCCTTTCTTGGAATTTGTATAAAATAAACGGTATTTCCTATTCCCTTATTTCCTTCCAAAATTGAAAAAATAAAATCAAATAAAAAAGAGCAAGAAAAGAACCTTTAGTTACAAGAGCCGAGGTGGCGGTGCACGGCGGTCAGTAGACGCCATGGACTTGAGGTGGAAACACCCGTTCACCGCCATCGTGGCCGGGCCTTCGGGCAGCGGCAAGTCGCACTTCGTGGCTCGCTTCATAGAGCACGCCGACCGCATGTGCGATACGCGGTTCGCCCGCATCACTTGGCACTATGGCAGTGGCGGTGGCAAGAGCCGTGCGGACTCTGCCGTGCGCTACGTAGCCGGCCTGCCGGACCTGGACGACTATGACGGTAGCGAGCCTGCCCTGGTCATCGTCGATGACATGATGCGCGAGGCCGGCCCCGGCGTGGCGGACCTGTTCACCAAGGGCTCGCACCACCGCAACATGAGCGTGTTCTTCATCACGCAAAACCTGTTTCACCAGGGCAGGGGCCAGCGCGACATATCGCTGAACGCCCACTACATAGTGTGCTTCAAGAATCCCAGGGACCGCGCTCAGATCAAACACCTGGCCCGTCAAGTATACCCGGAAAACCCCAAATTCGTGGAGGAGGCTTACGCGGACGCCACGCGTGATCCGCACGCCTACCTGCTCATAGACTTGAAACAGTCCACGCCTGAAGAGATGCGCGTACGTTCAACCATTTTCCCAGACGATCCGGTGAACTACGTGTACCTGCCCAAGAAGAAGTGATAAATAGGCCGAGCGCGCGCCAGCGTCAGTCATCATGTCACACCGCGTGAAGAAGGACGCGGCGCTGCTGAGGGCCCTAATACACGCTACGCCCAAAGAACGCAAGGCCCTGTTAAAAGTGTGCGACAAGAGTCGCATCAAGTCGTTGTGCGAGTGCGCGTATAACGTGCTACGCGGAAACGTACCGCTTTCTCCCTGCCTCAAACGCAAATTGAGCAAACACAAACAGGCGCTCAGACGGCTGGTGAAACGCGGCGAGGGTTGGACCAAGAAGCGACACTACCTCGTCCAACGGGGCGGAGGGATCCTCCTACCTCTGCTGTTGAACGCTGTTCTGCCCGTTCTAGCGCAGAAGCTAATCGGACATGGAGTACGCTAGGAAAATGGTGGTTGTACCGCAGGAGCTCATCGAGAGATTGCGAGAAGGACCGGGACCAGGGCCGGAGCCAAGAGGAGGAGCAGGTAGCGCCAATAAGCCAGCCAGCCTGGACGCTGAGATGCATCGCATATTGAGCGACAAGCGGCTGGACGATACGGAGAAATGGAAACAATATCAGCAGGTGTTACAGCGGTTCCTGCACTTTTCCGCGGCTAAACGTCAACCCATAGGTCTGTCAATCATCGAGGGTGAGCAGAGGGAGGAGGAGGAAGCGGCGGGAGGTCCGAGTCAGATGAAGCACGAGTCTAGCGCCTCGGCGGAGGAGGACATTGTGGAATCGTTCTCAAAAATCTACAGGTCGGTGGCGCGCAACTTGTTGCGATTCATGACCCGTCAAGGCAGCCCCATCTCCTGGGACGCCAGTGGGGCGGTGTACGTGGACAAGGTGAAGATCCCCGATTCCAATATAGTGGACATCGCGCACAGCATAGTGAGAGCGCGAAGGGCGGACCGATTGCCTACCGGCTGGCATCAAGTGATGGTCGCCTTGAAGGACATGAACGTGCCCAAAGAATACGTGAGCAATCCCACGGCGTTGCGTTACCTAGGCGTGGGACTGGACTCGGCATCGAGCCCCTGGGGAGACACGACGACAGCCTCGTCGACACCCCTCTCACCGAGGTTGACGCCGATACTGGACCGCTTGAGACCGCGGCCCCCAGCGGCCCGAAGAAGGATAATAACCGAGGAACCCGACCGGGAATCGTCATTGGACAACTGGGAGCCGTTCACACCGTAATGGAGAAGTTGTACTACGACCCGAGCCAGCCCGGTTCCCTCGGCGGGGTGGCCGCCCTGGCCAGAGCCGCGCGCCTACCGAAACGTCGGGTAGCCGACTGGCTGCGCGCCCAGGACACCTACACGCTGCACAAGCCTGCGCGCAAGCGGTTTCCCCGCAACCGCTACGCCGTGTTCGGGCCCCGGGAGCTGTGGCAGGCGGACCTGAACGACATGCGCGGCCTGAGCCGGTACAACGACGGAGTCAACTACCTGCTGACTGTGATAGACGTGTTCAGTAAGCGGCTGTTCGCGGTACCGCTGAAGAGGAAAAGCGGGCCTGAGGTGGCTGCTGCGTTCGAGAGGATATTCGCTGAGGCGACTCCCCGCTGCCTACAGACCGACAAGGGGACGGAGTTCACCGGGGCCGCGACCAAGCGAGTGTTCAAGAGTCACGGTGTCAACTACTTCACCACGCAGAACCCCGACGTGAAGGCGGCGGTGGTGGAGCGAGTCAACCGCACGCTCAAGACCCGCATGTGGCGCTACCTGACCTACAAGAACATGTATCGCTACGTGGACGTGTTGGACAGGCTTGTGGACGCCTACAACCGCAGTCCGCACAGGAGCCTGGGTGGCCTACGACCCGTGGACGCGGACAGCGGCGATGGTCAAACGGTGTACAAGGTGTGGCGTCACATGTATGGAAAGGCGATTCGGCGACACAAGCCCAGGTTCGAGCCGGGCGACACGGTGCGCATAGCCAAGGAGAAGGGCACGTTCGCCAAAGGTTACGAGACCAACTGGAGTAAGGAGCTGTTCGTGGTGGACCACGTATACGGGTCGCATCCTCTGCCATTGTACGTGTTGCGCGACCTGAACGGGACGCCGCTGGAAGGGCGCTTCTACGAGCACGAGATGCAAAAGGTGACGATCGCCCCGGATCGCCTGTATCAAATAGATAAAATACTGGACACTAAAGGGCGAGGCTCCAGTAAGCGCTACCTAGTCAAGTGGGCCGGTTACGGAGAGGACTTCAATTCGTGGGTACCCGCAGCGGACGTGCAACAGCTGCGATGACGAGGCACGACCAGTTTTACCTGACGTTGCCCAGTAACAGTTCAATGAATTACTATCCCAACAACATGGTGACAAACTACACGACCCATCTACCCTCGACCGTTGATCTGTCAGACGGCGAGTGGGAGGTCGCTCTGGCGGAGGCGCACTACCCCTTCTCTTTTCTGACCGTCGGTGAGGGAACCTACATCAAACTAGTGCTGGGAATGAGGGACTCGAAAGGCGGGTTGGCCGTGGTGGACAAGTTGTTAATCAAAGTGGAGCCGGGCAATTACAGTAGTACCGAGGAACTCGTAGACGCAATCAACAACCACCCTCAAATGAAGAGTAACCTGTGCGCCTTCTCGTATGACGAGAGGTCCTCCAGGGTGGAATTGATGTCGACGTCTTCAGCCGTTCAGAGCCTCAAACTGAGCCCCGGTTTGGCGCTACAGTTTGGCTACGAGGTGGATACGGATATCGTCAAGCGTCACAGGTCCGTGAGGCCGGCTAACCTCTTCGCCGGTCTGTCATCACACATGTACGTGTATTGCGACCTGGTGGAACCCCAACTGGTGGGCGACGCTGTGGCGCCACTACTGAAGATCCTCAACATCGACATCAGGAATTACACGTACGGTGCCAACACGACAGTGTATATAATAGACCCGCACTACGTGCCGGTGATTAAAACCTCATTCGAGAGCGTGGAAATCGATTTAAGGGACAACCAAGGGCGACACTTGCCATTCCACTTTGGGACTACGTGCATGAAGCTTCATTTCAGGAAAGAGAGGCAGCGGCAATGAATCCGAGCGATCCCTATCTGACGTATTACCGCCACCAGCAGGCGGGCCATGGCGTATCCTCCGTATTCAGAGGAGCCGCTTTCCAACGCGGACACGGCATCGGCAGTTTCCTAGGCGGGCTGATGCGGACAGTGGTCCCGTTGATCAGATCCGGCGCATCGGCGCTGGGCAAGGAGGCGCTGAGGTCCGGTGTGGGCTTCTTGGGCGACGTGGCGGCGGGCACAGCCAACCCCCGAGTCGCAGCCAACGCCCGACTCAGACAGTTTACCGGGTCGCTGAAACGTAAGGCCGATGAAAAACTGGATCGCGTGCTGAGCGGTGGTGGCGCCTATAAGAGGAGGCGTGTACAGCAGGTTACTCCTCAGTCTCTGGCGAAACTCCTCGGAGCGAGGAAGAAGAGCGCTGCGCCCAAGAGGAAGCCCGCAAAACGTGTCGCTAAGAAGAGGAGAAGCAAGAAGAGCGAGAGTACCGTGAAGGACATTTTTGGATAATGGCGTTTCTACATCAGAAGTCGTGCGAGTGTGTCAAGACCGAGTTGGACCTGTTCTCGCTACCGCCCACGCAGACCAGTATAGAGAGCGGTAAATGGGTGCAGTACAAGCCCATCTCCTCCCTGACAGACGACTCGCCCGTGGAGTTCATAGTTCCGGGCCACGGGGACGAGTACACGGATCTGTCACAGACGCTACTGCATGTGAAGGCTACCATTAGAACGGCTAGCGGAGGCGCTGTAACGGGTGATCAAGCGATAAAAGAGGTGGGTCCGATTAACAACTGGCTGCACTCGCTGTTCAGTCAAGTGGACCTGTATCTGAACAACAAACTGGTGTCTCCTCAGAACAACACGTACGCCTATCGCGCCTACCTGGAGAACCTGTTGTCCTATGGCGGTGATGCCAAGACATCGCACCTCACCGCGGAGTTGTTCTACGAGGACTATGCCGGGTACATGGACAATACTGAGGAGGATAATGCCGGGCTCAAGAACCGGAGGGAGTTTGTCAAGGCCAGCCGGTACGCGGACATGGTCGGACATCTGCACGTCGACCTGTGCAACCAGGAGAAGTTCATGTTAAACGGCGTGGAGATGCGCTTTCGCCTGATCAGGTCAAAGAACTCATTCTCCATCATGTCCAAAACCGTGACAGACTACAAAGTGGACATCGCCGAAGTCAACCTGTTCATGCGCCGCTGTAAGATCAACCCGAGCGTGCTGTTGGCTCACAGCAGGACGCTGGAGTCGGGTACAGCCAAATATCCCATTACGCGCGTGGAAGTCAAATCCTTCACGCTACCCTCCGGTATCAGCAGCAAGACTCTGGACAGTGTGTTTCTGGGACAACTGCCGAAACGCGTTATAGTTGGCCTGGTCAGCAATCAGGCGTTCAACGGGGACTACAAGAAGAACCCGTTCAACTTCACCCACAGCCACGTGAACTTCTTCGCGCTGTACATAGACGGTGAGCAAGTGCCATGTAAGCCGCTTCAACCGGATTACACGTTCGGTAAGGAGTTGTGCGTGCTCGCCTACCACACGCTGTACACCGGCACCGGCATCAATTTCTCAGACTGCGGTAACGAAGTCAGTCGCAACGAGTACCCCTACGGATACTGCCTGATGGCGTTTGATCTGACGCCCGATATGGCGGCCTCTCAATCCAGCCACTGGAACCTGGTGCGCAACGGTAACCTGCGCATAGAGATTGGGTTCTCCGAAGCCTTGGCGGAGGCGTTCAACTGCATAGTGTACGCCGAGTTGGACAACGTCGTGGAGGTGGACCGTCATCGCAACGTCACAGTCGACTTTGGCGGGTAAACGAGTTGCCGCGCGCTCAAGGTCACCGCGCGCGCGCACCGTTAGGTTTTGGCGGGTAAACGAGTTGCCGCGCACTCAAGGTCACCGCGGACCGTTAGGTGATGGCGGCGCGCGCGCACCCAAGGTTAACCCGCTAGGCGCGCTCCCGCCAGCGCTCAGTCGAGTTCAGTCAGCCGTACGGGATGGACGTGCCGCCACCGATCTACATCGAGCCGCCGCCAGCGCGCTGTCATCACGGAAGCGTGGTGATGGATATGCAGTGTTTTAAAGACAGTGATAATGACTTTCTACTGAAAGAGGTTTGCGTGGTGGACGTGACTACCGGCACGCTGCTCCTACATCACATCGCCCGCCCGCCCTTCAGTAAGGACCTCCTGACTTCCGAGAAACAGCGCGAGAGCGTCTGGGTCACTCGCCACTGCCACGGCTTGGAGTGGGACCAGGGGGACATCGCGTACGTCGCCCTGCTGGACAAGCTGCGCTCCTGCCTCATCCACCGTCCCCTGGTCTACGTCAAAGGATCGCAGAAGAGGGACTTTGTACAACGCCATCTCATAACCGAGCCCGCCGCCACCACCGCTCAGGACATGGAGGATCTGGGCTGCGGGTCGCTCAACGGTGCGCCCACCTACCGGACCCTGCGCTGTCGCCACCATAAGAGCTCCCACAACCGTTGCGCCCTTCATAACTGCATAGTATTGCGAGACTGGCTCGTGGCTAACGACAGTCCAGACCCGTCCACCTCGAGCTGCCTGTGCTGCTTCCGCCCACGATGAATACCGTCCAGATCAGAGAATGCCTGGCGAAGATCCCCGGACTGAGGAACGTCGCGGTCTACGCCTCTGACCAACTACCGGACGTGCCGGTCAAGCCTCTGACCGCCATCGTGTCCAACACGGTAGCACACACCGAGGGAGGCGAACACTGGGTGGCGTTTTACTGCTCGGAAGAGGACAGACTCGAGTACCTGGACAGCTACGGGAGGCCGCCATACCAGACCGACTTTCAAAGGTTCCTGAGGCGCAATCCTCATCACCGCCACTACGTCTACAACAGGCATCGGCTCCAGGGCTACGATACTTCTGTTTGCGGCTACTACTGCCTCACTTACCTGTACTGCCGGGCTGTTCTCCGCACGTCACTCAGCGACTACGTCCAGCTCTTCGACTTCACCGCTCCCGCTGTCAACGACGCTCTGGTCCGCAGGCTCTTCCACTCCATATTCGCTTAAAACTAATTTGTAAGGTTTTTGTAGTATGTAACCTTATTACTGTACAATACATGCCTCATAATGATAAAGCTTGTGTTTTCATTTCTCCTTTCTCCTTACTAAATTTTAAAAATAAATTAGCAAAACTGAGGCAGCGGGGCTGGACCTCAGGTTTATATACCAGCGGCGCGTGTCACTGGCTGAGCCCCCGCCAAGCGGCAGTGAAGGCCGCCAAAGAGGGCGCGCCACAAGACCCCTCGGGCATCAGCAAACCACTTAGCAACTCAAGGGTGCAACCTCGAGCGTCAGCAAGCCGCTGAGCAATTCAAGGGTGCAACCTCGAGCGTCAGCAGACCGCTGAGTAATTCCTTCCTGGGCAACTCCTTCAGGGCCGTCCCCCGACACGCGCCGCCAACCGCTCCCGGTTGGCGGGGGCTTTTTTAAGCTGCACGGCTCGGGCCAAACGGCCCATAACGCCTTTCTCACACACTTTAAGCCTAACGGCTTTTGAGTGAGCAAAGGGGAGGAAATAAACAACTCAGGTTCGTGCTGTACATAAAGCTATTATATTTTCTTACAAATACTATTTACAAGTTTTTCTTAAAATTAATATTTAAAACTAAACAGGGAATTCCTCTTCCTCGTCTTCGTCCTGGCGCTCCTCCTCCTCCTCACCGTCCACCTCCATCCGCTGAGGTCGATCTCCTCCTCTCCTGGCTGGCGGTAGTGGCGGGACGTCCTTGTGTCCCCACGGCAGAGTGTGGATGCCGTCGGGGAGGACGCACCGCTTGTCGTCGGTCGGGCTGAGGCTCAGCTTGTCCACTTCCACGGTGTAGACCCGGTGCAAGTGAGACTGGAAGCGGACGTTGGTGGTGCGCTTTTGGACCCCGTCAAACAGGCACTCTCTGTAGTCGTCGGGGGTGAGGACGTTCTTGACAACACCCTTCGCCACCCCCTTGGCCCGCTTGAGAGCCTTGCTGCCGCCTGTCGCCGCGTCCTCGATGTCCATAAAGTATAATTTGGACCGCAGGCCGAGGTACTCGAATAAGGACAGACCGTTGCACTCGTCCTTAAACTTTCCGATGACCTTGGCGTTGACGGGGCTGTAGCAGGGGTGGGACCTCGGATATCCGCTGGTGTCGAAATCGTCCAGGTGTTCCTTCATCTCTGCGTAGACGTCCTGGGACACGATGTCAAAGACGAAGCTGTCCGTGTCCATGTAGTCCACGGTGAGGCGGTCACCGTAGCGCTCCTTCATCTTGTGCAGGAACTCGTACATGAGCCACTTGCTCAGCTCCAGGACTGTCATGCCTACGTAGACGGGCTTGTCCAACACGATGTTGACCTTGGACAGATGCACCAGGGCCACGTCCTCCGTGTAGTACGTCCGGTCCAGGAAGTTGGATCTGGCGACGTACTTGGAAAACTTCTCCGGGGTGCACACCAGCTTCACGTTGAGGCGCTTCCGTACATTCTCGATGGTCTTGCCGAAGACCGCGTTGTTCATGAGCTTGAAGAAGTCCTGTTCGAACTTCGTCCTGGCCCTCTTCCGCAGCTCCGTGTTCATCAGGATGTACGGTTCCAACCACCGCGACTGGCGAAACGAGATCGCCCGATGCACCGCGACCAGCTCCAATCCGTTTTGCAGCGCCTGCTGCAAGACCCTGTAGTGACAGATGTAGTGCGTCTTGTCGTCCAGGGTCGTCAACAGTTTGGGGAACTTCCCTGTCGGCGAGCGCTTCGTCTCGCAGCAGTAGGGAAGGTCCTTGTGCAGGTCGTGTAGGCGCGCGGGGTAGTGGAGGTCCACCTCCAAGATGTAGCCTCGATCGGCCTCCGCGTCCAGCGCCGCGACGTCCAACGCCTGGATTTCCTCTCGGCTGAGCCACTCGAAGTCTCCGGTCGGCAGGCGCTGGGACATGGCCCAGCCGTAGAGGTTGTTGGCGTCCAGGTACAGGAGGAAGCGCGTGGGCTCGTCCGGGCGGTAGTCCGGGCACCTGTCGTGGTTGGCCTTGGCGTAGCGGGTGATGGCCTGTGAGATGCCTCCTCGGATCCCCTGCTCCACGAACAGGTACATGTCAAAGTCCTGCAGCGTGTCCAGCTCCACACCGCAGGTCTTGAGCATCACGTCCCACGCGTAGGACGGCAGGGTGTAGTAGTGGGCGGGGTCCAGCCCGTACTCTGCCAACGAGGTGTCGCGGAACTGCTCAAAGACATCGGTGAGCAGGGCGATGTCGCACCGCAGGTACTTGTCGGCATAGTCCTTGAGGTTGTGACACTCGAAGGCTCGCCACACGTTGAGGGCGTGCTCGTACTCCTCGTCCTTGATGTCCTCCAGGGTCATGGAGTTCCTGAACGCCTCCTTGGGCGGCAACTCCCTGGTCCTGTACAGCGTGTCGTAGGACGTCACGAAGTCGTAGGGGAACACGCCCTTCCTGCGCACCAGGTCGAACAGCCGGTCGTCGGGGAAGCGCTTCCTCGTCTCACGCATCCTGTCCGTGGGGAGTCCCGCCGCCAGGTTGGCCAGGCTCATGGACAGGAACCTGTAGGTGTCCAGGAAGCGCACCGCGAAACTGCTCTGACGTTGGTTGTCCCCAGGCTGGCCAAAGTGGAATCGCTTGGTAAAAGCGATGTACCGCTCCTCCGTGTGGGCCAACACGTCCACGTCGCCGGGGTCGATGGCCAGCTCGCGCACTACGAAGTGGGCGTCGTAGTTGGACAGGTTCCCATGAGGAAAACGCGTTTGAAAATTAATAGCGGACCCGTTTAACAGTGGATTTTCAATATTCTTTAAGCGATGGTTTACTTAAGCCGCTGCCCAACATGTGGTGAAGTTTCATCAACATCGGTCGGTAAACAGCCGAGATCCTATAAGGAAAACACATTTAAAAATTAATAGCGGGCCCGTTTAACAGTGGATTTTCAATTTTCTTTAAGCGATGGTTTTCTTAGGTCACGGCCTGACATGTGGTGAGGTTTCGTCAAAATCAGTCGGTAAACAGCTGAGATCCCATAAGGAAAACGCGGTTATAAATTAATAGCGGCCTTGTTTAATGGTGGATCTATGGAGTTCTTACGTCATTCGCTTCCCTGGGGATAGGCCTACACTCTGGAAAAAGTCCCGTGGGAATCGGTGGATAAATAGGCTAATTATTAATTTTCGAAAGTTTTTTCCTCATGTTCAAGGTCATCACGAAAAGTGCTGCTGGCGGCCGGGGGGGGGGGGGGCGCTGGGGGGGGGGGGCACCGGGGGGGGGGGGGCACCGGGGGGGGGGCACCGGGGGGGGGGGGGCACCGGGGGGGGGGGGGGGGGACGTCCTCGCGTCCACGCGTCCACACCGCGCCTTTGCTGGTTCTGAATCGGTCTTTGCCCCCTACTTCTGTAGAAATGTGATAAGCCCTGAAGTACAGTCGAAAAGTGGCTTCCATAGATTGATAGATAAGTTTTAATTTCCTAAAGGGCATGTTTCGATATTTTTTGGTGGTTTACACAAATAAATAACTTAAGTAGTCTGAAAAACAGTTTATTGAATTACATTAACAGTGATAATTTGTGAATTTACGATAACATATAAAGGACAACCAACTTTCATTTAAGGTATAATGTGATACAAACTAAACTAGTTATCAATGTCCCACTTAATGTGACTTTGCCTTGTAAAAATATTGTTAACGATTAAAAATAAACCTACTTATACCAAAACTACCGTGATGCAAGATTTTTATAAAAGAATGGTGCAGTTTTTACATTAGACACCAAACAAACTAAATAAAGTATAGCAAAAATATTAATTTATTAAAATCCCCCTAAGAAACAGATTTATATAATAAATTTAAATATGTCTGCCAATTGTAGCTCTAAAGACATATAAACGATGGTGTTTTCCAATCCACACACGTTCCAATCATGTCCGATCGTTACTGAGGATGCTGCATCATATATGTTATTTCTCCTAAATGAGCCACATTACAAATTTGTTGTGAGTAACTTTGTCTTTCACATATGCCTGCAAAGATCAGTCACATGGAGTCAAGTTTGAGCTCCTAGAACCTCCTATGGGTTTACCTCACCTTGAAACTGGTTTGAAAAGTAAACAAGCCAAACGTAAACAAAAATGCTGTTACAAAAAATAGCAATCAAAATCTGTTTTTACGGTTAATGAAAAAATTTGAGTTGTACCCCGATTATCCAGTTTGCCTGGCAATTTTTTTGTACAAAAAAAAGATTACCATTAATTAATGAAAATACTGCATTTATTTTTCACACTTTGTGTTCAATAAATAAAAAATCTATTATTGTGCAACGGATAGACCTACAGAAAGTAGAGTAAAAAATACTACTTTTTAAAATTTAGTTCAGGAACTTAAGTTCATATTCATCAGTCAAACGTTTATTTATTATTCATCGACATGTTTAACATTGATCACGTTTCAGTCCAAATAATGACTGAATATTAATGACAAACTCAAGGAGAGAGTTGGCTTGGTCGGGGAAAGACACGTCCTCCCAAAGTTAGCCACAATCCTCAGGCCAGGAATCCTCTGTTCTGTGGAACTGATCTTTCATATTTTATTACTTGCGAACATCGTCTGATGAGAACCCCTAATAGCAATCATATATAATTCAGTATTCCCCGTTTTCTTTTTATTCCCACAAAATAAAAATAAATTATTTGTTTGATAATTCTTTAATTTTTTACAATTTCTGATAGTTATGCTATGAATGTATTCCAAAATATAAAATTAAATTTCAAGTTATGTAAGAATATGAACGTTTAAAATTATGTCTGAAATGCCGTACAGTCAATATACAAATTTAAATTTCTATAAACATTTTCTGTTAATCATATTAAGATGATAAAAGAACAATTTGTCTTACAAAAGCTACCTTTCCACCCACACAGATTTAATCAATTTTTAATAACCGTTAAAAAATCATCAGCTTTGAAATAATTTTAGTGCATAGAAACAAAATATTTATATTCTAAACTAAATACTTGCCTAAACAAATAAATTAAGTGTATTTTCCTTTTATATGTCAGTATTACTCAATTAAATAAAATGCGAAGACTATGATTATGAATGGAAAGTAGTACTAATCTTAAACTTTAACATAATAAGAATATTTGTTTACGATTCAACCTTGTGTTTAAACAATAGCCAGAGCTAAAGCACATTGTCCGAGTTCCTTGACTTCGTGCTGCAATATTGATGTTGTTTGTTCACCTTGAGTTTTAGGGGAAACTTCCCATCTGTTTTTGTGTCTTTTCATCAAGTATTTCCATTTTGCAGCCTCATCTGACGTTGGAATACATACAATGCATATAGTTTATGCTCAAATACTATCAATATTATCATCACATATCAGTGCTTGGCTCGACAGTTATTCGAAACACTAATTTAAACAATTTACTGATCTAATGAACTAATGCAATGTAGTTTTACGCATATTGTAAGTATAAAAGGTTGTTGGAAATCGAAAGGTATTTACAGGGTACTTAATGTGTAGGAACATAATTGACTTAATACCTTCTTGTTTAAAAATGACATACAATTTGGTACAAATAAATTAATTGTGAATTGTAGTGATGTGGTTTTTCTATTTTAATACTTCTGTAAAACGATTCATTAAGAGAACTTGTAGGACGATTGAATGTGGCTAAAAGTAAATATATTGCCCCTTGAAAAATAGTAGTTTTCCATATAAGCCAGAAAAAGGACAAACACTCCCTGTAAGCAAGGCATTGGAACTGTTGACAATGAAAAAATAGACCCTGAGTTTGATTTCTTATTTGAACAATCTAAACAATGACTTTACAACGGTTTTTAATTTTTACCATACGCTTTTCACACTCACCGTATTTTAGCGAATTTCCCCTACAGGGAAGAAGCTATTCCCGTAGGTCTCATGGTAAGACTTAAGCCCGAGACCATGATAACTTTTTGTTTTGAGGTCCCCAGATGCCAAAAGCACTATTCGTTCAAATTTACATATATATATATATATATATATATATATATATATATATATATATATATATATATATATATATGTCCGTGAATGCGATAACTTAAGTAAAAATCGTCCGATTTCAATGAAATTTGGCTCAAATGAATGCATAAAGTGACATTCATGACTTCAAATTCGAAAACCAGAAAAATTGGACCATGGGAAGGAGGGTTTATCGAAGTTTAAATTTTCCAAAAATCAGTTTTTTGCATTTTTAAAACTATAAAAAAACTTAATTTTGGTTTTGAACATGTTAAAGAGCTTAGAAAAAAATAGTATTTTAAGTTATTAACCTAGGTTAAGTGGTTGCGGAGAAAATCCAAAAACCTACTCATAAAATCTCCCATGTTAATCTTATGGGAAAAAGTTTTTTGGATTTTCCTCCGTTCATTTTTATGTAAACTTCAAATTTGCTCTTCCCAATCAATTCAGCTCTACAAAACAATCATTTTGGTGTTTAAATTGTGATTCTACGTACAACCGTTGTAGCGAAGATATTTAGGGTGGTGGTTCTGCTACCATATGAAACCGAGGGGGGGGGAATAGTTAACTACTAGGCACCATATGTAGGATAAAAAGGGGGAAACTAGATGGTTAATTTGGTGGACTAGATTATTGGGCGTGATGACTCTGCTACTAACTAGAAATAATGAGCGGTAATACCTAAATGGAAGTACGACTGTCTTCCAAACCTGTGTTGAAATACCTGTACCAAACTATATAATTGAACTGGAAAACGTGCTTGGGGGACCAGAGGCTCGGAGATCTTCTACCCGAGACCAGAAAGCCTACTTAGCCAGCTTTGATTTAATCTAAATATCTGTAACGAACTAACTAACGATCCTTCCAAAAACTTATATATATTAGATCGGAATCTGAGGTTATTGCAATACTGATCTAGGCATGGTAACTAATCTTTAAGGTAAATGAATTTATAGAATTACTGCAAGCTAATCCAAAACTATGGATAATCTTCTGGGGAGTCTGATTAATTATGTCTCAACATGGTGAAAATTTAACCTATTGCGAAGTGCTCGGGGTTGGCCCCGAACCAGGAAGGGGGGGAGAGGACGTTGAGCCAGATTTCGTTGACAAGACGGAAAAAAGGTTGTTCGCTCTGTCAACGGCGCGACAGGCAAAGTGCTCCTGGCAGTGGTTCCGCGACGCAGTTTGCGCGTACTATATAAAATAGCGTAACGCTATGCGTCACAACCACCCCCCTTACGGCAAAAGAAAAAAAAAAAATCAGTTTTGCTGAAGGGTGTGAGGTTGTTGAGTGTTTTGAGTGTTTTTTTGTTCGATTTGCCTCCCTCTATCGTGCTCTGGGTCCCGAGATGTCATGGTCCCGGTTTTAACTCAAGAGAAGCCGAGAACAGATGAGGAAAGGCGAAAACCCCTGACCAGTCCGGCTTCGACTTGGAACCTCGTTCGCAACGTTTGTTTGGGGAAACAGCTGATTGTTTTGGTTGACCAACCACGGCAGGGATCGGGATCCACCCCCCCCCCTCGCGAATAGAGGAAGGTATGTTGGGTGCGACAGCTAAATTAACCTAACCTAGCAAGCTTGTGACCACTACGATCTTGGCACAGCTGAAACAGAAAGTTGGAAAGTGACAGTAAAAGGGACGGACAACTGCACGCACAAAAACACGTTTTTTGTTTTTTGTTTTTGCCATAAGTTCAAAATCGCACAGAGGTGGAGAAGATTACGTTGTCTTCGGTGATGTTTTTTTTTGGGGGGGGGGGGTCCGAGAGGAGGTCTTGCTCAGGCATCGACTTGGCTGGTTCCCCGTTGACAGGTGATGGAGAAAACTGGAACAGCCGAGGAGTGCAGGCAGCAGGGTGAGATGTGCTCCCAGCAGGTCCTGATCACCGCGTTGCTGTTGGTGTGGACAATGCTGAGGCTCTGCTGGATCTGCCTTTGAAGATGTTGCCATCCTCTCGGAACTTGGTGTCGGAATATGACTTCTGTCACTTGGAGCTGATGATGTGAACTTGCGGTTGAGAAAATGTCTATTTTACTGTCCAAGTAACTGACACTGTCCAAATAAAGCACTGGTAACTGATATTGTTTGAAATCACTTTATTATTCTGTCTTTAAATAATATCATTTGGTTGTCGGTTGTACTGTTTAATGTAAATTTTTTGATTGTGCAGATGTCATGGTGTTATTTTAATAGTTGGGGGGTATTAACTGTATTGATCGGTGATGATTGCTAAACAATTTTTTTTTAAAGGTGAACTGTCGTGGTGAAGGTGATGAAAGGTTGGTCGCAAGGCGGCGGTCCGATAACTGACGGGTTGGTCTTTTCCTAACTGGGGTACCGTGGGATTGTCCCATGTTTGGCACCGGGTTACCAAGGCCAGACTGGTGAGGTCCGCGGAAACTGTTTCTGAAGTGAGTGAGAGTTCTGGAGTTTGGAAGGATCTGCAAAACTGTTGAAAACCCTTTTTTTGTTTTTTTTTTGCTTCGCATGCAGAAGAAAATTGCGCTTGCAATTACGCTGCGATGAGCGGTAATTTCAGGAAAGGATAGGTGCTTGTGGACTGTTTGGGGGAAAAAGGCAATCTTCCTAGTGCCCGGGTATTGCTTAGTTAAAAATGAGTCCTGTTCCTGTTTGTTTTAACATCGACGCTTTAACTTAATATATCTAACTGTAACCTGAAAATCTTTAACTTAACTACCTTCTGATCTTCCCTAAATTGTACCTAAACCTAACTACTACTACTTTAGTGACTAATTAAGCTAAGAAGTGTGAAAAGAGCAAAGGGAAAAAGTAAAGTGCAGTAAAAGAGTTTGTCTTCCAAACACTCGACTAGTACAAGGGTCGCCACAGAAGGTGCCACCACTGAGCCCCTTCCTGCGATGGTGAAAAAAATGAATAAAACAAAAAAAAAGTAACCATCCGCAGAAAGGTTAATCTCAATCAGAAAAAAATTCCTTACAAGACCTAGTGAGGGTGTCGGAGACGAAAAGGGGAGGGGAAAGATTTGGCCGACAACGCACGGGGGAGAACGTGTAGGGCAGCCCATCCTAGGGAAGGATACCCTGAGACTCACAGTCCCCCGAGTGTTGGCGGGGACAGCGACAGAGAGAGAAGACTTAACCTGATATCACTTTTGTAGAGCGTTTCTGGTCTGGGTAAAAGGTCTTTAATATTTTGGCTGAAAAAATCTTTTTAACTGTGAAACATGTGGGTTCCTGTGAAATTGAGGGTAAAAACCCAGGAAGTGCCTGCTGGCAACTCTTCGGGTGAATACACCCTTGAGGGCATTTTGTCTGAAAACCCGGAAAACTACAAAGTGAGAAAAGATTTTAACACAAAACACCTACTGCCTATGGGTATCCCTTATCAAGAGTCGTTGCTCAAAAATCAAAATTGCGCAAAAAAGGGGAAACCCAGGCAACGCGCCCAACACAAGAAAAGAGGTATTTTTTTTCTTTTTAATCCGGAATCCCCAAAAAAATCCCATTAATGCCCAGACAGAAAAAAACCTTAATAATTGGAGGCTGAGCAATTCGAATACACTTGGCCACAACAGACTTTCCCTGGAGCATAAAATTGGTGTTACTTGAAAACAATTTACTAAAAACTACGTTGGCACAGGTGATAAAGAGTTTTCTATACAGGAATCAACCCTATAAATGCGTCGTTGTTGAAATGTATTCCATCACGATTATGATTTCCCATAATAGGCATGAAAAAATCGCGTGCGATTTAATTCGTCGGGGAGGTCTAACACTTTGACGAAGTGTGAACGTAATGTGAGCAAAAACCTATTAGTTTGATGTAAAATGGTTACTGCTGGGGTGTAGTTTCCTATCCGTGGATAACGCGGCAATGTTGTAAAAACAATGACCATCTTAGGATATTTCCGTCGTATCAGTCTCAAAAAGGACAAAAAAGAATTCTTGAAAACTGTAATATCTACGTTTGCCAAAAAACGTTTGTACCTAAGAAACATAACAAGGGAATATGCGGCTGTATGGCTGAAACATTTAACTTAACAAAAGTCTTAAGGTCAGATACTCTTGCTCCAGAGATGCTCCGAATTAAAATTGGCCGTAAACTCCCAGTTAGGCCGGGATTTGCTCGAGAAAAATTGCAAAAACGGGCGGCATATGAGTCGCCAAGGACCTGAACACTAATCAAATTACTTGCTTGGCCCATAAATAAATTAACAGTGAAGGGAAAACCCAAGCTACGCCGACCGACACCGGAAGGATTTGTGAAATGAAAGGAAAAGGTCGGCCCCTAATGTCCCGTATCTAACTACAAATGAAAACAAATGCGCATGAGCTATGCGCATAATAATAGCGTGACGCTATGCGTCACACCGTTGCAGAGATATTCAAAGTGCTAAACACAGTACGTTGTCCAATGTTATCCTTAAGGAGAATAAATAAAAATTGATATCTCGACTATTTATGAATTGATCAAACTTGGTATATGTCTTCACGTAGTACTGGTAGATTATTGATATTTGAACAACAAATTGATTTTTTGTTGCCTATCCCCGTAGCAGCAAACCTACGTACTCAGTCCCTATGTTATTCTTATGGAGGATAAGTAAAATGTAATGACTCCCTTAATTATGAACATAAGTTAATAAAACTTGGTATGTGGCTTCACCTTGTTGATTTATATTGATATTTGGATAAAAACCCATTTCTCCTAGATTCAGTAAACCTGCTAATTCAGCTCCCATGTTATTCTTATGGAGAATAATTAAAATGCTATATAGCGCTTATTTTTGATTGATTATTGATGAAGCTTGGTAACTTCGCCTAGTTAAATTCTATTTATATTTGCATAAAAAACAATTGCTTGTGCTCCTTTTTTCAGCAATCCTACAAACTCATCACCAATGTTATTCTTAAGGAGAATAATTACAATTGTATTTATTGCTTATATGTGAATATATTTTCATGAAACTTGGTATACGGCTTTATGTGGGATCAAAAAATATATTATGAATTGGAAATTAGCTGTGTACGCAGGTTTTCTGTGATGGGGTATTTATGAATTAATTATTATTGTTAGATGCTAAATTAGTTAAGTTGTAAGTCTTCCGAGTGTTAATAAGAAACTGCTACAGGACCAAAAACACTAAAAGAGATTATCGTCAAAGGGTAAAAGTTAATATTCATTATTTTAATGTCCATTAATTTTGATTTTTCAAGATTTTATGTAATTTAAGATCATATATTATAGCATAACAGAAAAATTAAGTTGAATATCAGCACTGTAAATTCTATGGTATGATTTCACTGTGAGATTATGGTATTAAATGTTCCTAAAAATATTAAAATGTTCCTAAAAATATTTACTTGTTGGAAAAGAAGAGTATGCAGAATTTCCTTCAAAACATTAGCGGAAGTTGTTTATACCACATGCCAAATCATTAATGTCTTCCCCTTGTGAAGGAAACTGGCTTCTTCATCACTCTCCCCTCGTTTACATATTTTATGTGCTTCAATGGCAGAGAATCTTGAAGGCAACATGCAGTAATAGAGATGCTCTGTGGAATAAAGGAGAAGCAGCAGTTATTTATATTCCTAATAAAGACACGACTTAGGTTTTCACATAAATATTCTTTGTTCACACTATTAAGATTGTATAATGTATACTATTTTCCAAGGCTAGTATATAAGAACATTTTATATAGATTACCCATTTCTGGATTAGCTTATTCTGTATTACTTTACTTTAGCAAAGGTTAAAAAAGAATTTTTGAAATTGCATCTATTCTGACACATAGGTAAATTTTTGATTTTGATTTTCTCTTGCAAAATCAACATTAATATTGCATATTAATTATTAACTGGATCGTTCTTTTTCCATTGAGTAAAATGAATTAGTGAAATAGCAGGGAGGTGACAAAGCCACAACCACGGACCTTTCGACAATCGAGTGGGAAGTTGGTACGTGAATCTGCAAAGTGGATTTGTTAGTGAACTTTTCCAAACAAAGGTATTACAGGAGGGGCCCGCGGCTGCCGAGGAAAACAGACAGAGAGATGTAGAAAGAGACATGTTGAAAGCTATGCTTTGTCTTTTATCAATTTAAATTACCAACGAATCTCTCCCTCAATTGAGGAAATCAGGATTCATGAGTGATATTAGACCTGCCCTTTCATTTATTTAAAAATAACTGTTTTCAGTCTTTAGTACAGAAAAATTACAATCATAGCTAGTTTTAACACTCGTTTTATAAGTTTACTGCAATACTAAAATGTATGTTTAAAAGGTGGGTTTAAAATAGTTATTGGTCTTTCAGCTGATATTGTTCTTCGAATAACAAACTTATAGTATAATTGAAATGATAAATCTAGCAGATTTTACGTTTTGGAATAAATAAAGTAGGAATGCCTGAAATCCTACGGCTGTACGTATTTTTCAATGTTCCAAAATAAAACTAAAGAAATAGCTTTATTGCTTTCTATAACGCCAAAACAATTTTAGTTCAAACCAGTAATTAATACAAAAATGATAATCAATTTTGAACAATATTAATTTTGATGATACGTCAATAAAGTAGTGTTTAATTTGATGATTTTAACCTTTAGAACGTTCTTTATTCGATGTATTGTTGTTCTTGTTCTATTTGTGCCTAATAAACCAAGCTTACTACCATTTTCTCAAAATTTATTTACAATATTGCGATTCTCATTTTTAAGGCTCCGGTCTACCCCTTCCGCGCAGCACTAGGAAAGGGTTTGCAATATCCCTTTATAGCTGCTACATAAACCTTTTAATAAAAGTTAAAGTATTAAAGAGGAAATTATTATCTACAAATATCCCTTTTTTGGATTTTTTTAATTGAGTTGCATTTACAATCCCATGTAAATGTACCAAAATGGGCTTTTTCAAACTACAAAATATTAACACAGAAATATGATTTTAAAATTATAAATATGAGCATGAGTAGAATTAACTTTCTTCTGTCACATCATGTTTATAGTATGTTGATAACATAATCATCATAGCCGCAAACTGAGGGATCCTGCTGACCTCCGCAACGCTCCTTTTCCCTACCTTATTAATGTATTTTCATGCGGCGGCACAGATTTCTCCGTAGGGTAGACCAGAGCCTTAAATGTTATACTGTAAATAGCAAAACATTTTGTACTGAAGATAAGAACATATAAGCAAATTACCTAAAGATAGGATTTAATGAACTCTGAAGTCAGCTGAATTACTAGATGATACATAATAATAAACAAATTGATACAGGTGATGGATGATTCAGCTATTTACCATATTGTTAAAACATATGGTATTCAAATATCACATCACCTTTACAGGTTAACAGATAATAATAAGAAAACTTAACAGGTACAGAATGAAAATTAGATAGGAGTAAAGGCAATTAAAATAATTAAAATAAGGCAATTGGATGTTGAAAATCTAAAGAAACCTATCAAAGTTGCACTGTGTTTTAAAATCTTAATATTAAACATCCTAGATATCATAAAGTTGCATACAATCCATTTGTCATATTTTCATAAAAATAAAAAATGTGAATTTAAAGTTATCGATCGAAGAATATTTAGTATGTTTTAATCAACAGATAAACCTGAAATTCACTTCTACGGAGTTTTGCCTTTCACTTAATATATTCATGAAATACTAAATCATCATTCGACTTGAGGCGGAAATCTAGAGATTGAGGTTTGGCCCGAAACCAAAGAGGGGGACCTAACTAATGTTGGGACTCGTGAAAATGACGTAGTTCCCGCCAGAAACCTAAATCACTTTTAGGGAGCGTAGCTCATTCCTCATGATCATTCATTATTGTCCGTAATAAAAAAAATTTGATCAAAATAATATTCTAAATTTGACTTATCTTGTGTATTTACATATGTGTACTAAGCCTTTATACTTAATATTGTTTGATGTTCTCATTAAACTTAGGATGAAACAGTACAAAATAGTTAATCGATTAACGATTTATTTATATACAGTTCATTTATACACATTATACACTACACTCACAAACTGATATTATATTCGAGCTTGATTTGTAGTCTGTACAAAGGTTTCTTTATGAAAACAGTAACCCTACCCTTAATTAGGAATATGAATAAAAGATACTTCTCATAATACTATTTTATTTTATTTATTAAACAGTTGTGATCAGAGGAAGTAAATTATTCCAAAAAGCAATCGCTCTTATCACTCTTAAGCTGATTAAAAATGTAGACTAGGGGGAATGATGAAGACGCAAGTTTTCTTCCCAAGCTGAAGATATTAATTATTTGACACGTTGTATCAACAACTTCCGCCCAAGAATTTAAAGGATTCTTAACAATCCCCCTCATTAAAATAATACATTACCGTCTTACGGGAAACACAGCACCATATTCCCGCAGTGATATTATAAAATATCCCCTTTTGCAGCAAACCTGCTTACTCAGTGAGTTTCAAATAGTACCTCACTACGTCATGAAGCCACTTAAAAATTGTCATCAAACCGTAATCATAAATTAATAAGGGAGATATAACATTTTATTTATTTTCCGGAAGAAAAACATTAGGACTGAGTAGTTTTCTGGATTTTGAATTAAAATTGAATGTAGTATGTTATAGAAAATGTAATTCCAAAAATATATTTCATTGGTCGGAAACTTGCTTCACTATGATGCACAGTGCATTAACAAATCAATCCTCGTATGCTTACTGTTTTGGACCCTGCCATGTCCTCAGGTGCATATGGATCCCTATAATACTTCAATACCTTAGTAATTAACTAATGGCTATAGAAAAACAGTCATAACATTTAGGCAGACATCTCAGACCTCAGTTCCTATAGCTTATAATGCAGCGTCTCTGTAAACAGCCCATTCACAACATTCACAAATTATTAGTGAATTTCCTTTTGAAAGTGAACTATTAGCATGACCTGCACGATGAAACATAAGCCCGGGACCACCATAGAAGTTCCTAACGTGACCCCCTGAACACGTTTTGGGGGTCGTTCAAAATTTTATATATATATATATATAGACATATATATATATATATATACATATATATATATATATACATACATATATATATATAGACATATATATATATATATATATATATATATATATATATATATGTGTGTGTGTATGCACTCTAGCGGTCGCATTTTTTGTCCGATTAACTTCAAATTTCGTAGGGACGTTCCTTTCTATAATCTGTTGGACAAGTTCGATGGGCAAAACAATCGGAAAACTCTAACCCCTTTTTTTGGGGATTAATCTTTCAAATTTTGAGTTTTTGGGCACAAAAAGGGTCATAAAAGCCCCAGATGTAAAATCAATGCATGTAAAAAGATGGGAATTAGAGAGGCGAAAGTTTTAAGCCCACTCTCATCATTATAGCATAAATATTTACCATGTTATTAAAGAAAATGTGTATCGACCAAACACAGTACGTTGCCTTATGGGGGTTTTACTTCAGAAAAGCCTGTTATTCATTTGTTGATGTACTTTTATCATCCCCAACAATCTCACACCTACTTTAAAGCCTGACTGGACCTTCTCCTAACCTTATAATGCGCAAAATTTTATTCCCAGCATTGCAGGTAAATAGAACCAGGAGTATCAGAACAGCCAAAAAATCAATATTTTCAGATTTGAATAAAAATTGGAATAATTGTATGTTTTTAACTGATTTTGAGTTTTTATAGTTTTTTATGTGGAAATTCACTTCCCTCACGTCAGCGTGCTGCGTGCGAACTCGTTTTGTTTTACAAATATAAAGATTAAATGAAATAAAGTGATCCGTGTATGCCATATGTTCACGGTCGTGTGTTTTCTAGGAACCACTGTGATTACGTCAGTGTTCAAAATAAAACAGCGATAATGCTTGGTAAGTATTCTAATATAAATAAAGTAGTAGACGTGTAAATATTTTCTTAGTGAACAAATTAATGACACACTAAATTTGAAAATTGAACTAAATCATAGCTGGTAAATTAATTTACTTTGCAAAAAATTATATGAAAATGTACAGCGATGATACTGAAGATACAGAGGTGACGTTCTTTCGCATGATACATTTTGTAATTGCGCCAAGCTCAACAACCACAATGGTAGATACTAACGAGGATGTAAACGTTCCTTGTATTATTGTTATCCTTGTACGAATGATTGCTATCAAAGCGTGCCTTGATGTTTGATATATGTGTTTATCGTGTTTTAATCGTAAACCACATGCATTGCATATATTCCGACGTCAACTGAGGGTGCAAAATGGAAGACTCAAAAGCAGTCGGGGGAACCCTCTCCCTACAACTCATGGTGAACAAACAACTTTAATATTGCAACGGAAATCGAGGAACAGAGGCAATATGATTCTACCCCATAACGTTCATACCTTCGGAAAATTTGAAGAAACTCTTGATATTACTTAAGGTTTAAAAGCTAGTGCACCTTGACAGGAATTTTAATGTATTTAATTGACAGTGCAATTACTGATATATAAACAACTTTTTGATTAGCATATTACGTGTTTTTATTACTTACGGGATGTAATAAAAACTACTGATTCACATACAGTCGGTAAACATATATTAGAGATGGTACTAGGCTATCGATTTCGACCAGTCACACCGGTCATCCGGTGAGACCGGACTTAATGAGTTCTCTCATTGGCCTGACGATGACCGGTGTGACTGGTCGAAATCGATAGCCTAGTACCATCTTTTATATATGTTTACCGTATGTATGTGAATCAGTATAAGTGTAAATATATCTTAAGTGTTGTAAGACGCCTTTTATTACATCCCGAACTGATATATAAAAGTAATATTACCGAGTTAATTAGTTCTTTCGACTAATTTATTGGTGACATAACTTATAGGTTTTAGATTTGTTATAAATGGTAACACTCAGTTAAAAGTTACTGTTCCCTACTTTATATTAAAATAAGCCTAACATTTTTAGTGCAGTTTTTATTTTATTTTTCATATTACATTAGTTTTCTCATTCGGTCACAGCTTTAAAATTTAATTTATTACATCTAAATCCTTGCATAATGTAAATTCACACTGTTTTTTAGGTAAAATGTCAAGATTATAACTACTTTTTTATCCATTACCGGCTATAAGTAGATGTGAAATGGCGGTTTAACGCCACTTCCGGCGCTTTTTCCCCATGTTATTCTTATGGGGAGCCGTTTTTGCGCCGACGCCAGCTCCCGCCTATACTAATAAGCCACAAGTTTCCGCGCTGGCCTGTATTAAATATATAGGCCTAAATATATATACCCTTGCCCATATTAAATATATTGTCCCCACCCCTCCTCTATATTTTTTAAAATTAATTTTCAAATTCAGGCTAAAAACTATCTTTAGTGTTTATGGTCCGATTTGTTTAAAACTTGGATATGTTATTATCGCAGGCAAGTGTTTTAATAAATTACACTTACATTTCCCAAATTCACTATTACGGTCAAATTAAAAATTATTTTTGAAAAATACTGCCAATTGCCAACTTCTTTATTTACTGTCCGATTTGTCTGCAATTTGGATATGTTATTGTTCTAGGCAAGTGGTTTAATAAATTACACTTACATTTCCCAAATTCACTATTACGGTCAAATTAAAAATTATTTTTGAAAAATACTGCCAATTGCCAACATCTTTATTTACTGTCCGATTTATTTAAAACTTGGATATGTTATTGTTCTAGGCAAGTGTTTTAATAAATTCCACTTACATATCCCAAATTCACCATTACGGCCAAATAAAAAAATATTTTTGAAAAATACTGCCAATTGCCAACATCTTTATTTACTGTCCGATTTATTTAAAACTTGGATATGTTATTGTCGTAGGCAAGTGTTTTAATAAATTCCACTTACATATCCCAAATTCACTATTACGGTCAAATTAAAAAATATTTTTGAAAAATACTGCCAATTGCCACCTTCTTTATTTACTGTCCGATTTATTTAAAATTTGGATATGTTATTGTCCTAGGCAAGTGTTTTAATAAATATCACTTACATATCCCAAATTCACTATTACGGTCAAATTAAAAAATATTTTTGAAAAATACTGCCAATTGCCAACTTCTTTATTTACTGTCCGATTTGTTTAAAATTTAGATATGTTATTGTCCTAGGCAAGTGTTTTAATAAATATCACTTACATATCCCAAATTCACTATTACGCTCAAATTAAAAAATATTTTAGAAAAATACTGCCAATTGCCAACTTCTTTATTTACTGTCCGATTTGTTTAAAATTTAGATATGTTATTGTCCTAGGCAAGTGTTTTAATAAATTCCACATACATTTCCCAAATTCACTATTACGGTCAAATTAAAAAATATTTTTGAAAAACACTGCCAATTGCCAACTTCTTTATTTACTGTCCGATTTGTTTAAAATTTAGATATGTTATTGTTATAGGCAAGTGTTTTAATAAATTAGCCTTACATTTCCCAAATATTACAGTCAAATTAAAAAATATTTTTGAAAAATACTGCCAATTGCCAACTTCTTTATTTACTGTCCGATTTGTTTAAAATTTGGATATGTTATTGTTGTAGGCTAGTGTATATGCACCATCCACATTTTACAAATATTGCGGTTAAATTTTAAAAAATTTGGAAAAATACTACCAATTGGCAACTTCTTTATTTATGGTCTGATTTGTTTAAAATTTATGTCATTATTCTAGGCTAGTGTATATGTACCATCCACATTTGACAAATTAACCATAATGGTCAAATTTAAAAAATATTTTGAAAAATATACAATTTCAAACTTCTTTATTTTCGGATATGTTATAGCTCTTATATAGGTAACAAGACCACACTACCACACGTTCCATTACCCATTTGTCTTTTTTGTTTGTTTATTTTGCTGTAATCCCAAAACTGACTTTGCTGTTTATTGTCCGATTTGCCTACACTTTGGATATTGTCCTAAGCATTTATTGTCTGATTTATTTTTGGATATGTTATAGCCCCCAACTATATCTAAAATTACAATATTATTTCCACCTATAATACAGTTGATGTGTTGTTTGTTTTGCCGCAACCTAAAAACTAACATTGGTATTTGTGTTTTTACAAAACTATATTTTGTAAATTACTACCAATAACTCCTTTATTTACTTTTCGACTTGTTATATCCCCCTATATCTAAATTTACCGTATATTTTTCCCCTTTTATTGCTGTTTTGTCGTAACCAAACTTTGGATATGACTGCAATATATTACTGGCCATTGCATAAGTAAATACCCCATTTCCAAATTCACTTTATGAAAATAAATGCAAGCTTATTATATACATCCAGCCGATAAGTAATATATATCCACAATTATGGTCAGAACAAATTTTGGATATGTTTTAAGCCAATGCGATAGCAAAAATAAATTTTTAAAACCCAAAACAACTAAACACAAAACACTAACCTTTCTTTGTGCTTGTTTGGAGTAGTCTTTATTTTATCCAACTTAATTTTAATTTTGTAGTTAAAATCAAACTTCCCACATTCTAGCTCCCTTTCCAGCCAGTGACATAAAGGTTACGAATATTTTCAAACTGTACAATATATCTTTTTCTACCCCTATGTTGGACTTGTTTAATAGCGCACCATATTCCAAATCCTCCAGTCTACTACATTCTTTAAATTTAACATTGCCTTTAATATCTTGCATCTCTATGTCTTCTTGTCCATTGTTACGGAAACTTAGGTTTTCTATTTTTGGAATTGCCATAAAATGTTGCGGTTCCGTTAGTGTTAAAGCTTGCAAGTGGCTCGTTGATAGGTAGGTAAATAATGTCCAAATCACCAGTATATGGCAACACGCTATAACCTTCCCTATTCTTATTTATCTCTATAAATACAGTTTTACAGACACCTTTAACATAGTATACACCCCTCCATCCTTTTCTGCCAACACTCCCACAAACTTGTTTACTACAAACGCATACACTATATAATGTCCATAATGCTCGCAGGAAGTAATCTTTTAATTTATCCTCTCTTTCCCTTCTTTCTTTAGCCAACTGTGCATTCCTCTGCAACAGTATTTTCCACATATTCCAATGTCTTCTAATTCCAATTTCCTCTAAGAAAGGCTTGGAAAGTGGCTCTATTTCTTTAATAGTGTATGGGTACAGTTTATTGGTCCGGCTTCTTAAAACGTAGGGAGTAAGGGACTTTCCACTAAGCCTAATTCTTCTAAATTTATGGAGAAAGGTGTATTTGATGTGCCCCCAGATTTGATGTAACACTTATGCTTTACACTTATGGCATCCTCCTCTATTACCTCTACGTAGTTAGTTGGTAAACAGTTAAAGCTAAATGCAGATAGAGCATACTTTATTAACTTTTCCCTTTGTGTACTATCTTTTGGCAGTTTTAGTTGTACTCCAGTTATCTTCCCCCAATATGCATCGTTAAACACTAAACAACAACTGTTTTGTAATTGATTGGCAACTTTCACCCACATCTTATGCAGAGGTACAGCATAGAATGGAGCATTTTGGAAGTACCTTTTGTTGTCTTCTATTAGACTTAAACAATCTCTTAAAGGTTCAAACCCTTTACCAAAACCTCTACAATAGATTGTTGCCTCTAACCTCGTTATTCCATTCTCTCTAGCTAGTTTAGACGAGAACGTTTCTTTTAGTCTCGCATCTGGACAGTTTACAAAGTTTATTATATGGTTTCCTATACTTTTAATTACTCCAGGACTTGTAATCTGGCATATAAATTTATTATATATTTTTACCCTGCTATTTACATTAAACCATGTTAAACAGTCTTTACTAACATTATCTACAATAACATTATATCCATTCGCCCCTTGGTAGCAAAAGTTTTCTGTAAGATATTGGCACATTTCCTCTTTATTAAATATTCCAGCCAAATCTAGTGTTATATCGAAATCCATAAGATAGTACATTTCTTTTTCCAGATCTTGCAGTATCTTTGGAAGATCTTCCAACAAATCCTTAATTTTAACATTTGCAAGCTCAATTTTATAGGGAATTGCTATAGGATCATCATACTTTTGTTTAATTTGGTCAATATCTTTCTTTATTATTTGTAACACACCCTCGCTTTGGGAGAATGGTAGTTTGGCCACAACACCATGTCGAGCTAAAGAGAACTTTTTAAATATTCCTCGTAAGTAGCTATTAAACGAGCCACATATTTCCTTCTTAACTTTAAATTTATTCCAAACGTCCCCATCACAACCTGTAACATTGGTTATCTTAACTAACATTATGTTATCACAAAACACATGCGTTATAGATGTTAAGTTATTTAATTTTGTTTCGCCCTCGCAATAGTTTATATTACCTATGTCTGTAAGAAGGTTATTATTACGTAGATTTTCTAATAAAAACCATATACCGAATCTTTCGTTAGTAGGTTTAATACAATTTCCCAACAAATGGCTAACAGAGTACATTTCTTTTATACAAAAAAGTAGCGGAAACATGTAAACAGGACAGATTACACTATAGGCATATAGAGGTTGTAAATATATGGATATTGTATATAAACATAGGCGAGCGGTAAGTGTAACATGTACGTGGACACCCATATGCAAATATGGAATACCCACAAATTCGACTAAATAAGTTTATAGTCTCAATATAATTAACATATTAACTAACGGTGCCATCCCGCATTAGTACCCAAATTGTCGAAATTCTATAATTCTATTCTTAGTCCTTGTATTAGGTTTTGTACTATTAAACCCTACATCCTGTGCAGTAGAGTAATATATGTATTTAATACGCACATTCTACAAGACCTATGCATCTGTTGTATAAGCAGAATAGACGTCTCATTGTGTTGTTGTAAAGTAAAACATAAATGTAAATTGTGCTGGATACAACCGGCCAGATATTAGACAGGAAATGTGTTGGAAGTGTATTGCCAAATAGTAAGACAAACACCACATAGTGCAGCACGTAATCAATCCATTACTATTTAGACAAAGGTCAGTATTGGTACAACATCCGATATATTAGCCAAACCCACAATCAAACTTGGAAAACAAACAGTAAAAGATAAATATTATAGTAACAGAAATAGTAAGAGTATAAGGACATAGTAATATTTAAAGTTTATAAAACAACACAAATGCAGAGACACAATAACACACTCCAACACATTTGGACACGGGCACAGATACTGGTTTACATCCATTTAACACAACTTTACACGTTCTGTCAACTGACACAAAAAATAGTTTGTAAATTGTGTAAGAAATATATGTAATATAAACAAATTTAACACAATCATAACATTGTGGACAATGTTATGATTGTGTTAAATTTGTTTATATTACATATATTTCTTACACAATTTACAAACTATTTTTTGTGTCAGTTGACAGAACGTGTAAAGTTGTGTTAAATGGATGTAAACCAGTATCTGTGCCCGTGTCCAAATGTGTTGGAGTGTGTTATTGTGTCTCTGCATTTGTGTTGTTTTATAAACTTTAAATATTACTATGTCCTTATACTCTTACTATTTCTGTTACTATAATATTTATCTTTTACTGTTTGTTTTCCAAGTTTGATTGTGGGTTTGGCTAATATATCGGATGTTGTACCAATACTGACCTTTGTCTAAATAGTAATGGATTGATTACGTGCTGCACTATGTGGTGTTTGTCTTACTATTTGGCAATACACTTCCAACACATTTCCTGTCTAATATCTGGCCGGTTGTATCCAGCACAATTTACATTTATGTTTTACTTTACAACAACACAATGAGACGTCTATTCTGCTTATACAACAGATGCATAGGTCTTGTAGAATGTGCGTATTAAATACATATATTACTCTACTGCACAGGATGTAGGGTTTAATAGTACAAAACCTAATACAAGGACTAAGAATAGAATTATAGAATTTCGACAATTTGGGTACTAATGCGGGATGGCACCGTTAGTTAATATGTTAATTATATTGAGACTATAAACTTATTTAGTCGAATTTGTGGGTATTCCATATTTGCATATGGGTGTCCACGTACATGTTACACTTACCGCTCGCCTATGTTTATATACAATATCCATATATTTACAACCTCTATATGCCTATAGTGTAATCTGTCCTGTTTACATGTTTCCGCTACTTTTTTGTATAAAAGAAATGTACTCTGTTAGCCATTTGTTGGGAAATTGTATTAAACCTACTAACGAAAGATTCGGTATATGGTTTTTATTAGAAAATCTACGTAATAATAACCTTCTTACAGACATAGGTAATATAAACTATTGCGAGGGCGAAACAAAATTAAATAACTTAACATCTATAACGCATGTGTTTTGTGATAACATAATGTTAGTTAAGATAACCAATGTTACAGATTGTGATGGGGACGTTTGGAATAAATTTAAAGTTAAGAAGGAAATATGTGGCTCGTTTAATAGCTACTTACGAGGAATATTTAAAAAGTTCTCTTTAGCTCGACATGGTGTTGTGGCCAAACTACCATTCTCCCAAAGCGAGGGTGTGTTACAAATAATAAAGAAAGATATTGACCAAATTAAACAAAAGTATGATGATCCTATAGCAATTCCCTATAAAATTGAGCTTGCAAATGTTAAAATTAAGGATTTGTTGGAAGATCTTCCAAAGATACTGCAAGATCTGGAAAAAGAAATGTACTATCTTATGGATTTCGATATAACACTAGATTTGGCTGGAATATTTAATAAAGAGGAAATGTGCCAATATCTTACAGAAAACTTTTGCTACCAAGGGGCGAATGGATATAATGTTATTGTAGATAATGTTAGTAAAGACTGTTTAACATGGTTTAATGTAAATAGCAGGGTAAAAATATATAATAAATTTATATGCCAGATTACAAGTCCTGGAGTAATTAAAAGTATAGGAAACCATATAATAAACTTTGTAAACTGTCCAGATGCGAGACTAAAAGAAACGTTCTCGTCTAAACTAGCTAGAGAGAATGGAATAACGAGGTTAGAGGCAACAATCTATTGTAGAGGTTTTGGTAAAGGGTTTGAACCTTTAAGAGATTGTTTAAGTCTAATAGAAGACAACAAAAGGTACTTCCAAAATGCTCCATTCTATGCTGTACCTCTGCATAAGATGTGGGTGAAAGTTGCCAATCAATTACAAAACAGTTGTTGTTTAGTGTTTAACGATGCATATTGGGGGAAGATAACTGGAGTACAACTAAAACTGCCAAAAGATAGTACACAAAGGGAAAAGTTAATAAAGTATGCTCTATCTGCATTTAGCTTTAACTGTTTACCAACTAACTACGTAGAGGTAATAGAGGAGGATGCCATAAGTGTAAAGCATAAGTGTTACATCAAATCTGGGGGCACATCAAATACACCTTTCTCCATCAATTTAGAAGAATTAGGCTTAGTGGAAAGTCCCTTACTCCCTACGTTTTAAGAAGCCGGACCAATAAACTGTACCCATACACTATTAAAGAAATAGAGCCACTTTCCAAGCCTTTCTTAGAGGAAATTGGAATTAGAAGACATTGGAATATGTGGAAAATACTGTTGCAGAGGAATGCACAGTTGGCTAAAGAAAGAAGGGAAAGAGAGGATAAATTAAAAGATTACTTCCTGCGAGCATTATGGACATTATATAGTGTATGCGTTTGTAGTAAACAAGTTTGTGGGAGTGTTGGCAGAAAAGGATGGAGGGGTGTATACTATGTTAAAGGTGTCTGTAAAACTGTATTTATAGAGATAAATAAGAATAGGGAAGGTTATAGCGTGTTGCCATATACTGGTGATTTGGACATTATTTACCTACCTATCAACGAGCCACTTGCAAGCTTTAACACTAACGGAACCGCAACATTTTATGGCAATTCCAAAAATAGAAAACCTAAGTTTCCGTAACAATGGACAAGAAGACATAGAGATGCAAGATATTAAAGGCAATGTTAAATTTAAAGAATGTAGTAGACTGGAGGATTTGGAATATGGTGCGCTATTAAACAAGTCCAACATAGGGGTAGAAAAAGATATATTGTACAGTTTGAAAATATTCGTAACCTTTATGTCACTGGCTGGAAAGGGAGCTAGAATGTGGGAAGTTTGATTTTAACTACAAAATTAAAATTAAGTTGGATAAAATAAAGACTACTCCAAACAAGCACAAAGAAAGGTTAGTGTTTTGTGTTTAGTTGTTTTGGGTTTTAAAAATTTATTTTTGCTATCGCATTGGCTTAAAACATATCCAAAATTTGTTCTGACCATAATTGTGGATATATATTACTTATCGGCTGGATGTATATAATAAGCTTGCATTTATTTTCATAAAGTGAATTTGGAAATGGGGTATTTACTTATGCAATGGCCAGTAATATATTGCAGTCATATCCAAAGTTTGGTTACGACAAAACAGCAATAAAAGGGGAAAAATATACGGTAAATTTAGATATAGGGGGATATAACAAGTCGAAAAGTAAATAAAGGAGTTATTGGTAGTAATTTACAAAATATAGTTTTGTAAAAACACAAATACCAATGTTAGTTTTTAGGTTGCGGCAAAACAAACAACACATCAACTGTATTATAGGTGGAAATAATATTGTAATTTTAGATATAGTTGGGGGCTATAACATATCCAAAAATAAATCAGACAATAAATGCTTAGGACAATATCCAAAGTGTAGGCAAATCGGACAATAAACAGCAAAGTCAGTTTTGGGATTACAGCAAAATAAACAAACAAAAAAGACAAATGGGTAATGGAACGTGTGGTAGTGTGGTCTTGTTACCTATATAAGAGCTATAACATATCCGAAAATAAAGAAGTTTGAAATTGTATATTTTTCAAAATATTTTTTAAATTTGACCATTATGGTTAATTTGTCAAATGTGGATGGTACATATACACTAGCCTAGAATAATGACATAAATTTTAAACAAATCAGACCATAAATAAAGAAGTTGCCAATTGGTAGTATTTTTCCAAATTTTTTAAAATTTAACCGCAATATTTGTAAAATGTGGATGGTGCATATACACTAGCCTACAACAATAACATATCCAAATTTTAAACAAATCGGACAGTAAATAAAGAAGTTGGCAATTGGCAGTATTTTTCAAAAATATTTTTTAATTTGACTGTAATATTTGGGAAATGTAAGGCTAATTTATTAAAACACTTGCCTATAACAATAACATATCTAAATTTTAAACAAATCGGACAGTAAATAAAGAAGTTGGCAATTGGCAGTGTTTTTCAAAAATATTTTTTAATTTGACCGTAATAGTGAATTTGGGAAATGTATGTGGAATTTATTAAAACACTTGCCTAGGACAATAACATATCTAAATTTTAAACAAATCGGACAGTAAATAAAGAAGTTGGCAATTGGCAGTATTTTTCTAAAATATTTTTTAATTTGAGCGTAATAGTGAATTTGGGATATGTAAGTGATATTTATTAAAACACTTGCCTAGGACAATAACATATCTAAATTTTAAACAAATCGGACAGTAAATAAAGAAGTTGGCAATTGGCAGTATTTTTCAAAAATATTTTTTAATTTGACCGTAATAGTGAATTTGGGATATGTAAGTGATATTTATTAAAACACTTGCCTAGGACAATAACATATCCAAATTGAAAAACAAATCGGACATTTAATAAAGAAGGTGGCAATTGGCAGTATTTTTCAAAAATATTTTTTAATTTGACCGTAATAGTGAATTTGGGATATGTAAGTGTAATTTATTAAAACACTTGCCTAGGACAATAACATATCCAAATTTTAAATAAATCGGACAGTAAATAAAGAAGTTGGCAATTGGCAGTATTTTTCAAAAATATTTTTTAATTTGACCGTAATAGTGAATTTGGGATATGTAAGTGGAATTTATTAAAACACTTGCCTACGACAATAACATATCCAAGTTTTAAATAAATCGGACAGTAAATAAAGATGTTGGCAATTGGCAGTATTTTTCAAAAATATTTTTTTATTTGGCCGTAATGGTGAATTTGGGATATGTAAGTGGAATTTATTAAACCACTTGCCTAGAACAATAACATATCCAAATTGCAGACAAATCGGACAGTAAATAAACAAGTTGGCAATTGGCAGTATTTTTCAAAAATAATTTTTAATTTGACCGTAATAGTGAATTTGGGAAATGTAAGTGTAATTTATTAAAACACTTGCCTGCGATAATAACATATCCAAGTTTTAAACAAATCGGACCATAAACACTAAAGATAGTTTTTAGCCTGAATTTGAAAATTAATTTTAAAAAATATAGAGGAGGGGTGGGGACAATATATTTAATATGGGCAAGGGTATATATATTTAGGCCTATATATTTAATATAGGCCAGCGCGGAAACTTGTGGCTTATTAGTATAGGCGGGAGCTGGCGTCGGCGCAAAAACGGCTCCCCATAAGAATAACATGGGGAAAAAGCGCCGGAAGTGGCGTTAAACCGCCATTTCACATCTACTTAATAATCCATTTTTCAGAGTGTTGCCCATCACAAGTTATACCAGGCCTTGTTCATCGTAGTCATCATCTCAACTCGGAAAAGAACCATTTCTGTGGACTCAATAACAGTAACTATACAATACGTAATTGTGATCAATTCAAAAGTTATAATCTCGTTTTTGAATTAATTTATTTAAAATTTTTAATAACACAAGATGCCAGTAACGGTCAACAGACAACAATCTACCTACATTTGAAGATAATAAATCTTGTTGTTCGTTATTAGGCTGAAATCAGAAATTTTTAATTTTGACAAATAATTCGGGAATTCTTGTCGAAATAATTTTGAATTTTGTGAGAGTAAAAGGAACACGGGGAATACTGCATTTTATATCATTGCTATTAAGGGTTCTCATCAGACGATGTTCGCAAGTTATAAAATATGAAAGATCAGTTCCACAGAAGGGCCTGAGGATTGCGGCTAAACTTTGGGAGAACGTGCCTTTCCTCGACCAAGCCAACTCTCGCCTTGAGTTTGTCATTAATATTCAGTCATTATTTGGACTGAAACGTGTTCAGTAGTACATGTCCTTGAAAAATAAGAACTGGATTGATTATTGAATATGAACTTAAATTTAATCTAAGTTCCAGAACCTAAATCACAAAGTTGTTATTAATTTTCCCCTCATACATAGTATTGTTCTATTTTATGCAGCCGTTGCGCCCTAATAACCTTTTTATGTAACATTAATTTAATTAATGTGGGGACATGGAAACTAAACTATACAGTCGTTTTATGTGATCATTTTATTGTGAACCATCGATAGTATATTTGTTTAAATAACATTAAATTAAGTTCTTAATATTTGGCATAGTATTTAAATCAGGTTAAACCAAAAGACTTACACTATTACTTTGGAAATTTATTTTAATATATAAAACTAACATATCCTTTAGTTTTTACTTCTAAAGACATGCAAACATAATGTAGAATACTACCAATGAATAATATTAATACTATAAATGAATTGGATTTAATGTTTAATATATATATGTTTCACCATGGTTATAATGTTATATTTGGTATATTTTTCTGTAAATCGTATTTCGTGCTTCAACTTTGTATACTTAGTTGTAACTTTTCTCATGCTCTTTCAATAGAAGTTTGGGTTTTGAATAATTGAGCATCATACTTTCCCTGTTTTGTTTCTTTCATTGTTAACAGTATTTTTAAACTATTGAAACCTGAAAGTATTTTTTTGATTTTAACACTATGGGTCATTCCGGCACAAGCATACTGATAAAATCTTATCAGAATTGGTGTTTTCGTAACACTAGTAGAAGAAACACGTTGAAATAAAAAGAGTAATTAAGAAATGTGAATGGCATGAAGACACGGCGACGGTACAAAGACACGATATAAAGCGTGTGGATATCTCTAACGGAATATCTGAACTTTGATATGGACCTTCTTAAGCTTACACGGCATAATAGTAATTTTAAGATCTGACAGAATTTTAGACAACCAACTGTGCATACAAACCAGTCTATTATATCTATAGTGATCATATCGTGAACGTATGAAATAATCAGTACTTAATATTAAATACCCCCGTTGCAGCAAACATGCATACTCAGCGAATTTAAAATGGTACTTCACCACGTAATGAAGCCACTTATCAATTTTCATCGAAGCATATTCATAATTAAGCGAGATATGAATTTTATTTATTCTCCATAAAAAATCATTAGGACTGAGTATGCAGGTTTGCTGCATCAAGGACCACAAAAATCGGATTTTTACTTAAATACCAATAGATCAGTACTAGATGAAGCAACATGCCAAGTTTTACTAATTTATATTCATAAACAAGCAAGATATCACGTGTTTCTCATTCTGCATAAAAATAACATTATAGCTGCTGAGTACGGAGGTTTGTTGCCATGGGGACCACAAAAAAATGGGTTTTGTATGCAATATCAGTAAACCCTAACCATATAAATCCAAATACCAAGTTTCATTACTACATGTTGATTAATCAGCGAGATGTAAAATTTTACTTATTCTCTATAAGATTAACATTGGACAACGTACTGTCTTTAGCACTTTCAATATCCCGGTAACCACTTAACATAGAGCGGTGATCAAAATACTAAATGGTTGTTTTTTAAGCTGAATTCAATGGTGTAAGCTAAAATTTGGATTTAGAAATAATTATATGTTATAAGTAGAAAACAATTTTTGTGAGTAGGGGGCAAAGACCGATTCAAAACCAGCAAAGGCGTGCGAGGAGGAATGAGGAATCACCCCCCCCCCCCCCGGTGACGTCAGCCCCCCCCCGGTGACGTCAGCCCCCCCCGGTGACGTCAGGCCCCCCCCGGTGACGTCAGGCCCCCCCCGGTGACGTCAGCCCCCCCCCGGTGACGTCAGCCCCCCCCCCCGGCCGCCAATGGCACTTTTCGTGATGACCTTGAACATGAGGAAAAAACTTTCGAAAATTAATAACTAGCCTATTTATCCACCGATTCCCATGGGACTTTTTCCAGAGTGTAGGCCTATCCCCAAGGAAGCGAATGACGTAAGAACCCCATAGATCCACCATTAAACAAGGCCGCTATTAATTTAAAACCGCGTTTTCCTTATGGGATCTCAGCTGTTTACCAACCGATTTTGACGAAACCTCACCACATGTCGGGCCGTGACCTAAGAAAACCATCGCTTAAAGAAAATTGAAAATCCACTGTTAAACGGGCCCGCTATTAATTTTTAAACGTGTTTTCCTTATAGGATCTCGGCTGTTTGCCAACCGGTTTTGATGAAACTTCACCACATGTTGAGCAGCGGCCTAATTAAACCATCGCTTAAAGAATATTGAAAATCCACCGCTAAACGGGCTCGCTATTAATTTTCAAACGCGTTTTCCTCATGGGATCTCGGCTGTTTGCCGACTGAATTTGATGTGACTTCGTTACACGTTGTATGCCGGCTTGACTAAGCCAAACTGCGAGCGGCTCCGTGGAGTCACATGTCGAGGCGCGTGCTAGGGCCTACGTGACTGCCCGGGGTTGTTTACTCATCAGCGGCCTTCCAGACCCCTCATCACTCCCACATTCCTCCGTTCTAGAAGGTTCCGACAAGTGTGTTGCATGAGGCCTCCTGACTGGAGTGCTCCCCGTTAGTGAAGGACCACCTCTCACGTTTCTGGAAGCTTCTAGAAGGTTCGCTGAAGCGTGCAACCTGGGTATAAAACCGAGGCAGAGCCGCGCGCGCGACCTCAGTGTTGTTCGAGACGTCACCATGAACGGAAACGGAGTCAGCGCAGCCGAAGTGGACCAAACGATCCGCTCCTTCCTAGAGGAGCTGAACGCAATGAACGATGAGAACGCCAACGCACCGCCAGTTCAGCAGGGATGTGCGTCAAAGAAGAAAAAGCTCGATGGGTGGACTGTAAAGAGGAAGGAAGTGCCTATCGATTCTCCGACACTGTGCTGGTCCGCTGGCGGATATCAGTACACTGTGAAGAACCCTACTAACAGCGGTAACGTACTGTTGAAGATGAATGTGTTCAAAGGAGGTCGCCCCACGTTCAGCTGCGGCTTGTACTTGGACGAGGAGCGAAACGATGAAATCTGCATATGTCTAGAGGACCTGCTATCCAGATTGCAAAACCTATGGCTGGCAAATAGCGAGACGGGAGAGTCAAGATACGACGGGATCACTAGGACCGCTACTCCTCTACCCACTTGGCGAAAGACCGATTGCATCATCTCAGGGAAAACCAAGAGGAGTGCGCACTCCAAGCGCGCTACCCAGTAAACGAGAGAGCGTGGAAAATTCCACTAAGCAGTTAATAACCGAGATGCTTCTAGAACAATCCACTTGTTTACGCAGTAAAGCTTTCCATTACGTCAGCCTTCCTGGAATTGAGCGTGGAAACTTCCACTAAGCAGTTGATAACCGAGACGCTTCTAGAACAATCCACTTGTTTACGCAGTAAAGCTTTCCATTACATCACCCTTCCTGGAATTGAGTGAGTAACTATGTCATCATGTTGTTGATACGCGTGAGTCGGCACGTAGACACCGCCAATAAAAGGCGACTCGGTGGCGAGAGCCGGTCATTCTGCATCCAGCCGCTGCGCCATGCTCAACACGGACCAGAAGATGGACCTCAGGACAGCCCTCAATAGCTGCAAGGCCGCGGGTTACACTCGCATCGCGGATCTGCGGGACAACGCGGTGTACCCGATTCGCTCATTCGAGCGGGTAGATACACCGTACGGCGAGGCGGTGATGGCCACCTTGGAGGGTCTCGTCGGCGACGACCCGATCCGGATCTACATGCCTCGACGGTTCCTTGCAGTCCTGGATGACAACGCCATCTCCCAGTACAACGTTGGCGTGGGGCCGAGGACGAGCCTTGTAAAGAGAAGCGGCCCTCCTGGCAGCAAACTTCCTTTCCTGGAATTTGTATAAAATAAACGGTATTTCCTATTCCCTTATTTCCTTCCAAAATTGAAAAATAAAATCAAATAAAAAAGAGCAAGAAAAGAACCTTTAGTTACAAGAGCCGAGGTGGCGGTGCATGGCAGTCAGTAGACGCCATGGACTTGAGGTGGAAACACCCGTTCACCGCCATCGTGGCTGGGCCCTCAGGCAGCGGCAAGTCGCAATTCGTGGCTCGCTTCATAGAGCACGCCGACCGCATGTGTGATACGCGGTTCGCCCGCATCACTTGGCACTATGGCAGCGGTGGTGGCGGTGGCAAGAGCCGTGCGGACTCTGCCGTGCGCTACGTAGCCGGCCTGTCAGACCTGGACGACTATGACGGTAGCGAGCCCGCCCTGGTTATTGTCGATGACATGATGCGCGAGGCTGGCTCCGGCGTGGCGGACCTGTTCACCAAGGGCTCGCACCACCGCAACATGAGCGTGTTCTTCATCACGCAAAACCTGTTTCACCAGGGCAGGGGCCAGCGCGACATATCGCTGAACGCCCACTACATAGTGTGCTTCAAGAATCCCAGGGATCGCGCTCAGATCAAACACTTGGCTCGCCAAGTATACCCGGAAAACCCCAAATTCGTGGAGGAGGCTTACGCGGACGCCACGCGTGATCCGCACGCCTACCTGCTCATAGACTTGAAACAGTCCACGCCTGAAGAGATGCGCGTACGTTCAACCATTTTCCCAGACGATCCGGTGAACTACGTGTACCTGCCCAAGAAGAAGTGATAAATAGGCCGAGCGCGCGCCAGCGTCAGTCATCATGTCACACCGTGTGAAGAAGGACGCGGCGCTGCTGAGGGCCCTAATACACGCTACGCCCAAAGAACGCAAGGCCCTGTTAAAAGTGTGCGACAAGAGTCGCATCAAGTCGTTGTGCGAGTGCGCGTATAACGTGCTACGCGGAAACGTACCGCTTTCTCCCTGCCTCAAACGCAAATTGAGCAAACACAAACAGGCGCTCAGACGGCTGGTGAAACGCGGCGAGGGTTGGACCAAGAAGCGACACTACCTCGTCCAACGGGGCGGAGGGATCCTCCTACCTCTGCTGTTGAACGCTGTTCTACCCGTTCTAGCGCAGAAGCTAATCGGACATGGAGTACGCTAGGAAAATGGTGGTTGTACCGCAGGAGCTCATCGAGAGATTGCGAGAAGGACCGGGACCAGGGCCGGAGCCAAGAGGAGGAGCAGGTAGCGCCAATAAGCTAGCCAGCCTGGACGCTGAGATGCATCGCATATTGAGCGACAAGCGGCTGGACGATACGGAGAAATGGAAACAATATCAGCAGGTGTTACAGCGGTTCCTGCACTTTTCCGCGGCTAAACGTCAACCCATAGGTCTGTCAATCATCGAGGGTGAGGAGAGGGAGGAGGAAGCGGCGGGAGGTCCGAGTCAGATGAAGCACGAGTCTAGCGCCTCGGCGGAGGAGGACATTGTGGAATCGTTCTCAAAAATCTACAGGTCGGTGGCGCGCAACTTGTTGCGATTCATGACCCGGCAAGGCAGCCCCATCGCCTGGGACGCCAGTGGGGCGGTGTACGTGAACAAGGTGAAGATCCCCGATTCCAATATAGTGGACATCGCGCACAGCATAGTGAGAGCGCGAAGGGCGGACCGATTGCCTACCGGCTGGCATCAAGTGATGGCCGCCTTGAAGGACATGAACGTGCCCAAAGAATACGTGAGCAATCCCACGGCGTTGCGTTACTTAGGCGTGGGACTGGACTCGGCATCGAGCCCCTGGGGAGACACAACGGCCTCCTCAATACCCCTCTCACCGAGGTTGACACCGATACTGGACCGCCTGAGACCGCGGCCCCCAGCGGCCAGGAGAAGGATAATAACCGAGGAACCCGACCGGGAATCGTCATTGGACAACTGGGAGCCGTTCACACCGTAATGGAGAAGTTGTACTACGACCCGAGCCAGCCCGGTTCCCTCGGCGGGGTGGCCGCCCTGGCCAGAGCCGCGCGCCTACCGAAACGTCGGGTAGCCGACTGGCTGCGCGCCCAGGACACCTACACGCTGCACAAGCCTGCGCGCAAGCGGTTTCCCCGCAACCGCTACGCCGTGTTCGGGCCCCGGGAGCTGTGGCAGGCGGACCTGAACGACATGCGCGGCCTGAGCCGGTACAACGACGGAGTCAACTACCTGCTGACTGTGATAGACGTATTCAGTAAGCGGCTGTTCGCGGTACCACTGAAGAGGAAAAGCGGGCCTGAGGTGGCTGCTGCGTTCGAGAGGATATTCGCTGAGGCGACTCCTCGCTGCCTACAGACCGACAAGGGGACGGAGTTCACCGGGGCCGCGACCAAGCGAGTGTTCAAGAGTCACGGTGTAAACTACTTCACCACGCAGAACCCCGACGTGAAGGCGGCGGTGGTGGAGCGAGTCAACCGCACGCTCAAGACCCGCATGTGGCGCTACCTGACCTACAAGAACACGTATCGCTACGTGGACGTGTTGGACAGGCTTGTGGACGCCTACAACCGCAGCCCGCACAAGAGCCTGGGTGGCCTACGACCCGTGGACGCGGACAGCGGCGATGATCAAACGGTGTATAAGGTGTGGCGTCACATGTATGGAAAGGCGATCCGGCGACACAAGCCCAGGTTCGAGCCGGGCGACACGGTGCGCATAGCCAAGGAGAAGAGTACGTTCGCCAAAGGTTACGAGACCAATTGGAGTAAGGAGCTGTTCGTGGTGGACCACAAATACGGGTCGCATCCTCTGCCATTGTACGTGTTGCGCGACCTGAACGGGACGCCGCTGGAAGGGCGCTTCTACGAGCACGAGATGCAAAAGGTGACGATCGCCCCGGATCGCCTGTATCAAATAGATAAAATACTGGACACTAAAGGGCGAGGCTCCAGTAAGCGCCACCTAGTCAAGTGGGCCGGTTACGGAGAGGACTTCAATTCGTGGGTACCCGCAGCGGACGTGCAACAGCTGCGATGACGAGGCACGACCAGTTTTACCTGACGTTGCCCAGTAACAGTTCAATGAATTACTATCCCAACAACATGGTGACAAACTACACGACCCATCTACCCTCGACCGTTGATCTGTCAGACGGCGAGTGGGAGGTCGCTCTGGCGGAGGCGCACTACCCCTTCTCTTTTCTGACCGTCGGTGAGGGAACCTACATCAAACTAGTGCTGGGAATGAGGGACTCGAAAGGCGGGTTGGCCGTGGTGGACAAGTTGTTAATCAAAGTGGAGCCGGGCAATTACAGTAGTACCGAGGAACTCGTGCACGCAATCAACAACCACCCTCAAATGAAGAGTAACCTGTGTGCCTTCTCGTATGACGAGAGGTCCTCCAGGGTGGAATTGATGTCGACGTCTTCAGCCGTTCAGAGCCTCAAACTGAGCCCCAGTTTGGCGCTACAGTTTGGCTACGAGGTGGATACGGATATCGTCAAGCGTCACAGGTCCGTGAGGCCGGCTAACCTCTTCGCCGGTCTGCCATCACACATGTACGTGTATTGCGACCTGGTGGAACCCCAACTGGTGGGCGACGCTGTGGCGCCACTACTGAAGATCCTCAACATCGACATCAGGAATTACACGTACGGTGCCAACACGACAGTGTATATAATAGACCCGCACTACGTGCCGGTGATTAAAACCTCATTCGAGAGCGTGGAAATCGATTTAAGGGACAACCAAGGGCGACACTTGCCATTCCACTTCGGGACTACGTGCATGAAGCTTCATTTCAGGAAAGAGAGGCAGCGGCAATGAATCCGAGCGATCCCTATCTGGCGTATTACCGCCACCAGCAGGCGGGCCATGGCGTATCCTCCGTATTCAGAGGAGCCGCTTTCCAACGCGGACACGGCATCGGCAGTTTCCTAGGCGGGCTGATGCGTACAGTGGTCCCTTTGATCAGATCCGGCGCATCAACGCTGGGCAAGGAGGCGCTGAGGTCCGGTGTGGGCTTCTTGGGCGACGTGGCAGCGGGCACAGCCGACCCCCGAGTCGCGGCCAACACCCGGCTCAGACAGTTTACCGGGTCGCTGAAACGTAAGGCCGATGAAAAACTGGATCGCGTGCTGAGCGGTGGTGGCGCCTATAAGAGGAGGCGTGTACAGCAGGTTACTCCTCAGTCTCTGGCGAAACTCCTCGGAGCGAGGAAGAAGAGCGCTGCGCCCAAGAGGAAGCCCGCAAAACGTGTCGCTAAGAAGAGGAGAAGCAAGAAGAGTGAGAGTACCGTGAAGGACATTTTTGGATAATGGCGTTTCTACATCAGAAGTCGTGCGAGTGTGTCAAGACCGAGTTGGACCTGTTCTCGCTACCGCCCACGCAGACCAGTATAGAGAGCGGTAAATGGGTGCAGTACAAGCCCATCTCCTCCCTGACAGACGACTCGCCCGTGGAGTTCATAGTTCCGGGTCACGGGGACGAGTACACGGATCTGTCACAGACGCTACTGCATGTGAAGGCTACCATTAGAACGGCTAACGGAGGCGCTGTAACGGGTGATCAAGCGATAAAAGAGGTGGGTCCGATTAACAACTGGCTGCACTCGCTGTTCAGTCAAGTGGACCTGTACCTGAACAACAAACTGGTGTCTCCTCAGAACAACACGTACGCCTATCGCGCCTACCTGGAGAACCTGTTGTCCTATGGCGGTGATGCCAAGACATCGCACCTCACCGCGGAGTTGTTCTACGAGGACTATGCCGGGTACATGGACAATACTGAGGAGGATAATGCCGGGCTCAAGAACCGGAGGGAGTTTGTCAAGGGCAGCCGGTACGCGGACATGGTCGGACATCTACACGTCGACCTGTGCAACCAGGAGAAGTTCATGTTAAACGGCGTGGAGATGCGCTTTCGCCTGATCAGGTCAAAGAACTCATTCTCCATCATGTCCAAAACCGTGACAGACTACAAAGTGGACATCGCCGAAGTCAACCTGTTCATGCGCCGCTGTAAGATCAACCCGAGCGTGCTGTTGGCTCACAGCAGGACGCTGGAGTCGGGTACAGCCAAATATCCCATTACGCGCGTGGAAGTCAAATCCTTCACGCTACCCTCCGGTATCAGCAGCAAGACTCTGGACAGTGTGTTTCTGGGACAACTGCCGAAACGCGTTATAGTTGGCCTGGTCAGCAATCAGGCGTTCAACGGGGACTACAAGAAGAACCCGTTCAACTTCACCCACAGCCACGTGAACTTCTTCGCGCTGTACATAGATGGTGAGCAAGTGCCATGTAAGCCGCTTCAACCGGATTACACGTTCGGTCAGGAGTTGTGCGTGCTCGCCTACCACACGCTGTACACTGGCACCGGCATCAATTTCTCAGACTGTGGTAACGAAGTCAGTCGCAACGAATACCCCTACGGATACTGCCTGATGGCGTTTGATCTGACACCCGATATGGCGGCCTCTCAATCCAGCCACTGGAACCTGGTGCGCAACGGTAACCTGCGCATAGAGATTGGGTTCTCCGAAGCCTTGGCGGAGGCGTTCAACTGCATAGTGTACGCCGAGTTGGACAACGTCGTGGAGGTGGACCGTCATCGCAACGTCACAGTCGACTTTGGCGGGTAAACGAGTTGCCGCGCGCTCAAGGTCACCGCGCGCGGACCGTTAGGTTTTGGCGGGTAAACGAGTTGCCGCGCGCTCAAGGTCACCGCGCGCGGACCGTTAGGTTTTGGCGGGTAAACGAGTTGCCGCGCGCTCAAGGTCACCGTGCGCGGACCGTTAGGTGATGGCGGCGCGCGCACCCAAGGTTAACCCGCTAGGCGCGCTCCCGCCAGCGCTCAGTCGAGTTCAGTCAGCCGTACGGGATGGACGTGCCGCCACCGATCTACAACGAGCCGCCGCCAGCGCGCTGTCATCACGGAAGCGTGGTGATGGATATGCAGTGTTTTAAAGACAGTGATAATGACTTTCTACTGAAAGAGGTTTGCGTGGTGGACGTGACTACCGGCACGCTGCTCCTACATCACATCGCCCGCCCGCCCTTCAGTAAAGACCTCCTGACTTCCGAGAAACAGCGCGAGAGCGTCTGGGTCACTCGCCACTGCCACGGCTTGGAGTGGGACCAGGGGGACATCGCGTACGTCGCCCTGCTGGACAAGCTGCGCTCCTGCCTCATCCACCGTCCCCTGGTCTACGTCAAAGGATCGCAGAAGAGGGACTTTGTACAACGCCACCTCATAACCGAGCCCGCCGCCACCACCGCTCAGGACATGGAGGATCTGGGCTGTGGGTCGCTCAACGGTCCACCCACCTACCGGACCCTGCGCTGTCGCCACCATAAGAGCTCCCACAACCGTTGCGCCCTTCATAACTGCATAGTATTGCGGGAATGGCTCGTGGCTAACGACACACTGGACTCGTCCACCTCGAGCTGCCTGTGCTGCTTCCGCCCACGATGAATACCGTCCAGATCAGAGAATGCCTGGCGAAGATCCCCGGACTGAGGAACGTTGCGGTCTACGCCTCTGACCAACTACCGGACGTGCCGGTCAAGCCTCTCACCGCCATCGTGTCCAACACGGTAGCACACACCGAGGGAGGCGAACACTGGGTGGCGTTTTACTGCTCGGAAGAGGACAGACTCGAGTACCTGGACAGCTACGGAAGGCCGCCATACCAGGCCGACTTTCAAATGTTCCTGAGGCGCAATCCTCATCACCGCCACTACGTCTACAACAGGTATCGGCTCCAGGGCTACGATACTTCTGTTTGCGGCTACTACTGCCTCACTTACCTGTACTGCCGGGCTGTTCTCCGCACGTCACTCAGCGACTACGTCCAGCTCTTCGACCCTGCCGCTCCCGCCGCCAACGACGCTCTCGTCCGCAGACTCTTCCACTCCATATTCGCTTAAAACTAATTTGTAAGGTTTTTTGTAGTATGTGTATGTAACCTTATTACTGTACAATACATGCCTCATAATGATAAAGCTTGTGTTTTCATTTCTCCTTTCTCCTTACTAAATTAAAAAAATTAGCAAAACTGAGGCAGCGGGGCTGGACCTCAGGTTTATATACCAGCGGCGCGTGTCACTGGCTGAGCCCCCGCCAAGCGGCAGTGAAGGTCGCCAAAGAGGGCGCGTCACGAGACCCCTCGGACATCAGCAAACCGCTGAGTAATTCGAGGGTGCAACCTTGAGCGTCAGCAAACCACTTAGCAACTCCTTCCTGAGCAACTCCTTCAGGGCCGTCCCCGACACGCGCCGCCAATCGCTCCCGGTTGGCGGGGGCTTTTTAAGCTGCACGGCTCGGGCCAAACGGCCCATAACGCCTTTCCGAGCCTAACGGCTTGTGACTTTTGAGTGAACAAAGGGAGGAAATAAACAACTCGGGTTCATGCTGTACATAAAGCTATTATATTTTCTTACAAATACTATTTACAATTTTTTCTCTTATAACTAATATATACAACTAGACGGGGAATTCCTCTTCTTCCTCGTCTTCGTCCTGGCGCTGTCCCTCCTCCTCCTCACCGTCCACCTCCATCCGCTGCGGTCGATCTCCTCCTCTCCTGGCTGGCGGTAGCGGCGGGACGTCCTTGTGTCCCCACGGCAGAGTGTGGATGCCGTCGGGGAGGACACACCGCTTGTCGTCAGTCGGGCTGAGGCTCAGCTTGTCCACTTCCACGGTGTAGACCCGGTGCAAGTGAGACTGGAAGCGGACGTTGGTGGTGCGCTTTTGGACCCCGTCAAACAGGCACTCTCTGTAGTCGTCGGGGGTGAGGACGTTCTTGACAACGCCCTTCGCCACCCCCTTGGCTCGCTTGAGAGCCTTGCTGCCGCCTGTCGCCGCGTCCTCGATGTCCATAAAGTACAGCTTGGACCGCAGGCCGAGGTACTCGTATAAGGACAGGCCGTTACACTCGTCCTTAAACTTTCCGATGACCTTGGCGTTGACGGGGCTGTAGCAGGGGTGAGACCTCGGATATCCGCTGGTGTCGAAGTCGTCCAGGTGTTCCTTCATCTCTGCGTAGACGTCCTGGGACACGATGTCAAAGACGAAGCTGTCCGTGTCCATGTAGTCCACGGTGAGGCGGTCACCGTAGCGCTCCTTCATCTTGCGCAGGAACTCGTACATGAGCCACTTGCTCAGCTCCAGGACTGTCATGCCTACGTAGACGGGCTTGTCCAACACGATGTTGACCTTGGACAGATGCACCAGGGCCACGTCCTCCGAGTAGTACGTCCGGTCCAGGAAGTTGGATCTGGCGACGTACTTGGAAAACCTCTCCGGGGTGCACACCAGCTTCACGTTGAGGCGCTTCCGTACATTCTCGATGGTCTTGCCGAAGACTGTGTTGTTCATGAGCTTGAAGAAGTCTTGTTCGAACTTCGTCCTGGCCCTCTTCCGCAGCTCCGTGTTCATCAGGATGTACGGTTCCAACCACCGCGACTGGCGAAAGGAGATCGCCCGATGCACCGCGACCAGCTCCAATCCGTTTTGCAGCGCCTGCTGCAAGACCCTGTAGTGACAGATGTAGTGCATCTTGTCGTCCAGGGTCGTCAACAGTTAGGGGAACTTCCCTATCGGCGGGCGCTTCGTCTCGCAGCAGTAGGGAAGGTCCTTGTGCAGGTCGTGTAGGCGCGCGGGGTAGTGGAGGTCCACCTCCAAGATGTAGCCTTGATCAGCCTCTGCGTCCAGCGCCGCAATGTCCAACGCCTGTATTTCCTCACGGCTGAGCCACTCGAAGTCTCCGGTCGGCAGGCACTGGGACATGGCCCAGCCGTACAGGTTGTTCGCGTCCAGGTACAGGAGGAAGCGCGTGGGCTCGTCCGGGCGGTAGTCCGGGCACCTGTCGTGGTTGGCCTTGGCGTAGCGGGTGATGGCCTGAGAGATGCCTCCCCGGATCCCCTGCTCCACGAACAGGTACATGTCAAAGTCCTGCAGCGTGTCCAGCTCCACACCGCAGGTCTTGAGCATTACGTCCCAGGCGTAGGACGGTAGGGTGTAATAGTGGGCGGGGTCCAGCCCGTACTCTGCCAGCGAGGTGTCGCGGAACTGCTCAAAGACATCGGTGAGCAGGGCGATGTCGCATCGCAGGTACTTGTCGGCATAGTCCTTGAGGTTGTGACACTCAAAGGCTCGCCACACGTTGAGGGCGTGCTCGTACTCCTCGTCCTTGATGTCCTCCAGGGTCATGGAGTTCCTGAACGCCTCCTTGGGCGGCAACTCCCTGGTCCTGTACAACGTGTCGTAGGACGTAACGAAGTCGTAGGGGAACACGCCCTTCCTACGCACCAGGTCGAACAGCCGGTCGTCGGGGAAGCGCTTCCTCGTCTCGCGCATCCTGTCCGTGGGAAGTCCCGCCGCCAGGTTGGCCAGGCTCATGGACAGGAACCTGTAGGTGTCCAGGAAGCGCACCGCGAAACTGCTCTGTCGTTGGTTGTCCCCGGGCTGACCAAAGTGGAATCGCTTGGTAAAAGCGATGTACCGCTCCTCCGTGTGGGCCAACACGTCCACGTCGCCGGGGTCGATGGCCAGCTCGCGCACTACGAAGTGGGCGTCGTAGTTGGACAGGTTGTGGAAGTAGCAGTTGATGTGTCGCTGCTCCCGGTACCTGAGGTTGCACGAGCGATGAGCGGCTCCTCGGAACTCGTAGGGCGGGGCGTGATTGTGGTCCCGCACCTTGACGTCCTGGTCCGTGAACTCCTTCCCGCAGAGGTAGCAGTGAGTCGCCGCCAGGTACTCGTCCATCTCCTGCCGGGTCAGAGAAGGGTGCAGAGCTCTCATGCTGAATAGGAACTCCCACAGCGCCAGCACGTCCATCTTCAACCTCTCCATGAAGACCTTGGACGCGTCAGCCCCGAAGTAGACGCGGGGCTCAAACTCCTCCAGGCCGAGCGAGTCCACGATCTGGTAGGCGAAGGCGTACGGGACGTGCAGTTGCAGGGGCCTCGTGCCGGGCGGCGCTTCCGCTGGGTCAACAGCGACGGGCTGCAGAGCACACTCAAAGTCCGCGTAGATGCAGAACCTCTCCCGCCTAGTGTACTCGGGGTGGGCGAAGCGGATCTGCTGCTTCTTCGACAAGTCCAGGCGAAGGGGAGCCTTGGCGGTGCAGTATCGCATGTGCTCCTCCAGACGCTCGGCACCGGACAGTTGCAGCTTGTTGGGCCGGTTGTCAAAGTAGGCGAAGCATCGCTTACACACGTGGATGGCGTGGCCGTAAGACGTCAGCTGGTGTCGCACTAGCCTACTCATGTTTGCGATGTAGGCGTAGTGACTGTCCCCGCCGGTGGTCACGTACAGCAGGTCCCGGTGATCCTCCAACTCCCGCTTGCAGATCTTCAGCGGGAACACGCGGTCCTGGAACTTTGGCGATCCGTCGGGGCGTCTCCCCACCATAGCGCGCTCGATCCCGTACACGTTGACGCTGATGGGGTTCCTCCTCTCGAAGACCTTAATGTCCTTCACGGCCACGGGGAAGCGTAGGCCGACCCAGTCGTAGCGTGCCATGACGTCCGGTGTGTACGATGCGGGCCTCTCCGGGTGTCGCGCGACGAACTTGGCCAGGACGGCATACGCGAAGCACATGTCATCGACGTTTTGTACGTTGATAACGGCACGCGTCTCGCAGATGGTCCTGGGAAGCTGGACGAACCGGGCTCCGCGTTCTCCCAACGGGGTGTAGAGGTTGACGCGGATCTCCAGGTCGCGTATTCGGAGATAGCTCCACCCGCTGCCCACTAGCAGGCACTGCTCCTTCTCTTCCTCCAGCTTGTGGAAGGAAGCCGATAGGAAGTCCTCCAAGTTGGACGCGGCGGTGAGAGGCACGTTCTTTGTCTTGAAGGCCCGCAGACAGGTGGCTCCGTGAACGTTGGCGAATTCGCACTCTAGGAACATGTTCACCTTGATGTTCGGGTGTCGGGTCCTGACGTCGGCCAGCAGTTCCAGGACGCTGTCGAACAGCAGCACCAGCGCGTCCTCCACGGCCAAGAAGTCCTCCATGGGCCGGGACAGGCCGAAGGTCAGGAGGCGACCGCGGAACGCCCGTTGGATGGGGCGGAACGTGGGTAGTCCGCCGCCACCCACCATCCCATCGGGTGCCGTGCTTGGTCCGGGCTGGGGCTCGCGACTGGGTCCGGGCTGGGGCTCGCGGCTGGGTCCAGGCTGGGGCTCGCGGCTGGGTCCGGGCTGGGGCTCGCGGCTGGGTCGGGGCTCGGGTGACAGGACGGGCAGGCGCGGCATCTCGTCCACAACGAGGTTCCTCACGACGGGGCAGTTGTGGGCCTCGTGCCGGTCCCGGTTGTAGCGCCGGGTGAAGCCTCGGTCGCAGTAGGCGCACGCAAACCTCATGCCGCGGTGGGCGCTCTCCATGTGCCGCTGGAGAAAAGCGGCCCTGTGGAAAAGGGCGCCGCAATCGGGACAGCGGACCTCGTTGGCGTGCACCAGCTGCACGTGACGCCGGAGCAGGTCCCCGCGGGAGAATCGCCGCCCGCACGCGTCGCACTCGGGCCGTGGGTCTCTGAAGGGTGGCGTTGCAGAGGAGGAGGAGGAAGTTGAAGCAGACGGGCTCGCACCGTGGACCGCTTCCATATGGTGGCGAAGATCCTCGGGACCCGCCAGGGCGACGGAGCACAACGGGCACGGATGGCCTGCGAACAGGAAAACAAGTCCTATTAGTGACCCCGATAAACACGAGGGTGAGGAACTGGCAACCTCTTTCTCATCTCAATCACCAGTTTGAGCCCAGTAAATACAAGGGTGAGGAATTGTACAGAGGCCTGGCGACCTCTTCCTCATCTCGAGCGCCAGTTTACCCGGGCCCAGTAATACAAGAGTGAGGAATCGCACAGAGGCTGGCAGCCCCTTGTTTACTACTTGAATCTGTTTACTCGACTAAAGCCGTTTACTCTCTCGAAAACAAGTCATTAGTACTGGCGGTTTCTTGTTTAACATAAAAACCATGCCTGACGCTTGATCGTGAGGATGAGTGAGGAACTGTATAGAGAACTAACGACCTCTTCCTCATCACAATCGCCAGTTTACCTAGGTCCAGTAAATACAAGGGTGAGGAATTACACAGAGGCTAGCAATCCACCTATTCTTGTTTAACATAAAAACCGTACCTGGCGCTTGGTCGTGAGGAGTGAGAAGATGAACTGTGGCGAGGTGGCGTCGCAGGTTATCGCTTCGCCCGAAGCGTCTACCGCAGACGTCACAGTTGAGATGGCGGTCGCTGTGAGCGGCTGTCGTGTGGCGAGTCAGGTTTCCGGCGTTTGCGAACACGCGGCCGCAGACCACACACATGCAGGGACCAGCCATCTACAAAAACATCGGGTATCTGTATTCCCCGTTCGCTACAAAGGCACAATTGTCGCAGCAAAAACACTTTGGTAGCGATACCCCTGGGAACGAGGCGAGTCTAACCCTTTTAATAATGTTAGATAGAAATAGATGACATGAATCGCTCGTATGACATTCCCAACACTGGTACACGTCTTTGTCTTTGTTACGCTCACACATAGTGATTTCGCTCTCGTCTGTAATTCCACTAGGCACTTGAAAGTTCGATTTAAAAGCGAAACCAAATTTTATTTCACTCAAAACGTTTTTAAAAAGGAGTGGAAGCGAGTCTATTTTGCTTTTTAAATTTGGTTCGTTAACTTTAATCGTTAGAAAACACAACTGTTCCAAGGTCATTACGGTTTCACTCATCTCCATCTGAAAAGAGACAAGGACAAGACTCAGTGTACCGAGATATGCAAAACATTAAATATTAATTTTAGCTAATAAGATTTTAGAGCATTGGTAAACTTTCTGATGAAAAAGTAAATTACATGTTACTTACGTTAACTTTTACGGGAATCCAAAGACAATGAACAGCAAGTTGTGTAGATGTATCGCAGAGACAGCACTACTTCGTCCGCACAGTAAGAGCTCCAAAGACAAACTGGTGAAACCTCTGAAGACGCGCTCATAAATAGCACTCCGGTCGGGAGGAGAAATCGGTCGTGGAAGTTTCCACTGGAACCGCTAATGGGTAAACCGACTGTGGCGGTCACGTAGGCGGAGGATGACGTCATGGCAGTTTCCTCCGAGTTGCCCTCCGAGTTGTTTACACCTTCGGTCCTACCCGTCAGTCTCCTTCTAACGGTACTGGCAAGCGGTGCACCATGTTTCATTTATTCACAATGGTTTCGGAGCCGGTAGGGTCCTATCCAGCGACAATGCCTTTCCATATACATTCCACGATATCAGAGGTGGATTCGATAGACGCGGAGGTATTTCTGCAAACGGTGTATTACTATACGAGATGCTTCCTCGGAAAATTACATGTTGAATTTTGGCTAGAAAGACCGTTGGCCCCACACAAGTGTCGGCAACTCAGGGCTGACCTGGGAGACTTTAATGTGATACCGTCACACGTCTTATGCCGCAACGCCATAGTTTGGCTCCTTCGGGAGGTTAATCCCCCGATATATGCGAGGGTTGTAGTAAACGGAGGGTAAGTGATTCCTCATTCCTCCTCTCACGCCTGTGCTGGTTTTAGTCAAGCCGGCATACAACGTGTAACGAAGTCACATCAAATTCGGTCGGCAAGCAGCCGAGATCCCATGAGGAAAACGCGTTTGAAAATTAATAGCGGGCCCGTTTAACAGTGGATTTTCAATTTTCTTTAAGCGATGGTTTTCTTAGGTCACGGCCCTACATGTGGTGAGGTTTCGTCAAAATCGGTTGGTAAACAGCTGAGATCCCATTAGGAAAACGCGGTTTTAAATTAATAGCGGCCTTGTTTAATGGTGGATCTATGGGGTTCTTACGTCATTCGCTTCCTTGGGGATAGGCCTACACTCTGAAAAAAGTCCCGTGGGAATCGGTGGATAAATAGGCTAGTTATTAATTTTCGAAAGTTTTTTCCTCATGTTCAAGGTCATCACGAAAAGTGCCATTGGCGGCCGGGGGGGGGCTGACGTCACCCGGGGGGGGGCTGACGTCACGGGGGGGGGCTGACGTCACCGGGGGGGGGGCTGACGTCACCGGGGGGGGGGGCTGACGTCACCGGGGGGGGGGTGATTCCTCATTCCTCCTCGCACGCCTTTGCTGGTTTTGAATCGGTCTTTGCCCCCTACTTTTGTGGTGCGAACCCCCCCCCCCCCATAACCCCCTTATAATGATGCGATCCGTCTTGTTTTCGAACTCATGAAAATAGATGCTGCATTACAAATTTATACCAAATTTAATCAAAAATGGACGATTTTTACGAAAGTTTTCCTGCCTACGGACACATATATATGAACGAATATATATATTTACATATATAAATATACATAATATATTTATACAGATATAAATAAATATATATATATATATATATATATGTATATATTTGAACGAATTGTGTGTTTGGCATCTGGGAGCCTCAAAACTATGAGTTATCATAGTCCCGGGCCTAGGTTTTACCATGCCGACTACTTTAATAGCTTCTTCCCTTTACGGGAAATTCGCTAAAATAATGCATTGATGTTTAAATTGTGCTACAGTATTGCAGAATCATTGGCAATTTAATTTTGTAATAATCTATTTTATCTGCGAAAATAATTTGTTCATCTTGAAAGAAATACAGATTGTTTACGAGACAATATGACATATAACAACAATGAAATATTTAAAAACACCTGTTTTAGGACGGTTTAAAATTTCAATATTTTTAAGGTGTGATCGAGTATGTTTTTAAATAATTTTATGATCAAATGCAAACTATAACCCCCTCTAGTAATACATTTAAATGTAAATGTAGTTTATCTTTAATATATAGTTTTACATTTAAAACATATGTAAATAAATCATTTTACAATATTAGGAATTTGGACTCAAAAACCAATTTGAAAACCGCACTACTAAAATTATCGTGCCAAGTTGAAGAGTAATAGTTTTCTCAATTACGAGACAGTAACTCCTGAAAACATGTGTTATAATGTAAAACATGTAAGATTTAAGAATATAAAGTTACAGAGCAAATGTCGAGGATGCGTAAAATTATCTTATCACAAAACGTCTAAGAAAGCATTCGATTTTGTGTAAAAATGTTTAAAATACATGCCGAACATTCATATGGTAGTCTATTTTATATATATTACATTAAGAAAAATTGTTTTATGAACTGGGTTTAAATTTAAATTTAATTGTAAGGCCAATCAACAAAGCGCACGGAGCCCATTATCTGGCCCTGTCAATAGACGGAGAAGTGTACTCTAGCCTCCAAGTGTCTCCTGTAGCTTGACTGACACAAGAGCCTTCAGACTGATCTCTCTCTTTGTTCTTATGTCTGCGTTCTAATTATACTTAATATTAATCATTGCGCTCCAAAAACATCTGAATATACGAAAAAACGAAACAAGAACCCGTTGTATATACAGGCTATTTTATCTAATAGTTGTAATAAACTAGAATTTCTGACGAAGACAACTATTACAAGATGGAATAACTGGATTATTTCAGACAAAGCTTTTATTTAATTGTTATTAATGGTTTATAAATAAATTGGCTGGATACTTATCTCACCTTTGTTTGAGCATTCGCTTCACAATTGGAGTTCACCAGATCGATCTGGAGCAAAGTCGAATAGGAATTCTGAAGGTTCAAAATTGAATTCCCCGCTACCATTGATCACAGGGCTATTAACAAATTATCCAAACTAAAACACTAGCCGATCATAGGCGGTAACATGGCTAAGCATTTAACTGATAACAAATTGATATTTTCCTTAAAATACACCTCCTTAAGTTGTGTCGGCGTCTTCATGATTATTAATTAGTTTTTAGTATTATTTTATAAGTAATAATGACACAAAAGAAAATCACATAACATAAACCGCACACAACCCGTGTGTGTGCGCGCGTGTGTATGTTTTGTCAAAATGCATGGGATTTCATATTACGAGACTTCATGAAGGTGATATGAAGACTTCATATAACGATCAAATGAAGGTGTAACATTTTGTATATTTTCCTTTACTCTAGCTCAATATCATACATTTAAGAAGGATTTTCTTACATAGTTTTTAATCAATCACAGGACGGATTTACAATCATGGTAATGCACACTAGCCAAATCTTTAAAATATCAATTAAATATAAGCGAACTAAATCTGATAGTGTATAACCCGTATTAAATAATAACAAGTTAAAATAGCAAGTTTCAAAATATTTACTGTCTAGCGTGTTCAGCTCAGAGAGAGTTTTCATTTTATAGTGGACTGTATTTTGAAACGAGACATTGATAGTTAATGCCCGGATAGAAGATAGGCAATGCCCGGAATATGTTGTTTGCTGAAAAAAAACAATGCCGCACGGCTTCTGCACTGAGAATGAGCGCACGATAATTTTAAATAAACTTACTCACCAATAAGTTTCCTGTTGTATTGGACATGGGTTGTGGGAAGACCAAGCTTCCGTGACCAAGGGTGGCGGCGTGGAGTCCATGGGCCATGGGCACGGCGTGGGCATCTCTGGAGGAGGGTGGCCAATTTAGCGGCGGCGTTGTGATGTCGTAGATGGGGGAGTAAAGTGTACACACTTTTGGGAACAGGGACACACTAGTAGCAGGGGGTATACAGAAGACACTTCACACTAAAATCCGGAATCAAATACACGAGTTTATGGCGATCGCCGGAGACGATTATTCAGAACACGGCCGTACGGCGGGCGGCGCGGTGGACACGGTGAAGACGAACGACCGTCATGCGGGAAACATATATAAAATGTTATATTTTTCTCCGAAGAGAACACTAAGTAATTATAAGCAAATAACTAATGAGTGGTCTTCAATTTGGCACAGGAGCCGAGAGAGATGTAAGAGTGTTGAAACAACTGAAACAGAGAAATTGGATAACATGGCGCAATGAACGTATATTACCGTGCAGAGTAAGTTGTCAACTGCCAATTTTTAGAGAGGGGGAAGGGACGCTATCCCAATTTTTCCTAGAGGGTTAGCCCGAATTGATCAGAAATGCCGATCACGCCATTATTCCGAGAAATGAAAAGAACGAAATATCACCCGACTTTTTCTTGAGTGTGAGTGTATTTGATGTGTCTTTTTGTAGGTGAGGCATCTGAATCTGTCCCAGGCCCGATTTGAATATTATAACTAAACTATGAGCTAACTATGAACAGTGAAAAATATGAATAAAATGAACATATTTACAAATGCATTATTATAATTAAATACTGAACATACTGTATTATTTAACGGTTAAAAATAGTTCATTACATCAACAGAAGGAAGAAATAAAATTGCCCGTGCAATGCATCAGTCTTTTCTGTTAACACTTAAACTCCTTGCCCCCTTCATAGCAAGATGTAAAAGAAGGGAGAGTGATCAAGAAGCCAGTTTCCTTCATAAGGGGAAGATATTTACTATTTTGTTTGTGGTGAGAGCAACTGTCTGCGATAACAGTTATCGCAGACAGTTTTTATGATCTCACCAACATGTTTTCAATGTTTTCATCAACAGTTACTGTTGATGAAAATTTACATACTTTCAATTACTTTGTTTGAAACGTTATTTTATTACTGTTTTTTAACTACCAAAACGAATCGACAAAAGATCTCGTGTTAAAAGCTATAAAATATAATACTTTTTCCTAGCGTTTATCACTACGATTATTGTTCTAAGAAGAGTTTTTAACACGTCATCCTTACAATTTGATATAACTAATTTGACATCTCAAACAATACGACAACACATCCTGGCGGCGAGATATGCAATTACTCCAGAAGGAGCGGTTGCGCTGTTGACATGTCCTGGGGCTGCAAATCGGATCCCGGTAATATCCAGCACCTCTGTAATCAACTAATGTAAATAAGGGAAATCGGCGGACACAAATGCAAGCGTTGAAAAAGCCATTGTGATGTTTTATTAAAAAAATAAGCTAAGCTTAGTTAATACTGTTTTATTTATTAGTTGTGCAAAACATAAATTTATTACTAAATCAGTAAGATTAATTTTCATAAATAAATTGTGAATGTTGGGAACATTTTAGGATTATATCATATGGCTCAGGTTAAAGATATTTGAATCCATCTAAAGGAATCGAAAAAAAGGTTTATTAAAAATAAGGGCATAATGCCCCTGTAAGAAAAGCATTTCCTCTTGCGATCAAGTGTCTTCTTGGTTTACGAATTAAACATTCGCTGCGTTGAATACATTTTAACATGAACTCATATGATGAGCCATGTTCCGCTTCCGGGTCACTCGCTAGGACCGTGTTAACATGAGTTCAGACTCATATTCTTTTATTTTACGCAGCATGTAAAAAATTAAACATTTAATACGAAGCAGAGCAGAGCGAAGAAATGTTAATTGCTATGTTCCTTCAATATTAGTATTATGTTAATGTCCCCATTTTTCATTACAGTATAACTCATTTTCAAATATTATTTCCTTATGAGCTAAGTCATTATGATGATTAATATTTATTTTTACCCGTTAATTTCAATTATCCTTTTTATATATACCTACATTTGATAATAAATAAACAAAAATAATTTGGGTGTCCGAAGTCAATTGTGGGAATATTGCAGCATACTAGGCCTAACCCATTTATAATTAAAGATCAGTTGACTCGCGAACAACGTACAAGTTAACTAGTTACTTTGTAAATCAGACTATAATATAATGTCCTGTTGTTGAAATTAAAGCAATAAAGCGGCTTAATGATTTATCCAATAACTTCCTAAACGTCTAATTCAACTTAAATATTCGGTTTTATTTATTCTAAAACTTCGTATTAAGTAAAACATACTCAAGCTATGAGATTTTTATCATAAACTAATATTAAATTTACATTTTTTGACCTTGATGGCTCTAATATTAAGGTTAAAATACAGTTGTGTTTTATAACGTAAAAACAAACACAAGAAACTGTTGTATACGTTGTCAATTATTTGTTCTAATGACCATTAATTTCGGATTACGCCAGACAGCTCTCCCGCCGCAGAAAGTGGAGAGTGCCGGTGACAATGTGTGATCGTGTCCATTAATGTGATTGAACATCTGACCGGAGCTCGGAGGGTCGAAAAGAGGGGTCTTTATTAAATATACCTCTAATTACAAGAAATACTTTATACCTTTTACAGTTACCATTAAGTTACCACTACAACACCATTAACACCATTACTACACCACCTGTAACAATATAATAAATTTAAAAATTACAGTACGATTACAATTGAGAATGAACCAGAGTTATTAAGTATAAACTGTTTGAAACTTAATATTAACTTTTCATTTTATGATTTTTAACTTACGTATTGTCAACAAGTCTATAGTAATAATATCCTACTGCATAATATCATTAACTACAGATATTGAATTATCGTATATCTATATATCTATATATTTATATATTCTTCATCATCTATAGCCAATGATAATAGTTTATCACATATGCAAAATCAATGTTTTACTTTGATTTTAGTACCATTGCCAAGGGGCAAGGTAAGGGGTAAGGTTGCTCAAGGGTTGCTCACTTAAAAGCGGGGAATTTTATATTACGAGACTTCAAAGTAGCTCCAATCCAATGAACGTAATAATATTTTCCTCTATTGTAATTTAAATAATATTATATAAAAGAGACTGCTATCTTCTACTATTATTCTTAGTCAACCAAGTGACGGATTTTCGTAATTTGTCGAAGGAAAAGTGTTTTTGAATAGAAGAGGATGTCGAAATCGGGATTACAATTTATAATTTTTAAACAACCATTTTAATATAGCTATTTATTGTAAAGCAACCGTTGAATTTGGAGAATCACTGGAAGACATGAAACACAGGCATGGGCGAACATTGTGTTTAGTTAAATGTTTGGATGGACAGTATTTATTTATATATTATACAATTTATACTAACATTATTTATGCTAAAGGCGAAGTATCAACACACTATCAACATATTGCCCGTCTGGTGATTGGTTTTTAACAAGTCTAAATGCACATCTTGCAAACCCTATAAGGAATTTTAACGTCTATAGGCAGTAAGTACACGTTTACTGTATAAAATATATTTATATCAAGTTTTTTTACAAACTAAATGTGTTTAAATAGGTTTAGCAGCTGATAGTAAAATTATTTAAGATTTCTTCATAATCATTTCAGGACTGACCTTTTTACAACCAACAGCTGTTTACAATGATAGATGAGTAAATTTTCAGTCATCTAAACAAGTAAACTTAAATATATTTACCTCATACTTCTTCAAAAACAGATGTTTTCAACATATGTATTGTGATGCTAAAGTTGTTATTTTTAATTCTTGAATACAGAAAAATAAACTGTACACAAACAGTTATTACCAAAAATTGGTGTTACTTGTTGTTTTAAACATGAACGAACATCAGGAAACAACAACTCTAAAGCTCATATTACTTACTTCAAAGATTATTATTATTATTATGTTATAGTGATATTTTTTCGACATTTAATCTCAACTTAGTACGAAGCATGTTATGTTAATTAAATCCCATAGAGTCATTACCCTGAGGGAGTCTTGGTGCCTTCTGATCCCCAAGGCAACGACCCGCAATCAGCTGTAATTAGGGCGCAAGCTGCCGTAAGGGCTCTTCCATAACTATAATTCATTATCCTCATTAGTTAAATAATGTCCTACTTAATTATAGTAAACATCGACATTATAATATCCCAAATAAATAGAATATTGAAGAGCTAAGTGTAAAATTATTTCCTGGTGACACAGTTGTTTACAGTGGAATCACACTTACAATCCGGTATCAGTAAGGTTAACATTCATTTCACGATAGTTTATTTTGGCTTGTAGACCATCATTAGATTGGGAAGGTGTAATTTAAGATATGTTACTAAAAATAATAGACAATCAGACAACATCAATGCAAGTTAGCATATCCTTTAAACTGTAAAGGATTTTCACTATAGAGCGAAATATCAGGTATCGCATTTTGTTTTATAATTGACTACAAATACTAGTATATATAGTCAAGTGTTTTATTCAATTTAATAAAAAAATATATATATATTTAAAACCTGCATTACTTACAAAAATTAATTTTTCTATGAATGTTATAAGTCCTTAAATATACATCAATCATATATTTAAAATAAAAGTACTAATGTTATCGGAAATTGTAATGTGTGTATTTTAACTTTATTTGTTTTGTAATACATAGATTCAGGATCAGCAATTATCTGCAGTAAATTTGAGTACTTTTAAAATTTAAACTAATTCTTTAGGTAATTTTTGTGTGAAGTAGTTAGTTTAAGACTTGTACGAAAAAAACAAAAAACCATTTAACTTCACATATAATTTCTTTATAATATGAAATGTAAGAATGAAAATAGAATACGTTGATAATGTAATTGCTTTCTGTTATTTTAATTTTACCTACGAGGATGCCTGTTAAAGTAAACGAAGTTTATATCTCAGTGCAGCAAGTTTATATCTCAGTGCAGCAAGTTTATATCTCAGTGCAGCAAGTTTATATCTCAGTGCAGCAAGTTTATATCTCAGTACAGCAAGTTTATATCTCAGTGCAGCAAGTTTATATCTCAGTGCAGCAAGTTTATATCTCAGTACAGCAAGTTTGATCGTTACCTTTAACTGGATCAACCGCAGTTGTAAATCGTCGTTTCTCCCCTCGAGTTCTGCGGTTTCACGGGCTGGTCCTCTCACTGGGAATACCACCTGAACTTTATACTTTGGAAATCCGACACATTAAAAAGTAGGTTTTAAATTGATTTATAACACGCTCAATTTTATTATTGATAGTAAAATTGATTGAGCTTGTAAAACGGAAATAGATTTAAATATTATAAGTTTTATTGCTTTATTATCAAAACGTTATCAGTATTTTGTTATATTTATTTATTTATTTCCAATCGAATTATTAATCTTGCTATTATTCTATTATTATTATTTTGAGGGTAAGAACTGTTTGGAGGATAATTTGTTAAAGCATACCTGATATATTGCAATCATGCAATTAATCAATAATTAATTAGAGAGTTTGAAAACAATTATGGCATGATTATTAGTATTTTTCAATGTAAATAAAATGTTTTGTTTAAACTACATGAATAGAGGAAAATCGGGAGACACGACAACTTGAAGTCCATATTGCTCGATTTAATTTAGCTGCCACTGAGACCGGTTGGTGAGATCATACAATGTAGTAGCTTGGGAATCGAATTTATAAGGCAGTTTCTCAAGAATCTGCTGACTATTTACTCATCGTTCATAACCTTCTACACCTTCTAATGCAGAGATTATGTCAAAAACTCTAGATGGTTGAGGTGATTTAATTTAAAGAAAATAAACACTGTAAACTATTATTAGCATACCGGGCTTTCAAATTACTAATCACAAAATAATTTAATTTATCTAAAACTAAAACTAAATAAATCGTTAGGTAATAATGTTTATATAAAAAATAAGACATCTCGAAAGCATCCCTTACATCACCATGGTCAAAGTGATATATGGGAGTATGTAATATTAAAATCAAATCCACTCCTGGCCCTTCGCTCCCCTTGTTTACAGACGGCGACAGAGACGTATTCTTTCCTCGTGGAATCGACAAAAACGCGTAATCTACGGAACTCGTGTTGTCTTATTATACGCGTTTTTTTTTCAAATGTGTTTACCTTAAGTAAAATACTTTTAAGATAATAAAAACTCGTTCTTTCTATATTTAATAAATAGGTAGTATACGCCATACCACTTTATATCTATGTTACGTTGTTTATATATATATATATATATATATATATATATATATATATATATATATATATATATATATATATATATACATATATATACAGGGTGAGTCAGACCACGCGTCCAGCATGTATAACGGGAGAACGGTTTAGTTTAAAGTAATCAAACATAATTATTCCCCACTAAAACGCATGTGGGCAATCCATTAAAAATATTTGCATCAAAATCTATGTACAGAATGTTCCAAAACTGTAACTGAAGGTCACGGATTCGAATCTTAAAGTTTTCTTAAGTAAACATAGGGAAAGCTATACATAATTTTAAAGGTTAATTAAAAGAAATATTTTAGGGAAAACAGAATTCACTTATCTTTATCCGTTTCAAAATGGCAGCCATTTTGTGTAGAATATTGACATTTACGAAATAAACTGTATTTTATAAACTACTACTCGTATCTTTTTCCCGACTCAAATTGCTTATTCGTGATAAACTCAGCTTTACTACATGACAGACCTTTTTGGAGAAAATCTATATTCCAATAAAATATTTGTTTTGGAAATACCTATATGCCCAAAATTCAAAAAAGTCCAAGTAGTAGCGTATGTAAAAAAGCATAACATTAAAAAGGTCTTGTAAATCCAAGCAATTTTGAAATTTACTCTAACCTTATATCCCTTTTAGTTTTTCTTCCATCAGCAAAAAAGCATAATTTTCCTATATGAAATCAATGTTAATTTGCATAACACATAAAATGAATGTGGCCACAGAGTATATGTAAGTGTTACCTATATTCGATTTTTTTTAATTTTGGGCATATAGGCATTTTCAAAATAAATAATTTATTGGAATTTAGATTTTCTCAAAAAAGTATGTCATGGAGCATACCAGAGTAAAGCTGAGTTTATCACGAGTAAGAAATTTGATTTTAAAAATATGATGGAGTATAGCGGTTTAGAAAATATATGGTATTCCGTAACTGTCAATATTTTACACAAAAATGGCCGCCATTTTGAAACGGCTAAAGATAAACGAACTCTGTTTTCGTCAAAATGTTTCTTTTAACGAGACCTTTAAAATTATGTATAACGTTTCCTTTGTTTCTATAAAAAAAGTTGAGATCCGAACCCGTGACCTTCATTTTAGCGAATTTCCCCTATAGGGAAGAAGCTATTACCGTAGGTCTCATGGTAAGACTTAAGCCCCAGACCATGATAACTTTTTGTTTTGAGGTCCCCAGATGCCAAAAACACTATTCGTTCAAATTTATATATATGTATATATATATATATATATATATATATATATATATATATATATATATATATATATATATATATGTCCGTTACCGTGATAACTTTTGAAAGAAGCGCCCGATTTTGATGAAATTTGGCAAAAATGTGGAGAGTAACATTTATGACTTTAAGTTCGAAAACCAGAAAAATCGGACCTTGGGAAGGGGGGTTTATGGAGTTTTTAAATTTTCCAAAAATCAGTTTTTTGCATTTTTCACCCTAAAATTTTTGTTTTTGTTGATTATTCCCTTAGTAGCAAACCTGCGTACTCAGCCCCCATGTTATTCTTATGAAGAATAAGTCAGATGTATTGAGTCCCTTAATTATAAACATAAATTTAAAAAACTTGGTATGAAGCTTCACTTGGTTAAATTATATTGATAATTGCATAAAAATCCATTTTTTCCTTGTTGCAGCAAACCTGCTTACTCAGCCCCCATGTTATTCTTATGGAGAATCACTAAAATGTTACATAGCGCTTATTTATGATTGAATATTGATGAAACATGGTATGTGGCTTCGCCTAGTTACATTCTATTTATATTTTCATAAAAACCAATTGTTTGTGTTCCTTATTTCAGCAAACCTACGTACTCATTACCAATGTTATTCTTATGGAGAATGATTAAAATCGCTTATATGTGAATATATTTTTATGAAACTTAGTATGCGGCTTTATGTGATATTAAGACATATTATGCATTAGAAATTCGCTGAGTATGCAGGTTTGCTGCGACGGGGGTATTTGGAACATTCTGTACATGGGTTTTGATCAAAATACCTGTAATAGATAGCCCATATGAGTTTTAGTAGGAGAGTTTTTTGTTAACCAAACCGTTCTCTCGTTATACATGCTGGACGGGTGGTCTGACTCACTCTGTATATATATTTTCATACCGTGAGGTCGCAGTTCTTGATCTTCAACGTGATCTGTTGCCCCTCTTGCGACCAGAAGAAGGATTACGGACATCCTGTTCCTTCACAACCTTGCCAATGGACTGCTAGACTCGCCTGAGCTTTTGCAGCTGATATCTCTCCTTGTACCTTCAGCTACTCGTTCCAGAGATGTCTTCGCTAATGGTCACTATTCCAACCTCAGATACTTTGGCCCCATAGCTCGCATCCATAGACATGACAACAACATTCCTCTAGGGGTCGACAATTTTTTCGACAGTCCTGCTGTGCTCAGGAGATGTTTGCTGCAGTGTTCCCAAGTGCCTTTAGAGGGCTACACCAGTGCTCGCGCTCTAGTGTGGTGTTTCGCATCTAGTGCGTTGTGCATGGTTGTTCCCTGTGTCTTAATCTTTAAAAGCATTTCGTGTTCATTTGGAGCATATTGTTTAAGTGTTATTTTTGTCAGTATAATTTATTTTTATTAAAGCATGGTTGTAAGTGTCTATGTTTGTTAAAGCATGAACATCAACTGTGGTTACCTTCACACCTTTTTTAGCTTATGCAAATTCTCCACTACACTAGTTAGACTACACTAGAATTGTAATATTCACCATTGTATTTTCTTGTAAAAATTGGCGTTGCCGTATTATATAAATAAATAAATAATATATGTACCACTTATCAAATTTAATTGAAGATTACTGGTTTTTAAAATTTGACGATTTAAGCTTAAGTGTTAAACTAATAAAAATCGTTAAGGCACCACTTTTTAAAAAGTAAATGACTTTGAATTATTGTAAACTAAATTACTGATGTAAATATTAATACAAATTATTCTCTAAGAAATAATGATTACAATAAAGTCACAGACTTGCCTAATAATGCCTAATAATATAACATAATTTTATATAAATAGTACTATTTATAATCTATAACGTAAAAGTAATAAATGTTTTTAATGCATTTCTTTAAATATGACTAACTAAACTAATTTACTACACTATTTAATTTTTGAAATTGTGTTGAGATTTTCAAAGCGTTAGTATTATGACTGATTTCTATTAGGATATTTTTTATATCCTATCCTTTTCTTCTTCATGCTTTCTACGTAAATTAATCATTTCCTATCGTATTAGAATACGATATTGTTCCAGTGAACTCATACTTTAATATGATAAAAGTTTGATTATTTTCATAACTATCTCAAAACAGGATTAACTTATAAATTGATCAAAAGTCCATATCGCACCACCCTCTTAACCATAACTAGTATTGTTCAAGCCAATCGGGAGTGCATCATTTCTTCGATTAATTAGTTAAACTACATTGGCTAGTGATTACTGATTAATGATTTTTTATTAATGAATCATCCAATTAAACCTAACCTAACTGCCCAAAATTTATCATTCGAATCGATTTTAAGTTAGGTGAGTTAGCCTTGAGTTAGTGCTGTAACACGATTGCTTATCTTCACTATCTACCCTGTAGGTAAAAAATATTGCCAAATTTAAACATTGTTTCAACCCGAGAAGAGGAATGATCAGAGTTTAATCATTGGGGACACTAATCCCACTTGTAAGGATTGTGTCGTCGGTGAAAGAGGAGAGAAATGTTGCGAAAATTGACTGAATCATAAGACAACCCTTAGCGCTACCGCCCCCTACTCGGTCACACACTACACTTGTTTAAAAAAGTCCACTAACAAATCTACTTTGTCGACCCAAACCACGGCCCAACTTTTCACTTTGCAATCGCGAAGGGTCCAGGGCTGTTGTTAGCTTACCTCCCTGCAATTTTGTTTCATCACCTTCTTTTTAGGGGAAATCTAAAGCTGTTTACAGTTTGAGAACTCATGCGTTTATTGCAAGAACATGTTTTCTCCTTTGAAATTTGCGAATCATTAATTGTGAATGAGCCAGAATATGTTCATTAACTACTCCAATCAACATTGTTTTAAGCCGTAGGATTTTCGAATTAAAACTAATACAAACAATTAAATATGACTCAGTCATCGATCATTTGCCCACCTATACAAAGTGAGGGAAGTTATTAAATTAAATTTATAAATAATATTATTCTCTACAGGATATTTTTATCACGAGAAAACTAGTGTTATAAAGAGATTATCGAAAAACTAAAAAATATTATCGTTAAAAATCAGACGTCACAAATTTTAGAGTTTTATATTTCAAGAACCTATGTATTTTATTTATTTAGATTGAATGCTCATTCGTCTTTAGTATAGTGAGGCAATATAATAGAACATATAAGATATAAAGAACCAAGACCCGATGTACAGTTTTCAATAACTTATGTATGTTAGGAAGACTTTCGTAAAAAATGTAGCATTAAACATTGTAAGAGATTGATAATGTTAATAAATTTTCCATAATGGACAATGCCACGAGAATGCTGGGCACAGTCGTATAACGTAGCATTGGAGGCTCAAATCTTATCATTGGTCATTTGGCGGTCAGCCAGTGAACGCAGTTTTTCACTAGAAACTTTGGGCAATACTGTTATTCCAAATATTTTATATCCTATCCCAAATTGTTCCCCCCTGTTTCATTTACGCCAACAATTTTATGGTAACGAAATTTGATGTGTAAGGTATTTAATAACAAGACAAGTAAAAGTTTAGATTTTAAACTTGTTGCGGCAGTCCTCATGATTTGTGTCACAGTACCAATTATCATTGGATGCATTGAATTTGGTTTATTTCCTGTCATAATGAATCCAAAAGACTTTTACAGTCGTGCCGTAGTGCTTAAAGTTCTCTGAACTCTCGAGTACCTTCGAAGCTGCCTCTCTTTCTTTCGTTCTTTCCCAAGGGACCAGCGGCTACCTCTTCTCCACGGACCTAGGGGCGCCTTTTGAGCACTTTATTCTCTACCGATTTTCTGACTTCTTAACGAATACCCAAGCCACAACTCTTTTTCTTTAATATGTACACGAATGAATAGTTAGTTGATATTTGTTGAGCTCGGAGATGATAAATCCTCATTTTAGCTGGCCACCATACTCCTAGAGGTCTTTGCCATATTGGTTAACTCAGCAAATGATTTCTCTTATCGACGTTTAACAAGCATGTAATACCGAATTAACAATTGCATTAAAGATACTAGCGTTGGAATTAAACATTTTTATTTTCTTCCAAACAGGATTCAGCTGTATAACTGAATTTGCTTTTCTGATTCTTTCTCTGACATTCTTTGTCCCCGGGGATGCGGTGCTTTAGGAGGAGTCGTACCTTTTAGCCGTTTCCACCAAAGGTGGGTTTGGCAGACTGATCTATCTCCAGCATAAACTTTCAGTTGTAGCAGTGTAATTCTACCTCCTGGAATCAGGTGTTGAACCAATTGAGGAGGATCTCTCAGTCTTAGAGGGTCCTGAGGTGCTGTAATCTGACTGGTGCATAATCAACGCTATCATTGTCTTGAGGCTTTGAAGGCAGCTTTTCCAGCAAAGCCCTCATTAGAAGAAAACACAATTACAAATATTAAAGTGAGAACAAACCGTACGCATTAAAAGTTAACGAGTTCGCACGCATCACGCTGACGTGAGGGAAGTGATTTTCCACTTACAAAACTTTTAAAACTCAAAACCAGTATAAAAAACATACATTTATTCCAATTTTATTGAAATCTGAAAACGTTCATTTTTTGGATGTTCTGATTCTCCTGGTTTCATTTACCTGCAATGCTGGAAATACAATTTTGCGCATTATAAGGTTAGGAGAAGGTTCAGTCAGGCTTGAAAGTAGGCGTGAGGTTGCTGCGAATGATAAAAGTACACCAACAAATGAATAACAGGCTTTTCTAATGTAAAACCGCGTAAGACAACGTACTGTGTTTAGTAGATACACATTTTGTTTTGCCCAACGAACTTGTCCAGATGATTATAGAAAGGAACGTCCCAACCAAATTTGAAGTAAATCGGACAAAATATGTGACCACTAGAGTGCAAACACACTTAATATAATTTTTAACAACCCCCCATAACGTGTTCAGGGGGGTCACGTTAGGAACTTCTATGGTGGTCCCGGGCTTAAGTTTCACCGTGCGGGTCATGCTAACAGTTCACTTTCCATAGAAAATTCACTAATAATATATACCTAACAACCAGTAATATATTCTTCAAACATAAAGTAAATTTATTAAATACTTTCAATGAAGCAACTAAACAAACTGTTTCATGGAATAGCAAGGAAACGTCATTGCTCAGAGTTTGAAACCCTCAAGTATCGGAAACGTGGTTTGAAACGCGATCGTCGGTAACTCAGTTTCTGAAATGTTGTTTCTCTCTGATGTTTATATCTCTTCAAACCGTCTCAGTTACTCCCGTCACGTTCCACCAGATATGAAGCATTCTACTGAGGATTCTGATTATTTAATATTCAATATTGGTTAATGAATATATTAGGCACTGTTTCACCAGTGTAGTAATATTAATGTACAAGCATGCTGTGTTTCATTAATGAATGAATTGATACAGGTTTCAGGGAGGGAAGGAAACTCAGTGATTAACAAGCTAATCAAGCACAGTTCAGACTACAATTTCCACCATCCCACGTAAGCATGGTGGTTTTTCTGATTTAAACAGTTTCTTAAACAATAAAATTACTTTATAGGTAAGTATTTAGTATTTTATACTCAGGATTTGAAGTAATACAACATTTTATATTGTGAAAGTGAAACGCTGATTTTGATCGTGGCTTTAACCGCACTGGAGATGTAGTGTTTTATGGGTGGCTTTTGGCAGTCATGGATGTAAAATTATTATAAAATCATAACCATAATAATGACAATTTGTTTTGACAGCTCTAGGAGCCATACATAGTTTTCACGATAAATTTATATTTGTATGAATAATGTTTGAAAAAGGCAATTGCTTTGAAATGTTTTTTAAAACAGTAAAATTATTAAATCGTTGCTTGGTTTTCAAATTATGCTTCTGCCTTTGATATGTTTTGTATTGACAACCACGGAATGTACAAGTGCTATCAAGTTGCTGGTGTTAGCTGGTATATATTACATAACTATAAAACTTACAGTATGTCACTAACTATATAACTTACTATAACTTACAGTATGTCACTGATGCATGAATTGTATAATGTGTTTCAATTAAATAACACTCAATGTGATAAGAAAAATAACCTTCATTTGACATAATTTAGAATTGAATCAATACTCTTCATACTTTAAATAAAATTTAGTACTAAACTGATGTTTTTGTGAAAATATTGAAATACAAATCCTCACAACAGTGCATGAACTTCAATCGTTGTTCAAGTCCATGTTTTAAAGGGAGAAACTGTTCGTACTCAGAAAAGTGATATTGCATTTAATCTCTGAAGGAATATCAAAACGCCCTCACACAGCATCAGAGTGGAGGGCGTCAGTCGCCGCTCTGATTAAACACTGCATCTTTGATGCTCAAGAGTTTTAAAATATGCATCGAATCTGAGTCGACGGAGTTGTACACAATATCAGGCTCGCGTCGTCGTTGCAACTACTGAGTTGCATACAAATGTAATGGAAGCTGAAACATTAGGGCTAAGGTTGAATCTTGTTCATGCCATAAGAGAATTATATCTCTTAGTTAACGTTTCAATAACGTAGGTGGTAAATATTCATAGGAATAAGGTTGTAGAAAGTGTGTCTGTGCAGACGTTGTTGCAGCTATTACATAACTTCATACGATGGGTTTTATTAAGTAGTGACACTTCCTTTCCTGGTCTGAAGATTTTGGTATATAGGTGTGGACGAGATGTACAGAACCAACCGTTGAAGAAAATTCCGTTTGTGAAGATTACAAAAATAATGCCAATATCTTAAATTTATGGTTTGAAAAATAAAGTGGTAATAAACCTTTTTAACTTCAACCTTTTTTCTAAGAAAACTGTAAAACTCGATTGCTAAAAAAATGTGCCAGAAGTATCTTTAACTTTTACATTAAATGCACTTTTCGGTGATAAGTCTAAACTTGTTATCGATGATATCAAGCAATCGTTGATGTGAGGAGAGCTTTCCATCAAAATATCGAATCTGTTACTTGTTTGTGTTGTCTCTTAGTATAACTGTTTTGTTTTTCTTTTAAGATCCTTAGAGATAACATGTATTTTGCTCATAAATGATGTATACATGTATTTTAGCTAGGTAGCGGAATGTTTAGAGCGCTCACCTTATGATCGGAAGTTCGTGTAATCGATCCTAGCGAAATCAGAAACAATTATCTATAAATAAAATTTGTATCAATTTATATTTCAATGATTTTGAGCGTAGAGTATATTTACAAATTATTCACCTAAATTATAATGAAATAAAATATGACCTTTATTACTAATAACGAAAATGCTGCTATAATGGAAAAGATGCAATGATTAATGAAGGAGGCAACCTGAGCAACTTATCGACTCGTGGCGTGCTCATGTGACTCAGCTTGGCACTTGATTGATGGCCGTACATACATGGATATATAGTAGGAAATTGTATATATCATAAACGATGAGTAGTATGATTTTTATAGTTAATGTATATACAGTATAACATGTAAATAAATAATTTTGAAAACAGAATCATGTTAAATTTCCTTAGGGCTGGTTTCTGTCGTCATGAATTCTACAAGACATTTGTAAAGATGGGGATGAAATAGTAATTCAGTGATTATAGTATTCATCATTAGTTAAAAACCTGATTACTTAGTTCATTAATCAGTAGCACAGCCATTCGTCATATTGAAAAAAAACGAGTCTTGAAACAGAAATAAAATTATTATTACAGTTCAGCAGTACTTTATTTTACCTTCATTTTACCTTTATTTTATATTTTATAATTGGAACTCAATATAATTTTATTTAAAAAGTGAGGCATGTTATAATTATTTCAATTTAACATGCAACACTAAAAGTGATTAAATTAAAACTACACGTCTGTTAATTTTACTTCTGTAATCTTAATCCTTTATGATCATAAATGAGAAGCCATTATACAAACCATTACTCATTTATCACAGGTTTATGGAACGGAATGACATCTATTATTTATTTTTGGAAACATTACTAGTTTAAATCATTAGTTTTTTTAATCTCACAAAATAAAAACCTAAATACTTAGTTTAATGTGTTGATATGAATAGAGTAATTCTTAAAATACTTGTAATTGTAGCCATTAATGAATACAATATACGTTAAATGTTCAGGAAAAATGAATCCTTCAGGGTTTCATGAAGCACAATATATTCTTTAATACAATAAACAAATACCAGTGCCTAAAATTTTCCTGTGAACCTAATTTTAAGAGTGGCTTTTGTATGTACCACTGATCCGAATTGAATTTACAGTGAGTGTTTAATTAAAAGTACACCACGTTTGTTAGCTCTCAGTAGTAAAAACTAAGATGGAAACTAATTCAGGCAATAAGCTGAGAAACTTGATGTAAGTCTAGCGTTTTTAAACTTGATATAGAGTGTCCGAGCTTTACAAAGAGATATTAGGAAGTTCACAAGTAATAAAAACATTTCGAAAAGTTTCTAAGAAAAACAAATGGTTACTGAGAAAGACAGTAAAAGTGTGTCGGCAGACAAATGATAGTAATATGTTTGATAAACGGTCAGCAGAAGTCGAAGAGTGGCTGCTTTATCGTGAGAAAACAAACAACTAAATCCCGAGTTAGTAACACGGCAGAAAGTTAATCATAAGCTAGCAAGCTACTCGCCCATCGTCTCGTCTTACGTGTACAATATTAAACCTTAAGTCTTTAAACTTTGTAAAAATATTAAGTTTTTAATGATATTAATTGAAAATTATTCATGCAGGGTTACACTTTACAAACAAATCGGTATTTTATACAGTAAGAAGACTATAATTCTTATCAATTAGCAGTTATCCATACATTAAAATACAAATAAATGGTTTGTTTCAAAGGGTTAATATTATTTAAAGGTAAATTACAAATATTTAACTACTTTATATAGGGTCATCAATTACAAATAAACGAGGTAACTTAAAATTACATATTTTAAGTTGCACATTCAACTTTATGATCAAAAGAATGATGATCCTTCGTTACCAATAAAGATTAATAAATAATACAATTACTTTAATTTTATTTTATTCCCAGTATAAACTTGTCTAGTGATATTTTTGTATAACCTCTTAATAAGCTTTTATTTAATCTGGAAAATAAAGAATACCCATTTAAATTAATTTAAAAGCATTTAGTGAAACTTTTCATCCATCAGTTTCGGTGGTACCGACACAAGGTAAAAACAAAATCTTAGCATTTAAAATGGTGATTTAGAAAAAAAATCAATCTTAATTTTATGAATCGATATTATTTTTAATTTGTAATGAAAATGATTTAAAGCCCTTGATGGCTGGACAGTTAAAAGGCCAAGTACTTAAGTGATTCCCCACCTAGTTACAGATTCAGAAAACAAAGTTAGAGAATTGAACGCCTCAACTCACACTTTCTTGTAATCCCAGAAATCTCGCCTCTGGTCTTGTGAGCCGAAACACCTGGTTAATGCTCCTGCAGGGACTTTTAACAGTTTCAGTGTTTGGTTGAAACCTGATCCATAAATGAAACCAGGTATAAGTGCATTACTGGGTTCAGATCAGCGATGTAGTGCTCAAGAAATATACTTAGAATTCCCATATAACCCCTTAACCTCACCCAATGGAGGTCAATCACGGCTGCGGGACGTTGCCACTTTCGACCGGTTATGGTTTACTTTTATAAAGTATATAAAATAATTTAAAAAGTAAAAGGATGAAAGGACGGCACAAGAGGGTAGGAAGGAACATCTGCTGGCCTACAGACCAACCAGACAAATGGCAGCGTCCACTTGACAAATAGCAACGTTACCGGTGATTCGTCACACCATCTGCGCTGATTTATTTCCTGAAAAGTACTGACCTTTTATAAGGTTTCTCAGCTAGAAAAGTAAATATTACTTCTTATATTATGTTAATTATTGTATTGAATTGTATTTAGTTGTTGAAAAGGCTTTAAAATCAGTATGAACACAATTTCGTGAAAACATCGCTGCGGACGACGACACTACAAAGGTACAATAATGGTACACCTATGTACAAATATTTATTGAACACTAGTCTTTTAGTTTGGTTTAGAATTAGGACAATCTTAATTCGTCCTGTTTAATCTAGTATGATTTGTTTTCCTTTGTGGGACTGAATTCTGTAGGACTATTTAAGAAAATAATACATTAAAGTCCTTACAATCCTAAAAAGAACAAACTTATTTTTCATTTCCAATAACTGGATTGCTAGAGAATTGACTTTGTATCTTACAATTTCATTATATTCCAAAGATAAGCGTAATAGTGCTGAATGTAAAACAACCTTATGCAGACCAAGTACACCCATATTTTTGCCCATCATATTTAACATGACACATATATACTCTATATTTTGGTTTTGAAAAAAAAAATCACAAAACACAACAGATCACACACTTTACAAACAGATTTTCAGCTGTTTCAAATGCAATAGAATCATGACTTTTAGCTTTTCAAACGTTTTGTAATTGGTTCCCTATGCAAGTCTAAATATAATAGATTACCTCTTGCGCTATAATACAAAAGAGACAGGGCGAAGGAAATCCCAAACTGTATTGTAGGAAACTTAAAATGGACCTCATCTGTTAATATCAAGTTAAATAAACAACAGTGCTGAGCAAACAGTGTATGATATTAGATGTGTAATTTGTCTTACATGTGTAATATATCGATGTATGTTATAAATCACACCATATTAATATAGCAAAACACACGTGGAGAAGAGTATTTATTTTCACCACATAACGATATGGGTTTCTCTCATGTTTATTTAAATTATTAAATACGATCGACACCTTGTAACCGATGTTCGACAGTTGTCTCCTGGCAGTTTGAATGAGATCCAGGATTGCCCCTTACTTCCGCATCCCGTCTATAAATCTCAGCATCCCCCAGGAGTTATCCAGAGGTTTTTACAGGTTAGCCTTCAGTTCACAACAGATGGGTAGGTCATTCGATTAAATATCGACTATCGTATTATAGACTACCGATTCTAGCTCTTTGGTGTCTAACATAATCAAAATGGATTTACGTGTAATGAATAACAAATTTTGTTGCAGTTCACAACAAAATTATAGTAACCTAACCTAACCTAACTCTGCAGAGCGCTGTATGGTGGCTCTTCGGTATGCAACATATTATAAACATATACAAATCAATTAATTTTTTATAATAAATATAAAATAAACTTTAACAAAAATCTAGACTTTAAAAGGTAATTGACAAAAATAAGACTTGAACCCGAGCACAATAACGAAAAATTAAAAAAAATGCAAACCCCAAAAGTAATCAATAAAAGTACGATTTGAACCCGGGATCTCATGATCGAGATCCATTGATCTACCATAGCATGCAAAATGCTGGGAAGTTACAATTTAACAAGCTATGGTCCTCTAGATGCTAGTTAAGTAGACTACTACGATAATCGTTAGTCTATAGTCGATATTAAATCGAATGACCTACCCATCTGTTGTGAACTGAAGGCTATCAGTTTTTAGCTTCATCAGTCTTTGTATGAGGTTATGAGTAAAGGAACAGTTACAAGGACAAAACAGTAATATGAGTATTGAAATAAAATTAAACTCATTCCCTTGCTTTAAACCTCCAAAAAATACTGCTAATTTTGCTCTGTTTATTTGGCAGACGGGTTGAAAATTACTACTTTGGTACCAGGTTGAGGGCTGCGTTTTGATTTAGATAGGAGGGGTGCATCCTACATCTCTCATCTCGCTAGCCTAGTGGTTAGCGTCTTGGACTTTGGTTCAAGGGGACACAGGTTCAAATCCCGATGTCCACAAAATTTGAGGAATTTGGATCGCTTTCCCTTAAAAGCATTTGTGCTATGCTCTGACCAAAAAGTGTAATTGAATCATAGAAAAAACCTGGAGAACGATTGATTACGACTTACGGGACAGTATTACAATATTTTGTTTTAACATTCGAAAAAACTTATTTAAATGATTACTAAAGCGATTGTGACGTACACAATTAAAAAAGAAGATTATTAACATAAGCCGTGAGTTATTATTTAATATGTTATAATCAATCTGAGTATATGTTTAGAGATTAAATTTCAGTAACAAAAAACTCTGCATCATTGACCGTGGCCTTTTACAATAAGCGGCAGACACTGGAGAGACTAGACGCCAGACTCTCTTAATTCCGTAGTTGATTCTTAACGTCGTAGTTTTGTTTAAACAATCGGACAATGTTTGTTTCATTAAGGAGAAAGGATATTTTAATTTATTCTGTAATCATAAAAGAAGGATTTGACTAAACAAGCGCTTGATTGCAAAGTTTATATAAACAACTAAACCTTCAATCCTTTGAACTGACAAAGATGCAATCCACCTTTTTCAAACAATTAAGTGCCAGCTTAACTTATCTCCCAATTTTGATTGGGATTAATGAGGAAGTAACAAAGAAGTGATACATTTTCGATTATCCAACTTGGCCAATGGATTATGTTTATAAATAAAACTTAATTATTCGTATCTGCGCCTAATAACCGTAGGTAATAGGTCAAATGGGCAATTTATCATTTATGATAAGATTTGTAACGGTAATCGTGGTACTATGTTTTAGTCGATTAAAAATGGTTTTTTAAAGTTTCTATTTATTTTAAACACCTTACTACAATTTTGGCAGATCATGTATGTGGAATAACATTATTTAAACACGGTCTGTTTATTAAATATAATATTACATGATATAGTTCAAAGGAGACTTACAGCACTTATATATATGTTTACACTAGCTGTTACCCGCAGCTTCGCTCGCAACAAATTAAAACCCATTAAAAGAATTAACCTGACCAGCACTATCAAATCTTTATTTAGTTTTACCATATGACTTCTTTTTCCCTAACCGGCTAACAACTACAGCTGGTGATTTTATAAATAATATCCTCCCATCAGATTTGAATTAGAACTTACAGGACCCGTGGGGAAGAGCCCTAAGGTTGGATGCGGACATTATTAGGTCTGTATTAATTTGAAATGTAAGCTATGTTCATGCAAAATTTTAGCTAATCGGTCCAGCAGTTTATCCGTAATGGGACTAAAAATATCCATACATACATCCAAACAAACATCCAAACTTTCACATTTGTAATATTAGTAGGATTGTACTGGCTTACCCTATGATAAATATACATGGAAGAAGGTGGTTTTAGTATCATCTTCGAAGATAAAATATCAGATAAATACATAGTCTAACGTTGGAAGATGGCATGTGGAGAGTGAAAAATACCAGAGAGCTGATAGATACGTACAAACATACGTATGTAGTTGGGTAAATCAAAAACAGGAGTCTGGGATGGAATCGACAAAAATTAAGGAAGAAAGTAGCTCAGAATGGTAAGTGTTGAAAGTATACCATAGGAAAGAAGACCAGTTGAAGGACTGAAGCCAAGATGGAGAGATCAAGTCCATAAATATAAGCGATTCTAAACGGAAAGGTGATGAAGATAGAGGGATGGCGGCGTGATGGTGAAGCCAAGTACCAACTTGGGTAAAAACGGCTGTCGGTTCATCATCATCATCATCATTGTTGCGGATTAGGAAACCCCAGCATAGCTGCTAGTCACATCTTCCACAAGCGGGAATATTGCGCAGGTTACCAGAAAGATAGGATATAGCAGGAAAGGAAAGGGTGGGATGGGACGGCAGCCAAATCGACCCTTCAGAGGGCCAACTCCCGTGCCCCTGTGACAGCTGGGATGAGGCTCTCAAACAGGGGACCCACATTCTGCCCTCCAACTGGTCAACTCAACTGACAGGGTATCCATGTACAACAGCCAGGGACCATTCATTCTCAGGTTGGCAGGTGGGGAACAAACCCGGAGATTCTGTCCATAAGCGCTGAAAATGGAGGGACTAAAGGTGAAAGGGAAGTTTGTCATAATGGACAGCCAAAAGACTTACCACATATAATGACAACTTCATTTGCTGTACCCAATGTCAGCCTCAAAACTGGTATAGACCAGTTTTAAGGTAGTCCTGGGACACGGCTGTCGGTTAGTGAGAGCCAATGTTTAAGAATGTTGTTGTTGTTGTTACTGTGATTGAAGTACCCCTTTAAAGTAAAAATATAATTATTTCAAAACCTACGAATGCATTATATATTTATTCCTGTTAGTCAAAAGGCTAAACCCTTGAATGCGTTTTCTATGTTGTGTTGCCCTAAGAGGACAGACATACTTCTTAAACTACAGTTCTTATTATCAAAAGCTCAGAAGTGGGTTTTTAATCAAACCTTAAAGAACTGTAGAACATAAATTGGACATTTACTAACAATTTCTCAATTCATAGAGAGGGACTGAAAAGAAAAGCATTGCTATAAGAAAAATCATGATTGGGAGGAGTTTTGTTATTAGATTAAAATATCCTTATTTGTAACTTTTCATCAATTAAACAGTTTCTAGAAATATATTTCGATTTTCCTTGTTGATAAATGTTTTGTCCGAACGTAACAACTATGTTGTTTATTTGTGACAGTAACAAACTGGACTAAAGTCTACGTATGACGGTTTTTCAAAGATTTCTCCACAACCTCTGATACGACGTAGTATTTGTTTATGGTTTGTTTCATTGGTTTCATATTTGGAACGTCTTAGATTATAAATACCTTCGACAGCCTGTATGATAAATACATAGAGACTTATTATCTATTACATGCATTTATGCCACACTTAATAAAAGGATCAGAGGACTATTTACGGTAAGAAAGCTAGCGGTTTTGGCACAGATAAGGGCCTTTATAATCACTTTGGGAATAAATATTCACATGTTGCACAATGTACACATGAAAAAGAAGACAGACTGGCATACAATTAGGCAGTCACATAAAATAGAAAACCTTCCATACTACATTTATAGGTTTCATAGAATTGTTTTGATATATACCACCGTTTCCAATCTACTGATTGTTGACCCGGTGAGATGTCCTCGGGCGGCAAATCTGCCCACACCGATACCTATGTAATCAACTAATGGAATGCGCAAAACTGTTAATAATAGAACATACGGTAATCCAGTCAGATTGATTACTGCTCTTGCATTTTATTAATTATTTTGTAAATTTATAAACGATACAATAAAAAATAACGATATTTTAAAAATAACAACAAAAAACACTTTAACTAATGCAACTGAACTAAAAGAAATTAAACTACTGAAATAAAAAACTAAATGCACTGGCTTTAAAAAACATAACAATAAAGATAACATAATTTTAATCATATTATTAACTAAAAATTCAATCACCAACATCATCTAAAGATTTCATTCATTCAACTTAATAAAAACTGATAAAGACACATAATCAAATACCACTAATCTTAATCATTTGATTAAAAATACCTTTCTAAAAAAACAATACAGGTAAATTTAAAGAAATAATCTAAGAAGCTCTAAATATTCAAATATTAATATATAACAACCAAACACAATCGAAAGAAATGAACTGAATATTACTGTAACCTCTAAATTGAATTGTATACAAAACAAAAAAAACGCAACTTTAACGAAAAATAAATGAAAACCATGAAATAAAACAAATTACTAAGCAAAACTATAATAAACTACTTAATACTAAGCTAAATTACTCTAGTATAGCCACTACAAATTAAATTAAAACTAAAGATTCAAACCTTTAATTAAAATTAAAATTTCAAACTAAAACTTAAAACCAAAATTTTAAAACATCTAAAACTAAGAGTTAAAACAAGTCTTATAACTAAAATTAAAACTAAGACTTAAATCTAAACCTTAAAGTAAAACTTAGAACTAACACTTAAAACTAAGACTAAATCTTAAGCCTCAAAACTGAAATTTAAAACAATTAAAAATACTTAAAACTTAAATCTAAGTCTTAAACAACAAAACTAGAACTAACACTTAAAACAAAGACTTGCAACTAAAACTTAGAACTAACACTTAAAATAAACTCTTATAAAATAAAACTTCAAACTAGCACTTAAAACTAAGACTTAAATTTAAGACTTGAAACTAAAAAATAAAACTTAAAACTAAGACTTAAATATAAGACTTGAAACTATAACTTAAAACCAAGACTTAAATCTAACCTTCAAATAAAACTTAGAACTAACACTTAAAACTAAAATTTAAACCTCAAGCCTTACAACTAAAACTTCAAACTAAGACTTAAATCTAAGACTAAAAACTAAAACTTAGAACTAAGACTTAAAACTAAGACTTGGGTCTAAGAACTAAAACAACAAACTTAGAACTAATACTTAAAAAACCAAGACTTAAAACCAAGACTTAAAACCAAGACTTAAATATAAGACTTAAAACAAAAATAGAACTAACACTTAAAACTAAGACTTACAACTAAAACTTAGAACTAATACTTAAAATGAACACTTACAAAATAAAACTTAAAACTAAGACTTAAATCTAAGACTTAAAATGTAAACATAAAACAAATAATTAAAACTAAAGCTTAAAACTAAGACTTACAAGTATGACTAAAGCTAAAACTTAAAAGTAATACCTACAAAACGAATACTTAAAAGTAACACTTAAAACTAAGATTTAAAACTAAAACTTGAAATCTATATTAAAATTTAATATTTAAAATTAGTAAGACTTAAAAATAAAACTTAAAACCAAGACTTAAATATAAGACTTAAAACAAAAATAGAACTAACACTTAAAACTAAGACTTACAACTAAAACTTAGAACTAATACTTAAAATGAACACTTACAAAATAAAACTTAAAACTAAGACTTAAATCTAAGACTTAAAATGTAAACATAAAACAAATAATTAAAACTAAAGCTTAAAACTAAGACTTACAAGTATGACTAAAGCTAAAACTTAAAAGTAATACCTACAAAACGAATACTTAAAAGTAACACTTAAAACTAAGATTTAAAACTGAAACTTGAAATCTATATTAAAATTTAATATTTAAAATTGAAACTAAATTTAAAACATTAAACCCAAACTTAAAATTATCACTAAAATTCATCATTAAAATTAGGACTAAAACTTAAAATTAAAATTAAATTTAAAACTGAAATTAAGTCTAAAACTAGGGTTTAAAATTTAATCAAAATTGAGCAAAATTAAAAATTAAACAACATGACAAACATTTAAACAATCAAAGTAACTAAAGCGATAAAACAAAAATAAAAATCATGGAATTAAACTATGTAAAGTTATACAACTCAAATAAATAACCAACTCACTTACAACGTTTATCCAAATCAAATAATCAATAGCAATTAAATTCAACTAGTAACATAAATTAAAAAAAGTTAACTGTAATGACAAATCTTGTTTAAAAACTCAAACCTTTTTTATTTTGTCCCTACAGGTTATATTTTAATTCTAAATGTTTTGAATGTAGGATATATAAGGAATATAAGTTTTATTGAGATTGGAAAATGACTGCCAGCTTTAAGTTTTCGAAAAATATGTAGTGTCCAAAATACCTAACTTATATTTAATTCATGTTAATTTTACTGTGGATAATTCACCACCATAAAAAGGGTATAGTCCTACACACCCAAACACAACATTATTTTCATTCGGCACATCTCCTAATAGTACTAAATAAGAGAGCCAAGTTTCATAATCCTACGATGCGAAAACCCGAGAAATCGGTACCACACAAATCTCCTTAGCCTATTAATACATAAATAAAGTAATTTGTTCATACAATTTAATGATTTATAAATATTTTATTTGAGTAGTTTTAATAAATAAACGAGACCGCAAATAATGGTTTATATCAATTCAATGGGATTCTGTATGGGAACTTGAAGTTCAAGGAGAGCCCGAGAGCCCATATATTGGACAACTACTTCAATGTCTACTTTGTCAACTGTGCTGAAGAGAATCTCAGAGCTAGTTACTCCAGCTGATTATCTCGTTGTGACATTCCAACAAATGTTAAAGAAGTTTTCAAAGTAGTTAGTTCTTTGAAATAAAAATCATCCATCTGAATCGACAACATATCCTCCAAACTTCTTAAAATGTCTGAAGAGAAAATACGCATGTCAACAACTAATGTCATCAACAAGTCACGAGAAGAGGGAAGATATTCAACTAAAATTAAAACCTCGAAAGTTTGTTTATCCTCTACATAAGAAGAGAAGCACATAAGAAGAGCAAACAATTTTAGATCTATCTCATTTGTCCCTAACGCGTCAAAAACCATCGAGAGGATAGCACTGGTTAGGCTACTTGATCATCTGAAGTTCAACAGACTTATATCTAACAACTAACATGGATTTATAGCCGGAAAATAAACAACTACAGCACTCGTGAAACTCATTAAAAAAATCATTGACAGTCTGAAAGGAGAGAAAACGAGTTTCTATACTTAAGTAAAGCGTTTGACTACCTGGATCTTGACCTGGCAATAAGAACACTTGCCTCTCTAGGAAAACTGAAATGGACCTTGAAGAATGGTTGTAAGCCTACTTAAGAGACAGACTCCAGCCAGCGAACTCAGGCAAGTGGATGGATAATGGTCTATCAAGAATTGTCAGGTCATCACCACCAGCTGTAAAACGAGGGGTGCCCCAGGGATTTCTGGGTTGGGGTTCTATTAGCTCTGGATATACCTTGGGACATTTAGTTGCTCAATTATCAATCAACTTCCGAACCCAAAAATCGGAAGTTGCACTATATAACACTAAAGTATTATAGAAACTGCAATATAAAGTGAGCCATTGTACAGTCACGTCGAAATCGCAAGCACAAGTGACCGGCATTTTGCGCATTTTGTTACTGTTGACCGTTTATTTCGTATAACGTTAACAGGAATTCTCAAGATTACATTGTTTTACAATAATTCCAGGCAATTTACGGGCGCTAGTGTCCCGATCGTTATTTATGCGATGTTATATTAGCCGATTGCGATGTTCAGATTATCCGGACCAAAATTCCGCCACATTAGTCCGGATAATCCGAGGTTTACTGTACTATATTTCATACATTTGTAAAGGTTTGCTTTCTCTATGTTAATGGTTTCATAATCCTTTACAAATAAAATTTATAATTATAAAATATAATTATAATTATATAATAATATAATATAAATTATAAAATAATATAATAATTGGTACAAAGCAAATTCAAACTTACCACTGGATAAAATTCCTGTCTAAACGGTAGAGTTAAATATTAGCATAGTGTAAAAGATTTCATAATTTTATCTGATATTTTGGTTTCCGTGGATACAAAAAAATCCATTTTATTGGAAACTGATTTGTAACTTTCGCTGTTGATCCCAGCAAACTTATTTACAGTGAATTGAAAAATAAATTTTAATTCAGTATTTTTTGTGAAATAAATAATATTTTAAAACATGCTTAATAACAAGGTTTTGTAGGAAAACAAGAGATAACTAAAATATAAAGATGAGTAGGCATTTATTTCCGTACTTTTAGAGCAAAAAATTTGAATCGAACGTACCTGGTGGCACTATGTATGCAATATGTTAAAATACTAAATCATAATTTGACTTAAGGCGAAAGTCCACAGACTGAGGTTTGGCTTGATACCAAGGGGAAAAACATAAACTAACGTCGGAAGTCACGTGAAAATGACATTGTTCCCGCCAAAGACCTTAGGGAAAAACTAGCATAATTACTCTGTAAAATCTGAGTTTCATGAAGAAATCATTAGTGAATATTCTAAAGTGCAATATAATACACTGAGGTTATATAGTGAGGGATGAGAGGGTATATTCTGAGGGCTGAGAGGGTATATACTGAGGGCTGAGAGGGTAATATACCGAGGGCTGAGAGGGTATATACTGAGGGCTGAGTGGGTATATACTGAGGGCTGAGTTGGTATATACTGAGGGCTGAGAGGGTATATACTGAGGGAAAAATGCAGTGAGAGTTTATAAAATAAAACAAGTGCAGAAAATAATTCACCATAGGAAATATAATGTTCAAAATAGTAAAAATAATTTACGATAACTAAGTTACAATTAGAAATGACTACAACTAAATAGTTCGTGGTTACTCTTAACAAAAGCGTAATTATTTTGTAATAATCACAAGATTAAATGATCACTGAATCACTGTGCAAGACGCCGACGCAACTAGGACGTATTTTTAAGGCGAATTTGAATGAATGTCGATTGGAGAATGGGCTAGAAGCCTTGTGTAGCCTTGTTACTGGTCTCATCTATAATATTATAAAGAAGAGGTGGTGTCTCTCTGGCTGTCTGTATGTCTGTCTGCCTGTCTGCTATTCCGGGTACACGCAAAAACTACTGAACCAACTGGGGTAGAGCTTTACACAAAGGTAGATCTTGAACCCGTGCCTATTCACTTCCTTAAAATTCCTTCGGGCTACGCCCCTTGAACGTCTTAAGTTTCAATGTTTACATTTCAGAAGAAAGTAAACATTCAGAAACTGAAATGCGATTAACTGTGGATACTTCCATTTGGCAGCTTGAAGAGCAGAAGCAAGACCAGCTGTTTCAAGATCTCAACCTTTCTATCCCGTGCGAAGTCCGGGTACATCAGCTAGTACTTCATAATTATATAATGCTGAAAGCTAGTATATCTAACTATAAGTTTTAAAATTAAATACATATTTATTTACATTGTTTCTAACTTCCACAGTTAACCTTTGTGTTATTATCCTCGCTTAAGTATCACTAATTTACTTTTACTTAAATGATTAAGTTGATATTATTTACCAACACCATCCTTTCCGTTAATTTAATTTACTGAACCATTTAACTCTGAAAGTGTCACTCTGCAACTTTCTGGAGTTATTAGATATACCTTTCCATAAACTTAGTTCCTTTTGTGCCCCACACGTACGCAAAGACTAACACATATATACCTAAGTATGCGTATTTGCCTATAAAGGTAATTAATGAAAATGTATTACATCTCTGCAGAATAGTATTTGTTCTTTTCGGACAAATCATGAAAACTGTTAGAAAAATATTCAAATAATTAGCAATGAAGTGTCCGAAAATAGTTTTTAAGAAAAATTGTTATAGATACTTGAATTTGTTTAGCCTATTAGGACTTTGCTTAGCTCGACATTTTACTAAGTAGAGAAATTGTGAAGATTATTTTGCTCTACTGTAATATAACACTGAACAATGTTTTCATATTTTAGAAGCATCTAACGTTTGCAATATAGTTTATAAATACATTGACGTGTCAAAACATTATACTTTGTTAGTTTATGTCAGTTGTAATTTATATTCTTTTGTAAAATATAATAATATATTAGGACCAAGTATGAATAATATTTATATTATTGGATTCATAATATTTGTAATACAATTTATTTAATTCATAGTTTAATACATTTACATATTCATATTAACTAACCAAAGAAACTACTGAAAAATTCGAACAAATAATGTTCAGTTGAATACTTACTTATAGAATATTCAATATAAGAATATTGTAGTTTCATGCTTTTCCGTGTAATACAAGACCCGGCGATATACATGTATTGAATTTTTCTCGGAAACTCTCTTCCTGAACTGTCGTGACCTTTTCTATTTTACAAACTGTCAGACAGGGAAAGCATCTGCAAATAGATGGATATTTTATGATGCGCACTGTCTAAATTTAGAACTAAAAATGTTATATATTCTGTGCCAGAGCTCTTGTAATTTTTTAAACAGGAATGTCTTAAAATTTAGAAAACATTTGAAATTTTCTTAGGGATATTTGCCTATTCAGCCTTAAATTTTTCAATGTTTATCTATTGGAGACGATGGGTTTATTTAATCAGATGACTGTTTAGTCAAATGTTCTGTAGCCATAAAGTACCACAAATGTATATAGAAGCAACTGCTTCAGACTTTTATAAAATAGATTTTAAATTCCAACAGGAGTCTTTCGGTGTAATGGGGATAATAAATAATAGTTATTTTAATGTAAAAAATAGTTTTCTATGATTTATCTTAATATATCAAATCCAAACACCACTGACTGACTCACTGACTCACTCATCACGAAATCTCAAAAACCACAGAACGGATTGCAATGAAATTTGGAACATACCTTTAAGTTTTCTAAGTATTTTGAGTCGTTCTCAAAATAGTTCCCGTTCCCTTGACTCTATCACTGGGAGCTATTTAGCAAAGGACGGAATCTGCGCAAGAAAGAGGACCACGTCTTGGAGTAAGTAGTACTTGTAATGGTGCTAGATCTTAAGTTGAATTGAGTAATTTTTAAATTTTCAATATAATATTTACAATTACTTCACAACTCTGAAGCTGGTAAACGTAGGACATTTGTTATGGGATTTCTATATTTATATTTATATGGGAGCAAAACTATTTTCTCGGATAAATAATGCATATTTAGTTTTTTAGTATAGAAAGAACCTGAGTTTTGTATAATAATTAACCATTTTATAAAAAATGCATGAAAGTAAACAGTATGTATTTATTATGGAAATACTATACCGCAAGAGTGTATATTTTTATAAACTTGCAAAGCTTGTTATTGCTAATTTTAATATCATAGAAGTTAAGTACATACAGTAATATCAACAAACATTTAACAACATGTAACTTAGAGACATTACTTCGTCTTATGTTTGATATGTTTATCTCATATTATGTTAAACTGTTTTTCATTTGCCATGTTGACAAGACCCCTCACTTGTTAAGTGTACCCCAACCCTTTTGTCTTGATAGTGCTACAGCATTAACAACGCCATTTGTCTCCAAGCAGGAAGAAACAAGCCTTTTATCATTTCAGAAATACAAGTAAGTAATTTGTCTTCAGATCGCTGGCCATATCCTGCTGTCTTTTTGTTTTCGGACTATCTTAAGAATGGCCGAAACAAATGACAAATGTAAATATCGTGACATTTGTTGTGAGAAGACATTTCCGTTTTCTTACAGTCCTCACCTAGTAATATCGTAATGACAAAAGTAACGGTGGACGATATGTTTTAATAGAAGAATCAATAATGAGAGCAACCATTACCTTTTAATTTTGCAATATAAAAATGTACTTGAATAAAAAAAGATTTCGGTAATTTGCCTTTTTTCAAAAATGTATAGAGTCCTCTCCTCTGAAGACTTTATCGCTACCTTCAACTGGATTAACCTCAGTCATAAATCGTAATTTTCTCCCTCGGGATCTGCGGTCTTCCACTCACTGGAAATACAACCTCCTACTAGACACAGCTTACTATTACTCAGCTTACTCTTGGCTTACTATTTAGGAATATTATTCACAACTAAGTTAAACGGGGTATTGGATCTTTTACTTTGACAAATTTGTAAATGTTTATGCTTCCTGCATCAGTCAATAAAGACAATACAAAAAACCACGAAAGGTCTTAATTAATTTAATTTAATACGAATTTAGCACAATTTTTAGTGCATGTCCTACGTCAAGGTCGCTTACTGAAGGTCCTACTGACAGTAAATTAGTTATTTTTTAGTCATAAAATAGTGTTTGATGAGTGAGAAAAAACGCATAGCTTTTGAAATCGGCTAATCAAATGTGCCATCTATTTATCTATTTTATGGATTAATAAACTTAATTAAGAAATTTAAAAACGTTCACCACATAACACGACAAACACATCTCTTGTAAACTTCAGGTGAAGCTGGGTAACGCAGAAAATTTCCATCAGATGACGTAACAAATTATGAATATATTATACACCATTGTAGTAAGCCAAAGTAGGGGGCATTGGACAGCACGGCGTCTGGCGGGTGTGTGGGTGACGTCATGCGGGTGAGGTCAATGACCTCCGCCTCCGCCTCCCTCCACCCCCCGCCCCACCCCGCCTACTCCTTCTGCTCTTTCTACGCAGTTGCTCTTTCTACGCGTCACTTCTGCGGGTGAGGTCAATGACCTCCGCCTCCGCCTCCGCCTCCGCCTCCGCCTCCGCCTCCGCCTCCGCCTCCGCCTCCCTCCACCCCCCGCCCCACCCCGCCTACTCCTTCTGCTCTTTCTACGCAGTTGCTCTTTCTACGCGTCACTTCTGCGGGTGAGGTCAATGACCTCCGCCTCCGCCTCCGCCTCCGCCTCCGCCTCCGCCTCCCCCTTCCATCACTTTGCTCTTTCTACGCAGTTGCTCCTACTGCGCAGCACTTTAGAGAACAACGGACTTCCAGGAACCGAGGCGCCGAGCTGTTGGTGTGAACAACACCTTTTGTTTGCAGGGATGGAGCACGCACGTAAAAAGAAAACAGTAACATTTAACAGTGCACGTACCTCATACTACTCATTATGCATAACTAATTACATGCATACAAAATTAATTAGATGTATGCATAATTAATTAGATCATACATAATTAATTAGATCATGGATAATTAATTAGATTTATGAATAATTAATTATATTTATGAATAATTAATTAGATTATGAATAATTAATTAGATTATTAACAATTAATTAGATTTATGAATAATTAATTAGGTTATGAATAATTAATTAGATGAATGCATAATTAATTAGATTTATGAATAATTAATTAGATGAATGCATAATTAATTAGGTTGTGAATAATTAATTAGATTTATGAATAATTAATTCGATTATGAATAATTAATTAGATGTTGCATAATTAATTAGGGAAGTTATTGATACAAAAAAATCTCCCTTTTGTAGGAAGATTCCCCTGTCCCTAACTTGAAAATTAAAGGTGGTCCTGAGAAGGACCTTTTTGAAGTTGCGCTCTAAACAGTGTTTAAACTGTTTCTGTATCCCAATAAAGGCTGGGGCTGGAGGCATTTACTGTTATATTTAAATAAAATACTATTTCATCAAGTCGGGTGCTGATTCTTTTTTCAAGGACTGTCAGATATTCCATGGTTATATTTTCGTGTGTACTTTCATAAAAAGTTTCATCAAGACTTTCGTTGCGAAATGTCCTTTCATGTATTGTCAATGTTTTTCCGTTTTGAATCAACCCTCTCAACATGACGAAGTAGGGTGTTACATCTCTGCGATGTCCGTAACAAAAGCACTTTTCCTCCAAAACTATCGCTGCTTTTGCAATTGGTCTAGCTCTTATTTGAGACATCTTTACTCCTCGGGTCTTTCCACCAAACTAAGCTCTGAAGCAGGGAATGGTTGCAGTTGACGCAGTAGTTTAAACGTAAACAATGGACCTGGTGAAAAAGAATTAGAGACGAAGTCTATTAGGAGCAGGTCTTTGTCCCAGGTTGACAGGTTCCATTAGACCTTTTAGGTTTTTAAACGTTTTGTCATTGTGACAGGATCATGGGAACCAGTTTAAAAGCTTTCTATCTCTTTGACAGGTGTCATCTTAGTATCTGAGTGGTTCCTTTAAGCCCTTTGTAGCAATCAATGGGTATTAAGGGCCCTTCTAGGCACGGAAGAAGAAAACAGTAAGATTTAACAGTGCGCGTACCTCATACTACTCATTATGCATAATTAATTAGATTTATGAATAATTAACTAGATTATGAATAATTAATTAGATGAATGCATAATTAACTATATGCGTTGCCAACCCAATACTATTCGTTCTCATTTTTATTGGCGGTTTTCATTAGGTTGTTGACTCACTACTGTCCTTTTACGACTCTTACTACTGTCCGTTTGCGATTTAGCTGGCGCATCTTAACAAAGAAAAATAGCTATATCTTCGTTGTTTATCGGTCGATTCAGACGAGACTCGGTATATGAACATTATAATTGATACATATACTGATGACGTCATCATAATTTACCGACTTTGTTTTTCAAGGTCGCTTCACGGGAAGCCGAGACCTAAAACTGGCTGTATCTCCGTTATTTCCGGCCCGATTTCAACCAAACTTCGTCTACCCCCAATAACTATTTTCGGGTCTTGTGTAATGCGGGTTGCCTATCCGGGAAATTGAAGGCGCTACAAACTAAAAAAATTCATATCTCACAAACTAATTGGACGTTTTTGACGAAACTCGGTATTTAAGGATAATAAATTACGCCCTATAAGACTAGGTGACTACCGTCTGCTAGAAGTATTTTTCAAGGACACTTTACTGGAAGACTGAAACACATAAAAACTCGTAACAAAGCTGTTGATCAGCGGATTTTCATAAAACTCTGGATTTACGTTAACTAACTTACACTCTAGCGTATAGCTTGTAAATAGTACACCCAACACATGTTTCAAGGTTACTTTACTGGAAGACTGAAATACATAAAAATTTAGTAATGGAGTCAGTATCGCTATAAGAGTGAGCAGGGTCAATAACCGAGTTCATGGACACATGCTCTTTACTCCCCCTCCACCTCACCCGCCACACATTTACTCATTTTGCTCGCTCCCCCTCCCCTCCCCCTCCCCCACCCACCTACTGAGTGAGCACCGGGTTCAAGGTCAAGTTGCTCCTACTGCGCAGTTGCTCTTTCTACGCATTCGCTTGACCCACTTTATAGATTTCCTGGTAAACAATTCGCAGAATTCCTTTTATTTGTGAAAGCCACGTGGTCTACCCCCAACCTCCCTCTTTCGTCAGACATCTCCCACACTCAGTTCAGTCTGGAGTTTTGAAGCGTCAACAGCAACGAAAAGATCATGTTCAACTTCGAGTGGGATTGCGACATCACAGACGCCGAGTTGGAGGAGGCATGCGTCGTGGCGGAGACATCAATAAATAAGAAGAGACCGTTAGCCGATGACAATGACGATTACTTTGAAGGTGACGAGTTCTACAATCAAAAAGATGACGATGATTGCACCTTGAAACATTTTCATAAGAAAAGGCTATGGCGTATTGACAAAAAGTTCAAGTACGTGCATGAACCAAAAATGCACTCGACTCTTCAAGATCTGGAAGACGAGCTGTACTCCAAACTACGGGGAATAAACAGTATGTGGAACCATTGTCCGTTAAGCGACTTAGAATGGGAATATTGGCATCGGGACATGGACTACAAAATTAATTTTTACCCTATTGAAGAGGAGCACTTCTACGCCATAGAATACGAACAGAAGTACATGATGCTTGTCAACATGTGGTGGAACCGGCGAACGGATGAACTTTACCCCAACGAAATAACCAAATTTTTCAACGATAACAAATAAATATTTTTCCTATTCCTCCTCCTCCTCCTTCTTCGGATAAAAAACGGCTCTTTTTAGGGCCTATTGGTCCTTTTCAGGACCACCTAAGCTTTTCAAGTTAGGGCTAGAAGAAATATCTTCCCAATACAGGGAGATTATCTTCGAGATTTCAAAGTGAGCAGGGTCAATGACCGGGTTCAAGGTCACAGACTGCTCCTCCGCCTCCGCCTCCCCCTTCCATCACTTTGCTCTTTCTACGCAGTTGCTCCTACTGCGCAGCACTTTAGAGAACAACGGACTTCCAGGAACCGAGGCGCCGAGCTGTTGGTGTGAACAACACCTTTTGTTTGCAGGGATGGAGCACGCACGTAAAAAGAAAACAGTAACATTTAATAGTCCGCGTAACTAATAATACTTTTATGTCAAATAAACGAGCGGCGAGGATGAACTATCGCGAATGCAAATTGCACTCGACGAAATGCGCTTTCGTAGAAAATCAGAATTAATTTTCTAGGTAGTCATGTGACGTTTTTTCATTGATCGCGTCAGTTCAGTGAGAACCTTCACAGAGTGCGGAGCGACAATGACCACTGTGGCAGAAGTAGACGAATCGATTCGCGCGTTATTACAGGAGTTGGAATCGATGGGTCAGGCCGATAACGCTTCATTCGTTTTACCGTCTTCACAACCACCGATATCAGATGAACTGACACCTGCAGTAGAAACATCAGCAGCGGTTCAACAGCAATCAGTACCGGAGAAAAAGAAGAGAAAAATAAATAATAAAAAAGTTACAAATACCAGTTTTCAAACAGAAGTTTTTAATAAAAAGCGTTGGGTGTTAAAACCGACAAACGATGCGCCGGCAGTCACCTGGACAGACGATAAGTATCAATATACAGTGGAGAATCCCACCAATCGCGGAGATAAGTTGTTAAAAATTCAATTGTACGACAAGAGTTATCTCGTTCACAGTTGTGGCATATATTTAGACGAAAATAGAGACGATGAGATTTACATCATGCTTATGGATCTAGTAACAAGATTAGAAGACATGTGGGTAGATCGGTATACAGGAGTTCCAAGAATCTCCGGTTTAACAAAGACAATGATGCCACTAGCCGCGTGGCGTAAACCTCATGTCGATTGCAAAACAACGCAATACGGCGGGAAACGAAGGAGGGCGGCGGTTTCATCATCCAGTCGAATCGGAGTCGAAGCTTCCCGAACCGAGGGTGACGGCGCGCAGGCGCAGGCAAACAAAATACAGAGACGCCATTAGGGACACTCTAGAAAGATTATATTAGCTATTGTAAACGATTCTCGGAAGTCACGTGTTCACTTCCCATCCTGCGAGCGACACACCGGAGATATGCTCAGTCTTTGTCAGAACGTTGTGTGGAGCGAAGGTGTCTTTTTTAGTACTCTTTTTAGTATTACACCATCATCATCATGTCGACAATTCCATCAGTGAATAACAGTGCATCCATGGATTTGAAAAACATTTTGAACTCTTGTAAACAAAGTTCACTGCCGTATACGCGGATCACCGATCTTCGCGAGGAGTGCGGATATCGTATTGTGAAATTTGAGCGAGTGACCACGCCGTATGGAGAGACTGTCATGGCCGTGCTGGAGGGTCTCATCGGTGACGAGTACTACATCCGAGTCTACCTACCACGTCGATTCAACGAGGTGCTCAGCGACAGGACCATCGAGCAATACAACGCGGGACTAGGAGAACGTCTGCACCTGGTGAGAAGATGCGCCGCGGCCGGAAGTAAATACACTCCACTCGAATTTGCATAAAAAAGTAAAACATTTTTATTTTAAAAATGTAGAAGCAAGAAGATTTTCTTTAATCTCTTTTTATATTGTAAATAATTATTTACTTTTTTTATCATTGTAAATAAATATGTTTTTCTTTTTTCTTTTTTTTTGTAAAGCCAGAATTTTGTTCTTAAATATATATTGTAACTTTGATAGGATTCGTAAGTTTAATACTTATAGCCACATTCGGAGCATAAACTGTCGTTTATTTATTTATTTTTCCTATTTCCTCTTTAGCATAAATTAGACTGTAACGTGTCAGTGTGGTCAGTAGCCGAGATGGACTTGAGGTGGAAACATCCGTTCTCAGCCATAGTAGCCGGTCCGTCCGGCTCAGGAAAATCGCACTTTGTTGTACGGTTTATAACCAATATAAATGATATGTGCGATACAGTGTTTGAAAATATTTACTGGTATCAACCGCATCCCGGCACTCAGCCGGGCAGTATTATACAATATAGAACAGGTCTTCCTAATATGGAGGACTTTGATGGCAGTGTGCCAAACTTGGTGATAGTTGACGACATGATGCGTGAAACAGACAGTAGTGTGGTAGATCTATTCACAAAAGGGTCTCACCACAGGAATCTGAGTGTGTTTTTTATCACGCAAAATCTCTTTCATCAGGGACGCGGTCAGCGGGACATTTCGCTGAACGCCCATTACATTGTGTGTTTTAAAAATCCTAGGGATCGTGCTCAGATCAAACATTTAGCCCGTCAAGTGTATCCGGAAGATCCGAGGTTTATTGAGCAGGCCTACGCGGACGCCACGCGCGATCCGCACGCCTATCTGTTAATCGATTTGAAACAATCAACACCGGACGAGGTGCGCATTCGATCTTCCATCTTTCCCGACGATCCTATTAATTTTGTTTACCTACCGAAGAAGAAGAAGAATTAGTAGTAAATAAATACGATACGTATAAAGAGATAAGTATCAGTCATCATGTCGCATTGTGTGAGAAAAGACGTTGCTCTACTGACGGCACTTGTACACGCTACACCCAAGGAACGTAAAGTGCTATTAAAAGCCTGTGACAACAGTCGTATACGATCAGTGTGCGAGTGTGCATATAACCTGTTACGTGGTAACGTATCGCTGTCCGATAAACGTAAACGTCAATTGAAAAAACACAAAGCTACTCTCAGACGATTGGTGAAACGCGGCGAGAGTTGGGCAAAGAAGCGGCGGTATCTTGTGCAAAAAGGCGGCGGTGTTATACTTCCGATACTTTTGAGTACCGTACTACAAGCGTTACTTCGTAAAGCCAGTAATTAATAATGAACATGGAATACGCGAAGAAAATGGTCGTTGTACCACAAGAGTTGATCGCGCGCTTACAAATGAATACCGCCAACGAGGATAGAAAATCATCAATCACACATCGGTCTGCAGGCAATAGTCTCGACGCTGAGATGCATCGAATATTGAACGATAAAAGTATAGACGACAGTGAAAAATGGAAACAGTATCAACAGGTGTTGCAGCGGTTTCTGCATTTCGCCGCCAACAAAAGACTACCGATCAATTTACCTGTTGTGGATACGGAAACCGGTCTGGCCGAAGACCGTATGCAACGTACGGCCAGTGCTTTAGTGGACGAAGTAGTCGAAACGTTTCCGAAAGTTTACAAGTCGGACGCGCGCAGTCTGTTACGTGCTATGGCTCGCAAAGGCGACCTAATCGCATGGGACAGTGACGGTACAGTATATGTGCGCAACGAGAAAATACCGAACTCGAACATAGTGGACATTTTACACAGTATCGTGCGAGTTCGTCGCGAACCACAAGCGCATCCACCCGGTTGGGAAAAAGTCCTTCAGGCATTAAAAGACATGAACATTCCGTCAGAGTATATCGGTAATCCGCATGCATTAGAATTCCTGGGTCGCGATCATTCCGTACACAGTTTAGTGGCTAGTCCCGGTATGTCTATGTACACACCGTCACCCAAATCAACACCAATAGCACATAGATTAAGATCTCGCATGCCAAAACCGACACCGGATCACGAACGTATAAGAAAGACAACCCAATCGAACCAATCGTCATTAGAGCGATGGGAACCGTTCAATCCATAAGTTATGGAACAACTGTATTTCGATCCGAACGATCCCGCATCGTACGGTGGTGTCGCACCTCTGGCGCGAGCTGTTCGTAAGAAAGGAATTACGAAACGTCGCGTGGTTGACTGGTTGAGAACACAAGACACTTATACATTACACAAACCGGCTCGTAAACGATTTCCTCGCAATCGTTACACAGTGTACGGACCGAACGAACTGTGGCAAGCGGACTTGAACGATATGCGAGGTCTCAGTCAACACAATGACGGAATCAATTATCTGCTGACAGTGATCGATGTGTTCAGTAAACGATTGTTTGTAGAACCGTTGAAGAGAAAAAGCGGACCGGAAGTGGCCGAAGCGTTCGAGCGGATATTTTTTAGTGCTGGTGGCGACACACCACGTTGTTTACAGACAGATAAGGGGACAGAGTTCACCGGTAGCAAGACAAAAGAATTATTTAAAGCGCGCGGTATCACGTATGTGACTACACAGAATCCCGACGTGAAAGCCGCGGTAGTGGAACGAGTGAATCGCACGTTGAAATCGCGCATGTGGCGTTATTTGACTTATAAAAACACATACCGTTATATCGACGTGTTGGACAAACTTGTGAACGCTTACAACCACAGTCCACACCGGAGTCTGGGCGGCGGTCTACGTCCGATAGATGTGAAAAAAGAAAACAAACCAATCGTATTCGGAGTGTGGCGTCACATGTACGGAGGACGGTCGATACCGCGCCGTGTTAAGCCCAAATTTAAGCCGGGCGACACGGTGCGCATAGCCAAAGAGAAAGGCACGTTCGCTAAAGGTTACGAGACCAATTGGAGTAAAGAAGTATTTATAGTGGATCGCAAATACGGATCGCATCCTCTACCGTTGTACATATTGCGTGATTTGAACGGTGCCACGTTGGAAGGTCGTTTCTACGAGCACGAATTACAACACGTCACATTGGACTCCGATCGTCTGTACACGATAGATAAAATACTGGAGACCAAAGGTCGCGGGCGCAGTAAGCGTTACCTCGTCAAGTGGGTCGGTTACGGAGACGAATTTAACTCGTGGATACCAGCAAGTGAAGTGACAAAATTATGATGTCGTCCACAAGACGCAATCAGTTTTATCTGACATTGCCCAGCAACAGTTCCATGGACTTCTATCCGAATAACACAGTGGCCAATTATATCACTCATCTTTCAACGAGCATAAATTTAGACGACGGTCGATGGGAAGTAGCACTGGTAGAAGCGCACTATTCCTGTTCGTTTCTGACTGTCGGTACGGATGCGGCCGTATACATACACGTTAAAAACCTGGCAGGAATGATGTTTGATGTGGATGTAACATCTATACTGGAATGCAAAATAGATCCCGGCAGCTATCACGATATCAACGACCTGATAAATGCGATCAATAAACACAAGCATATATCATTTTACGGTATCGAGTTTGTCTACAACAAAGATACTCACTTGGTCGATATAAACGTAGACAGTAGCGAAATGGTAGATACTAGTGAAGTGATGGCAGTTAGTCTGTCCACTAAACTATCGTTACAATTGGGATTCGATCCCGAAGAAAAGGACGTTTATCACAACGAAAAACTGAAAAGACCGGCTGACATATACGCAGGATTACCGTCACAAATGTACGTGTATTGCGACTTGGTCGAACCGCAATTGGTCGGCGATACAACAGCGCCATTACTGAAAATAGTCAACATAGATTTAACGGGTTACACGTACGGTTCCCAGAAAATAGTACACTTCACCGATCCACATTACGTGTCGGTAATAAAAGGTGGTTTCGAGAGTGTGGAAATCGATTTAAGGGACAACACCGGTCAAAAGCTTCCATTCCACTTCGGGACTGCGTGCATGAAGTTACACCTACGCAGAGTGATAGATTAAGAAACGATGAATTATAACGATCCGTATTTAGCGTATTACCGACATCAACAGTCGGGACATGGGGTGTCGTCCGTATTCAGAGGTGCAGTATATCAGCGAGGTCATGGTATTGGAAGTTTCCTAGGCGGACTTGTTCGCGCAGTTACTCCGCTACTGAAGTCCGGCGCATCAGCATTGGGCAAAGAAGCATTAAGATCGGGTGTCGGTTTTCTGAGCGATATATCCGCAGGTACCGCGAGTCCGAGATTCGCCGCTAACGAACGCCTGAAACAGTTCACCGGCGGGTTAAAACGAAGAGCGGACGAGAAATTGGAGCGCGTATTGAGCGGTGGTGGTTATAAGAAGCGGCGCGTGGGTCGCGTCACGCCACAGTCTCTCGCTAGACTTCTTCGAAGACGGACGTCTACCGGACGTATGCAAAGACAAAGGAGAACTATAAAGAAGCAAGTAGGCGAAAGGTTTAAACGAAGAGTCATTAAAAAGAGGATACCGACCAACAGAAGGATAAGATCGTTAGACAAACGTCGTAGAACTGTAACGAAACGACGCAGGAGAACAAGGGATATTTTCAATAAATTCGATAAAAATGTCGTTTATTCATCAGAAATCGTGTGAATGTGTGAAGACTGAACTGGACTTGTTTTCGTTACCGCCTACGCAGACCAGTATAGACAGCGGTAAATGGGTTCAATACAAACCGGTCTCATCGCTGACGGACGATTCGCCAATAGAGTTTGTAATACCTGGTCACGGTGACGAGTACACGGACCTGACACAAACGTTATTGCACGTGAAAGCCACTATTGTGAAACAGGACGACACTAAAGCGGACGGAGGGCAACCTGCTAAAGAGGTTGGCCCGGTGAACAATTGGCTCCACTCGATATTCAGTCAAGTGGACCTCTATCTCAATCATAAACTGGTGTCACCACAAAACAACACGTACGCTTACCGTGCCTACTTGGAAAACCTATTGAACTACGGATGTAGTGCGAAAAATTCGCATCTGACCAGCGAGTTGTTTTTTGAAGATACGGCCGGACTAATGGACGATTGTGACGAATTGAACGAGGGATTGAATAAGCGTCGCGATCACACGAAAGAAAGCGATGTTTGCGATATGGTCGGTCGATTGCACATCGATCTGTGCAATCAGAACAAATTCATGTTGAACGGTGTCGAGATGCGATTGCGACTTATCAGATCCAGAAACTCGTTTTGTATCATGTCCAAAACGCTAACTACTTACAAGGTGACAATTAAAGAGATTAATCTTTTCGTACGTCGATGTAAGATCAATCCGAGCGTATTGTTGGCGCACAGTAAAACTCTCGAGACCGGCACGGCCAAGTATCCGATCACGCGTGTAGAAGTGAAATCCATCACACTACCCTCCGGTATAAGGAGTAAGACTTTAGACAGCGTATTTCTCGGTCAGTTACCGAAACGTGTGATAATTGGACTGGTCAGTAATCTTGCGTTCAACGGAGATTTCAAGAAGAATCCTTACAATTTTCAACACTACGATATGAATTATCTCGCATTGTACGTGGACGGTGAACAAGTACCGTCCAAACCGTTACAGCCCGATTACACATTGAATAGTGAGACATATGTACTCTCTTATTACACATTGTTCACCGGCACCGGAATCCAGTTCTCCGACGCAGGTAATGAGATCAAGAGAGGTGACTATCCGTACGGTAATTGTCTAATGGCGTTCGACTTGACACCGGACATGTCCGCGGCTGAGTCGAGTCACTGGAATCTCGTGCGCAACGGTAATCTACGTATCGAAATCGGATTCGCCAAAGCGTTGCCCGAGACCGTCAACTGTATAGTGTACGCCGAACTGGACAACGTTATCGAGATCGATCGTCACCGTAACGTAACAGTTGACTTCAGCGGGTGAATAAAAGTGAACGCCAAACAGCGCACCGATTCAGTCTAGTGTTGACACTCATTCGAAATGGACTGTTACTGGAAAGCTCCGAAATCACAGCAGAATCGTTGCTGCCGCCACCATCAAAACACCGCGTCTGCAGTCGTGTTGGACATACAGTGCTTCAAGGATAACGCTAACGAATATATAGTGAAAGAAGCGAGCGTGATCGAAGTGTCTACTGGCACGTTACTATTGCATCATATCGCCCGACCGCCATTCGATAGGGATTTCCTATCGGAGGATAAACTGCGAGAGAGTTATTGGTTGACGAAACATTGTCACGGTCTCGACTGGAACCGAGGTGATATACCGTATCACGTCTTGATCGATAAACTTCGTGTTTGCCTCGCTAATCGATCGATCATCTACGTCAAAGGACCCGAAAAGAGAGACTTTGTTCAGAAAAATTTAATCAATGACGCTACATCCTCTATTATCGATACATTAACAGAGCAGGTGTTAGTAATTGATATGGGTGATATAGGTTGCGGATCACTCGCCACGATTGGTAATCTATTAGCCACCAACACGTTGCGTTGTGGACAACACAAGAGCGTACAAACCCGTTGCGCGCTGGCCAATTCAACGTTGTTACGTGGTTGGTTACTGCTCACCTCGAACGAGACGTACTGCGGATCGTGCTACTGTTGCTGCTCGACCTGTCATCACGGATCTTCGACAATTTTGTCTCCCATCTCAGAAGAATGAACACTACTACTATCCGATCATTTTTGAATAAATTGCCTCGTGAGAAAGTCAATCACACCGGAGTCTACGCAGCCGATTGTCTACCGACCAACATTTTGCCATCATCAGCCATAGTGGTGAATACATTACCGCACACTCAGAGTGGTGAACACTGGGTGGTATTCTACTGGGACAATGACTCTACACACATTGAATACTTTGACAGTTTCGGTCGACCTCCGTATCTAGCCGAGTACCAAAACTTTTTACGACGCAATTCGCGTCGTTACATTTACAATAAATATCGGCTTCAGGGATATGACACTTCGGTCTGCGGCCACTACTGTCTGTCTTACCTCTTCTGCCGAATCGTCTACAACATGACCATGAACGACTTCGTGCAGCTCTTTGAAGTCGGCGATCCCGCTGCTACATCGTCCAACGACATCCTTGTCCACCAGCTCTTCGACTTATTCTACACCTGAATATACTTTTTTCTTTTTAAAGATATATGGTAAAACTTAGTATTATTGCTTTTTATGTTTTTAGACTAAGAGATGAATTATAAAATAAAAAGATAAATAATAAAATTGACTAGAGTTTTCATTTATTTATTTTTCATGGTTTACAAAAATAAAAGACTAGCGTCAGGAATATTTTGACTCGGAAAAGAAAAAAAAAAAAAAAAAACAGAGTACATTTGTTAAGTTGTTTATTGGAAAAACGACTCGATAAAAACTAATGACTAGAAATTTGGAGTTACACAGTTTTTTAAATGATAAGAAACTTGAATTTAAAAATTACTATTTCGATAATTAATGCTACTACAATAAATAAATTCGATCCTTAACTAAAACACTAGCACTCTACTATTGCCGCCACTCGTCCCCACGCACCACCTATCTCTCTCATGCACCGCGGACTGTCGTTGTACTGCAAACATCACCATCTTCTTCGATGACCGTTGACGTCGCTGGCGGTGACGAAGTCGCTGGTCGCTGCGAAGACTATCACACCGGCGGCGGCAACGGTGCCGGCGGTAACGGTGATGCCGTATGTGGGGCCGGTATAGCGTAGTGACCCCACGGGAGCGTTTCAAAGCTACCGTCTTGCAACACGTACCTCTTATCGTCGTACGGTGCAAGGGAGCGTTTCGCCACCACAACTGTATAGAACTTACGTTTAATAATCCAAGAAAAAATACAAAAACCACAAGTCACAATGTAAATCGGCACAGCACTGAGAACATACGTCCGAACACTGTGAGCTCCCGATACACTCTGAAGGGATCTAGGCATACAAAGGAATTGGTGCCGCGGGAAGGTGACAGACAAAAGGCGCCAAGATTATTAAAGTTGTTTACTCTGAGCCGTCGGTGCCTGTCTCCATTTCCTAGAAGTCCATTGTTCTCAGAAGTGACGCGTAGAAGGAGCAACTGCGTAGAAAGAGCAACTGCGTAGAAAGAGCAGGAAGAGGTGGCGGGGGGTGGGGGGAGGTGGAGGCGGAGGCGGAGGCGGAGGTCATTGACCTCACCCGCAGAAGTGACGCGTAGAAAGAGCAACTGCGTAGAAAGAGCAGAAGGAGTAGGCGGGGTGGGGCGGGGGGTGGAGGGAGGCGGAGGCGGAGGCGGAGGTCATTGACCTCACCCGCAGAAGTGACGCGTAGAAAGAGCAACTGCGTAGAAAGAGCAGAAGGAGTAGGCGGGGTGGGGCGGGGGGTGGAGGGAGGCGGAGGCGGAGGCGGAGGTCATTGACCTCACCCGCAGAAGTGACGCGTAGAAAGAGCAACTGCGTAGAAAGAGCAGAAGGAGTAGGCGGGGTGGGGCGGGGGGTGGAGGGAGGCGGAGGCGGAGGTCATTGACCTCACCCGCATGACGTCACCCACACACCCGCCACACGCCGTGCTGTCCAATGCCCCCTACTAGCCAATATTGGCATGCTTTAAATCCCCCTGTAGTAAAGAATGCCTTCAAGGAGGTATTTACATAGGAAAACAGAGATATTGCTGCATGTATTATTAAAATCAAATCCACTTTAGGTCCTTCCATCCCCTTGTTTACCGTCAGGAACAGAGACTGATACTTTCCTCAAGAGCAGCGTTCTAACATGAACTATCTTCTTACTCTTTAAGTATTCTAATGTAAAAATCCCTTTATCGTTATTCTGTAAGTTTCTATGACGTACCAAGCAGCTTCAATTGATTTTCTAGTTCCAAACTAACAAAAAAGGATATTGAGAAATCATTAGAAAATCTTTTCTATGTAATAATGTTAAGCTGTAAACTCTTGAATCATTGTTTAGAAGAGTATTTTTATATAAGTGATACATGAATAAAGGCAAGACCGTTTGAAGTCTCAGTTAAAAGGTGATATAACTGTTCTGTTTTCTCGAAGTTTAAAATTAACTAATAACTAATTTTATTATTCAAAATATGACGATTTTTTATGTTTACATTCTTGAATTATGATTACGTTTAGTCAGCACATCGTGAGTTATGTGAGGGTAAATTATGGGAGTGAATGTTGTTGATTCTAGGTTTATAACAGGCTGAACACAGTTGTCACCAGACACCTTCACGAACATTCGTTCGAATCACGGGGCAGCCCTAACCTCTGCCGCGGACCCTCCTGTAATACATTTCACTTGTTTGAAAAAGTTCGCAAACAAATCCACTTAGCTGAACCACTCACTTACTCCACCCCCACCCCTTCCACCCCTCCACTGCCTGAGGATGGTCCAGTATGTGGTTTGGGAACTTTCGCCTTTCAGAATATTTCTCTCAGAGTACTTATATGATTAGACATTCATGATGGTAGATTTCTCTTTAGTAAGAATGTTGATCGTTTCCCTCAACGTCTCACTGACTTATTATAACTAAATTCAATTAAACTATTTTTGCCGAAAACCTGAACAGGAAAAACAGTAACGAGATAAAAACAAATTATAAAATAATAAATATTTTAATGAAATATCCATAATATATCATAACATGTTTACTCACTAAATAAAACTGAGGTATTTGGTATACATTTGCTAAAAAAAATAAAAACATATGATTAATTTACAGTTTTTATTTTGATAGTGAATTCCGTCCAAACTATGGGCATATAAAACTATAAAAAAGGATATGTGGTGAGTAAATGTATACATTTTTGTATTACAGTACAAATGGACTGTGAAACTAAAAAAATAAGCTAACCCAAATAACTCAGCAAGACACAGTATCCTGAGGAAATCAGAAATTTACTATCTTATTACTATGTTCTTTATTTTAGATCTATGAATAAATTGGACCAATTTTGCAACGTCTTATGCAACGGTATCATAAAAGGCACTTTTCTTAATGATAATTCGTAAAAAAATACCAATAAGCTATTGAGCTTTAAATATCATTAATAATTAGTTGTTCAGTACAAAGAAACATAAATATTTTATCTATCAACTTCAAGATTTAATATTACTAATTTATGTTTTAAAATTTATTCTAATTTATTTATAACTTTTGACGGATGTCCTTTTTAAAATATCTACTATTTAGTACTACACAGCTTACTTATTTTGGGTTGGAATAATATAAATAAAGTGTTCTAGTTACATATTTATAGCTTATCCAATAAACATTAAAATTTGTATTAGAGTTTCTTCAAATAAAAGTTATATAAAATATTAATACATAAACTGTTGTGAACATCATTATAAAACTGAACCAGTATATCTCTGTGATTTAGAACAGTTAGTTATAACGTTGAACTGCGGGCCTGGTCTGATGGTGGTCATTTGGATGTTGGCCAAAAGACGGAGTTTTTTACTTGAAATTATAAGGGAGAATGGGAGAGAATATAAATAAAATTGAAAAAATAAAATTAATAAGTTTTGGAATACATATTAATGAGTGCTTTAACGTCTTTAAACAATTTATCATAAAATAAACTTTACTTTTCGTCACTTTACTTTTACGAAACTGTGGTTGAGGAAAACAACTGGTAACAATTAGCTGTAATTTTATAAGTTACTAGCTGGCCCGACAGACGTTGTCCTGTCCTAATGTCATTGAATTTGTTTATGACCAATACTCGTTCATTTTCAAGATGAGCTCGTTCGCTTCAATCACTCGCCTCCTGGATTAGCTCGTTCGCTTCGCTCACTCACCTATAAAAAAAATAGTTTACGTCCTATTCTCAGACCACTCACGAAATTTCATAAGAATCGGTCAAGCAGTTTCAGAGGAGTTTGTTACAAACACTGAGACACGACAATTTCAATTTCAATTTTCTAATAAATATAATAGACTAGGTGGAACGACAGACGTTGTCCTGTCCTAATGTCATTGAATTTGTTTTATTTGTTTCAAATTTTCGTTAATTTTCAAGATGAGCTCGTTCGCTTCGATCACTTGCCTCTCAGATTAGCTCGTTCGCTACGCTCACTCGCCTATCGAAAAAAGAGTTTGAGTTGCCATTCAAGTAGTTTTTCATTTCCATACTAAACATAGGTTTATGCCTTTCAAGTATGTTTAGATATAATCCTTTTGATAACAGCTATTTTGTGTAACTAACTCAACTTTGATCAAATCAATGGGAACTTTGAAGGCCAGTGGGACAGAACCCTTAGATTAAACATTTTCTTTTATAAGAACCTTGTTATTAACGAACACAACAATAAATAATGGTTCAATTTCGTGCACTCATTCTCAAGTTACGGAATCACAAAGGAAAACAGGTATTCTTGTTTATATATTAAGAAGTATAGCTTCTCCAGGACTCCTTCTACTCATTCAAATAATGACACTGGTTGAAATAAAATATTGCAGGCGTCTGAGAAATCCTAGCTGAGAAAATATGATACTTTAGGGACATTTTATCCCGTAGCTCAAGACGAACGTCCGAAGGGCAAACGATTTGGCGCATAACCAGCTTCTATTCCATAACTAATGTCACAATCTTCAGAAATCACAAGGAAAAGTCTAAATTCACATATAGTCTGCCAAAGAAGGCATGTTACTGAATACTTAAAACATTAAGATGCCTAGCTTTGTTATATGCTTTTGTTGATTATGGCCAACATTTTAAGTATTTGTTAACAGTGGTAGTTAAATATGAAACAATTAAAACGTCGTATGTTTTAGTTTTCTTACAATATTTAGCTCTCAGATCAATAAATTAAAAATATAATGTTTAAATAGCATGCTAGTTCTTTAAGATTACAACAAAAAGGTTTATTGTTGGTTTTAAAGGTGCTTAAATTGTTTCGATGATGTTTAAACATTTAGGTGATAATTAATTGTAAAGAAACCAACGAGTCACTAGACAAGACAAAGCTTTTAAAACGTTTTGCTGTTTGACCTCCGGTATTATTACCTGCTTTGTACTCGTAACATCAGATGGTGCAGTTAATTAAAGTCAAGTTGCTAGAGCTAGAGTTACTCGTGTTTGTGTAAATTATTAAAATTCAAGAACGCACTTAAATATATTTTTTGTTATTTTCCGTTGGATAAACAAAGTGTCTACCTATTTAAGTAGAATTAATTACTTAATAATGATGCAATTTGATTTGATGATATAGAAATGTTATAAGTTTAAACAGAGCAGTAATAAACGTTATAAATATCCCGGAATCATTTCTTTATAACTGTTAACTCTTGTAATCGCCTGCCTTCTGCAAAATAATTGTATAGCGCTGACTAGCAGGCTATAATTTTTCTTGAGGTAAAGAAGTGGTAATTAAAAAAAATAAAGAACTGAATAAACTCTTCTTGTATTTATTTAAATAAATAAAATAAAGTTTTCCTTCTCAAATAAAACAGTTCAAAATTCAAAAGGAAATTAAATTAAACTTGGTTTTGCTTATCACTTCTGTCTTTCAAAATAAAAGATCAACTGTTCGATCCTTTTTTAATATTACTGGACTTTATTATAAATCTTCCTTTAGTTTTTTAAAAGCTATACAACAATTAATCAATCACAAAAAGATTTTGGCATCTAAAAGAAATCTTCGTCCTTCGATGAGGAGAGATCATTTTAGATTATAGTAGATACCGAAAAATATTATCAATGGAATGCTAGTACACACTTAATCTAAAAATACATTTTGATAGTTTACGCGGGTTTAATTGTTATTCTACTAAAATAATATTAAACACACATAGGAAATAAAGTAGAGTCCATTAAGCTGGACCTGCAGCTCATTCGACTGATAGTTTTAATGATGAAATATCAAACTAAACTGCCCCAGTTTAACAAAACTGATAGTGTGAATTTAGAATATACTGAAAAAGTAATTTATAGTTAGTCTTGACAAAAATAGACAAATAGCATAAACAGTATTGCAATAACAGGTATACAGTTCGTATACTGTTTCTATATAAGACATTACATTGTCGAAGCTTCGACTTTGATGAATGTATTTATATTTCACTGAATAGAATCTTGAGATTTTCGTGACTTCTATCATGGGAACAATCAGGTAAGGCTAAACAATAAACATCGCTGTATTTTTATACTGCACATCGTCTACACAGATACTCCTAAAATAAATTCAGCTTTCCTCATGTTTCGATGAAAATATTTTAGTTGAATAAAAATGGAATACAAATATGCAGTTTTATTTGTATAAATTAATTTGATATACAGCGATCAGACATTTAAAATACGTGGTACTGTAAAACATAAAAAATTCAATTAAAACTGTATTGGTTACCAGTATGTGATACCAGACAACTTACCGGTCAATTATTGCAGATACTAATTTTTCTCAAAATCAAGGTTTTTTACAATATAGGACTGCTAAAAAACAAATTCTAAATTTACCGTATTCTTAAGACGTAGATGTTTTTATAAAAATATACCATGAATGATGATAAATCACTGTCAAATCACCGATAATTCTTAGAGGACATTTTATCATTCTAATGTAGACTCATGTTTTTTTATTTTAAATTTTATTATTTTTTTGGGGGGGGAAATTGTATATTCAACTCTTAAAATTTGATTTAATAGCATATATTGCATACGTTCCAGCTTTATCTTGTCAATTCAAAAGCTGTATATTATTCTATCCCAGGATAAACCACTTGTGGACCATGGACTCCATCACAACAAGATGAGATGGAAGACTCTCCATCAGGTCGGAGAGACTCAATCGAGTATTGAAGTACTCTTTAGTCTCTAGACAGGGCTCGGTTAATGGGGTGGCTTTGTCTAGTTTTCTCGTCATTTATATGGTCTGACTACATATTACATCTAAGTTATAAAGGAAGAACACAACTGAACCCATAATTTAAACTCATATTGTGATTAAATCATAAACTATTAACACAACCTCGTATGTATAACATTTATGATAAATAACAAACAGTAGTTCCATACAGAAATTATAAAGGTAACTACCTAAAATCTGTGAAGCTTTTCATGCCTTTTGAAGAGATTATTGCTCGTAATAGGAACGTCACAAGTATAAAATTAATATTGGTATGTAGTCTTTGGAAAGTACAATTTGAATAAGTTGTTAAAAACATTGTTAAATAAGGTTTCCAACGGTACGTAGTTATATTTGATTGAGGTAAGAATCTAGAATATTTTATGTGTTTCTTACAGAATAGTCTAAACCCATAATCCAAATTATAAAATTTAACGACAAAATTAAATAGTTAATTTCCTTAACTAAATTTGGTAGTTTCCCCAAAATGTGTATTATTAAAAATAAAAAAGTTTAAAGTGATTAAAATAGCTCTTAATTAAAATACTTTGAACACTTAATACTTGTGACTGAAACTCCTCCTACTGTTTTTACTGATTGTAATATTTTTTATGCCGTTGGATGGAGCTCGGGTTTGAAGTTGTTTCCCTCCTTTTATTAAAAAGCTCAAATGTAATAGAAGGGCCCAAGTTGGTATCAAATTTGTTATTTTCCCATAAGATTAACATAATTAAGGATGGTTTACCATAAAATATGAAGTTGAGTTAGTTAGCTACCATCTAGTTATGATAGCTACCATAAATTAACATTGTTACAATTACCATCATTACTACCACAAGGTACTTGGTAATATCTAAGCTAACCATAGTAGGGTGTATGTTAAGTGGGGCTAAGTTACTGATGGATTCACTTCCTTAAAAATGTAAGTTGGTGCATTTTGCAGACATATAATAAATGATTTGATTACTGTTAAGTCATAAATAGTGTTAAATGGTGTTTTATCTTAAGGTAATTGTATCATGCTTGACTCAACTATTCGCTAAGCCCTTAGGCCACAATCCGCAATATATACAACCATTAGCACAGGCCGATTAAAGACTAATGCAATTAGATCAATAAGATCGATTATACACGTAATTGCAGCGAACAAATTTGAGTTAACAGTATTATTAAATCAAACTGTAGAGTGTCAATGATAGAAATTTCAACTGAAAAAATATTATATATTCCTCAAATTACCAAGATTAATTAATATATTTAATTGGTTTAAATATAAAGTAAAAACTAAAGATTAATTATAAAGACCATGACCTGAGTTTTATTTATATAATTTCAGAAAGTGGCACCAAGTATATAGTTTTACTGTTACACATATATAACACAGTAGTACGCAGTATAGGCGGTTTTATATTTTGCTGTTCATATTCATTTGCTGTTTCAATTATTGCTGTTCGAGATTGTAAAGATTAGCTGATCAGCCAAAAGGTCTAAGGGTGACTAGCAAAACTATTATTCCAAATCATACAACCCCTAAAATAAGTTAGGAATTATTTTTCAAAATGGACTGTCGTTATTTGTTAACTAACAAATGCTGCTTAAGAAAGAGAACGCTGTCAAAATGTACATGCGTTAATGTTTTCTTATTTTTTTTATTGTGAAGGTGAAAGCAACTTAGGGTAAGAAAATATACTAGTTTAATCCGAAATATTTCTTTAAGAGTCCACCGTTTGCTTAAATAACATAAATGAATCTACAACATCGAGCTATGTTTTTATGTAAAGCACTCAAACAATTAGGACTTGTAATCGATCGCATTTCACTTGAAGTAAATTAAAAATTGACTGACTGTTCATTTGATAATAAAAATCTAAAAATAATGATTTATTTATTTTCAGATTTTAAATAATTGATAATTAAAATAAAATATTAAATAACATATTGAAATTTTGATGTGGTTATCAATTAATTTTAGCTATAGTGATTTATTAAAATGTATATGAAATTTATACTAGGCGTAAATATTTGTAAGCTGAATGGATGGATATTAAAAACTTAAACAATTATCACTTTTTGAATTACATTAATATTTATTTGTCAGGAAATAAATCTTTATAGATTCTAAAATTTGATGAAGGGATTTTATTGGCTTCATAGACGGTAAAACTTGAATGAAAAATTACATGAAATTTTGATATTTGTATGATAAAGAAGTTTCAAACAAATATTTAAACTACTCCTTTTCTATATATGAACAGTGTCTTACCTTTCATCTGTAGATTAATATGGTGCACTCTGAAAATGAGATGAAAACTCCTTTTCACTTGGTTCTCTTGACTAAAAGCAGTAAAAACAAAAAAGATAATTGCAGTTTGGATATGCTCAGGTCCTGAATTAAAGAATAATTTTGTGTACAGTTTTTTTACAGAAAATTATGTGTTTTTCTACTCTGAACATTTTAAACCTTTTAGTAAATGCCACTTTTTCGACCTATAAATATATTTAACTCCATAACTCGATTTAATGATCTGTAATAATAGCGTTCTGAAATATTACGATTGCAATCTTGCTGGTTAAAATATTTCAAAATTACCAAGAATAATCTTAGTTGAGAATCTAACTAGCAAAAACTATACTGTACAGTACATTTACGTTTGAAAATTAGACATATACAAATTTACGTAATATTACAAATATACATAGACATTACGTAATACAAATTTGTTTAATAGTAAATAATATAACTCAAACAGTGGTACATAGTTACAATGGCAAATAATTAAAAAAAACAAAACTGAAGAAGCCTTTTTATGTTTGAATCTTGATAAAGTCCGTTTTCAGAATTCTTAAGTTCAAATTACGGCACGTCCGATAAACTAATTTTATGGTAGAAAACAATACGTAATCCTAACTTCACTACTAACTCTTAACCACGTTTGACTTAATGCACTCGATATTTTACGTGCTTCAGATCTGAACGTTGCTGAAGGTATTTTCTTATTCTGCTTAGTTGAATCGCTTTAATAAAAAGAATAACCCTTCAAATAACGGACTTTCTGTTTTATAGCTTTCTAAAATCTTATATTATTTTGTCTCAAATATCTTTAATATTGAAATATTGTATTTCCTACTAAAGTACTAAAACATGTTTATTAAAATTTATTCACAAACCATAGCTTCAGATTTTAATTACCCTGAGATAATCTTCGATGAATAACGGGCGAATTATTGGCTCGAACTTCAGGGTCACAGGGAAAATACGGTTGATTGTACTTTATTAAATTTATTATACAATTCAAGAGATAGTTGAAATAAGAACGGTAGAACACTACGTTTTATTTGGGCATTCGACTCTACTCAGTAATTAAAATCCACCCAGTGCTTTACATCTGGTAAGTATTTTCAATTCCGCAATTTCCATGCATAAATTTTTTACACGTGTAATGTGATTAAGAACCGTTATCTACAGTAAGATTCAAGTTTACATATGTTTGAACCACCAACGGAAAACACGGTAATTTGAATTATAATGTTATTCAAATTACAGCAATAGCAACCATCATATGACATGGCATTGCTAAATTGTCCAACTAGAATGTAACCGAACACAACAACTACTACCCCGAGGATTACTGAGGACAGGTTATCAATAACAATTAATTACATTACCACTGCCTCCTAGAGATTAATATGACTTTGTAAATCGGTATTACCTTGAAAGAATAGCAGTAAAACTACTAATAACCGAATTTAGGTTATCTACCTTAGAGCACAAGATTAAAACAATACAGAATTTATTAGTTTAAACGAATAAATACTGCATAATTGTCATCCTGTGCTCTAAGGTAGATAACCTACATTTGGCTATCAGTAGTTTTGCTTTCCCATAAAAAACTCCTTAGAAAAAAATATATAAATACTTTTAGTTGTACCGGGGTATACTTAGCTATTATAAAGTTGCTAAATATAATACAAATTTGTCTGTTAACATAAAACTTACCAGACGGTATACTGCTACCTACACAGGGATCTTACACAAAAAAATGCAATTCAATACAACGTAAAATTGTATTAGAACAGCCTACAGTAATTCTTATAGTATATGTTTATTTGAATGTAATTAATAGAGATAAAATACATTGACCGAAACTTATTTATTTATTCTTAAGTAACGAGGGATCTTTGAGGGCCAGTGGGATGGAGCCCTGACGACTGAGGGATAAGTCATTCCTTTCCAGCATCTTAAAGAAAATTCCTTTAATTTAACACCTTAAACACCAAAATCGGTCATGAAAGAAAAGTGTGGCTAACTTCACAAAACATTCCGTGGGGATGATAAACTTTGTTAAAATTGTATTCGAATTTTTTCCCCCAAATTCAAATGCTTAGTAGAAATGTACAGTTTTTTTAATATAAAGGTTCAAGAAGTATTTTATTCTTTTATCAAGCTATTACGTACACCAACAACTCCTTTATCAAACTAAGTTTGTAATTATCATAAAGCATGTTTATAATTCGCTATTACGCACATATATACCCTCATCTATATTTTAAGGTAGACATTTTGGTGTACCGTGATACGAATTATTTATATTACTCAGGATGCTCCTCTCCCATAAATGCCAGAGGGAGAAGCAAGATTCGATAAACTAGATTACAGCAATTCGCCTTTCAAACCACGAACTCAAGATACTTCCAATTTCATCTTTAAAATTCTGAGCAACTGTAACTACATTATTACTTTCATGGCTAAGTAAAAATTTATTCCTCTAAAGATTTGCAGGAGTTTGTGTTAAATAATCAACGCGCTTGAATTTACGCTTTAGCATAACCAATCAGGGTTAGTGATTTTCTGCGGTTTAAAGTGGTTTATATAATTGATACATAAAACGACTGATAATTTTCATAATTGGTTCTGCACTATTAGTTACCTATTCTGTACTTTTTTAAATGAGGTGCATGCCTTATTTAAATGCACTATTATTTACCTCTTCTAAACTTTTTTAAATGAGGTGCATGCCTTATTTAAATTACTTCCTAATCTGAAATAAAATAGAGAGTGTTTTGTAACTCTCAACCAAAACTCTAGGAATTTATTTCTAAGGTTAAAATTCGAGATTTAATTTTATAATATTGTACATACCTTCTGTTTCTCGTTGGTGTGTTCTTATTTTGTATTTTTATTTTTAATAATTACATCATATCTCAGGACCCACTTGAGATATTGACTTAAATCACATATATTACACATATATTTGTACTAAATTAAGGCTAATATGGTACTGAATTTAATGTTTTCAGATTTACTGTTTCATAATGACAGCCAATTCAATTAGTTAAATCTTAGTAATTTAAAACTGAAAACTATTGACAACTATTTAAAACACAAACTTTGTACGATTTTATGTAAAAAAGCCCGAATAAATCAAGTACCAACCGAATTATTGCATATTTTTATTAAATCAAGCATATTAACCTCAAATTAAACCTAGTTTTTAGCGAATTTCCCCTATAGGGAAGAAGCTATTACCGTAGGTGGCATGGTAAGACTTAAGCCCAAGACCATGATAACTTTTTGTTTTGAGGTCCCCAGATGCCAAAAACACCATTCGTTCAAATTTATATATATGTATGTATGTATATATATATATATACATACATACATATATATATATATATACATACATACATACACACATATATATATATATATACATATATATATGTGTGTGTGTGCGTTACCGCGATAAATTTTGAAATAAACGCCCGATTTTGATGAAATTTGGCACAAATGTGTAGAGTAACATTTATGACTTTAAGTTCGAAAACCAGATTGATCGGACTATGGGAAGGGGGTTTTAAATTTTTCAAAAATCAGTTTTTTGAATTTTTCCCCCTACAATTTTAAAAACACTCAATTTTAGTTTTAGCCATTTTATAGAGCTTAAAAAAACAAATAATTTGGTATTTTGAATCATTAACCTAGGTTAAGTGGTTGCGGAGAAAATCCAAAAAATGTGTTCATAAAATCTCCCATGTTAATCTTATGGGAAAATGGTTTTTTACTTTTCCTCAATTAATTTTACTGTAAACTTCACATTTTCTTTTACCATTGACTATAGATACTTCAGTATCCATAGTCAATGCTTTTACCAATCAGTTTAGCTCTACAAAAGAATCATTTTGGTGTTTAAATTGTGATTCTACGTCCAACCGTTGCCGAGTAATTCAAAGTACTAAACACAGTACGTTGCCCAATGTTATCCTTATAGAGAATATTTAAAATTTTATATCTCTATTATTAATGAATGAATATTGATGAAACTTGGTATCTGGCTTCACCTAGTACTGGTATATTTATATTTGCACAAAAATTGATTTTTTGTTGATTATCCTCTTAGCAGCAAACCTGCATCCTCATCCCTTATGTTATTCTTATGGAGAATACGTAAAGCTTTATATCTCCCTTAATTATGAACATAAATCATTAAAACTTGGTATGTAGCTTGACCTGGTTGAGTTATATTGATAATTGCAAAAAAAAAATATTTTAATCTTCCTTGTTGCAGCAAACCTGCGTTCTCAGCCCTAATGTTATTCTTATGGAGAAGAAATAAAATGCTATATATCACTTAGTTATTTATGTATTTTTATGAAACTTGGTAAGTGGCTTTCTGTGGTAGTAAGAAATATATTCATGCATAGGAAATTCACTGAGAACGCAGGTTTGCTGCGACGGGGGTATTCCTAATTTATATTTGCTGCTTCAATTTATATCCTTGAATCAAGGTAAAATATTTTAGGTTAATTCATGCAGCACAAGGGTTGATCTCTTGATCTCTTGAAACAGGCCTGATTTTAACTTGATGCCTTGAAACTGTCACCTTAATGCAGGCTTGTTAACTTGAAAGTTCAGGGCTGATTTAGCCTAAAAACAAGCAAATTTTGCCATGACATTGTTTTAGCGATGGGGGCATTGTTTTATAAATAGGTAGAGTCCTTAGGTCGGGGTCATAAAAAACCTACGGTACCCAAATGTTATGGATCAATGACAATTAGCTGAATTCACACAAAAAACGGAAAGAATAACATGACAATTGATTTTAAGACCTTTGGCCCCCTAACAAGTGGATCCTGAGATATGATATAATTATTAAAAATAAAAATACAAACTATGAACACACCAATGGGAAACCGAAGGTAATGTACAATATTATAAAATTAAATCTTTAATTTTAACCTTAGAAATAAATTCCTAGAGTATTGGTTGAGTGTTAGAAAACACTCTATTCTATTTCCAATTAGGACGTAATTTAAATAAGGGATGAACCTCATTTAAAACAGTTCAGAAGAGGTAAATAATAGTGCAGAACCAATTATGAAAATTATCAGTCGTTTTACCGATTATATAAACCCCTTTAAACCGCAGATAATCACTAACCCTGATTGGTTATGCTAAAGCGTAAAATCAAGCGCATTGATTATTTAACACAAACTCCTGCTAATCTTCAGAGGAATACATTTTTACTTAGCCATGAAAGTAATAATGTAGTTACAGTTGCTCAGAATTTTAAAGATGAAATTGGAAGTATCTTGAGTTCGTGGTTTGAAAGGCGAATTGCTGTAATCTAGTTTATCGAATCTTGCTTCTCCTCTGGCATTTATGGGAGAGGAGCATCCTGAGTAATATAAATAATTCGTATCACGGTACGCCAAAATGGAGACCTTAATATATAGATGAGGGTATATACGTGGGTAATAGCGAATTATTCAAATACTTTATGATAATTACAAACTTAGTATGATAAAGGAGTTGTTGGTGTACGTAATAGCTTGATAAAAGAATAAAATACTTCTTGAACCTTTATATTAAAAAAAAACTGTACATTTCTACTAAGCATTTGAATTTGGAAAAAACTTCGAATACCGTTTTATCAAAGTTCCCCAAGGAACAAACATCCCCACGGAATGTTTTGTGAAGTTAGGCACACTTTTCTTTCATGGCCGATTTTGCCGTTTAAGGTGTTAAATTAAAGGAATTTTCTTTAAGATGTTGGAAAGGAATGACTTTTCCCTCAGTTCTCAGGGCTCCACCCCACTGGCCCTCAAAGATCCCTCGTTATTTAAGAATAAATAAATAAGTTTTGGTCAACGTATTTTATCTCAATTAATTACATTCAAATAAAAATATAATATGAGAATTACTGCAGGCTGTATTGATACAATTTTACGTTTGTATTGAATTGCATTTTTTGTGTAAGATCCCTGTGTGGGGAGCAAAATACCGTCTTGTATGTTTTATGTTAACAGAAAAATTTATATTATATTTAGTAACTTTATAATAGCTAAGTATACCCCGGTACAAATAAAAGTATTTTTTTCTAAGGAACTTTTTATGGGAAAGCAAAACTACTGATAGCCAAATGTAGGTTATCTACCTTGGAGCACAGGATATACTGTATTGTTTTAATCATGTGCTCTAAGGTAGATAACCTAAATTCGGTTATTAGTAGTTTTACTGCTATTCGTTCGATTTACAAAGTCATATCTCTAAATTGATGTGGAGGCAATTTATTAATGTAATTAATTGTTATTGATAACCTGTCCTTAGGAATCCTCGGGGTATTAGTTGTAGTGTTTGGTTGCATTCTAGTTGGACTAATTACGCAGTGCCATGTCATGTGATGGTTGCTATTACTACAATTTTAATACAATTATAATACAAATTACCATGTTTTCCAATGGAGGTTAAAAGTATATAAACTTGAATCTTACTGTAGATAATGTTTCCTAATCACATTGCACCATGTGAAAAATTTATGCATGGAAACCAATATATTACATTTTGTAAACCAATATGTAAAACTGCCGAATTTTAAATACTTACCAGATGTAAAGCAATGAGTGGATTTGGATTACTGAGTAGAGTCGAATGCCCAATTTGTGCGTAGAGTTCTACCGTTATAATTTGTATTACCTCATAATAACAGCAAAAACTATCATTCTCTAATTTCTTGAATCGATATAAATAAAATTAGAGGTTTGTCTGTATATTGCTTGGAATTATGAAATTTTTGCATATCTTCACGTTTTACACCCCAGGAAAGCCCAAACAAGTCATATCACAATTTCTGTCTGTCTGTCTGTCTATCTTCCTGTCGGTAACGCTCAAGGACGGGTTTATGTTCGCTTTTCACGGTAAAACGGGTGCACCGACTTAGATGGCATTTTGTTTCTTTGTTCTATTCATGCGTGAGAAGGTTTTAGGTCACTTTAAACTGGCATACGCCTTTTGGAAAAAGAATAGCGGCTGCTACAAAATTGAATTACGTGCAGTTTTGGTCACGTTTTTTCGCTTTTTACAGGGAAACGGGTGCACTGATTTCGATGAAACTTGTTGTCTGTTCTGTATGTTCGTTAGAAGGTTTTAGGCTAACTGGATGTTTTAAATCATCTTAGAACTCTGCCCCACGGGGTTTTATATATCCTATGTTATTCTTATAGACAAAGAATTTATTTATATTGAGCCAGATGATGACTTAAGAATAGTATTCTATAAATAGAAGTTGTAGTTATTATTTAAAACGTTTAGTGAAGATTGATAATAAATAACATAATTATACAGAGTGGAGGTACGATCTAAATCTATATTTGTCAGACTCATACACTCACTGACACAGTGATCACTTTTTACTTTCTCCCCCTTATACGTAGTATATGGAGAAAGTATTGTTTTCGTCAGAATTTTCGAATTTGAGTTGTTAGTGGAAATATTCGTTTTGGTGCTCCCTGAACCCAAAAAAGTGGTTTTTACGTGATGTCTGTCTGTGTGTGTGTGTGTGTGTGTGTGTGTGTCCGTGTGTGTGTGTGTGTGTGTGTGTGTGTGTGTGTGTGTCTGTGTGGATGTGTACAGAGCTAGAGCCCTAACCTATGGACCGATTTTGATGAAATTTGGTATGTAGGTACTAATCCACGATATCTCCAGGCTTTTTTTTCATTTTTTTGAATTTTTGATTTTTAAGGGTAATTATCCCCCAAAAACCGCCAAAAAACATGAAAAATCCAAATTTCTCAAAAACGGCTCTAACGATTTTGATTAAACTTTAGTCGTTCGTAGAACTTTAGTTCTCCAATAAAATGACACCACCCGCATTTCTGTAAAAATTCGGGTTCAGAAATTACAGGACTTAAAACATCCAAAATTCAGTTTTTTGGATTTTTCATAAAAAAACATAAATATTAAAAAATATTACTATTCACCATTAAAAAGAGCTCTAAAAACTAAATAATTTAGTATTTCAAATTACTGTTCTACGATTGCTAGTTTCGGAGAAAATTTAAATTTTCATTTAGCGGTAAACGCAGTACGTTGTCCAATGTTATTCTTATGGGGAATACAAAAATTACTATTTCTGTCTTATTTACTGATCAATTTCATTCAAACTTGATATGCTTGTCAATTTAGCATTCACCAACAGAGTTAATTCGAAATATGTTGCCCCTTAATAACCCGGGGGGGAATAGGGGGCATTTCCCCTCTTAAAACCACGAGTGTAGCAATGGATTCTGTAGTGCCTCCAAAGCAGGGATTTGGGTGGATGTTTTTTAAAACAACTTGTTTACAAGAGTTTCTGTACATTCGACCATGTTTTGTATTCTATATTTAGTAAATAAAAAGTAATTTATTCATTAAAGTTGGGCTAAAAGGGAGAAAGTATGTGTCAGTTTCCTGATACCGTTTATTATAAAAAAACTTCACTGTCTATGAAGATGAAATTTTGCATGGTGGTTCCCATTATGCTGCAGATGTAGGTTTAAAAAGTCCTATAGTGCTCTTCCCTAATTTATTTTTACGGCAATCTCATGAGTATTAGTATTTACTGGACCTTTGAGGGTTGAAATTCGGTAGGAATATAACTAATACATAAGAACAAAACGCAAGCCTTTTCCCGTTACGAAAATGTTTATGGGCTTCCCCCTCCGGGATTTAAAAATATAGTCTTTTAACAATCTTGCACATACTACTGGACTGATGAATATAAAATTCGGTAGGAATATAGGTAATAGCTCAACGCAGACATTTACCTACTCCAAAAACAAATATACTCATTATACAAATATACTCACTGGCCTTTGATATAAGCGTGTTCATCATCACACACCAACTACTTAACCAATAGAGCTGAAATTTGTTACCTTAAAGGAAATAAGAAAAAACATCATGGGAAGTCACGGTGTTGTTCTCTGGAGATTTCACACAGACCCTTTGTCGTGCGTGAGACATGGGGGACGAGATCTACACCTCTCTAAAAAGGTATTTTATGTTGCCGACCACTGAGCGTCTGAACTTTACAACGAGTTTGCACGCAGCACGCTGACGTGAGGGAAGTGAATTTCCACATAAAAACTTTAAAAACTCAAAATCAGTGTAAAAACATACATTTGTCCAATTTTTATTGAAATCTGAAAACATTGATTTTTTGGCTGTTCTGATACTCCTGGTTTCATTTACTTGCAAAGCTGGGAATGCAATTTTGCGCATTATAAGGTTAGGAGAAGGTCCAGACAGGCTTGAAAGTAGGCGTGAGGTTGCTGGGAATAATAAAAGTACTCCAACAAAGGAATAACAGGCTTTTCTAGTGTAAAACCCCCCTAAGACAACGTACTGTGTTTAACCGATACACATCTTCTTTAATAACTCGGTAAATATATATGCTAGAATGACGAGAGAGGGCTTAAAACTTTCGCCTCTCTAATTCCCATATTTTTACGTGCATTAATTTTACATTTGGGGCTTTTTTGACCCTTTTGGGCCCAAAAACCCAAAATCTGAAAGATTAATCTCCAAAAAATGGGTTTAGAGTTTTCCGATTGTTTTGCCCAACGAACTTATCCAACAGATTATAGAAAGGAATGTCCCTACCAAATTTGAAGTAAATCGGACACAAAATGTGACCGCTAGAGTGCATACACACACACACATATATATATATATATATGTATATATATATATATCAAATTTTGAACGACCCCACAAAACGTGTTCAGGGGGTCACGTTAGGAAATTCTATGGTGGTCCCGGGCTTAAGTTTCACCGTGCGGGTCATGCTAATAGTTCACTTTCCAAAGGAAATTCACTAACAAATATGAAAATGTATTTTGGAGAAGATTAAGGGGTTGAGGAGTTTTCTTATGCCTTTTTAATAGTTGAGATTGGGACATTGAAAAACAAACGTAGTCTCATAATCATCTCTCCTTCACTCAGAACAATCGATAAATCACAGGATTTACTGATCGACAGTTGTTTTACCAAAGTTCATAAACAGTTTAACTCTTATTTAATTGTACATTAAACATGTTAAATGTAATTTTAATATTGTAAAATTATATGGATTGGTATTTGTTTAATTAATCTTATATTTATACATACAACCGGTAGGAAGGACGGGTACACAGTTAGGCCTAGTTGTATAATAAATTTAATAAAGTACAATCAACGGTATTTTCCCTGTGGCCCTGAAGTTCCAGCCCATAATTTTACCGTTATTAATCGAAGATTGTCTTATGGTAATTAATATCTGAAGCTATGGTTTGTAAATAAATTTAAATAAACATGTTTTAGTACTTTAGTAGGAAATAAAATAGTTCTTTATTAAAGGTATTTGAGAAAAAAATAATATAAGAATTTAGAAAGCTATACAATAGAAAGTCCGTTATTTGAAGGGTTATTCTTTCTAATAAAGCGATTCAACTAAGCAGAATAAGAAAATACCTTCAGCAACGTTCAGATCTGAAGCACGTAAAACATCGAGTGCATTAAGCCAAACGTGGTTAAGAGTTAGTAGTGAAGTTAGGATTACGTAATGTTTTCTACCGTAAAATTAGTTTATAGAACGTGCCGTAATTTGAACTTAAGAATTCTGAAAACGGACTTTATCAAGATTCAAACATAAAAGACTTCTTCAGTTATTTCAAAAAATGATTTGCCATTGCTACTATGTGCACTGTTTGAGTTATATTATTTACTATTAAACAAATTTGTATTACGTTTATATATGTGTAATGTTCAAACGTAAATGTACTGCACAGGATAGTCTTTGCTGGTTAAATGTTTAAATAGTAAGGCAAATATAAGCAATAAATGTTCATTACTTGGAAGAAAGTATAAAACTATACATACTAATTAGCAACTAAATAAATTGAAATGTTTATGATTTATTAGTATAAATACCCCCCTCACAAGTAGTGATGTAGCATACCTGTTTTATATTTAATACGGGATTTAATAAAATACGTCTTAAACACTTAAAACACACTTATATTATACTAGTATTCACATAACAGACGGTTAACATATATAACAGATGGTATAAGGCATATATATGTTTACCGTCTGTCATGTAAAAATAGTATAAGTGTAAATATATTTTTAAATGCAGTAAGACGTCTTTTATCACATCTTGTAAGTAATAAGAACACTTAATCCTAATCAAAACGTTTTTTATATTTAATAGGCTCAGACAAATATAATTTTTAACAAATTAAACTAATGCGGTGCAGTTTAGAAGAAAAAAAGATTATCCTTATATATAATTCTGTAAGCGAATTTTTTAAGTAAATATTGTGGGAGTTTAGCAAATCGCAGGATGATGGAGACGGCTCAAATTAAAGGTCTCGATCCCAGTTACTCGGAAAAAATACCAGTATTTCCAAAAACTACCAGTAAACGAGAAATAACGTAAAACATCCCCCATAAGAAAAGCATGGGGATTTTAAAACGTCTGATTTGTTTCCATTAAAGCATATGACTAAGATTCCACTTTGTTTAAAAAATGGCATATGTTCCAATGAGATGAGGAGCAATGTTTTGTATTGGAGCAATGTTAGGGGCCCTGGCCCCTTCAAGCAACAGGACAGTCTTATTTTATCGAGGAAGTTTTTAAAACCAAATGAATTTAATGTAAATAGAGACTGAATATTTGTTACCATGGAACTATGTATTACATATATTAAATTTGAAATGCTATCTAATGGAAGTCACAAAGGTTTTCTCTAAAAAAATATACCAACCCATACTCTGGAACAATTTCTATGTAAACTCACTGTCATTTACTTATCCATGAAGGAATACTAATGTACCGTCAGCTAAATTCAACTCAACGGAATTGAAAACTGTATACTTGGTTGGCGATAAGGGTTTCACCATATATGTATAAACATTTTGCCTTCATCTGTACAAATAATTTTATAACATGTATTTCAATTGAAATATATGGCGTTAAGGTAATGGGAATAGTCCATAAACCACCAAACGGAGATAAATAACACTCTTGTATACGATGTTTGATTTTTTCTTACGTCCCTTAACCCTATAAAAATATATATATATCAATAATTATTCCTAATATAAGATGTAAACTAAATTAAAACAAGTAATACAAAATGGGGTTACTCGAAAATAATTGTTTGAATTATTAAAACTAACATTGGAACTTTTTTATAATGAATGGTAAACACTTTCTGTACTGTCTACAGCTATTATAAAATAGTGGTATTTATATTTATGTTAGGTTCTAAATTATTTCGATCTTTGTTTGTCTCTGTTATTTCGGTAATTGATTGTAAGTGCACATCTTAACTTTTGTTAGTATAGAAACGCGTTTTTCCGCACAACCTCGAGTAGAGAGTTTGGGTCCGCAAGCTTCAATCTTTGCTAATCACCAATGACCTTTAGCCTTGTGATAAAGCTGTGATCGGGTGGTTAGGACCCGCCTTAAGCCCAAAGCCTCTTCTATCTTGAAAACATAAAAATATAGTTCTCAGAGGTAAGGAAAACATCCTAACTCTACTATTTGCCATAGAAAATTAAATTAAATTATATGGGTAAAACAAAGCAACACATTTATTTACCTCATCATATGTTGAGTTGTATTGCTTCCTGGAAGGTAATTTAATCATTCTTGAGTCAACAAGATTGCACGATCCCACCTGGGGACACTTTCGTAATCAGACGCGGTTTTAATATGAAATAACAATACGTTGTTCTGAAGTCTTACTCAAGAGAATGTGTATCCTGATTGAATGTTATGTTTACCTCTTCCACGACAAACTACGAGTACATTAAACGAATGCTCCTATTTCTCGGTAACAACTGGGGCAGTCTGTTGTAATCATAAAACAACTTTAAGATAGTAAACAAATATTCTTTTCCTACAGTTACCTAACAATGTACATGTTCTCTCACTGATTTGAGAAAGCAAAGTGGCCAATTCGCTCATCAGTGAGACAATGTTAACATTGTCTCACTCTAATTACTTTGTCTCACTCCAGATTTGCAACGTGAAGGCACGAAATAGTGAGCGCGTAACATGCAGACAAGGTCGTATCCGCGCGAAATACGTTGGCAGCACTGGCTGTAAATCAGCTGGTCAGCTGTTGTACTGTTGTATTTGTCACAACACTTCCGGTCACGGCAGAAGCCACCATTTCATTGAAAATGTCATATTAAAAGTTCACTTCTGTGTAAAAATATGTTACGTTTCTTTACCAATTTATTTGTTTTATGGTAACTGTAGGAAAAATATAATATGCAACTCGAGTGCAAAGTGCAATCGCCTCACTAGAGAAACCATTCCTCACTCGCCTACGGCTCGTGAGTAAGGATTTCTCTCGAGTGAGGCAATTGCTCACTTTGCTCACTAGTTGCACAAACAACTATTAGATTGTAAAAATAACGCTGTTAGCACAACATGAAGATCTGATATTTCAAGCATAGGACTACTGGAATGGCAGTTAATACAGTAAGTACATATAATAATTTATGAGGATGAGTTTATAATTATGAATAAACAATAGAGAATTTGCAGCTATTTTGATTATATTTTACTATAGCCTTCCTAAATCGATTCTGTGTAGGTGTAGGAAGAATTCCTTATTATATTATAATTCATTTTTATATGAGATGATGTTATTCACGAAAACAGCCCATATTCGTAGACCAATCTTTGGTCGAATTTCGACCACTTGGAGATCGATAGTACTAAAAAATTGCTCAAAGTAGGACTTTCCATTGGTTAATCTCAGTATGATGTGACTGAAGGAGAAGGGATTGATTATATTTTTAATTCTGGCACACTCATCTTCAACCATTTAATTTCTACTTAGTCAAACCCTTAAAATTATATATTTTATAATACAGTAACTCTAAATGTTGTTTCAGTTTGTGTGAGTGGTTGGTTTGGTGGTCAGTGTGACGGACTGCGGAACCGTGTCAGCGGTAACCACGGTTTTTAGTGTTTAAAAATATAGGTCGTATCTTGTATAACGACTAAAATAACATTTCAGTGTGTTGTCAACCAAGAATTCGCTAACGCAAGTCTGTGTAAACATAGGTATAAGTTGCCATCGTTGAAATAAATTAAATGTTCATACTCTATAAAACCAAAATTTATTTTAATGAAATCACAGCACTATAGATTTGTTCAACATTGGTTCTTTCATCATATAAATAGTGGTCATACTTTTATACATTTAAATGGTATACTGAATTTGGATTGACTAGCAGCTAAAAAAAGGCACGAACCACTGGAAGTGGAGACTTTGCCCCAAAGAAAGCCGAACTCGTCCGATGACGAACGAACTATCCACAACAGATACTTTATTATGAGAAAATAATGTGTGTTTTACATGACCAGTGAAATGTAGTATTTTCAAATGTAAACAGAATAAACCTACTTATATTCTACAAAATTACACTACATCTACGAACAAATTATAGTAAACTAACCTAACCTAACTCCGCAGAGCGCTGTATGGCAGCTCTTTTCTTTGAAACATATTTAAAAAAATGTTGTGTGAAATAAAATAAAAAAGGTACCTCAAAAAGTAAAAACAAAAAGGTAGAATTGAACCCGGGACCGTATGTTTGTGAATCCAGGGCTACATCCATTGGACTGCCCTATCGTATCGAATTAAGTCAAAGTTACAATTCATTAAGCAGTAGACGGCGCTGTGATTTTAAAATTTGCCACGGGTAGTGCTTGGTGTGATTTAAAAGGTTTACACTGGCAGCGCTCACATATAATATGTCTCCACTTCCAATGGCTCGTGCCTTTTTTAGCTGCTAGTGTTTGGACTGAAATGTATTGTATTGCTGATTATTTTAAAAATTAAACGTAATTATAAAAAGGTATTGAAAAATAGCAAACGTCAGAATAAGAATAAAGATACGGGAAACTAAATTATAAACAATCTCATTGTAATTGTTATTGTTATTGCTGAATTTGGAAATCCCACCATTAGCTGCTAGGTACGGCTTCCACAAGCGGGAATTTTGCGCAGGTTACCGGAAGGATATAGCAGGAAAGGAAAGGGTGTGATGGGAAATGCAGCCAAATTGACCTTTCAGAGGGCCAAATCCCGTGCTCCTGTGACAGCTGTTCCGCAGGAACAGGCGGAACCCGCTCTGCCCTCCAACTGGCCAACTCAACTGACAGGGTCTCCATGTACAGCAGCCAGGGACCACATTCTCAGGTTGGGGACCAAACCCGGAGTTTCCGTCCCCAGCTGCTGCAAATGGAGGAACCAAAGGTGAAAGGGAAGCTCGTTATAATGGACAGCCAAAAGACATACCATATGTAATGACAACTTCATTTGCTGTACCCAATGTCAGCCTCAAAACTGGTATAGACCGTTTTAAGGTTGTCCTGGGACAAGCAATCGCGTTTCAAACCACGTACTCTGGATAGTCCGATGTTTCAATACAGCGATGATATATTCTTCTTAAAAATGAACAAGTAATGTGTTGTTTGTTAGAATTGGTGAGAAGGCACACCATTTACCTAATCATGTTTTAAATATACAGTATTAGCTTTTCCCATACGCTTCGCCCCGAAAATAATCTTAATATATAAAAACTGGCAGTTGTGTGTGCTGTATTCTGTGGTTATCCCGTGGAACTACTACGAATCAAGATCAGCTGTTTATATTTTCAGCTCAAACTGAAAGTGAATGTCCATAAGAATAACACAGGATTGGAACTTTGACTCCCCGTGGGGCGGAGCCCTAAGGCAATTTCTTAAATTCCTTTCTTAGTGTTAAAGTGTCTTTAGCTTAAACATTTTGTTACGTAGTATATTCACTTAAGACCCAAAAGGAAGGTATGTTCCAAATTTAAATGCAATCCGTTCTTTGGTTTTTGAGATTTCGTGATGTGTGAGTGAGTCAGTGAGTCAGTCAGTGGTATTTGGATTTTATATATTAAGATTTAGCAATATTAAACAAACTAATTCCTTTCGAATGAATGACACCTACATGAAAATAAAATTAACAGCCTATCTAAAACTTGTTACTGATTTGTTTGATTTCAAACTAAATAGATTTGCGTCATTTTAAATCTGGACTTATATTCGATTAACCTTATTTGGGAATTTATAAACAAGAAACAAACATATTAATTTCCTCATGTTTCCAAATAGGTCATATGTCTGTAATACACAATTTTTTAAAATAATGATAATTTTATTATAAATGGTCGACATGTAATCAGAAGTTGCAGAATAATTCATTTCAATAAAACCAAAAGAACAACATCACATTATTAGACTAAATTTGAAAAATGTAACGTTTAATCTTCATCGCATTTCAAATAATAGGTTTAATTGGTACAAAGTCACTTTTAAAGGTCATCTTACCTAGCTTACCCTTACAATGTTCGGTTCACTGAAGCATTCGATAATCTAGTGTTTCTTAATATAAATAGTTCGAAGTAGTGTTTGAGTTGACGTCTCCAACACGATTGGGATTTAATTAAGTTCTGGCCTTTGATGCGCTTGGTAGTGCCACTTAATTTTCGAGCTGCTAAACTATACTAAGTTGTTCGAGTGTAATAGTACTTTCTGTCTAATGAAACTTTCCTGGAATAATTTGCATTGCATCTTAATTTTATGCTAGTTTTATAAGACATTCAAGTATTTTTGGGAATCATATATATTATGATGTCGTGTTATTGTTAATAATTTGAGCTCTCAGTGAGGTTGAGGTTAAGTGTAAACTACATAACGAGTCGACCAAATCCTTTAGCTTGAACATCTGATACGTAGTATATTTACTCTCTACGAGGAAAGTAAAATATTACTATGTCCATATAATAACGTTGTATGCCTAGTGTCGGTTTGCTATTAATTATTTTCCATTATTAACGGGCATTAAGCATGTATCTAATAAAAAAAAAAATTACTCAAGGGTAATACACCAGCCATCCAGCCAAAATATTGAAATATAATAAACATTTTTCTATTGCGTTCCAAGCAAAACATGTATTATAATTATAATTTCATATAGTTTTGTTTTTTAAGATTATTGATTAAGGTTATTATGTTTATTACAATTACTAACAATTATTGTATAAACATGCAAGTGTTAACAAAAACATAAATAAATGCGAAAACGTCGGTTAATGATACTTAAAAGAAAGTTTTAAGTAGAACATTAATTTGAGAACATCGAGTAAAAATTCAAACTGTTATATTTACTGATGTCACAAGGAACTTATAAATTTAAAATTTACAGCATAATGATGAACAGACATCTTCTATTAAGAGGAACGCAGCCTTGCCTTAATGGATAAAAGTAAAATTAAATACCCGGGTGACATAGAATCTTGCCTTTAAATGACTGACGGCTATAATGAATAATTCATAAAGAAGAATGATTATTTATTAAAATGTTATTATTTTTAATCATCGAATATAAAATATAAAATAATTGTCAGTATGTTTGTTGGCATCCTTATGAAAAGTTGAGTTAGAGACATAGTCTCTCAAGATAAATACTAAGATAAAGTAGCTGTAGACCCCATACAATTGTAGTTTTAGATACGATTTCTTATTTACCATTTGCGTGTTTACAAACGTTAGATCGTATCAATAAAATACAGTTTTCCATAGTATCATGTAATAAACGCGTTATGAATATATTAAAATGCTTCTTTCTTCCTCTAGAAGTAAATGTCCTATTATTCTTGGAGACAGTTCACTCCTATTGGATCTCCGGTAGTGGTGATCTCCCTAATCCTTTGAGTCTCTGCTAAAGTCCTCTAAATGAAATGACTTCCAGCAGATAAGGGTAATGACGCACACTACAACGAGCCTCTGGAGCTAACTGTATATCCTTGAGTCCTGAAATGTCTCCTAACCAAATTGTTTCGGGTATTGCCTTAATACAATTGAACAGGCTTTTAATATTTATCTATTTATAAGTTTAAATAAAATCTTAAAATTGTACAATGTTCTTTAAAGTAATATTTAATGTTAAAATACTAAGAAATATGTGAAATAAATTAGTTGTTTATCCTAATGTAGGTATATTTTCCAAACCGGTTTTTTATTTTTTATTTTCTAATTACATAATATACCAAAACATATATAATAATACTTACGATATCTACAATACCTACAATAATACGAGTAAAATCTCGAATGTTTTTTGGCAAACAATAATTTAAACTAAGTTAAACAGCAAACAGCATATTATGAAAGTCGAAACTGTTTTTAACACCTAAATCATCAGACGATTAACTGACTGCATAAAAATAACCTATTACTCGATATTGGTTATGTGATATTTTGGTAACAGACTCAATTCATAATATTAAGTTATTACTTCAGTATTTGTCCAGAAATTTTTCTCTTGCTTATTACATTGTGCATATTTATTATAAACCTATTTTCACGCAATACATTTTTAATGTATCTAAAACGCAATGATACCAACCCATCCAAGTTTGAAGTTATTCTAATGGTGTTATTTTTCAGTTAAACAAATATCTAGGGGAGTAAGGTTTTTCCCAAAAGTTTTGAATTGAAACTGCTAGGTGTCAATATAACATTTTATTGAAAACTAAGGAGTCACAATATGCAAGTGTATTATTCAAATACGATTTTTGCATTTAACGAGGCGCGGTCTAATCTAAATCAGAGCTGCCAACACCGAACTGTTGAAGGCTGTGTTTGAGTTTCGCGCCTCCATCACGATCAATCGAGAATTAATCAACTCCCGTCCTTTGATACACTCGCAAAAGTCAGTTTATTACAGTCTGCTTATTTAAACCATCAGTTTCTCAGTTTATTCGAATACTTTTAAATCCGTTATAAAAGAAAATATCTAAAATGTTTAATAGCTGAACTTTTTATAAAAAGCTTATTCGACTTTCAGCAGTTGTTTTTCTAGTATTGTTTATTTCTTGCTGGTCTATGAAGATGAGCATCTTTAAAAATAAAACCTTGCCTTAAACGAATTAACTTGTATAAAAAATAAAATTAATACTATTTATTCCAATACAATGTATCGGAATTTCCAACTAAATAATTAATTTACGGGGTTCTTTAAACCAGGTACGATAGACCTAAGACCAATCTTCCCTTTCCTGGTGGGGAACGGCCCTTCTCGGAAACCATTCTGACAGTTGCCTAAGTGAGATGAGAAACCGTTTAAACTCATCTCAGAATGGCCGAGACCTTCCGAGTGTGAGGTGAAATAATTGCTCCCTCACTCCAATGCATTTTATTAAATATTGATACATTTAATAATTTTTGTATTTTAATATTGTAATATATTGTTGATATAGCCTTCTAATTATTTTACAGTTTGTTTTTTTTCTTCTTCACAAAATGATTTTCTTGACTATGAACTGCACTCAATGCAGTTACACGACCAATACTCACTTTTGTTGTTGCACGTAGAATACGTTGTTTCAAATAAGGTACAACGGTCCCCGAGGTACTAATTACAGATGCTAGTACTATGTACTTTCGAGGACCTCGCGTCAATGGCACAAGCTGAGATCACCATTATCCATGACATACTTTTTGAAGTTGTTATAACAATGTAATGGTTCATTAAACACAAAACCAGATTGTAATAGTTATACTTGCTTGGTCCAAATCTCCAACTTTTGTGAACAAAGCTAATAAAGTTCATCTTTATTTAACAGTTATGCTTTAATTCACAAGTTTATTTATTTAAATAGATTGTGTATTGTATATTTTCAACCATTCACAAACCTTTTATTAAGTTCGTTACTATCCAGATGTCATCTAGGAACATATAATATTGTTATACTGTCAGGGAATCGTTGAAAATTGCCTATTAAAGTGGTATTAAATTTAGGAGAATTTGCGAGGCATAAATGGAAACGTCAACGAGCATAAATATTTATTGCTATGAGTACCAACCCATAGGTTGGTTTAGGTTTTGCTAATTAGTAAAACCTATGAAACCACTCAATTATTAAATATGCTTGTTTCTGATAGGTTGTGTTTAAGAGAACACGTAGTAAAACGAAGTTGCATTGTTGAAAGACGTCGGAGTACTATGTAAATATTTCGTGGTACATGAATGATTTTCCAGGCGATGTCTCTTCAATATGAACCGATTTATATTCCACTTTTACCCATTTGTAAGGTTTCCGTGACTCGCGTTATTATTCCAACTGTCAGACCGTCGAGACCCTTCGTCTGTCTGCCCAACTACTACTTCGTAACAAGACATCATGACCAGAATACTTTTCCTATTCTTGAAATAGATCCTCAGACTACCATTGGAAGAACAACAAACATACAAGTAGATCATATTCGGTCACTACCATAATGTCTATAATTATTTAAATACGTTAACTAATATCCATCAGTATATTTCTAATTTACTTGTATACTATCAGTATGCAGTCATATAAAACTTTAAATTAGAATAACCTAAGTTAAAAGACAGCTGGTTAATACAAAATTAAAATTCTCGCACATAGTAATAGTAAATCTAATTACCTTACCGTTATTTGAGTAGTATTATCCTTGTAAATTTGTGATATAAAATACACATCAAAAATTTTGCGAAAGCTTAGAAAATTAAATTAAACTATGTTATCATTTAAAGACCATGATAAATATCAGTAAGTTATTGTAAAATTTTAATGCTGTCTGCAGCATCAGGGTGGGGGTTGACTGTTTATGTTTCTTGATTAGCTAATGAAGTATTCATCTATGCTACATCCCCGAGGCAGGTAATGTATGCAACTGATATTTTATGCACTATCAAAATATATTCATTGTTTATTATTATATAAGATGCTGTCGCAACTCGGGAAGAACAAGAATGGATTTTAAGTGTAAAATGGGTGTGAAATATTGTGTGCTTTTGTCGCTGCTTAAGTGGAGCTGATTAATTCATAACTTTATCATGTACAAAAATATCTATCATGTATTCAAATTTCTGAGAGTTTAATAATTTTGCCATATTTAATAGTTGTAACACACATTAAACGAATCTACCGCTACAAAAAACATAACTAGTTATGAACACTCACACAACGCACATTATCAAAGGTTTTACCATGTGGTATCTTAAGGGGCCATACACATAATATTACGTAACGCATTTTGTCGTATTTTCAGGCCCCCTCCCCCACGTAACACACCGTAACGCTTTATATACCCCCCACCCACAATGTGTTACGTAAATCACTCGTAGTAGGCTTTAAAACAGATTAAACCATTTAAACGTAGTCTTATTAGCAATTTGGAATATGGATTTCTATAAATCATTAATCTTTTAATGACATACTTTTAACAACGTTTTTCAAAGCAAAATGTATACAAACAAGACTGTTACTAATAATATCAACAACAACATCGAAGATAAAACGTAACAAATTCAATTTATAACTAATACGATGTGGGTGGCACTAGTAAGTCACTACTGTGTAAGTCATCATTTTAAACTCTAAAAAAACACAAATAAAGGTGAAAGCAATACAGAACTTACTCAAAAAACGTTATTTTTTTGTAGTTTTACTGTTATTAAAATGGTATGACTGAAGTATTTTTTATATAACTAACTGTAACCTTGGTTTGGATATCAGTGTGATTATTTTTTAATCTTGAAAGATGTTTTACATTATCAATATATATGGTAGTGCGCCAGCTCTTAGGGTTAATATTTGTGAGTTACGAACGTTGATACAAACCACCCCTCCCTCTCCCACATAAAGCAGCATAACGCTACGCTATGCTCCACCCCCTTCGCCATAAGTGCTATACGTAATATGTGTATGGCCCCTATGTACCTGAATGTTGTATCATTTAAAGATATTTTAACTTGTAATTTAGATATTATAAATAAACTGAGGTAACCAACAAATGTACAGTAATAAATAAAAAATATATATTTAACTGTCAATAACTTATTAAAGAACATAAAAATAAATTGAGTTGAATTAGTAATAGAACTAGATTGTCCAAAATGATTTCCAAAACGAATATATTTGGATATCATATATCTTGTTATAAAAACTGGTTGATGAGAACCTCACGCAAGTCCCAGTCTTTTTAATAACGGACTGAACATTTTACTGTAATAAGTAATGATGTATCTTTTCATCTACTTTAGTCCAGCCAAGATTTCACTTTCTACTCAAGATGAGTGTAGCAAGTCATGCACTTACAAAGAGCATACAGTACTTATGTAATTACATATAAGAAGCAACATCCCTTTTAGTAACATTTCAAAATGTGTGGAATTGAGGAACATTTAAGTAGCATTGCCAAACCAGATACGGTCAGGATTCTGTAAACATATCAAGTAGCTGAAAGGCTCTCTGCTGCTCTACACAGTGCCCAGATCAAACATGGCGTCACTTTACCATGCATGGCTCATAATACCGCCTTCCCACATGTATTGTGAGCATAGTTAATGAAGTGCATAATTATATCTTATTTTATTAAATCCAACGTCCTTACTGAGTCATCACTTATTCCTGAACTTCCCTTTGTACCATAGGTATGAAATTAATTACAAAAATTCCTGATGAAGAAACATCGGGATTTAATTTTGATTCTACCTTAGAGATCTGCCTAACAAGCCTTCATATTTTCATTGCTATTTTAATGTAATTCACTTAAATTGGTTCAGATGACTCCTTAAACAGATATTATTTATTCGTAATCGTTCACTATTTGAGATACATAAACAGGTTATATTCCCCCAGTGAAGCCGTTACTGAATCTGCTAGTAATTTTATGATTGGAAACAATCATCAATTTGGTAGTTGTATACATTTACCTGTTAAAATATAACAAAAGTGTTTACTACAGTACAATTAAATACATAGTTAAGTATTAAAGTTAGTGTCTTCATAAAGTACTGAATAGTTAACGGTAATTACAATACCCCCGTCGCAGCAAACCTGCGGACTCAGCGAAATTCCAATGCATAATATTTGTCTGAATTCCGCATAAAGCCGCAAACCAAGTTTCATAAAAATATATTCACATATAAGCGATTTTAATTATTCTCCATAAGAATAACATTGGTAATGAGTATGTAGGTTTGCTGGAACAAGGAACAGAAACAATTGGTTTTTATGCAAATATAAATAGAATTTAACTAGGTGAAGCCACATACTAAGTTTCATCGATATTCAATCATAAATAAGCGATATATGACATTCTAGTTATTCTCCATAAGATTAACATGGGGGCTGAGAAAGCAGGTTTGCTGCAACAAGGAACAGAAAAATGGGTTTTTATATAATTATCAATATAACTCAACCAAGTGAAGCTACATACCAAGTTTTATTAATTTATGTTCATAATTAAGGGAGTCATTAAATTTTACTTATTCTCCCTAAGAATAACATGGGGGCTGAGTACGCAGGTTTGCTGCTACGGGAATAATCAACAAAAAATCAATTTTTTGTGCAAATATCAATATACCAGTACTACTTGAAGCCAAATACCAAGTTTCATCAACATACATTCATAAATAATCGAGATATCAAATTTTATTTATTCTCCATAAGGATAACATTGGACAACGTACTGTGTTTAGCACTTTGAATATCTCTGCAACGGTTGGGCGTAGAATCACAATTTAAACACCAAAATGATCGTTTTGTGGAACTGAACAGATTGGTAAAAGCAAATGTGAAGTTTACATTAAAATAAACTAAGGAAAAGCCAAAAACCTTTTTCCCGTAAGATTAACATGGGAGATTTTATGATTAGGTTTTTTTGGATTTTCTCCGCAACCACTTAACCTAGGTTAATAATTCAAAATACTAAATTATTTGTTTTTTTTTAAGCTCTATAACATGGTCAAAACCAAAATTAAGTTTTTTTAAATTTTAGGGTGAAAAATGCAAAAAAATGATTTTTGGATAATTTAAAACCCCCATAAACCCCCTTCCCATAGTCCGATTTTTCTGGTTTTCGAACTTAAAGTCATGAATGTCATTTTACACATTTGAGCCAAATTTCATCAAAATCGGACGTTTTTTACTGTCAAGTTATCGTGTCAACGGACACACACACATATATATAAATTTAAAAATACTTGAGTATGAAAATAATAAAGAAAAACTAAACGTAAAAGAAGATTTATGGATATATTTGAATAATAAAAAGTGTCCACAAAAACTACTAAACACAACTCACTTGAACCATGAAAATGCGATATTTGCAAAGATAAAAGAAATAAGAAATTAAGAAATAAGAACCAACATATATATAGAAAAAAAAAAAAAATCCAAAAGCATATGCAAATTTACTACATTACTGTATACAAAATTTGATCCATATGATAATTTTAATTTACATGTTTTGTTTTAGTTTTTAAGGTTATTGATATTTTTCTTGAAAATGGCTTAATAGACCGAAACTAGTCGTCAAAATATAAATCATGAAACTAAATAAGGGTACTTTGTTCTCATAGTGATAGTAAAATTAATATATATATAAATATATATATATATATTTATATATACATATATATAAATTTAAACGAATAGTGTTTTTGGCATCTGGGGACCTCAAAACAAAAAGTTATCATAGTCTCGGGCTTAAGTCTTACCATGAGACCTACGGTAATAGCTTCTTCCCTATAGGGGAAATTCGCTAAAAAGTATAATAGGATAAGGTGACTTATTTGGTTTATATATCGATCATCTTGTTTTATATATTTATGACAATTTATTTAAAATCTATGGTGATAAACAAAATACCAAAAACAATGGAGGGTTTCTCTGATTTACAATTTGATTAACTTTCTTTGGATTATTAAAGCCAATATATTCCTCCGAAAATCATTCGGAACCCAATTTCAAATTGCGCTCGCACACAACTCATTATCATATAATACTATAATTAGGAACTGTGTGAGCTTAGGGTTACCAATTATGACATCTCTACCAACCCTATAAGGGTGCATAACGACTTCCCTGGTGTAGTAACAATTTTTAATTATATTCGAAACCCAAACCAAAACAAAAAATGTTATATTAAATTAAACATATTCACTCAAACTTTTAATCATTATATTAAAGCCAGCAATGTTGGACCTGATATACTGATTTTACTTTAAGTATATGTATGTACAATATAAACTTAAGGTGATGAAATACAATATTTTTAAAACAGTTCAACAAACTGAATAGTCAAAAACTTAAAACCACTGGTAAACCTTGAGAGTACACCTTAACCAGCACATACATAGGTTCAGTGTTTAAATTAGTTTCCCGTTGTAAGCGTGCTAATGCAAAGGAATTAGAGAACCATTCATCAACTTGATAGATATAACGTTTTTTACGTACAATTTATCTCTATGTATAAAATCAATCTTTGACTTTTGGTTGTTGTGGTTTTTGGTTTTTGTTTGTTTGTACTTTATGGGTTCCTTTACCATACAACCGACTGCGATGAAACTTTGCATGATAATCCAGGTCATCCCTAGATAGGATTCTATCTATTAATCAAAGTCCTAAACCTTAAGGCTCTACCCCTCTGGACTTGTATGGCAATTGTATGGGCATTAGTGGTCCTTTCGAGCTCGATAAGAATAAAAAGTAAATCAATTCTCGTTTAGAAAATATTCTACGGCTCAGGACCCCCCCCCACCCCTCCAAAAAAATCTTATTAAAAACTGACAACTACCACTGACTGATAGAGCTTAAACTCAGTAAAAATATAGCTTGTAGCTCAAGACCTACTCCAGGCCTACTCCAGGCAATATTACACTTTAGGTCTTCGCCCCAATGGCCTGCAATATTCCCATGTTGATCATCACCCACCAACGACTGAACCAATGGAGCTAAAGTTTTGAAGGACAAAAGACACCAGAATCATAATAGACGTTCCCCCAAACTAAAGTTGCTTTGGAGCTCCACCCAGCTGACAATTAAAGCGAAAGTTTACAATCCCGCACCTACTATTGGACGATGAAGCTTAAGATTGGAAGCAAGAAAGCTAATACAGTCAAAGCAGGAAATGCCTACTTTTTATCGACATATTTTTTGGGTTCCTCCTCGCAGGCCTTTACTATTCATTTCCATGTTTAACCACCAGAACCAACTACAGAACTGATGTGGCTGAAATTCTAATTAAAAATTTTGCTTCTCCCGTTCTGAAAATCCCATGGGGTGAGTATTGCTTATACTGCTGTGATGGAGCTGAAATTCGGCCAGAAGATAGTTATATTAGAATTAGACATATAGACCTGTACTGAAATGTTTTAGCGCAAATTTGTATATACGTGTGTATCAATTACCTTGTTTTAAAGTAATAATTTAATTTGGGTTTAAATGGTACAAATATTGTTACCAAAGGGAAAAGAAACGGGAATTAACGTAATCAAGAGATACCAAGCGATTAAAATCGTGCCGGATACCAGATAGTATAAAATAAAATAAAAAACTGCGGTGTATTAATTGTTAGCCCATAAAATTTGGATTATTGTAGCTTAATTTTACTAATATTATAAATGTGAAAATTAGAATGTATGGATATTTGTAATTCCATCCCTCGTACTGAACTGATTAAGCTAAAGTTTTGCGTGAACATAGCTTACATATCACATTATCATATAGAACGGATAATGTCCACATCCAACCTTAGGGCTACACCCCACAGGTCCTGTAAGATCCAATGCAAATCTTATGGGAAAATGTCATTTATAAAATTCCCAGCTGTAGTTTTCCATTTGTGGTTAGGGCAAATGAAGTCATATAGTAAAACTAAACAAAGATTTGATAGTGCTGGTCAGGTTAATATCGTTAATGTATTTTTAATTTGTCGCGAGTGAAGCCGCAGATAACAGCTAGTTTAAAAATAATAAGGACATAACAAATAATCATATTATTTCTATTGATTTCGTTTTATACAAAATCACTTATTACAATTTAACATAATTTAATTAATAATCCACAACCATAGCATACAACCCTAAGCAAATTTGAAACAACGGTAAATATTTAAAAATCACTTAATTTTATAAATATTATTAAACATGTTTTTAGATAGGAAAAGAAGTGCTAAAAAGCTCATCAACTTGCTGGTTTTAGTATCTTTAAAATCACGCAACAATCGTGTGGGTTCACAATAGTTAAGGTTTAAAAATAAAGACGTCACCTGTTAGAGCATTTAAAATGTAATGAAGAAATAAAATACGATAAGCCTAATTGCAGATGGCAGAATCCAAATTAAAAGCCATAAATAGAGAGTAAATGTGAACGGAGTAAAATACGTTTATAGAAGGCAGCTAAAACGTTTGTCCACCCTCAGGGTTTCTTTTTATGAAATATATAATACTTATTTTAATTTATTCCAAAGTATGTTTCTTCATGTTTAAAAAACCTTTTTGTGTTATTGTACTTAATATCACCAGTTTTTTCATAAATTATTTTACACTTATTAACTTAATTAAATATCATAACAATCAAGCCATGATCATTGGTACCACTAAACACACACTCCCTATATTTAAAACCTAAAATACCTCAAACGAGGTATTATCTTGCGCTCATGCTACCTGAACGGGAATTTTAAGCGCAAAATAATAAAGTTAACAAAGGTTTACAAAATGTACAAGAACATCATGATTTAAAAATTATGAAACTTCACAAAAGTGTTTGTAAATAACCTTCATATACGCCATAAAAATGTGAAGCTGATTAGTTTACTAGATATTTTGTAATAATCGTCTAAATTTGAGATTTACTCAAACATTGTAAAAAAACACCGATATTTTCCACTTTTTTCGTTAGATAAATTTAAAAAAGTGATGTAAAGATTTGAAACTCCGCCATATATAAAATTTAACAATATTTCTGTTCATTTGATAGGTCTCTTGTTAAAATCTAACTGGCCGTTTTGCAGGTGTGATACCGTAAACTCGAGTAAAATCATTTCTGCGCGGACAGTAGGGTTATATTACACCCTGTATAGTTTACAGATGTAATATACTCAAATTAATACTGGAACTAAAAAGGGATGCCAAATATTATATAAATAGTGAAGATATATGGTAAATAATGACAAAATGCGGAAAGCTATCCGTTTAGAACTATTTGAACATTTTTAAAAGTCAAATGAAAATATTTATTATGCCAGGGGAAGTCGTTATGCACCCTTATGACAGATAGGGATGGCACTGGACTTCTAATCGGACACCAATTCCCGTAGACTAAGTGGATTTCAAGCTGAATAAAATAAAGGATAACAAAATATTATTTAAAAATTGTAAGTTTGCATTAACAAAATAATTAAAAATTTTTAAGCCTGTGTTTGAAAATAAATAATACAAAAATTTTCAAACTATATTTTATGTGCTGCGTTATTATAGTTAGTCTGTTTCTTATTAAATTATTAATCATTTATATACACAATTTAACGTAAAATCGCCTGATTTGCAATATATAGGTTAATGTCAAATTAGTTCGTAGCACCATTAAAATACTACAGGGCATTACATATAGAGTAAAAAAAAATATTTAACCTAATAATGAGCTTATATAAATGGATATTAGTTATTTATTTTACTGTAACTTTAAATTTCTTGCGAAGCTCAAGATCAAGATAGGAAATACCCCTCACATTATTTCTAAGAGGTAAGTCGGAAAATAATACATGAAAAACCTAATTTCAGAAGACTGAATCCAAATTAAAAGCCATAAATAGAAGGCTCAAAGCAGCCGGAGTGGGATCTGTTCATATCAGGTTGTTTAGCAATGTATTTTATCGCCAGACGTTCTAAAACCAGAGTGGGTGGTTTTCTTGTAGATTGGTAATAAAATCATTCTTTATTTAATACTTTTAATGCCACGTGTCCTAGTTATGATATATTAAGGGGTTTTCTATTACAATACAAAAATTAAAATACAAACAATTTTTGACGCAAATCTCAAAAGGTGGTATTTGATTTGTGTTAAAATATTTCTAAAATAATTTTCGGTCATTTTCCATCTTACATTATTAAAACATTATTTTCGACATTCAAAATCACTTTTAGAGTTTTTTAATGTAAATAGTATTGTATTGTAAGTAGTATTTCATGTAAATAGTAATTTACCTTGTATATTGAGAATAATTTATGATCAGTGGCTGAGTTTGGGTGTTTATATTTTTTGTATCAAAATTATTAATTGGACTTATGGACAATTGTTTTTCCAAAGTTATAGTGCTCAACAACTGGGGCTTGAGAACAATTTAAACTCACATTAGCTTGAGTAAATTAACATATATCTGACATAAAAAAACTCTTATATATAACTTTGATATTCAAACACAATTAAGGCTTCTGTGATGCATAGATGATAGTTTATTTGAGAAGAAATATCCATGAAAACCATTTTAATTAGAGAATTTTAATGAAAGATTTAATTAGAACATTAATTTTAGAACATCGAGTAAAAATTCAAACTGTTGTATTTCCTGTTGTCACAAGGAACTTATAAATTTAAACCGAAAGCTATTTAACATACAATTTAAAGCATAATGATGAACAGACATCTTCTATTAAGAGGAATGCAGCCTTGCCTTAATGGATAAAAGTAAAATTAAATACCCGGGTGACGTAGAATCTTGCCTTTAAATGACTGACGGCTATAATGAATAATTAATAAAGAAGAATGACTATTTCTTCAAATGTTATTATTTTTTATTATCGAATATAAAATATTAAATAATGGTCAATATGTTTGTTGGCAACCTTATGAAAAGTTGAGTTTTCTCTCAAGATTAATACTAAGATAAAGTAGCTGTAGACCCCTTACAATTGTAGTTTTAAATACGATTTATTATTTACCATTTTCGTTTTTACAAATGTTAGATCGTATCAATAAAATACAGTTTTCCACAGTATCATGTAATAAATGCGTGATGAATAAATTAAAATGCTTCTTCTTCCTCTAGAAGCAAATTTCCTATTATTCTTGGAGACAGTTCACTCCTATTAGATTTCCGGTAGTGGTGATCTCCCTAATCCTTTGAGTCTCTGCTAAAGTCCTCTAAATGAAATGACTTCCAGCAGATAAGGGTAATGACGCACACTACAACGAGCCTCTGGAGCTAACTGTATATCCTTGAGTCCTGAAATGTCTCCTAACCAAATTGTTTCGGGTATTGCCTTAATACAATTGAACTGGCTTTTAATATTTCTCTATTTATAAGTTTAAATAAAATCTTAAAATTGTACTATTTTCTTTAAAGTAAGATTTAATGTTAAAATACTAAGAAATATAAATAAATTATTTGTTTATCCTACTGTGGGTATATTTTTTTAAACGGGTATTTTATATTTATTTTATAATTACGTAATATACCTTGCTGTTGTCATTTTTATATTTATTTATTAGTGACAACTAATTCAATGCAGAACATCCAAAACATTCAAGGAATGCCAAAACATATACAATAATACTTACGATATTTACAATACTTACAATAATACGAGTCAAATCTCGAATGATTTTTGGCAAACAATAATTTAAACTAAGTTAAATAACAAACAGCATATTATGAAAGCCGAAACTGTTCCACCTAAATCATCAGACGATTAACTGACTTTGCATAAAAATAACCTATTACTCAATATTAGTTATGTGATATTTTGGTAACAGGCTCAATTCATAATATTAAGTTATTACTTCAGTTTTTGTCCAGAAATTTTCTTCTGCTAACTACATTGTGCATATTTATTATTAACCTTTTTTCACGCAATAAGTTTTTAATGTATGTAAAACGCAATGGTACCAACCCATACGCTTTTCAAGATTAAAGTAATTCTAATGGTGTTATTTTTCAGTTAAACAAATATCTAGGGGAGTAAAGTTTTCCCCAAAAGTTTTGAATTGAAACTGCTAGGTGTCAATATAAAATTTTATTCAAAATTAAGAAGTCACAATATGCTAGTGTATTATTCAAATATTCTTGGTTAAATACGATTTTTGCATTTAACGAGGCGCGGTCTAATCTAAATCAGAGCTGCCAACACCTAACTGTTGAAGGCTGTGTTTGAGTTTCGCGCCTCCATCACGATCAATCGAGAATTAATCAACTCCCGTCCTTTGATACACTCGCAAAAGTCAGTTTATTACAGTCTGCTTATTTAAACCATCATTTATACGTTTCTCAGTTTATTCGAATACTTTTAAATCCGTTATAAAAGAAAATATCTAAAATGTTTAATAGCTGAACTTTTTATAAAAAGCTTATTCGACTTTCAACAGTTGTTTTTCAAGTATTGTTTATTTCTTGCTGGTCTATGAAGATGAGCATCTTTAAAAATAAAACCTTGCCTTAAACGAATTAACTTGTATTGAAAATAAAATTAATACTATTTATTCCATTACAATGTTTCGGAATTTCCAACTAAATAATTAATTTACGGGGTTCTTTAAACCAGATACGATAGACCTAAGACCAATCTTCCCTTTCCCGGTGGGGTACGGCCCTTCTCGGAAACCATTCTGACAGTTGCCTAAGTGAGATGAGAAACCGTTTAAACTCATCTCAGAATGGCCGAGACCTCCCGAGTGTGAGGTGAAATAATTGCTCCCTCACTCCAATGCATTTTATTAAATATTGATACATTTAATAATTTTTGTATTTTAATATTGTAATATATTGTTGATATAGCCTTCTAATTATTTTACAGTTTGTTTTCTTCTTCACAAAATACTTTTCTTGACTATGAACTGCACTCAATGCAGTTACACGACCAATACCCACTTTTGTTGTTGCACGTAGAATACGTTGTTTCAAATAAGGTACTTTCGAGGACCTCGCGTCCATGGCACAAGCTGAGATCACCATTATCCATGACATACTTTTTGAAGTTGTTATAACAATCTAATGGTTCATTAAACACAAAACCAGATTGTAATAGTTATACTTGCGTGGTCCAAATCTCCACCTTTTGTCAACAAAGCTAATAAAGTTCATCTTTATTTAACAGTTATGCTTTAATTCACAAGTTTATTTATTTAAATAGATTGTGTATTGTATAGTTTCAACCATTCAGAAAACCTTTTATTAAGTTCGTTACTATCCAGATGTCATCTAGGAACATATAATATTGTTATACTGTCAGGGAAACGTTTAAAATTGCCTATTAAAGTGGTATTAAATTTAGGAGAATTTATGCGAGGCATAAATGGAAACGTCAACGAGCATAAACATTTATTGCTATGAGTACCAACCCTTTAGGTTTTGCTAATTAGTAAAACCTATGAAACCACTCAATTATTAAATATGCTTGTTTCTGGTAGGTTGTGTTTAAGAGAACACGTAGTAAAACGAAGTTGCATTGTTGAAAGACGTCGGAGTACTATGTAAATATTTCGTGGTAAATGAATGATTTTCCAGGCGATGTCTCTTCAATATGAACCGATTTATATTCCACTTTTACCCATTTGTAAGGTTTTCGTGACTCGCGTTATTATTCCAACTGTCAGACCGTCGAGACCCTTCGTCTGTCTGCCCAACTACTACTTTGTAACAAGACATCATAACCAAAATACTTTTCCTATTCTTGAAATAGATCCTCGGACTACATTGGAAGAACAACGAACATACGAGTAAATCATATTCGGTCACTACCATAATGTCTATACTTATTTAAATACGTTAACTATTATCTATCAGTATATTTATAATTTAATTGTATACTATCAGCATGCAGTCATATAAAACTTAAATTAGAATAACCTATGTTAAAAGACAGGTAGGTAATACAAAATTAAATTTCTCGCACATAGTAATAGTAAATCTAACTACTTTACCGTTATTTGAGTAGTATTATCCTTGTACATTTGTGATATAAAATACACATACACAATTTTGCAAAAGCTTAGAAAATTCAATAAAACTATGTTATCATTTAAGGACCATGATAAATATCAGTAAGTTATTGTAAAATTTTAATGCTGTCTGCAGAATCAGGGTGGGGGTTGACTGTTTATGTTCCTTGATTAGCTGCTGAAGTATTCATCTATGCTGCATCCCCGAGGCAGGTAATGTATGAAAATAATATTTTATGCACTATTGAAATATATTCATTGTTAATTATTATATAAGATGCTGTCACAACTTAGGGAGAACAAGAATGGATTTTAAGTGTAAAATGAGTGTGAAATACTGTGTGCTTTTGTCGCTGCTTAATTGAAGCTGATTAATTCATAACTTTATCATGTACAAAAATATCTATCATGTATTCAAATTTCTGAGAGTTTCATAATTTTGCCATATTTAATAGTTGTAACACACATTAAACGAATCTACCACTACAAACAACATAACTAGTCATGAACACTCACACAACGCACAATATCAAAGGTTTAACCATGTGGTATCTTAAGGGGCCATACACATATTACGTAACACATTTCGTTGTCATTTCGGGCCCCCCTCCCCCATGTAACACACCGTAACGCTTTATATACCCCCCACCCACAATGTGTTACGTAAATAAATCGTAGTAGGCTTTAAAACAGATTAAACCATTTAAACGTAGTCTTATTAGCAATTTGGAATATGGATTTCTATAAATCATTAAACTTTTAATTACTTACTTTTAACAACGTTTTTCAAAGCAAAATGTATACAAATAAACAAGACTGTTACTAATAATATAAACAACAAACTCTAAGCTAAAACAAAACAAATTTAATTTATAACTAATAAGATGTGGGTGGCACTGAGAAATACTGTACAAGACATGATTTTAAACTCTAAATACCCCCGTCGCAGCAAACCTGCGTACTCAGCGAATTTACAATGCACAATATATGTCTTAATACCACATAAAGCCGCAAACCAAGTTTCATAAAAATATATTCACATATAAGCGATTTTAATTATTCTCCATAAGAATAACATTGGCAATGAGTACGTAGGTTTGCTGAAACAAGGAACAGAAACAATTGGTTTTTATGCAAATATAAATAGAATTTAACTAGGCAAAGCCACATACTAAGTTTCATCAATATTCAATCATAAATAAGCGCTATATAACATTCTGGTTATTCTCCATAAGAATAACATGGGGGCTGAGTACGCAGGTTTGCTGCTACGGGAATAATCAACAAAAAATCAATTTTTTGTGCAAATATCAATATACCAGTACTACGTGAAGCCACATACCAAGTTTCATCAACATACATTCATAAATAATCGAGATATCAAATTTTATTTATTCTCCTTAAGGATAACATTGGACAACGTACTGTGAATATCTCTGCAACGGTTGGGCGTAGATCACAATTTAAACACCAAAATGATTGTTTTGTGGAACTGAACAGATTGGTAAAAGAAAATATGAATTTTACATTAAAATAAACTGAGGAAAAACCAAAAACCTTTTTCCCATAAAATTAACATGGGGGGTTTTTATGAGCAGGTTTTTTTTGGATTTTCTCCGCAACCACTTAACCTAGGTTAATAATTCAAAATACTAAATTATTTGTTTTTTTAAGCTCTATAACATGATCAAAACCAAAATTAAGTTTTTTAAAAATTGTAGGGTGAAAAGTGGAAAAAACTGGAAAATGTAAAACCCCCAAAAACCCCCTTTCCCATGATCCGATTTTTCTGGTTTTCGAACTTAAAGTCATGAATGTCATTTTACACATTAAATTGTATCAAAATCGGACGTTTTTTACTCAAGTTATCGTGTTAACGGACACATATATACATATATATATATATAGATATAGATATATACAGGGTGGTCATTAAAGAATGTCACAAACTTCGTGGGCCAATAGTACTCATCAATTTGAACAAAAAATGTCCTCTTAACATATGTCGAAAAATCCTTCGTTTAGCCGCTAGCCGCCATTTTGTATTTTTTACAAAAAAAATTATATCTAAAAAACTACTTTAGCTAAAATAACCAAACCTTGCGCGGACGTTTATTAAACATCAAAGGAAATTTAGAAAATCTTTTGTTTGATTTGCATTTTTATTTTCACAATGGCGGCCATTTAAAGTTTTTAAAGTCAAATAATAAAAAACTGTACATTTTTCAAAACTTTACCTTATAACAAAAAAAGAAAACATTTTAATACTAAATCCAACGGTATTTTGTTTATCAAAATCGGACCACAAATAAGCGAGAAAATTCACTTTTTCGGTTAGCCCGCAGAAGCTCCGGTCCCACCAGCAGCCCCAAGTAGCGTGGGCGGCGGCGCGCGGTCCGGCACAACAATGAAAATTGTATTAAGAGAAACGCACTACTGTCCGCGAGAGGAAAGAGCTTCTGCGGGCTAACTGAAAAAGTGAATTTTCTCGCTTATTTGTGGTCCGATTTTGATAAACAAAATACCGTTGGATTTAGTATTAAAATGTTTTCTTTTTTTGTTATAAGGTAAAGTTTTGAAAAATGTACAGTTTTTTTATTATTTGACTTTAAAAACTTTTAATGGCCACCATTGTGGAAATAAAAATGAAATTCAAACAACAAATTTTCTAAATTTTCTTTGATGTTTAATAAACGTCCGTGCAAGGTTTGGTTATTTTAGCTAAAGTAGTTTTTTATATATAATTTTTTTTGTAAAAAATACAAAATGGCGGCTAGCGGCTAAACGAAGGATTTTTCGACATATGTTAGGAGGACATTTTTGTTCAAATTGATGAGTACTATTGGCCCACGAAGTTTGTGACATTCTTTAATGACCACCCTGTATATATATATAGATATATATATACATATATATAAATTTGAACGAATAGTGTTTTTGGCATCTGGGGACCTCAAAACAAAAAGTTATCATGGTCTCGGGCTTAAGTCTTACCATGAGACCTACGGTAATAGCTTCTTCCCTATAGGGGAAATTCGCTAAAAAATAACAAAACAAAGGTGAAAGCAATACAGAACTTACTCAAAACACGGTATATATTTTGTTGTAGTTTCACTGTTATTAAAATGGTATGACTGAAGTATTTTTTATATAACTAACTGTAACCTTGGTTTAGATATCAGTGTGATTATTTTTTAATCTTGAAAGATTTATGACATTATCAATAGATATGGGAGTGCGCCAGCTCTTAGGGTTAATATTTGTGAGTTACGAACGTTGATACAAACCACCCCTCCCCTCTCCAACATGAAGCAGCATAACGCTACGCTTTGCTCCACCCCCCTCGCCTTAAGTGCTATACGTAATATGTGTATGACCCCAATGTACCTGAACGTTGTATCATTTAAAGATATTTTAACTTGTAATTTAGATATTATAAATTAATTTAGGTAACCAAAAAAATGGACAGTAATAAATTAAAAATATATATTTAACTGTCAATAACTTATTAAAGAACATAAAAATAAATTGAGTTGAATTAGTAATAGAACTAGATTGTCCAAAATGATTTCCAAAACGAATATATTTGGATATCATATATCTTGTTATAAAAACTGGTTGATGAGAACCTCACGCAAGTCCCAGTCTTTTTAATAACGGACTGAACATTTTACTGTAATAAGTAATGATGTATCTTTTCATCTACTTTAGTCCAGCCAAGATTTCACTTTCTACTCAAGATGAGTGTAGCAAGTCATGCACTTACAAAGAGCATACAGTACTTATGTAATTACATATAAGAAGCAACATCCCTTTTAGTAACATTTCAAAATGTGTGGAATTGAGGAACATTTAAGTAGCATTGCCAAACCAGATACGGTCAGGATTCTGTAAACATATCAAGTAGCTGAAAGGCTCTCTGCTGCTCTACACAGTGCCCACATCAAACATGGCGTCACTTTACCATGCATGGCTCATAATACCGCCTTCCCACATGTATTGTGAGCATAGTTAATGAGGTGCATAATTATATCTTATTTTATTAAATCCAACGTCCTTACTGAGTCATCACTTATTCCTGAACTTCCCTTTGTACCATAGGTATGAAATTAATTACAAAAATTCCTGATGAAGAAACATCGGGATTTAATTTTGATTCTACCTTAGAGATCTGCCTAACAAGCCTTCATATTTTCATTGCTATTTTAATGTAATTCACTTAAATTGGTTCAGATGACTCCTTAAACAGATATTATTTATTCGTAATCGTTCACTATTTGAGATACATAAACAGGTTATATTCCCCCAGTGAAGCCGTTACTGAATCTGCTAGTAATTTTATGATTGGAAACAATCATCAATTTGGTAGTTGTATACATTTACCTGTTAAAATATAACAAAAGTGTTTACTACAGTACAATTAAATACATAGTTAAGTATTAAAGTTAGTGTCTTCATAAAGTACTGAATAGTTAACGGTAATTACAAAAAGTATAATAGGATAAGGTGACTTATTTGGTTTATATATCGATAATCTTGTTTTATATATTTATGAAAATTTATTTAAAATCTATGGTGATAAACAAAATACCTAAAACAATGGAGGATTTCTCTGATTTACTATTTGATTAACTTTCTTTGGTTTATTAAAGCCAATATATTCCTCCGAAAATCATTCGGAACCCAATTTCAAATTGCGCTCGCACACAACTCATTATCATATAATACTATAATTAGGGACTATATGAGCTTAGGGTTACCAATTATAACATTATAACATTATGACCAACCCTATTTGCCATAAGGGTGCATAAAGATTTCCATCGTGTAGTAACAATTTTTAAATATATTCGAAACCCAAACCAAAACAAAAAATGTTAAATTAATTTAAAAATATTCACTCAAACTTTTAATGATTATATTAAAGCCAGAAATTTTGGACCTGATATACTGATTTTACTTTAAGTATATGTATGTACAATATAAACTTAATGTGATGAAATACAATATTTTTAAAACTGTTCAACAAACTGAATAGTCAAAAACTTAAAACCACTGGTAAACCTTGAGAGTACACCTTAACAAGTACATACATAGGTTGTGTGTTTAAATTAGTTTCCCGTTGTAAGCGTGCTAATGCAAAGGAATTAGAGAACCATTCATCAACTTGATAGATATAACGTTTTTTACGTACAATTTATCTCTATGTATAAAATCAATCTTTGACTTTTGGTTGTTGTGGTTTTTGGTTTTTGTTTGTTTATACTTTATGGGTTCCTTTACCATACATCCGACTGTGATGAAACTTTGCATGATAATCCAGGTTATCCCTAGATAGGATTCTATCTATAATCAAAGTCCTAAACCTTAAGGCTCTGGACTTGTATGGCAATTGTATGGGCATTAGTGGTCCTTTCGAGCTCGATCAGAATAAAAAGTAAATCAATTCTCGTTTAGAAAATATTCTACGGCTCAGGACCCCCCCCCCAAAAAAAAAATCTTATTACAAACTGACAACTACCACTGACTGATAGAGCTTAAACTCAGTAAAAATATAGCTTGTAGCTCAAGACAGACATAGGCCTACTCCAGGCAATATTACACTTTAGGTCTTCGCCCCAATGGCCTGCAATATTCCCATGTTGATCATCACCCACCAACGACTGAACCAATGGAGCTAAAGTTTTGAAGGACAAAAGACACCAGAATCATAATAGACGTTCCCCCAAACTAAAGTTGCTTTGGAGCTCCACCCAGCTGACAATTAAAGCGAAAGTTTACAATCCCGCACCTACTATTGGACGATGAAGCTAAAGATTAGAAGCAAGAAAGCTAATACAGTCAAAGCAGGAAATGCCTACTTTTTATCGACATATTTTTTGGGTTCCTCCTCGCAGGCCTTTACTATTCATTTCCATGTTTAACCACCAGAACCAACTACAGAACTGATGTGGCTGAAATTCTAATTAAAAATTTTGCTTCTCCCGTTCTGAAAATCCCATGGGGTGGGTATTGCTTATACTGCTGTGATGGAGCTGAAATTCGGCCAGAAGATAGTTATATTAGAATTAGACATATAGACCTGTACTGAAATGTTTTAGCGCAAATTTGTATATATGTGTGTGTCAATTACCTTGTGTTAAAGTAATAATTTAATTTGGGTTTCAATGGTACAAATATTCTTAGTTGACTTTTAGGCACTCTCATCTTCTATAAAACTATATTAAGTAAAACAATTTTAAATTTAAACCAATATATTTCGAATTGATACTCAATTCATCGTCAGTTGTTTACATTTGTTTGTTTGTTTACAAAATATGATAACTAATTTTCTTAAACATGTGATTAACATCCATGTTTAAATATTTAGTAGGTAAATTAAAATAGAAAAATGTAATTATAAATTATGAGCATACAACCCTAAGCAAATTTGAAACAACCGTAAATATTTAAAAATCACTTAATTTTATAAATATTATTAAACATGTTTTTAGATAGGAAAAGAATGCTAAAAAGCTCATCAACTTGCTGGTTTTAGTATCTTTAAAATCACGCAACAATCGTGTGGGTTCACAATAGTTAAGGTTTAAAAATAAAGACGTCACCTGTTAGAGCATTTAAAATGTAATGAAAAAATAAAATACGATAAGCCTAATTGCAGAAGGCAGAATCCAAATTAAAAGCCATAAATAGAGAGTAAATGTGAACGGAGTAAAATACGTTTATAGAAGGCAGCTAAAACGTTTGTCCACCCTCAGGGTTTCTTTTTATGAAATATATAATACTTATTTTAATTTATTCCAAAGTATGTTTCTTCATGTTTAAAAAACCTTTTTGTGTTATTGTACTTAATATCACCAGTTTTTTCATAAATTATTTTACACTTATTAACTTAATTAAATATCATAACAATCAAGCCATGATCATTGGTACCACTAAACACACACTCCCTATATTTAAAACCTAAAATACCTCAAACGAGGTATTATCTTGTGCTCAAGCTACCTGAACGGGAATTTTAAGCGCAAAATAATAAAGTTAACAAAGGATTACAAAATGTACAAGAACATCATGATTTAAAAATTATGAAACTTCACAAAAGTGTTTGTAAATAACCTTCATATACGCCATAAAAATGTGAAGCTGATTAGTTTACTAGATATTTTGTAATAATCGTCTAAATTTGAGATTTACTCAAACATTGTAAAAAAACACCGATATTTTCCACTTTTTTCGTTAGATAAATTTAAAAAAGTGATGTAAAGATTTGAAACTCCGCCATATATAAAATTTAACAATATTTCTGTTCATTTGATAGGTCTCGTGTTAAAATCTAACTGGCCGTTTTGGAGGTGTGATACCGTAAACTCGAGTAAAATCATTTCTGCGTGGACAGTAGGGTTATATTACACTCTGTATAGTTTACAGATGTAATATACTCAAATTAATACTGGAACTAAAAAGGGATGCCAAATATTATATAAATAGTGAAGATATATGGTAAATAATGACAAAATACGGAAAGCTATCCGTTTAGAACTATTTGAACATTTTTAAAAGTCAAATGAAAATATTTATTATGCCAGGGGAAGTCGTTATGCACCCTTATGACAGATAGGGATGGCACTGGACTTCTAATCGGACACCAATTCCCGTAGACTAAGTGGATTTCAAGCTGAATAAAATAAAGGATAACAAAATATTATTTAAAAATTGTAAGTTTGCATTAACAAAATAATTAAAAATGTTTAAGCCTGTGTTTGAAAATAAATAATACAAAAATTTTCAAACTATATTTTATGTGCTGCGTTATTATAGTTAGTCTGTTTCTTATTAAATTATTAATCATTTATATTCAGGACACAATTTAACGTAAAATCGCCTGATTTGCAATATATAGGTTAATGACAAATTAGTTCGTAGCACCATTAAAATACTACAGGACATTACATATAGAGTAAAAAAAATATTTAACCTAATAATGAGCTTATATAAATGGATATTAGTTATTTATTTTACTGTAACTTTAAATTTCTTGCGAAGCTCAAGATCAAGATAGGAAATACCCCTCACATTATTTCTAAGAGTTAAGTTGGAAAATAATACATGAAAAACCTAATTTCAGAAGACTGAATCCAAATTAAAAGCCATAAATAGAAGGCTCAAAGCAGGCGGAGTGGGATCTGTTCATATCAGACTGTTTAGCAATGTATTTTATCGCCAGACGTTCTAAAACCACAGTGGGTGGTTTTCTTGTAGATTGGTAATAAAATCATTCTTTATTTAATACTTTTAATGCCACGTGTCCTAGTTATGATATATTAAGGGGTTTTCTATTACAATACAAAAATTAAAATACAAACAATTTTTGACGCAAATCTCAAAAGGTGGTATTTGATTTGTGTTAAAATATTTCTAAAATAATTTTCGGTCATTTTCCATCTTACATTATTAAAACATTATTTTCGACATTCAAAATCACTTTTAGAGTTTTTTCATGTAAATAGTATTGTATTGTTAGTAGTATTTCATGTAAATAGTAATTTATCTTGTATATTGAGAATAATTTATGATCAGTGGCTGAGTTTGGGTTTTTATATTTTTTGTATCAAAATTATTAATTGGACTTATGGACAATTGTTTTTCCAAAGTTATAGCGCTCAACAACTGGGGCTTGAGAACAATTTAAACTCACATTAGCTTGAGTAAATTAACATATATCTGACATAAAAAAACTCTTATATATAACTTTGATATTCAAACACAATTAAGGCTTCTGTGATGCATAGATGATAGTTTATTTGAGAAGAAATATCCATGAAAACCATTTTATTAATTTTTATAAGAATAGAACATTTTATTTTGCTTCATTGTATTTATGTTTAAATTAAAACATCCCTTGAGTTATACGATCTTTACTTCATCATTGTGAGATGGTGAAGAAATACAATGATATTTAAATTGAGTATACAGAACTAAGTATTTTTTCAGAAACAAATTTGACTTGTTTTTAAATTTAATGTGTATTTTACTATAAAACTGAAGGTAATGAATACTTACCTGTTGGCTGTAACATTTTAAAATTGCTTATAACATGAGACCATTTAAATATACTTTATTGACATTTTAGATATATAAAGATTTGAATAATTAGCGAATTGATTATAATATGCATTTCTTTGATTCTGATAGTATATCATTCATAAATAAAGTCGAATGTGTGTGTGGGTTTATTAGAATAGAGTCGTCAACGGAACTTCAATAGTCATATCACCAAATAAGAATAATTTAGCGTCAGCGGAATGATTTTATAATTAATATTTGTAAAGTGCTTTCCATCCGACATAGAAAATTATCAATACATCCGTTGCTCTTATTATTGTTTTATTACGTCCCGTCAGTTAAAGAAGTCAGTTAAAAGCGCTCTTTGGTATTTACTAAAATACTAAAAGATGAAGTCTATGCTTCTATTTCCATAATCATCCTCTTTCTAATGTGTGTGTTTTTGTTATTAATCGAATGTGTTAAGATTTTGTTTGATATAAATCATAGGATCATCAAATTTCCTTGAAACTCAATTAATTAATAAAAGGCTATATTTATGATAATAATCAAAGAACAAAGATGAAAACCTTACAATACTTTTTTCATAAAAAAAGTTCCATCTTAATTTATTAAGTTGTTTTATATTATCTATTATTTTACTAGTTTATATGACTAATGTGTAGGTTATAGTGGGCTCTTTATAAGTAAATGTGATTTCCGGCCGGTTACACGAGCTAGTTGTATCCGTCAGGACCTCGACTCCGGTAGAATCTGTATCCTCCACTCTCAAGCATAATAGTGGTTGATAGGAGTATAAAGGAGAACTATTAGTAGGAAGGACATATTTTATAGGTAGTGTTTGTAAATTACCTTAGCTACTTGATTGTCCCTGTAAGTATAGCCATAGATTAAGCATACTCCTAAGGGGTATGCTTAATCTATGGTATAGCGTGCAAAGATACCACGACCACCGTGAGGGGCTGGATTGTCTGACCTGGTTCATTAAACCTCCGTCACTGATCACCGTCTCCCCCTCCTTCAGTAGTGCTTACAGTGGTTTTGGGGTGGGAAAGGTCTGCTCTTGTATCGTGAAAATGCAATGCAATCACTCCGTTTGAACCAAAAGGTCAGAGTAAGAATTTGTGAGATGCGACTTTGTAAACACAGTACTAACTGAGTTCATACCTTGCAAAGCGCCTTCTCATTGTCAGTCGTTCTGGACGCCTCATGGAGTGGGGAGGAATTTGGATGAAATGAAACTGAGTGGAATTGTTAGATTGATAGAGTGTGCTAGAGTTAAACGTATTCCTTTTATCGTTAGGTAGAACTGACTTGTCTGAGGTCTCTTTGTTTTTGTTTGGTGCAACTTTATTCCTCCGAAGTAGAGAAATTTTCCTTATTTTTGTATCGCTAATATAAAAATCCAACCAGCTTTCACCACTCCTTGGCAATGGAAGTCACTGGAGGCGCAAGTTTATTTCTGGCCAAGATCACAAGACTTGAGGGTAAAGATCTAGGGTTGGATGTTAAAGGTCTTATAATTATTATCAATAATATTATTATTCTAGTAATTAAATATTAATAATGTTGTTTTCAATGTCTGGTCCAATTTCAATATTCGTACAAGGAAGTGCTTATTCAGCGTCAGGTTTGCTGTTTACTTCGTCTCTCACTCGCTCTGCTGAAGGCAAAGGTTGTACCTACCGTTGAGCACGTCAACCTGAAAACCTCCAGGTTCAGGCTCTTGATAGCTGACATTTATATTCAAGGATATCTATATAGAAATAACCTAGACATTGTTTATGAACTCAAACTGTTTTTATGTTACTGCATTTGTAAATTTTTTAGCGAAAATGACTTTTTCCTATTTCCTATTGAGTTGATTTATGGAACGAAAATCTAGCAAGAACAATTAAGTGGGTGAGTAATTTTATGTTAATATTCGGTCATTTTGTGATAATATAGTTATATTTCATTAATATTTTTCATAAAAGTTGACAGATAAAAGTTAATCGATGTCATTATTTTAAGTGAAGTTCACAGTACCATGGTTGCTTGTAGAATATTATAATTTGTATTAAAAGCATAAAAAATTAATCGTGATCGTAACAAAATTTCTTAGCTCAAAGCTGAAGGTATCAAAACCAATTAAAAAGTAATAAAAAGCAACGTTTCATCTTCAGTTTTGTTTAAACCCTCATATATTTATTTTAAATAAAACAAACAAACAGTTTGTTTAAAATTAATAGTTGGCATTTGTGAGTTTATGTTATTTAAACAATTATAACGGACATTTTCCATAACTAATTAGTAAAAAAGACCTACTTTTATTGCTTATTTGTATCAATATTTAGTTGGGTATTTTTTGTTATTGAATATTAAATTTAAATGTTATACATTCTCTATTACACTGAACCAAAACTAGTAGTCCTAGTAGTCTAGGTGGCATTTTTAATGAGATAGACATACAGACCAAACCATCATCACTCGCACTAATGAAATGTAAGGGTCAAAAATTATAAATCGAAATTACATATTAGCTCTTACTTTCATAATTAGTTATAAGATAGACTAATCAGTTAAATTGTTTTTACACCAGAAATAAAAAATAACAATTATGGGAAAACCTGCTCAGTTTAAGTAACGGTACGTCAGATTTTAAGAGTGGTAACAAGACGTGTATGTCTGAAATTAGTACCTGGCAACAGGTTAAATAATTGGAATAATTGAAACGTTTTAATATATTAGATATGTATAACTTTCTGCAGGTTTCATAATTTTTGTTAAATTAGTAGATATTGTTTTAGTATTGAAGCAACATGTTTTTATAAAAATACTGTGCCAATTTTATATCAGTTAATTTCTAACTACACTATGTAATTAGAGATAATTTTGCCAGGTGTTGTTATTCTTTCTACTTAAAACAACAACAAAAATACTGAGAGACAATGAACACCCTAAATTGGTGGATGGAGAACCGTGACATTTTGTACAGAGGTTCATTATACAAAGTAGGTAAGCATTAAGAAAAGATTTTCGATCTGCCCTGAAATTCCGATGTTATTCTTATGGGTATTCAATTTGTTTGATCAAATGATAGCATAAACATAAGTTTCCTACTCTATATATTTAAAAAATGTGACCACAGAACGCAGCATACACACATGTTCATAAACCGAGTATTATGTCTTGTCACATATTATTGCTACTTTTTATTATTATTTTATTACGATACATTCAATTAAATTTTTAATGATACAATTTTGATATGTTTCCCAGGATATACTAGTAATCGTCCTTCCTTTGTACTATTGAAACTTAAATGTCAAAAATACCCCCGTTGCAGCAATCCTGCATTTTCAGTGAATTTCCAATCCATATATATTTGCCTTAACCACATCAAGTTAATCAGACTAAGTTCACAAATAAGCGATATATAACATTTTAATTATTCTCCTATAAGAATGACCTGGGAGCTGAGTACGCAAGGTTGCTGCAACAAGGGGAAAAGTATGGCTTTTTATGGAAATATGAATATAACTCAACTAGGTGAAGCCATATACCAAGTTTTAATAATTTATGTTCATAATTAAGGGATACATAATATTTTACTTATTCTCCATAAGAATAACATGGGGGCTGAGTACGCAGGTTTGTTGATTCAGGAACTATCTCGGTAATAATATTTGTTTGTACAAATAACAATAAACCACAACCAGATGAAGCCAAAAAACTAAGTTTGGTCGGTATACGTTCATAAATAAGCGGAGTATAACATTTTTCTAATTCTCCATAAGAATAACATAAGGGCAACTTACTGTGTTTAGCACTTTCAATATCTCTGGAGCCAATTGATGTAAAAAATGATAAAAAAACAAAATTGTGTTTCTTTTTTAAGCTGAATCCAATGATGATAACTAAAGTTTGGCTTTTCCAAAGATTATATGTAAAAAACACAAAAACCCCATTTTTGGGGGACAAAACCCCCCCAAAATACCACTTCGGATGAGTCGATCTGTCTGGCTTTCGAACGTTCTGAGAAAATAAATAAAATACAACGTTCACCTAGACCATAAGACAGTTGTAATTTAAAAAGATGTAATAATCATGGAAGTGGCGATAAAGAAAACTAAGACCAACATCCAAGATCCAATAAGGTATACCTTTACACACGAATTAAATAAGGTAAACTTAACTTCCATGAAAAAAGATACAATTAAGAAAGCAAATAAAGACCTAAAAATGTTGAACTCTATTACTAATAAGTTAAAAGAGAAGAATTCAATGATAACTAAGGCTAATAAAAGCAACGCAGAAGTTGTAATAAGTAAAGATGAATACAACAACAAGGTTGAATCATTCATCAGGAATAACAACTTTAAGATTTTAACTAATGAACCTACTGAACATTTTTCTAAAACGATAAACCAAGCTATAACAAAATGCAAAACGTTTACCCCAGAAATCAAGAAACAACTAATAACAACTAATTCAAATAGTCCTAAGTTACGTGGTTAATCTAAAACTCACAAACAAGATATTCCGATTCATCCTGTTGTTAACTTTATTAATTCCCCAAGATATAAGCTATCAAAATACAACAACTAACATTAACAATACTAAGAAGAGATGTAACTAATAGTAATATTATCACAAAAAATGAAACAGAAGACGTTATAAAATTAACAGAAACAACATTAAAACAGAGCTATTTTAGTTACAATAATTCTTTCTATTTACAAGAAGATGGTTTACCTATTGGTTCTCCTTTGTCAGAACTCCTTGCTGATATTTTTATACACAACATGGAAATATCAAATTCATGAATGTTTCAAACCCACTTCATGACAAAATAATATATTGGTATAGATACGTGGACGATGTTATATGTCTATTTGTCGGCACTAAATAAGAGGCAAAAACCTTATTAACATATATCAAATCAATACATAAGTCCATAAAACTTACAGAAGAAATAGAAGAAAATACCATAAAGGTATTGGAAATTGAGATCTCAAACGATAAGAGCAACATTCTTTCGATATATATATAGAAAATCAACCACCACTGATACTGATACATAATCACATCAAACTCTAACCATCCCTGGCACCATAAAATGGCTGTATTTAATTATTTGATACACAGACTAGTAAACCTGTCACTAAATAGCTCAAATTACAAAAAGGAAAAAGAAAAAATACAGTATTTAGCTATGAAAAATAGTTATGAGAAAAAGACAGTAGAAAGAATTATACGTCGGAAAATAAGAAAACAAAAAAGAAACAGAATGACAGCAACGAATGATGACACCAAATATATGTGCGTTCCATTTAATTAAAAAATGGAAAAGCAATAAGACGTACTTTAAAAAACTCAAACATAAAATAAGTTATAAAACCAAAAAGTATGCATTTAACTTTATCAACTATAAAGTTACAAAGAATCAAATATTCAAGAAGATCAGTACAGTAAGTCTGGCATATATAGAATTACTTGTAGCGAATGTGATAACTGTTATATTAGCCAAACTAGATGAAACTTTAGAATTTGATTTAATGAACAATTATAAGCCCAGAAGTCAAACAATAACACTACTACGAGATCCAATTATGCAGAACACATAATGAATACAGGACATTAATATAAAAATTTAGAAGAAAACTTATCAGTTTTAGAGTACAAAAAGAATCAAGAACAACTTAACGTAAAAGAGAAGCCGCATATATATTTAAACAATAAAAAATATTTTAAATACTATGCAAGTTAGACAACAACACACTGTCTTCGAAAAATTGTAGAAATAAGAATTAAAGAAATGTAGGCTAACTTTACATAGTATATACAAATAAATATTTTATTTTATTGCTACCTTTATACACACACAATTTTAGATTTAGTAATCATATATTTATTATATAATATGTTTGTAATTAAAATAAAAGAAAATTTGTTGAAGTTATGTGACTCTGAAGATGGCCACTATGGTTGAAACTAGTTAGTCTGAATAAAAATGTTTCAAAAAAGGGTACTCGTTGATAATGCTTTTAAAAATAATAATATTTGTAGCCCAAATACACAAGTTAAATATAAACATATAACAATTTGAACAAATGGTGTTTTTGTCATCTGGGGACTTCAAAACGAAAAGTTATCATGTCCTCGGGCTTAAGTCCTACCGTGAGACAGTAATAGCTTTATTACTTATATTATTTATAATTGAGGTAATAATTATAATTTTATTTTAAAATGGTGGACCTGTAATCAAAAGGTGCAGAATAATCTATTTCAATAAAACCAAAAGAACAACATCACAGTATTAGACTAAACTTGTAAAATGTAATGTTTAATCTTCGTCGCACTTCAATAATAGGTTGAATCGTTACAAAGCCACTTTTAAAGGTTAAACTACCTTGCTTACCCTTACAATGTTCGGTTCACTGAAGTACTCGATAATCTAAATTAAAGTTTCTTAATATAAATAATTCGAAGTAGTGTTTGAGTTGACGTCTCCAACACGATCGGGATTTAATTAAGTTCTGCCCTTTGATGCGCTTTGTAGTTCCACTTAATTTGCGAGCTGCTAAACTATACTAAGTTATTCTAGTGTAATAGTACTTTCTATCTGATAAAACTTATCTGGAATAATTTACATTGCCTCTTAATTGTATGTTGATTTTATAAGACACTAGCTGATGTACCCATCCTTCGTACGGGTTGTATATAAATGTTAGATTAACTAAAAATATTAACAACCCACATAATTTTACAATATTAAAATTACATTTTACACTTTTAAAGTAGAATTAAATTAAAGTTAACGAAATATACTATGGCAGATAATTCGGGTACTGTTGCCAAGTCGAGGAACCTTGTCGGGTAGTGAACGGTGTGGTTTTTGCGACTCACAATCGGTACACGTAACACTTTGGATTCGATTTTCGAAATAAAAGAACTCAAGTGCAACAAAATATTAATCCCGTTTAATTTAACATTTTAAATACTTTGATACATTAATCTTTACATTCCAATAAATTAATAGTAATGTAACGAAAAATTAAACTTTAAAAACATTGACAAACCACTTTTAAAATCACCATTCTTGCCAGGTCCTGTTTTCATTATAATTGTAAATAAACAATTTAAACTTGGAAAAATCATATGTTATAAAAACATATGACTAATTGATTTTATTTAAATAAATGTAATTCAATATATACGAACTGTTCTAACAGTGGTCATGGTTAAATGAACGGTATTAAATATTGTATATGTTCGTTCCTCCCTTTGGAATAGACCTACATTTGTGTTGATCTCCGTTGCTTGTTCATTGGTGGACGTGAGGATGGCACAATCACAGAGCCAGGCACTTTCCAGATTAAACTGTTTATGAACCTCGGTGTAACAAACTGTAAATCATCGAGTGATTCATCGATAGTGCCGAGTGAAGGATAGATGTTTCTGAGACCTTAATTTGTTTTTCAATGTCCCAATCTCAACTTTTAAAAGCGCATAAGAAAATTGATCAACCCCTTAATCTTCTCAAAAATACATTTTCATATTTACTGTTAAGTTCAGACGCTCACTGGTCGGCTACATAAAATATATTTTTAGAGAGGCGTAGACTCGTTCACTCATGTCTCACTTACGACAAAGGGTCTTTGTGAGATCTCCAGAGAACAACACTGTGACTCCCCATGATGTTGTTTCTTATTTCCTTTAATGCATCAAATTTCAGCTCAACTGGTTGAGTAGTTGGTGTGTTATGAGTAACGCGCTTATATTAAAGGCCATTGGGCCAGAGTCATTGAGTATATTTGTGTCTGGAGTAGGTAAATGTCTGCACTGAGCTATCAGCACATTCCTACCGAATTTCAGATCCATCAGTCCAAGAGTATGTGCAAGATTTTAAAAATATTGTATTTTGAAATTCCGGGGGGCGAAGCCCTTAAACATTTTCGTAACAGGAATAGGCTTGCGTTTTTTCTGATGAATTAGTTATTTTCCTACCGAAAATTAACTTACAAAGGTTCAGTAAGTACTAATACTCATAAAATTGCCATAAAAGTAAATTAGCGAAGAACCCTATAGGACTTTTTAAACGTATTTTTATTGTGAATCTGCAGCATAAGGGGAACCACCATCAAAAATTTGATCTTAAATAGACATTGTCGTTTCTTAGATAAAGTGATGTCAGTGAGTGCATGGAGTCTGACAAATATAGATTTAGATCATATATCCACACTTATGTTATTTATTACCAATCTTCACTCAACGTTTTAAAAAAGAACTACAACACCTATTTATAGAATAACTATGCCATCATCTGATTCAATATAAATAAATGCCTTGTCCATAAGAATAACATAGGATCTTTAAAACCCTATGGGGCAGTGTCCTAAGGTAATTTAAAACAATCCAATTAGCCTAAAACCTTCTGACGCACATATAGAACATATAAAAAAAGTTGCATAAAAATCGGTGCACACATTTTCCTGTGAAAAGCGAACAAAACATGACCAAAACCGCATAAAATCACGTTTTTGAGCGGCCGCCATTATTTTTAAAAAGGCGTATGCCAGTTTATAGTGACCTAAAACCTTCTCATGCTTATATAGAACAAATAAACGAAGTTTCATTAATGTCAGTGCACCCGTTTTCCAGTGAAAAGCGAACAAAAACCCGTCTTTGAGCGTTACCGGCAGACAGACAGTCAGACAGACAGACATAAATTGAGATAATATTTGTTTTGTTTTCCCTAGGGTGTAAAACGTAAAAATATGCAACAATTTCATAATTCCAAGCAATGTACAGACAAAACTCTAATTTTATTTATATAGATTAATTATACGGTATATTGAAATAAATATATATAAAGTTGATGTACACGTTCTTCGCACAGGGGTTTTCTCTACTCGTTCTTTAGTCAATGCAATTTCCATTTTAGTTAGCTTGAAACAGCTGTTGTTCTTGCTTCTGCTCTTTAATCTGTCAAATGTAAGTGCCCTCAGCTGTTCGCATTACAGTTTCTGAATGTTTACATTCTTATGAAATGTAAACATTGAAACTTAGAAAGTTCACGGGGCGTAGCCCGAGGGGATTTTAAGGAAGTGAATAGGCCTATGTGTTGCATGGGTTCAAGATCTACCTTTGTGTAAAGTTTCAGCCCAGTCAGTTAAGTAGTTTTTGCGTTCACCCGGAACATCAGACAGACAGACAGACAGAAACCACCTCTTCTTTATAATATTATAGATTGAATTATTTTTGGGGAAAAACTTACTACAACCAATGTCCAATATCTTGACCAATATCTTGACTGTAAAATCACATTGAATTGGGTTTTCTAGAACACCAATAATTTCTGAGCATATTATATTAGGTATATAACTCATTCCAACGAAGGCTACATGTTGAGATGATTAAATACGCAGTTTAAAGGCACAACTTATAAATAACAATGCTAATTTCTGATTTTATTTTCAGGTAAAATATATATTTCAGGAATATATAAGACGCCGACACGACTAGGACGTATTTTTAAGGCGAATTTAAATAAATAACGATTGGAGAATGGGCTAGAAGCCTTGTGTAGCCTTGTTACTGGTCTCATCTATAATATTATAAAGAAGAGGTGGTGTCTCTCTGTCTGCTATTCCGGGTACATAGGACAAAAACTACTGAACCGACTGGGATAAAGCTTTACACAAACATAGATCTTGAACCCGTGCAACACATAGGCCTATTCACTTCCTTAAAATCCCCTGGGGCTACGCCCCTTGAACGTCTTAAGTTTCAATGTTTACATTTCAGAAGAACGTAATCATTCAGAAACTGTTATGCGAACAGCTGTGGATACTTCCATTTGGCAGCTTGAAGAGCAGAAGCAAGAACAGCTGTTTCAAGATCTCAACCTTTCTATCCCGTGCGAAGTCCGGGTACATCAGCTAGTACTTCATAATTATATAATGCTGAAAGCTAGTATATCTAACTATAAGTTTTAAAAGTAAATACATATTTATTTACATTTTTTCTAAATCCACAGTTAACCTTTGTGCGATTATCCTCGCTAATGTATTACTAATTTACTTTTAGTTAAATGATTAGGTTGTTATTATTTACCAACACCATCCTTTCCGTCAATTTAATTCACTAAACCATTTAACTCTGTAAGTGTCACTCTGAAACTTTCTGGACTTATTATATATACCTTTTCATAAATCCCCTTCTTAGTTCCTTTTTGTGCCCCAAACGTAAGCAAAGACTAACACATAATACTTAAGTATGCGTATTTACCTATACAAGAAATTAATGAAAATGTATTACATCTCTGCAGAATATTATTTGTCCTTTTCAGACAAATCATGAAAACCGTTAGAAAAAGATTCAAATAAGGAATGAAATGTCCGAAAAAAAGTTTTATCAACAATTTAAAAATATACTTGAATTTGTTTAGCCTATTAGGACTTTGCTTTACTCGAAATTTTAGTAAGTAGAGAAATCGTGAAGATTATTTTGCTCTACTGTAATATAACACTGAACAATGTTTTAATATTGCAGAAGCATCTAACGTTTGCAGTATAGTTTGTAAATACATTGACATGTCAAAAAATTATACTTTGTCAGTTTATGGCAATTGTAATTTATATTATTTTGTAAAATATAATAAAATATTAAGACCAAGTATGAATTATATTTATAAAATTGGATTCATAATATTTGTAATATCATTTATTTCATTCATAGTTTAATACATTTACGTATTCATATTAACTAACCAAAAATCCGAAGGGATAATTTTCAGTTCAATACTGACTTATAGAATATACAAAATATAAATACTGTAGTATCATGCTTTTTCGTGTAATACAGGGACCCGACAGCATTGACTATTTCTCGGAAACTCTCTTCCTGAACTGTCGTGACCTTTTCTATTTTACAAACTGTCAGACAGGGAAAACATCTGCAAATAGATGGATATTTTATGATGCGCACTGTCTAAATTTAGAACTAAAGCTGTTCATATATTCTGTGACAGAGCTCTTGTAATTTTTTAGGAATGTCTTGAAATTTAGAAAACATTTCAAATTTTCTTAGGGATATCTGCCTATTCGGCCTTAAATTTTTCAATGTTTATCTATTGGAAACGATGTGTTTATTTAATCAGATGACTGTTTAGTCAAATGTTCTGTAGCCATAAATTACCACAAATGTATATAGAAGCAACTGCTTCAGACTTTCATAAAATAGATTTTAAATTCCAACAAGAGTCTTTCGGTGTAATGGGGATAATAAATAATAGTTATATTAATGTAAAAAATAGTTTTCTATAATTTATCTTAATATATCAAATCAAAATACCACTGACTGACTCACTGACTCACTCATCACGAAATCTCAAAAACCACAGAACGGATTGCAATGAAATTTGGAACATAACTTTGTTTTCTAAGTATTTTGAGTCGTTCTCAAAATAGTTCCCGTTCCCTTGACTCTATCACTGGGAGCTATTTAGCAAAGGACGGAATCTGCGCAAAAAAGAGGACCACGTCTTGGAGTAAGTAGTACTTGTAATGGTGCTAGATCTTAAGTCGAATTGAGTAATTTTTAAATTTTCAATATAATATTTACAATTACTTCACAACTCTGAAGCTGGTAAACGTAGGAAATTTATTACGGGATTTCTATATTTATATGGGAGCAAAACTATTTTCTGGGATAAATAATGTATATTTAGTTTTTTAGTATAGAAAGAACCTGAGTTTTGTATAATAATTAACCATTTTATAAAAAATGCATGAAAGTAAACAGTATGTATTTATTATGGAAATATTATACCGCAAGAGCGTATATTGTTATAAACTTGCAAAGCTTGTTGTTGCTAATTTTAATATCATAGAAGTTAAGTACATATAGTAATTTCAACAGACTTTTAACAACATGTAACTTAGAGACATTACTTCGTTTTATGTTGGATATGTTTATCTCATATTATGTTTAACTATTTTTCATTTGCCATGTTGACAAGACCCCTCACTTGTTAAGTGTACCCCAACCCTTTTGTCTTGATAGAGCTACAGCATTAACAACGCCATTTGTCTCCAAGCAGGAAGAAAGAAGCTTTTATCATTTCAGAAATACAAGTAAGTAATTTGTCTTCAGATCGCTGGCCATATCCTGCTGTCTTTGTTGTTTTCGGATGGTCTTTGTTCTTATCTAAAGGATGACCGAAACAAATGACAAATGTGAATATTGTGACATTTGTTGCGAGAAGACATTTCTGATTTCTTACATTCCTCACCTAATAATATCGTAATGACTATCGTAACGGTGGACGATATGTTTTAATAGAATAATCAAAAATGAGAGCACCCATTACCTTTTAATTTTGCAATATAAAAATGCACTTGAATAAAAGGCAAAATCAAAAGAATTCAGTAATTTGCCTTTTTTTCTAAAAATGTATAAAGAATCCCATCCTCTGAAGACTTTATCGCTACCTTCAACTGGATTAACCTCAGTCATAAATCGTAATTTTCTCCCTCGGGATCTGCGGTCTTCCACTCACTGGAAATACAACCTCCTACTAGACACAGCTTACTATTACTCAGCTTACTCTTGGCTTACTATTTAGGAATATTATTCACAACTAAGTTAAACGGTATATTGGATCTTTTTCCTTTGACAAATTTGTAAATTTATATGTCAATAAAGAAAATACAAAGAAACCACGAAAAGGTCTTAATTAATTTAATTTAATACAAATTTACCACAATTTTTAATGTATCTCCTACGTCTAAATCACTTAACGAAGGTATCTACTTGCAGTAAATTAGTTATTTTGTTGTCATAAAATAGTGGCTGATGAGTGAGAAAAATGCATAGCTTTTGAAATCGGCTAATCATATGTGCCATTTATCTAATCTATTTTATTAAAATTATGGATTAATAAACTTAATTAAGAAATTTAAAAACGTTCACCACATAACGCGACAAACACAACTCTTGTAAACTTCAGGTGAAGCTGGGTAACGCAGAAAATTTCCATCAGATGACGTAACAAATTATGAATATATTATACACCATTGTAGTAAGCCAATATTGTCATGCTTTAAATCCCCCTGTAGTAAAGAATGCCTTCAAGGAGGTATTTACATAGGAAAACAGAGATATTGCTGCATGTATTATTAAAATCAAATCCACTTTAGGTCCTTCCATCCCCTTGTTTACCGTCAGGAACAGAGACTGATACTTTCCTCAAGAGCAGCGTTCTAACATGAACTATCTTCTTACTCTTTAAGTATTGTAATGTAAAAATCCCTTTATCGTTATTCTGTATAAGTTTCTATGGCGTACCAAGCAGCTTCAATTGATTTTCTAGTTCCAAACTAACAAAAAAGGATATTGAGAAATCATTGGAAAATCTTTTCTATGTAATAATGTTAAGCTGTAAACTCTTGAATCATTGTTTAGAAGAGTATTTTTATATAAGTGATACATGAATAAAGGCAAGACCGTTTGAAGTCTCAGTTAAAAGGTGATATAACTGTTCTGTTTTCTCGAAGTTTAAAATTAACTAATAACCAATTTTATTATTCAAAATATGAAGATTTTTTATGTTTACATTCTGGAATTATGATTACGTTTAGTCAAGTCTAGTTACGTTTAGTCAGCTAATCATCGTGAGTTATGTGAGGGTAAATTATGGGAGTGAATGTTGTTGATTCTAGGTTAATAACAGGCTGAACACAGTTGTCACCAGACACCTTCACGAACATTCGTCCGAATTACGGGGCAGCCCTAACCTCTGCCGCGGACCCTCCTGTAATACATTTCACTTGTTTGAAAAAGTTCGCAAACAAATCCACTTAGCTGAACCACTCACTTACTCCACCCCCACCCTTCCACCCCTCCACTGCCTGAGGATGGTCCAGTATGTGGTTTGGGAACTTTCGCATTTCAGAATATTTCTCTCAGAGTACTTATATGATTAGACATTCATGATGGTAGATTTCTCTTTAGTAAGAATGTTGATCGTTTCCCTCAACGTATCACTGACTTATTATAACTAAATTCAATTATACAATTTTTGCCGAAAACCTGAACAGGAAAAACACTAACGAGATAAAAAAAATTATAAAATAATAAATATTTTAATGAAATATCCATAATATATCATAACATGTTTACTCACTAAATAAAACTGAGGTATTTGGTATACATTTGCTAAAATAAATAAAAACGTATGATTAATTTACAGTTTTTATTTTGATATTGAATTCCGTCCAAACTAAGGGCACATAAAAATATCAAAAAGGATATATGATGAGTAGATGTATACATTTTTGTATTACAGTACAAATGGACTATGAAACTAAAAAAATAAGCTGACCCGAATAATTCAGCAAGACACAGTACCCTGAGGAAATCAGAAATTTACTATCTTATTACTATGTTCTTTATTTTAGATCTATGAATAAATTGGACCAATTTTGCAACGTATTATGCGACGGTATCATAAAAGGCATTTTTCTTAATGATAATTCGTAAAAAATACCAATAAGCTAATGAGCTATAAATATCATTAATAATTAGTTGTTCAGTACAAAGAAAAATAAATATTTTATCTATCAACTTCAAGATTTAATATTACTAATTTATGTTTTAAAATTTATACAAATTTTTTTATAACTTTTGACGGATGTCCTTTTTAAAATCTCTACTATTTAGTACTACACAGCTTACTTATTTTGGGTTCGAATAATATAAATAAAGTGTTCTAGTTACATATTTATAGCTTATTCAATAAAAATTAAAATTTGTATTAGAGTTTCTTCAAATAAAAGTTATACAAAATATTACTACATAAACTGTTGTGAACATCATTATAAAACTGAACCAGTATATCTCTGTGATTTAGAACAGTTAGTTATAACGTTGAACTGCGGGCCTGGTCTGATGGTGGTCATTTGGATGTTGGCCAAAAGACGGAGTTTTTTACTTGAAATTATAAGGGAGAATGGGAGAGAATATAAATAAAATTAAAAAAATAAAATTAATAAGTTTTTGAATACATATTAAGGAGTGCTTTAACGTTTTTAAACAATTTATCATAAAATAAACTTTACTTTTCGTTACTTTACTTTTACGAAACTGTGGTAGAGGAAAACAACTGGTAACAATTAGCTGTAATTTTATAAGTTACTAGCTGGCCCCACAGACATTGTCCTGTCCTAATGTAATTGAATTTGTTTTATGACCAATACTCGTTCATTTTCAAGGTGAGCTCGTTCGCTTCAATCACTCGCCTCCTGGATTAGCTCGTTCGCTTCGCTCACTCACCTATAAAAAAAAAAATAGTTTAGTCCTATTCTCAGACCACACACGAAATTTCATAAGAATCGGTCAAGCAGTTTCAGAGGAGTTTTGTTACAAACACTGTGACACGACAATTTTATTGATTAGACTAGGTGGAACGACAGACGTTGTCCTGTCCTAATGTCATTGAATTTGTTTTATGACCAATACTCGTTCATTTTCAAGATGAGCTCGTTCGCTTCAATCACTCGCCTCCTGGATTAGCTCGTTCGCTTCGCTCACTCACCTATAAAAAAAATAGTTTACGTCCTATTCTCAGACCACACACGAAATTTCATAAGAATCGGTCAAGCAGATTCAGAGGAGTTTTGTTACAAACACTGTGACACGACAATTTTATTTATTAGACTAGCTGGAACGACAGACGTTGTCCTGTCCTAATGTCATTGAATTTGTTTTATATCAAATTCTCGTTCATTTTCAAGATGAGCTCGTTCGCTTCGATCACTCGCCTCTCAGATTAGCTCGTTCGCTACGCTCACTCGCCTATCGAAAAAAGAGTTTGAGTTGCCATTCAAGTAGTTTTTCATTTCCATACTAAACATAGGTTTATGCCTTTCAAGTATGTTTAGATATAATCCTTTTGATAACAGCTATTTTGTGTAACTAACTCAACTTTGATCAAATCAATGGGAACTTTGAAGGCCAGTGGGACAGAACCCTTAGATTAAACATTTTCTTTTATAAGAACCTTGTTATTAACGAACACAACAATAAATAATGGTTCAATTTCGTGCACTCATTCTCAAGTTACGGAATCACAAAGGAAAACAGGTATTCATGTTTATATATTAAGAAGTATAGCTTCTCCAGGACTCCTTCTACTCATTCAAATAATGACACTGGTTGAAATAAAATATTGCAGACGTCTGAGAAATCCTAGCTGAGAAAATATGATACTTTAGGGACATTTTATCCCGTAGCTCAAGACGAACGTCCGAAGGGCAAACGATTTGGCGCATAACCAGCTTCTATTCCATAACTAATGTCACAATCTTCAGAAATCACAAGGAAAAGTCTAAATTCACATATAGTCTGCCAAAGAAGGCATGTTACTGAATACTTAAAACATAAAGATGCCTAGCTTTGTTATATGCTTTTGTTGATTACGGCCAACATTTTAAGTATTTGTTAACAGTGGTAGTTAAATATGAAACAATTAAATGTCGTATGTTTTAGTTTTCTTACAATATTTAGCTCTCAGATCAATAAATTAAAAATATAATGTTTAAATAGCATGCTAGTTCTTTAAGATTACAACAAAAAGGTTTATTGTTGGTTTTAAAGGTGCTTAAATTGTTTCGATGATGTTTAAACATTTAGGTAATAATTAATTGTAAAGAAACCAACGAGTCACTAGACAAGACAAAGCTTTTAAAACGTTTTGCTGTTTGACCTCCGGTATTATTACCTGCTTTGTACTCGTAACATCAGATGGTGCAGTTAATTAAAGTCAAGTTGCTAGAGCTAGAGTTACTCGTGTTTGTGTAAATTATTAAAATTCAAGAACGCACTTAAATATATTTTTTGTTATTTTCCGTTGGATAAACAAAGTGTCTACCTAATTAAGTAGAATTAATTACTTAATAATGATGCAATTTGATTTGATGATATAGAAATGTTATACGTTTAAGCACAGCAGTAATAAACGTTATAAATATCCCGGAATCATTTCTTTAGAACTGTTTGCTCTTGTCTGCCTTCTACAAAATAATTGTCTCTGAAATATAAAACAAATTATTTCTTTCCTTAAATCGTTTTGTTTTAAAAATGCACGGACTAAGGTTTAATGTAATTTATTTGTTCATAATGTTACAAGAATAGTTTAATAATCCGTTATATTCCGACTAAGACAGTGTGAAGCTAAATAAAAATAAGAAGCTGAAATTTCGTAGTTCACTACATAAATCTGAATAACGTAGGGCGGTTACAACAACTATAATTTATACCTAATTTACCTTATTTTGATGTCACTAACCAATCAGAATCCCGTTTCGGTTGTTGGGATGGATTTATTACATCAATCAAGACATATGGCATCATATGGTCTCATTTAATGGCTAGAGGATGTGACTTGCAGTGAGGTCTTTGGATGGTGGTTAGATATGTGATAATTCACAAACCCGTTTATTTGAAACACACTTTGTTTGAAAAACTAAACCACCTTTGTAGGAAATAAAAATGGACACGTCTCGGAAGCTACAAGAGTTTTATTCTAATTGCAAAATTTACTATTCTAAAAGCTATACAACAATTAATCAATTGTAACAAATTTTGGCCTCTAAAAGAAATCTTCGTCCTTCGAAGGGGAAAGATCATTTTAGATTATAGTAGATACCGAAAAATATTATGAATGGAATGCTAGTACACACTTAATCTAAAAATACGTTTTGATAGTTTACGCGGGTTTAATTGTTATTCCACTAAAATAATACTAAACACACATAGGAAATAAAGTAGAGTCCATTAAGCTGGACCTGCAGCTCATTCGACTGATAGTTTTAATGTTAAAAATATCAAACTAAACTGCCCCAGTTTAACAAAACTGATAGTATGAAATTAGAATATACTGAAAAAGTAGTTTATAGTTAGTCTTGACAAAAATAGTCGAATAGCATAAACAGTATTGCAATAACAGGTATACAGTTCGTATACTATTTCTATATGAGACATTACATTGTCGAAGCCTCGACATTGACGAATGTATTTATATTTCGCTGAATGTTGAGACTTTCGTGACTTCTACCATGGGAACAATCAGGTAAGGCTAAACAATAAACATCGCTGTATTTTTATACTGCACATCGTCTACACAGATACTCCTAAAATAAATTCAGCTTTCCTCATGTTTCGATGCAAATATTTTAGTTGCATAAAGATGGAATACAAATATGGAGTTTTATTTGTATAAATTAATTTGATATACAGCGATCAGACATTTAAAATACGTGGTACTGTAAAACATAAAAAAAATCAATTAAAACTGTATTGGTTACCAGTATGTGATACCAGATAACTTACCGGTCAATTATTGCAGATACTAAATTTTCCCAAAATCAAGGTTTTTTTACATTATAGGACTGCTTAAAAACAAATTCTAAATTTACCGTATTCTTAAGAAGTAGATGTTTTTACAAAAAATATAACATGAATGATGTTAAATCACTGTCAAATCACCGATAATTATTAGAGGACATTTTATCACTCTAATGTAGATTCATTTTTTTTATTTTTTTTTTTTTTATTTGTTGGGGGGGAAATTGTATATTCAACTCTTAAAATTTGATTTATTAGCATATATTGCATACGTTCCAGCTTTATCTTGTCAATTCAAAAGCTGTATATTATTCTATCCAAGGATAAACCACTTGTGGACCATGGACTCCATCACAACAAGATGAGATGGAAGACTCTCCATCAGGTCGGAGAGACTCAATCGAGTATTGAAGTACTCTTTAGTCTCTAGACAGGGCTCGGTTAATGGGGTGGCTTTGTCTAGTGTTCTCGTCATTTATATGGTCTGACTTACATCTAAGTTATAAAGGAAGATCACAACTGAACCCATAATTTAAACTGATATTGTGATTAAATCATAAACTATTAACAAAACCTCGTATGTTTAACATTTATGATAAATAACAAACAGTAGTTCCATACTGAAATTATAAAGGTAACTACCTAAAATCTGTGAAGCTTTTCATGCCTTTTGAAGAGATTATTGCTCGTAATAGGAACGTCACAAGTATAAAATTAATATTGGTATGTAGTCTTTGGAAAGTACAATTTGAATAAGTTGTTAAAAACATTGTTAAATAAGGTTTCCAACGGTACGTAGTTATATTTGATTGAGGTAAGAATCTAGAATATTTTATGTGTTTCTTACAGAATAGTCTAAACCCATAATCCAAATTATAAAATTTGATGGCAAAATTAAATAGTTAATTTCCTTAACTAAATTTGGTAGTTTCCCCAAAATGTGTATTATTAAAAATAAAAAAGTTTAAAGTGATTAAAATAGCTCTTAATTAAAATACTTTGAACACTTAATACTTGTGACTGAAACTCCTCCTACTGTTTTTACTGATTGTAATATTTTTTATGCCGTTGGATGGAGCTCAAATTTGAAGTTGTTTCCCTCCTTTTATTAAAAAGCTCAAATGTAATAGAAGGGCCCAAGTTGGTATCAAATTTGTTATTTTCCCATAAGATTAACATAATTAAGAATGGTTTACTATAAATTATGAAGTTGAGTTAGTTAGCTACCATCTAGTTATGATACCTACCATAAATTAACATTGTTACAATTACCATCATTACTACCACAAGGTACTTGGTAATATCTAAGCTAACCATAGTAGGGTGTATGTTAAGTGAGGCTAAGTTACTGATGGATTCACTTCCTTAAAAATGTAAGTTGGTCCATTTTGCAGACATATAATAAAAGATTTGATTACTGTTAAGTCATAACTAGTGTTAAATGGTGTTTTATCTTAAGGTAATTGTATCATGCTTGACTCAACTTTCGCTAAGCCCTTAGGCCACAATCCGCAATATATAGAACCATTAGCACAGGCCGATTAAAGACTAATGCAATTAGATCAATCGATTATACATGTAATTGTAGCGAAAAAATTTGAGTTAACAGTATTATTAAATCAAACTGTAGAGTGTCAATGATAGAAATTTCAACTGAAAAAATATTATATATTCCTCAAATATGAGAGTCCCAAGATTAATTAATATATTTAATTGGTTTAAATATAAAGTAAAAACTAAAGATTAATTATAAAGACCATGACCTGAGTTTTATTTATATAATTTCAGAAAGTGGCACCAAGTATATAGTTTTACTGTTACACATATATAACACAGTAGTACGCAGTATAGGCGGTTTTATATTTTGTTGTTCATATTCATTTGCTGTTTCAATTATTGCTGTTCGAGATTGTAAAGATTAGCTGATCAGCCAAAAGGTCTAAGGGTGACTAGCAAAACTATAATTCCAAATCATACAACCCCTAAAATAAGTTAGGAATTATTTTTCAAAATGGACTGTCGTTATTTGTTAACTAACAAATGCTGCTTAAGAAAGAGAACGCTGTCAAAATGTACATGCGTTAATGTTTTCTTATTTTTTTTATTGTGAAGGTGAAAGCAACTTAGGGTAAGAAAATATACTAGTTTAATCCGAAATATTTCTTTAAGAGTCCACCGTTTGCTTAAATAACATAAATGAATCTACAACATCGAGCTATGTTTTTATGTAAAGCACTGAAACAATTAGGACTTGTAATCGATCGCATTTCACTTGAAGTAAATTAAAAATTGACTGACTGTTCATTTGATAATAAAAATCTAAAAATAATGATTTATTTATTTTCAGATTTTAAATAATTGATAATTAAAATAAAATATTAAATAACATATTGAAATTTTGATGTGGTTATCAATTAATTTTAGCTATAGTGATTTATTAAAATGTATATGAAATTTATACTAGGCGTAAATATTTGTAAGCTGAATGGATGGATATTAAAAACTTAAACAATTTATCACTTTTTGAATTACATTAATATTTATTTGTCAGGAAATAAATCTTTATAGATTCTAAACTTTGATGAAGGGATTTTATTGGCTTCATAGACGGTAAAACTTGAATGAAAAATTACATGCAATTTTGATATTTGTATGATAAAGAAGTTTCAAACAAATATTTAAACTACTCCTTTTCTAAATATGAACAGTGTCTTACCTTTCATCTGTAGATTAATATGGTGCACTCTGAAAATGAGATGAAAACTCCTTTTCACTTGGTTCTCTTGACTAAAAGCAGTAAAAACAAAAAGATAATTGCAGTTTGGATATGCTCAGGTCCTGAATTAAAGAATAATTTTGTGTACAGTTTTTTTACAGAAAATTATGTGTTTTTCTACTCTGAACATTTTAAACCTTTTACTAAATGCCACTTTTTCGACCTGTCAATATATTTAACTCCATAACTCGATTTAATGATCTGAAATAATAGCGTTCTGAAATATTACGATTGCAATCTTGCTGGTTAAAATATTTCAAAATTACCAAGAATAATCTTAGTTGAGAATCTAACTAGCAAAAACTATACTGTGCAGTACATTTACGTTTGAAAATTAGACATATACAAATTTACGTAATATTACAAATATACATAGACATTACGTAATACAAATTTGTTTAATAGTAAATAATATAACTCAAACAGTGGTACATAGTAGCAATGGAAAATAATTTAAAAAAAAAACTGAAGAAGCCTTATTATGTTTGAATCTTGATAAAGTCCGTTTTCAGAATTCTTAAGTTCAAATTACGGCACGTTCTATAAACTAATTTTACGGTAGAAAACATTACGTAATCCTAACTTCACTACTAACTCTTACCCACGTTTGGCTTAATGCACTCGATGTTTTACGTGCTTCAGATCTGAACTTTGCTGAAGATATTTTCTTATTCTGCTTAGTTGAATCGCTTTATTAGAAAGAATAACCCTTCAAATAACGGACTTTCTATTGTATAGCTTTCTAAATTCTTATATTATTTTTTTCTCAAATACCTTTAATAAAGAACTATTTTATTTCCTACTAAAGTATTAAAACATGTTTATTAAAATTTATTTACAAACCATAGCTTCAGATTTTAATTACCCTGAGATACTCTTCGATGAATAACGGGCGAATTATTGGCTCGAACTTCAGGGTCACAGGGAAAATACGGTTGATTGTACTTTATTAAATTTATTATACAATTAAAGAGATAGCTGAAATAAGAACGGTAGAACTCTACGTTTAAATTGGGCATTCGACTCTACTCAGTAATTAAAATCCACCCAGTGCTTTACATCTGGTAAGTATTTTCAATTCCGCAGTTTCCATGCATAAATTTTTCACATGTGTAATGTAATTAAGAACCGGTATCTACAGTAAGATTCAAGTTTACATATGTTTGAACCACCAACGGAAAACAAGGTAATTTTTATTCTAATTTTATTCAAATTACAGCAATAGCAACCATCATATGACATGGCATTGCGTAATTAGTCCACCTAGAATGTAACCGAACACTGCAACTACTACCTCGAGGATTCCTGAGGACAGGTTATCAATAACAATTAATTACATTACCACTGCCTCCTAGAGATTAATATGACTTTGTAAATCGGTATTACCTTGAAAGAATAGCAGTAAAACTACTGATAACCGAATGTAGGGTATCTACCTTAGAGAACATGATTAAAGCAATACAGAATCTATTAGTTTAAACGAATAAATACTGCATAATTGTCATCCTGTGCTCTAAGGTAGATAACCTACATTTGGCTATCAGTAGTTTTGCTTTCCCATTAAAAATTCCTTAGAAAAAAATATATAAATACTTTTAGTTGTACCGGGGTATACTTAGCTATTATAAAGTTGCTAAATATAATACAAATTTGTCTGTTAACATAAAACTTACCAGACGGTATTTTGCTCCCCACACAGGGATCTTACAAAAAAAATGCAGTTCAATTCAACGTAAAATTGTATCAATACAGCCTGCAGTAATTCTTATAGTATATTTTTTTATTTGAATGTAATTAATAGAGATAAAATATATTGACCGAAACTTATTTATTTATTCTTAAATAACGAGGGATCTTTGAGGGCCAGTGGGGTGGAGCCCTGACGACTGAAGGATAAGTCATTCCTTTCAAACATCTTAAAGAAAATTCCTTTAATTTAACACCTTAAACACCAAAATCGGTCATGAAAGAAAAGTGTGGCTAACTTCATAAAACATTCCTTTGGGATGATAAACTTTGTTAAAATTGTATTAGAATTTTTTTCCCAAATTCAAATGCTTAGTAGAAATGTACAGTTTTTTTAATATAAAGGTTCAAGAAGTATTTTATTCTTTTATCAAGCTATTACGTACACCAACAACTCCTTTATCAAACTAAGTTTGTAATTATCATAAAGCATGTTTATAATTCGCTATTACCCACATATAAACCCTCATCTATATTTTAAGGTAGACATTTTGGTGTACCGTGATACGAATTATTTATACTACTCAGGATGCTCCTCTCCCATAAATGCCAGAGGGAGAAGCAAGATTCGATAAACTAGATTACAGCAATTCGCCTTTCAAACCACGAACTCAAGATACTTCCAATTTCATCTTTAAAATTCTGAGCAACTGTAACTACATTATTACTTTCATGGCTAAGTAAAAATTTATTCCTCTAAAGATTTGCAGGAGTTTGTGTTAAATAATCAACGCGCTTGATTTTACGCTTTAGCATAACCAGTCAGAATTAGTGATATATATAATTAAAAGTGATTTATATAATCGGTACATATAACGACTGATAATTTTCATAATTAGTTCTGCACTATTTCTTACCTCTTCTGAACTTTTTTAAATGATGTTCATCCCTTATTTAAATTAATTCCTAATGGAAAAAATATATAGTGTTGTGTATCTCTCAACCAATACTCTAGGAATTTATTTCTAAGGTTAAAATTCAAGATTTAATTTTATAATTTTAGCAAGTTGCATCCCAGTTTAGCAAGTTGCATTTTTTGAGTAAGATCCCTGTGTAGGTAGCAGTATACCGTCTGGTAAGTTTTATGTTAACAGACAAATTTGTATTATATTTAGCAACCTTATAATAGCTAAGTACACCCCGGTACAACTAAAAGTATTTATATATTTTGTTCTAAAGAATTTTTTATGGGAAAGCAAAACTACTGATAGCCAAATGCAGGTTATCTACCTTAGAGCACAGGATGACAATTATGCAGTATTTATTCGTTTAAACTAATAAATTCTGTATTGTTTTAATCATATGCTCTAAGGTAGATAACCTAAATTCGGTTATTAGTAGTTTTACTGCTATTCGTTCGATTTACAAAGTCATATCTCTAAACTGATGTGGAGGCAATATTAATGTAATTAACCCTTTCAGTGCTATGGTCCGATATATCGTCTTTTGAATCTGTTATCAATAAACACTGTTACTGCTTCATAAGCGATTGTACCGTTAGGCGCTCAGTCTGCAGTCTGAGTCTGACATGTGGTGAAACCTGGTAGACACGAATTGAACTACCTCGTCCAGCGCCTAGTCTCTATAATACCAACTGATCCACTGCAGCTGCTAGCCTGACCAGTGGCTGTGCGGTCTAAGGCGTTACCTTCCCGGCCGGGGGTAACACTTGGGTCGAGGGTTCGAATCCCGTCACAGTCGGTGGTTTTTATGTGCAACTCATGGAGAGTTCACCTGTCTGTGGCAGAGTTGAAGGGGAGGGCGGACCTTAAGCAAACGGTGGACGGCTCGGGTCCAAGCTGACGGGATGGGTGGATTCTTTGTGAGTTGCACATCTGATCAGGTGTTTTGCTACTTTTTACCTATCCTTTACTGTGTGTGTCCAGCGGAAGCACGTTTTTATTAATTTTAACTGTTCAGGCGTTCAATATATTAAAAAAATCAACAAAACATCACATATTCAACTACTCCTTTCAGAAGCTTAGCACTGAAAGGGTTAATTGTTATTGATAACCTGTCCTCAGGAATCCTCGAGGTAGTTGTAGTGTTTGGTTGCATTCTAGTTGGACTAATTAGCAATGCTATGTCATATGATGGTTGCTATTACTATAATTTTAATACAATTATAATACAAATTATCATGTTTTCTATAATATATATAATTATATATAATTAAAAGTGATTTATATAATCGGTACATATAACGACTGATAATTTTCATAATTAGTTCTGCACTATTTCTTACCTCTTCTGAACTTTTTTAAATGATGTTCATCCCTTATTTAAATTAATTCCTAATGGAAAAAATATATAGTGTTGTGTATCTCTCAACCAATACTCTAGGAATTTATTTCTAAGGTTAAAATTCAAGATTTAATTTTATAATTTTAGCAAGTTGCATCCCAGTTTAGCAAGTTGCATTTTTTGAGTAAGATCCCTGTGTAGGTAGCAGTATACCGTCTGGTAAGTTTTATGTTAACAGACAAATTTGTATTATATTTAGCAACCTTATAATAGCTAAGTACACCCCGGTACAACTAAAAGTATTTATATATTTTGTTCTAAGGAATTTTTTATGGGAAAGCAAAACTACTGATAGCCAAATGCAGGTTATCTACCTTAGAGCACAGGATGACAATTATGCAGTATTTATTCGTTTAAACTAATAAATTCTGTATTGTTTTAATCATATGCTCTAAGGTAGATAACCTAAATTCGGTTATTAGTAGTTTTACTGCTATTCGTTCGATTTACAAAGTCATATCTCTAAACTGATGTGGAGGCAATATTAATGTAATTAACCCTTTCAGTGCTATGGTCCGATATATCGTCTTTTGAATCTGTTATCAATAAACACTGTTACTGCTTCATAAGCGATTGTACCGTTAGGCGCTCAGTCTGCAGTCTGAGTCTGACATGTGGTGAAACCTGGTAGACACGAATTGAACTACCTCGTCCAGCGCCTAGTCTCTATAATACCAACTGATCCACTGCAGCTGCTAGCCTGACCAGTGGCTGTGCGGTCTAAGGCGTTACCTTCCCGGCCGGGGGTAACACTTGGGTCGAGGGTTCGAATCCCGTCACAGTCGGTGGTTTTTATGTGCAACTCATGGAGAGTTCACCTGTCTGTGGCAGAGTTGAAGGGGAGGGCGGACCTTAAGCAAACGGTGGACGGCTCGGGTCCAAGCTGACGGGATGGGTGGATTCTTTGTGAGTTGCACATCTGATCAGGTGTTTTGCTACTTTTTACCTATCCTTTACTGTGTGTGTCCAGCGGAAGCACGTTTTTATTAATTTTAACTGTTCAGGCGTTCAATATATTAAAAAAATCAACAAAACATCACATATTCAACTACTCCTTTCAGAAGCTTAGCACTGAAAGGGTTAATTGTTATTGATAACCTGTCCTCAGGAATCCTCGAGGTAGTTGTAGTGTTTGGTTGCATTCTAGTTGGACTAATTAGCAATGCTATGTCATATGATGGTTGCTATTACTATAATTTTAATACAATTATAATACAAATTATCATGTTTTCTATAATATATATAATTATATATAATTAAAAGTGATTTATATAATCGGTACATATAACGACTGATAATTTTCATAATTAGTTCTGCACTATTTCTTACCTCTTCTGAACTTTTTTAAATGATGTTCATCCCTTATTTAAATTAATTCCTAATGGAAAAAATATATAGTGTTGTGTATCTCTCAACCAATACTCTAGGAATTTATTTCTAAGGTTAAAATTCAAGATTTAATTTTATAATTTTAGCAAGTTGCATCCCAGTTTAGCAAGTTGCATTTTTTGAGTAAGATCCCTGTGTAGGTAGCAGTATACCGTCTGGTAAGTTTTATGTTAACAGACAAATTTGTATTATATTTAGCAACCTTATAATAGCTAAGTACACCCCGGTACAACTAAAAGTATTTATATATTTTGTTCTAAGGAATTTTTTATGGGAAAGCAAAACTACTGATAGCCAAATGCAGGTTATCTACCTTAGAGCACAGGATGACAATTATGCAGTATTTATTCGTTTAAACTAATAAATTCTGTATTGTTTTAATCATATGCTCTAAGGTAGATAACCTAAATTCGGTTATTAGTAGTTTTACTGCTATTCGTTCGATTTACAAAGTCATATCTCTAAACTGATGTGGAGGCAATATTAATGTAATTAACCCTTTCAGTGCTATGGTCCGATATATCGTCTTTTGAATCTGTTATCAATAAACACTGTTACTGCTTCATAAGCGATTGTACCGTTAGGCGCTCAGTCTGCAGTCTGAGTCTGACATGTGGTGAAACCTGGTAGACACGAATTGAACTACCTCGTCCAGCGCCTAGTCTCTATAATACCAACTGATCCACTGCAGCTGCTAGCCTGACCAGTGGCTGTGCGGTCTAAGGCGTTACCTTCCCGGCCGGGGGTAACACTTGGATCGAGGGTTCGAATCCCGTCACAGTCGGTGGTTTTTATGTGCAACTCATGGAGAGTTCACCTGTCTGTGGCAGAGTTGAAGGGGAGGGCGGACCTTAAGCAAACGGTGGACGGCTCGGGTCCAAGCTGACGGGATGGGTGGATTCTTTGTGAGTTGCACATCTGATCAGGTGTTTTGCTACTTTTTACCTATCCTTTACTGTGTGTGTCCAGCGGAAGCACGTTTTTATTAATTTTAACTGTTCAGGCGTTCAATATATTAAAAAAATCAACAAAACATCACATATTCAACTACTCCTTTCAGAAGCTTAGCACTGAAAGGGTTAATTGTTATTGATAACCTGTCCTCAGGAATCCTCGAGGTAGTTGTAGTGTTTGGTTGCATTCTAGTTGGACTAATTAGCAATGCTATGTCATATGATGGTTGCTATTACTATAATTTTAATACAATTATAATACAAATTATCATGTTTTCTATAATATATATAATTATATATAATTAAAAGTGATTTATATAATCGGTACATATAACGACTGATAATTTTCATAATTAGTTCTGCACTATTTCTTACCTCTTCTGAACTTTTTTAAATGATGTTCATCCCTTATTTAAATTAATTCCTAATGGAAAAAAATATATAGTGTTGTGTATCTCTCAACCAATACTCTAGGAATTTATTTCTAAGGTTAAAATTCAAGATTTAATTTTATAATTTTAGCAAGTTGCATCCCAGTTTAGCAAGTTGCATTTTTTGTGTAAGATCCCTGTGTAGGTAGCAGTATACCGTCTGGTAAGTTTTATGTTAACAGACAAATTTGTATTATATTTAGCAACCTTATAATAGCTAGGTACACCCCGGTACAACTAAAAGTATTTATATATTTTGTTCTAAGGAATTTTTTATGGGAAAGCAAAACTACTGATAGCCAAATGCAGGTTATCTACCTTAGAGCACAGGATGACAATTATGCAGTATTTATTCGTTTAAACTAATAAATTCTGTATTGTTTTAATCATATGCTCTAAGGTAGATAACCTAAATTCGGTTATTAGTAGTTTTACTGCTATTCGTTCGATTTACAAAGTCATATCTCTAAACTGATGTGGAGGCAATATTAATGTAATTAACCCTTTTAGTGCTATGGTCCGATATATCGTCTTTTGAATCTGTTATCAATAAACACTGTTACTGCTTCATAAGCGATTGTACCGTTAGGCGCTCAGTCTGCAGTCTGAGTCTGACATGTGGTGAAACCTGGTAGACACGAATTGAACTACCTCGTCCAGCGCCTAGTCTCTATAATACCAACTGATCCACTGCAGCTGCTAGCCTGACCAGTGGCTGTGCGGTCTAAGGCGTTACCTTCCCGGCCGGGGGTAACACTTGGATCGAGGGTTCGAATCCCGTCACAGTCGGTGGTTTTTATGTGCAACTCATGGAGAGTTCACCTGTCTGTGGCAGAGTTGAAGGGGAGGGCGGACCTTAAGCAAACGGTGGACGGCTCGGGTCCAAGCTGACGGGATGGGCGGATTCTTTGTGAGTTGCACATCTGATCAGGTGTTTTGCTACTTTTTACCTATCCTTTACTGTGTGTGTCCAGCGGAAGCACGTTTGGTTGCATTCTAGTTGGACTAATTAGCAATGCTATGTCATATGATGGTTGCTATTACTATAATTTTAATACAATTATAATACAAATTATCATGTTTTCTATAATATATATAATTATATATAATTATATATAATTAAAAGTGATTTATATAATCGGTACATATAACGACTGATAATTTTCATAATTAGTTCTGCACTATTTCTTACCTCTTCTGAACTTTTTTAAATGATGTTCATCCCTTATTTAAATTAATTCCTAATGGAAAAAATATATAGTGTTGTGTATCTCTCAACCAATACTCTAGGAATTTATTTCTAAGGTTAAAATTCAAGATTTAATTTTATAATTTTAGCAAGTTGCATCCCAGTTTAGCAAGTTGCATTTTTTGTGTAAGATCCCTGTGTAGGTAGCAGTATACCGTCTGGTAAGTTTTATGTTAACAGACAAATTTGTATTATATTTAGCAACCTTATAATAGCTAAGTACACCCCGGTACAACTAAAAGTATTTATATATTTTGTTCTAAGGAATTTTTTATGGGAAAGCAAAACTACTGATAGCCAAATGCAGGTTATCTACCTTAGAGCACAGGATGACTATTATGCAGTATTTATTCGTTTAAACTAATAAATTCTGTATTGTTTTAATCATATGCTCTAAGGTAGATAACCTAAATTCGGTTATTAGTAGTTTTACTGCTATTCGTTCGATTTACAAAGTCATATCTCTAAACTGATGTGGAGGCAATATTAATGTAATTAACCCTTTTAGTGCTATGGTCCGATATATCGTCTTTTGAATCTGTTATCAATAAACACTGTTACTGCTTCATAAGCGATTGTACCGTTAGGCGCTCAGTCTGCAGTCTGAGTCTGACATGTGGTGAAACCTGGTAGACACGAATTGAACTACCTCGTCCAGCGCCTAGTCTCTATAATACCAACTGATCCACTGCAGCTGCTAGCCTGACCAGTGGCTGTGCGGTCTAAGGCGTTACCTTCCCGGCCGGGGGTAACACTTGGATCGAGGGTTCGAATCCCGTCACAGTCGGTGGTTTTTATGTGCAACTCATGGAGAGTTCACCTGTCTGTGGCAGAGTTGAAGGGGAGGGCGGACCTTAAGCAAACGGTGGACGGCTCGGGTCCAAGCTGACGGGATGGGCGGATTCTTTGTGAGTTGCACATCTGATCAGGTGTTTTGCTACTTTTTACCTATCCTTTACTGTGTGTGTCCAGCGGAAGCACGTTTGGTTGCATTCTAGTTGGACTAATTAGCAATGCTATGTCATATGATGGTTGCTATTACTATAATTTTAATACAATTATAATACAAATTATCATGTTTTCTATAATATATATAATTATATATAATTATATATAATTAAAAGTGATTTATATAATCGGTACATATAACGACTGATAATTTTCATAATTAGTTCTGCACTATTTCTTACCTCTTCTGAACTTTTTTAAATGATGTTCATCCCTTATTTAAATTAATTCCTAATGGAAAAAATATATAGTGTTGTGTATCTCTCAACCAATACTCTAGGAATTTATTTCTAAGGTTAAAATTCAAGATTTAATTTTATAATTTTAGCAAGTTGCATCCCAGTTTAGCAAGTTGCATTTTTTGTGTAAGATCCCTGTGTAGGTAGCAGTATACCGTCTGGTAAGTTTTATGTTAACAGACAAATTTGTATTATATTTAGCAACCTTATAATAGCTAAGTACACCCCGGTACAACTAAAAGTATTTATATATTTTGTTCTAAGGAATTTTTTATGGGAAAGCAAAACTACTGATAGCCAAATGCAGGTTATCTACCTTAGAGCACAGGATGACAATTATGCAGTATTTATTCGTTTAAACTAATAAATTCTGTATTGTTTTAATCATATGCTCTAAGGTAGATAACCTAAATTCGGTTATTAGTAGTTTTACTGCTATTCGTTCGATTTACAAAGTCATATCTCTAAACTGATGTGGAGGCAATATTAATGTAATTAACCCTTTCAGTGCTATGGTCCGATATATCGTCTTTTGAATCTGTTATCAATAAACACTGTTACTGCTTCATAAGCGATTGTACCGTTAGGCGCTCAGTCTGCAGTCTGAGTCTGAGTGCATGGTGAAACCTGGTAGACACGAATTGAACTACCTCGTCCAGCGCCTAGTCTCTATAATACCAACTGATCCACTGCAGCTGCTAGCCTGACCAGTGGCTGTGCGGTCTAAGGCGTTACCTTCCCGGCCGGGGGTAACACTTGGATCGAGGGTTCGAATCCCGTCACAGTCGGTGGTTTTTATGTGCAACTCATGGAGAGTTCACCTGTCTGTGGCAGAGTTGAAGGGGAGGGCGGACCTTAAGCAAACGGTGGACGGCTCGGGTCCAAGCTGACGGGATGGGTGGATTCTTTGTGAGTTGCACATCTGATCAGGTGTTTTGCTACTTTTTACCTATCCTTTACTGTGTGTGTCCAGCGGAAGCACGTTTTTATTAATTTTAACTGTTCAGGCGTTCAATATATTAAAAAAATCAACAAAACATCACATATTCAACTACTCCTTTCAGAAGCTTAGCACTGAAAGGGTTAATTGTTATTGATAACCTGTCCTCAGGAATCCTCGAGGTAGTTGTAGTGTTTGGTTGCATTCTAGTTGGACTAATTAGCAATGCTATGTCATATGATGGTTGCTATTACTATAATTTTAATACAATTATAATACAAATTATCATGTTTTCCAATGGAGGTTGAAAGTATATAAACTTGAATATTACTGTAGATAATGTTTCCTAATCACATTGCACCATGTGAAAAATTGATGAATGGAAACCAATATATTACATTTTGTAAACCAATATGTAAAACCGCGGAATTGAAAATACTTACCAGATGTAAAGCAATGGGTGGATTTGGATTACTGAGTAGAGTCGAATGCCCAATTTGTGCGTAGAGTTCTACCGTTATAATTTGTATTACCTCATAATAACAGCATAAACTATCATTCTCTATTTTCTTGAATCGATATAAATAAAATTAGAGTTTTGTCTGTACATTGCTTGGAATTATGAAATGTTTGCATATCTTCACGTTTTACACCCTAGGAAAGCCCAAACAAGTCTTATCACAATTTCTGTCTGTCTATCTGTCTGTCTGTTACCTTCCCGGCCGGGGGTAACACTTGGATCGAGGGTTCGAATCCCGTCACAGTCGGTGGTTTTTATGTGCAACTCATGGAGAGTTCACCTGTCTGTGGCAGAGTTGAAGGGGAGGGCGGACCTTAAGCAAACGGTGGACGGCTCGGGTCCAAGCTGACGGGATGGGTGGATTCTTTGTGAGTTGCACATCTGATCAGGTGTTTTGCTACTTTTTACCTATCCTTTACTGTGTGTGTCCAGCGGAAGCACGTTTGGTTGCATTCTAGTTGGACTAATTAGCAATGCTATGTCATATGATGGTTGCTATTACTATAATTTTAATACAATTATAATACAAATTATCATGTTTTCTATAATATATATAATTATATATAATTATATATAATTAAAAGTGATTTATATAATCGGTACATATAACGACTGATAATTTTCATAATTAGTTCTGCACTATTTCTTACCTCTTCTGAACTTTTTTAAATGATGTTCATCCCTTATTTAAATTAATTCCTAATGGAAAAAATATATAGTGTTGTGTATCTCTCAACCAATACTCTAGGAATTTATTTCTAAGGTTAAAATTCAAGATTTAATTTTATAATTTTAGCAAGTTGCATCCCAGTTTAGCAAGTTGCATTTTTTGTGTAAGATCCCTGTGTAGGTAGCAGTATACCGTCTGGTAAGTTTTATGTTAACAGACAAATTTGTATTATATTTAGCAACCTTATAATAGCTAAGTACACCCCGGTACAACTAAAAGTATTTATATATTTTGTTCTAAGGAATTTTTTATGGGAAAGCAAAACTACTGATAGCCAAATGCAGGTTATCTACCTTAGAGCACAGGATGACAATTATGCAGTATTTATTCGTTTAAACTAATAAATTCTGTATTGTTTTAATCATATGCTCTAAGGTAGATAACCTAAATTCGGTTATTAGTAGTTTTACTGCTATTCGTTCGATTTACAAAGTCATATCTCTAAACTGATGTGGAGGCAATATTAATGTAATTAACCCTTTTAGTGCTATGGTCCGATATATCGTCTTTTGAATCTGTTATCAATAAACACTGTTACTGCTTCATAAGCGATTGTACCGTTAGGCGCTCAGTCTGCAGTCTGAGTCTGACATGTGGTGAAACCTGGTAGACACGAATTGAACTACCTCGTCCAGCGCCTAGTCTCTATAATACCAACTGATCCACTGCAGCTGCTAGCCTGACCAGTGGCTGTGCGGTCTAAGGCGTTACCTTCCCGGCCGGGGGTAACACTTGGATCGAGGGTTCGAATCCCGTCACAGTCGGTGGTTTTTATGTGCAACTCATGGAGAGTTCACCTGTCTGTGGCAGAGTTGAAGGGGAGGGCGGACCTTAAGCAAACGGTGGACGGCTCGGGTCCAAGCTGACGGGATGGGCGGATTCTTTGTGAGTTGCACATCTGATCAGGTGTTTTGCTACTTTTTACCTATCCTTTACTGTGTGTGTCCAGCGGAAGCACGTTTGGTTGCATTCTAGTTGGACTAATTAGCAATGCTATGTCATATGATGGTTGCTATTACTATAATTTTAATACAATTATAATACAAATTATCATGTTTTCTATAATATATATAATTATATATAATTATATATAATTAAAAGTGATTTATATAATCGGTACATATAACGACTGATAATTTTCATAATTAGTTCTGCACTATTTCTTACCTCTTCTGAACTTTTTTAAATGATGTTCATCCCTTATTTAAATTAATTCCTAATGGAAAAAATATATAGTGTTGTGTATCTCTCAACCAATACTCTAGGAATTTATTTCTAAGGTTAAAATTCAAGATTTAATTTTATAATTTTAGCAAGTTGCATCCCAGTTTAGCAAGTTGCATTTTTTGTGTAAGATCCCTGTGTAGGTAGCAGTATACCGTCTGGTAAGTTTTATGTTAACAGACAAATTTGTATTATATTTAGCAACCTTATAATAGCTAAGTACACCCCGGTACAACTAAAAGTATTTATATATTTTGTTCTAAGGAATTTTTTATGGGAAAGCAAAACTACTGATAGCCAAATGCAGGTTATCTACCTTAGAGCACAGGATGACAATTATGCAGTATTTATTCGTTTAAACTAATAAATTCTGTATTGTTTTAATCATATGCTCTAAGGTAGATAACCTAAATTCGGTTATTAGTAGTTTTACTGCTATTCGTTCGATTTACAAAGTCATATCTCTAAACTGATGTGGAGGCAATATTAATGTAATTAACCCTTTCAGTGCTATGGTCCGATATATCGTCTTTTGAATCTGTTATCAATAAACACTGTTACTGCTTCATAAGCGATTGTACCGTTAGGCGCTCAGTCTGCAGTCTGAGTCTGAGTGCATGGTGAAACCTGGTAGACACGAATTGAACTACCTCGTCCAGCGCCTAGTCTCTATAATACCAACTGATCCACTGCAGCTGCTAGCCTGACCAGTGGCTGTGCGGTCTAAGGCGTTACCTTCCCGGCCGGGGGTAACACTTGGATCGAGGGTTCGAATCCCGTCACAGTCGGTGGTTTTTATGTGCAACTCATGGAGAGTTCACCTGTCTGTGGCAGAGTTGAAGGGGAGGGCGGACCTTAAGCAAACGGTGGACGGCTCGGGTCCAAGCTGACGGGATGGGTGGATTCTTTGTGAGTTGCACATCTGATCAGGTGTTTTGCTACTTTTTACCTATCCTTTACTGTGTGTGTCCAGCGGAAGCACGTTTTTATTAATTTTAACTGTTCAGGCGTTCAATATATTAAAAAAATCAACAAAACATCACATATTCAACTACTCCTTTCAGAAGCTTAGCACTGAAAGGGTTAATTGTTATTGATAACCTGTCCTCAGGAATCCTCGAGGTAGTTGTAGTGTTTGGTTGCATTCTAGTTGGACTAATTAGCAATGCTATGTCATATGATGGTTGCTATTACTATAATTTTAATACAATTATAATACAAATTATCATGTTTTCCAATGGAGGTTGAAAGTATATAAACTTGAATATTACTGTAGATAATGTTTCCTAATCACATTGCACCATGTGAAAAATTGATGAATGGAAACCAATATATTACATTTTGTAAACCAATATGTAAAACCTTATAATAGCTAAGTACACCCCGGTACAACTAAAAGTATTTATATATTTTGTTCTAAGGAATTTTTTATGGGAAAGCAAAACTACTGATAGCCAAATGCAGGTTATCTACCTTAGAGCACAGGATGACAATTATGCAGTATTTATTCGTTTAAACTAATAAATTCTGTATTGTTTTAATCATATGCTCTAAGGTAGATAACCTAAATTCGGTTATTAGTAGTTTTACTGCTATTCGTTCGATTTACAAAGTCATATCTCTAAACTGATGTGGAGGCAATATTAATGTAATTAACCCTTTCAGTGCTATGGTCCGATATATCGTCTTTTGAATCTGTTATCAATAAACACTGTTACTGCTTCATAAGCGATTGTACCGTTAGGCGCTCAGTCTGCAGTCTGAGTCTGAGTGCATGGTGAAACCTGGTAGACACGAATTGAACTACCTCGTCCAGCGCCTAGTCTCTATAATACCAACTGATCCACTGCAGCTGCTAGCCTGACCAGTGGCTGTGCGGTCTAAGGCGTTACCTTCCCGGCCGGGGGTAACACTTGGATCGAGGGTTCGAATCCCGTCACAGTCGGTGGTTTTTATGTGCAACTCATGGAGAGTTCACCTGTCTGTGGCAGAGTTGAAGGGGAGGGCGGACCTTAAGCAAACGGTGGACGGCTCGGGTCCAAGCTGACGGGATGGGTGGATTCTTTGTGAGTTGCACATCTGATCAGGTGTTTTGCTACTTTTTACCTATCCTTTACTGTGTGTGTCCAGCGGAAGCACGTTTTTATTAATTTTAACTGTTCAGGCGTTCAATATATTAAAAAAATCAACAAAACATCACATATTCAACTACTCCTTTCAGAAGCTTAGCACTGAAAGGGTTAATTGTTATTGATAACCTGTCCTCAGGAATCCTCGAGGTAGTTGTAGTGTTTGGTTGCATTCTAGTTGGACTAATTAGCAATGCTATGTCATATGATGGTTGCTATTACTATAATTTTAATACAATTATAATACAAATTATCATGTTTTCCAATGGAGGTTGAAAGTATATAAACTTGAATATTACTGTAGATAATGTTTCCTAATCACATTGCACCATGTGAAAAATTGATGAATGGAAACCAATATATTACATTTTGTAAACCAATATGTAAAACCGCGGAATTGAAAATACTTACCAGATGTAAAGCAATGGGTGGATTTGGATTACTGAGTAGAGTCGAATGCCCAATTTGTGCGTAGAGTTCTACCGTTATAATTTGTATTACCTCATAATAACAGCATAAACTATCATTCTCTATTTTCTTGAATCGATATAAATAAAATTAGAGTTTTGTCTGTACATTGCTTGGAATTATGAAATGTTTGCATATCTTCACGTTTTACACCCTAGGAAAGCCCAAACAAGTCTTATCACAATTTCTGTCTGTCTATCTGCCTGTCGGTAACGCTCAAGGACGGGTTTATGTTCGCTTTTCACGGGAAAACGGGTGCACCGACTTTGATGGCATTTTGTTTCTTTGTTCTATTCATGCGTGAGAAGGTTTTAGGTCACTTTAAACTGGCATACGCCTTTTGGAAAAAGAATGGCTGCTGCTAAAAAAATTGAATTACGTGCAGTTTTGGTCATGTTTTTTCGCTTTTTACAGGGAAACGCTTTTTACAGTTACTGAGCAACTGTAACTACATTATTACTTTCATGGCTAAGTAAAAATTTATTCCTCTAAAGATTTGCAGGAGTTTGTGTTAAATAATCAACGCGCTTGATTTTACGCTTTAGCATAACCAGTCAGAATTAGTGATATATATAATTAAAAGTGATTTATATAATCGGTACATATAACGACTGATAATTTTCATAATTAGTTCTGCACTATTTCTTACCTCTTCTGAACTTTTTTAAATGATGTTCATCCCTTATTTAAATTAATTCCTAATGGAAAAAATATATAGTGTTGTGTATCTCTCAACCAATACTCTAGGAATTTATTTCTAAGGTTAAAATTCAAGATTTAATTTTATAATTTTAGCAAGTTGCATCCCAGTTTAGCAAGTTGCATTTTTTGTGTAAGATCCCTGTGTAGGTAGCAGTATACCGTCTGGTAAGTTTTATGTTAACAGACAAATTTGTATTATATTTAGCAACCTTATAATAGCTAAGTACACCCCGGTACAACTAAAAGTATTTATATATTTTGTTCTAAGGAATTTTTTATGGGAAAGCAAAACTACTGATAGCCAAATGCAGGTTATCTACCTTAGAGCACAGGATGACAATTATGCAGTATTTATTCGTTTAAACTAATAAATTCTGTATTGTTTTAATCATATGCTCTAAGGTAGATAACCTAAATTCGGTTATTAGTAGTTTTACTGCTATTCGTTCGATTTACAAAGTCATATCTCTAAACTGATGTGGAGGCAATATTAATGTAATTAACCCTTTCAGTGCTATGGTCCGATATATCGTCTTTTGAATCTGTTATCAATAAACACTGTTACTGCTTCATAAGCGATTGTACCGTTAGGCGCTCAGTCTGCAGTCTGAGTCTGACATGTGGTGAAACCTGGTAGACACGAATTGAACTACCTCGTCCAGCGCCTAGTCTCTATAATACCAACTGATCCACTGCAGCTGCTAGCCTGACCAGTGGCTGTGCGGTCTAAGGCGTTACCTTCCCGGCCGGGGGTAACACTTGGATCGAGGGTTCGAATCCCGTCACAGTCGGTGGTTTTTATGTGCAACTCATGGAGAGTTCACCTGTCTGTGGCAGAGTTGAAGGGGAGGGCGGACCTTAAGCAAACGGTGGACGGCTCGGGTCCAAGCTGACGGGATGGGTGGATTCTTTGTGAGTTGCACATCTGATCAGGTGTTTTGCTACTTTTTACCTATCCTTGAATATTACTGTAGATAATGTTTCCTAATCACATTGCACCATGTGAAAAATTGATGAATGGAAACCAATATATTACATTTTGTAAACCAATATGTAAAACCGCGGAATTGAAAATACTTACCAGATGTAAAGCAATGGGTGGATTTGGATTACTGAGTAGAGTCGAATGCCCAATTTGTGCGTAGAGTTCTACCGTTATAATTTGTATTACCTCATAATAACAGCATAAACTATCATTCTCTATTTTCTTGAATCGATATAAATAAAATTAGAGTTTTGTCTGTACATTGCTTGGAATTATGAAATGTTTGCATATCTTCACGTTTTACACCCTAGGAAAGCCCAAACAAGTCTTATCACAATTTCTGTCTGTCTGTCTGTCTATCTGCCTGTCGGTAACGCTCAAGGACGGGTTTATGTTCGCTTTTCACGGGAAAACGGGTGCACCGACTTTGATGGCATTTTGTTTCTTTGTTCTATTCATGCGTGAGAAGGTTTTAGGTCACTTTAAACTGGCATACGCCTTTTGGAAAAAGAATGGCTGCTGCTAAAAAAATTGAATTACGTGCAGTTTTGGTCATGTTTTTTCGCTTTTTACAGGGAAACGGGTGCACTGATTTCGATGAAACTTGTTGCCTGTTCTGTATGTTCGTTAGAAGGTTTTAGGCTAAGTGGATGTTTTAAATCACCTTAGAACTCTGCCGCACGGGGTTTTATATATCCTATGTTATTCTTATAGACAAAGAATTTATTTATATTGAGCCAGATGATGACTTAAGAATAGTATTCTATAAATAGATGTTGTAGTTATTATTTAAAACGTTTAGTGAAGATTGATAATAAATAACATAAGTATACAGAGTGGACATACGATCTAAATCTATATTTTTCAGACTCATTCACTCACTGACACAGTGATCACTTTTTATAAAAACGTCACTGTCTATGAAGATGAAATTTTGCATGGTGGTTCCCATTATGCTGCAGATGTAGGTTTAAAAAGTCCTATAGTGCTCTTCCTTAATTTATTTTTACGGCAATCTCATGAGTATTAGTATTTACTGGACTTTTGAGGGTTGAAATTCGGTAGGAATATAACTAATACATCAGAACAAAACGCAAGCCTTTTCCCGTTACGAAAATGTTTAAGGGCTTCCCCCTCCGGGATTTAAAAATATAGTCTTTTAACAATCTTGCACATACTACTGGACTGATGAATATAAAATTCGGTAGGAATATAGGTAATAGCTCAACGCAGACATTTACCTACTCCAGAAACAAATATACTCAAGGACTCACTGGCCTTTGATATAAGCGTGTTAATCATCGCACACCAACTACTCAACGAATAGAGCAATAAAGGAAATAAGAAACAACATCATGGGAAGTCACGGTGTTGTTCTCTGGAGATTTCACACAGACCCTTTGTCGTGCGTGAGACATGGGGGACAAGATCTACACCTCTCTAAAAAGGTATTTTATGTTGCCAACCACTGAGCGTCTGAACTTTACAATAAATGTATTTTACAACATGTATTTTGGAAAAGAATAAGGGGTTGAGGAGTTTTCTTATGCATTTTTAAAAGTTGAGATTGGGGCATTGGAAAACAAACGTAGTCTCATAAACATCTCTTCTTCACTCAGAACAATCGATAAATCACAGGATTTACTGATCGACAGTTGTTTTACCAAAGTTTATAAACAGTTTAACTCTAATTTAATTGTACTTTAAACATGTCAAATGTAATTTTAATTTTGTAAAATTATATGGGTTGTTATTTCTTTAATTAATATTATATTTATACATACAACCCGTACGAAGGACGGGTACACAACTAGTTGTATAATAAATTTAATAAAGTACAATCAGCGGTATTTTCCCTGTGGCCCTAAAGTTCGAGCCAATAATTTGCCCGCTATTCATCGTAGATTATCTTATGGTAATTCATATCTGAAGCTATGGTTTGTAAATAAATTTAAATAAACATGTTTTAGTACTTTAGTAGGAAATAAAATAGTTCTCTATTAAAGGTATTTGAGAAAAAATAATATAAGAATTTAGAAAGCTATACAATAGAAAGTCCGTTATTTTAAGGGTTATTCTTTCTAATAAAACGATTCAACTACGCAGAATAAGAAAATACCTTCAGCAACGTTCAGATCTGAAGCACGTAAAACATCGAGTGCATTAAGCCAAACGTGGTTAAGAGTTAGTAGTGAAGTTAGGATTACGTAATGTTTTCTACCGTAAAATTAGTTTATAGGACGTGCCGTAATTTGAACTTAAGAATTCTGAAAACGGACTTTATAAAGATTCAAACATAAAAAGGGTTCTTCAGTTATTTAAAAAAAATGATTTGCCATTGCTACTATGTACCACTGTTTGAGTTATATTATTTACTATTAAACAAATTTTTATTATGCTTATATATGTCTAATGTTCAAACGTAAATGTACTGCACAGGATAGTCTTTGCTAGTTAAATGTTTAAATAGTAAGGCATATAAGGAATAAATGTCCATTACTTGGAAGAAAACATAAAACTATACATATTACTCAGCAACTAAATCAATTTAAATATTTATGATTTAATAGTATAAATACCCCTCTCACAAGTTAAATAAAATTGTTATAGCTTAAATTGTTTCGATGATGTTTAAACATTTAGGTAATAATTAATTGTAAAGAAACCAACGAGTCACTAGACAAGACAAAGCTTTTAAAACGTTTTGCTGTTTGACCTCCGGTATTATTACCTGCTTTGTACTCGTAACATCAGATGGTGCAGTTAATTAAAGTCAAGTTGCTAGAGCTAGAGTTACTCGTGTTTGTGTAAATTATTAAAATTCAAGAACGCACTTAAATATATTTTTTGTTATTTTCCGTTGGATAAACAAAGTGTCTACCTAATTAAGTAGAATTAATTACTTAATAATGATGCAATTTGATTTGATGATATAGAAATGTTATAAGTTTAAACAGAGCAGTAATAAACGTTATAAATATCCCGGAATCATTTCTTTATAACTGTTAACTCTTGTAATCGCCTGCCTTCTGCAAAATAATTGTATAGCGCTGACTAGCAGGCTATAATTTTTCTTGAGGTAAAGAAGTGGTAATTAAAAAAAAATAAAGAACTGAATAAACTCTTCTTGTATTTATTTAAATAAATAAAATAACGTTTTCCTTCTCAAATAAAACAGTTCAAAATTCAAAATGAAATTAAATTAAACTTGGTTTTGCTTATCACTTCTGTCTTTCAAAATAAAAGATCAACTGTTCGATCCTTTTTTAATATTACTGGACTTTATTATAAATCTTCCTTTAGTTTTTTAAAAGCTATACAACAATTAATCAATCACAAAAAAATTTTGGCATCTAAAATAAATCTTCGTCCTTCGATGAGGAGAGATCATTTTAGATTATAGTAGATACCGAAAAATATTACCAATGGAATGCTAGTACACACTTAATCTAAAAATACATTTTGATAGTTTACGCGGGTTTAATTGTTATTCTACTAAAATAATACTAAACACACATAGGAAATAAAGTAGAGTCCATTAAGCTGGACCTGCAGCTCATTCGACTGATAGTTTTAATGATGAAATATCAAACTAAACTGCCCCAGTTTAACAAAACTGATAGTGTGAATTTAGAATATACTGAAAAAGTAATTTATAGTTAGTCTTGACAAAAATAGACAAATAGCATAAACAGTATTGCAATAACAGGTATACAGTTCGTATACTATTTCTATATAAGACATTACATTGTCGAAGCTTCGACTTTGACGAATGTATTTATATTTCACTGAATAGAATCTTGAGATTTTCGTGACTTCTATCATGGGAACAATCAGGTAAGGCTAAACAATAAACATCGGTGTATTTTTATACTGCACATCATCTACACAGATACTCCTAAAATAAATTCAGCTTTCCTCATGTTTCGATGAAAATATTTTAGTTGAATAAAAATGGAATACAAATATGGAGTTTTATTTGTATAAATTAATTTGATATACAGCGATCAGACATTTAAAATACGTGGTACTGTAAAACATAAAAAATTCAATTAAAACTGTATTGGTTACCAGTATGTGATACCAGATAACTTACCGGTCAATTATTGCAGATCCTAATTTTTCTCAAAATCAAGGTTTTTTACAATATAGGACTGCTAAAAAACAAATTCTAAATTTACTGTATTCTTAAGAAGTAGATGTTTTTATAAAAATATACCATGAATGATGATAAATCACTGTCAAATCACCGATAATTCTTAGAGGACATTTTATCATTCTAATGTAGACTCATGGTTTTTTATTTTAAATTTTATTATTTGTTTGGGGGGAAATTGTATATTCAACTCTTAAAATTTGATTTAATAGCATATATTGCATACGTTCCAGCTTTATCTTGTCAATTCAAAAGCTGTATATTATTCTATCCAAGGATAAACCACTTGTGGACCATGGACTCCATCACAACAAGATGAGATGGAAGACTCTCCATCAGGTCGGAGAGACTCAATCGAGTATTGAAGTACTCTTTAGTCTCTAGACAGGGCTCGGTTAATGGGGTGGCTTTGTCTAGTGTTCTCGTCATTTATATGGTCTGACTACATATTACATCTAAGTTATAAAGGAAGATCACAACTGAACCCATAATTTAAACTGATATTGTGATTAAATCATAAACTATTAACAAAACCTCGTATGTATAACATTTATGATAAATAACAAACAGTAGTTCCATACAGAAATTATAAAGGTAACTACCTAAAATCTGTGAAGCTTTTCATGCCTTTTGAAGAGATTATTGCTCGTAATAGGAACGTCACAAGTATAAAATTAATATTGGTATGTAGTCTTTGGAAAGTACAATTTGAATAAGTTGTTAAAAACATTGTTAAATAAGGTTTCCAACGGTACGTAGTTATATTTGATTGAGGTAAGAATCTAGAATATTTTATGTGTTTCTTACAGAATAGTCTAAACCCATAATCCAAATTATAAAATTTGATGACAAAATTAAATAGTTAATTTCCTTAACTAGATTTGGTAGTTTCCCCAAAATGTGTATTATTAAAAATAAAAAGTTTAAAGTGATTAAAATATCTCTTAATTAAAATACTTTGAACACTTAATACTTGTGACTGAAACTCCTCCTACTGTTTTTACTGATTGTAATATTTTTTATGCCGTTGGATGGAGCTCGGGTTTGAAGTTGTTTCCCTCCTTTTATTAAAAAGATCAAATGTAATAGAAGGGCCCAAGTTGGTATCAAATTTGTTATTTTCCCATAAGATTAACATAATTAAGAATGGTTAACCATAAAATATGAAGTTGAGTTAGTTAGCTACCATCTAGTTATGATAGCTACCATAAATTAACATTGTTACAATTACCATCATTACCACCACAAGGTACTTGGTAATATCTAAGCTAACCATAGTAGGGTGTATGTTAAGTGGGGCTAAGTTACTGATGGATTCACTTCCCTAAAAATGTAAGTTGGTGCATTTTGCAGGCATATAATAAATGATTTGATTACTGTTAAGTCATAACTAGTGTTAAATGGTGTTTTATCTTAAGGTAATTGTATCATGCTTGACTCAACTTTCGCTAAGCCCTTAGGCCACAATCCGCAATATATACAACCATTAGCACAGGCCGATTAAAGACTAATGCAATTAGATCAATAAGATCGATTATACACGTAATTGCAGCGAACAAATTTGAGTTAACAGTATTATTAAATCAAACTGTAGAGTGTCAATGATAGAAATTTCAACTGAAAAAATATTATATATTCCTCAAATATGAGAGTACCAAGATTAATTAATATATTTAATTGGTTTAAATATAAAGTAAAAACTAAAGATTAATTATAAAGACCATGAACTGAGATTTATTTATATAATTTCAGAAAGTGGCACCAAGTATATAGTTTTACTGTTACACATATATAACACAGTAGTACGCAGTATAAGCGGTTTTATTTTTTGCTGTTCATATTCATTTGCTGTTTCAATTATTGCTGTTCGAGATTGTAAAGATTAGCTGATCAGCCAAAAGGTCTAAGGGTGGCTAGCAAAACTATAATTCCAAATCATACAACCCCTAAAATAAGCTAGGAATTATTTTTCAAAATGGACTGTCGTTATTTGTTAACTAACAAATGCTGCTTAAGAAAGAGAACGCTGTCAAAATGTACATGCGTTAATGTTTTCTTTTTTTTAATTGTGAAGGTGAAAGCAACTCAGGGTAAGAAAATACACTAGTTTAATCCGAAATATTTCTTTAAGAGTCCACCGTTTGCTTAAATAACATAAATGAATCTACAACATCGAGCTATGTTTTTATGTAAAGCACTCAAACAATTAGGAATTGTAATCGATCGCATTTCACTTGAAGTAAATTAAAAATTGACTGACTGTTCATTTGATAATAAAAATCTAAAAATAATGATTTATTTATTTTCAGATTTTAAATAATTGATAATTAAAATAAAATATTAAATAACATATTGACATTTTGATGTGGTTATCAATTAATTTTAGCTATAGTGATTTATTAAAATGTATATGAAATTTATACTAGGCGTAAATATTTGTAAGCTGAATGGATGGATATTAAAAAACTTAAACAATTTATCACTTTTTGAATTACATTAATATTTATTTGTCAGGAAATAAATCTTTATAGATTCTAAACTTTGATGAAGGGATTTTATTGGCCTCATAGATGGTAAAACTTGATTGAAAAATTACATGCAATTTTGATATTTGTATGATAAAGAAGTTTCAAACAAATATTTAAACTACTCCTTTTCTAAATATGAACAGTGTCTTACCTTTCATCTGTAGATTAATATGGTGCACTCTGAAAATGAGATGAAAACTCCTTTTCACTTGGTTCTCTTGACTAAAAGCAGTAAAAACAAAAAGATAATTGCAGTTTGGATATGCTCAGGTCCTGAATTAAAGAATAATTTTGTGTACAGTTTTTTTACAGAAAATTATGTGTTTTTCTATTCTGAACATTTTAAACCTTTTAGTAAATGCCACTTTTTCGACCTATCAATATATTTAACTCCATAACTCGATTTAATGATCTGTAATAATAGCGTTCCGAAATATAATGATTGCAATCTTGCTGGTTAAAATACTTCAAAATTACCAAGAATAATCTTAGTTGAGAATCTAACTAGCATAGACTATCCTGTGCAGTACATTTACGTTTGAACATTAGACATATACAAATTTACGTAATATTACAAGTATAAATAGACATTACGTAATATAAATTTGTTTATAGTAAGTAATATAACTCAAACAGTGTACATAGTAGCAATGGCAAATCATATTTTTAAATAACTGAAGAAGCCTTTTTATGTTTAAACCTTTATAAAGTCCGTTTCACGGCACGTCCTATAAACCAGAAAACAGTACGTAATCCTAACTTCACTGCTAACTCTTAACCATGTTTGGCTTATTGCACTCGATATTTTACGTGCTTCAGATCTAAACGTTGCTGGAGGTATTTTCTTATTCTGCTTAGTTGAATCGTTTTATTAAAAAGAATAACCCTTCAAATAACGGACTCAAATAACGGTTTTATAGCTTTCTAAAATTGTATATTATTTTTTCTCAAATATCTTTAGTATTAAACTATTGTATTTCCTACTAAAATACTAAAACATGTTTATTAAAATTTATTTACAAACCATAGCTTCAGATTTTAATTACCCTGAGATAATCTTCGATGAATAACGGGCGAATTATTTGCTCAAACTTCAGGGTCACAGGGAAAATACGGTTGATTGTAATTTATTAAATTTATTATACAATTCAAGAGATAGTTGAAATAAGAACGGTAGAACTCTACGTACAAATCGGGCTTTCGACTCTACTCAGTAATTAAAGTCCACCCATTGCTTTACATCTGGTAAGTATTTTCAATTCCGCAGTTTCCATGCATAAATTTTTCACACGGTGCAATGTGATTAAGAACCGTTATCTACAGTAAGATTCAAGTTTACATATGTTTGAACCACCAACGGAAAACACGGTAATTAGAATTATAATTTTATTTAAATTACAGCAATAGCAACCATCATATGACATGGCATTGCTAATTAGTCCAACTAGAATGTAACCGAACACAACTACTACCTCGAGGATTCCTGAGGACAGGTTATCAATAACAATTAATTACATTACCACTGCCTCCTAGAGATTAATATGACTTTGTAAATCGGTATTACCTTGAACGAATAGCAGTAAAACTACTGATAACCGAATTTAGGTTATCTACCTTAGAGCACATGATTAAAACAATTCAGTATTTATTATTTTAAACGAATAAATACTGCGTAATTTTCATCTTCTGCTCTAAGGTAGTTAACCTACATTTGGCTATCAGTAGTTTTGCTTTCCCAAAAAAATTCCTTAGAAAAAATTATATAAATACTTTTATTTGTTCCGGGGTATACTTAGCTATCATAAAGTTACTAAATATAATATAAATTTGTCTGTTAACATAAAACATACAAGACGGTATTTTGCTCCCCACACAGGGATCTTACACACAAAAATTCAATTCACTACAAACGTAAAATTGTATCAATACAGCCTGCAGTAATTCTCATATTATATTTTTATTTGAATGTAATTAATTGAGATAAAATATGTTGACCAAAACTTATTTATTTATTCTTAAATAACGAGGAATCTTTGAGGGCCAGTGGGGTGGAGCCCTGACGACTGAGGGATAAGTCATTCCTTTCCAACATCTTAAAGAAAATTCCTTTAATTTAACACCTTAAACGGCAAAATCGGCCATGAAAGAAAAGTGTAGCTAACTTCACAAAACATTCCTCGGGGATGATAAACTTTGTTAAAATTGTATTCGAAGTTTTTTCCAAATCCAAATGCTTAGTAGAAATGTACAGTTTTTTTAATATAAAGGTTCAAGAAGTATTTTATTCTTTTATCAAGCTATTACGTACACCAACAACTCTTTTATCAAACTAAGTTTGTAATTATTATAAAGCATGTTAATAATTCGCTATTACCCACGTATATACCCTCATCTATATTTTAAGGTAGACATTTTGGTGTACCGTGATGCGAATTATTTATATTACTCAGGATGCTCCTCTCCCATAAATGCCAGAGGGAGAAGCAAGATTCGATAAACTAGATTACAGCAATTCGCCTTTCAAACCACGAACTCAAGATACTTCCAATTTCATCTTTAAAATTCGGAGCAACTACATTATTACTTTCATGGCTAAGTAAAAATGTATTCCTCTGAAGATTAGCAGGAGTTTGTGTTAAATAATCAATGCGCTTGATTTTACGCTTTAGCATAACCAATCAGGGTTAGTGATTATCTGCGGTTTAAAGTGGTTTATATAATCGGTACATAAAAGGACTGATAATTTTCATAATTGGTTCTGCACTATTATTTACCTCTTCTGAACTGTTTTAAATGACGTTCATCCCTCATTTAAATTACTTCCTAATTGGAAATAAAATAGAGAGTGTTTTCTAACACTCAACCAATACACTAGGAATTTATTTCTAAGGTTAAAATTCAAGATTTAATTTTATAATATTGTACATTACCTTCGGTTTCCCATTGGTGTGTTCATAGTTTGTTTTTTTATTTGTAATAAATATATCATATCTCAGGACCCACTTGTTAGGGGGCCAAAGGTCTTAAAATCAATTGTCATGTTATTCTTTCCGTTTTTTGAGTGAATTCAGCTAATTGTCATTGATCCATAACATTTGGGTACCGTAGGTTTTTTATGACCCCGACCTAAGGACTCCGCCCCATCACTAAAACAATGTCTTGGTAAAATTTGCTTGTTTTTAGGCTAAATCAGCCCTGAACTTTCAACTTAACAAGCCTGCATTAAGGTGACAGTTTCAAGGCATCAAGTTAAAATCAGGCCTGTTTCAAGCCTTGTGCTGCATGAATTAACCTAAAATATTTTACCTTGATTCAAGGATATAAATTGAAGCAAAAAATATAAATTAGGAAAAACTAGGTTTAATTTGAGGTTAATAGGCTTGATTTAACACAAATATGCAATAATTCGGTTGGTACTTGATTTATTCGGGCTTTATTGATTCTCCCTCTGGCATTTATGGGAGAGGAGCATCCTGAGTAATATAAATAATTCGTATCACGGTACACCAAAATGTCTACCTTAAAATATAGATGAGGGTATATATGTGGGTAATAGCGAATTATAAACATGCTTTATGATAATTACAAACTTAGTTTGATAAAGGAGTTGTTGGTGTACGTAATAGCTTGATAAAAGAATAAAATACTTCTTGAACCTTTATATTAAAAAAACTGTACATTTCTACTAAGCATTTGAATTTGGGGGAAAAAATTCGAATACAATTTTAACAAAGTTTATCATCCCCGAGGAATGTTTTGTGAAGTTAGCCACACTTTTCTTTCATGACCGATTTTGGTGTTTAAGGTGTTAAATTAAAGGAATTTTCTTTAAGATGTTGGAAAGGAATGACTTATCCTTCAGTCGTCAGGGCTCCACCCCACTGGCCCTCAAAGATCCCTCGTTAATTAAGAATAAATAAATAAGTTTCGGTCAATGTATTTTATCTCAATTAACTACATTCAAATAAACATTCAAATACTATAAGAATTACTGTAGGCTGTTCTGATACAATTTTATGTTGTATTGAATTGCGTATTTTTGTGTAAGATCCCTGTGTAGGGAGCAGAATACCGTCTGGTAAGTTTTATGTTAACAGACAAATTTGTATTATATTTAGCAACTTTATAATAGCTAAGTATACCCCGGTACAACTAAAATTATTTATATATTTTTTTCTAAGGAATTTTTTATGGGAAAGCAAAACTACTGATAGCCAAATGTAGGTTATCTACCTTAGAGCACAGGATGACAATTATGCAGTATTTATTCGTTTAAACTAATAAATTCTGTATTGTTTTAATCATGTGCTCTAAGGTAGATAACCTAAATTCGGTTATTAGTAATTTTACTGCTATTCGTTCGGTTTACAAAGTCATATCTCTAAATTGATGTGGAGGCAATTTATTAATGTAATTAATTGTTATTGATAACCTGTCCTCAGGAATCCTCGAGGTAGTAGTTGTAGTGTTTGGTTGCATTCTAGTTGGACTAATTACGCAGTGCCATGTCATATGATGGTTGCTATTACTATAATTTTAATACAATTATAATACAAATTACCATGTTTTCCAATGGAGGTTGAAAGTATATAAACTTGAATATTACTGTAGATAATGTTTCCTAATCACATTGCACCATGTGAAAAATTGATGAATGGAAACCAATATATTACATTTTGTAAACCAATATGTAAAACTGCGGAATTGAAAATACTTACCAGATGTAAAGCAATGGGTGGATTTGGACTACTGAGTAGAGTCGAATGCCCAATTTGTGCGTAGAGTTCTACCGTTATAATTTGTATTACCTCATAATAACAGCAAAAACTATCATTCTAATTTCTTGAATCGATATAAATAAAATTAGAGTTTTGTCTGTACATTGCTTGGAATTATGAAATTTTTCATATCTTCACGTTTTACACCCTAGGAAAGTCCAAACAAGTCTTATCACAATTTCTGTCTGTCTGTCTGTCTATCTGCCTGTCGGTAACGCTCAAGGACGGGTTTATGTTCGCTTTTCACGGGAAAACGGGTGCACCGACTTTGATGGCATTTTATTTCTTTGTTCTATTCATGCGTGAGAAGGTTTTAGGTCACTTTAAACTGTCATACACCTTTTGGAAAAAGAATGGCAGCTGCTAAAAAAATTGAATTACGTGCAGTTTTGGTCATGTTTTTTCGCTTTTTACAGGGAAACGGGTGCACTGATTTCGATGAAACTTGTCTGTTCTGTATGTTCGTTAGAAGGTTTTAGGCTAACTGGATGTTTTAAATCACCTTAGAACTCTGCCCCACGGGGTTTCATATATCCTATGTTATTCTTATAGACAAAGAATTTATTTATATTGAGCCAGATGATGACTTAAGAATAGTATTCTATAAATAGATGTTGTAGTTATTATTTAAAACGTTTAGTGAACATTGATAATAAATAACATAAGTATACAGAGTGGACATTCGATCTAAATCTATATTTGTCAGACTCATACACTCACTGACACAGTGATCACTTTTTATAAAAAACGTCACTGTCTATGAAGATGAAATTTTGCATGGTGGTTCCCATTATGCTGCAGATGTAGGTTTAAAAAGTCCTATAGTGCTCTTCTCTAATTTATTTTTACGGCAATCTCATGAGTATTAGTATTTACTGGACCTTTGAGGGTTGAAATTCAGTAGGAATATAACTAATACATCAGAACAAAACGCAAGCCTTTTCCCGTTACGAAAATGTTTATGGGCTTCCCCCTCCGGGATTTAAAAATATAGTCTTTTAACAATCTTGCACATACTACTGGACTGATGAATATAAAATTCGGTAGGAATATAGGTAACAGCTCAACGCAGACATTTACCTACTCCAGAAACAAATATACTCAAGGACTCACTGGCCTTTGATATAAGCGTGTTAATCATCGCACACCAACTACTCAACCAATAGAGCAATAAAGGAAATAAGAAACAACATCATGGGAAGTCACGGTGTTGTTCTCTGGAGATTTCACACAGACCCTTTGTCGTGCGTGAGACATGGGGGACAAGATCTACACCTCTCTAAAAAGGTATTTTATGTTGCCGACCACTGAGCGTCTGAACTTTACAATAAATATGAACATGTATTTTGGAAAAGAATAAGGGGTTAAGGAGTTTTCTTATGCCTTTTTAAAAGTTGAGATTGGGACATTGAAAAACAAACGTAGTCTCATAAACATCTCTCCTTCACTCAGCACAATCGATAAATCACAGGATTTACTGATCGACAGTTGTTTTACCAAAGTATATAAACAGTTTTACTCTTATTTAATTGTACATTAAACATGTTAAATGTAATTTTAATATTTTAAAAATTATATGGGTTGTTATTTGTTTAATTAATCTTATATTTATACATACAACCCGTACAAAGGACGGGTACACAGCTAGTTGTATAATAAATTTAATAAAGTACAATCAACGGTATTTTCCCTGTGGCCCTGAAGTTCGAGCCAATAATTTGCCTGTTATTCATCGTAGATTATCTTATGGTAATTAATATCTGAAGCTATGGTTTGTAAATAAATTTAAACGAGTTCGCACGCAGCACGCTGACGTGAGGGAAGTGAATTTCCACATAAAAAACTATAAAAACTCAAAATCAGTTAAAAACATACATTTATTCTAACTTTTATTCAAATCTGAAAACATTGATTTTTTGGCTCCTGGTTCTATTTACCTGCAATGCTGGGAATACAATTTTGCGCATTATAAGGTTAGGAGAAGGTCCAGTCAGGCTTAAAAGTAGGCGTGAGGTTGTTGGGGATGATAAAAGTACACCAACAATTGAATAACAGGCTTTTCTAATGTAAAATCCCCACAAGACAACGTACTGTGTTTGGTCGATACACATTTTCTTTAATAACTCGGTAAATATTTATGCTAGAATGACGAGAGAGGGCTTAAAACTTTCGCCTCTCCAATTCCCATCTTTTTACATGCATTTATTTTACATACGGGGCTTTTCTGACCCTTTTTGGGCCCAAACACTCAAAATTTGAAAGATAAATCCCCAAAAAAGAGGTTTAGAGTTTTCCGATTGTCTTGCCCAACGAACTTGTCCAACTGATTACAGAAAGGAACGTCCCTACCAAATTTGAAGTAAATCTGACAAAAAATGCGACCGCTAGAGTGCAAACACATATATATATATATATATATATATATATATATATATATATATATATATATATATATATATATATATAACATTTTGAACCACCCCCCAAAACGTGTTCAGGGGGTCACGTTAGGAACTTCTATGGTGGTCCCGGGCTTAAGTTTCACTGTGCGGGTCATGGTAATAGTTCACTTTCCAAAGACAATTCACTAATAAACATGTTTTAGTACTTTAGTAGGAAATAAAATAGTTCTCTATTAAAGATATTTGAGAAAAAAATAATTTAAGAATTTAGAAAGCTATAAAACATAAAGTCCATTATTTGAAGGGTTATTCTTTCTAATAAAGCGATTCAACTAAGCAGAATAAGAAAATACCTTCAGCAAAGTTCAGATCTGAAGCACGTAAAACATCGAGTGCATTAAGCCAAACGTGGTGAAGAGTTAGTAGTGAAGTTAGGGTTACGTATTGTTTTCTACCGTAAAATTAGTTTATAGGACGTGCCGTAATTTGAACTTAAGAATTCTGAAAACGGACTTTATCAAGATTCAAACATAAAAAGGCTTCTTCAGTTATCTAAAAAAAATATTTGCCATTGCTACTTTGTACCACTGTTTGAGTTATATTATTTACTATTAAACAAATTTGTATTACGTTTATATATGTGAAAAGTTCAAACGTAAATGTACTGCACGAGATAGTCTTTGCTAGTTAAATGTTTAAATAGTAAGGCAAATAAGCAATAAATGCCCATTACTTGGAAGAAAGTATAAAACTATACATCATAATCAGCAACTAAATAAATTGAAATGTTTATGATTTAATAGTATAAATACTCCTCTCACAAGTAGTGATGTAGCATACATGTTTTATATTTAATACGGGATTTAATAAAATACGTCTTAAACACTTAAAACACACTTATATTATACTAGTATTCACATAACAGACGGTTAACATATATAACAGATGGTATAAGGCATATATATGTTTACCGTCTGTCATATGAATGTAGTATAAGTGTAAATATATTTTTAAATGCAGTAAGACGTCTTTTATCACATCTTGTAAGTAATGACACGTAGTCCTAATCAAAAAGTTGTTTATATTTAATACGCTCGGACAAATATAATTTAAAAAAAAATAAGCCATTGTGTATAAAAAATGCGGTGTAATTTAGAAGAAAAACGATCCTTTAAAGGATTATCTTAATACATAATTCTGTAAGTGAATTTTTTAAGTAAAAGTTTTGGGAGTTTAGCAAATTGCAGGATGATGGAGACGGCTCAAATTAAAGGTCTCGATCCCAGTTACTCGTAAAAAATACCAGTATTTCCAAAAACTACCAGTAAACGAGAAATAACGTAAAAGAATCCCCCATAAGAAAAGCATGGGAATTTTAAAACGTCTGATTTGTTAACATTAAAGCATGTGATTAAGAATCCACTTTGTTTAACAAATGACATGTATTCCAATGAGATGAGGGAGAGTATTGGAGCAATGTTAGGGGCCCTGTCCCCTTCAAGCAACAGGACAGTCTTATTTTATCGAGGAAGTTTTTAAAACCAAATGAATATAATGTAAATAGAGACTGAATATTTGTTACCATGGAACTATGTATTACATATATTACATTTGAAATGCTATCTAATGGAAGTCACGAATGTTTTCTCTAACAAAAATATACCAACCCATACTCTGGAACAATTTCTATGTAAACTCACTGTCATTTACTTATCCAGGAAGGAATACTAATGTACCGTCAGCTAAATTCAACTTAACGGAATTGAAAACTGTATACTTCGTTAGCGATAAGGGTTTCACCAAATATGTATAAACATTTTGCCTTCATCTGTACAAATAATTTTATAACATGTATTTCAATTGAAATATATGGCGTTAAGGTAATGGGAATAGTCCATAAACTACCAAACGGAGATAAATAACACTCTTGTATACGATGTTTTGATTTTTTCTTACGTCCCTTAATCTTATAAAAATATGTATCAATAATTATTACTAATATAAGATGTAAACTAAATTAAAACAAGTAATACAAAATGGGGTTACTCGAAAATAATTGTTTGAATTATTAAAACTACACTTTGGAACTTTTTTATAATGAATGGTAAACACTTTCTGTACTGTCTACAGCTATTATAAAATAGTAGTATTTATATTTATGTTAGGTTCTAAATTATTTGGATCTTTGTTTGTCTCTGTTATTTCTGTAATTGATTGTAAGTGCATATTTTAACTTTCGTTAGTATAGAAACGCGTTTTCCCGCACAACCTCGAGTAGAGAGTTTGGGTCCGCAAGCTTCAATCTTTGCTTATCACCAGTGACCTTTAGCCTTGTGATAAAGCTGTGATCGGGTGGTTAGGACCCACCTTAAGCCCAAAGCCTTTTCTATCTTGAAAACATAAAAATATAGTTCTCAGAGGTAAGGAAAACCTCCTAACTCTACTATTTGCCATAGAAAATTAAATTAAATTATATGGGTAAAACAGAGCAACACATTTATTTACCTCATCATATGTTGAGTTGTATTGCTTCCTGGAAGGTAATTTAATCATTCTTGAGTCAACAAGATTGCAGGATCCCACCTGGGGACACTTTCGTAATCAGACGCGGTTTTAATATGAAATAACAATACGTTGTTCTGAAGTCTTACTCAAGAGAATGTGTATCCTGATTGAATGTTATGTTTACCTCTTCCACGACAAACTACGAGTACATTAAACGAATGCTCCTATTTCTCGGTAACAACTGGGGCAGCCTGTTGTAATCATAAAACAACTTTAAGATAGTAAACAAATATTCTTTTCCTACAGTTACCTAACAATGTACATGTTCTCTCACTGATTTGAGAAAGCAAAGTGGCCAATTCGCTCATCAGTGAGACAATGTTAACATTGTCTCACTCTAATTACTTTGTCTCACTCCAGATTTGCAACGTGAAGGCACGAAATAGTGAGCGCGTAACATGCAGAAAAGGTCGTATGCGCGCGAAATACGTTGGCAGCACTGGCTGTAAATCAGCTGGTCAGCTGTTGTACTGTTGTATTTGTCACAACACTTCCGGTCACGGCAGAAGCCACCATTTCATTGAAAATGTCATATTAAAAGTTCACTTCTGTGTAAAAATATGTTACGTTTCTTTACCAATTTATTTGTTTTATGGTAACTGTAGGAAAAATATAATGTGCAACTCGAGTGCAAAGTGCAATCGCCTCACTCGAGAAACCATTCCTCACTCGCCTACGGCTCGTGAGTAAGGATTTCTCTCGAGTGAGGCAATTGCTCACTTTGCTCACTAGTTGCACAAACAACTATTAGATTGTAAAAATAACGCTGTTAGCACAACATGAAGATCTGATATTTCAAGCATAGGACTACTGGAATGGCAGTTAATACAGTAAGTACATATAATAATTTATGAGGATGAGTTTATAATTATGAATAAACAATAGAGAATTTGCAGCTATTTTGATTATATTTTACTATAGCCTTCCTAAATCGATTCTGTGTAGGTGTAGGAAGAATTCCTTATTATATTATAATTCATTTTTATATGAGATGATGTTATTCACGAAAACAGCCCATATTCGTAGACCAATCTTTGGTCGAATTTCGACCACTTGGAGATCGATAGTACTAAAAAATTGCTCAAAGTAGGACTTTCCATTGGTTAATCTCAGTATGATGTGACTGAAGGAGAAGGGATTGATTATATTTTTAATTCTGGCACACTCATCTTCAACCATTTAATTTCTACTTAGTCAAACCCTTAAAATTATATATTTTATAATACAGTAACTCTAAATGTTGTTTCAGTTTGTGTGAGTGGTTGGTTTGGTGGTCAGGGTGTCGGACTCCGGAACCGTGACCGCGGTAACCATGGTTTTTAGTGTTTAAAAATATAGGTCGTGTCTTGTACAACGACTAAAATAACATTTCAGTGTGATGTCAACCAAGAATTCGCTAATGCAAGTCTGTGTAAACATAGGTATAAGTTGCCATCGTTGAAATAAATTAAATGTTCATACTCTATAAAACCAAACTTTATTTTAATGAAATCACAGCACTATAGATTTGTTCGACATTAGTTCTTTCATCATATAAATAGTGGTCATACTTTTATACATTTAAATGGTATACTGAATTTGGATTGACTAGCAGCTAAAAAAAGGCACGAACCACTGGAAGTGGAGACTTTGCCCCAAAGAAAGCCGAACTCGTCCGATGACGAACGAACTATCCACAACAGATACTTTATTATGAGAAAATAATGTGTGTTTTACATGACCAGTGAAATGTAGTATTTTAAAATGTAAACAGAATAAACCTACTTATATTCTACAAAATTACACTACATCTACGAAAAAATTATAGTAAACTAACCTAACCTAACTCCGCAGAGCGCTGTATGGCAGCTCTTTTCTTTGAAACATATTTAAAAAAATGTTGTGTGAAATAAAATAAAAAAGGTACCTCAAAAAGTAAAAACAAAAAGGTAGAATTGAACCCGGGACCGTATGTTTGTGAATCCAAGGCTACATCCATTGGACTGCCCTATCGTATCGAATTAAGTCAAAGTTACAATTCATTAAGCAGTAGACGGCGTTGTGATTTTAAAATTTGCCACGGGTAGTGCTCGGTGTGATTTAAAAGGTTTACACTGGCAGCGCTCACATATAATATGTCTCCACTTCCAATGGCTCGTGCCTTTTTTAGCTGCTAGTGTTTGGATTGAAATGTATTGTATTGCTGATTATTTTAAAAATTAAACGTAATTATAAAAAGGTATTGTAAAATAGCAAACGTCAGAATAAGAATAAAGATACGGGAAACTAAATAATAAACAATCGCATTGTAATTGTTATTGTTATTGCTGAATTTGGAAATCCCACCATTAGCTGCTAGGTACGGCTTCCACAAGCGGGAATTTCGCGCAGGTTACCGGAAGGATATAGCAGGAAAGGAAAGGGTGTGATGGGAAATGCAGCCAAATTGACCTTTCAGAGGGCCAAATCCCGTGCTCCTGTGACAGCTGTTCCGCAGGAACAGGCGGAACCCGCTCTGCCCTCCAACTGGCCAACTCAACTGACAGGGTCTCCATGTACAGCAGCCAGGGACCACATTCTCAGGTTGGGGACCAAACCCGGAGTTTCCGTCCCCAGCTGCTGCAAATGGAGGAACCAAAGGTGAAAGGGAAGCTCGTCATAATGGACAGCCAAAAGACATACCATATGTAATGACAACTTCATTTGCTGTACCCAATGTCAGCCTCAAAACTGGTATAGACCGTTTTAAGGTTGTCCTGGGACAAGCAATCGCGTTTCAAACCACGTACTCTGGATAGTCCGATGTTTCAATACAGCGATGATATATTCTTCTTAAAAATGAACAAGTAATGTGTTGTTTGTTAGAATTGGTGAGAAGGCACACCATTTACCTAATCATGTTTTAAATATACAGTATTAGCTTTTCCCATAGGCTTCGCCCCGAAAATAATCTTAATATATAAAAACTGGCAGTTGTGTGTGCTGTATTCTGTGGTTATCCCGTGGAACTACTACGAATCAAGATCAGCTGTTTATATTTTCAGCTCAAACTGAAAGTGAATGTCCATAAGAATAACGCAGGATTGGAACTTTGACTCCCCGTGGGGCGGAGCCCTAAGGCAATTTCTTAAATTCCTTTCTTAGTGTTGAAAGGGCGACCATATTCTTTAGCTTAAACATTTTGTTACGTAGTATATTCACTTAAGACCCAAAAGGAAGGTTTGTTCCAAATTTAAATGCAATCCGTTCTTTGGTTTTTGAGATTTCGTGATGTGTGAGTGAGTCAGTGAGTCAGTCAGTGGTATTTGGATTTTATATATTAAGATTTAGCAATATTAAACAAACTAATTCCTTTCGAATGAATGACACCTACATGAAAATAAAATTAACAGCCTATCTAAAACTTGTTACTGATTTGTTTGATTTCAAACTAAATAGATTTGCGTCATTTTAAATCTGGACTTATATTCGATTAACCTTATTTGGGAATTTATAAACAAGAAACAAACATATTAATTTCCTCATGTTTCCAAATAGGTCTTATGTCTGTAATACACAATTTTTTAAAATAATGATAATTTTATTATAAATGGTCGACATGTAATCAGAAGTTGCAGAATAGTTCATTTCAATAAAACCAAAAGAACAACATCACATTATTAGACTAAATTTGAAAAATGTAACGTTTAATCTTCATCGCATTTCAAATAATAGGTTTAATTGGTACAAAGTCACTTTTAAAGGTCATCTTACCTAGCTTACCCTTACAATGTTCGGTTCACTGAAGCATTCGATAATCTAGTGTTTCTTAATATAAATAGTTCGAAGTAGTGTTTGAGTTGACGTCTCCAACACGATCGGGATTTAATTAAGTTCTGCCCTTTGATGCGCTTGGTAGTGCCACTTAATAGTGCGAGCTGCTAAACTATACTAAGTTGTTCGAGTGTAATAGTACTTTCTGTCTAATGAAACTTTCCTGGAATAATTTGCATTGCATCTTAATTTTATGCTAGTTTTATAAGACATTGAAGTATTTTTGGGGAAAAACTTACTACAACCAATGTCCCCTGACTGTAAAATCACATTGAATTGGGTTTTCTGAAACACCAATAATTTCCGAGCATATAATATCAGGTATGTAACTCATTCCAACGAAGGCTATATGCTGAAACGATTAAATATGCAGTTTAAAGGCACCACTTACAAATAACAATGCTCGTTTCCGATGTTATTTTCAGTTAAAATATGAAGTCCAGGAATTTTGATAACTTGGGTTTAGGTCACATATATATTATGATGTCGTGTTATTGTTAATAATTTGAGCTCTCAGTGAGGTTGAGGTTAAGTGTAAACTACATAACGAGTCGACCAAATCCTTTAGCTTGAACATCTGATACGTAGTATATTTACTCTCTACGAGGAAAGTAAAATATTACTATGTCCATATAATAACGTTGTATGCCTAGTGTCGGTTTGCTATTAATTATTTTCCATTATTAACGGGCATTAAGCATGTATCTAATAAAAAAAAATACTCAAGGGTAATACACCAGCCATCCAGCCAAAATATTGAAATATAATAAAAATTTTTCTATTGCGTTCCAAGCAAAACATGTACTATAGTTATAATGTCATATAGTTTTGTTTTTTAAGATTATTGATTAAGGGTATTATGTTTATTACAATTGCTAACAATTATTGTATAAACATGCATTTGTTAACAACAACATAAATAAATGCGAAAACGTTGGTTAATGATACTTAAAAGAAAGATTTAAGTAGAACATTAATTTTAGAACATCGAGTAAAAATTCAAACTGTTGTATTTCCTGTCTTCACAAGGAACTTATAAATTTAAACCGAAAGCTATTTAACATACAATTTACAGCATAATGATGAACAGACATCTTCTATTAAGAGGAACGCAGCCTTGCCTTAATGGATAAAAGTAAAATTAATTACCCGGGTGACGTAGAATCTTGCCTTTAAATGACTGACGGCTATAATGAATAATTAATAAAGAAGAATGATTATTTCTTCAAATGTTATTATTTTTTATTATCGAATATAAAATATTAAATAATGGTCAATATGTTTGTTGGCAACCTTATGAAAAGTTGAGTTTTCTCTCAAGATTAATACTAAGATAAAGTAGCTGTAGACCCCTTACAATTGTAGTTTTAAATACGATTTCTTATTTACCATTTGCGTTTTTACAAATGTTAGATCGTATAAATAAAATACAGTTTTCCTCAGTATCATGTAATAAATGCGTGATAAATAAATTAAAATGTCTTTTCCTCCTCTAGAAGTATCTGTCCTATTATTCTTGGAGACAGTTCACTCCTATTGGATCTCCGGTAGTGGTGATCTCCCTAATCCTTTGAGTCTCTGCTAAAGTCCTCTAAATGAAATGACTTCCAGCAGATAAGGGTAATGACGCACACTACAACGAGCCTCTGGAGCTAACTGTATATCCTTGAGTCCTGAAATGTCTCCTAACCAAATTGTTTCGGGTATTGCCTTAATACAATTGAACTGGCTTTTAATATTTCTCTATTTATAAGTTTAAATAAAATCTTAAAATTGTACTATTTTCTTTAAAGTAAGATTTAATGTTAAAATACTAAGAAATATAAATAAATTATTTGTTTATCCTACTGTAGGTATATTTTTTTAAACGGGTATTTTATAATTACGTAATATACCTTGCTGTTGTCATTTTTATATTTATTTATTAGTGCCAACTAATTCAATGCAGAACATCCAAAACATTCAAGTAATGCCAAAACATATACAATAATACTTACGATATTTACAATACTTACAATAATACGAGTAAAATCTCGAATGATTTTTGGCAAACAATAATTTAAACTAAGTTAAATAACAAACAGCATATTATGAAAGCCGAAACTGTTCCACCTAAATCATCAGACGATCAACTGACTTTGCATAAAAATAACCTATTACTCAATATTAGTTATGTGATATTTTGGTAACAGGCTCAATTCATAATATTAAGTTATTACTTCAGTTTTTGTCCAGAAATTTTCTTCTGCTAATTACATTGTGCATATTTATTATAAACCTATTTTCACGCAATACATTTTTAATGTATGTAAAACGCAATGGTACCAACCCAAACGCTTTTCAAGATTAAAGTAATTCTAATGGTGTTATTTTTCAGTTAAACAAATATCTAGGGGAGTAAAGTTTTTCCCAAAAGTTTTGAATTGAAACTGCTAGGTGTCAATATAAAATTTTATTCAAAACTAAGAAGTCACAATGCTAGTGTATTATTCAAATATTCTTGGTTAAATACGATTTTTGCATTTAACGAGGCGCGGTTTAATCTAAATCAGAGCTGCCAACACCGAACTGTTAAAGGCTGTGTTTGAGTTTCGCGCCTCCATCACGATCAATCGAGAATTAATCAACTCCCGTCCTTTGATACACTCGCAAAAGTCAGTTTATTACAGTCTGCTTATTTAAACCATCATTTATACGTTTCTCAGTTTATTCGAATACTTTTAAATCCATTATAAAAGAAAATATCTAAAATGTTTAATAGCTGATCTTTTTATAAAAAGCTTATTCGACTTTCAACAGTTGTTTTTCAAGTATTGTTTATTTCTTGCTGGTCTATGAAGATGAGCATCTTTAAAAATAAAACATTGCCTTAAACGAATTAACTTGTATTAAAAATAAAATTAATACTATTTATTTCATTACAATGTATCGGAATTTCCAACTAAATAATTAATTTACGGGGTTCTTTAAACCAGGTACGATAGACCTAAGACCAATCTTCCCTTTCCTGGTGGGGTACGGCCCTTCTCGGAAACCATTCTGACAGTTGCCTAAGTGAGATGAGAAACCGTTTAAACTCATCTCAGAGTGGCCGAGACCTCCCGAGTGTGAGGCGAAATAATTACTCCCTCACTCCAATCCATTTTATTAAATATTGATACATTTAATCATTTTTGTATTTTAATATTGTAATATATTGTTGATATAGCCTTCTCATTATTTTACAGATTGTTTTTTTTTCTTCTTCACAAAATGCTTTTCTTGACTATGAACTGCACTCAATGTAGTTACACGACCAATACTCACTTTTGTTGTTGCACGTAGAATACGTTGTTTCAAATAAGGCACTTTCGAGGACCTCGCGTCCATGGCACAAGCTGAGATCACCATTATCCATGACATACTTTTTGAAGTTGTTATAACAATGCAATGGTTCATTAAACACAAAACCAGATTGTAATAGTTATACTTGCGTGGTCCAAATCTCCACCTTTTGTGAACAAAGCTAATAAAGTTCATCTTTATTTAACAGTTATGCTTTAATTCACAAGTTTATTTATTTAAATAGATTGTGTATTGTATAGTTTCAACCGTTCACAAACCTTTTATTGAGTTCGTTACTATCCAAATGTCATCTAGGAACATATAATATTGTTATACTGTCAGGGAATCGTTTAAAATTGCCTATTAAAGTGGTATTAAATTTAGGAGAATTTGCGAGGCATAAATGGAAACGTCAACGAGCATAAACATTTATTGCTATGAGTACCAACCCTTTAGGTTTTGCTAATTAGTAAAACCTATGAAACCACTCAATTATTAAATATTATGCTTGTTTCTGGTAGGTTGTGTTTATTGGTAAACGAAGTTGCATTGTTGAAAGACGTCGGAGTACTATGTAAATATTTCGTGGTACATGAATGATTTTCCAGGCGATGTCTCTTCAATATGAACCGATTTATATTCCACTTTTACCCATTTGTAAGGTTTTCGTGACTCGCGTTATTATTCCAACTGTCAGACCGTCGAGACCCTTCGTCTGTCTGCCCAACTACTACTTTGTAACAAGACATCATGACCAGAATACTTTTCCTATTCTTGAAATAGATCCTCAGACTACCATTGGAAGAACAACAAACATACAAGTAGATCATATTCGGTCACTACCATAATGTCTATAATTATTTAAATACGTTAACTAATATCCATCAGTATATTTCTAATTTACTTGTATACTATCAGTATGCAGTCATATAAAACTTTAAATTAGAATAACCTAAGTTAAAAGACAGCTGGTTAATACAAAATTAAAATTCTCGCACATAGTAATAGTAAATCTAATTACCTTACCGTTATTTGAGTAGTATTATCCTTGTAAATTTGTGATATAAAATACACATCAAAAATTTTGCGAAAGCTTAGAAAATTAAATTAAACTATGTTATCATTTAAAGACCATGATAAATATCAGTAAGTTATTGTAAAATTTTAATGCTGTCTGCAGCATCAGGGTGGGGGTTGACTGTTTATGTTTCTTGATTAGCTAATGAAGTATTCATCTATGCTACATCCCCGAGGCAGGTAATGTATGCAACTGATATTTTATGCACTATCAAAATATATTCATTGTTTATTATTATATAAGATGCTGTCGCAACTCGGGAAGAACAAGAATGGATTTTAAGTGTAAAATGGGTGTGAAATATTGTGTGCTTTTGTCGCTGCTTAAGTGGAGCTGATTAATTCATAACTTTATCATGTACAAAAATATCTATCATGTATTCAAATTTCTGAGAGTTTAATAATTTTGCCATATTTAATAGTTGTAACACACATTAAACGAATCTACCGCTACAAAAAACATAACTAGTCATGAACACTCACACAACGCACATTATCAAAGGTTTTACCATGTGGTATCTTAAGGGGCCATACACATAATATTACGTAACGCATTTTGTCGTATTTTCAGGCCCCCTCCCCCACGTAACACACCGTAACGCTTTATATACCCCCCACCCACAATGTGTTACGTAAATCACTCGTAGTAGGCTTTAAAACAGATTAAACCATTTAAACGTAGTCTTATTAGCAATTTGGAATATGGATTTATATAAATCATTAATCTTTTAATGACATACTTTTAACAACGTTTTTCAAAGCAAAATGTATACAAACAAGACTGTTACTAATAATATCAACAACAACATCGAAGATAAAACGTAACAAATTCAATTTATAACTAATACGATGTGGGTGGCACTAGTAAGTCACTACTGTGTAAGTCATCATTTTAAACTCTAAAAAAACACAAATAAAGGTGAAAGCAATACAGAACTTACTCAAAAAACGTTATTTTTTTGTAGTTTTACTGTTATTAAAATGGTATGACTGAAGTATTTTTTATATAACTAACTGTAACCTTGGTTTGGATATCAGTGTGATTATTTTTTAATCTTGAAAGATGTTTTACATTATCAATATATATGGGAGTGCGCCAGCTCTTAGGGTTAATATTTGTGAGTTACGAACGTTGATAAAAACCACCCCTCCCTCTCCCACATAAAGCAGCATAACGCTACGCTATGCTCCACCCCCTTCGCCATAAGTGCTATACGTAATATGTGTATGGCCCCTATGTACCTGAATGTTGTATCATTTAAAGATATTTTAACTTGTAATTTAGATATTATAAATAAACTGAGGTAACCAACAAATGTACAGTAATAAATAAAAAATATATATTTAACTGTCAATAACTTATTAAAGAACATAAAAATAAATTGAGTTGAATTAGTAATAGAACTAGATTGTCCAAAATGATTTCCAAAACGAATATATTTGGATATCATATATCTTGTTATAAAAACTGGTTGATGAGAACCTCACGCAAGTCCCAGTCTTTTTAATAACGGACTGAACATTTTACTGTAATAAGTAATGATGTATCTTTTCATCTACTTTAGTCCAGCCAAGATTTCACTTTCTACTCAAGATGAGTGTAGCGAGTCATGCACTTACAAAGAGCATACAGTACTTATGTAATTACATATAAGAAGCAACATCCCTTTTAGTAACATTTCAAAATGTGTGGAATTGAGGAACATTTAAGTAGCATTGCCAAACCAGATACGGTCAGGATTCTGTAAACATATCAAGTAGCTGAAAGGCTCTCTGCTGCTCTACACAGTGCCCACATCAAACATGGCGTCACTTTACCATGCATGGCTCATAATACCGCCTTCCCACATGTATTGTGAGCATAGTTAATGAAGTGCATAATTATATCTTATTTTATTAAATCCAACGTCCTTACTGAGTCATCACTTATTCCTGAACTTCCCTTTGTACCATAGGTATGAAATTAATTACAAAAATTCCTGATGAAGAAACATCGGGATTTAATTTTGATTCTACCTTAGAGATCTGCCTAACAAGCCTTCATATTTTCATTGCTATTTTAATGTAATTCACTTAAATTGGTTCAGATGACTCCTTAAACAGATATTATTTATTCGTAATCGTTCACTATTTGAGATACATGAACAGGTTATATTCCCCCAGTGAAGCCGTTACTGAATCTGCTAGTAATTTTATGATTGGAAACAATCATCAATTTGGTAGTTGTATACATTTACCTGTTAAAATATAACAAAAGTGTTTACTACAGTACAATTAAATACATAGTTAAGTATTAAAGTTAGTGTCTTCATAAAGTACTGAATAGTTAACGGTAATTACAATACCCCCGTCGCAGCAAACCTGCGGACTCAGCGAAATTCCAATGCATAATATTTGTCTGAATTCCGCATAAAGCCGCAAACCAAGTTTCATAAAAATATATTCACATATAAGCGATTTTAATTATTCTCCATAAGAATAACATTGGTAATGAGTATGTAGGTTTGCTGAAACAAGGAACAGAAACAATTGGTTTTTATGCAAATATAAATAGAATTTAACTAGGTGAAGCCACATACTAAGTTTCATCGATATTCAATCATAAATAAGCGATATATGACATTCTAGTTATTCTCCATAAGATTAACATGGGGGCTGAGAAAGCAGGTTTGCTGCAACAAGGAACAGAAAAATGGGTTTTTATATAATTATCAATATAACTCAACCAAGTGAAGCTACATACCAAGTTTTATTAATTTATGTTCATAATTAAGGTAGTCATTAAATTTTACTTATTCTCCCTAAGAATAACATGGGGGCTGAGTACGCAGGTTTGCTGCTACGGGAATAATCAACAAAAAATCAATTTTTTGTGCAAATATCAATATACCAGTACTACTTGAAGCCAAATACCAAGTTTCATCAACATACATTCATAAATAATCGAGATATCAAATTTTATTTATTCTCCATAAGGATAACATTGGACAACGTACTGTGTTTAGCACTTTGAATATCTCTGCAACGGTTGGGCGTAGAATCACAATTTAAACACCAAAATGATCGTTTTGTGGAACTGAACAGATTGGTAAAAGCAAATGTGAAGTTTACATTAAAATAAACTAAGGAAAAGCCAAAAACCTTTTTCCCGTAAGATTAACATGGGAGATTTTATGATTAGGTTTTTTTGGATTTTCTCCGCAACCACTTAACCTAGGTTAATAATTCAAAATACTAAATTATTTGTTTTTTTAAGCTCTATAACATGGTCAAAACCAAAATTAAGTTTTTTTAAATTTTAGGGTGAAAAATGCAAAAAAATGATTTTTGGATAATTTAAAACCCCCATAAACCCCCTTCCCATGGTCCGATTTTTCTGGTTTTCGAACTTAAAGTCATGAATGTCATTTTACACATTTGAGCCAAATTTTATCAAAATCGGACGTTTTTTACTGTCAAGTTATCGTGTCAACGGACACACACACATATATATAAATTTAAAAATACTTGAGTATGAAAATAATAAAGAAAAACTAAACGTAAAAGAAGATTTATGGATATATTTGAATAATAAAAAGTGTCCACAAAAACTATTAAACACAACTCACTTGAACCATGAAAATGCGATATTTGCAAAGATAAAAGAAATAAGAAATTAAGAAATAAGAACCAACATATATATAGAAAAAAAAAAAAATCAAAAAGCATATGCAAATTTACTACATTACTGTATACAAAATTTGATCCATATGTTAATTTTAATTTACATGTTTTGTTTTAGTTTTTAAGGTTATTGATATTTTTCTTGAAAATGGCTTAATAGACCGAAACTAGTCGTCAAAATATAAATCATGAAACTAAATAAGGGTACTTTGTTCTCATAGTGATAGTAAAATTAATATATATATAAATATATATATATATATATTTATATATACATATATATAAATTTAAACGAATAGTGTTTTTGGCATCTGGGGACCTCAAAACAAAAAGTTATCATAGTCTCGGGCTTAAGTCTTACCATGAGACCTACGGTAATAGCTTCTTCCCTATAGGGGAAATTCGCTAAAAAGTATAATAGTATAAGGTGACTTATTTGGTTTATATATCGATCATCTTGTTTTATATATTTATGACAATTTATTTAAAATCTATGGTGATAAACAAAATACCAAAAACAATGGAGGGTTTCTCTGATTTACAATTTGATTAACTTTCTTTGGATTATTAAAGCCAATATATTCCTCCGAAAATCATTCGGAACCCAATTTCAAATTGCGCTCGCACACAACTCATTATCATATAATACTATAATTAGGAACTGTGTGAGCTTAGGGTTACCAATTATGACATCTCTACAAACCCTATAAGGGTGCATAACGACTTCCCTGGTGTAGTAACAATTTTTAATTATATTCGAAACCCAAACCAAAACCAAAAATGTTAAATTAAATTAAACATATTCACTCAAACTTTTAATCATTATATTAAAGCCAGCAATGTTGGACCTGATATACTGATTTTACTTTAAGTATATGTATGTACAATATAAACTTAAGGTGATGAAATACAATATTTTTAAAACAGTTCAACAAACTGAATAGTCAAAAACTTAAAACCACTGGTAAACCTTGAGAGTACACCTTAACCAGCACATACATAGGTTCAGTGTTTAAATTAGTTTCCCGTTGTAAGCGTGCTAATGCAAAGGAATTAGAGAACCATTCATCAACTTGATAGATATAACGTTTTTTACGTACAATTTATCTCTATGTATAAAATCAATCTTTGACTTTTGGTTGTTGTGGTTTTTGGTTTTTGTTTGTTTGTACTTTATGGGTTCCTTTACCATACAACCGACTGCGATGAAACTTTGCATGATAATCCAGGTCATCCCTAGATAGGATTCTATCTATTAATCAAAGTCCTAAACCTTAAGGCTCTACCCCTCTGGACTTGTATGGCAATTGTATGGGCATTAGTGGTCCTTTCGAGCTCGATAAGAATAAAAAGTAAATCAATTCTCGTTTAGAAAATATTCTACGGCTCAGGACCCCCCCCCACCACTCCAAAAAAATCTTATTAAAAACTGACAACTACCACTGACTGATAGAGCTTAAACTCAGTAAAAATATAGCTTGTAGCTCAAGACCTACTCCAGGCCTACTCCAGGCAATATTACACTTTAGGTCTTCGCCCCAATGGCCTGCAATATTCCCATGTTAATCATCACCCACCAACGACTGAACCAATGGAGCTAAAGTTTTGAAGGACAAGAGACACCAGAATCATAATAGACGTTCCCCCAAACTAAAGTTGCTTTGGAGCTCCACCCAGCTGACAATTAAAGCGAAAGTTTACAATCCCGCACCTACTATTGGACGATGAAGCTTAAGATTGGAAGCAAGAAAGCTAATACAGTCAAAGCAGGAAATGCCTACTTTTTATCGACATATTTTTTGGGTTCCTCCTCGCAGGCCTTTACTATTCATTTCCATGTTTAACCACCAGAACCAACTACAGAACTGATGTGGCTGAAATTCTAATTAAAAATTTTGCTTCTCCCGTTCTGAAAATCCCATGGGGTGAGTATTGCTTATACTGCTGTGATGGAGCTGAAATTCGGCCAGAAGATAGTTATATTAGAATTAGACATATAGACCTGTACTGAAATGTTTTAGCGCAAATTTGTATATATGTGTGTATCAATTACCTTGTTTTAAAGTAATAATTTAATTTGGGTTTAAATGGTACAAATATTGTTACCAAAGGGAAAAGAAACGGGAATTAACGTAATCAAGAGATACCAAGCGATTAAAATCGTGCCGGATACCAGATAGTATAAAATAAAATAAAAAACTGCGGTGTATTAATTGTTAGCCCATAAAATTTGGATTATTGTAGCTTAATTTTACTAATATTATAAATGTGAAAATTAGAATGTATGGATATTTGTAATTCCATCCCTCGTACTGAACTGATTAAGCTAAAGTTTTGCGTGAACATAGCTTACATATCACATTATCATATAGAACGGATAATGTCCACATCCAACCTTAGGGCTACACCCCACAGGTCCTGTAAGATCCAATGCAAATCTTATGGGAAAATGTCATTTATAAAATTCCCAGCTGTAGTTTTCCATTTGTGGTTAGGGCAAATGAAGTCATATAGTAAAACTAAACAAAGATTTGATAGTGCTGGTCAGGTTAATATCGTTAATGTATTTTTAATTTGTCGCGAGTGAAGCCGCAGATAACAGCTAGTTTAAAAATAATAAGGACATAACAAATAATCATATTATTTCTATTGATTTCGTTTTATACAAAATCACTTATTACAATTTAACATAATTTAATTAATAATCCACAACCATAGCATACAACCCTAAGCAAATTTGAAACAACGGTAAATATTTAAAAATCACTTAATTTTATAAATATTATTAAACATGTTTTTAGATAGGAAAAGAAGTGCTAAAAAGCTCATCAACTTGCTGGTTTTAGTATCTTTAAAATCACGCAACAATCGTGTGGGTTCACAATAGTTAAGGTTTAAAAATAAAGACGTCACCTGTTAGAGCATTTAAAATGTAATGAAGAAATAAAATACGTTAAGCCTAATTGCAGATGGCAGAATCCAAATTAAAAGCCATAAATAGAGAGTAAATGTGAACGGAGTAAAATACGTTTATAGAAGGCAGCTAAAACGTTTGTCCACCCTCAGGGTTTCTTTTTATGAAATATATAATACTTATTTTAATTTATTCCAAAGTATGTTTCTTCATGTTTAAAAAACCTTTTTGTGTTATTGTACTTAATATCACCAGTTTTTTCATAAATTATTTTACACTTATTAACTTAATTAAATATCATAACAATCAAGCCATGATCATTGGTACCACTAAACACACACTCCCTATATTTAAAACCTAAAATACCTCAAACGAGGTATTATCTTGCGCTCAAGCTACCTGAACGGGAATTTTAAGCGCAAAATAATAAAGTTAACAAAGGTTTACAAAATGTACAAGAACATCATGATTTAAAAATTATGAAACTTCACAAAAGTGTTTGTAAATAACCTTCATATACGCCATAAAAATGTGAAGCTGATTAGTTTACTAGATATTTTGTAATAATCGTCTAAATTTGAGATTTACTCCAACATTGTAAAAAAACACCGATATTTTCCACTTTTTTCGTTAGATAAATTTAAAAAAGTGATGTAAAGATTTGAAACTCCGCCATATATAAAATTTAACAATATTTCTGTTCATTTGATAGGTCTCTTATTAAAATCTAACTGGCCGTTTTGCAGGTGTGATACCGTAAACTCGAGTAAAATCATTTCTGCGCGGACAGTAGGGTTATATTACACCCTGTATAGTTTACAGATGTAATATACTCAAATTAATACTGGAACTAAAAAGGGATGCCAAATATTATATAAATAGTGAAGATATATGGTAAATAATGACAAAATGCGGAAAGCTATCCGTTTAGAACTATTTGAACATTTTTAAAAGTCAAATGAAAATATTTATTATGCCAGGGGAAGTCGTTATGCACCCTTATGACAGATAGGGATGGCACTGGACTTCTAATCGGACACCAATTCCCGTAGACTAAGTGGATTTCAAGCTGAATAAAATAAAGGATAACAAAATATTATTTAAAAATTGTAAGTTTGCATTAACAAAATAATTAAAAATTTTTAAGCCTGTGTTTGAAAATAAATAATACAAAAATTTTCAAACTATATTTTATGTGCTGCGTTATTATAGTTAGTCTGTTTCTTATTAAATTATTAATCATTTATATTCAGGACACAATTTAACGTAAAATCGCCTGATTTGCAATATATAGGTTAATGTCAAATTAGTTCGTAGCACCATTAAAATACTACAGGGCATTACATATAGAGTAAAAAAAATATTTAACCTAATAATGAGCTTATATAAATGGATATTAGTTATTTATTTTACTGTAACTTTAAATTTCTTGCGAAGCTCAAGATCAAGATAGGAAATACCCCTCACATTATTTCTAAGAGTTAAGTCGGAAAATAATACATGAAAAACCTAATTTCAGAAGACTGAATCCAAATTAAAAGCCATAAATAGAAGGCTCAAAGCAGCCGGAGTGGGATCTGTTCATATCAGGTTGTTTAGCAATGTATTTTATCGCCAGACGTTCTAAAACCACAGTGGGTGGTTTTCTTGTAGATTGGTAATAAAATCATTCTTTATTTAATACTTTTAATGCCACGTGTCCTAGTTATGATATATTAAGGGGTTTTCTATTACAATACAAAAATTAAAATACAAACAATTTTTGACGCAAATCTCAAAAGGTGGTATTTGATTTGTGTTAAAATATTTCTAAAATAATTTTCGGTCATTTTCCATCTTACATTATTAAAACATTATTTTCGACATTCAAAATCACTTTTAGAGTTTTTTAATGTAAATAGTATTGTATTGTAAGTAGTATTTCATGTAAATAGTAATTTACCTTGTATATTGAGAATAATTTATGATCAGTGGCTGAGTTTGGGTGTTTATATTTTTTGTATCAAAATTATTAATTGGACTTATGGACAATTGTTTTTCCAAAGTTATAGTGCTCAACAACTGGGGCTTGAGAACAATTTAAACTCACATTAGCTTGAGTAAATTAACATATATCTGACATAAAAAAACTCTTATATATAACTTTGATATTCAAACACAATTAAGGCTTCTGTGATGCATAGATGATAGTTTATTTGAGAAGAAATATCCATGAAAACCATTTTAATTAGAGAATTTTAATGAAAGATTTAATTAGAACATTAATTTTAGAACATCGAGTAAAAATTCAAACTGTTGTATTTCCTGTTGTCACAAGGAACTTATAAATTTAAACCGAAAGCTATTTAACATACAATTTAAAGCATAATGATGAACAGACATCTTCTATTAAGAGGAATGCAGCCTTGCCTTAATGGATAAAAGTAAAATTAAATACCCGGGTGACGTAGAATCTTGCCTTTAAATGACTGACGGCTATAATGAATAATTAATAAAGAAGAATGACTATTTCTTCAAATGTTATTATTTTTTATTATCGAATATAAAATATTAAATAATGGTCAATATGTTTGTTGGCAACCTTATGAAAAGTTGAGTTTTCTCTCAAGATTAATACTAAGATAAAGTAGCTGTAGACCCCTTACAATTGTAGTTTTAAATACGATTTATTATTTACCATTTTCGTTTTTACAAATGTTAGATCGTATCAATAAAATACAGTTTTCCACAGTATCATGTAATAAATGCGTGATGAATAAATTAAAATGCTTCTTCTTCCTCTAGAAGCAAATTTCCTATTATTCTTGGAGACAGTTCACTCCTATTAGATTTCCGGTAGTGGTGATCTCCCTAATCCTTTGAGTCTCTGCTAAAGTCCTCTAAATGAAATGACTTCCAGCAGATAAGGGTAATGACGCACACTACAACGAGCCTCTGGAGCTAACTGTATATCCTTGAGTCCTGAAATGTCTCCTAACCAAATTGTTTCGGGTATTGCCTTAATACAATTGAACTGGCTTTTAATATTTCTCTATTTATAAGTTTAAATAAAATCTTAAAATTGTACTATTTTCTTTAAAGTAAGATTTAATGTTAAAATACTAAGAAATATAAATAAATTATTTGTTTATCCTACTGTGGGTATATTTTTTTAAACGGGTATTTTATATTTATTTTATAATTACGTAATATACCTTGCTGTTGTCATTTTTATATTTATTTATTAGTGACAACTAATTCAATGCAGAACATCCAAAACATTCAAGGAATGCCAAAACATATACAATAATACTTACGATATTTACAATACTTACAATAATACGAGTCAAATCTCGAATGATTTTTGGCAAACAATAATTTAAACTAAGTTAAATAACAAACAGCATATTATGAAAGCCGAAACTGTTCCACCTAAATCATCAGACGATTAACTGACTTTGCATAAAAATAACCTATTACTCAATATTAGTTATGTGATATTTTGGTAACAGGCTCAATTCATAATATTAAGTTATTACTTCAGTTTTTGTCCAGAAATTTTCTTCTGCTAACTACATTGTGCATATTTATTATTAACCTTTTTTCACGCAATAAGTTTTTAATGTATGTAAAACGCAATGGTACCAACCCATACGCTTTTCAAGATTAAAGTAATTCTAATGGTGTTATTTTTCAGTTAAACAAATATCTAGGGGAGTAAAGTTTTCCCCAAAAGTTTTGAATTGAAACTGCTAGGTGTCAATATAAAATTTTATTCAAAATTAAGAAGACACAATATGCTAGTGTATTATTCAAATATTCTTGGTTAAATACGATTTTTGCATTTAACGAGGCGCGGTCTAATCTAAATCAGAGCTGCCAGCACCTAACTGTTGAAGGCTGTGTTTGAGTTTCGCGCCTCCATCACGATCAATCGAGAATTAATCAACTCCCGTCCTTTGATACACTCGCAAAAGTCAGTTTATTACAGTCTGCTTATTTAAACCATCATTCATACGTTTCTCAGTTTATTCGAATACTTTTAAATCCGTTATAAAAGAAAATATCTAAAATGTTTAATAGCTGAACTTTTTATAAAAAGCTTATTCGACTTTCAACAGTTGTTTTTCAAGTATTGTTTATTTCTTGCTAGTCTATGAAGATGAGCATCTTTAAAAATAAAACCTTGCCTTAAACGAATTAACTTGTATTAAAAATAAAATTAATACTATTTATTCCATTACAATGTTTCGGAATTTCCAACTAAATAATTAATTTACGGGGTTCTTTAAACCAGATACGATAGACCTAAGACCAATCTTCCCTTTCCCGGTGGGGTACGGCCCTTCTCGGAAACCATTCTGACAGTTGCCTAAGTGAGATGAGAAACCGTTTAAACTCATCTCAGAATGGCCGAGACCTCCCGAGTGTGAGGTGAAATAATTGCTCCCTCACTCCAATGCATTTTATTAAATATTGATACATTTAATAATTTTTGTATTTTAATATTGTAATATATTGTTGATATAGCCTTCTAATTATTTTGCAGTTTGTTTTTTTTCTTCTTCACAAAATGCTTTTCTTGACTATGAACTGCACTCAATGTAGTTACACGACCAATACTCACTTTTGTTGTTGCACGTAGAATACGTTGTTTCAAATAAGGCACTTTCGAGGAACTCGCGTCTATGGCACAAGCTGAGATCACCATTATCCATGACATACTTTTTGAAGTTGTTATAACAATGTAATGGTTCATTAAACACAAAACCAGATTGTAATAGTTATACTTGCGTGGTCCAAATCTCCACCTTTTGTGAACAAAGCTAATAAAGTTCATCTTTATTTAACAGTTATGCTTTAATTCACAAGTTTATTTATTTAAATAGATTGTGTATTGTATAGTTTCAACCATTCACAAACCTTTTATTAAGTTCGTTACTATCCAGATGTCATCTAGGAACATATAATATTGTTATACTATCAGGGAATCGTTGAAAATTGCCTATTAAAGTGGTATTAAATTTAGGAGAATTTGCGAGGCATAAATGGAAACGTCAACGAGCATAAATATTTATTGCTATGAGTACCAACCCATAGGTTGGTTTAGGTTTTGCTAATTAGTAAAACCTATGAAACCACTCAATTATTAAATATGCTTGTTTCTGATAGGTTGTGTTTAAGAGAACACGTAGTAAAACGAAGTTGCATTGTTGAAAGACGACGGAGTACTATGTAAATATTTCGTGGTACATGAATGATTTTCCAGGCGATGTCTCTTCAATATGAACCGATTTATATTCCACTTTTACCCATTTGTAAGGTTTCCGTGACTCGCGTTATTATTCCAACTGTCAGACCGTCGAGACCCTTCGTCTGTCTGCCCAACTACTACTTCGTAACAAGACATCATGACCAGAATACTTTTCCTATTCTTGAAATAGATCCTCAGACTACCATTGGAAGAACAACAAACATACAAGTAGATCATATTCGGTCACTACCATAATGTCTATAATTATTTAAATACGTTAACTAATATCCATCAGTATATTTCTAATTTACTTGTATACTATCAGTATGCAGTCATATAAAACTTTAAATTAGAATAACCTAAGTTAAAAGACAGCTGGTTAATACAAAATTAAAATTCTCGCACATAGTAATAGTAAATCTAATTACCTTACCGTTATTTGAGTAGTATTATCCTTGTAAATTTGTGATATAAAATACACATCAAAAATTTTGCGAAAGCTTAGAAAATTAAATTAAACTATGTTATCATTTAAAGACCATGATAAATATCAGTAAGTTATTGTAAAATTTTAATGCTGTCTGCAGCATCAGGGTGGGGGTTGACTGTTTATGTTTCTTGATTAGCTAATGAAGTATTCATCTATGCTACATCCCCGAGGCAGGTAATGTATGAAACTGATATTTTATGCACTATCAAAATATATTCATTGTTTATTATTATATAAGATGCTGTCGCAACTCGGGAAGAACAAGAATGGATTTTAAGTGTAAAATGGGTGTGAAATATTGTGTGCTTTTGTCGCTGCTTAAGTGGAGCTGATTAATTCATAACTTTATCATGTACAAAAATATCTATCATGTATTCAAATTTCTGAGAGTTTAATAATTTTGCCATATTTAATAGTTGTAACACACATTAAACGAATCTACCGCTACAAAAAACATAACTAGTCATGAACACTCACACAACGCACATTATCAAAGGTTTTACCATGTGGTATCTTAAGGGGCCATACACATAATATTACGTAACGCATTTTGTCGTATTTTCAGGCCCCCTCCCCCACGTAACACACCGTAACGCTTTATATACCCCCCACCCACAATGTGTTACGTAAATCACTCGTAGTAGGCTTTAAAACAGATTAAACCATTTAAACGTAGTCTTATTAGCAATTTGGAATATGGATTTATATAAATCATTAATCTTTTAATGACATACTTTTAACAACGTTTTTCAAAGCAAAATGTATACAAACAAGACTGTTACTAATAATATCAACAACAACATCGAAGATAAAACGTAACAAATTCAATTTATAACTAATACGATGTGGGTGGCACTAGTAAGTCACTACTGTGTAAGTCATCATTTTAAACTCTAAAAAAACACAAATAAAGGTGAAAGCAATACAGAACTTACTCAAAAAACGTTATTTTTTTGTAGTTTTACTGTTATTAAAATGGTATGACTGAAGTATTTTTTATATAACTAACTGTAACCTTGATTTGGATATCAGTGTGATTATTTTTTAATCTTGAAAGATGTTTTACATTATCAATATATATGGGAGTGCGCCAGCTCTTAGGGTTAATATTTGTGAGTTACGAACGTTGATAAAAACCACCCCTCCCTCTCCCACATAAAGCAGCATAACGCTACGCTATGCTCCACCCCCTTCGCCATAAGTGCTATACGTAATATGTGTATGGCCCCTATGTACCTGAATGTTGTATCATTTAAAGATATTTTAACTTGTAATTTAGATATTATAAATAAACTGAGGTAACCAACAAATGTACAGTAATAAATAAAAAATATATATTTAACTGTCAATAACTTATTAAAGAACATAAAAATAAATTGAGTTGAATTAGTAATAGAACTAGATTGTCCAAAATGATTTCCAAAACGAATATATTTGGATATCATATATCTTGTTATAAAAACTGGTTGATGAGAACCTCACGCAAGTCCCAGTCTTTTTAATAACGGACTGAACATTTTACTGTAATAAGTAATGATGTATCTTTTCATCTACCAAGATTTCACTTGCTACTCAAGATGAGTGTAGCAAGTCATGCACTTACAAAGAGCATACATTACTTATGTAATTACATATAAGAAGCGACATCCCTTTTAGTAACATTTCAAAATGTGTGGAATTGAGGAACATTTAAGTAGCATTGCCAAACCAGATACGGTCAGGATTCTGTAAACATATCAAGTAGCTGAAAGGCTCTCTGCTGCTCTACACAGTGCCCACATCAAACATGGCGTCACTTTACCATGCATGGCTCATAATACCGCCTTCCCACATGTATTGTGAGCATAGTTAATGAAGTGCATAATTATATCTTATTTTATTAAATCCAACGTCCTTACTGAGTCATCACTTATTCCTGAACTTCCCTTTGTACCATAGGTATGAAATTAATTACAAAAATTCCTGATGAAGAAACATCGGGATTTAATTTTGATTCTACCTTAGAGATCTGCCTAACAAGCCTTCATATTTTCATTGCTATTTTAATGTAATTAACTTAAATTGGTTCAGATGACTCCTTAAACAGATATTATTTATTCGTAATCGTTCACTATTTGAGATACATAAACAGGTTAGATTCCCCCAGTGAAGCCGTTACTGAATCTGCTAGTAATTTTATGATTGGAAACAATCATCAATTTGGTAGTTGTATACATTTACCTGTTAAAATATAACAAAAGTGTTTACTACATTACAATTAAATACATAGTTAAGTGTTAAAGTTAGTGTCTTCATAAAGTACTGAATAGTTAACGGTAATTACAATACCCCCGTCACAGCAAACCTGCGGACTCAGCGAATTTTCAATGCATAATATTTGTCTGAATTCCGCATAAAGCCGCAAACCAAGTTTCATAAAAATATATTCACATATAAGCGATTTTAATTATTCTCCATAAGAATAACATTGGTAATGAGTATGTAGGTTTGCTGAAACAAGGAACAGAAACAATTGGTTTTTATGCAAATATAAATAGAATTTAACTAGGCGAAGCCACATACTAAGTTTCATCGATATTCAATCATAAATAAGCGATATATGACATTCTAGTTATTCTCCATAAGATTAACATGGGGGCTGAGAAAGCAGGTTTGCTGCAACAAGGAACAGAAAAATGGGTTTTTATATAATTATCAATATAACTCAACCAAGTGAAGCTACATACCAAGTTTTATTAATTTATGTTCATAATTAAGGGAGTCATTAAAGTTTACTTATTCTCCCTAAGAATAACATGGGGGCTGAGTACGCAGGTTTGCTGCTACGGGAATAATCAACAAAAAATCAATTTTTTGTGCAAATATCAATATACCAGTACTACTTGAAGCCAAATACCAAGTTTCATCAACATACATTCATAAATAATCGAGATATCAAATTTTATTTATTCTCCATAAGGATAACATTGGACAACGTACTGTGTTTAGCACTTTGAATATCTCTGCAACGGTTGGGCGTAGAATCACAATTTAAACACCAAAATGATCGTTTTGTGGAACTGAACAGATTGGTAAAAGCAAATATGAAGTTTACATTAAAATAAACTAAGGAAAAGCCAAAAACCTTTTTCCCATAAGATTAACATGGGAGATTTTATGATTAGGTTTTTTGGATTTTCTCCGCAACCACTTAACCTAGGTTAATAATTCAAAATACTAAATTATTTGTTTTTTTTAAGCTCTATAACATGGTCAAAACCAAAATTAAGTTTTTTTAAATTTTAGGGTGAAAAATGCAAAAAAATGATTTTTGGAAAATTTAAAACCCCCATAAACCCCCTTACCATGGTCCGATTTTTCTGGTTTTCGAACTTAAAGTCATGAATTTCATTTGACACATTTGAGCCAAATTCCATCAAAATCGGACGTTTTTTACTGTCAAGTTATCGTGTTAACGGACACACACAAACACACACACATATATATATATATATATATATATACATATATATAAATAATAGTGTTTTTGGCATCTGGGGACCTCAAAACAAAAAGTTATCATAGTCTCGGGGAAATTCGCTAAAAAGTATAATAGTATAAGGTGACTTATTTGGTTTATATATCGATCATCTTGTTTTATATATTTATGACAATTTATTTAAAATCTATGGTGATAAACAAAATACCAAAAACAATGGAGGGTTTCTCTGATTTACAATTTGATTAACTTTCTTTGGATTATTAAAGCCAATATATTCCTCCGAAAATCATTCGGAACCCAATTTCAAATTGCGCTCGCACACAACTCATTATCATATAATACTATAATTAGGAACTGTGTGAGCTTAGGGTTACCAATTATGACATCTCTACAAACCCTATAAGGGTGCATAACGACTTCCCTGGTGTAGTAACAATTTTTAATTATATTCGAAACCCAAACCAAAACCAAAAATGTTAAATTAAATTAAACATATTCACTCAAACTTTTAATCATTATATTAAAGCCAGCAATGTTGGACCTGATATACTGATTTTACTTTAAGTATATGTATGTACAATATAAACTTAAGGTGATGAAATACAATATTTTTAAAACAGTTCAACAAACTGAATAGTCAAAAACTTAAAACCACTGGTAAACCTTGAGAGTACACCTTAACCAGCACATACATAGGTTCAGTGTTTAAATTAGTTTCCCGTTGTAAGCGTGCTAATGCAAAGGAATTAGAGAACCATTCATCAACTTGATAGATATAACGTTTTTTACGTACAATTTATCTCTATGTATAAAATCAATCTTTGACTTTTGGTTGTTGTGGTTTTTGGTTTTTGTTTGTTTGTACTTTATGGGTTCCTTTACCATACAACCGACTGCGATGAAACTTTGCATGATAATCCAGGTCATCCCTAGATAGGATTCTATCTATTAATCAAAGTCCTAAACCTTAAGGCTCTACCCCTCTGGACTTGTATGGCAATTGTATGGGCATTAGTGGTCCTTTCGAGCTCGATAAGAATAAAAAGTAAATCAATTCTCGTTTAGAAAATATTCTACGGCTCAGGACCCCCCCCACCCCTCCAAAAAAATCTTATTAAAAACTGACAACTACCACTGACTGATAGAGCTTAAACTCAGTAAAAATATAGCTTGTAGCTCAAGACCTACTCCAGGCCTACTCCAGGCAATATTACACTTTAGGTCTTCGCCCCAATGGCCTGCAATATTCCCATGTTAATCATCACCCACCAACGACTGAACCAATGGAGCTAAAGTTTTGAAGGACAAGAGACACCAGAATCATAATAGACGTTCCCCCAAACTAAAGTTGCTTTGGAGCTCCACCCAGCTGACAATTAAAGCGAAAGTTTACAATCCCGCACCTACTATTGGACGATGAAGCTTAAGATTGGAAGCAAGAAAGCTGATACAGTCAAAGCAGGAAATGCCTACTTTTTATCGACATATTGTTTGGGTTCCTCCTCGCAGGCCTTTACTATTCATTTCCATGTTTAACCACCAGAACCAACCACAGAACTGATGAGGATGAAATTCTAATTAAACATTTTGCTTTCCCGTTCTGAAAATCCCATGGGTGTGTATTGCTTATACTGCTGTGATGGAGCTGAAATTGGGCCAGAAGATAGCTATATTAGAATTAGACATATAGACCTGTACTGAAATGTTTTAGTGCAAATTTGTATATATGTGTGTATACCTTGTGTTAAAGTAATAGTTTAATTTGAGTTTCAATGGTACAAATATTGTTACCAAAGGGAAAAGAAACGGGAATTAACGTAATCAAGAGATACCAAGCGATTAAAATCGTGCCGGATACCAGATATTTTAAAATAAAATAAAAAACTGCGGTGTATTAATTGTTAGCCCATAAAATTTGAATTATTGTAGCTTAATTTTACTAATATTATAAATGCGAAAATTAGAATGTATGGATATTTGTAATTCCATCCCTCGTACTGAACTGATTAAGCTAAAGTTTTGCGTGAACATAGCTTACATATCACATTAACATATAGAACTGATAATGTCCACATCCAACCTTAGGGCTACACCCCACAGGTCCTGTAAGTTCCAATGTAAATCTTATGGGAAGATGTCATTTTTTAAATTCCCAGCTGTAGTTTTCCATTTGTGGTTAGGGTAAATGAAGTCATATAGTAAAACTAAACAAAGATTTGATAGTGCTGGTTAGGTTAATATCGTTAATGTATTTTTAATTTGTCGCGAGTGAAGCCGCGGATAACAGCTAGTTTAAAAATAATAAGGACATAAAAAATAATCATATTATTTCTATTGATTTCGTTTTATACAAAATCACTTATTACAATTTAACATAATTTAATTAATAATCCACAACCATAGCATACAACCCTAAGCAAATTTGAAACAACCGGAAATATTTAAAAATCATTTAATTTTATAAATATTATTAAAAATGTTTTTAGATAGGAAAAGAAGTCCTAAAAAGCTCATCAACTTGCTGGTTTTAGTATCTTTAAAATCACGCAACAATCGTGTGGGTTCACAATAGTTAAGGTTTAAAAATAAAGACGTCACCTGTTAGAGCATTTAAAATGTAATGAAGAAATAAAATACGATAAGCCTAATTGCAGAAGGCAGAATCCAAATTAAAAGCCATAAATAGAGAGTAAATGTGAACGGAGTAAAATACGTTTATAGAAGGCAGCTAAAACGTTTGTCCACCCTCAGGGTTTCTTTTTATGAAATATATAATACTTATTTTAATTTATTCCAAAGTATGTTTCTTCATGTTTAAAAAACCTTTTTGTGTTATTGTACTTAATATCACCAGTTTTTTCATAAATTATTTTACACTTATTAACTTAATTAAATATCATAACAATCAAGCCATGATCATTGGTACCACTAAACACACACTCCCTATATTTAAAACCTAAAATACCTCAAACGAGGTATTATCTTGCGCTCATGCTACCTGAACGGGAATTTTAAGCGCAAAATAATAAAGTTAACAAAGGTTTACAAAATGTACAAGAACATCATGATTTAAAAATTATGAAACTTCACAAAAGTGTTTGTAAATAAACTTCATATTAATGTTATCACCTTCATAAAAATGTGAAGCTGATTAGTTTACTAGATATTTTGTAGTAATCGTCTAAATTTGAGATTTACTCAAACATTGTAAAAAAACACCGAAATTTTCCACTTTTTTCGTTAGATAAATTTAAAAAAGTGATGTAAAGATTTGAAACTCCGCCATATATAAAATTTAACAATATTTTTGTTCATTTGATAGGTCTCTTGTTAAAATCTAACTGGCCGTTTTGCAGGTGTGATACCGTAAACTCGAGTAAAATCATTTCTGCGCGGACAGTAAGGTTATATTACACCCTGTATAGTTTACAGATGTAATATACTCAAATTAATACTGGAACTAAAAAGGGTTGCCAAATATTATATAAATAGTGAAGATATATGGTGAATAATGACAAAATACGGAAAGCTATCCGTTTAGAACTATTTGAACATTTTTAAAAATCAAATGAAAATATTTATTATGCCAGGGGAAGTCGTTATGCACCCTTATGACAGATAGGGATGGCACTGGACTTCTAATCGGACACCAATTCCCATAGACTACGTGGATTTCAAACTGAATAAAATAAAGGATAACAAAATATTATTTAAAAATTGTAAGTTTGCATTAACAAAATAATTAAAAAATTTTAAGCCTGTGTTTGAAAATAAATAATACAAAAATTGTCAAACTATATTTTATGTGCTGCGTTATTATAGTTAGTCTGTTTATTATTAAATTATTAATCATTTATATTCAGGACACAATTTAACGTAAAATCGCCTGATTTGCAATATATAGGTTAATGTCAAATTAGTTCGTAGCACCATTACAATACTACAGGGCGTTACATATAGAGTAACAAAAATATTTAACCTAATAATGAGCTTATATAAATGGATATTAGTTATTTATTTTACTGTAACTTTAAATTTCTTGCGAAGCTCAAGATCAAGATAGGACTAGTCACAGACATTATTTCTAAGAGTTAAGTCGGAAAATAATACATGAAAAACCTAATTTCAGAAGACTGAATCCAAATTAAAAGCCATAAATAGAAGGCTCAAAGCAGGCGGAGTGGGATCTGTTCATATCAGGCTGTTTAGCAATGTATTTTATCGCCAGACGTTCTAAAACCACAGTGGGTGGTTTTGTTGTAGATTAGTAATAAAATCATTCTTTATTTAATACTTTTAATGCCACGTGTCCTAGTTATGATATATTAAGGGGTTTTCTATTACAATACAAAAATTAAAATACAAACAATTTTTGACGCAAATCTCAAAAGGTGGTATTTGATTTGTGTTAAAATATTTCTAAAATAATTTTTGGTCATTTTCCATCTTACATTATTAAAACATTATTTTCGACATTCAAAATCACTTTTAGAGTTTTTTCATGTAAATAGTATTGTATTGTAAATAGTATTTCATGTAAATAGTAACCTTGTATACCTTGTACCTTGTTACCTTGTATATTGAGAATAATTTATGATCAGTGGCTGAGTTTGGGTGTTTATATTTTTTGTATCAAAATTATTAATTGGACTTATGGGCAATGTTTTTTCAAAGTTATTGTGCTCAACAACTGGGGCTTGAGAACAATTTAAACTCACATTAGCTTTAGTAAATTAACATATATCTGACATAAAAAAACTCTTATATATAACTTTGATATTCAAACACAATTAAGGCTTCTGTGATGCATAGATGATAGTTTATTTGAGAAGAAATATCCATGAAAACCATTTTATTAATTTTTATAAGAATAGAACATTTGATTTTGCTTCATTGTATTTATGTTTAAATTAAAACATCCCTTGAGTTATACGATCTTTACTTCATCATTGTGAGATGGTGAAGAAATACAATGATATTTAAATTGAGTATACAGAACTAAGTATTTTTTCAGAAACAAATTTGACTTGTTTTTAAATTTAATGTGTATTTTACTATAAAACTGAAGGTAATGAATACTTACCTGTTGGCTGTAACATTTTAAAATTGCTTATAACATGAGACCATTTAAATATACTTTATTGACATTTTAGATATATAAAGATTTGAATAATTAGCGAATTGATTATCATATGCATTTCTTTGATTCTGATAGTATATCATTCATAAATAAAGTCGAATGTGTGTGTGGGTTTATTAGAATAGAGTCGTCAACGGAACTTCAATAGTCATATCACCAAATAAGAATAATTTAGCGTCAGCGGAATGATTTTATAATTAATATTTGTAAAGTGCTTTCCATCCGACATAGAAAATTATCAATACATCCGTTGCTCTTATTATTGTTTTATTACGTCCCGTCAGTTAAAGAAGTCAGTTAAAAGCGCTCTTTGGTATTTACTAAAATACTAAAAGATGAAGTCTATGCTTCTATTTCCATAATCATCCTCTTTCTAATGTGTGTGTTTTTGTTATTAATCGAATGTGTTAAGATTTTGTTTGATATAAATCATAGGATCATCAAATTTCCTTGAAACTCAATTAATTAATAAAAGGCTATATTTATGATAATAATCAAAGAACAAAGATGAAAACCTTACAATACTTTTTTCATAAAAAAAGTTCCATCTTAATTTATTAATTTGTTTTATATTATCTATTATTTTACTAGTTTATATGACTAATGTGTAGGTTATAGTGGGCTCTTTATAAGTAAATGTGATTTCCGGCCGGTTACACGAGCTAGTTGTATCCGTCAGGACCTCGACTCCGGTAGAATCTGTATCCTCCACTCTCAAGCATAATAGTGGTTGATAGGAGTATAAAGGAGAACTATTAGTAGGAAGGACATATTTTATAGGTAGTGTTTGTAAATTACCTTAGCTACTTGATTGTCCCTGTAAGTATAGCCATAGATTAAGCATACTCCTAAGGGGTATGCTTAATCTATGGTATAGCGTGCAAAGATACCACGACCACCGTGAGGGGCTGGATTGTCTGACCTGGTTCATTAAACCTCCGTCACTGATCACCGTCTCCCCCCTCCTTCAGGAGTGCTTACAGTGGTTTTGGGGTGGGAAAGGCCTGCTCTTGTATCGTGAAAATGCAATGCAATCACTCCGTTTGAACCAAAAGGTCCGCAAGAGTAAGAATTTGTGAGATGCGACTTTGTAAACACAGTACTGACTGAGTTCATACCTTGCAAAGTGCCTTCCCATTTTCAGTCGTTCTGGCAGCCTCATGGAGTGGGGAGGAATTTGGATGAAATGAAACTCAGTAGAATTGTTAGATTGATAGAGGGTGCTTGAGTTAAACGTCTTCCTTTTATTGTTAGGTAGAACTGACTTGTCTGAGGTCTCTTTGTTTTTGTTTGGTGCAACTTTATTCCTCCGAAGTAGAGAAATTTTCGTTATTTTTGTGACACTCATATAAAAAGCCAACCAGCCTTCACCACTCCTTGGCAATGGAAATCACTGGAGGTGCAAGTTTATTTCTGGCCAAGATAGCAAGACTTGAGGGTAAAGATCTAGGGTTGTATGTTAAAGGTCTTATAATTATTATCAATAATATTATTATTCTAATAATTAAATATTAATAATGTTGTTTTCAATGTCTGGTACAATTTCAATATTCGTACAAAGAAGTGCTTATTCAGCGTCAGGTTTGCTGTTTACTTCGTCTCTCACTCGCTCTGCTGAAGGAAAACGTTGTAACTACCGTTGAGCACGTCAACCTGAAAACCTCCAGGTTCAGGCTCTTGATAGCTGACATTTATATTCAAGGATATCTATATAGAAATAACCTAGACATTGTTTATGAACTCAAACTTTTTTTATGTTACTGCATTTGTAAATTTTTAGCGAAAATGACTTTTTCCTATTTCCTATTGAGTTGATTTATGGAACGAAAATATAGCAAGAACAATTAAGTGGGTGAGTAATTTTATGTTAATATTCGGTTGTTTTGTAATAATATAATTATATTTCATTAATATTTTTCATAAAAGTTGACAGATATAGGTTAATCGATGTTATTATTTTAAGTGAAGTTCACAGTACCATGGTTGCTTGTAGAATATTATAATTTGTATTAAAAGCATAAAAATTAATCGTGATCGTAACAAAATTTCTTAGCTCAAAGCTGAAGGTACCAAAACCAATTAAAAAGTAATAAAAAGCAACGTTCCGTCTACAGTTTTGATTAAACCCTCATATATTTATTTTAAGTAAAAACAAACAAACAATTTGTTTAAAATTAATAGTTAGCATTTGTGAGTTTATGTTATTTAAACAATTATAACGGAAATTTTCCATAACTAATTAGTAAAAAAAGACTACTATTATTGCTTATTTGTATCAATATTTAGTTGGGTATTTTTTGTAATTGAATATTAAATTGAAATATTATACATTCTCTATTATACTAAACCAAAACTAGTAGTCTTACTAGAAATTTCTAATGAGGTAGACATACAGACAAAACCATCATCACTCTCACTAATGAAATGTAAGGGTCAAAAATTATAAATCGAAATTACATATTAGCTCTTACTTTCATAATTAGTTATAAGATAGACTAATCAGTTAAATTGTTTTTACACCAGAAATAAAAAATAACAATTATGGGAAAACCTGCTCAGTTTAAGTAACGGTACGTCAGATTCTAAGAGTGGTAACATGACCTGTATGTCTGCAATTAGTACCTGGCAACAGGTTAAATAGTTGGAATAATTGAAACGTTTTAATATATTAGTTATGTATAACTTTATACGAGTTTCGTAATGTTTGTGTGTTTTATTTTAGTAGATAATGTTTCAGTATAGAAGCAACATGTTTTTATTAAAATACTGTGCCAATTTTATATTAGTTAATTCCTAACTTCACTTTGTAATTAGAAAGCATTTTACCAGGTGTTGTAATGCTTTATACTTAAAACAACAACAACAACAACAACAACCACAAAAATACTGAGAGGCAATGAACACCCTAAATTGGTGGATGGAGAAGCGTGACATTTTGTGCAGGGGTTCATTATACAAAGCAGGTGAGCATTAAGAAAGGATTTTTCGATCTGCCCTGAAATGCCGATGTTATTCTTATGGGAATTAAATTTGTTTGACCAAATGATAGCATAAATAGAAGTTTCCTATTCAACATATTTCAAAAATGTAACCACATAACGCAACACACACACATGTTCATACACCGGGTATTATATCTTGTCACATATTATTGCTACTTTTATCATTATTTTATCACGATACATTAAATTAAATTCTTAATGATACAATTTTGATATGTCTTCCAGGATATGCAGGAAATATTCCTGTACAATTGAAACTAAAGTGTCAATAAAAAAGCTCTATTTCATAAACTTACTAGCTGCGATTTCCAATTTTAATTTGAAGAATGTAACAATTCTGCTTTAGGATATGCTGCATAATGTGGTTAACATTTTAACTATTTCGATTAATAAGCATCAATTGAAGAAGTAACGTGATTAAATAAAGGTAAACATCTATAATAATAATTAAAGAGACCAACAATTTTAAAAAATTAAAAATTGGCTATACGGAGCCCATGTACATTAACTAGCCTACCATCATAAATAAATCCATCTCAACTGGTCTATAGATTTTTGCGTTAAAGACAGGCACCTCCTTACTTTCAAACTATGGGTGGATCAATAATCACTGGAGACAGTAGCAGTAGACACTTTATCTTACCATTTATGGCTTAATAATTATAATAAATATTTATTAACCATGATGAAACTTTATTTTTTGTTAAAAATAGCAAAAATATGTTATTTGGACATACAATTTATGTTGAAGTATGTACTACAGATATAGTATGTTCAAACATACTATTTGTATCCAATACAAACCAATATCAGGTGCCGGCTAACCTGTTCGTGACCTAAGTTTTGATACACACTGTCAAGTCTGTCAAGTTACAAATATTTATTTACAAGCCAACTTTACTATTCAATAGAGAGTCTAGATCACCCAAAATATAAAATCTTTGTATAAGAAAACTTAGTCAATGCTATTTACACAAAAAAACTATTTCAATTTAATAAAAAGGTCTAGATAAAGGGCTGTTGTTATTTGTTACTTGCTTTATGAGTTAGTAACATACTTTTTAAATTTACAAAGCAGCTAATTGATAGACAAGTGTTTAAAAAGTATAATAATAGTCATTTTAGTGTGCCTAAAGTTGCAAAAAACAAGTAATGTAAACATGCATTTAAATAAGTTAGTGAGTGTTTACTTTATAGAGTCAATTTACTAAACATTAGCTTAACGAAAGATAGCTTTAAAATGTTTAATTTTATGCTGAATTTCCAGAGTTGTAGAATTTATATAAATTAAGGCTTAAAGTAATTTATAAGCTGAGAGTAAACGAGTACCATAAAGGATTTCCAGAATGGGTTCTTTAGTAGAGCCCTGACATTGTCTGACCAGATCCAGGATATCCACGGAATGCCAAGAGTATAAAACGAGTTCGCACGCAGCACGCTGACGTGAGGGAAGTGAATTTACACATAAAAAACTATAAAAACTCAAAATCAAACATACAATTATTGCAATTTTATTCAAATCTGAAAATATTGATTTTTTGGCTGATCTGATACTCCTGGTTCTATTTATTTGCAATGCTGGGAATAAAATTTTGCGCATTATAAGGTTAGGAGAAGGTCTATTCAGGCTTTAAAGTAGGCGTGAGGTCGTTGGGGATGATAAAAGTACACCAAAAAATGATTAACAAGCTTTTATAATGTAAAACCCCCATAAGACAACGTACTGTGTTTGGTCAATACACATTTCCTTTAATAACTCGGTAAATGTATATGCTAGAATGACGAGAGAGGGTTTAAAAGTTCCGCCACACTAATTACCATATTTTTTCATTCGTTTATTTAACGTCAGGGGCTTTTCTGACCCTTTTTGGGCCCAAAAACTCGAAATTTGAAAGATTAATCCCCAAAAAAGGGGTTTAGAGTGTTCCGATTGTTTTGCCCAACGAACGTGTCCAACTGATTATAGAAAGGAACGTCCCTAACAAATTTGAAGTAAATCGGACAAAAAATGCGATCGCTAGAGTGCCTGCACATATATATATTATATATATATATATGTCTGTATATATATATATATATATATATATACTCATATATATATATATATATACAATTTTGAACGAACCCCCAAAACGTGTTCAGGGGGTTACGTTAAGAACTTCTATGGTGGTCTCGGGCTTAAGTTTCACCGTGCTGGTCATGCTAATAGTTCACTTTCCATAGGAAATTCACTAATAAGGATTCAAGTGGATATTGTTGAACTAATATATATAGATCAGAAAATTTGCCACAAAAACCATACATATTTTTGTACAACTTTTTATACCAATTTCTTTCTCAGTACACATAAAGACTAGGCCAAAGAGGATACCAGGTTTCTAAAATTTTCTAATTAAATTTGTATTTACGTAGGTACTTATATTTTAAACTGGACGATAAACACTATGATTAGCTCTATTTTAACTAAATTAACTGCCTTTCCTGTTTAAGAAACTTTACAATTGTACATTGTAGAACCTATTTTTAAAGTGATTAGTAGATTAGGGCGTACGATTCTTTTGCTTTTGCTGTTGATAAATGACAGTTCTCACTTATCTAGAGAATATATACAGTAGGTTTCATTTTTTGAGCGCGATCACTTAGACCATAATGTTAAACTAATAAATTAAAATGGAGAACTAATTTAAGTATAAGCGAAATTTTATTACGAATAACATAATATTTTACCATTGAAAACGAGTTAAAAAAAGTTAATTTGCACAGTTAAAAACGTTCACAATGAATACAAATTATTGCTTAGATAACCTTTTTGGTATCCCTAGTCTTGCTAAACATGCTAGATATGAATTATAATTTAAAGCAACAAAAATGCTTGTAGTTTACTAAAATATTTGTATGTTTACTAATGCTTGTGGTTTGACTAAACCGTAGATTGATTCTTAAAATAATTGTAGGTTATTATTGTCTATATCCTAACTGTAGTCAACGAAATTACATTTAAAGTTCATAGCAGATAATAAAACTGCAGGTGCTTTTGTAAATTATGAAGTTATAAGAACAGTGGTGCGTGGAAAACATTGCGACATCATTATATAGTTTGAAATTATTCTTTTAAAACTTTAAGCAAATTATTTTAAACTTGTACTTTCAGTGATATACTTACAAGTATTAAAAAAGTTAATGATAAAGTATAATTATAAAAAATATATGATTGAATGTAGGCTACTGAAAAATAAATGTTATTATTGGTTTACGATGTAATATGTTTTAACATTAAATTATTATAATTATTAAGTTATTTACATACTTTTCTGCCTCACGTTATAAATGTGCGGAGAGGTATGTGAGTAGGGGGCCTTGATATTTCCAAAATGAATCAGCCAGTATTACTTCGGTGTGTGGGTGTTTTTAATATTCGTCATATTAGAGGTTTATGAATAGAAGACCTTGCTAATTCCAAAATGAATAAACTACTATTGTTTTGGTATGTGTATGTGTTATATTTGTCATATTTAATTAATAATCATACGATTTAAAACATCTTAACGGAGAAAACAATTTAACAACTATAAATAATAGAAAACTAATTCTCTTTCCGCACTAAAAATAACATCACATAAGACGACTAAAGCTGTCTGGCTTATATCAGAGACTGGACTGTTTATGTTCCTTGATTAGCTGCTGAAGTATTCATTCTGTCTGCACCCCTGCAGCGTACATCTGTGTACCTAATAACGTATGTAGAGTTCAAACATTCAGAGTACAATAAAGTCCAGGTATCCATCGTGTGAGTTACGCGTTCCCTCACTACGTAGGATCAAGGAAACCTAATTATTGGGAAAACAGCTTTGATGATTTAAAAACAAGTTTTTTAGTGAAGTGAAATACAGGTTCGTCTTTGATAGATATGGAATAGTTCTGATGAGAGGCAAAATCTACGATACGATTTATTTTCCTTTTATAAATAAGATGTTTAAACTCAATTCTATTTTTCCAATTTGACGTCTTCTTTACACTCAAATTCCAAAGCAGTTTATCTTTCAGGCAATAAATTTTATATTGTAAAATGATTTAATGTATTGCAAAGGATTTACTGGTGATTAAAATTCAGTGTACAGTGACAACATATTTAAGGCACGGAAAATTGGCTTTAATTATATACGTACACAAATTGTTTAATAATATCGTGTATGGTTTAATAATATCAACCATATTTTGCATAAAACCCTCCTAAACAATTTTAAAATCCATAACATTTTACATTGTCATAACTTGCTCTATTTCGATACATTTAATACAGACGCCAGTTTGATATTCTTAAAACTCTATTACGATTATTAAATACTCTATAATATAATTGGAACATAAATATTTATGTTTTCAAGCAATTTATTACTGCGCGCTTTTTTAATAAAAAAATAAATACGCTGATATGTATATTATTTTATGCTTTGGAATACAAGTGCTAAATCAATAAACACCCTGACGCACAACGCCCAACATTTCCATTGTATTGAGGAAATTGACAACAATCCACAATGTCACTTGCACACACAATAATTTGTGGGGAGAAGGGGTTAAAGTCCATTATTCATATTTTGGAACGGAGGGGAGGCTCATTGTATCTCACACTGCAACTAATCTTGTATTAAAATGGAATATAAAGGTAAATAGACGAGGCACTAAGAACAATGAGAAATGAAGTAAAGTGTTCTTGAAATACTGTAAACATGAATCGATAAGCGTGTAAAAACATATTATTACACCTAATTTAAAGAGCTAAAAAATCAAGTTAATCCGCTTTAAACATTTGAATGATACCAATACTTCACTAATTTGGGCTTTTATTGTATATTTGTATTAACTGAATTTACAGAGTAATAAAATAAAATGCATTTCAAAATTAATTTAAAAATGTTCGTACTAAAGTTACGCCACCAAACTTTAAAATTATGTAAGATGTGTAAACCTAAATAATAAAATGGTAATAAATATAGATCGAAAAGTATCAAATTAAAATCTGTTACAATATCATAGAAGAAAAAATATTTGTTTGCTCACATCTAAATAGCCCTAAATCCTTCCCAAACAGCTGGTCAAATTAGAGTATCAGGATCAGATGGTTTGATTCGTATTCATAACACATGTTAACGGGCCGGGCGCAGTCCCATCGCCATAGTGGGGCCAATTATTGGCCATATTGACATTCTTTACGACCTCTGCCTCCAATTATAGATAAGCATCCATTAACCACCTGACGGTGGCTGCCATAACAGTTAATATTGCCTAATCAGGCTGTATATTGTCTTATCAACATATCTGCACCATCTCTCCAACTGGTGTGTGCGACATTCAGTGCGTACGTAAAACATTGTGCACAGAGTAAAAAGAATTGAAAAGAAGATTTATGTATCGGCTACAAGATCTTTTATCTGATTCGTTGTATTGCCATTAGTTCAAACTTACACAATTCAATTTAATTATCTATTGTAGTTAGGTGGTTTTGGGTTCTCGTGAATGACAAAATCCACCGATGTTCTCCCAAAATATTATATTATATATATAATTGTTTTTATGTCTTATAAATGTAAATATCTTTGATTAATTCATATACGAAATAGGTCAGTTCTAAAATAATTTTGAAATTAGTAATTTTTATTTGTTGGTTACGTTTTAACGTAATAATCTCTTCAAAAACCGCTAACGAAAACACTTTAAACGTTTTAAACAATTTTTTATAGTAATTAGAAATATTTATTAATTACGTTAGGCAAACATAATTGTCACGTTTCAAAATTAGATATTTAATTTAATATACCTCCTACTTCGTCTTACACCAACAATTCTGTGATTTAATTTTACACTAAGGTTTACACTTCGAACTCTTACCTTGCTAGCGTTTTTAACCAAATATACTAGATACATTGCATCATATTCTAAATGACAATCATTTAGAGTTAAGATAATTTGTCAATTTATTCTCACAGATAAGAACAAAATGTTTAATAACAAAGGACATCCGTATATTTGGCAGGCAGTTTGGTGGACGAGTGTACCACAGACCATAGAAAAAATAGACTGGACATCCCTGTTACTTTAGCATTGCCCAGCTGGTGATGCCTGTTTTCGAATTTCCACCATCTAAGTGGTCCAAGTTTATAAAACTAATAGAATATTAATTATTGCAATTTAATAATGCTTGGTTCATATTTGTGAACGACTGGATTCTATAAAACATATCGTGAACACTAATTTCCCAGTGTGCTTAAAAGTATTCATTATTGAGCAGTAGCAGGTGGTTTCAATGGTAGGTTGACTAATTGTTTTAGTACCTACCTTGGGTCAGTCACTCCCTCACAGCATTCCTAAATCCTTCTCATATTATTTATTATTTTCTGTCAATTTCTTGAAAATCATCCATGTCATTGTAATAAAACTGCGCTTTGTGGTTTTAGGAAAATTGTGAGACGTAAAATCAGATCGTAATCTGGAATGGTCAGAGAGCACCAAACGCCTTAGTAGTAAATTGTCAGCTGGGGTTTCTTTCTGCACAAAATCCCACTTCTTGGGAACCTTAATTGCTTTGTCAAAATGAGTGTATTACTTAACTTCCCCCGTAGTATTATGGGGCAATTTTTCAAGACAAAATTTTGATTTATTCTTTAAGCTACGAAAGACGGCTATTATAGATGTATGAGACCAAGGTATCATTAAAAAGAAATATTTATACATTTAGCTATAATGCCAATCATATTTGTGCGTGTATGAACTGTGCACCAAATTAACTACCCACTCACCACAATACAATACTATAAATATATTTGAAAAAATACAGAAATAAATAAATAAATGAAATAAATAAATAATGCCTTTATTTACAAGTGTTCTTTAGTACTAACTGTTTTTCAAGACAACTGAAGTCAACACAACACCAGAGAAAAATAAAACAGACATTACAGCAAAATAAAAAATACAGGTCATATTATAAAAAAAATTCTCTTAATTAAAACTATGACTTCAACCTGGCCTTGAACGAGTTATAATTCAACGATTTCATGCTTGGAGGAAGGGTATTGTATGCTTGGGGTCCAAAGTACAAGAACCATTTCTTCCCTAACTCAAGCCGCATTCTTGGCATTACAAGCAAGACATCCTGCCTGGTACAGCGTTTTATAACGAATGCACGAGGCACAAGCTTCCTCTTCAGATAAGGAGGTACATTGGAACACAGTACCTTATGTACAACTGATACAGTCTGAAGGAAAGACTGCTTCCCCAAGGAGGGAACCTTAGCCTGTTCACGATATGCAGATATATGATCAAATTTTCTAAGATTATAAACAAACCTTAGGGCTCTATTTTGAAACCTCATCAGAAGCACTCTACTATCCAGTGTCAGACATTCACCAAAGGGAAGACCATAAATCTTATCAACTCCAGCTTAGCACTTTCAGTCAGCACACTTCAGTCGATGGAAAATTCTTAACCTATTTAAAACTTTATGACAAACATAACTAACATGGGAGCGAAAATTCAGCTGAGAATCAATGTTGACGCCCAGAACTTTGACAGAGTCAGAAACAGCGAGAGCCCTGCCATCCAGCTCCACCTTTCCAAGAAGACTATTCGCAGGTTTCAAGTAAGAGGAACCAAAATTAATCACGACACACCTTTCAGGATTAAGAACCAGACCATGACCATCAGACCAGTGCTTCAACCTGAACAAATCAGAGTTCATGAGCTTAACTGCTTGATGAAATCCAGAAGGATCACAAGACAGGACTAGTTGAAAATCATCAGCATAGGAATGTAAACTGGAAAATTCTAGCACACTGTGGAGATACTGTGTATACAAGATGAATAGAACAGGTCCCAGACAAGTTCCCTGCGGAACTCCTACGTCCCTATGAAGTACATCAGAGTACCTCCCATTCACATTAGTTACCTAAGATCTGTGACCTCTATAAGAAGAAAACCATCTGAGAGAATCCTCGTCGTATTTGAGAAACCTGAATTTTGACATAAGCATGTCATGGTTCACAGAGTCGAACGCCTAGGAATAGTCAAGTGACGCCATAATACAGTGTCGTCCTTGGTATTTAGCTTTAAGTAGCTCATCAATCATATTAAGAAGAGCAGTACAAGTGCTGAACCCCCTACGAAAACCTGACTGCGTCTCTGACAGCACATCTGAAACCTCAAGGTAATCCACCAACTGTTCCACAACAATTTTCTCAAAATTTTTGAGCAAGCAGGTAAAATCATTATTGGACGGAAATGGAAATTCAATGTTGGGTTCGAGCACTTCTGAAGCGGGATCACAATGCTACGCTTCCAACTGTCTGGGAAAACACCAGTAGTCAGTGACACATTAATCAGATGCGTAATGGCTGGCAGACAATATGGGCTCACACTCTTTATCATGTCTATTGATAGGCCATCTATACCAAACGCTTTTGATGTTATTTTCTTCATAGTGTCCATAACCTTTTATTTGCCAAAGGTGCTAAATCTGAAACCTTCCCTTACCACTCCACAGTAGTTTCCCTTATAAAAGGCGAGTTTCTCTTGATCAACTTTATTACCTACTCCCATGCTAGTAAAATACACATTTAACTCTCTGGGAGAGAGTGGGCAAGAGTAGTCCTTGTCGTTTTTTTCTAAAACTCCACTTTTGGACAGAGTAGACCAAAACTTTTTGGAGTCTTTGCAGTCCAAGTTGTGGGCAAAATAATCCTTCTTGGCTCTTCGGACAGCACTATTTAGTTCATTTCTGCATCTGACATAGGATTCCTTAGCAATTGAACAAATTTTGTAAAGGTCTCTTAACTTGTTTTTCTCTTTAATTAATTTTTTAATCTCACAATTCATCCAAGCGACCTCTTTCTCGTCAAACATTTTCTCACCACAGGAGCACACTTGTCAAATACATGCTTTATGTTGTTCATTATCAAATCCACGATATAATTTACATCATTTGATGTTATTACAGCACCCCAATTTATTTCCGAACTGAATTTTATAAATAGTGCCATGTCAACGATTTTATAGTCTCTATATGATATAAACTTGCCCTCCTTTTTAATCTTGAAGCTTGGCAATTCACAATAAGTCAGCTTATGGTCGGTAATCTTTTTCCCCCTGTTATCAAATATTGCGGAGGTGTCGATCATTCCAATAAAAGGATTCATACTTTTATCGACAACTAGCTGTGTACCCGTCCTTCGTACGGGTTGTATGGTAGATTAACTAAAGCAACTAACAATCCACATTATTTTACAATATTAAAATTACATTTTACACGTTTAATGTACAATTAAATACAAGTTAACGAAATATACTGACAGATAGTTCAAGTCCTGTTGCTAAGTCGATGTAGTAAACGGCGTTTGGTTTTCGACTCCAAATCGTTAAACGAAACACTTTGGATTCGCTTTTAGAAATAAAAGAACTCTAGTACAAAAAAATAAAGAATATCGGGGAGGGGGGAGGGGCATAAATATAAAATTGGCGTGGTGGAGCGAAATATAAAATTGGGGGGTGCAAAAATAAAACCGGGGGGGAGTAAAAATATAAAATCGGGGGGGGAAATTTAAAATGGAGGGGGGCATAAGCAAAATATAAAATTAGAGGGGGGCAAACAAATATAAAAGTGGGGGGGCAACAATAAAAATCGAGGGGAGGAGCAAAAATATTAAATCGGGGGGGGGGGCAAAAATACAAAATGGAGGGGGGACAGCATAAAATAAAAATACAAACTAAAGAGGGGGGAGCAACTATAAAATTGGGGGTGGGGCAAAAATAAAAATGGGGGAGCAAAAATATAAAATCGGGGGGAAAATATATAAAATCACGGGGGCATAGGAAGTATCGGTAAAAATAGTTTTTTGTGCAAATAAGAATAGGCCACAACCAGATGAAGCCACATTAATATTTGTTCATTAATATTAATTAATAGTAAGCTGTCGTACCCGTTCTTCGCACAGGGTCTTTCTCTACCCGTTCTTTAGTCAATGCAATTTGCATTTTAGTTAGCTGAATACAACACTTGCGGAGATCTATATACAACACAAATACACAATTTTTGAGACTTGACATTTACAATACCACAGAGATACTGAAGATGGCTGTCAACATCAGAAAGAGGAACCGGTGTAAACCGGAGCTCACTTTTCACATAAAGAGCGACACCAAAACCACCACCCTCAGCAAAAGTCTTATCATCACGCCACATATCGTATCCTGAAATATTGAATGAATCAGAGGACATGTCGGGCTTGAGCCACATCTCTGAAACCCCTAACAAATCAAACTTAAAATCATCTACAAGAGAGCGTTGCTATTCAAACCCGGTATTTAGAGAAGGCATGATCACATGTGCTACTCTAGTGGTTGTAGGGGGGGAAGTAGAAGTTAATTATATGGGGGAATAAGTTAATTATAGGTTACCCATATGTAGGGTAAAAATGGGGGGGAACTAAATGGTTAATATGGTGGACTAGATTATTGGGCGTGCTGACTCTGCTACTAAGCATAAATAATGAACTGTAATGCCTAAATGGAAGTACGACTGTCTCCCAAACCTGTGTCGAAATACCGGTACCAAACTATATAATTGTACTGGAAAACGTGCTTGGGGGACCAGAGGCTCGGAGATCTTTTACCCGAGACCAGAAAGCCTACTTAGCCAGCTTTGATTTAAACTAAATAACTGTAATGAACTAACTAAGATCCTTCCAAAAACTGATATATACTAAATCTGCATCTGAGGTTATTGCAATATTGATCTAAGCATGGTAACTAATCCTTAAGGTAAATGAATGTATAGAAATACTGCAAGCTAATCAAAAACTATGGATAATCTTCTGGGGAGTCTGATTAATTTGGTCTAAACGTGCTGAAAATTCAACCTGTTGCAAAGTGTTCGGGCCAGGCCCGAACACTACTATTTGTTCCTACATTCCTGTATCGGGGCGAACCTTATGGGTTTCCCCTTAATAAGCTGTTTAGCCAGCCATTCTGTCACTAAATTACCCTATACTTAAATGAAAACTTATCGGTTGTGCGTATTGGTTGCAGAGATGAGGTTCAACACGTCCGTCCTTTCTGACGCCGGCAGTAGGAAGGGGGAGAGGACGCCGCTAAGCCAGATTTCGTTGACAAGACGGAAAAAAGTTGTTCGCTCTGTCAACGGCGCGACAGGCGAAGTGCTCCAGGCAGTGGCTGCGCGACGGAGTTTGCGCGCACTATATAAAATAGGGTGACGCTAAGCGTCACAACCACCCCCCTTACGGCAAAAGAAAAGAAAAAGAATCAGTTTTGCTGAAGGTGTGAGGTTGTTGAGTGTTTTGAGTGGTTTTTGTTCGAGTTGCCTCCCTCTATCGTGCTCTGGGTCCCGAGATGTCATGGTCCCGGTTTTAACTCAAGGAAGCCGAGAACAGATGAGGAAAGGCGAAAACCCCTGACCAGTCCGGCTTCGACTTGGAACCTCGTTCGCAACGTTTGTTTGGGGAAAAAGCTGATTGTTTTGGTTGACCAACCACGGCAGGGATCGGGATCCACCCCCCCTCGCGAATAGAGGAAGGTATGTTGGGTGCGACAGCTAAATTAACCTAACCTAGCAAACTTGTGACTACTGTGATCTTGGCTCAGCTGAAACAGAAAGTCGGAAAGCGACAGTAAAAGGGACGGACAACTGCACGCACAAAAACATGTTTTTTTTTTTTTTTTTTTTATAAGTTCAAAATCGCACAGAGTTGGAGAAGATAACGTGGTCTTTGGTGATGTTTTTTGTTTGGGGGGTGTCCGAGAGGAGGTCTTGCTCAGGCATCGACTTGGCTGGTTCCCCGCTGACAGGTGATGGAGAAAACTGGAACAGCCGAGGATTGCAGGCAGCAGGGTGAGATGTGCTCCCAGCAGGTCCTGATCACCGCGTTGCTGTTGGTGTGGATAATGCTGAGGCTCTGCTGGATCTGCCTTTGAAGATGTTGCCATCCCCTCGGAACTTGGTGTCGGAATATGACTTTTGTCACTTGGAGGTGATGATGTGAACTTGCGGTTGAGAAAATGTCTATTTTACTGTCGAAGTAACTGACACTGTCCATATAAAGCACTGGTAACTGATATTGCTTGAAATCACTTTATTATTCTGTCTTTAAATAATATCATTTGGTTGTCGGTTGTACTGTTTAATGTAAATTTTTTGATTGTGCAGTTGTCATGGTATTATTTTAATAGTTGGGGGTATTAACTGTATTGATCGGTGATGATTGCTAAACAAATTTTTTTTTTTTTTTTAAAGGTGAACTGTCGTGGTGAAGGTGATGAAAGGTTGATCGCAAGGCGGCGGTCCGATAACTGACGGGTTGGTCATTTCTTAACTGGGGTACCGTGGGATTGTCCCATGTTTGGCGCCGGGTTACCAAGGCCAGACTGGTGAGGTCCGCGGAAACTGTTTCTGAAGTGAGTGAGAGTTGTGGAGTTTGGAAGGATCTGCAAAACTGTTGAAAACCCTTTTTTTGTATTTTTTTGCTTCGCATGCAGAAAAAAATTGCGCTCGCAATTACGCTATGATGAGCGGTAATTTCAGGTGAGGATAGGTGCTTGTGGACTGTTTGGGGGAAAAAATCTTCCTAGTGCCCGGTTCTTGCTTAATTGAGAAAAATCCTGCCCCTACTCGTTCTTACAATCGACGTTTGTCTTGGTATACCTATTACAACATGAAAATCTTTAACTTAACTACCTTCTGATCTTCTCTAGACTGTTCCTAAACCTAACTACTACTACTTTAGTGACTAATTAAGCTAAGAAGTGTGAAAAGAGCCAAGGGAGAGAAATAGGAAAGAATAGTAAAAGAGTTTGTCTTCCAAACACTCGACTAGTACAAAGGTCGCCACAGAAGGTGCCACCACTGAGCCTCTTCCTGCGATGGTGAAAAAATGAATAAAACAAAAAAAAAGGTAACCATGCGAAGAAAGGTTAATCTCAATCAGGAAAAAAAAATTCTTTACAAGACCCAGTGAGGGTGTCGGAGACGAAAAGGGGAGGGGAAAGATTTGGCCGACAACGCACGGGGGAGGACGTGTAGGGCAGCCCATCCTAGGGAAGGATACCCTGAGACTCACAGTCCCCCGGGCGTTGGCGGGGACAGCGACAGAGAGAGAAGACTTAACCAAATATCACTTTTGTAGAGCGTTTCTGGTCTGGGTAAAAGATGTCTTTAATATTGTGGCTGAAAAAATCTTTTTAACTGTGAAAAAATGTGGGTTCCTAAGCATTGAGGGTACAAACCCGGGAAGTGCCTGCTGGCAACTCTTCGGGCGAATACACCCTTGAGGGCATTTTGTCTAAAAACCCGGAAAACTACAAAGTGAGAAAAAATTGTAACATAAAACACCTACTGCCTATGGGTATCCCTTATCAAGAGTCGTTGCTCAAAAATCAAAACTGCGCAAAAAAAGGGAAACCCAGGCAACGCGCCCAACACAAGAAAAGAGGTATTTTTCTTCTTTTTTTTTTAATCCGGAATACCAAAAAAAAAATCCCATTAATTTCCAGAAAGGAAAACAAATCCCTAAATGATTGGAGGTTGAGCAATTGGGAAACAATTGGCCGTAACAGACTTTCCCTGGAGCATAAAATTGCTGTTCGATGAAAACCATTTACAAAAAAGAATCTATGTCGGCATTGGTGATAAAGAGTTTTCTATTACAGGAATCAACTCTATAAATGCATCGTTGTTGAAATGTATTCCATCACGACGCATTGATTTCCCATAATAGGCATGAAAAAATCGGGTGCGATTTAATTCGTCGGGGAGGTCTATCACTTTGACGAAGTGTGAACGTAATGTGAGCAAAAACCTATTAATTTTATGTAAAATGGTAACTGCTGGGGTGTAGTGTCCTATCCGTGGATAACTTGGCAATGTTGTAAAAACAATGACCATCCTTGGATATAAACGCCGTATCAGTCTCAAAAAGGACAAAAAAGAATTCTTGAAAACTGTAATATCTACGTTTGCTAAAAAATCGTTTGTACCTAAGAAACATAACAAGGGCATATGCGGCCGTATGGCTGAAACATTTAACTTAACAAAAGTCTTAAGGTCAGATACTCTTGCTCCAGAGATGCTCCGAATTGAAATTGGCCGTAAACTCCCAGTTAGGCCGGGATTTGCTCGAGAAAAATTGCAAAAACGGGTGGCATATGAGCCGCCAAGGACCTGAACACTAATCAAATTACTTGCTTGGGCCATAAATAAATTAACAGTGAAGGGAAAAACCCAAGCTACGCCGACCGACACCGGTAGGTGTCTATTTGTGAAATGAAATAAAAAGGTCGGCCCCTAATGTCCCGTAACTAACTACAAACGAAAAGAAATGCTAGTGAGCTATCCTAAATTTTCCCCAAATGTAAAATTCGGTTCCCTGAACAAGTAACTGCACACAAGCAAAAATAAAATTGATAAAAGTGCCGGTTTAACTTCAGTTAAACTAATTGAAAAAGATTTTACTAGCAAAAAAAAGGTGGGTGCAGCGCTAATCCATTGGCCGCCCAACCAGACGTTAGCTGTAGGTAAGCTAAGTTCAGCACAAGAATTGGTGGCGAGTGACGTAGTTGTGACGTAGCGTGACCGGCCGGAGTATCGACCAATTTATAAACACAAGCCCCGACCGAATTACTAGAGGCACATTGTTGCTCAAAACGCATAATTATAAATACATTTGGCACAAGGAAAAAGAAAAAATATATTCTACAGTACGTTACATTAATGCCTTGATGTAAAATGCCAGCTGTACCAAGCCAGAATTCTGACTTAGCCTAAAAGTGAACTGAGTTAAAAACCAACTGAAATGCAAAATATAAACTAAATTGACTATGGTTACCTATGTTAGACATGTCCTGAGAACCCATTCTACAATTATATACCATAAAAATCTAGCCTAAAGGGTTTTACTGATCCAACATTTGCAAAAAACTTCCTACTGCAAAAACTGCTAGGCCCTAAAAACTTTACTATTGGCAGATTCTGGCCCTGTATTTCTGGCCCACTGAATGCTTACCCTAAAAGAATATTATTGTTACTAGGGATGACCAATAGTGTGAGAAAATATATTCACATAATTTTAAAGACAAAATCACATAGTACAAAGAATAAATTAAACATTGGACAGACAAACAGCACAGATTGTAGCCACAGACTAACAGTTGTAAAAGATGAGGCTGCAGCATGATAAATATATTTTATTGAACAATTAAATAACATAAAAAACAGTCACTGAATTTAACACATAGCAAGGTGTTGGCTTTAACTATAGAAACTGGTCTTTATTTGTATAACAAAACAAAACACCTTGGTTTTGGCCAAATGCCATTCTAATTGTAATAAAAATTGGGTTATGGCCGTTAAACCACCATACCTGAGACCTGTACCCAATACATTTTTTTTATAGACCAGATATGCCTCTTGCTAGGCTTACAAATTAAAATCCTAAACACTGAATCACATCACTGAAACACTTGTACTGCTGCCAAGGCCTGATGAGTTGTGGATTCTCACTGAAATACAAAACAGAACAACAAATACAAAATCCTACCTAAGACACACTATTTTCCCTTGGTCACCCTAGTTAGATAAATTTGGAAAAGGTTTAACCTCAAAAATTGAGGGCTAGGCCCCCTACCTTCCTGGTGTCAGTCTAGCATTCTAAAAAAGTCTGATATGGGACATAAACTCCCCAGAAGATTCATCGACTAAATCCTAAGTTTTCTAACCTACAAAAAACAAAGCTGCCTAAAGCTCTCTGGTCCTAGGCTTAAGTCGGCTACCATATGTAGCTTAGTTTTTAATGGGGGGGCCAGAGGAACGTGAGATCTTTTACCCGAGACCAGAAAGCCTACTTAGCCAGCTTTGATTTAAACTAAATAACTGTAATGAACTAACTAAGATCCTTCCAAAAACTGATATATACTAAATCTGCATCTGAGGTTATTGCAATATTGATCTAAGCATGGTAACTAATCCTTAAGGTAAATGAATGTATAGAAATACTGCAAGCTAATCAAAAACTATGGATAATCTTCTGGGGAGTCTGATTAATTTGGTCTAAACGTGCTGAAAATTCAACCTGTTGCAAAGTGTTCGGGCCAGGCCCGAACACTACTATTTGTTCCTACATTCCTGTATCGGGGCGAACCTTATGGGTTTCCCCTTAATAAGCTGTTTAGCCAGCCATTCTGTCACTAAATTACCCTATACTTAAATGAAAACTTATCGGTTGTGCGTATTGGTTGCAGAGATGAGGTTCAACACGTCCGTCCTTTCTGACGCCGGCAGTAGGAAGGGGGAGAGGACGCCGCTAAGCCAGATTTCGTTGACAAGACGGAAAAAAGTTGTTCGCTCTGTCAACGGCGCGACAGGCGAAGTGCTCCAGGCAGTGGCTGCGCGACGGAGTTTGCGCGCACTATATAAAATAGGGTGACGCTAAGCGTCACATGGTGGAGGCGGGAAGTTCAACTCGTTTCCCGAAGAAGGGGCTAAGACAGAAAGTAAGGGTGTACAGCTCAATCCAACATGAGATGAGTCATCAGACTTGTGTCAATCAATGGCCCCCATCATCTGGCCGTCTGACTCGGGGCGACCAAAAGTTCCAATCACTTGTCTGATGTAATAGAATATAAAATCACCAAGTAAAACATTACCTTGCCTGCTGAGATGTCTGCCATCACGGCCTAGATGACTTTGATCTATTACAGAATTTGCCCCGTAAAATGAACCCCAAAATTGTTGCACATCAAATTAAGTTGATCATTGAAATAGGATAAAGCTCTATTACTAATATCCCTGCAACGGATAATACTATCGACTACTATCTTGGACTGAGGAAACTGTCGTCAAAGCTGTGCAAATGCTGCGCGATTGCCCCACCCTCCATTATAGCCAGGACCCCCGTCATACCAATGCACCAGATCATTGGTCCCCACAAGTAAATAGATAACATCTGGCTGCGCATTTACATAACATTCTAGTTTGATTTTGATACTCGAAATGTTTGCCCCAGGTCTAACATCCAACACTGCCCCACTCTGAGCACACCTCCTCTCAGAGTGTCGCAGTAGAGAATCCCCAATCATCAATACACCACCCATGGAAGCAACAGACTGACCCAAGCATACATTCCCCCTCGAGCAACATATCTTCACCTTTCAAAGAATCCTCAATTTCATAGCTAGCATCAGGTTCTACATTAATGGTATCACCATTTACAGGTCTATTATTTCCTAGAGAATATACATTATTTTCTGTTCCCAGTTGGTCACTTAAAACAGCCTTTGATTTGAAAATTTCCCCACAGTTTTTTTTTCTTTCCAGATTCCAGACTTATTTCTTATACGTGCATCATTGGAGCAGGAACTAGAAGGCTCTACAATTTCCTCAATTAAGGAATTACAAATATTCATACATTCAATACCATTATTCACTACTGTATCAGGTTAGCCTCTTATATCAGCAACATACCTTTTTAATACAGCATAACCTTAAATTAGTGAAAACAAGTTAAATAAGATAGGCCCAAAACATTTTTTCAAAATTACAACTGAAATCAAAACAATAACCAACCTAAATAAATTCAAGCTTAGAATTAAAGAATATTTAATTTGTAACATTTATCACCTCATACAATAATTTCTCAATATATGAGCCCTATTTGCCAAACCATACATATATTCGTACCTTCATCACTATTGAATTCGACGGAAGGAATATTGGCAGGTCTCCGCCTACGACACAGTTCTACGGGATGACGTGGGACAAGTAAGCAAGTAATATTTGTTACCTGCCCATTTATGTAACTCGTTCACCCATCTAGTTTTCTCCCTCTATTTACAAATATATAAGTATTCCATGGAATACGTTTTGAGTATATTCCTATACTCTAATATGAGTAAGGTTTGCTTGCTTGCGACACTAATCTCAAAAACGGCTCCAACGATTTCCTTCAAATGTTCGAAATAACTAATTTCTGGGATAAAAATAAGTTCTAGACAGGCCTCATCCCCAGGAAAAATCAAGTTATCTAAAACAACTAAAATTAAAAGTTAACAAAATTAACATTGGGCTTATGGAGTTTCAAATCAAAACAAAAGAATTGTAACAGCTGTTCATAATCAACCAGGGAACTATCAAAGTAATACTCATGTTGTTTATGATTATTAACATGTGGTTTCCTGGGAGCAGAGATTAAAAGATTTGAGTGATGATTATATATATAGAGTAGTAAAATAAATCAAAGGGACATTGAGCTAAAATTACAACTGGAGGGGCCTTAAAAATGTAGACAAGAGGCAAATGAGTTATACAAATCTGATTATCAGTCGGGGGAAGTGGTGAAATATGCTTCAAGGCATCTAAACAAACTGACTGGCCTTACCCCGAGCAAAGCTTAGCCCACCAGGTACTTTACTATAGCATAAAACACCCAGCAGTTTACTGACTGAATTATGACCTCTGTACAACAGTATGCCTATACATTGATCGCCATATATTAATTACGTCATACTATGACGCAATTATGGCAATCTACGTGTAACGTATGCACTGTTCCGGCCATCCTAACTACAAGCACCTCTAGGAATACCCACATTACCTACAGACCGACAAGACATTATTGTGACAGCACTCTGGGCGTATATTGTCCTCAATGTGTATCATGGATGTATCACCAGAGGTTAAATAACAAGATTTTATGGTAATGTTGCCATATCCTTAAACCTTAATGTTATACATCCTTCAGAACCAAGTTTCATGGATTTTTAAACGCAATTAAAAAATCTTTTATATTGTTAAACATAGCTTTATACCTACTGCCTGGCAAGGATTATATATTTTATTACAAAATAAGACTTAATTTAATGCAAAAATGAGTTTGTTGCATTTAAGAGGAGCAAAATAATATAAAAATAAATAAACAAAACAAAAATAACGGAAAAACTGGGTATTTACTTTCAACTTTAATAAAATATCAACATGTTGTGTACATTAATTACTAAAGGCGTTAACCTGTTTCAGGTAGTAGTATCAATTGCAAAGCTTCTTTATTAATTTTTTAAATAAGTAATGTGGATTTTACCATGCTACACCATTATTAATTTGCTGATAATATATTTTTTATCCGACAACTATTGTAGGATGGGCACATATTTGTTGAAATAAAATTCAAACGATGTCCAAATTCGTAATCATAACAGCCATTTAATTGGAACACTGCTCTGAATTTAATTTTAGTGCATACGTAAACCTAAACCCTTGAGTGAAGTATAAATAACTACTTTTGTATAATCGTTATTGGTAAAATTAATAAACAAACACTCAATACTAAAACTATCGTCACATTTTTAGATGTATATTATTTGTATATATTTATTGTGTTATTCGCTTTGAAATGTTTGAGCAGGTGGGCCCCGGCTAGGCGAATCTCCCTCCCGTGCAAATCCTCTTACTCCGGGTAAACAAGACCCACTCTAGCGATTTGGCCAAGTCGCCTCGCTAAAATAACACGATTGATGTGACTTAGAGCTTAAACTTGTGGTGGATGCAAGATACGCATTGACTATTTATATTTGTTGTGTTTTAAGAGCAGTTAAATCATAATGACAATGAAGCTCAGCTTTTGTATAAAATTAACACTATCTTTTAAGACATTCGAAATCAAACGAGTCGACAAAATAAATCCGTGGATACTAAACAACAAGCTAAACGACCATTTTATTTACTTTTAAATTGTTAATGTAGGGGTGATCAAACTAATGTAGAGAATTTCCTTACCCTACCACTTTTCTACCTATGTTTAGTCCCTCGCTTGGTTTAATCATGTACAGTAATATAGAATGTCATGCGAAAAACTAACTAAACAAACGGAAAAGGCGAATAAAAAGTATTAAATAACACTAACACTAGGTTAAATAAAGAAAGCTAAGTTTCTTATACCCAATTTAATTTCATAACTATATGTAGGTAAGGTATTAACTGAGTTATTCAGGCTAATTTACTACGTATGTTTTCTAAAGTTGTGTTTGTTGTGAGTAACACATGTAAAAAAATATTTAAAATAAGTTTGCTAAAACCCGAATTGTTGTTATTATATGTATTTTTACAGTCAATAAAAAACTAAATTTCAAATCAATTTAATCATATTCTATGAAAATAAATTTTGGTATAAATGCAATATTCAAATAGATCTCGTACAATATAGATAATTTTACTTACAGATATACATTTAAGAAAGAAATCTCTTCAAAAGTACAGTGCCTAAGATTTTTCCACTTGAATTGCTTGATAACATTTTATTCTATAAAGCAAGTGAACTGAAAAAAGTAACAGTCACGTGGTAGAGAATAAACAGGTTATTTAACCAAACACGCAAATTTGGAGAAAAATATGTTATCCAAGATTCTGCAGGAAAATGGGAAAATCTTAAATAAATCAACTGAGAACACTTGCACAGGAACACAGTGAAGTTTTCACAGTAATTGGGTAAATAACAATAAGTTAATTTAAATTTCGTAAAACATCTAGAGTGCTCACACAAATACGACAAAAAGTAAATAATATAGTACGTTAATAATATAATATGAAACAAAATTTCTTATAACCACTACTGGATTGGTATTTTACAAGTCAAACAAACGTGCTTGCAATTACAAAGATAAGGAGAAGACTAAATGAATATGCTCGTTATTTTAGCTAGTTAGAGGGGTGAGATAAAAGTTATGCTGTAAAACAATCTTAGTGAACCTCACTTAGCAGAGTTTGTCTCTAAGGTATCTAAAAAAATAAGAATATCTAAGAAAATAATAAGAACTTTAAAAGGCATCACGTATTGTTGTTCTCCGTTTTGCGGCGGTAGACGAGGTTCAGGAGGAAACCGACAGAAAGCGCTCGCTGTCTTGTTTTAGAGCGCGAAAGCTCAGTTGGAGTGAGTTGTCAACGGTTAGTTTTTAGTTATTTATATTTTTCACTTGCCTTTTTAAATAAGTTTTTAAATTTGAATTTAAGTATGTGTTATTTTATTTATGTAGTATTGTCAATTTAAAGCCCTTATTACAAATTGACGTATTTTCCAGCCTTTAACAAAAAAGGTAACACAGTCTACTGTCATTTGGCTTTGTATTACTGAAACATGTATTTACCTTGAAAATTTCCTGCAAGTTGTCTACAAATATTAATATTTTAAATTAGTATAAAGCAAAATAAACATTTATAACTAGTAAGGCAGCTTGCGACATACTCTAAAATTCACCACATCAAGCTCGAAACGTTGCGAAGGTTTAATACTTGGCCACCTACCTTTTTATCATTGCGCTATCAATTAATGATGCTTTCTAAGAAAAGGTCGACCGCAGTAGGAAAGATAGATAGTTAGGTAGATAAAAGGAAGCGCAACTTTTCAAAATCGCCACTCTCTAAAAGTGAAAGAATAAAAATAAAAATAATGTGTATTTCTAAAAGAAGCTACAACAATACAAAACCGTCGTATAATACATTTGTGATCTCATACATAAATGCACAATCATTTGTTTATATAATAAATATTATTTTCTTGGAATAACATACATGATAATAAACAATACTTAATAAAAATAGTCAATCAATTTTTTTCTCATAGACCCATCTATATTATCTATAATTATTTAAGGCATAATGCAGTCAAAGCTTTAATTTTGAATAAGTGTTTCTTTTATTGATTACCAATTTTCACTCGATGATTTAAGTGTAAACTACAACAATTGTTTAAAGAATTAATAATCTTAAATCACTATCTGATCCAATTTAAATGTGATATCCATAAGAATAACATGAGATGTCTGACAACCCGTGGGGCGGAGCCTTGTTGCTTAGCTACAGCTTAAGATGAATCACCCTACCAAATTTCAGCTGTATAGTGATCGTAGTTTTTGAGATAGACTTATCATGAATAAGTGGTATCCGGCTTACATAGATGTAGATTTAATATGACCACTAGCAAAGCTTACTTAAATATTGGATAAAAGGTTTACCAATAACAGGCACTGGCGCTCTTTATTACTTGATTGTACAGATTTACTTGTTCTGGTGGTTTTGTATGGCCCACTAACAAATTTAAAAGTAAGCAAATAATTTGGTTACATGAAAATCGGATTAACGTTAAAAGGTATACATGGGCAAGCCAGTGGTGACCGCTCGTGAAAAAGTATCACAGTAATCGGCTGGGATAGAACGTACACTTGACCATGGCTGACTTGCGAGGCCAGCGATCTACCTCCGAGCTACCACGTCTTATATAGTGGATTAATGGTCTTTTTAAACTGGTCGGATGAAAACCGTCTTAATAAAGTTAATTTTTCACAGACTGTTACTTGAAATTGGTTCAATGCATCCACGACGAGCAAAAACAATATTGCAGTTGCAATGTAATTGGTATTTCACGGGAAAAGCATTAAGTAATGGGTTTTAAGATAGAAAAATGTACGACAACCAAAAAAATTGCTCGCTCGCGGATGAAGCCAGTTTTACGATGTATAACGTTAAGCGCTACAGATTACAGCTGATCAAAATCTTTTGTCGCGGCATGGTTTAACCAGCCCGAGATGGAAGCCAGTTTTTGAGCGACCTAACAATAACAAGATGGTGGTGGCTGGAGATGATCCATCGCTCCAGTTTATCATGCGAATAATAAGGGAACACGTGATACGATCCCAGTTGAATTTTAATTTTTACCAAGATAATTTGTTGTTATCAAAATGGCCATTTAATTCGTATTACTAAATACATTTTCTAGACTACAATACAAAATACACCCGTTGCAGCAAACCTGCTTACTAAGCGAATTTCAAATGGTACTTCACTAAGTCATGAAGCCACTTACTAACTTTAATCAAAGCATATTAATAAATAAGCGAGATATGACATTTTATTTATTCCACATAAGAAAAATATTAAGACTGAGTATGCAAGTTTGCTGCATCAAGGGCCACAAAATCTGGTTTTTATGCAAATACCAATGGATCACCTCCAGATGAACAACATACCAAGTTTTATCAATTTACTAGCTGTGTAACCGTCCTTCGTACGGGTTGTATATAAAGGGTAGATTAACTAAAGCAAATAACAATCCACATTATTTTACAATATTAAAATTACATTTTACACGTTTAATGTACAATTAAATCAAAGTTAACGAAATATACTGGCAGATAGTTCGGGTACTGTTGCTAAGTCGAGGAACTCTGTCGGGTAGTAAACGGCTTGTGGTTTGCGACTCCAAATCGGTAAACGTAATACTTTGGATTCGCTTTTAGAAATAAAAGAACTCAAGTACAAACAAAATAAAAAAAGATCGGGGAGTAGGGGAGGGGGGAAGATATAAAATCGGGGGGAACAAAAATATAAAATTGGGGGGGACAAAAATATAAAAACGGGGGGAGCAACATACAAATTTGGGGGGGGGGGTGAATATAAAATGGGGGGATATAAAATAAAAATATAAAATCGAAGAGGGGAGGGGGCAAAAATATAAAATTGTTTTTTTTAAGCTATAGACAGAACTGTTAAGTCATCATATGGTTCTATATAAATAAATACTTTGTCCATATCAATAACATAGGATCTTTAAAACCCCGTTGGGCAGAGTCCGAAGGTGATATCCAAAAATCAAATTAACCTAAAACCTTCTAACGCACATATAGAACATAGGAAAAAAGTTTCATCGAAATCAGTGCACCCCTATGAAAAGCGAACAAAACGTGTCCACAAACGCGCGAAATCACGTTTTTGAGCGGCCACCATTATTTTTACAAAAGGCGTATGCCGGTTTAAAGTGGCCTAAAACCTTCTCACGCATGTATATAAGAAAGAAAAAAAGTTTCATCAATGTCAGTGCACCCGTTTTCCCGTGAAAAGCGAACAAAACCCCGTCCTTGGGCGTCAGACAGGCAGCAGACAGACAGACAGACAGACAGAAATTTAGATAAGACACGTTTCTGCTTTCCCATGGTATGAAAAGTAAAAATATGCAAAAATGTCATAATTCAAAGCAATGTACAGACGAAACTCTAATTTGATTTATATAGATGTTCATAACCAAGCAAAATATCACATGTTAATATTCTCCATAAGAATAACATTATAGCTGCTGAGTACGCAGGTTTGCTGCCATGGGGACCTCACAAAAATTAGTTTTGTATGCAAATAGCATTAAAACCCAAACATATAAAGCCACATACCAAGTTTCATTAATATATTTTCATTAATAAGCGAGATATACAATTTTACTTATTCTCCATAAGATTAACATTGGACAACGTACTGTGTTTAGCACTCTAAATATCTCGGTAAACAATTGTCGTAGAGCGATAATCAAAATACCAAATTGTTTGTTTCTTAAGCTGAATTTAATGATGTACACCAAAATTTCGTTTTAAAAAGAATTATACGTAAAAAGTTCAAAAAATCCATTTTTGGGGTACAAAACCCCCCTTAAAGTAGAGCGACCTGTCTGGTTCTCGAACTCATGAAAATAGATGCTGCCTTACGATGCTGATGATCGGATCATTTTTACGAAAGTTATCGTGCCTACGGACACACACACACACACACACACACACACACACACACACACACACACACACACACACACACACATATATATATATATATATATATATATATATATATATGAATTTGAACGAATGGTGTTTTTGACATCTGGGGGCCTCAAAACGAAAAGTTATCATGGTCCCAGGCCTAGGTCTTACCATGCCACCTACGGTAATAGCTTCTTCCCTATAGGGGAAATTCGCTAAAACTACCATATTTGCCTGGTACCTATTATAGAAAACTATCAATATAAGTATGTGCTCACTTAAAATGTATCGAGTTTTTTACAGTTCTACTTTAATATTCCGGTTATTAAATATAAACCGAATAAATATGGTAACTCTAAATTAAAATCTGAGACACGTATTCGAATAAAAAATACGAATAAAACACCATTTGCACAGAAACAAATTATCTTGCAAAAATTATATTACAAGTAAAGACATTTCACATTTTTCCCAACTTGCCCATGTTAAACAGGATTGCTACATAATGAATCGTCTCTGGCCGCCCCAATCTTGCTGTGGCTCCGTCACTCAAAAACTGACTTCACCTCTCCTAATGCCACCCTATCAGCGTTGCTCCGTCTATTGGACTTATGTACGGTACTGGGTGTTCAGTGGCACCATTAAAATCTCAGACATGTATTCAAAAATATGAATAAAAACACCAACATTTAGTGCACGATTGCTAGTCGTCTACGATGCTGCCAGACTCGCATCAGAAATTGCACTACGCATCTTTAAAAATTAAATGTTGTACTAATTTTAGTTCATTCCATTTACATAATACGATTTTGTGTGCAGAATGAATATTTTTTTCTGCAGCAATACATTTTGCTGTTTTGTTATTGCCGATATTTAAATATACTCAAATTCTTAAATGTTGATGATGACAATACTTTATCCATATGCTATGCATAGGAGAGAAAGTAATAAGTACATGATCCATTATTATAATCTGCAATCTGCTTCCTGAATCCAAACCAAAATGAAACATCTTATTCCTCACTGACTCAGATAACCGCCAGCCGGCCACCACTGTGGCCAACTCCGTTAATACTAGCAACGTTAATAATAGTATTACTATGAACGCTAGTATTAACTATGTATACTGTATTTTATGTTATTGGGAATTTCTCGCACCGGTCGGTTATCGTAGTCTGAATCTGCAACATAATCGGCTTACACTGTGGACATACCGTCAACGAATGCACTAAATTCATTGGTACTGTATATCGTTAAACAATAACCTGGTTTGAATTTTTAGTGGGATGTACTAAAACACTCTTATTAATTGGATAATTGAACGAAGTGAAAGTATCCTTATACACAACTTTACTGCTTAGACTGGTAAGAGAATCAACTCAACTGCCGTGTCTGTGACCACAATAACTCGAGAATGCCTCCACATTTAAACTTAAAATTTTTCAGAAAAACTTAACAGGTCAAAATCTCGGTCAAGTTCGTTATTCAGATAATTTCGTTCAGTATTAATAAAATTATCTTAAAGCAAAATTTATTTTTTTCTCCATACGAATAACATTGGACGCCATTTTAGTGGTACTTGAATCGTTAACATTTAGCCGACGTCTGTGTTTCAACAACAGAGTAACAATAGTTAGTTTACTAGAGTATACCTTGTTATACTGGATAACAACAGTTTTTTTACCAACAAAAAACACACAAGAGAGATAAATTGAGGTATATTTTTAAGTTGTGAGCATATTTATTATTTTATAAATGATTAAGTGTACGTTTAACAAAAAAATATTTATACAGTTAATATTCCCTTAGTACGCCTACTCTGTGTAAATATCGTCAGTCGTCGAAGGCGACGATTGTATCAGTGGCAGACGACAGACGACGCGTGTGGCAGGTCGAAAAACTCAAAATAACTTTTTGATGACTGTAGATAATAAGATATTAACTTATAAAATAGTTTGTTTTATTACATTTTCTTAGACATTTGGTAATATTGTGATTGCCATGTGTAAAAAGTATACAAAGCCTCAATTTGTATAGAAAGCGTTGATGAAGTTTATCACAGTAAGCGAACAACCTTAAAATTTATTTTTGTAGGACAATTATTTGCTAGGTTATATTTTCACTAAATTAATAATAAAAATTGTCTACATTACCTAAAATACATTACCAGTAATGTAGTAGGTAACCACAATAAAAGCTATAGATTATTCAAACCAAACAGCCTTTTTCGGAAGGTTATCTTGAATGATTTGACATAGCCTAGGACTGGATTACAGTAAGAGTAAGCCGACATTAAACTGGTAATACAACAACTGTTGTAAAATACTTTAAACACATTAACAGGAATGTTGTAGTGAAGCAAAATAAAAGCTTTAAACTATTCTAACCAAACTAAGCCTTTTATACAGGTTATCTGAAATGATTTGACAAATCCTAGGTTTGGATTATACTGAGCTGTTTTCATCATAAACTTGGACCTATGGTTATAAAATGTAGGTCTATACACTTAGGCTACTTGCCATTTTAGAAGTTTCATGTACGGTCTTGGACCGACCCATGTTTATAGAATTTAATTTCATCATAGCCTAGGCTATTGAAACAATATTGAAATATCATTTTGTAAAATACAACTGTTGTAAAATACTTTAAACATTACCAGGAATGTTGTAGCGAACCAAAACAAAAGCTTTAAACTGTTCTAACCAAACTAAGCCTTTTATACAGGTTATCTGAAATGATTTAACATATACTAGGTTTGGATTATAGTGAGCTGTTTTCATCATAAACTTGGTCCTATGGCTATAAAATGTAGGCCTATACACTTAGGCTACTTGCCAATTTAGAAGTTTCGTGTACGGTCTTGGACCAACCCATGTTTATAGAATTTAATTCCATGATAGCCTAGGCTATTGAAACAATATATTGAAATATCATTTTGTAAAATACAACTGTTGTAAAATACTTTAAACACATTACCAGGAATGTTGTAGCGAACCAAAACAAAAGCTTTAAACTATTCTAACAAAACTAAGCCTTTTGTACAGGTTATCTGAAATGATTTGACATCTCCTAGGTTTGGATTATAGTAAGCTGTTTTCATCATAAACTCGGACCTATGACTATAAAATGTAGGCATATACACATAGGCTACTTGTCATTTTAGAAGTTTCATGTACGGACTTGGGCCAACCCATGTTTATAGCATTTAATTTCATGATAGCCTAGGCTATTGAAACAATATATTGAAATCTCATTTTTTCATCTAAATAACTGGGCCTGACGATTTATTGTTAATCCTTAAGGATATTTTGACTTGGCCTATAGAAATTGTTAACATTAGTTCATATAGGAAACTCGCTGTTCTCTTAAAAGTTAAATTAACCACACTGCTAAAGTCCACTGCTTAGCCCAAAATGCTCTGTTTGTTCTAAGATAACGCAACCATGCCAATCCTAACAACAAACCATGCCTGAAATCTTCAATTTATTTTAAAAATAAATAAATTTACGTATTTATACAACATTTACTTTGATAAAAACAAGTGATAAATGTATTTATGTTTTTCTACGGATAGAATGTTAGGTCGGCGGCGGGATCCGAGCCTGCGACACTACGCTCCAAGAGCCAGTGCGATACCCCTCAGCTACCGCGATAATTGGTTCTTAGAGAAGTGACTAAAACTATAGCTATACTGTATAGACATAAAATCCGGATTATGGCGGCAGTTAAATGATAACGGAATGTATTCTGATGATGTTACTCAAATCAGATATTGAATTTTTTATGAGACTCGATTTAAGTTTGATCATGTGTTTCAATTATCCTTATACGCGAGGAATGAGCGTACACCTAGTTTAATTTTTACTGTAACTATATCTAGTGTGGACTAGTTTGAATCAAATGAAGATTAACGGAACATAACTTATTTGAAGTAAATGATTAAGTTCATATACAGTTTATAAGTATCAAAGTTGTGAGCTGAATCATGAAGTTGTCTACATACCTGCAAGGCGCGGGTCGAAGGCGTGCAGTCTCTTGAGTGGATGAAAAGGGACCTCCAGCCTAGCTTTTGGAGATTTTGAGACTCATTAGCTTATCTAGTGCGGTTGTATTTTCTTGTGGGGATTTTGAGACTTAATCATACGAAGACCCCCGTGTGGCCACCCTCTTTTAACCCTTAACAAATTCCACTGACAAGTATTCACAAGAGCAAACATTTAAAATTACCGTAAAGGTTTCCTGTTATTTTGGGATTTTAACGCTTTGGACTAAACATCCTTTTAAAGCATTTTATGTCAAATCAGTACTTCTATTGCTGAGATACGTATTTGATGAATATACTTCCAAGAAGGTATGAATATAAAACATTGCTATTTACTTACATTGTATTCAAATTTATATATATAGATAATATGATGTAATATAGATATAGATAGATAATATCTATAGATAATATGACGTAAGCTTTTGAAATAAAAAACTTGAAATATAATCTTAGAAAGAAGTTTTGAGCGTAAACGATGTGATCCATGAACAAATTTTGAAATAAACAATAAATACTAAGGAATTATAATTTGACTAGGAAATCATTTTCATACCGTTAATATGAAATTGTATTGCTAAATTTACTAGCAATATGTATTCTATATAATTTATTGTATTTATAAATAAATAAAACTATTCATATTAATTTCATGTTAAATATCTACAATTAATGCTTAATTTACTGATTCTAGAGCCAACAGATTACAGTATAGTTTTACAAGATCGCAAAAATATTTTAAGTCTCATGATTTTGCATTTTTTTAAATATTTTGAGCAGTATAATGTTGCAACCAGTATCAAGAGGATATATACAGATTGTAAATGTTAATTTAATTTTTCATAATGATTATAAGGTAAAGACAATACCAAACACGCGTTACGCATATTTCAAATTACATAATAATAGAATAAAAATAAGTCCCATACAGCTACATCATGACGGGCGGTTCTAGTAAACGAACATTTACGATTGAACGTAACAGTTAAGCGATCTGGGAGTGTCGGACTGATCAAATACCATCAGGTGATGATGGTGAAAGGTCTGAGTTCACTATTGTTAACATCGAACAATCTGACAGACACAACAATCAGTGACGACACTCGTCCTCCTGCTGTCAATGCTCGCCCCGTTGTACGTCATTATGTCCGAGAGAGAGGTACATTATGGTAATAAACCGTGCGATTCATTATTAGGATAGAGCCTTGTGAACAACAATTATTTTCTTGCACAGATTTTGTTTTGAAGTATTTACGTATATGTGTAAAACTCTTTATTTGGATTATATTCATTTTGTATGATTGATTTAACGTTAAAACAATTATAACGTCTATCGGTATGAAAAATACAATACAGGAAAAACTGGAAAATGAAGAAACTAGCTTAATGAACGAGTGTAGTAAACTTGTAAAATGTTTATACCAGCCATGTAGAGGTAAAGAAGAGATCTATCTCATTATAGTCAAAGGTTAGAAAAACCAAAATAATCTAGCTCACCAAGGGCTAAACTTATGGCTTATCTTTTGGGGCTATGATATTTTTAGTAATTTGATTTCTTGAAGTTTTCATTAGACGGTTAACTAGTCAGTGAGGGACGGAGGCATTTACTAGTCCCGTGGGTGAGGGAAAATTCACCCCCACACAATCCTCCATTAGTTTTTCCATTGGATGAAGTGATTTGATTGGTTTTGTATTGCAAGATTGTACCATAGCTGATCGTTATACACCATTACGTTTCATTTATAGTTTATTGGTAGGTTTTGACAATGAACGGCATTTTAACAGAGGAGGCGTAATTAGCGAATTTCCCCTATGGGGAAGAAGCTATTACCGTAGTCGGCATGGTAAGACCTAGGGCCGGGACCATGATAACTTTTCGTTTTGAGGTCCCCAGACCCCAAAAACACCATTATTTCGAAACTGTATATATATATATATATATATATATATATATATATATATATATTAAAATAAAAAGACCAACTTACTTATAAATTCGTAATATTTTGGCTTATGCCATCTTCAGACGAAACTACATTACAAAAACAAATAATAATACTATATATATATATATATATATATATATATATATATATATATATGTGTCCGTGGGTGCGATAACTCTCGTAAAAAAGGTCCGATTTTGATGAAATTTGGTACAAACGTGTAAAGCAGCATTTAAGACTTTAAGTTCGAAAACCAGACGGATCGACCTGTCCGAAGGGGTATTTTGGGGGGGTTTTGTACCCCAAAAATGAGTTTTTTGAGTTTTTTACATACAATTTTTGAAAAAGTAAAATTTTATTTTTCCCATTTGAATAAGCTCAAAAAGACGCACAATTTGATCTTTTAATCATTGCTCTACGTCAATTGGTTACTGAGATATTGAAAGTGCTAAACACAGTACGTTGTCCAATGTTATTTTTATGGAGGATAATAAAAATTGTATATCTCGCTTATTTATCAACTTATCCTGACGAAACTTGGTATATCGCTTCATTTCATTGTGGTCTATTGATATTTGCACAAAAACCCACTTTTTGCCCGATAAATCCCGTAGCAGCAAACCTGCATACTCAGCCCCATGTTATTCTTATGGAGAATAATTAACGTGTTATCTCCTTTAATTATGAACATAAATTAATAGAACTTGGTATGTGGCTTTACCTAATTGAGTTATATTGATATTTGTATAAAAGCCCATTTTTAGTGTTCCTTATTTCAGCAAACCTGCATACTCAGCCGCCATGTTATTCTTATGGAGAATAATTAAAATGTCATAAATCGTTTATTTATGAATGTATATTGATGAAACTTGGTATGTGGATTTATGTGGTATTAAGATAAATTAATATGCATTGGAAATTCGCTGAGTATGCAGGTTTGCTGCTACGGGGGTATTTTATTCTTACCTTAATTTTTATTACATGGGCATCCAGTAATCTCCTTACAATAGTATTTATTCCTTTCTATAACGTTTTATAGACGTCGATGGTGCCTACAAAATGTAAAATAAACCACAAAAACATACGCCAATCTGTGAAGAAATTTGAAAAAATATCATGCACAAAGAGTTCTTGACGAACATCTAAATAATAAAATGTAGATACAAAACTACTGTTTTTGATCGGTATCATATATCTTTGTATTCAAAGATTCTTTGTATTCTTGTATCTATACAAGTTATTTTGTAAAACATAACTTTTTCTGAGAATGGCTTAAATCAAGGTGTTATTTTTATTATTACAAATGTCCACTAAAATCAATCATCATACAAGTAATATGAACACAATTATAAACAGCACAATGTAAGTAAGGCAGTTGCCTCAAGTAATTGATACATGGTAAATCTAAATGTATTAAACTGACCAAAGAGAGATATATTACAAGAAACCGAGAAAGAAACACGGAACCATTAAAAGTCTTTGCTCGAGTACACTTAGATAATTTGCAAATTGATAAAATAAGTCCTCAGCAACGTTTCTCAACAAAAAGACAAATTAGAAGCGTCCCCGGAGAGTAAAAGCACTCACTGAAAGAGTCGCGAATTTTACTTTGGAAAGTTGGCAACAAAGCTCAAAGTTGAGCTTAGCTCCGCCGCTGCGCCGGAAGACAAGTTATTTTCTTGAGAGCATCTGCTTTCTGCCCTGATTAATCCTTAACTAATTTCCATTAAATTTTGGCCTCCCGGAGTTTTTTAAGAGGAATTAAACACCATTATTTAATTAGTTTTACTTCTGATACTTTTGGCGTAATATCATTGAGGGATAATGGAAAAAAATTAAAGGAAAGTTATTCTTAGAGAGTGGCTGGTAATTTAATTTTAATATTATTTACCAAAATGTAATTTACATTGAGCTTGTCTTTATTAAATTAACATTCCCTTTTGTGAGAAAATATTTAATCATGATCCAAAATTGCGTTTTAAATAAAACTGCCGGATGTAAATTTATTATAGAGTTATGTTTTTATTTACATTAATTGTAAACTAATACATTTTTTAACTCTGGTACAATATTTGCTGTGTAACTGCATCTGGTTTGTCACAAAAGACCAATTTAACTAAATTATTGAGTATTAGAAAATCTTTATAAATATATATTTTTTTATATATAAAGTAAATTATAACTAAAATATGTTTAAAACCCCTTGGGAACCTATATAATGGAAGTAATTATTTAAAATAACCATGTAGGAGGCAATGTTTTGAATATTTTTTCTCCAAACGCTAATAGTATATCATGTATTTAATTAGTATATACGATTGCAAATACAATACTTGTAACTTTTAAAACTTAAAATATACATTTCAATTTATCACAGCTCTTTCACACCTGAACAAGTTATGAGTTTGAAATAGAAGAAGAAAAATTAATCGATTTCTAATATGTAATAGTTTTATTTTTACATAGACAAGTAATAATTTTAAATCCTTCACTAACAAAAATAAATCTGAAACCGTAACTTTTTGTGCTTGAAAATACTAAACTCTGAATTGCAAAGTTGGAACACCTACCTCTTTAAGTTCTAACGTATAAAACTTACGTATAGAAGAGTAGTTTCACGCTTAACTTAAAAGTTTTCACAGGGGCATTTTATGTTATACATTTCAAGAAAGAACTCGTAAAAGAACGCAAAGAATTTCCGTATAGCCGTAGTAAAACTTGCATACTCTAGTGAATTCAGTATAAGCTGCCTTCAGCGCAAAAGTGTTATCTCAAAGCTATTTTGAGATGAAATTTATTTCAGCACTAATATGTCAAGCAGTATGTTGACACAGGACTTAAAGATTTTATTAGAATCAGATGTTTTTCATATTTTCACTTTAATGATGATTGCAGCAAAGTAAGGTGTATTCAGTACAATAATAATTAATAATATGGTATAATTTGTTTATTACTAATGATAAAGTTATACAAAATGTCAAATAATATTTTATTAATGAGAAGTGAGCGGTAGGTTACAGGCTACTATTTATGGGGAGGATAACAATATACGTAATAAAACTATTCCTGGGCTGTAAAATTAAAGCAATATTAAACTCAGTAATATTATTATTATTGAGCAGTATTAAAGCAATTGTATGAACAAATTTCATGGCTAGGGTTTTGGATGCGTATAATTTAGTGGTATTTTTAACGATTTGAAAGAGAACGATCCAAATTTTTACTATATAAGGTCGACCTCTTAGAAATAATTAATCCGATGGTGAAATTACACCTGGGTCCAGTCTTCAACTTTCAACCGATTTCATGTTTTGCTCAGGATCGATCTGGAGGACCACGGATTACTGGTTTATAAGAGCTATTGAAAAAGTTAAAACTCGGTGTCTGTAGACAATTTAAGACACATATCCTTGTACATCTATTCTCATTCCCTAGTTGCACACATATTATGTCTGGAATTTAAAGGTACTCGTTTTTTACTGGTAGTTGAGTTTCTTTCCACCAGATGGCGGGTTTTAAACGAAGAGGAAATGTCCGTTACATAGAGTCTGTTTTTATACGGTTTATTGCCATCTTTTATAACGTGAATGTATGGAAGATCTGTCTGCATAATGACTTTCCATAAACAAATATTCGACATAAGCTAACTTCTGCGATAAAATTAACCTTACCATTGTATTTATAACAAATCGTTGTCTCAGTAAAAATCTTGTAAAACATAGTTTCCAATCACAGATGTTTTTAATCCCAATACTAGTACCCACTACGTACATTTACTACGTGTAAACGGTTGAGATCGCGCAATATCCTGTAATGAAACATTCAGGAACGTATACGGTTAAAGTTAGAGTGTATCAAGTTGTAGCGGCCCATAGACACAGCAGAATGTTGCTCAAGGGAGGGGTTGAACACCTCCCCGTAACTGCAGCCCTTCGACTGTTTCAATCGGCCCCTCGCAACACGACCCTTTGCTGGTTCTATTGCTTTTCTTTAATTTACATAATTTACCTGGAGAGGGAAAAAGGAAGGACGTATGGGCCTACATAAAGTTTGCTCGGTGTTTGTAAAAGTAAGTGAAAACTAGTTTTCGGATTTTTCTAAATGAGTTTGTAGTGTTAAATAACTTAGCAACTGAAGTTGTGTTAACTAATTATGGATAAGCTTACTTTTTCGTTGTGCTCTTTAAAAAAATTCAAGCAATTTTTTATTTATTTTATTACTTGTATATAGGGTAGGTATTACATGGAATGCCCTCCGTATGCTTTGTGTGTGAATGTAGATTAGAGGTCATACAATTCTACATAATAATACACAAGCAGACCATTTATAAGAGTGAGATCTAAGATCTACTGAGCCGATTTTTATGCTTATAATGTATCAATTAAAAGAGTTGGAGTTGAAGGTTCCACGGATTTATTTTTTAATTCGTCCAATTGTTTTCATAGGTATAGGTATAGGTATTTCATAGGTTTCTTGGAAAGTATTATTAAATTGCGAATGTCGATGAGGGATCTTGAAATAGAGTATATATAGAAATATATATATGTCTTTGAAAATATCATATTAAGTTAAATTTGACAGTATTACTATGGAAATAAAGAGCACTCACGTTTATTAATCCTAAATAACTACTGGAAAGCAGTATAACGTTTTATTTATTCTGAATATTTACAGCTTTACATAAGGATGAAATCCTACAGTTAAAAACAATTAAACTTGCTAAAATTTCGACTGTAACACTCAAAATGAATTGCCAAACTTCCCCAACCACCTCGTTCACGAGGTAACCTTCACCCAGCGACCCGGGCGTGACTTACTACACATACGAGCAGCCCGAACACTTACAAGTGGCAATTAATATGCAAGCCGAAACATATCGCATGTTAGTTACGCAGTTAAATCACATTTACCGTCGTCGAGTCAGACGCGGCGTTTCACAATAGAAAAATACGACTGCCAGCTCACAAAGGGTGTTCGACAAGGCGGTTAATCATAATGAGACAAATACAGGGCTAAACACACAGCCTGAGTAAGTACAACACGGCGCGGCGGCGGCGCGGCTGGGCGATGTTTATGGCATTGCGAGTCACTTACCGGTTTCGAATTCGATTCTTGATAGCGTTCGGTCGCGGTGTTCGACAACCAATTGGGCCCCATCGAGAGTAACTTAGAGGCCCTCTCCCCCTATTACCGTATCTTCCAAATTTCATTAAATAAATCACACTTAGGCAATCGATTGTATCGTGGCTTGTGCTGTGGTGGGGCTGCCGCTATTTCGTGCTGTTTGGCGATCGAAGGAATTAATTTAACGGTTTTTTTGCTTATTAGAGTCAAGATTATCTGTAGGCGTCTTTAATTTGTGTTTTGGTAATACTGTAAATTTAGTCTAATTCTGTAAAGTTGGTTTGATTCTGTCAACTTTATTTTTATTTTAACAAATAAATACGTATGATTGTTTAATATGACAGTTCTATAATTGCTTTATGTACATTGATACATTTCGATATTTTAATAAGAGTAAGAAAGTAATTTGTAAACCCAAAATTCAAATATCTTCCAACTATCGCTACAATTAAAAAATTAATACAATTCTTCTCTTATGAGCTAAACGTGATTTTAACAAGAATAAAATATTAGATATGGAGTTTTGTTATGGATTATTATTGGATATAGTATTTAATATTGATATTATAATATTTAGTAGCCTAAAGTTTGGTTTCTAAAGGCCAAATTGTTTTGTTGTTTTATTGATAATTTAAGAATACATCGCAAAACCTTTTAAGTAGGCCTACACAGCTATAATTTAAACACATTTTATGATGCCAACGATGAGTGTTTTCTCCGACAAACGGATATGGTTTCATTAAAATGAGTTATTTAACATCCTATTAATAAACGTAAACATGCTGATAAATAATCTTTATTTTTGATCAAACGCTAAAGTTTACTTCAATCTTGTCTTTTGCCGGCCATGCGTTTAATAAACAATGACAATTGGGTCACAAGTCCATCAGCGTGTATTTTTTGTGTATTTGTTTCATTTTGAGATCTAGACGCCTACAGAAGGGTGGAAATTACATCATTCTGGCACTGAAGGTTTGAAAAATGGGACTTTTGTCCCAGAACCTGTCATCATGGAATCTAATAGGATTTTTAGAGGCTACTGGTGAAACTAGTATGTCATAAATTCTTCAGCATCCCCATTTGAAAGTTCTTAACGTTTGGATGTGCCTTTTAGAGCTTTAATATCCGCCTTCAGGACTTCGCCCCGTGGGCCATCAATGCCAATGCAATGAACGAATAAAATAAATTTAATTAATTTAACAACTTGTAATACTGTACTAACAATACACAATATTGCAGCAAGAACAGCTGTTTTAACTTTATACAAAATCATCTCAATACAAACTAAGAGGACCTTACGTGAGCTGAGAAATAATTGATTAAAATCTTGAAGTGAGTGATTAACTTGTTGTTTCTTTTTATTTTGATTAAATTACAGAACTTACTATAAAACTCAATACTGTTGGTGTTCCAAGGTATTTCAACCACAGAAATTGTAGTTAATTAAATTGGACATTAAAAGAAGAGTGATTATAGCTTCCTAAAATAAACCAATACATTTTTAAGTTTCAATTTACAATTGCGCAGTTATTATAGTTTTTGCTATCTACCGATACATATTATAAAAGAATAAAAGTGAATTAAACTATGGCAAAATCCTTCAGGTAGACTATAATCTGTGGATCCCAAGCTACAGCGATGTCCTTCAGTTAGATTAAACTCTGAGGATCCCCAAGCTATGGTGATATCCTCCAGGTGGACTGTACTTTGTGGATACACAAGCAATGGTGATATCCTTCAGGGAGATTATACAGTACTCTGTGGTTCCCAACCTATGGTGATATCCTTCAGGTAGATCATTCTCTGTGGATCCAAGCTATGGTGGTATCTATATAAGTCCCGTCCCGGGTAAAAAACTGCAGCCTACATGTAAACCGCCATTTTGACCCTCAGAGGACTCTGTAACCAATCAAAACCTCTGTTCACAAGTTATTGTTAGTTTTTATTGTTCTTTGAGAAGATGTTTTGTTTACAAAAATACCTCCAGTGAGGCTTCACTTTTTTGATACGAGACGATAGATACCCATTGGGTGTTATCATTCTCCCTTTTCATATTATGTTCTAAGAATCACAAAACCATTGAACGAGTAACTTATACTTTTACATGATACTTTTAACAGCTTATTTATACTTCTCTTTTTATCCGCGCCATTAAGACAATCATAGTAATTGGGAATGAAATCTAATTTACATTCAGTGTAGGTTTTATTTGTGCCTGTTTCCAATTTGAATTTGAATAAATTATATACAAATCCCACAGCCAGTCGGTAGCGGGATGTCACGGGAGCCGTAAATCACCAAAATTGGCGGGCGAAGGCGAGAGTGAGGAATGTGAAAGTAAAACCCGCCTCGCCGCCCACGAGGCGCCCAATTTGGCGTGACCGTAGGCCAACCTCGTCGACTGACAGCCGTACAAATAATTAGCGATAGATCTAGACAGTTAGTCGTACCGTGACGTAAGTGGTGCGGGGAAAGTGACATGATGAGTGTGCGCTATCGAGCGGCTGAATGTGGCGCTAATGATTAATAAATATCGTGTGAGATTTCGATTGGCGCCTAATGAAGGGTTGCGCAGTGCAGCACGGTGGTGGGAGCGGGGCTGCGCGTTAGCGGTGGAGTGACTCTATCACCGCATTAAACCGTCGTAAACGCGACATTGCGCATGCGTTGTAAAGTTGACGCGTGTGGCTCTGCTGCGCAATCAGCGTTTATAGCCTGTTTACGACATTTGTGGTAGTGTTGAAGTAATTTGTCATTACGTCCGTACATTTTCATTATCTTGATAGATGTGTGTATGCCTTTTGATACTAGAACTAAGTATTGAGGATATTAGATTATGATTTTTTTAACCCATACTATTTGAACATATATCGGCGCTCCAATCACGAAACCTTTCGCGTTTCTACCTGCTTCGCCCATAAGGCCAATGTTAACTTTCAAAGCCCGTTCCTCCTCAAGGGATTATTCGATATCGTTGATTTATGGCTCATTTTAAATAGCAAAAATATACCTAGCGATTTCAGTAAGCAGAATTTCGATATCGTAAATAATAGTTAATCAATAAAATTCTAAAATATTCAATATTTAAGATTTTTTATGCGCGAACTATTTATGATAACGAAATTCTGCTTACTGAAATCGCTAGATATATTTTTGATTTTTAAAACGAACCATAAATAATCAATTTCGGACAACCCGTTAAGGAGGAACGGACTTTGAAAGTTAACATTGGTCTTATGGGAGAAACAGGTAGACGCAGAGGACTGGAGCCCCCTCTTCACATTTTTAAGAGTCATTTTCAGTCCATTTGCCGGCCATTTCGATGGCCAAATACCATCAGGGTTAACTTTTGTGGTAGCCAAATATTATATGGATATGTGGGTTTAGCAAAGTAATAATATTTGGTAAGCGAGGTTGACAAAAATGCTATACGTACATCTCCATTTTTTGAAACCCGAAGAATTGGATATTAACTCAGCTAGTTACCATATTCCTACTAAGTAAATTTTCCTTGCAAACAATACTTTGTTGTTATAAAATACCGTAGAGGACGCTTCGACAGTAATTTCATTAAATAAACATTCGTCATCTGTATGCAAATCTGCATAGTAAACTCTGTGTTATTTTAATCAGGCCTACGTAATCGTCTCTTACAGGACATTATGCTAACCAAGCTCCTGTAATGCTACGAGATAAGAAGATACATAAATACGGGCAGTGGGTGGGTAGGGGGTGCCAAAACCCGCCCCTGGGTCCAATCCAGGCCTGTTTGTATTATAATGTCCCAAGTTGCGCGTGCACTCACAAGCCGAATGTTTAATTATGTCAGTCCCACCTGGAGAGAGAAGTCCTTTGTGGAAATGGGACGTCAGTGTTACGTTTTACAACGTAATATGTCCTCACTGAGACATACAAACTATGGAACTGTTGTCTTCGGGGGTTTTGAAACGGGATTGTAATCGTAGTTGATGCAAATTACTGTGTTGAATAATGTTGTATAAGAAGTAATACCCTAATCGCAGCAAACCTGCATACTCAGCGAATTTACAATGGAGATAAATGTCTTAATACTACATAAAGCCACTTCCCAAGTTTCATAAAAATATATTCAAAAATAAGCGATATATACAATTTGAATTATTCTACATAAGAATAACATTGGGGCTGGGGATGCAGGTTTGCTGCATCAACGAACACATAAAATGTGGTTTTATACTAATATCAATATAATTCAACTAGGTGAAGTCATATACCAGTTTTTATTAATTTATGCTCATAATTAAGGGAGACGTCACATTTAATTATTATCCATAAGAATAACATGGGGCTGAGTACGCAGGTTTGCTGCTACGGGAGCCTTTGGCAACATTTGTTTTTAGAAAATATCAATATACCACAACCAGATGAAGGCATATACCAAGTTTCATCAGTATACGTTCATAAATAAGCGAGATATAAAAATTTTCTTTTCCTCCATAAGAATAACATTTGACAATGTGCTGTGTATAGCACTTTCAATATCTCGGTAACCAATTGACGTAGAGTAATGATCAAAATATCAAATTTTTTAAGTTAAATCTAATGGTAAAAACTGAAATTGCACTATTTCAAAAATTATATGAAAAATTCCAAAACCTATTTTGAGGTACAAAACTGTACCCCACAAAAACTGTGCAAAACTGTACCTTCGGATAGAGCGATCTGGCTGGTTCTCGATCTTAAGTCATAAATGTTGTTTTACACGTTTATACCAAATTTCATCAAAATCATATCACTTTCCCGAGAGTTATCGTGCTCACAGACACTCACACACACACACACACACACACACACACACACACACACACACACACACACACACACACACACACACACACACACACACACACACACACACACACACACACACACATATATATATATCGTTTCGGACGAATGGTGTTTTTGGGGTCTGGGGACCTCAAAACGAAAAGGTATCATGATCTCGGGCCTAGGTCTTACCATGCCGACTATACGGTAATAGCTTCTTCCCTGTAGCGGAAATTCGCTAAAAATAGTGTGGCTTTCGTTTTACAAAACTTTACAAACAAAGCTCATATGGAATAATAAAACGTCAGTTTACGGAAATATATGAAATAAAGTTAAACCATTATTAAATATTAAACAATTAAATTTAAAAATGTACAAGTAGATATTTTACTTATCGTCAGGCAAGGGATTTTCCTATATGGGTTGATTTCGTCGTGTTCAAATATTTAGGTTCACTGCAGTTTTATTCATTTATTTATATTTACTACAGTTATTTTTACACCACAAGTTTAAATACTACATTGTTACCTACATATAATTTTAATACAAAATAAAGTAATTTTGATTTTATTTGAATTAAGCATGAAAAAATACTGAAAATGTAAAATTTCCAACTATAAACGATTGATGGCTTACAACTATACATAAAAAACTTAGCTCAAAAACATAAAATAGATTGAAAATGTATTTATCATAGCCGAGGGAATTATAATATAAAATTTTTATCTATTAATATGCTAAGGCGATTTTGGTTAAGATAACTCCTCCGTTATTTCTCAATCGATTTGAACGATTGAGGTACCACAATGTTTTCCCTGATTCGAAGTTGTGCATAAAGGTTTTTATTTTTCGATATTTTTATTTTAAGGGGTACGAGCTACCCTCAAATTTCGTATTTTGCCCTTAAGATTAGCATGGGAAATAATTTATTTGAATTGCAGCTGTTAATACATTATGGACAGGTTATTAGTAATACCAGATGTTACAAGTAAGGAATGTATTTATCTATATAAATAAAATATATTTTCTTTCTACATAGCTTTGAGCAGTGAAATATTGTATGCAGTGGGGATATTTTAATTTGCGTTACAATTTGTTTATCTGACTGTCCCGCCAAATGATCCAGATTTGTTCCACGTTTTACAAATAAGAGGCTGGTTTGAATGAAATAAAACATTGTGGCCATTTTCGTGTAAAGCAGGAAACGTTTAAGCTGTTTCAAATCATCGGACGCCATTATGCCCCTTGGTCCGTCACTTCTCCAAAGTAGATCTTATGGTTACAGGTTACTCAACCTATTACTATTGAATGTATCGTTTTATTTGTTCTAATGAGCATTTAGTAAGTAAATTATCTTTTACCACAGAACGGAGGAAACACGTCTACTTTTTACTATGCAATGGTATACTAAAGCATATAAAATAATGAAATGATAGTGAAAAATTGGGTAAGGAACACATAAGACCTTGCAACATGGTATTTAATGCTCAGTTTGTCTAGGCAGTCATTGTGATTATAATGCTGGACTGTTTATGTGTTTTATAATCATGCACAAAATAAAGGAGTTAGTGAGCAGATATTTGTAAGAAGATGGATCCATCTCAAAAAACAGTTATGGGCTTAGTCCTGTTCAATTGAGGCTCGGGTCCTAATAACCTTCAAAATTTCGGTGCTAATCATATTACTACTTACTAGACTGATTGAGCAAAGATTTGGTAGAAAGGCACCAGACATTGAAACATAATCAGAAACAGGCCTATATTTGCCATGCGGTATGTCCTTTGAGACTTGGAAATTTTAATTTAAACGTTACTGACTTTAGTAGATAACTGGACCAACTGAGGATAATTTTGTTAGGAAGGTAGTTGATGCATCAAAATAAAACCTTTGCCTGTTCCTTTTCCAAAATTGCGTTAGGGCTCTCACAATGTCGGAGCCAATGAATTTACGGGCAAAGAAATGTGTTCTAACCAGGCCTCATCTCCGGAAAAATATAGTTTTGTATAGAACATTATTCTTGGGGATTGGGTTAACATTTGTAAATAAAAACAAAAGAATCATAACAGCTGTTTAAAAATAAGAAGCCAATTGTAAAAATAACTCTCACTTGGTAAAGTCTCATCATGTGATTTTTGTGTGAATAGTAATTGGAACCAATGTATACATAACTTAAACATATAAATAATTAATTTATGTATACATTTCTAGAAGAAGATTGAATATAAAGCGGGTATGTCAAAAATAAAAAGAAAGGAGCAAATAAGTATAGCAACTATGTTCGCCATGGAGAGGAACCGTAAAGATAAGTACTCTAGGCATTTTTAACAAACTGACTGGCTGTTTTAGCAAAACTCAGTTCCCTAGGTGATTTAACAAATTACCTAACTTTTCAAACATAGCACAGTACTCTGATCGCGAGCGAAGCCGCGACGGGCTACTAGTAATACTTAACTGAAAAATATACATATATATTAAAAGAAATCTTACCTTAGCAATCTAGTCAATTAAATTATTCCTTAAAATCTTGATTTCGGTTCCCGTAGGCCCATCATCAGTTAGGACTGTATAGGTCAACCAAGCTCAAATGTAACTGAATATTCATCCGAAGGATTTCGTCGTGATTTTTAAAACTGTTTACACATACAACACAGACACTAAAACATTTGAAGACAATTTAAAAAAAATATGTTTAGTGTCTGTGTTGTATGTATAAACAGTTTTAAAGAATCTCGACGAAATCCTTCGGATGAATATTCAGTTACATTTTAGCTTGGTGTGATCAAAAGTCTCCAAATCGATTACTCCTTACCTAGTCTGTCTGTCTGGTAGAACAATAAATCGTTGGTAACGCTTTACCATCTTAAATTTAATTTAGGTTATCAGGCAAGTGGTACATTAATAACGGGAAAGTTAATAAATATATGCAGGACTTCATCCGTTATCCCTATACGACGGAGATACTAAAGCAAATCCTAGAATATGCACCGTAAATAAATGGTAGGTTTGAGAAGTCTCATAAAAGGTTTGAAGGATACGTTCATAAAAATATCAAAATTTAAAAAGTGTAAAGCAGGAATAAGTTATAATATCTGTATTTCATGCACAGTTTTAAAGGTATATGTGTCATTGTGCATGAATATATTAATAAAAAATAATTTTATTACTTTGTTTACACACGTAATTCTTTTCTTATCAACCATATACATTTAACCATTCTATATTCTTAAAATAAGCTTGAGAATTTTAACTTATTTGGTGTAGCTGTCCAATGTTCAAGGGGACCCTAAAAGATTTTATAAATAAGATCCATATGGACTAGGTAGTTGAATTATCATATTGTGAAATTAACCAAATCATGCAATAAATTAAATATGGATCAAAATATTTCATAACTATAACGTACCATTTTCATAGCGGGTCTTAGCACTTGTTTCTGCCACACAGCTTTCCTCTTCAATGGTTACTCATAGGCAATATTAGTAATAACATTCTACAACGGAAATAAACCCCAAAAACGACATAAAAGTAAAAATAAGTAAATACATCTGTATTTTTGAGAAGTATTTCTGCGTAGTTGTAAACTTTATCGTCCACGATTTTTTTTTCATGAAAATAGAACGTGATGGTCGGCCTGGTAGATCGTTTTGGGTGGATTTATTTTTACTTTATAATACGAGCAGATGGAACTCGTGCAACTATGTAGGTTAGGCCTGGAATTAGAATACATTATAAGCAGCATTGTTGATTTTCGACTGGAAGCAACCATTACAGCAATAAATCAATACACAATTATCCATTCTCTAGACAGCACATTTTTTCTAAAATGACCTATTTTTTATTTTCTAATAAATATGTTGCGTTCTAGGCTATAACGCTTTACTTGTTTATTTTATGTAATTAGTTTTTTTAATTATAATAGATCCCCAGATTAGAATATAGGCTCATTTAAATTGTAATAAACGTAAACAATTAGAATGATAGCCTACGGCAGTACTAATTGATGTTTACTTAAATTATATAGCTTTTATGTAAACAACCAACTGCACAATTTAATATGTGTAGCTTGGCCTACGTTTTCATTCATTCATATAAAAGGGCCAACAAAACAATTATGAAGATTTTTCAATTTATTCAGCTATTCAATGTTATTTAATTCTTAAACAAAAATCAGGTGAGCTTATATGCATATGTAATGATAGTATGTACAATTATTAAAAAATGTTTATCTGATACTTATCAAGCATATACTTAAAAGGATTGCTGAAAATCTTAGGTAAACCTTAGTTTTAATGATCGAGGAGAGCTCATAGGCCCTAGTTCATCATTTATCCAGCAATGAAAACCTATTAGTAATATAAGCCATTCTTTACACTTTTAACTAATTATATGCCATGTTTACATTCAAATAACCTATCCCCTAAATTGCAAAACGCAGCCGTATTGGCTTTAAATACATTATAAAACTAACAAACTGTATCATTCGTATGACTTTTAGAAATGCGTCGTACGATAAATCGTCTATATATTTGTTTCGTTAATTCCTTTCTTTATTAACTAGCATTATACAGTAAACAAAGCTTTCTTTCTATGGGAACCCATATAAACAGGTAAGAAGAAGACAAGAACGTTCCAGTTCATCTACATAAATGTCAAATAAAGCTTTTCATAACTCACAGTAGAAGCTGATTGTTTTACTCAACAGAGGGGAGGGGAGGGGAGGGGTTCTTAAACTTGCCCGGGGGCCTAATATAAGCCTGTTGGTATTGTAATGGCCCAAGTTTGGCCATACACAGACAAACTGAATGTCTAATTACACTGGGGGCTAAGGCCAGCAGATTTAGATGTCTACTGGGATCCGACTCTGTCAAAGAATACAGCTAACAATCTCACTTGAAACCCCACGAAGGTTAGAAGGTTAGAAGTTTTATTTTAATATTTGAATTCAAAGTGATTATGTTTAATTATTGAAAAAACTAGTGTGATATAATTTCAAATCATAAGTTTGATGAGTAAAATGTTAAAAACGTTAAATTTCCAAATTATACGATACACGATTGTTGTAGACTTTATTTCAAACGTTGAATACTTAAATTTTTTACTTATTCACTTCTACTCGTAACAGTTTTCCGGAAAATTAATCATAATATGATAATAATACAACACAGAGTAATTAGTTAAAAACAAATTTGTAAATAAAAATGTATGAACATGTTATTTTTAACTAATTTTAAAAATTAATCAACAACTTATAAAACAATCATTTTCTTTAATTAAAAAATAATAATTACGCTCTTACACATGTTGTTCACATAATTTCTAAATAAAATGAAATATAAATTCCTTGTTCACGGTAAAATAATTCTTCGTTTATGACTTCCAAAAGTTTAGGTTCTAAATAGCTGTTACTGACGAAACCTAAAATCATGTTGGGATATTTTCATCAGTTAATAAAGTAGATAAGTATATAAATTTGCTTACGACTCATTCATTGTTTGCCTCAGATTGCTTAATATGTATATATATTAAAAGAAACCTTACCTTAGCAATCTAGTCAATTAAAATAGTCCTTAAAATCCGGATTTCGGTTCCCGTAGGACCATCATCAGTTAGGACTGTATTGGTCAACCAAGCTAAAATTCTTCACAAAACATCAATCACTACTTTATTGGCACTATAATAAGATACAAATTAAAACTGTTTTAGCTGTTAGCATAACATTGTGTGTGAGCTACAGCTGTCAAATAGTCATAGTATGCATGAACTATGAACAGTTCATTAGACATATAGCATTAGTGCATAAGATATTAGCTTTCCATTAGCCATAGCATAGTGCATGAGTTATGAACCTTCCATTGTAATAGCATAGAGCATGAATTGTGAGTTATCCATTAGTCGGAGCATAGTGCTGGAGCAATGACCTGAGTATTAGTCATCTGTTATGGTGAGACTGGGAATATTGACTGTTTGATAAAAAAATGGTATAAATTTAGATTTTTAGAATTCAGATAATTTCAAATAAAACAGATTTAATGTGTATTTTACTAAAGCGACAAAACAGTGACTACAGGTTTTACGAATAATTTAATGAGTCAAATTATTAAATAATTAGTCCCAAAATAGATTAGGTCTCATGGAAATTGAATGTGGGGGAACTATAACATTTAAATAATTATTTTACTACATCATATATTATTAAATTTCTCCACTCAACGGCATCATGCAAATACCTATTTTCCCAGGTAGAAAATTCCCTAAAAATATTACAAATCATATGCTACATTACCAAAGCCTTAGGCTGTTCACAATAATATTAATACCCAATACATAGAATTTCAACAAGCTATCTAGATCCAACATCGTACCGACCTATCAAGCACCGTTATACCGATCGGGAATATTACTTATAACAGATTGGATCTGAGCGGACAGGTATATTTACGTGCGGAAGGTTGGCAGCTGAAGTGTCGGCTGGCAGCCCTGCCCGGTGTAATGACAATGCAGGGAGGTTAATGGTGTAATCGAATCTGCACTCTCGGCTATCATCAGTGAGGATTATCAATTTGTTCGGATTGGTTTGGTGCCGGAAACCGTCACGTGACCCGCGGCTTATCTCGCGATCAAATGTCACGTGACGCAACCCAGTGACGTCACGGGCGCCAGCTCACGCCACGCGATGTGAGATCACAACGGATAACTGTAAACATCTCCATTCGAGTAGAATACTTACGGTTTTTATTACTTCCACTTTTACCACTGATTTTCTTTTGTATTTTGGAAATGGGCATTTTTAGTGAGCAGTAAATCCGTTTAAAATAACGTTTATACATCAACATAATAATATGTTGTTATGTTCTGTTGTTTAACACGTTATATATTACTATTGAGGTAAAACCAGGAAAGTTGGAGGTACAGTCGATCAAATCATATCCTCAGTCGCTTAATAGTGCAGAAAAATAGATAGTAAAAGAAAAATTAAAGTAAATTAATGAAAGCTTATGTTTACGTAGCATTTTGGTATCACGCAGTTTATTACAGGCAAACTGTCCCCTAATTGCAGGTTTGCCAACTTGTGGTTTTTAATGTTAAATTTACCTCATCACTCACCAGGAAAACTTAAAAATTTTAGATGAAACACGAGATTCCGAATGTAATATTGCTAAACTCTTGTATTTTTTTCGAGACAAAATAGATTTTCTTGAAAAAATCCTTAAAAAACCGGACAAGTAGCAACCCGAGACCGGACACTGGGCAGATCCTCAAAACCCGGACGTCTGGTAACCCTAGTTATGTTGTATAACTTTTGAAAGTTACGCATAGAATTACTAACACTTTTGATCCTCAAATTAAACCACTCTCCTGATAGAAACTGGATTTTCACCTGCCCTATTCTGGAGGAAGAAAGTTAGCTCTGAGAGGATTCCGTTCTACTGTTCCTCTCATCAATGACTACATAAACTACAATTTTAGTTTATCTAGTCATTGCTCTCATCAAGTATCTTTTTAATTAGGTCGGAGGCGATATGCGGACATGGGAGAGTTCAACGACTCACCGATCCATCGACAACGCACAAAGCTCCTCACACGCGCGATGAGTCGGTAGCTTTGCTGGCATTCCTTTGTTCTTTGTTAATTACTAGCTAGAGGCAGTCGTGGCTCTCTATTCCTTCCTCAGTGCGATTTCAATAAACTTCATTACTCTTTGTATTGTCCGTGCTATTTCCCGAAGGTGCGGGGAGCATGTCGATCTTTGCAACTCGCACCACATTCGCGGCCTCTCAATGAGAATGTGTTCTGGTTATTGTTTGTTATCAACGGAATAAACTTATTAATATAGGGTCGCTATAAGGTCGTTTGGTGTAAAACTGACCGATGTTTCTCATAAAATATTTCATTTAAGGTTTTTCGTCAGAATTAGAGGTAATTAATAAATCATTAAATACCCCCGTAGCAGCAAACCTGCGTACTCAGCGAATTTACAATGCATATATATGCATCTTAATACCACATAAAACCAAATACCAGGTTTCATTAATATACATTCATTCATAAACGATACATGACATTTTAATTATTCTCCATAATAATAACATGGCGGCTGAGTATGCAGGTTTGCTGAAGGAAGGAACACGAAAAATGGGGTTTTATACAAATATCAATATAACTCAAGTAGGTAAAGCCACATACCAAATTGTATTAATTTATGTTCATAATTAAGGTAGATAATACGTTACTTATTCCCCATAAGAATAACATGGGGGCTGAGTACGCAGGTTTGCTGCTACGGGAACTCTAGGCAAAAAAATGTTTTTTAGTGTAAATATCAATAAACCACAACGATTTGAAGCAATATACCAAGTTTTATCAGGATAAGTTGAGAAATAAGCGAGACATACAAATTTTCTTATTCTCCATAAGAATAACATTGGACAACGTACTGTGTTTATCACTTTCAATATATCGGTAACCAATGGACGTAGAGCAATGATCAAAACACCAAATTGTTTGTTTTTTAAGCTGAATTTAATGGCGAAAAATAAAATTGGATTTACTAAAATATTGTATGTAAAACACTAAAAAAAACATTTTTGGGGTAAAAAAACCCCTAAAAAACCTCTTTCGATAGAGATACCTGGCTGGTTTTCGATGTTAAAGTCATAAATGATGCTTTACATGTTTGTATCAAATTTCATCAAAATCGGATCATTTTTACGAGAGTTATCGCACCCACGCACATATATATATATATATACATATATATATATATATATATATATATATATATATATATACAGTTTTGAACGAATGGTGTTTTTGGAATCTAGGGACCTCAAAACGAAAATTTATCATGATCCCGGGCCTAGGTCTTACCATGTCTACTACGGTAATAGCTTCTTCCCTATAGGGGAAATTCGCTAAAAACATAATTACATAATACTAGCAGGTACCCCGTTCTCCGCACGGGAATCTTGAAGGCACAAGGTCAGATGTTTTGAACGGTTTACATTATAACCAGCTGTTTGACCAAATAAAAAATAACTCCAAAAAATTAGCATTGCAACTTTCAAAGAACATGAGGCGAAGCCCTGATGTTGGATGTTATTCAAACCCCCAAAAGGCACCTCTAGAAGTTAAGAGCTTCCGATTGATACCAAATATGTATATAAAACGAACAAAAATCAATAAACTCTTTTAATAATATAGATGTTATTATATAAAAATACTTAAAGCTATACAAAATATTTAAATCGTTTATACCAGGTACTGCTATTTCCTTAACAGTATTTTAATGTAAAACTATTGAAATTTCACCAAGCATATTTTAACACTGTTGAGTGAAGATTGCATATACAGAGTGGTCAAATCCGAAATAAATCATTGAACTATTACTTGAGTGACCTTAAAAATGCAGAAAAGAGGCAGATGAGCTATAAAAATCCGATAATTAGTTGGGGTAAGTGGTTAAATATTACTCCAAGTCATCTAAACAAACTAACCAGTCTTCCCCGAGCTAAGCTCGGCCCCCAGGTACTTAATTAAGAACTATCGAATTCAGAAGGATTGGAAACACGTGATTGGATTCGCGGAAATTGCAAACTCTAGACTAATATTCAGTAATTAATGAATGTGGGTCAGGAATTTTGTGGTCAATGTCAAAGTTTCTTCAGTCTTCTAGGTGGTTAATTTTGACAAACTCTAATGAAATACTCGATATTGTAGTTACAAATTATGACAAGTATTATTAATTTAATACTTTATTTTGCTTTAGTACTAATAAACAACTAGGGTAATTTTTATAATTGGCCTACACACACAAAATGTGTACGGCCATAACATTGACCTACAGTTATATTTGCACACCAGTGTCATTTAACTTAATATTAATTTTTACAGCGATGTCATTAACAAACAGCTTGCTAACGTACCTATCTGAATTATTAAGACAATTTATTGATTATTGTTCGGCAATTTTTAACCCCTAAAACTATTGATTTTATTGTTTTTTACACGTTTGGTATCAATTTCAAGCTTTGAAACAGAAGATGTGCCTTTTGGGAAATCCAAAAACATCCACTCTCAGAGGTACACCCCTTTAAAGTTCTAATGTTAATCTTACACAATTAATTCGTTGAGTCCGCCAGCTGATTATAACGTAAACAATTCAAAACACCTCATTCTATACCTCCAACATACAATGCGGTTATTGTTTCGGTTATAACTAAATAAAGTATGCATGCAACTAGTGTATCGTAAAAACATGTATTTAAATATATATTTCAAATCATATATACAAATGGAATGAAAATTAAATGAAAAAGTGCTTCATTAAACTCAACATGAAATACAATCATAATGTTCTACGCAGGGAACTAATCTTAATATATCAAATCCAAATACCACTGACTGACTCACTGACTCACTCATCACGAAATCTCAAAAACCACAGAACGGATTGCAATAAAATTTGGAACATACCTTCTTCTTGGGTCTTAGGTTCTCACTAAGAAAGGGTTTTAAGAAATTCCGCCCCACGGGGAGTCATAGTTCCAATCCTGTTTTATTCTTAAGGACATCCACTTTAAGTTTGAGCTGATGAAAATACTAATAGCTGATCTTGATTCGTAGTAGTTCCAAGGGATAACCACAGAATGCAGCACACTCAACTGTCATAGTTTTTATAAATTATTATTTGCGGGGTAACGCCAGCGGGACAGCTAGTTTTTTTTTATAATTCGAAAACAGCAATGGCTAAAGCCAGGCGACCGCTAGGTTGGCATCTTGTAATGTGGAAAAACATAAAATATTGGTTTTACTCTTTACCTAAAAAAACAGTAAACTTTCGTTATGAGCAATCGTTGTACCAAATCCCAACTGAAAAAATGAAAAATAGCTTTAAAAACAATAAAATTAATAAATTATTATACATTTCCCACCTGCTATAATAACCAATTTACAGGTACACAAAAAAAATTAATACAAATAAAAATAAAACAAATTATGAGAAAAACAATACATTTTGATTTCAAAACTATTTCCTATATTTACGTAACAAAAAATCAAATCATTTATAATTTATCCAACCAATACTATAAGTGTGAAAGTTTGTAATGTTTGTTTGTTTAGATATTTGTGGTTTAATCACGCTCTAATCACTAGACTGATATAGCTAAAATTTGGCAGAGAGGTACTTGATAGTCCTGAGTAAGATATAGGCATTTTAAAATTGCGAAAATCCTATAGGGATTTTCTCCACGGAGGTTCAAAGTTCCCATGTATTCCTTATGGACATTCAGTTTTATTTGCGGTGATGAAAATACAAACAGCTGATCTTGATTCGTAGTAGTTCGACGGGCTAACCACAGAATTCAGCACGCACAACTATAATAGTTTTTATAAATCATTCGCGGGGCGAAGCCTGCGAGTAACATCTAGTAATTTATAAATAGAAGTGTTCACAACATTTTAATATTAATGCTATTTTTTTAGCGTAACCTCAAAAGAATCTTTTTCCTTGGCTATGTATCTGCATTTCCTATTATTATGTTTATGTATAAGCTATTGTTTGATTATGTTGGTGTAAATTATTTTTTGGTAATTTATGTAGTTTTAATGTTTTGTAATGACACTTTGCAGATTGACAAATTACATTCATTTTTGGTGCAACAATATGTAGATTTGTACAAATACTACAAAGATATTTACTTGCCAAAGACTAAACATAAGCTGATAAAACATCGCACACCAAGCACAAATTGGAGAACGCGAACAGTGAAATATTACAAGAATGAGAGAAACAATCAGATAGGACCCGATAGTATCGGCAATCTCAGCCAATAGCATTCCGTCGCTGATAGAACACCAGATGGAGGCCAGCGTTCGCCGCTTGGACTAATACTGCACATTCGCACAGTAGGTTACGAGTGTTGAGAGCATGATATAAAAGACGGCCGAAATCAATTACTACGACCCGGGCTCAGTTCTGGAGAAAGTAAGAATTGCACAAGGTGCAGGTGAATGATTATAATTAAGAGATCCGTGACCGGCGTAGCTGGGTCGTGGCGAGTGTAGGTCAGGATCTGTTATACAACAGCGGAGGACTGGTTCACGGGGAAAGGAGCGGATTATAGGAATTATGGTTCAATTTTTTCAATTTTGGAAATTTTGAGTTTGGTTGAGCTATTTTGCACTTGGGGAATGATATAACAATAAGGAATTGCGAGGTGATATTTTGAACAAACGTGCTATACATGTTACGAAACCCAATAACAATTTGGTAAGGTTATCAAAGCACCTCCATGTCCGATGTTCTCCAGGGAAATTCTCAAAAAAATTATTAATGTTGAACATTGGTTCAAAGATTTAAATTAACGGTGCATTTGAAAACGTTAAACATTTTGTATAACAATAAGACCAACAGTTTGACTGTATCAAACTTTAAAGTATGAAATAACTATTTAAAAATACATTGGTCCACAATTAATTAGTTGGTCATAATTACGTCCCGTTACAGATGGCCAACGGAGGGTATTTCAAGGTGAGCCCTTGGTGTTGATGCATACATAAAATATTGGAAGACTGTTTTATAGTAACATTCTATTTTTATTTATTATCAATACAAGGAATAACAGTGTGAAATAGTAATCAGTTACTCAACCAAACTGTTCCCTAACAAGAATAGTTATGGAACAGATCATAAGTAGGGAATCGAAGAACCCTTAGAGGTGAGAATGAATATTAGTTGGTCTTAGTCAGTAAAAAAGCAACACAAGGCATCTCACCCTTTCTACACTCATCATTCATTCATTTTCGGATTAAAATACGGCCTAGTAGCGTCGGCGTATATTGAGATAATGAGATATTGGATATAGTCCCAACGCGAAATGTATTTTTTTGCTAGTTCCTCGACGTGTCAGCACCGTTCTTTGCAGCATATCCTATGAGAGATAAAACGACATATATAGCAAGACTCAACAAGTAAACCAGTTTGTAAATATGTCAAATATGCCAATATTTGTATTTTATATTATCAATTTTATGGATCAATACTGTTAGACTAATGTGTTAACAATTCTATAAACTAACTAGTTTCAAGCAAGGGTGACTAGTAAAACCTTTGGATATTCTTAAACTTATAAAGTAATAACAAAACAAACTAAAGAATATTACTACTTTTATATTCTAGTTTTTTTTTAACACCGACAACTTTACTGCAGTCAAACTACACAGTAGTCTTCCATTTCGTAAAAAAAATACTTTTTGTACGTTATTCACCGTAATTACTTATCAGAGAAGGGAACGAAAGTTCGATGTGTTAAACTGATAGTATTGCGAATTTCGGGTTTTAGGTTGAGCAATAGGTAAAGCAACCATTCCACACTTTTTATCACACAGTTCACATGCTCACCACTTCTCAAGTGTTTTATTTGAATGCTGGAGTTCGGAATGTTAAGCGCTGAATTCTAGAATAGTTAAATAAACCATGCAAGTTACGTTCATACTTTTTTATTTTACAGGTTAATACATAATTGATTACCTTACCAGTAGATTTTTAATAACAACTTCTATTTTATCTAGTCATAAACTCTCTTAAATGTTTATAAATTTCTAAAAGTGTCACCGGTTTGCTCTTGTTGGAATTCACGATTTCGACACATTTCGTCCACTTTCCCAACCGTAAAAATAAAACTTAGTTGCCTCGCCTCTCTAACGACCAGTAGGACCGAAATGGCTATCAGCCTTGCCGAAAAGGCTTGCGCAAGCTCCAGTCCGCGTCTTGACCGGTTTATGGTGCGACAGGTCCCGGTGTCGTGTAACATGTGACGTTATCTCTACCGGACCCTGCTATTACCAGGGCTCTAGGGCTCCAGGGCTACCAGGGCTACCAGGGCTACCAGGGGGCTAAGTGGGTACCAGATACCGCACTGCTTCTAGCTTCAAGTTGACCAACTATCGCGGAGAATTTGTAGGTCAACGCGATTTAGTTTGCGCTGAAAGAGTTGGTCATTCGAACCGGATTTGGCAGGGTATAACACGTTTCCTAGTAGAGAAAAATGTAAATAGTTCAAGTTATATATGAAAGTTACACGTGAAACATGTAGTAATACATTTTTAAAATTCAAAAAGTTAAAATTAAATTCAATGTTATAAGTTTATAATTGATCAGTGCTCGCTCAGTGGCATTAATTTTAGTCAATGATTTAATTTATAGGAAAATAAGGGTAAAATCAAAATGTGTATCTAAAACTAAAAAAAAATAAATTTCGCACAAGGCTGTTCACTATTAGACATGATCTTTTGAACAGTGTCACACAAATCTGTCTGTCCAATAAGATTGCGTTTTGTGGATACAATAAAGAAAGTGCGTGTAAAAAGAAAGTTTAGAAACTTGTTTTCTAACTTTTGTTTTACCCCAACCAAATAAAAAAAAGAAAAATTAGTATACCAGCTAGTATTTATGAAAATATCTTTCACTACAATTTTTATTCATTACCTTAATTATCATTATCATTATCATAACGTTTTACAATAGAGTGCAAACTACAAAGTGTCTTCCTTCATATTACACTTATTGGATGATTACTATAATATCTACATACATGCATATTCATAAAATTTGTACACAAATCATGAAGTGAATCGTAAACTTTATACATGTAAACAATAACACTCAGACCCAACCCTTGTTATATCGTCAAAGTAGAACGAGTATAACAGTACGAACATCTAAATTACTTAGGGTGGTGCTTCTTAGTTCAAAATGTAGCGTCACAATTAGTTTCACTGTGTATCACTTACGTTCCTAAAATATTAACATTTTCCGTGGAGGGGTAATTAGCACGGTCCAAATAGCAGCACGAAGACCCAGCTGGGTGTATGTGGCCACGCCCTCTCATAGGTGTGTGAGGTGGTGATACACACTACATCAGCCGTACCCCAGATTGCTTCTATTTCTCCTTCTCCCCGCAAGGCACCGCAGTGATACTAACCCTCCCACATGCACTGTCAGTACATTAATAGATAGTGTCGGGGCGTTTATCATACCTCGACCTTGAAGGATGCAGGACTCGCCTAGTTCCTTGAGTTTGAATCGTTACTGTGTGATCTACTGGATCCATTTAGAATTTCCAGGACTACTAAATTTATTGTTTAATATATGAACAGTTAAAGGAATGGAAAGTTCATTCGCAGTTACTGATTATGTGCTGGCTATAATATTATGGTTAAAAATAAAGTTTTTTACTTAATCTGAGAAGTTGATCGTTCTAAGATGTAATAATCTTAATTATTTTAAGATTAAAACTGTTTATAAAGAGAAAGGAAAATAAAATATTAGAAAGATTATATAGCTTTTTCAAAGAGCCAAACGTTCATTTAAGAATAATGTCTATTTTTATAAATGATCTATTGTGTAATTAAGAACGAAATAAACTATTCCCAAATGTGTGCTTCAGCATTCAAGTAATAGAACCAACAACGAAGCGATGTCCTGAATTTCAAAACCAAAACCATCGTCTCTAAGAATGGTTAGACTATTTGTCAGAGGTTGGCAATCTTTTTTCATTCTATTTTCCCTTGTTCTGGAGCATCAGGTGTGTGTGGCAGGAATAGAAAGGAAAAGAGTAAGGCATAACTGCACTTATCTGAACAGTAATGCACTTTACATTATATGTCTAATGTGTCTATTAATCGCGAGACTGTTACGTTGCCGACTATGCCAACGTCTCAATCAGAACCAATTAAAAGTTTTGGTTATTTTTATCCTTCATAGGTAAAAAACACTATACTTACCACTTTGCCAATCCACTGTAGATTTCCACATCCGTAATTGACGACTCTATAAATAATTTGTGCAGACCTTTGGTCCCACAACCTTGAACAAGAGCGGGAGTGCCTGGCGGAAGCTGCGACAACGCCCCCAGCTGTGAAGATCTTGCCACATAACCCGTGACCTTTAGAGGAACCGTGAAGTGACGGGGCGAGATGGGCTGTGAGTCGGTGTCATTTCGACCTGGATAGCCTCAAGTATATCTTTACAAGGCCTCACCTTGTCCGATGTACAGGGTCTTTAACTATACAACAGATGCGGACACTATGTAGATAGTGTCGTGCTATACCGAGTGCTGAGAAACTTTAGATACAAGTCCTTGCGTAGAAGGCTTTACATTGCATTACTATCAGCGGGTATGCGTTTAAGGATGGGGATTTATGAGTTTACACCCACTGATGTTGATGTAAACTGTTTCATATGTTTACATAAAAAAATTGAGTATTACCTTGAATTTAATTTTCTTTCAATTATCTTTTCTTTTAAAAATGTATTCAAATGTAAAAAATGTGGTTTCCAGGACTGACATTTTACACAGCTTAAAATAACCCAATTTATAGTTTGAAAAGTCCCGTTCAAAACCACCTTCATGTTCACCATCATAAATTAAAAATATTGATTTGAATAAAGCCAAAACCTAAAATTGATTCAACCTCATTAGGAATTTAACTTAAGCAATTATTAGAAAATTTACTTTATCTTGAAGATATTATTGTCAAAATACTTAACCTATATTTTTCTACATCAGAAAAATTAAAGTAAAATGTTTCCGTTTGTATAGTACCTTTTAACTTTGTGAAAAAGGAAAGGGACCAACATGGTTTTGTTACTAACTATAATTGAACTGTCCTTAGAAAGCATTTTAAATTGATAGTGCAATTACAAAAGCGAGTTCAATATCCCACCCATTCTACATTCATCATTCATTCATATTCACTTTAAAAATGTCCTAGTTGCGTCTTAAGGAGATATTACGATATCAAACCTTTCTAACTGTTCAAGCTTTTTGAAGTGGACCACACATTATAACGTTCTAACCACTATGACCTTTATATTAACAAGTAAAGAATTAAACTCTTTGCAAGCTTTTATACATCTACAATCTACAGACTATCTATTCCAGATAATCTAGTTTTATGTAGAAGACAAATTAAACAAATTTATACAACGTTAAAGATTTTATCAACCCAAAGTCATCGGAAACCCTCCGGAAATGCGTAACCCAGTTGAAACGCATCTCAAGCAGTTCTGTGGAGCATGATCGTTAAAACGTCTACTGACTCACCAATTAAGAAATAATTGGATGTTTAGAAACATTATAAATCGAACATACAAGGGAATCAATTAATGAGGCCCGGTGACACTGTGCGGTGACAAGGCGGTGACTGAATCATATCCAGGAGGTTCGGCTACTTCGGGGAACGTCCAATTAAACGGGGAATTTACGCGTCTGGCGGTCTTACAGCTTTATAGCTTGTTAGGCCGGAAACCTGTCTTAAGGTTTTTTAAAGAATATATGTCGGGTTGACTCATCCGTGTGGGAAGAACAATCTGGGAGCTTTGCAACTGTAAAGACCTGTGACTAAGCATTGGTCCTTATAAGACTGCATTTTTGATATTAGTAATCTGCGAGACATAAAAAAAGTTTAAGTGTAATTGCATTTTTCGATTAATATAAGTCAAAGGACGTTTTTTGCTAATCAGTCACCCTTAAATAAGTGATAAGACTAAAATACAGAGTTCGGTATTTTACAAATTAACTACAAAATAATAATCAGTATTGAACCCATTTAACTAATTATTGACTGCAATCCTACTAATATTATACATGTAAAAATTTGTGAGTTTGTTTGTATTTGCAATCAGTGGACTGATGGAGCTGACATTTGGCAGAGAGGTAATTGATAGTCTTGAGTAACATATAGGCACATGAAAGTTGCGAAAATCCTATAGGGCTTTGCCCCAATGGGGTTCAAAGTTCCCATTTTTTCCTTATGTACATTCATTTTTGTTTGAGCTGATCAAAATACAAACAGCTGATCTTGATTCGTAGTAGTTCCACGGGCTAACTACAGAATGCAGCACACACAACTGTCATAGTTTTTATAAACCATTTGTGGATCGAAGCCTGCGGGTAACATCTAGTTTATACATACACCTGGTTCAAATAAGTAACGTACTACTTGTCGACAGAGTTCACCATAGAGTTTTCAATTCACCATAGACAAGGTGAACATGTAATAAATTATTGACAAAGGTTGCGCTGTTATGTGATGGCATTGAGTGAATTACTACTGTAATAGTACCACAGACTATACACGGTGGTACATTGATCTCGAAAACGGTTACTCAATAAATTACTGACCAGACTTTTATTCTCTAAGCGACATTTGACTATTGAAGTTGTAAATAAAAAAAGTTCATCAGGAATATACATGACATTTATAATCAAATTTAAATTTATTCTCATTAATTGTTAACCAAAATGGACTATATTTTTGAGAAGACGTAAATAATATCTCGTGTTAAATAAGAGATGACAACAAGTAGTATTTTCCCAAACGTTTAGCTTCCATATGAATAAGTGTGATTTATGTTATCTTCAGAATAAAGTCAGTGTGAATCCAGTTCATTTAACGTAAGGATAATATAATACCTTCAAATTAATTGTTACCATATTGTGTTTCTTGAGCTCGTTTTCTTTTGAAACAGCAACCCGTTAAAGTTAAAGTAAGTACAATTAGCTGGAAAACTGTTTATAATTATAAATTGGAAGGTAAAATATTACTGTCTAATAGGGCAATATAAACAACGGATTTCACGTTCACGGGTTATCTTATTAAACCAATATAATAACTAAAATAATATCAAACTAAAAAAAACGCATTGGATTTAACTGAATTTACTGCTTTATTAGTCTATTATTATGCCTTATGCCACATACCGTAGGAAATGGCTTGAGACAATTGTATAACTACGCAGGAGTAAAAAAACTGATAATTTTGCCATTACACACTTTTGATAAAGCGATCGAAAAAACAAGAATGACGGCTTCTGTCCGTGTCCCGCATGTAATTGAACGGAATCACTATAATAACATGACCGCCGGCAATTATAATGGCGGGAACTATTCCCCATTATCTTTATTCAAGAAATAATCGCTGAAATTCACTCACTCTGATCAAAGAGAAAGACTAATTGTCCTCATTATATAATTAAAATAATGACGAAGGTTCATGTTACACTTAGCGTACCTCAGAGGGAAACGGTATTTGTACCTTTATTAAAAAACCTGCATACATTAACATACGGTTATTCAAACATTGTTAGTTGAAGTTATTTGTTCGATGGGACGATAGTGGAGTTTTTCAGGCTGGAGTGCGAGGTGAACAGCTTTTGTTGACCCGAGGTAACTACAGTTTTATCAATAACAGTTTAAACTTCGCTGGAACATTTTTGTTCCGGCAATCCCAGGGAAGCGTTCCTTGTGAAATTGCTGAGGTTAAACTCTCTGGTTACTCGGTTGACAGTTTTTGTATCAAACACTGTTCTCTCATCCGTAGTATTTTCAATTATAATTCGGAGTAATTTATTTCACTACGCATAATATATTATTACTACAACATTTTATTAAAGAAAATGCGTAAACCTTATTAAAATGATATACATTTAATAGGTTAAAACTCTTTCGTTTAAGGCTTACAACTAATACATTTAATTTCTTTGCTAAGAAAAATTCAGTTATGACAATATGATCAATTTACAAATAATGTATTAAATAGTAAATTACAAAAAAGTATGAGGAATACGCATAATCTGAATCATCAATATATACTCTAAACTAGCTAAATATGTATCGTGTTCATTTTAGTGTTTATTATTTTAGTAAGGTAATAAAGTGAATCTATTTCAAGCATTTGCGAAGATGCGCCTCTCGTCCTTTATGGTGTATTTAACAGTATTTCGGATCCGAGCGGGGCCCAGCCCCGGGGGTCTCGGAGGTCGGTAGCGGCTCACCCAAACTTGGTATGACCATACACACAAAACTTATTTGCCCATACTTTAAACCCACTTTTAAACCCAAACACAAATAATCCCATCAAATGCTCTCACGACGGTGTGAAAGAGTTGTCACATAAACCTATTCCCCTTTCGGAAAATAAGTTTTCAAACAACAACATTGACAATCTATTCGTAATAATTACAAGACATTTTTCACCTTTTTATACTGATTAATTTTGTTATAAAAGGTACAGTGTTTGAGTTTATTAGTAAATAAAAAAAAAAACATCGTTGATAAATTAACAAAACTGTCAGCTTGGAAGTAAATGATTTAGTATTCTTAAATTAATGATTTTTTTCTTATTGTTGGTGGGCGAAGAGGAGGTATGAAGCATTTTTAATTAAATATTCTTTTATGTTTATTTTCATTCAACGTACGATGTTTTAACCTCAATATTAAGTATTAAACTCTAACGGTTCCCATAACTAATCAAGCAAAAACCCGAAAGCTAAGAAACCAAAAGGGCGAAGCATTTCGTATAGAAAACACAAAGCTGTATTGAGTGTAACGGTCAGCAGTCGGAAGGCACATAAAGGAAGGGTTGCGGCCGTATCGTTAGGGCCACCCTTAGAGCACAATGACGAGTAACGAACCGCTCGCTCCACTGAACAGCTGCGATGTTCCTCTCACGATCTAGGTTGGACCGCGCACGAACCACCGTAGTCATAATCTTAACTGGGCTTTAATTACCCGAGCATCGTGTTCTGTTTGTACGGCGAATATCCGCGATGATCGCCTAGTACGAATGTGATCGTGCTCTAGGCTGAACCCTATGTCGTGTCGCGTGCATTTGTACGATTTGAAATTTAACTAGGAAGAAGAAATCGCTTGAACATCTTGGTTGTAAGTATTTTGATTAAATATAAACTAAATGTTGTTAACATTCCTGCCAAATGAGAAAAAGTAGTATACCTTCTAATAATTAGAGAACGTTGATCAACCAACAACTATTGAGCAAAACAAAATATTAGTACACACAATCGGAAATATTTGTTTATTTTGGAGGTTTAATCGAATTATTTCTGCGAATTGCAAAATATATTTTATGAGAAAAATACAATAACTTGTATAACGTTTAATATTATTAAAGTTTGAAAGTGTGTCAGTTGAGGTATACTATCTAATTCAGAATAAAATAGTAAAGTAAAAGTAAAAGTAATTGAAATAGGTATACATTTTTCGTCACACAATTATTTTTTTCTAGTACTTTGTATTACTGTAGTATTACTGTAGTATTACTGTATACATTTGTTGACACTCAGTTTTTTTTTTCTAGTACTTTGTATTACTGTAGTGTTTCTAGTACATGACACTAACATTGTCTAAATATATTAAGACTTATAACCTCTTATGGACTTATGTAATTTTGAAGTGCAGCAGTACCTCTGTTGTGAATTCAAGCAGCGTTCTCAATCAGAAGAGAACGTAACGAATCCTAACTGTGAGAAACTACGAGCAATTGATGCAAATTAATCAGCTAAGAGACTGTAGATTCCGTGTCACCAGGAGGTGGGAACCGGGATATAGGAGTGATCTGCGCCTAGCGGACTGAGAGACGTCAAACACCTGGTGGTCCGTAGACTGTCCGCAAACACAAGTATTGGACACCCTTCAACACCCACTGTTTCCCCAGCTCAAAAGGAACCGGGATATAGGAGTGATCTGCACCCTAAATTACTGCGCCTAGCGGACTGAGAGACGTCCTCAAACACCTGGCGGTCCGTAGACTGTCCGCAAACACGTGTATTGGACACCCTTCAACACCCACTGTTTCCCCAGCTCAAAGGAACCGGGATATAGGAGTGATCTGCGCCCTCAATTACTGCGCCTAGCGGACTGAGAGACGTCAAACACCTGGCGGTCCGTGGACTGTCCACAAACACAAGTATTGGACACCCTTCAACACCCACTGTTTCCCCAGCTCAAAGGAACCGGGATATAGGAGTGATCTGCACCCTCAATTACTGCGCCTAGCGGACTGAGAGACGTCAAACACCTGACGGTCCGTGGACTGTACGCAAACACAAGTATTGGACACCCTTCAACAGCCACTGTTTCCCCAGCTCAAAGGAACCGGGATATAGAAAGTGATCTGCACCCTCAATTACTGCGCCTAGCGGACTGAGAGACGTCAAACACCTGGCGGTCCGTGGACTGTCCGCAAACACAAGTATTGGACACCCTTCAACACCCAGTGTTTACCCAGCTCAAAGGAACCGGTATACAGGAGTGATCTGCACCCTCAATTACTGCGCCTAGCGGACTGAGAGACGTCAAACACCTGACGGTCCGTGGACTGTCCGCAAACACAAGTATTAGACACCCTTAAACACCCAGTGTCTCCCCAGCTCAAAGGAACCGGGATATAGGAGTGATCTGCACCCTCAATTACTGCGCCTAGCGGACTGAGAGACGTCAAACACCTGGCGGTCTGTGGACTGTCCGAAAACACAAGTATTGGACACCCTTCAACACCCAGTGTTTACCCTGCTCAAAGGAACCGGGATATAGGAGTGATCTGCACCCTCAATTACTGCGCCTAGCGGACTGAGAGACGTCAAACACCTGGCGGTCCGTGGACTGTCCGCAAACACAAGTATTGGACACCCTTCAACACCCACTGTTTCCCCAGCTCAAAGGAACCGGGATATAGGAGTGATCTGAACCCTCAATTACTGCGCCGAGCGGACTGAGAGACATCAAACACCTGGCGGTCCGTAGACTGTCCGCAAACACGAGTATTGGACACCCTTCAACATCCACTGTTTCCCCAGCTCAAAGGAACCGGGATATAGGAGTGATCTGCACCCTCAATTACTGCGCCTAGCGGACTGAGAGACGTCAAACACCTGGCGGTCCGTGGACTGTCCGTAAACGCAAGTATTGGACACCCTTCAACACCCACTGTTTCCCCAGCTCAAAGGAACCGGGATATAGGAGTGATCTGCACCCTCAATTACTGCGCCTAGCGGACTGAGAGACGTCAAACACCTGGCGGTCCGTGAACTGTCCGCAAATACAAGTATTGGACACCCTTCAACACCCAGTTTCTCCCCAGCTCAAAGGAACCGGGATATAGGAGTGATCTGCACCCTCAATTACTGCGCCTAGCGGACTGAGAGACGTCAAACACCTGGCGGTCCGTGGACTGTCCGCAAACACAAGTATTGGACACCCTTCAACACCCACTGTTTCCCCAGCTCAAAGGAACCGGGATATAGGAGTGATCTGCACCCTCAATTACTGCGCCTAGCGGACTGAGAGACGTCAAACACCTGGCGGTCCGTGGACTGTCCGCAAACACAAGTATTGGACACCCTTCAACACCCACTGTTTCCCCACGTCAAAGCAACCGGGATATAGGAGTGATCTGCGCCCTCAATTACTGCGCCTAGCGGACTGAGAGACGTCAAACACCTGGCGGTCCGTGGACTGTCCGCAAACACAAGTATTGGACACCCTTCAACACCCACTGTTTCCCCAGCTCAAAGGAATCGGGAAAAGAGTATATAACAATCAAATTAATTGCTAGGTGGTATCGATATCCTTCTTAAGAAAATACGTATGTATTTTTTGTGGCTTTGAATGTTTTAACTTTACTATTTCATATAAATTATCTCATTGTTTTATAATAAACTCAAATGGGATACTTTTAATCGAATACTATGGGCATGTTAATGAGTGTGTTTATTTTATATGTTATTGAGTATGAATCTGCTTCACTTATTCGGCTTTAAGTTATTTTACATCACATATTTCATGTATTCTGTGGTGCACTAGATGAACTATCTCAAGCGATGAACACAATTTTAAGCATTTAGCTGATGCAACTAAATCTAATGCCCGTAGATTATTTCTGGAGTTTTGCGAGTGTAATCTTAAACTACTTGTAAAACAGGAGTTAGCTCATATTTGTTTTTTTTCTCATTATTCTTTTGGGCAAACCTCACTTCAACCGATTTTTCAGTTTGAGAATGAAGTAACAAAAAAATTGTCGCTTTTAGGTATAAAACATTAAAGTAAAATAATGCTATAATTGTTTAGTCAAACGAGTGTTATCCACCTTCAAAATTAGTAACATCTTTCTAGTAGTAAATAACTTGATTATTGTCAGAGCAATTTGAGTGTGACATGGACCTGATGTAATTAAAAGTAAATAGAATCAATAATAAAGTAATGACCTAAATTGATCACAGGACGGGTTGTAGACTCTAACTGACACGACCGAGCGCCAGTGTCATTGCAGGTGTGGAGGTGCGTGCGGCGGGGAGGTGTCGGTGCGGCTCACAGCCAGCAGCTAGTTGTCACCTGACAGGCCATGTAAGGCACAGTTACAGGTGTGATCCAAGGTAACCTACATTCCCTCTGTCAGTGCGTGCGCCACTCGGCACTCACTCGCCTCTTGATCACCTGATTTACTTACACACTCACTCACATTGGCAGGTCCGGTTCATAAGTTGCGACCTTCAATGGAACTTGCAGTACTGACTGAAGGTGTGGAAGCGTACTGGTTTTAGATTAAGGTACATGGTCGATATTTGTTTTTAAAAAGTGAAAATTAAATGAAGTAGGTTGGGGCAGCAACAATAAGGTTCGACTGGTAGTTACCTAATTTGCGATTTTGTTTCTATTTGTTTCTAAAGTAAAATCCATCTAAGTTCCAAACTGTGTGCAGGACTAGCTCAAAGTAAAATACCGGAGTTAACTTTGAGAACTAGATTTGTTTAGCACAGATTGTACACAAGTTTCATTGATTTTCATAATAATATATCGTAAGAAATCTATTGTAAAAGAATTATTTGTTACCGTAACAAAATTAATTCAAAAATATTTTACTCCCGAAAAGGATAATATAACTTAACCTTTAGTCATTATTTTAGGAATGGTTCAAGTTTTCAAAACACAATGACGTAAGAGTAGGCTAAAATCTTTCCTCCGAGACTTCAAGATGTAAGGAAATTTAATTATTTATTTATTTATTTATGTTTGTCATGAGGATAAACAATAATAAAATAAACCTGAACAAACTGCACTGGAAATAAAACAACAAAAACGAGTCAACAAAATCGAGGTTGACACTGAGTCATAAAAGATAATACTTGTGCATAAGTAAAATATCAAATATCAGCCACATATAGAAATTCCCATTAGCCATCAATAAATATAATCATATTATATAGTATCTACGGTATAGTTGCAGCTGCAAACTAAAAAGTTACCAGCCAATACATTTCAATATGATATATTTGTAAGTAAAATGTAGATTTTAGAAATTAATGTTACAAATAAATAATAATAATATTTATTTCTACCGTGTGGCCACATTAAAATCTAATTTTACCATCAGAAGTGACCATGACCTTTCGTGGAGCCAGTAAGAAAATGTGTAGATCAATAAAATAAATTTTATTTTACATATTTGTTCTTAAAATGAGTACAACTTTAAGCACCACTGACAGAGCAGAACAGTGTGCCTTTGAACAATTGTTTTCCAAGGATATGAATAATCTCCATTATTAATATGCAACATACAACATTTGTAAACAATAAGGCATTTTTGATTTAAGTTTTAACCCCACATAATATACACTAAAACGCGCGTCTAGGTGTGCAGATGTGCAAACTGGCTTTAAATTTTCGAATTAGTCCTCAGGGCTCTGCCTCACGGGACTTCCTAGTCCCCATGTAATTCATATCGAGGAGAGTTTCATTTTGTTTGTTTCACATTTTTTTTCTTAATTCAATTAAATTAAATAAACAGCTGTTATAAGGATCATATCCAACTACAAACTGTCATTGTTTTGTATACTATTTAATAATTATTTACTATTCTCTCTACTCAAAATGGGATGCGCAAGCTGCGCATAGGAAATTATAGTAAAATATAAAAACTGCTTCATACGGTGAGTCGATTTTATTATAACATTAAACGACCAATTTTGATACGTATTAATCCCATAATGTTTTTATACTAAACTCTTGTTGCTCAAGAAATAAACTAATTCTGATAAAAACCAGCACAAAGTAACAGTCTTTTTATGATTTGTTAAAATGTAGCTTCCCTACGTAGTAATTTAAATGGACAATTACTCCAGCCATTCAACGATTTTCCCCGATTTTGATGTTTTCTAATACCATTCTGCGTTTGAAAGTACAGGAAGTGCCGGCGCGGCGCCGAGATTCTGCTGAACTTTTCACCGGACACCGCGGTCAGTAAATGTCTCTTGACCCTGCATTTCGCTCCGACATTAGCGCTTTCACTACTTAAGCACACTCTCTCCTCAAAATCGCCGAGTTTTGGTTTTGGTCATGGCTCATGATCATTAGGTTTAAAGTTTTACCCTACAAATATTAAAAGACAACTTTTTAGAATCGTTCCCCGTTACCTGACCCGCGTTCTAAATTATTTTGTACGAAGGCTCCAGATGATGTTTTTTATATTACATATTTTTTTAAATTTTTGATCAATTTACTAGTCATTAATGGAGCACTGTGAGTTTTCTTAACTTTAGTTCTTCAGTTTATCCACATGCCGACTTCTTATACAGGGTGAGTCAGACCACCCAGCATGTATAGGGTAACGCGGGGGAACGGTTTGTGCATTACCCCTTTACATGTATTCTGTAGCCTCTGCCATTTAATGTGCTATTTACAATTAACATAAATTTAATTTGAGAATCTAAGATTTTTTCTGATTGTAAAAAACAAATAGAGATACGAGGTTGTTGTAAAATATAAAGTTGCTAAGATTTAAAAAACCTTTACTATGGCATGTTTTTATGTATACAACTATTTAACGTTTTTGAGTTTTAGGCTTATAAATACTTAAAAAAACTCTTTTATTTAAGTATTAAAGCTGCCATTGGTCAATTGGCTGCTAATTAATAATCCTGGCTAAATTAGCAGTCGGTCTTAGTCAGTTACAAGTCTACACAAGGCATCTCACCCATTCTACACACATCATCCATTCAAATTCGCCTTAAAATACGTCCTAGTTGCGTCGGCATCTTACAGATGTATTGAGGTAGTAAATTATTAATGGTTTGTAATCAAAATACTGCCAAGTAACATATCAGAGTTAAGTGCTGTTTATTCGAGTATTTTTCGAATACAATTTTAAATCGAAAACAGTATACGTCTATTGATCACATACAGGACATTCCGTAAATGTCAATGTTTTCACAAGAACTGCTGTTATTTCGAAACGGAAATAGATAAGTGAATTGTATTTTTGTCAAAATGTTTGTTTTAATGCTACCTACGAATGTTATTTGTTATTTGCTTTAGGTTCATATAGAAAAACTTTGAGACTGTGACCTTTAGTTTTGAAGCACCCTGAGCTTGGATCTTGATAAGAATATTGTTAATAGATTTCCTATATTATGACATTTAGTGGTTAAGAACTTTGTTTGATCACTTTAGACTAAAACATTCTCCCGTCATACATGCTAGATGGGAAGTCTGACTCACTCTGAATATTCTTAGGGTTCTTTAAGTAAATGGTTTAGACAACCAGGCTAATACCGACTTCCGAATATTTTATGATCATTCAAAAGCAATATCTTGAGTAATGTCGTTAACCTTACGTTCAACGGGTGGGGTCTTAGTTTATGGGGTCGTGGGTTCGATTTCCGGGATGACCTATACTACATGAAATTGGAACGCTTTCCATGAAAAGGTTTTGGCATATATGGTCATAATCGAGATAAGATTTAATATAATTGACAAAAAAGCCATTTGTCACAGGGCTATTAATTATTTATCATTTCTAAGAACAGGTCGACCTTAGGCAATAACAATACCAGGGTTTGGATCGTTCCCTATCAAAACGTAAAAAATGCCACTGGCGTGGATAAAAAAGTGAGATTCAGCAAATGGTCTAGTTAAAAATGAGAACCAATCAAATGAAGGAAGTATTTGCTTACCAATTTTTCGTTCTACATTACTATACAACTTTGAATTTCATTTTAAAATTAGTTCAGCTCCGTCCATAAAGGAAAATTCTTGTATAACGTTACACATTTTTGAAAAATTCGTTGAGAATGTGTCTTAGAAAGAAAATCCTTAGTGGAATTAGTCTATTTCATCATTGTCAGTTTTAGTTTACTCTGAACTAAAGCTAAGACTATTAGCATTTATTATACGATCACCTAAATCCTACTTATCTTTATGTTACCCTTTTAGGAAAACGGATGTATAAAAGTTTATCCTTATTGGAAAAGTTTCACTTTACAACTTTAGTATAGTAAACACAATTATGTTTTTACTGTTTGCTGTTAAAACCTCCATTAATTTGATTACTGACTCGTTGCTAATTAAAATTGTTTTAAAGTAACTCCCAAATTGTAAACAGTTGTTAACTCTTAGAGCTACCAACTAATGCTATAATTTTTCGGTTATATGTATTTTTAAATATGAAAATTAACAAAAACAATGTAAGTTTGTGGAGAAATATATATATATATAATCGTGTATGTAGCAGCCGTTGACATATCAACAAAGCACAGCATCAAGCTCATATGTTAAAGACGTTGTATATAAGTGACTGCTGGGAAGACAACGCGGTACATGCAATACACTCTGAGGAGTGTTGTAAATACAAAAGCTCTTGCTCGAATTCGACCAGCAGGTCCTACTTCACGGTATCCCGCATTCAAAGTAGGGCATAATACAATCTAAAGAGGACCTATTTTAACTAGTCATAAAAATAGACTCGTAGGTGGCAAATGGTAATATACAGAAATGTACAAGGTGTTTATCATTAATCTTTCTTGAAGCAAAAGAGCTATAAATTATGCTCAGTTTGGATGTTAAAACGGAAATGCCTTAATATTAACTGACTACAGCTCTTCACTCCCCTCCCCCTTGTCGCTAGAAATGAACTTTTCACCAATATTATATTTTTCATTACTTTATAATGTAGTATCCAACTTTTTTGTTCTTTGTTGAACCCAAATTTCTGTTGAAATGAATTTGCATTGCTCTTACTTCTTGACCTTTTCACATATTTATCTGGTCTTTTCATACCACAAAAAGTATAGTGAAGAGGGACTGATTTTAATGTGCGTATATCTAAAATAAAACGTAAATATCGGCCACTTTTCAGCCTCTCAGCAAGTTAATACTTAGTTAACCTAATATAACCATGATAGAGATAATAGCTGATCCATGGGATTATGTATACTTCAGACAGTACCGTGTTTTAACTCTACATTATATTGTTTTGTAAACATTAATTTTGATTGACCGATTTATTATTTAATCCTTATGAGCTATGATACTGTATAATTTACCTTTACAAAAATATCTTATGAAATAAATTATTTCTTCTAACTCTAGAGAACATTCGCTAGCTTACAAAATGAATAATTTCCAAATAAAGATAATATGCATGATCACAGACTTACTTAAATGTCGTAGTATATTATTTTTACATAAAGAATATGTAGTGTATAACATAATGTAAAAATTGCATTGCATTTACCACACCGATTTAAAAACTGCTTTATCTCTGTTTACCGTACTATGTACTTCTAACGAGCCTCAACCGTCAATGCCACTTGCATATGCTTGCAATTCCAACCGCTCAAAACGGATTAAATGTGTATGCAGAGCATTCGTGTGTAGCGAACGGCCGAATTACAAGCTAAGGCTACTACTTATATTATCAGAAGTGGCCGTGTCCTTTCCTGGAAAATCCGGTAGGAGAATGTTCAGATCGACCATAACGGCGGGCAGGCCCGCGAAATATTCCGGACAGCCGTTAAATAGTGTGCGTTTCTCGGGAACCGCACGCAAAAACAGCGCCACTGCCGCGGCAGCCCTTGTCCTCAGTGCGGAGTGCATCGGGGAATGCCAATTAGCATGGTTTCACCACCAACTCCTGTTTTCCAATTATTTTAATCGTAAAGGCAACCTAATTGTGACTTTAAAAAAGTTTAGGATTGTAAACAGGGGATCCACATTTTATTATGACAGAAAAACTTAATAGTTAAGTCAACTTTCTATAATATACATATCTGCTTATTTGTCCGAGTCACATAGCTTTGCGATGTTTTAGGATTAAAATGAGTTTAGAAGTAAAAATAAAAGAACGGAATTATGCTTTCGTAATAAGATATCACTTATGTTATAATGATGAAATCTCTTTAAGACGCCAACGCAACTTGGACGTAATTTTAGACGAATTTGAATGAATGATGATTGCAGCACGGGTGAGATGTCTTGTGTATAAAGCCACATATATACATCAAAAGTTAACTATTTCCAATACATAATTTGTGTAAATGTTATGTAGTATATATACATTTGGAGCTACTACTTTAAAATAATAAAAAATTATACGGGTTCGCACGCAGCACGCTGACGTGAGGGAAGTGAATTTCCACATAAAAACTTTTAAAACTCAAAATCAGTGTAATAACATACATTTATTCCAATTTTTATTGAAATCTGAAAACAGTGATTTTTTGGCTGTTCTGATGCTCCTGGTTTCATTTACCTGCAAAGCTGGGAATACGTGCATTATAATGTTAGGAGAAGGTCCAGACAGGCTTGAAAGTAGGCGTGAGGTTGCTGGGGATGATAAAAGTACTCTAACAAATGAATAACAGGCTTTTCTAGTGTAAAATCCCAATAAGACAACGTACTGTGTTAAGTCGATACACATTTTCTTTAATAACTCAACAACTATGTATGCTAGAATGACGAGAGAGGGCTTACAACTTTCGCCTCACTAATCCCCATCTTTTTCCATGCATTAATTAATTTTACATACGGGGCATTTATGACCCTTTTTGGGCCCAAAAACTCAAAATTTGAAAGATTAATCCCAAAAAAAGGGGTTTAGAGTTTTCCGATAGTTTTACCCAACGAACTTGTCCAACTGATTACAGAAAGGAATGTCCCTACCAAATTTGAAGTAAATGGGACAAAAAGTGCGACCGCTAGAGTGCAAACACACACACACACACACACACACACACACACACACACACACACACACACACACACACACACATATATATATATATATATATATATATACATACATACAATTTTGAACGACCCCCCAAAACGTGTTTAGGGGGTCACGTTAGGAACTTCTATGGTGGTCCTGGGCTTAAGTTTCACCGTGCGGGTCATGCTAATCACTTTCCAAAGGACATTCACTAAAAATAAAAATAATGATACCACTTATTCCTATACAAATTCAAATCAATGATAGTTGTGTCAGACAAAAATTTTAAATTAAAATATGAATATAAAGGTAACTGCGCAAGGTTCCATAAACACGAGGGGGAATTGAAAAACTAATTTTGCACAAAAAACAACGGAAGCGAAAGCTTTGTTATTATAAAATGTAATATTGGTGAAGAGCTAATTTCCTTGGACGGGTGTGCGGTTGCTGCCAGTTAATATCAAGGTGTTTATGTCCAAACAAGCTCAATTTATGGCCTTATTACCTCTCAACAAATAAGGACATTGAAAAACACCTCGAATATTACTAGGGTTTTATTTTCTATTTTCCGCTCTTGTATTTGTAATTGGCTTTCGGTTTTCACTAAGTTTGATTTGATTTATCTCGCATGTCTGTTGTAGGGCTTATTTATATCAAGGAAATAATCTAACAAAATACGAACACACTTAAGCTACGTTAAAATATTAGTTTCAGAACAACTTTGGTTTGTAACTAACCTAAAAGCCAAAATCCTTGTGTGGTTTTTCTTTAGTTTTTTATTATTTTTGTATTATTTTGGCTACTTAAAGTTCTCTGTTTTGGCTCTTTTTGTGTTTTTTCAGATCGTCCGGGATGGCGCCACTAATTAAGTGTGCACTTTTGTTTTGTTCTAGTTTTTTCTCACCTGAAGACGGCATCAGATTCCAGATCCCGAAAATATTATGAAACTTGTTTTTCTCATTCAGTGATGGGAAATTTCCGCAATAATTTCTTAAATAATATATGTTCAGTTTGCAACTAACTGATAAGAAGGCGTCTTTAGATCAAGGCAACTCAAATTAGAACTTCGAATTCACCCCGGATACCTCTTCTGAAGAAACGAGTAGGGAAAGAGTTCATACAAGTTTAAAACACTTTTTCATTCCACGTACCGCCTTCGGTTTGGTGAAATGAAAGTGGCCTCCTACTCAACCTGAGGTACGGGATCACGCACGGGCCATAACTCTTGAACGCACCACTTCACTTACGTAACGCATATACCAACCGCCGCCAACTTAACTTAGTTTAGGTCACGCAGCCACTTAACCAAAATCCGCGGAGCATTTCTTCGGTTGCTCAACCTCCGCCTTCCGCTTTGTCTGCTCCAGAAAGCTGCACGACTCTAGCAGGCTGAGTTGCGACAATGCACGTAGTTGGCTCGGTACAACAAACACTGTCCTTTCATCCTATACTATAATATGAGTAAGGTTTTCTTGCTTGATTGCAACTCTGATCTCAAAACGGCTCCAACGATTTCCTTCAAAAGTTGTTAACTAATTTCTGGCTTAATTCGTTCGAGGCAGGTCTCATCCCCAGAAAAATTTAATTATGTAAAAAAATCATTTGAAAAGTTAAAAATTGCATTGGGCTTATGGAGTTTCAAATCGAAACAAAAGAATCATAACAGCCCCTATGAAGAATTATAATCGACAAGTGAACTTTCAAACTAATACTCATGCATTTTAAGACTTAAAATGTGGTTTCCTGAGAGCAGTGGGTAAAACCATTGAATGAATATTGCATACAGTGTGGTCATGTCATATTCAAAATGAATCAAAGAACATTGAGCTATAATAACAACTGGAGTGCTCTTAAACATGCATAAAAGAGGCAAATGGACTACGTAACTCTGCCAGACACTAGTAGGACTTGGACTGCTCCAAGCCATCTAATCAAACTAACTGACCTTACTTGAGCAAAGCTTTGCCCCCCGCCCCCAGGTAGTTGGGTTATTGTGAGAGGATGGTGATCCAGCCAGTAGATGTCCGCCACTCTTTTTCCGTGTCACTGAATTAATTGTAAACTAGCGGAAGCAATCTTATTTCTTAATTCCCTTATGAACCTTTTGTGTGGTCAACCATGTTTTTATTACATGATCAAATTTGATGATTGAGGTGTCAAATTAAAAGGGTTTTCCTCAATATGTCTGGAGAGGAATTTATACTATCCTCAGGCCAGAGGGCTCCATCCCACTGACATCAAAATTCCCATGTTATTCTAATGAATAAATATATTTTAATTGGGTCACATGTGTTCATATTAATTTATTGCATTCAAATACACAGATGTTATAGGACAAATATTTATAACTGCGGACTGTTGTGGACCGCGAGCTGTTGTTTAGATTATAAGTTTTTACTTAACTGCATTTTTGTGTGCGATTTTTTTGTTGTTGTTGAAAAAACGGTATATCTTTGGTTAATCAATATTTTTCATTGGTTTCACTAACTATTTACCACAGTGTGAAAATGAACATATACAATAGTGTCTGGATGAAAAAAATCAGTGGAATAAGAAATCAGATAGCGGCATCATCACTGCCGCTAACTACGGGTCTGAAACCAGTACTAAAACAAAACGGGGCAGATTCCGAACTAGTATTATAATATACCATTGTTGCCGATATGCATTGTCTGAGTGATAAGCCTTGGGTCTCAAAAACATGACAAAACAATAATTTTGGTACGGTCAAAAGTTTTGACATAGTCACCAAACAAGTGTTGGATCACCCAATTGTACTTTCTATAAAATGTTAAAACAATATAACCTTAGTCGTATTTAACAAATCTAAAGTATGAGCAATAAAATAAAATAGTTTAAGATGAGTTCACATGTATTTAATGTACCGATTAAAACAGAAAAATATACGTGTTCTCATTAAAGTCAATGGTTGATTATATACATAAGATTAACCAATTGGTTTACACATTTTTGTTAAATTATAATAAGAAAATTTTAAATTTATCGAAAGCAATTAGAGTATTAAATGAGTCTCCCCCTACCTTTTTCTACATTTCTTAAGATACCGATTCCGGACCACCAATGATCATTGATGACCGAGTTGTACTTCATTTTCATTCAGTTAATATTTTTGGCCGCCATTTTGGAATAAGATAATTTTTCCGAAAGTAAAGGTAGGGTTTTGACCCATAATTTCTTACTATATTTCCACACTGAAATTAATGCCGCAATTTGTTTTCAAATATCACCTTTCGTTCTCAAGATATTTAAAGATTTTGGTTTAACATTAAAAAAGAGACAATATCATGGGAATGAAATGTGATATTTGAAAACAGATTGCAGCATTGACTTCAGCGTGGAAAAATAGTTGGAAATGATGGGTCACAACTCCACATTTACATTTGAAAAAAAAAAATCTAATTACGAAATGGCGAATCCAAGATGGTGGTCGGCAATTTTATTTTTGTCAAAATTAAGCAAATACCAATCAACAATGATTGGTAGCAGTTAATTGTAATTATTTGATGTAATTATGAGAAATTGGACATGTTTTAAGGATGGGACATTTCAAATTATTTCCAAAATTAATCATTTTAACTCACCAATATCTTGAGAACGAATAGTAAAAAAAAAAAAAAACTGTTTGCGGTATTGTGATCACCGTAAAAAGGTACCTCTATATGATGGGTCACACACAACCCCACCTTTACGTTTGGAAATAAATAGTTGAATAAATATGGTGGATCCACGATGGTGGGCAAAAATATTAACTAAGTTAAAATTAAACTTAAAACTCACCCTGTATAAATAAATATACGTCTCCTTATATTAAAATATAATAAAACAATCAATATTATTTAATTTTAAGGAATTTTTAAACGAAGAAGACCTCAACTCCAACTGAACTGAATGCAATTTTCATTCGCAGTTCCTCAGGCTTATAACTGGGCCGAGGCTGTTCAAACGTAATAAGCTATAAATTAAGCCGAGCTCGGACGCAAACACGATGCAACACCTTTAAATTAACTCGTCGACAGCTGTGAAATCTTCCGCCTCTGGGAAATTAGCTCTTGTCGCATATTTTGCACTTTTTCATAATATCGCGGTCACTAGACTTAATATAGATTGTTGTGTACGGTTGGTTAAAAGTAAATCAATTTATGCACAACCAGTTTATTGTAACCTAGTTATAATCGGGAAATATAAACTATTGGAATAAAATGTTATTACATGCAAAAATGGGAAAAACGTCAAAAAAATATGTGTACAAAACTAAAATCTTAATTTATTAACTAGCTGTTATTAGCCCGTCAAATAACTAGGATAGAGAACAAAGTAAGTTATCATCGATAACCCTCTTTCGATGCAATATTTTGTACAGTACTAATAAGATTAAAGTAGGACAAATCATTCCCCTTCCAGCCGGATCAACAATTCGTGCCGACAAATATGAATTTCTAAACAAGAGAGCCATTCAAACTCCTCAAAATGATAAAAACCTCCTCGAGGCTACACAACACTATCTCTGAGGCCATATTTCACAGAGAATGTCTTCGTGGTCGCTGAAGCATTCACCAGGAAGATTGCGGGAATGACACAGACACAGACGGAAGGCCACGATCGGTTTTTCTCACGAAGAAAGGCACCTCACGTTGGCACGGTTGCGAATAAATTATAGTCTGGAAACAGCGAAACATTTGTATAATAATGGTGAGCATCAAGGACGCAGCAAGGTGGTTATGTTGTAATTTCAAATTCACCCACGCGGACGGCGGCGGTGACGCAACTGGACGATTGTACCAGTTTACCGGGTGGTGGGTGACCTTGGCAAGGCTGCCTCTGGGGTGCCCCAGGGCTCGTTTATAGGGTCGCGGGCCTTCACACCGACACAATAACACGTATATCTGCCAGCCGTGGTATCGGTAATGCGATAGTACTAGGTGTGCTACATTCACTACACTGTTTATTGTAATACAAAGCTGTTTTACTAGCAGTCAAATGTTATAAAGAGTTGTGCTCTGCAGAAAGACTGTACATACTACTTGATTATTGTTTGAATGTTATTCCTAAATGTAAAGAAAATTTGCAATGCTTTATTTTTTGAACTTATTGTTAATCTTTCTTGAAATTGACACAAAAAATTAATTTTTATAAAATCTCACCATTAGATGTTGTTAGTTTATTTGCATTTTTGGTGATAGCTCTTAACTAGGACGATTTATGATAGGCAAAAAACTCATGAAATTGCTCTATGTTCAAGAGTTTTCTCTCAAAATACTGAAAGGTTACGCTATTTTTGGATTTTATTTCAATTATAATGTTCTTTCTTTGGTGCTTCTGTTTTTACAAGCTGTCTATCTTGGCACTTGACTAATTAAACCTGTTCTAAAATGTCTTCATCACCATCAATATTAAGAATATGTCAAGCATGATTTGACTCAACAACGAAGTGAAAACATAAAATGAGCATTTTTGTCTGCATTTTGTACACTAATTTGGGTGCAGTCTAATAAATAGTTTCACGTATGCTATAAATCTGTCTAAAGAGAAGGGCTTCAAGGGAACCTAAAGTTCCAAAATCAGCCTTAAAGTGGCGCTTTATAGCATCTCTCTGGGCACACTATTGCAATTCACTGCATATTTAAGCGGTTTTACTAAGCAACCTAGTTATTCTACTAATCAATATACCTTCAAATTCCAGAATGACGGTTCACAAAAAATCAGAGCGTGATATAGAATAAAAATATTTATATAAATGTTTTAATCCATCGAGAATCTTTACTGAAACATTTATAGGCTTTGTCAAGAGAAATATTGATTACTGGAATAATGTTTGTTTTTCGTAAAAGTTATTAATTTTAATAACAAAAACACTTACTTTCAGCTCAGTTAGGGATAAATCTTCAAATTGTCTCTTATATGAAAATATGGCCATCTTGATTGGGTTACCCAACTATCCGTAGCAAATATCCGTGTGGCATGACACTATGGGGAGGCTTGATAAAAAAAACATTAATACTATAAATATATTTAATAAATAAATAATGTGGATTCTATGTATGCAAATTAACTTTAATTAAACATAAACCACTGGAAACCTTAGATTGGTATTTTGAAATATGTATGATGAAAAGATCAACTATAATTTTTACAGGTTTATTATAAAGTGACAACACCAACCAGAGTTAAATATAATCCCAGAACGGTGGCTGATGGAACTTCAATGACTTCAAATAAAGCAGATCCAAGCGGTGAAATCCAATACCAATGATCAAACCAAGTCACATGTAAGCTCGCGACTTTGATTGCCAAGCGAATAATTAACCGGTTGTAATCAAAGCAAAAGGGAATATCTGTCTCCGACTTTCTGAGTCATACGCAATATGGTCTCAATTTAATTTTTGAAATATTTATACTTAAATGTGAAATGGAGAATGTAATAAATAATTTAACACCAATAGTTTTGTCTATTTAGAAACAATTTGTTACATATTAAGATTCAAGGGTAGGTTAATTAAGTGCCATCCTAAATGTATCCAATCTCAGGGACAATGTCAGCATGATATTGGCATTATTGTTTAGCTGTAAGGAAATATGAATCGCTCGTATTTTAGTTGGTGATACGAAACATTCAGACGCGCCATACTAAATGCAAGAGTATTCGAAATTTTGTAACTTTTCAGGTCAGAAGATTGAATAACTTATGTGTGAATCAAAAAATTACATTGTCTCCTGCCATATTTTTTTTAACCGCTTTAGATTTTGTTCAGTAAATAACGAAGAGAGATAATTTTAAAACTGGTTAGAATGTATATAACAATACTTTGTTTTCATTAAAGTACGTGAAATCCTCAAGATGCCATAAGTTACGACAACACGTATTTAAGTTCTGACACTCGTATGATGGACTTATAAGTGTTTCATCAGTTGTGCAGCACACGATGTTTATTAATGCAAAACCGTCTAATATTGAACATTGAGTACAATAAGGTGTAATTGCTGTTGGATTAAATATCCATTTTTAACCCGTAAATATTAAAAAGTTTGGCCAACTTTCTTTGCCATTATATACTGAGTAGGGAAGAACAAACTATTAAAATTCCGAACATTAGTAGTGGGTGAAATTCTAGCATTTAGTAAATTGAATGATGATTTGTAGAAAACGCAATTAAGCCAGTAAATAACAATTATCTGGAGTAGTAATCCCCATTTACTACCGTAGCAACGCAGAGCTCTCGAACAGTATTCTACAGGTCAGTGGAAGGAGCAGGCGGAGCTTTGTGAGAAAATAGCTAAATGTTTCCCAACCACCACCGACCTGGCTCCAGCGATCACGACTGCACCATTACCCATAAAGCAATTCCAGCGGGGTAGTAAAACTAAGAAATCGATTAGCAAAGATAGAGGTAGCCAGACCATAACACCACGGTAGTGGTGGCTCTGTGAGGGGTTATAGTCAACATGGTTGAACAAGTCATAAAATACCTTTAGGTATGAAATCAGGCAATTTGTTGCTTCTGATACAGTAGATAAGAAAACCTGCTAACGTTGACCCGAGGAATGAATTACGGTGGAAAAATCATTTTGAAGGTCGTCACAGGTCTACTCTGTCTCTCGATAGCACAGATTTACAGAGGAGCGGTTTAATTGAATGATGAACTGTACTACAAGTTGTGGGTGGGTGGTGTACGATACTAAAATTTTAGGTAAACGTGTTGAAGATAATGTAAGAGTTGAATAGCGCTATCAATTTAAATTTGTTGGTTGTGTATATTCAGTGTGTGAATGTTAATAACCTTAGAAGTGCATAAACTGGGTGTACGCTCATTCTTCCTGCATTCACCTTACCTAACACAGTAACTTTATTTATAAGGGTTATAAACCCATCGCGTCGCAAATATAATTATTTCACATACTTGCTCTGAGTCGGACAACAGGAATAGACAAGACAATACATTGTTACGTAAGAAAGAGGCAATAATTATTCCATTCTCTTTAAATACTTTCAAAACTACTGAAAAAAACGAAGGGCTGTATATTATGTTTCTTATTTGTGAGGTAATAGGGAGTGATATGAAAGTGGTTTAAAACGTATTCTTATACATGATTTTGTGACCAGATTAACCATTTTTTTAAATAAACCAGATTGTGATTGACCAAGACAAAGCAAAATTAGAATGAATTTTTGTTAAGGATAATAAATTACGTTGTTCATCCAATAATGCCTCTAGTTCATTCAGTAAATTCTAGAAAAGTGCCTACTCGATGATCTCCTGATACCTAAGAGACAACATAAAAATCAAGTGTCAGATATTATATTATTATTTGTGGTGCAAAAGAGGGTCGCAATCTTGTCTTAAGTAAAATTTCGCGAGGAATCCGATGGATTAATTAGATATTCAATCGGACTTACGGAAAGGGTATAAGTGATTTATATGTCAGTTAACGGACTTGATCTAAAATTCTAATAAATTAACTGGTGTGCCAAATTTGACTGAAATAAATTAAAGCGTTCTTGAGTTATTCGACCAAGACACACCAACTTGTGAATGAATTTTGTTGATTATAGGAACTCACTTTGTTTATACAATTATAGCTTTATATTAATTATATTGACAATATTGCTATAAATGTAAACTTTGTGGGTAAGCATTGTTATTGTTATTATCTACGCATCCATGAAAAATAAACAATTGTTACATGTGATAAAACTACTCATTACTAAGTAATCGTTTGCTGTCAGTTTTAAATTCAACAAAAAAAATTTTTTCAATACACAATATTGTTTGAAAATGCAATTAATTTGATATAGAACAAGTAGTAAAAGGAGTGCTCTAGAAAAAAACCATGCAGCAAATAAACTTGAATATTTGACTAATTTGACCAGTAGTGGCCTTAGGATGCATTTGCAAGTCTGATATTCCTTACCTCAATTAATTTGGCATTGATTTGACACTAATGCTGCAAAATAACAATAAATAAATTCGGCGTTGATTGGACACTAATGCTGCAAAATAACAATAAATAAATTCGGCGTTGATTGGACACTAATGCTGCAAAATAACAATAAATTAATTCGGCATTGATTGGACAGTAATGCTACAAAATAACAATAGAAGAAGTTCATCAGGTTAGTAAGAGACTCCTAAATAACACTGTAACATTTGTATTATTGCGTAAAAAATAGGATAACATATTTTTTAAAGAAGGAAAATTAGGTTTTTAAAAACTGAGAAAGAAGACTATTTTTAACAAAAATAGTGGAGATAGACAGATTGGTGATTATTTTAATCATGTCTTCCCATTTGTATTATAAATTTAGTTAAATTAAAAGTCCCTCATCTACAACCTAATTTTGTAAAAAGGTTAAAGTTTTGCGTTGATATCTTAATAATAAATCTTAATAAGTATAAACCATCTTCATTAACAGGAATAGTGTGATTATTATTTTAGAAGTAATGATTACTGAATATTCTAAACAGCTACCTTTTTCACTCAGAATTATCACTTAATTCTACAAACTGCATAATATAAAAATTTGCAGTGCACCCCACACAAAAAAATTACTAAATTGATAAGTCTTCCAACGTAAATGGAACTAAGTACTTTTGACGTAAATGGAAGCCAATAATTTTCTGGCCTGTGATGGGTAATTATATCCATATGCCTCGTCCTTAATTTAAGAGTGAGGGGAGGGGAGGTTTGAGGGGGGGGTTAATTTCTACTGAATCAGTAAAGCCACTATAGCGACTCGCTGTAGACTGACTCTGATACCGTGCTAAAGCAGCACACAAGTCCCCAAACACTCTAAGCACTAAGCGTTTTACGTCAAGTCTGACGTTAGTCTTCTTCCGCTAGTGCTGCAATCTTAGTTATCGACTACTTCCTTTTACTAATACTAATTTGGCTATATCTACAATGTTAGTTCATGATATATTAGTATATATCTGCTAATCATTCAAAGGGTTGATATATACTGTATAATCATTCAATAATTAATATGACTGTAAGACATATTGCGAAAATATACAGAAAGTGCTAGAGTGATTTTACCACGTGGCTTGGACAAATTCTTAGCACCTACTCTTCGGCTTAATATAACATCCCTTCAACCGTACTGCCAGTGTAACTATTTTAATGGAATTCTTTTCAAACATAAACATTGTAAGCATTGAATGTATCCTTCTAAACCGGTCGTCCGGCTGTAATGGTGCTTGCTTCAACTGTAATATGTAACATTGACAAACTCATAATTACATACTTCGATAAAAAAAGTTAATTTTTGAAGGGAAACTAATACGACCACGTGATGAGTTCTGCGATGAAGCTTAAAGATATGTGATATATTTTGTAAGAATTCAATTTATGAAACATTAGTATCATTACTGTCAAACAAATTTAGTGTAGCTCTCATTATTAAAACCCATATGAATGGTTGTTTAATCAAGCGCGGCCCAACCTAGACCATGAGCAGAATGTTAAGAGTTGTGCAGCGAGGCGAGCGGTTCGTTACTCGCCATTGTGAGCTAAGAGTGGCCCTAACGATACGGCCGCAACCCTTCTTTTACGTGGCTATTTCGATTGCTGACCGTTACAGTCAATGTTTTTATGTAAAATAATACTGAACTTTGGTTTATTTAAGATGGTTCATTCTATTTAGATATAGGTAAGGTGTATTGTGTCACTGATTATTTATTAACAAAGTGATAAACATTAATATTCCTCGAATAGCTAGACCAAAAAAAACATGACTCCTCCTGAAAATGCTGCATTGGCGTAAACAACTGTTCATAATTGTCTGATCGCTCTAATGGAGCTAGCATTTAATATTCTCTTTGATATTTGATCGTGTACAAAGGTAAACAACCAGAGCATGATTCAATGATACCATTAATTAAACGAGCTGTATTAATCTTATTGAAGAAATTATAGAACATACAGTATTACTATCCAAGTACTCATATTATTTGTATAAAACTTTATATTTAAATTAATCATTATGTATTTACTTAAAACTTATGAAATTGTATTTACATACAGTAATATTTTATGAAGTAAAATCTAACAAAAAATACAAACGTAGTGTAACGCTTCTGTTTACTAATTCACTTTTCGTATTATTTAATATTTAGTAATCCTTAGTTTTAAATCAAATAAATTAACAATAATATAAGATCATTACAGGATGAACGTTATTTGTACACTGGTGGTCATCTTTAGCTATTTGTTATCAATAGTTCGTCAATGCATACTTTATAAATTAAATTGCAGCACGGTAAAGTAAATTACCCTCCCACCTACGCCCAGTGTATGGTTATCTGTTCAACCACATTATTTCTGATAATATTGCATCTTAAACGTGCAGAATCCAAATATGAGTTAGTTATAAAAAAATCAAATACGGATTTAACTTATTTTCTGGTCAAGGTAGAATTACTGTAAAGGTCTCAGCTGTAAATTAATTAGAAGTTGTTTAATGTTTAAACCATGCACACCAAGCAAAAATAATGGTTTCATATTCCAAAATAAACAATTGTACCAATACAAACTTTAAATGTAAAAATATTTTACATGATTTACTTAATTTTAGCGAATTTTCCCTACAGGGAAGAAGCTACTACTGGAAGTCTCATGGTAAGACTTAAGCCCGAGACCATGATAACTTCTTGTTTTGAGGTCCCCAGATGCCAAAAACACCATTCGTTCAAATTTCGATATATATATATATATATATTTATGTGTCCGTAAGCAGCACAATAACTCTCGTAAAACAGGTCCGATCCTAATGAAATTTGGTTCAAATGTGTAAAGTACCATTTATTTGAACGAGTTCGAAAACCAGACGAATCGAAGCATCCAAAAAGGGGTTTTGGGGGTTTGTACACCAACAATTGGGTTTTTGGGGCTTTCACATGTAATTTTGACTTAAATCAAATTTTGGTTTTAGCGAATTTTCCCTATAGGGAAGAAGCTATTACCGTAGTCGGCATGGTAAGACCTAGGCCCGAGACCATGATAACTTTTCGTTTTGAGGTCCCCAGACGCCAAAAACACCTTTTGTTCGAAACTGTATATTTATATATATATATATATATATATATATATATATATATATATATATATATATATTGATATATTTATATGTGTGTGTGTGTGTGTGTGTGTCCGTGGGTTCGATAACTCTCGTAAAAAAGGTCCAATTTTTATGAAATTTGGTACAAACGTGTAAAGCAGCATTTACGACTTTAAGTTCGAAAACCAGACAAATCGACCTGTCCGAAGGGATATTTTGGGGGGGTTTTGTACCCAAAAATGGGGTTTTTGAGTTTTTATATATATTTTTTGAAAAAGGTAAATTTTATTTTCTTCCATTGGAGTCAGCTTAAAAAGATGCACAATTTGGTGTTTAAATCATTGCTTTACGTCAATTGGTTACTGAGCTATTGAAAGTGCTAAACACAGCACCTTGTCCAATGTTATTCTTATGGAGGATAAGAAAAATTGTATATCTCTCTTATTTATCACCTTATCGTGATGTAACTTGGTATATTGCTTCATTTCATTGTGGTCTATTGATATTTGCACAAACACCCATTTTTTTGCCGATAGTTCCCGTAGCAGCAAACCTGCATACTCAGCCCCATGTTATTATAATAGAGAATAAGTAACGTGTTATCTCCTTTAATATGAACATAAATTAATATAACTTGGTATGTGGCTTTACCTAGTTGAGTTATATTGATATTTGAATAAAAACTCATTTTTAGGGTTCCTTATCTCAGCAAACCTACATACTCAGCCGCCATGTTAAAATATATGCATTGGAAATTCGCTTAGTATGCAGGTTTGCTGCTGCCGGGGTATTTACTATTGGATTCATCTTAAACAAATTAAAAAAAACAATTTAGTGTTTTGATCATTACTCTACGTCAATTGGTTACTAATATATCGAAAGTGCTAAACGCAGTACGTCGTCTAATGTTATTCTTATGGAGAAAAATAAATATTCTATATCTTGCTTATTTATGAACGCACACTGACGAAACTTGGTATGTGGCTTCATCTGGTTTTGTTTTATTGATGTTTGCACAACAAAACAATTTTTCGCCGATGGTTCCCGTAGGAGAAAACCTGGGTACTCGGTCCCTATGTTATTCTTATGGAGATTAATACAAATCTTATATATCGCTTATTTATGAATGTATATGGATGAAACTTGGTTTGAGACTTCACCTATGAGTTCTATTGATATTTGCATAACAACCTATTATTGTGTTCCTTGTTGCAGAAAACTTGCGAACTCAACCCCAGTGTTATTCTTATGAAGAATAATTAACATTTTATTCATCGCTTATTTGTGAATATATTTCTTATTAACTGATCAGCGGCTTAATGTGATATTAAGTTATACAAACTCATTAGAAATTCGCTGAGCACGCAAGTTTGCTGCGACGGGGCTATTTATATTTATCTCATAGTTTTAAAAGTTAAAGTTATGTAATAGAAATCCAAATGCACAGATGGTTAAAAGAAAATAAATTTAAAATATTTCATATCAATTAATGATTGCTACATTTCAATGTTATAGCGAAAAATGAAATACATCCTTCCCATATTTACAATAGTAAAGCTAGCTCAAAGGTTCTTTGCTGTTTTCATTCAGATATCAAACTTTTTCACTTCCTCAATATTCAGGACACATCGCTGATACACTATTGTTTGCCAGACAAGACGAAGCGACTGTGCAACATGCACTAACAACACTCAAAAGTATATATTCACTTTAACACATTTTCAGGTAACGGCTTTATTTAAGAAGAACCAGCTTAAAAAAGGCTCCAGGAAGTGTTTGGAATGAAGCTCAAAAAGTGTGTTGTCAGCAGGTGAGTGGATGTGAACAATGAGGATTATAATGTGATGAATCTCAGTTGGTGCACCGCGGATCAGGGTTCGCTTATGTTGTCTGCGTCAACGAGAGGAACTGCAACTGAGAAATGACCGTTCATCTCTATGTGTATTCTATACACAGCGTTACAATGACATGTTATAAATAAGTCTTTATTTTTCATTGGAGGTGGTGGTGTGAAGATACATAGAGTTGATGTTCATGTAATAAATTGCAATTCAATTTTTAAGTAATTATTCTCTGGCTGATTTTCATATGCAAGCTTTTCCTTGTCATTTCAAATCTATAATTTTCATAGTTGTAGTCCTTAAACTTATAGTTGTAAGTTAAAGTTAAGATGTTACTTTTACCCATACTGTTCAGGGGCATCTAAACAATAACTCCTTACTATGAGCTAAGGTAAGGTTTGTAAAAAGGGAAACTCATCCGTTATTTATAAATCGATTTATTTATAAAAATTCCGTTTACACCATTTTAAAATTCACACCAATGTGTTACAGGTAACAGGTGGCTTAACTATATGTCATATAAGTTAACAAAAGTAAAGAGATGAATATAACATGCAAATGGATCATCATTAATTGCTCGTTATAAGTATAATACAAGCATTATAAAATTCCGTAAGAGTATGAAAGAATGGCTCCGATCCCTAGTTGTGCTAAGTGATTTTCAATTTTAGATACATTAGATTGTATCTGGGTTCAAATAAATTTTGGTTTTAGCTTTTTAAAGATTATTTTATATGAAAATGTCTCCCATTTTGATTCACGAAATTGGTCGCTACTTTAATCTATTTTACTTCCACATGTTGACTTCTCAAATAATTAAATAATATTATTACTCCTAAAATGATATACTTGCAAGAATACAACCTTAATTCAACTTGCCTGAGCAATGAACTCTACCTGGTTGTAATTCAGCACTAGCCTCTGTAAGCTTATTGAATCTTGCACCAGCAATACTGCCTATAAGACTTTAATGAATACTTCATTGGCTGTCTTGATTATATATTGTGTCCTGAATCACCTCCAATAATGTGCTGCTTCGTTCTCTTCTGATAACATTGAGAAATGTATTATACATTTAAACTATCCCTTATAAATCATACTATCTTTGTAAAAGCAACAATATCATTTATAAGCTAGGACATTTCCCAGCGCTAGATTTTTAAGGACCTAAAACACACTTAACAACACTAGTTCTCGGTATAGAAAGTGCACTGAATATAATACCTATATTTTAATAAATAAGACCGTGAATAAATAAACAAATAAATATATCACAGATACAATATAATTACACAAACATCATTATTTCTATTATTTCAGTCAAACGAAAAAAAACAATGGCAGTACTATATTGGATAAGTAGCTTATATAATATATTTAATTTTTAATTCCTTAGCACAGAACCTGTGAGATAGATGGGATTAAGTTAGAATATATAAGATTCTACTTGAAGAACTGTCAAGAATCTTTGAATTGTACTTTAATTGGGCATGGATTCAAGAGTGGTTGTATTTAAAAATACATTAAAATGCCAGAATACAAAACCTGTCAGAACTTAAAGAGCATAACTTCATTAAATATTGCATTATATTTTTATGGTATTTCTTTTACAAATATATAGTAACGTTTCCCACCCTCCCTCCAAAGAAATAGATAACACTTATAGTCTGAAGAAAACCATAGTGTAGTAAAATGCTTCCAACCTATGTTGACACCAATTTAATATTTTGTTTTAGGCTAATTATAGTTTATTAAATATGAAGTTTGCAATACAGAGATTTATTTTAAGTGTCTTTAATTTTACTTAAGATTCATATGATAATAGTTATTGATTGATTTTACAATTAAAGCGAGCTGAAACAAATTAATGTACGGTGGTAAAGTAGTAATTAAATATTTTTTTTAATATTTTCTTAGCCTCAGCCCTTTTGGAGTTTTTCTTTATAAATTCATGACATCCAACGAAAACATCAGTTTGGTTGTAAGTTGTAATTCTTTTGCAACATTCTGTTCACTATAGTTATCCTCTTGGATAAGGACCTGATTCGAGGGAGCTAACTTATCATGGAACAAAACACATCACATTTGACTTCATTATACCTTAATTCATAAATACATATTTCATTAGTCTCAATACATGTTATTTGTAAACTGTTTTATTTTTTAACAAAAGGCACTTAGGTAAATCAGCCAATTACTTAGTTAAATATTTTAATTGGTTCACTTCTATATAACACCCATACTATATAAATTTATGCTTTTACGATACATCATATCACTTTATAAATTTACCATTATTTCCATAATTTAAGAAAATTTAACAAATTTGATTGAGTGATTCTCCTTTCTGTGTTTCTTTAAAACAATGAAGGTTAAATCGGCCGTCAACTCTTGCAACGAAACGATTCTCGGAAGTGGTTTTTCACAGCTGTTCTATTCCGGATGCCGATAAACGTTTTACAACGTCTTACACACGAGAAATGTTTTTCTGCGTGGATAGAGGCCGAAATATCAGGGTAAATGTGCTGGAAAAATAATATATCTCTTTAGAGAACATTCTTAAAATCTTAAATCCCCAGAAATCCATTTTCTATAGTATCTTATCTTCATAAATTAAATTAGTGTTGCAAGCAGTAGCATTACAGTCAATGGCAGTAGTCAGTAACTAAATCTATGATCCTTCTGAAGCACCTAAGTAAAAAGGAAGTGCACTTTGTGACGCTTTTGACACTCAATTATAAAAATATTCATAATAATTTATAAAAAGAGCAATGACTTTAAATCCTCTTCCTTCATCAGTTTAATAAAATATCAAATAAAGTGAACCTTCGAGCTGTGTATTTCTAAATGTCTGAAGAGGTTCCAAAACGCTCTTACGAATCGTAACATGTCCGTCTGTAATGCAATACCGACAGTAATATATAGTTAAACAAATAAAAGAATCATCATTCTACAGTTATAACATTATACAATGACATCGAATTTGTTTTATTTGTTAAAAGTAAACAAGTAGTTAATAATGAATAAATATACGTAGGACTAAGAGGTAATATGTATATATATATATCTTTCGTGTAAATTTGTTAAGGCGATATTTGTTTAGACAACCCTTCCATTATTTCTGAAAAGATTTTAATTTTGTTAAGTTTTAAAATGATTTCAAGTGATTCAATCGTGATCAACATGTTTGTCCTGATTTTCATAATTATGCATAAATGTTTTCAAGTTTGATATTTATATTTTTATAGGTACCCTCAAAACTAACTTTTTGTTTATAATTTCAACCTGGGGAATGATTTTAGGACAAATCCAGCTGTTAATACCGTTGGGACAGATTATCGGCGAAACAGATGGTAAATTCAAGGAATGTATCTAACTATTTGAATAAAATTATAGTCTACACTAATCTGTCAATTTTTAATACACCATAATTTTGTTCTAATACACATTTGGTCAGCTCACTTGCTTTAACCACTTTAGGATTGACTTTACATCTATTTAATTCTTTACAATGGGAAGTCAACCGTACAGCAACGCCGTGGTAGTGAAACATTGTCAGCGGGATACATGTATCCCCGGTGAAAGGCATTTGAAGCTTTATTATACCATGGTGGTTTAACAAAGCTGAAATTTGAGTAATTGTCAGTACACACACAGCAAGAGTGATTGATAAGATAGGCATTATCCCAAAATCTGACATAAGCCTAGAGCATTACGTCCTCTGCCCCCTGGCCTTCAGAATTCCTATGTTAATCTTATTTTATTTCTTGATTTATTTGGAGTTTACCTATCGCTTCTAGTGGTTAATCTTATTACTGGACCAATTGTGCTGAAATTAACTTGGTAATGCTCCTCTATCCTAGGACAACCACTGTTTCTTAAATCCTCTAAGCTTCAAACCAATCAAAATTATCATGTATAGCATTCGCACCAGCCGGCTGAACCGATTGACCTACAATTTGTTAGGAAGGTAGGCAATATTGGTATATTTGACTCTGGCGAGTCAAATGTAGGCTACTACGTTCCAAAATTCCTTCGCGGATCTACTCCATTGACCTTCAAAGTCCCAATACCATCATGGGCTGACTCTACTGAACCGAGTAAGCATACATGTGTTAGGGATATAGGTTATACAGCATAATCAAAAATGTGCCTGCTCTTGATCCGAAAGTCCTTCGGACTCTGACCTAATAGACTAAAAATATTGTTAATAGCTATCATGCACCAACTAATTGACCAATAACTCGAAGATGAGATGAGAATATTGTAGAGTAACGGTACACTATAATTTTACATGTGCCTTTTTACTGTTGCGAGGAGACTTCTGGGCTCTGCCCCTACTAGCCATACTAATTCCCATGCTAATCGTGATATTGATATACTATCAATACTGCTAATGTTGGTAAGTATTTACTGGACGATTTAGCTGAAGTTTGTTAGAATGATAGATTATACAACATAATGAATAAATTAAATTTATAATTTAAAGAAACTATACTTCCAATATGTAATAACTTGTATAACAAATGTAAGTATATTTTATGATGATTATACTGCAATCGCAAGCAAAGCCGCAACAGGCCACTAGTTAGTTTATCGCAATTATAAGGGAACAACTGACTCATTAATGACGTGAAGCGATGTAATAAATAACTAGTTTATGTTTTATAAGGCATATATCTAGTTCTGTCGTTTACGTTATGCATAAAAAGACCTTGAGTCGGACAAGGATTTTCTTAAGTGACGTTAATGTCCCCTATGGGGGTTAGTAGTTATAAAGGCTATGTCAAGGTGACTTCCATTTTACAGGCCTATATTACTTTTTTATATGCAATTCTCACATATTCTCCTGCGATATATGTTGTACTTATTCGTAGTTATGGATATGTAAGTAACAATTTAGTATTGAAAATATCAATAAAATACCCCCGTAGCAGCAATACGCAGCGAATTTCCAATGAATATTTTGTATCTTAATACCAAATAAATCCAAATGTCAAGTTTCATCAATATACATTCATAAATAAACGATTTATGACATTTTAATTATTCTCCTTAAGAATAACATGGCGGCTGAGTACGCAGGTTTCCTGCTACGGGAGATATTGGCAAAATCATTGTCAATAGACAACAACTATATGAAGCAATATACCAAGTTTTGTCAGGCTAAGTTGATAAATAAGTGAGATATACGATTTTTATTATTCTCCATAAGAATAGCATTAAAAAACGTACTGCGTTTAGCACTTTCAATATCTCTGTAACCAATTAACGTTGAGCAATAATCAAAATACCATTTTTTTTAAAGGTGAATTCAATGGTAAAAAGTAAAATTTGATTGAATAAAATATTATATGTAAAAAACTAAAAAAAATTGTTGAGTACAAAACCCCCCAAAATACCCCTTGGATCAAGCGAACTGACTGGTTTTCTAACTTAAAGTCATAAATGTTGCGTTCCAGGTTTCTACCAAATTTCCTCAAAATCTAACCATTTTTACGAGAGTTCTCCCACCCACCCACACACACACACACACACACACACACACACACACACACACACACATATATATACAGTTTTGAACGGATGGTGTTTTTGGCATTTGGGGACCTCAAAACGAAAAGTTATCATGGTCCCAGGCCTAGGTCTTCCCATTCCGACTACGGTAATAGCTTCTTCCCTATAGGGAAAATTCGCTAAAATAAAATAAACTTTCGTAGGTTAGCTTAGGTTTCAAGCTTTACAACTAATAACTAAAAGAGTTACAATTTGTGTAGAAGGTTGTTGATAGAAGGTTTAACTTTTAAATCTCTATACACTTACAAAGTGGAAAACTCACCTTGTATCAATAGTAAAGAAATGTAACGTATGTAACGTTTATTTTTGTTATTTGTTGAATATAAAACATAAAAGAATTAAAGAAATTAAGTCGATATTTTTTATTTCAGTAATTTAAAAGACAAATATGTCAAAGAACGTGTTTATACAGTAATTACCACAAGGAAAATTATAGAGCGTTAAAAGCGAATGATTAAACTTTTCTTAGAGCTTACAAAAGCTTGACATGACAATATACATTATTTTGTAGGTTTAATAATTTAAACCTTCAACTTGTATATAGAATTTATTACTACTATGGCAATAAATAAATACTGAGCAATATAAAGGGAACCAATTACAGGTATATGTTGATTACAGTGGGTTATTGAGACCCTAGGTTGAAACTATAATTATAACCTACTAGTGGCTTGAAGGGGCCAAAGCCCCTAACCTTCATTACTCTACCTCATCTGCTTTGAACACATGTCAGTTCGTAAAAAAAGTGGAATCTTACTCACATGTTTTAATGTAAACAAAGCAGACGTTTTTAAATCCCCTTGCTTTTCTTATGGGGGACGTTTTACGTTATTTCTCATTTGCTGGTAACTTTTTTAAAATACTGCTATTTTCCCCGAGTCCCTGGGATTTAGATCTTTAGTTTAAGCCGTCTCCCATCATCCTGCGACTTGCCAAACTCCCACAATTTTGACTTAAAAATCTCGCTAACAGAATTATAGATAATGATTTTAACATACGGTGTAAAATAAGGAATAATAATTGTTTTATGATTCATGGAGCAGAACCTTCTATCAAAAGAGAGAACCAAATGAACCTAAAACGCAAACATCAGCACTAAAGTGGCGCTTTATAGCTCCCTTCCCTTGGGACACAGTTTATTGCAGTTTACTGCATTTTAAAAAGGCTTTCAACTAACTTAGTCAGTTACTCTACAGTTAAGTTTCATCACGGGCACTATTACATTTCCTTATCAGATGAATAATGATAACAATCGTATTCACATATATAAACAGCTAGGTTTCCAAACAGTAATACCATTATTTGAAATCCCAATATTTATGTATATGGAAAACCCAATTAGGATCTCTAGGTTTTACTAAATACTAGTTTCGAGGAGAAATATTAAACAATTTTTTCGCTTAAAGGATTTAAAAACTTGTACTTGATATAAAACTGGTATCACTAAATAACCACTGCGAAATGCAAAACAGATCAGTGTTAAATTAATCTATGGAACTTATACTTGATATACAACTAGTATCACTAAATAACCACTGTGGAATTCAAAACAGATCAGTCTTAACTTAATCTATAAAACTTATACTTGATATACAACTATTATCATAAATAACCACTGTAAAAAGCAAAACAAATCAGTGTTAGCTTAATCTATGAAACTTATACTTGATATACAACTAGTATTACTAAATAACCACAGTGAAATGCAAAACAGACCAGTGTTAACTTAATCTATGAAACTTATACTTGATATACAACTAGTATCACTAAATAACCACTGTGAAATGCAAAAACGATCAGTGTTAACTTAATCTATGAAACTTGTAATTGATATACAACTAGTATTATTAAATAACCACTGTGAAATGCAAAACAGATCAGTGTTAACTTAATATATGAAACTTATAATTGATATACTACTAGTATTACTAAATAACAACTCTGAAATACAAAACAAACCAGTGTTAACTTATGAAATGAAACTTATACTTGATATACAACTAGTATTACTAAATAACAACTGTGAAAGGCAAAACAGACCAGTGTTAACTTAATCTATGAAACTTATACTTGATATACAAGTAGTATCACTAAATAACCACTGTGAAATGCAAAAAAGATCAGTGTTAACTTATGAAATGAAACTTATACTTGATATACAATTAGTATTACTAAATGACAACTGTGAAATTCAAAACAGATCAGTGTTAACTTAATCTATGAAACTTATACTTGATATACAACTAGTATTACTGAATAACCACAGTGAAATGCAAAACAGATCAGTGTTAACTTATGAAATGAAACTTATACTTGATATACAACTAGTATTACTAAATAACAACTGTGAAAGGCAAAACAGATCAGTGTTAACTTAATATATGAAACTTATACTTGATATACAACTAGTATCACTAAATAACCACTGTAAAATGCAAAACAGATCAGTGTTAACTTAATCTATGAAACTTGTAATTGATATACAACTAGTATTATTAAATAACCACTGTGAAATGCAAAACAGATCAGTGTTAACTTAATCTATGAAACTTATACTTGATATACAACTAGTATTACTGAATAACCACTGTGAAATGCAAAACAGAACAGTGTTAACTTAATCTATGATCGTTATGTCTTTTTGACTGACAATTTGACAACTTCTTGAGAATATTGTAGTACAAGTTTGAATAAAGTCGAGTCAGATTTCCAAGTCAGGTTTAGCTACGACCGATTGATTATTCTCTGAGCAATCACAAACAGCTCGCATGTGACTTTGCTCAATCACAGACAGTTCGCATGTGGCTTTGCTCAATCACAGACAGCTGCTCGCATGTGACTTTGCTCAATCACAGACACCTCGCATGTGAATTTCCTCGATCAAAGACAGCTTGCATGTGACTTTGCTCAATCACAGACAGCTCGAATGTGACTTTGCTCAATCACAGGCAGTTCGCACGTAACTTTGCTCAATCACGGACAGCTCGAAGGTGACTTTGCTCAATCACAGACAGCTCGCATGTGACTTTGCTCAATCACAGACGCTCGCATGTGACTTTGCTCAATCACAGGCAGCTCGCATGTGACTTTGCTCAATCACAGACAGCACGCATGTGGTTTTGCTCAATCATGATATTGGTCATATCGGTTGTCTCTATCGTGTTCCGTATTTTTTAGCGTTTAATGAGTGCTTGGATGGAAATGACGATAAATTACATTAGAGCCTTAACTAAGTAGTCTAAAAATATACTATTTTCGTGCTTGAACCTTTCAACTTGAAATAAATCTATAAACTCCTTACTTATTAGATGCATAAATATGTTTTTAAGTAAAAAAACTGCGATACTGTGAGTAGTTTTATTAAATCTATTTGATTAAGAGAATTAATAACTAAAAATTACGCCTAGAATTCCAGAAAAATAAATCATTTGATTTTTTTATTGAAAGTCCTCATTTTAGCGAATTTCCCCTATAGGGGAAGAAGCTATTACCGTAGGTCTCATGGTAAGACTTAAGCCCGAGACCATGATAACTTTTTATTTTGTGGTCCCCAGATGCCAAAAACACTATTAGTTTACATTTATATATATATACATATTATATATATATACATATAATATATATATATATATATAAATGTGTGTGTGTGTGTGTGTGTGTGTCCGTAAGCGATAACTCTTGTAAAAAAGGTCCGATCTTAATGAAATTTGGTGCAAATGTGTAAAGTACCATTTATTTAAACGAGTTCGAAAACCAGACGAATCGCACCATTCGACGGGTGTTTGGGGGGGTTGTACCCCAAAAATGAGTTTTTTGGGTTTTTAAAATGTAATTTTTATTTTAATCAAATTTTATAAAATTTTTGCGTATGGCGTATAGCAGCAAACCAAGGTACTCGGTCCCCATGTTATTCTTATGGAGAATAATTAAAATGTTATATATTGCTTATTTATAAATGTGTATGAGTGAAACATGGCATGTGACTTTACTTAGACGAGTTCTATTGATATTTGCATTAAAACCCATTATTTTGTGTTCCTTATTGCAGCAAACATGCGTACTCATCCCCAATGTTATAATTCAAATTGTATTTATCACTTATTTGTGAATATATTTTTATGAAACTTGGTATGCGGCTTTATGTGGTATTAAGACATTGGAGTACGCAGGTTTGCCGCGACGGTGGTATTAATTTTATGAAATGTATAATTAGGATTAGAAAACTACAAAAACTATTGCAGATTCAATACTTTCTTGAAAATAATCTTTAGTACCATGAAAAAAGAAAATTACAGTATAATCATTGACTATAGTTAATGGTATAATTACCACTTACTGATTCCTTCTTTACCTGACTGTAAACCTATTGCATAAATACTGACGATATTGAAATACAGTGCCCAATTAATAACCATTTGGTTCCTGTACATAAATTTAATGAGTTCCAATAATAACTTCATAATTTTCAAAATAATAAATAATTCAAGGTTATTTTTTATAAATACCTCATGCGTAGAGATAGATTTAAAGGTAAGCAATATTGAACTGTAATATGCACTGCATAATGATTCGTGTTTGTTTTAACCTGATTAAGTTTGACTTGACTAAATAATTGATGGGTACGGTATACGGCGTAATGCACATTAGTATTATAAGTGCAATCAGTTCAATTGGGTTTGTCAATCATCGATTCCTCAGTTAGTAGTATCATAATAATGTGACATGTTATCATTTGCTATAAATTACGAGAAATAGTGTTACATTTACACATTAGGAATTTATGCTTTGATTACATGAAATCTATGAAATAATAAAACAGTCTGATTTATGTTTCATTACGTATTACATTGGGATCATTAAATTGAATAGGGATTAAAACATTAATTTGTTAAGTAATTCTCATGAATGAAGTGTTGTTTTACGTACTTTTATAATTGAAACCGACTGACTGCCCATGCGTATTTTATTCTTCTACCCTTAAAAAGCGCCTATGCTTACTGTTAAGTAGGTTTAAAATAAAATGTAAACATTAACGATTGTCATTTGTTTATCCAAATTACATTCGACATTTTGTAGTTGGATGTAATGTGTAATCTGAAAAAAGATAATTGAGTCAACTAAAATAATATTAATAAGTAAAATGTTATGAATACAATTTATTTTTGTATAAGTCATTTAGTTATTAATGGATTATTTATCTAAGATGTCATGATGTCTGGTGACATTTGTATTTTTATACAAATACCAATGTATCACCTCCAGATGAAGCAACATACCAAGTTTTATCAATTTATGTTATAATATTGACCAGTATTATTTGTGTTTTTTATATTGAATGGTAATACCAAAACTAAGTCTTCTCTAGAGTGTTAAACTGTTGACACTTACGTAATTTACTTTCTAGTATACCTACATACTAGGCTAACGGTTATCTAGGCTAAAGGTGTATCTACATATTACGCTAAAGTTTTGTTTAATTATTCACAGAACATACTTCGTTATTAAAACTTATTTTTAGAATTTACGTTCTAGAATCTTTCATGTTATAAAAAGGACATCAATATTGCCATTGGGTTTATACCTACTAGAGGGGACACGTAATCCAAATTAATGTGAGGATTTGTTGACGTAGTCCCATCATACGCCACCAGGTATCGTCGCGGTTTTGTTCATCACATTTTTGATAGGATTTTTTTCGTAGATATTTTAAATAAACGTTTGTTGTGATGGTCAAAGCGATATTTTGTTTACACGGGTTGGGTATGGCGGACGAGTTAACTCGGCCTAACGACGCTGCAGATCACGTAGTTATCTTAATATGACGCTAGATCACAGCACTGTTTTTACTAACTCTGGCTCCCATAAGGTGTCTCCTCTAGAAGATATAAACCCAATGCTATTGCTAAACTCTTGTAAATACTGTAACTGGGATATATAATTATAAAGAAATTATTAGTAAATACTTTAAACGATAACATTTTACAACATCTTCGAATTCCAGCGGTTTGCTTATTTCAAAAACTTTTACTGATTGGTGCACCTTAGATCTATGTTATTTACCTGGCCCTATGGTTTATGGCCAAGTTATGGTTAGGCAACAACGGACTTGACAGGACGCCTTGAGGTGCCTACAGTAAGATTAAAGCAGCAAGGAAAGGGAGCCCAGAAGTATAACGGCGCCTCGCATTCTGATATATTGTTCGTCTCTTAAAATTAAATTCAACTCTCAAATTTAAACGCTCAAAGCAAACGCTAGTTTCTGGAGATCTTTATTGTTTGAATTGTTGAACGAATTTTTCTAAAGTCAATACCACAGATTGGGCTTTTTGGTGCAGGATCAAATAACTGAACTGCGACAAATCTTTATTTATAATGCTGTAGGCGAAATTCTTAAGTCAAAATTATGGGAGTTTGGCGAATCGCAGGACGATGGAAGACGGATAAAAATAAAGCTCTTGATCCTAGGGACTCTGGAAAAAAACAGTATTGCTAAAAAGTTACCAGCAAACTAGAAATATCGTAAAACATCACCCATGAGAATAGCATGGGAATTTAAAAACGTCTGCTTTGTTCACGAACTGACAAGTGTTCCTGTTTATATAGTTTTATTTACCTCAGCATGTAAAGAGTAGACAAATAAGATGACGCAAAGTGTTGGAGGTTAGGGGCTATGGCCCCTTCAAGCCTATAGTAGATAAAAGTAATTCATAGTTAATTAAATTTGATTAGAGTAATAAAACTGTGATATTAACGGCAAATTTAATATTACGCTTAAAAATAATAATACCCCCGTTGCAGCAAACCTGCATACTCAGCGAATTTCCAATGGTACTTCACTAAGTCATGAAGCCACTTACCAACTTTAATAAAAGCATATTAATAAATAAGTGAGATATGAAATTTTACTTATTCCCCATAAGAAAAACATTAGGACTGAGTATGCAGGTTTGCTGCATCAAGGACCACGAAATCTGGTTTTTATACAAATACCAATGTATCACCTCCAGATGAAGCAACATACCAAGTTTTATCAATTTATGTTCATAAACAAGCAAGATGACACATGTTTATTATTCTCCTTAAGAATACCATTATAGCTGCTGAGTACGCAGGTTTGCTGCCATGGGGACCACAACAAATGAGTTTTGTATGCAAATAGCATTAAAACCCAACCATATAAAGCCACAAACCAAGTTTCATTAATATGTGTTTATTAATAAGCGAGATATACGATTTTACTTATTCTCCATAAGATTAACATTAGACAACGTACTGTGTTTAGCACTCTCAATATCTTGGTAACCAATTGACGTAGAGCGATGATCAAAACAACAAATTTTTTTAAGCTGAATTTATTGGTGTAAACCAAAATTTGGGATTAAAAAGAATTATAAGTAAAAAGTTCAAAAAACCCATTTTTGGGGTACAAAACCCCCCAAAATATATATGAATATATATATACGAATATGTATGAATATGAATGAATATGTATACATATATATGAATTTTGGCGATTGGTGTTTTTGGCATCTGGGGGCCTCAAAATGAAAAGTTATCATGGTCCCGGGCCTAGGTCCATAGGTCTTACCATGCAACCTACGGTATTAGCTTCTTCCCTATAGGGGAAATTCGCTAAAAAAGTAGTACTTAGTTAATTTATTATTATAACTTAGTAAAATAGTTTAATTTTGTCTAGCTACTGAAATAAAATGGAAATATCCATTTCGTTTGAATCCTTAACATCAACTTACAAACTCAAGTTTTTGGTATTTCAGAGCAAAATCAATACGTAGCGTCATTTTTTTCAAAAATATTAGTTTGTATATTAGGTAATTTATATTATTTTGCTATGTAAATTTAAAGATTCAGATATGTAAGTGACCTTTTATGATAGTCATTTCAGGATTATAACCAAGGTTAATTGATGATTATCACTATAATAAAGTCATTAGAACGAATAAATATTCCTTAGGAGTGATCTCATGCGGTTTCTCTCCCCAGATCTTTTAGATTATTATATTATATGGCAGCAGATGCGTCTATTTCTACGCTACCAGCCTTTTTGACTGACCCACACTCATTCGTGTCGTTCAGAGGTGCTCTAATTGAAAGTCCAGCTGGCGATAAAGAATTTAATCAAAAAATCAACTCCGTATATTACATATCTCAATAAATGGTTTTATAGGGGAAAGGTAAGAATGTGATTTAGCACCGTTAGATCGGCTGTGGTTGGGTAACTTAGCAATTTACCCACAAACGCAGGTTCGCTCACCGTCTGAGCTGAGCGCCGTGGTATACTGCCCGTTAAGGTGGTACAGCGTTGCTGCAATTATGAAATATGGGAATAATAGTTGATTGTTTATAGTTGCTACGCAACACTTGATTTCTGCAGAAATACCTTGAAACCCGGTTGTAGCAGTGGGTTAAGATATTTAATCTTTTGTTTAACTTGTACAGTGATATTATTCAGTGTGAAAGTCTATTAAATTTCTTACCGTCGTAAACCGATATGACAAAATATTATTTTGCAACTTCAATGTTCCCTCGAGGCTTTTCCTGTAACCATTTTCTGCACTTAGTTAATACAAAATTATTCAAAAAACTGAAATTAGAACATTTTTAGTTAATAGGCAGTTTTTATTTTTTCCAGTTGTTATATTAATTAATATTAACAAACAAACGATACTAGAAGTAATTTATCTGTAAAAAATTAAATTTTTATTTATCAATTAGATTTATATATTTTATTTAGGGTGTATTTGGTTATTTTACATTATAAACTAACTGTAGTTATAATATAACAAATTCTTCATAATACTGAAAGTACAAATTAATTTCACTAGAAATAATTAGTTGTTTAGTTACTGAAATGTGTGACAAACAGAGAAGAGTACACACAGGTCTGTACATTCGTGAAGGAAACATCAAACATTCCCTTTTGCTTTGCTGACGAGCAATAATTCACTCTCCAAAATTACCTCACATCTACATCGTACTAACTTCTAGATCATCATCTGCATTCCAATAATTGTTATGTCTGAACAATACATGTTATTGATACTAATATTCTAGCCTGCCTAGTCATGTAGGTGAGCATCCCGTCACTTAAATCATTGACCTCAAGTGTTTTACCTGTATTTGAATACGTTGTCACTCTTACATCAGCGCTATATCTCCTAATGTTTTTATTCTATAATGGTTTTTACTCTAATTTGGAGTATTAAGTAAAAATTTACATTTATTATCGTGTTTTGAAGTATGTTATTCAATTCAGAACTAGTATATTGTTTATCATGACATGACAACACCGTTAGGCAGTTTTTAGAGTAAAAGAAACATTTCTTCCATCACAAATTACAATATTATTTAATAATATTGTGTTAAAGTGATATCGCCGTTACAAAACAATTTAGGTAGAAAGAAAGGTTAGGGGTGCGTAATTTATACCACATTAAATTTGTTAAAATAATAAATATAAAAAGTATGTTTCCATACAGCTTGTCAAAGTAAAACAATTGTTTTTAAGTGGTCAAACTGATACGAAAAAATGCTGATACTGTTTCTTTGGCCATATCAATGTACTTATTGATATAGTGTTCAATACATGGGGAAATAAATACTAAACATTTTAGCCAGTAATGCGTTCCATTTTGTAAAATAAAAAGATAAAAAACATATACAATAACTAAGGAAGGTTTAACTAATTTTGAACAATTTAGGTTACAAGGTAGAGCTAATGAAGTGTTCATCAGTGTTCTCTTAGAGGTGGTATTGCTGGTGTAAGATTCAATAACCGTACGGAGGCATGACTCGAATTAGAAATGGGTAGATTTCAGCCTCTGAACTGACCAGAGAAACTAAAAAATATCAGTTAATATTTAAAATCATATACTTATTGCTTCCGTAACAATATAATAATTATCATAATACCATTTTATAATATCATTACTAAACTACTTAAAAATTAAATAATGAACTTATTTATACCAAGTTTGTATTATGTTAAGTGTTAAAAATAATTACCTTCCAGTTTTCCCGTGAATACGTATTCATTTTATTTGCAATTTAAGTAATACATTAGTAAAACCTTGACGCTTTATTTGACTACAATTTTAATAATTACAAAGTAACCAACTCACTGCAAACATTCAACGGACTTAAAACAGCCGCAAAGTAACCATGAAACAGTTTAACATACACAGTTGATTCGCTTTATTGTTGACTCCAACTTGACTCCAACATAACAATCATTCTTTAGGTAAACACTGTTTACATTGAACACCGTTATTGACAGTAATCTGAGAACTGGTAGTTCATAAAGATGTTATCACAACCGTATAAACCAGCTCTTGTGCTATTAACACCTGTTAACGTCCTACGCTACTTGTATGTCTGCTCGGTGCAAGTATCCTCTGCAGATACGGCCACCATTCTGCTGTGCCCCGAGCGACTATTCCGGCCGATTATACGTCATTAAGTTTTACAGCCGAGTATTGACTCCCCCGCGGTCAGATTTGCCTGTTTCCTCGCCGTTGGAAGCAACAGCGTCCGCGGAGACGCCTCTCTCGACAAGATACAACGGTGTTTTATGGCTTGTGTCGATCCGTGGGTTGATCTATGTCATGGGGAGGCACTATCGGTGGTCCAGGTGCCTATTCAGCGACCCCAGTTTATCATGTATAATGTTATTGTATTTACAATCGACAACGCAGTAGAATCGTTTCATAATGGTGAGGTCGTGATCGGAGCACAGTTTAGCCATGGTGGTTGCGAAGGTTGGGAAACTATAAGCAATTCACTTGCAAACATTCGCTCCTGTCGACCGACCAATCGGGATAGTACTGATTGTTTTTGCTATGAAATGTTATTACAGTATTTAATCTATATATTTACGTTTCTTATAGATCTCTTAAAGTGTTAGTATATTTTTCACTAACTGTCTTTTTTAAATAATGGGTTATACAAGTATGTTTTACCGTCCAGCAAACTCATATTTGCGGTGTTTTATTGTGATAATATGATAAATCCTCTTAATCTTAAGGAAGAGGATCATATTAGTTGCTTAATTTGTTTCATTAGCAAAATAAAAAACAAGAAATGTGTAAATCACAACTACAGCAGTTTGCTGTAATAGTTTAATTTATTTATATATTTTTTAAATTGTTTAAGAAGTGTATAAATTAATTGTCATGATTTAGCTATAGAATATTGTAAAACAAGTGTGATGTCTAGATGTCTAGAGTTTATTTGCACTATTTTTCCTAGACAATATGAGATAAATATTCTTTATACTGACACATGCCAATGCTGTACAGTGTATGGTGTTGTATGGCAATACAGATAGTTTGATTTGATATAATATAATAGATTTAGATCATTCACACTTGCCATCGTTGAACCCAGTGAGTAAACGTAGGCATATAGACTGAACTAAGTAAGTAAAGGAAGAACATTGAAAGTGTGCATTTATTTTTGTAGTACTGTAATTTGTAATCGATTACACCACATTCAATTTAACACTTAAATGTTAGTCAAGTGATTATTTTGTATTAATACTAAAACCTAATCAAAATAAATTTTGGGAATTTGTATGAAATTATCCTTTTCACCAATAAACATTTAAAAAATTTAACTGAAAATTTCTATTAGTAGTTGTCGTTCTCACGGTTTCCAGAGGCTTTTATGACGCTTTGTTTTCCACTTCGTGTTTTATCAATATCCAGAGTCCAGAGGGAAGCGACAGCAGCTTTTTTACATACAAAGCACAATATTATTTAGCCGCGGAAAGGGCAAGTGGGTATAATGGCTGCGAGATCACGACTATGGAGAAGGTGGCACGGCGTCTCGCCGGGTTGCTCAACTGTTCTAGTTCTGTGCAGCTTCCTGGGTGTATTGTGAAACTGAGGTGAATTTAAATTAATTTGTGTTTAATTGAAATCTCCAGTTATTTAAATTAGCTTCCTCATTTTGTGCTCTGAAAATCTTAGGCCTTCCGTTTATTATGTTAGATTATGAATAAATTAGGTAAAGTTATAGTAATCTAATAACGTCGGCGTCTTCCTAGCCTGTGTCTTGCTAGCCTGTGTCTTGCTAGCCTGTGGCTTGCTAGCCTGTGTCTTGCTAGCCTGTGTCTTGCTAGCCTGTGTCTTGCTAGCCTGTGTCTTGCTAGCCTGTGTCATGCTAGCCTGTGTCTTGCTAGCCTGTGGCTTGCTAGCCTGTGTCTTTCTAGCCTGTGTCTTGCTAGCCTGTGTCTTGCTAGCCTGTGTCATGCTAGCCTGTGTCTTCCTAGCCTGTGTCTTGCTAGCCTGTGTCTTGCTAGCCTGTGGCTTGCTAGCCTGTGTCTTGCTAGCCTGTGTCTTGCTAGCCTGTGTCTTGATAGCCTGTGGCTTGCTAGCCTGTGTCTTGCTAGCCTGTGTCTTGCTAGCCTGTGTCTTGCTAGCCTGTGTCTTGCTAGCCTGTGTCATGCTAGCCTGTGTCTTGCTAGCCTGTGGCTTGCTAGCCTGTGTCTTTCTAGCCTGTGTCTTTCTAGCCTTTGTCTTGCTAGCCTGTGTCTTGCTAGCCTGTGTCTTGCTAGCATGTGTCTTGCTAGCCTGTGTCTTGCTAGCCTGTGTTTTGCTAGCCTGTGTCATACTAGCCTGTGTCTTTCTAGCCGGTGTCTTGCTAGCCTGTGTCTTGCTAGCCTGTGTCTTGCTAGCCTGTGTCTTTCTAGCCTGTGGCTTTCTAGCCTGTGTCTTTCTAGCCTGTGTCTTTCTAGCCTGTGTCTTGCTAGCCTGTGTCTTGCTAGCCTGTGTCTTGATAGCCTGTGACTTGCTAGCCTGTGTCTTGCTAGTGTCTCGGACTTGGTTTCCAGATTCGATTCCTGGGACGGTCACTAATCAAAATGGTTTAGGCCAGCTTTCCCTTAAACATTATTTTCTCTCTCTGACTCAAACATTCTGTAAACAATTATTAATGAGACATCAAACAAAAAACTTGGATTTTAACCTGGAAAAAGAAGGTTACCTACATTACTAAAATCAATCCACTAGGCTTTTTCCTTATTACTAGCTTCGATACATCAGTTAGTAGTACATTGATAACATATTTATAAAGTATCATCTACAAACCTAAGGTCTTTTTGTGATTGTGTTATATATGACCTTTTAACTTAAGAGGATGGCCAAAACTTGATATACTTTATATGAATTAGACGACTTGATAGTAAAACGATTTTGAATACTTATGTTCCAAAACAAGTAATCTGGAAAACTAGCGGATGCTTGACTATAAGTAACTATATACATCGAGGGCTTCTTGCCAAAAGGGCGTATCAACCAATTTGATAAATTTGGACCATAACTCGTAAATAAATAATACCCCCGTCGCAGCAAACCTGCATACTCAGCGAATTTCCAATGGAGATATAAATGTCTTAATACTACATAAAGCCACTTACCAAGTTTCATAAAAATATATTCACAAATAAGCGATATATACAATTTTAATTATTCTCCATAAGAATAACATTGGGGCTGAGTACGCAGGTTTGCTGCAACAAGGAACACAAAAAATGGGTTTTTATGCTAATATCAATATAACTCAACTAGGTGAAGTCGTATACCAGTTTCTATTCATTTATGTTCATAATTAAGGGAGACAGAGCATTTAATTATTATCCATAAGTTTAACATGGGGCTGAGTACGCAGATATTAATTAAATGTAACCTCATTAATACATAAGTGTTATTAAGTGCACAGGTGTTTAAGCAAGAACTCTTTCAATTATTACAAAGCTTTAATCACCTGACCAGAAAATATGTGTTTTGGTGGATACGAACTTTTGGCATGAAGCCCTCGACATATTTACATGTTTACTATTTTGCTACTAAAAAGTTCATAGTGACATATAATGTTAACAGTACTTGGGGGGCCGAGCATTTCTCAGGGAAGGCTAGTCTGTTTGTTTAGATGACTTGGAGTAATATTTCACCGCTTCCCCCTACTGATAATCAGATTTTTATTGCTCATTTGCCTCTTTTCTACATTTTTAAGGTCACTACAGTTGTTATTTATAGCTCAATGTCCCTTTAATTTATTTTATTTGATTTACATCATTTATCTATATGAAATCTCTATATATGTAATCTTCACTCAAAGATTTTAGTCTCTGCTCTCAGGAAACCACATGTACGAGGAAATCTCGTAACAATTATAAACAACACGAGTATTACTTTGACAGTTCCCTGTTTGATTACGACCAGCTGTTACAATTATTTTGTTTGGATTTTAAACTCGATCAGCCCAATGTTAATTTTTTTAACTTTTCATTTTCGTTTTTTTTTACATTATTTGATTTTTTATAGAGATGAGACCTGTCTAGAATTTATTTTCATCCCAGAAACGGGTTATTTTCAACATTTGAAGGAAATCGTTGGTGCCGTTTTTGAGATCAGAGTTGCAAGCAAGCACGGACGCACGTACGCCCGGACGCACGGACGCACGCAAACCATCCTCGTATTAGAGTATAGTATAATGACGAATATATTTGTATAGGGCATACAGTAAGCCATATAAAAAAAAGATTTTCTTGCAACCTAGGAAGTGTGAGTTAATCTGGCTGGGATAGCAGTTATTTATACGATACATATGGCAAAACACATTTACTACTGTATGAATTATGATCTAAAACCTAGGTATCTATTGCTGATTTGTATCCAAGGAGTCACTTTAAAATCATCTCGCAAGCTGAAAGCATCAGAACAAACCAAACGTAATGTGTTCTAGTTTGGTTTGGAGTGTAACTGAAAATGGCATCCCTTATCGAAGTGCTATGATAAATAAAAACCCACAATGAACATCCGTGAGATCTACTTTATCTCGACCTTTTGCAGTCTCATATATTCATATAACAGTGGTTAAAAAAAACTGCTTGAAAATACATTGGCCAGTGAAAATAAGCTTTGTTAGGGTTAAAGGTAACAACACTGTATGTGCAAAAAAATACTAGAACATAGAAAAAGCTGTTTTTTAATTATTTTTTCTTTTACAAGTTTTTGTTATTAACATTTGCTATAATTAAGTTGTACAAATCCTTCGTTTTCAAAATATAGAGAATTTATTTAATTTAACATCTAGCCTATTTATTAGTAAACAAACTGAAAAGTAGGTGATTTTCCAGACAATATCAGCCCTCAATTTTATTTGTAGGGTTTGGCCATGCTATTCGTAACGTTTACGATTTGTGGGGTGTTAATAGTACCCCGTAGTGGTAGTATAAGGTCCACTCGTGCTTGCTTTGTAGTATGGGCCACATACATATTACGTAACGCTTTTAAGGGGGAAGGGGTATGGCTCAGCATTATCCTACGTTATATAGTGGAGGGGGGGGGTTTGGATCAACGTTACGTAACACACATTTTATCCCTAAGATCTTGCGCACTTCCATGGCTGTTGATAATGTTCTAAATCTTTGAAAAATAAAAAAATATTCAAATTGATATATTAATCAAGGTGGGTTGTAATTGTATAACAAATTCTTCCGTAATACGATTTTTAATAACAGTAAAACTAAAAATAAATATATATCGTGTTTTCCGTAAGTTCTGTATTGATTTACAGCTTTGTTTTACAGTGTATGACATGATACGGTACTACTCAGTGCCACCCACATCTTTAGTTGACTGTTTGGTTCTTATAAATACAACTTATTATTAAAAAAGTTGTTAAAAGAAAGTCATTAAAAGGTTAATGATTTATTCAAATCCATATTCCAAATTGCTAATAAAACTATGTTTAAGCTCTTTTAAAGCCTACGATGAAGTTCGTAACGCATTGGAGGGGGTGGGGGGATGCTCAAGCGTTACGATGTGTTACATAGGGGGGGGTTGAAATGACGAAAAAACGCGTTACTTAAACTGTGTATGGCCCCTATGAATTTACAATATTTTTTAAGGGTTGGCAATTTATATGCACAGTCATTTAATTTGGTTCCGTTCAAGGATGATAACCGCACTCAAAGTGGTTTTACAATTTATCAGTAAAAATAATTGATTTATATTCGAGCCCTGTATAAAGTTCGGTAGGCTAACAGTTAGCGTCTTAGACTTTGGTTCAAGGAGTCACGGGTTCAATACCGTGGTGTAAGACGTTTTGATCGTTTTTCATTAAATGAATTTGTACTTTCTTAATAAATGCCGTTGGATTTAAACAAATTACAATTTGCTGTAATGGATTTTCGTGTAATACCATCCTTCATATTATTGTGCAACTAATAGTAATTATGATGATTGTGAACTAATTATTTGGGTAATCCTGTCATTTCCTTGGTAAAAAACTCATTAGAATTATAAGCTGGGAGTTCGTCAGTAATAAATTTACAAAATAAGGTTTTTGTTGTCATCAATCCACAAGTCATCATAAACTAATAGATTGATGACGACAAGGTATTTAACCTTATTTTAAAGTCATACAATCAATCCAGGAGGCAAATAGCATGAATGAAGTAATAAACTGCCTATACAAATAATAATAGGTACTTAAAGACATACAACGATTACAAAAAAGACGCGTAGTTGACTCTCTCAGTTCGGAGGTAGGATTTCTAGAATGGTCTTTAATCACGATTCTGCCACACATTCTCCAGTTCCCGCTCTAATTGCGGAGGGAAATCATTTACTATTGTGATCTCATCCGCAAGCAGAAACGCTGAGTTGGATTCTCTCCTCACGTTCCTCCTCTCCTCGAGTTCAGAACTCAATTCAATATTATATTTTATTTGTTTTAGTAAACTATTTTCCTTATAGTATGTAGAAAAATATACAGTTACAGTTACATCTTAAAGGTAAATATTATAAGGACTTATGTGGATTTTATAAATCTAGTTGTAAAATGTTCTTTCAAAATCTCATATACACATAATTGCTTTTTCATACAGTACATTGAGTTAGAAAAAATACAAAAATAATAAAACACCGGAATTGTTATAAGGAATTTATATAAAGAGAGCGATTTAAAATTCTCGTAAATCATAGTTAATTTTTCTTCCAAAGAAATATGTGAGATCATGTACAGTTACGAAGTTCAAGGATCAGAGTATGAGTCATTACCTAGTAGTTAATCTTGCTCTTAACTGTTGTCTGACAGGCTGTATTTTGTAGCAACCTCGCGCTCAGATAACCCGTTGCGTTGCGTTGTAGGAGAAATAAACCATTGATTGGTATAAGAGGTGGCGTACTTCTTAAAACTAAACTTATTAAGCTTTCTCTGCCTTGTAATACATTTTATGCTAAACCAAGGTGGGACATAAACTCGAGTGGGTTCTCATGAATGCTGACAGTAACTGATGAATACTCAATTGCTCCAACGAGATTAAACAAAGACGATCTCTCGCACCCAGATAGACGCATCGTTACGATATAACTCATCCAGTTGTATCTCATTCAATACAGGGTGCTATAGATTACGCCGGACACATAGTGGCCTGTCATACTTATAGCCTACCAAGACAGATGAAGGCGTCAACACAATAAAGCAATGGCGGCCATACATCTCGCGGTGATCTGGTACCAACAAGGTCTATCTGGTACAACGCCTACTGGACGATAAATAACATCAATAACGCAGCCTCTCTATCAGATAGCCCCTGATCAATGTGTTAATGTAAATGTGAATGCTCCCGTCCATACAAGGCGAGGCTTTATGAATATTGGACTTGTATATCCTGCCAAAGGCAATTATCATTGCCGCCATTAACCGCTCTTGAATATTTAGATCATTGTTTACAAACCAGAGTCAGTGCGTCCGATGCAGTATTCAATTGCGTATGAGTTATGGCACCCGATAAATTGCTAATTGCGATAGGAAAAGGTGGGATTAAATTGCAAATTTCTCCGTTGCAATCGCTGGTTATCGGTGATTCTTAAATGGTTTTGTTCGCCTACACAATCTAAGATCCGCTGTGAGCTATTCCGAGAGATGAGTGGTGGGAGATACAGGTTCGAGGAGGATAATGAAACTAGCGAGGAGAGCAAAGCTTCCACTAATCCTCATAGTGTATAGCTTTTATTCTTATTATGTTGTAAATTAACTGCTACTGAATTTCATAGCATTGAACCATGTTAAAAAACAAATGTCAAAATACAATTCAAACTAGAATGGTTTACGTCAGGTTATAGTGCTTAAAGACAGGTTGTTGTCTAACACTTGGAATGTAATAGTGCATCATAGTATTACTGTTGTTAAGATAATACTTAGTGAATCTTATTGTGGAAGGCATCCTCAATATTGTAATAAGAATCAGGAGAGACGGTATTAAAACAAGTGTAACAAAAAATAGTACACAAAAAAGAACGATAAAATTTACTAAGGAACATTAAACAATATTTTTATCACTCTGTTTAGAAAGTAGCTATTTTCGATGACAGCTGATGTCAAAGAAAATAATCGTTCCCAAGCTCTAATTAAGAGCAAGGTAAAAACGATCAGCTGATTTTCCCTTTCTCTAAATTTAATTTCCCTTGCTCTCAATTAGTTTTCCATTTGTCCACTAAGCACACCAATGTTTCTTTACCATTTATTTTTACAATTTAAATCAGCTGTTTTTACTGTTTAACAATCTAAATGTAAACAGAAATAGGCGTCGTGTTGAAAAGTATCGTTCATAACTTGTACTGAAAGTGATTTTCCGACACTTGATCCAATTATTCCCGTACTCGGCTTCGCCTCGTACGTGAAACTCACTTTCACATGCTCGGCTTCGCCTCGCACGTGAAATTTGGTGTTCCTAAATGCCACTTTCGTTACTTGTAATTAAATATACTATTTCCACTGGCATACAAGCCTTTGCCTCATATGACCTCAAAGGCAACTCCATGTATCATTGAAGAGCATCAGATATTTACCCCGAGCACGTCCCGGCAGCGTCTGCGGAGAGGATGTATTGTGTAACTTGGCCGCTAGGGGTGCTGAGTCTCTGATTACATCAGCAGCATCAAACATTCACCCATCACTGGTGAGCCACTGCCTTCTGTATATGATGCGGGGAGTACGTGACTCTGAGTAGCATGAAGAAGGGGATAATGTAACAGGTAATACGTTCATGCTTTCAGGTAACATTATAAAAAAAGCCCAGGAATGATGATTCACTTTGAAGAACTATTACCATTTACACCTATTTAAATTTATTCAGACTGTTTGTCAGTCTGCTCTTGTTCTTGGCCGGCCACACATGGGAAATAAAGTGTATACTTATTGTAAAATTTTTAAATGTTTAATGTTTCTATGTGTCAGTAAAAGTTTGTGCTTCGTGTTGAAATGTTTTTAAACTCAAGACGATGACAGTAATTTATCCTGTGATATAGCCTGTGTTTACTAGTCCCGAAACTAGTAATCATACAAACTAGTGTGTTGATGACGACAAGGTATGTATCCTTATTTTTTAAGACCTATTAATACCATTTTTATGAAAAATTTAGATTCGCCCTGAAAAACTTTACTTATTAGGCGTGTTATAATAATTTTTCTGAGAAAGGAAAAACCGAAACAATAGTCTCTGTTATCCTGGTGATCCTAGAGATCGAGGCAGGGATAGACCAGGACGTAATTGCTGCTGAATCCCCTTAATAATTCATGATCAACTTAGATGTTGAAACGCACCTACCGGTACTCATAATTTTTTCACACTCAACGTTAGAAAGTCATCTCTAATATTATTTCACTGAGATTCTCTCATATCTACAAAACAGAATTACCTTTAAAGTTAATTTATTGTGTCGTTTCTAGTACATTATTGTACCGTCGTGTTTTACGCAAATATTTCGAACAAGGGTTGTACTTTTTAAATAGTTTGTCAATTAAATGCACTATTTAGTTTAAATAGTTTATCCATTCACTGAAATACAGAAAACGTCTTTTAAATACCCAAACTGGTAAAATAATTTAAAAAAATGTTATTGTTATTTAAGCTGCTTGTTGCACAGGTTGAAAAATCAAACACAAGATACAATTGGACTAGTCTACTGTTTTTAAATTGTTTAAATTGAAGTGTTCCCCAATTGACTACAACACCACATGTTTTCTTCAATTTTTTACCGTAACCTTTAATTTACCTCTGTTTTAAACCGTTTATATTATTGTTTTTTGGTATTAAACCTTATATCAGTCTTACACCAAATTAATACCTTTCTTCTGGTAAATATTGATTTGCATTCGACACTTTTGATTTCCTTTTTTGTAAGTATTAACAAAAGAATTAACAAATATTTAAAAAATATGCCATAGTATTTAAATTATCATACATTAAGTATTTGATACTTAAAGAATTTCCAACGTTGTAATGAGGAATTGGAATATCAATAAATGTTTACATGAAAAAGAGTTTCCTTAATAATATACTGGTATAGTTAGACTAAAAATACATAAATTCATATTGGTTATTATTATAATTTCTACGTTTCTGTAACAATATTTATATAGAAAAACACGTTTTGCTTTTTACTGTTATCTAATTTGCACAAGGAAAATGGCTGTGTAAAATTGGTCCTATAGCTGTAACTATTTAAACTTGGAATAATTGATCGACCGTGGATTATATAAGCTATTGTCCTAAGGTTATTACAAATGTAAGAGTACTGTTATAACTCAGTATCAATTAGCGGTGTACACAGCTTGTGACATAATACACCATTTAACCAAAGCACCGTCAATTCACAACGAAGCGAATCAAATAACGTCGTCTGTCGTCAAAGGAGAACCGCTAAATGAGCCAATTGAAGTGACGAAACTGATCCAGATTGAGTTCTTTATCTTAGATCCAAAGATCTGATTAATTAAAGCAGTCTCGTTGAATAGGTGTTGGTTTAATCGGCGTGACAGCGTTGCGTAACATGTGGAGCAACTCGCGCATGCGCAGGTGATCTACACCCGCGCCGCCGTTGCCGCGGAGGGAAAGTTCTTCAGTCGTGAACGATATTTATTCTCCCTATAAATCTACCTTACGTCAGTCCATGAGTGATGAAACCATCAAGAGAAGTGGACAAGTATGGGTTAGGTTATGCAAATCGTCCGTTCGTGCCGTACCAGTTAGCTGTGTAAACATGCGGACGGCCTCGCCATTAGGTGATTCTGCACACTCTTACTTCCCGACGCGAACCAAGCATTCCGAGCCGAGCGTAGAATCGGTGATGATTAGGGAATGTAGTCAAATGAACGTGATCCTCTTGAACTTTCGGTGTTGCGTGGTTGGGAAAGGCTGTTGTTGCGTTCTGCACTTGTTGTGTTGTGGCTGGTCGTGACGCCGCGCGCAGCGGCGCTACTGGTTACAAAACTAATTTGCAAGCGTGTGGAAACATTAGAGCGTAATCGGGTGGAGCAAAGGAGAGAGGTTGGATCATAATTGGCTTACTAAGAGTTTTTAGGAAATGTATCATTAGTAAGATATATGGCGCACTGTCAGTATTTCATTAGGTCACAATTCGTTTTTCCTGTTGGAGGCAATTTAAATATGCGGATTGATATAATTGACTGTCCGTAATTAAGAAAATTGTTGTAGTCAATATTACTCCTTATAGATTTAAATTACTGTCACTGAAAGAAATTTAAATAAATATTACGAGAGTATTTTTAAGCAAAATATATGTTCTACGTATATATGTTCTTTATATATTTGTTTACGTATGATGTAAATGCATAAACGAATAATGTAAAACATTGTAACGAGTAAACTAGGACATCCTTGCGATAACAGTAGAATCCATACCATGTTACTGTATACAATATTTATATATGTTTTTAAAAGTTCTTAAAATCCTTCAAAATAGGAATTCGTAAATAAGTTATCGACAGAAACATCAGACTGTTTCAATAAACCACTCGACACACTGCACTTTAAAACAAGCGACCATTGCGATTATAATGATTTAAAATTTATTTTTATTTTTTAACAGGCAAAAATACAAACGAATAAGCTGACTGCAACTATTAATAATAAAACTTTTGAATTTTAGCGTCTTACTTTTAACTGTATTGTCATAAATTTGCATTAGCCTATGGTGGTATGGACAACTCATCCCACTTGTGCACCAAGAAGCAAGCCTAAATATCCGAAAATATAATAGAGCTGATGATTATAGAACAGAAGGAAACTGACAGCGATTGCGCATTTCTAGTCGTAACCTGTGGCCCCTAATGCGCGGTTGCCAAACAGTGACATGCAGCGCTGCATTGCGTGCGGCTCGACATTTACAACTCTTATTCCCTCAAATCAGCAGTAAACGTCTGCTAAACGCAACCGTGTGTTTAATAGCATCAGAGAGTGTTTCTCAATCCCAGCTAGCCATGGCTCCAAGGCTTGCAGGCTGCACGCTGCGCTTAATATTATTATAATTTGATTAAATTAGACCGGTTTGAACACAGAAAAGGGGTTTCCTTTAAACTGTATCCAGCGGCAAATACTCTAGGATCCAGTTGCGATGGTGGTCGTTTTAATATTATAGTTAGTTTAGTTCTTTTTTTATTGGTCTCCACGGCATACACCATTCTACAATTTTAATCTTTCGCTAGGGATATTGAATGTTAATTGAATAGTTAATATAAGTGAACAAAGACTAGTGCCTGACAATTATAAATAATACAAAGTTTATTTTTTACTATATTACTAAAACTAGCTAATAAACTATGAAACAAAGCTTGAAAACATTACAACAAGGAACTAAAACAACAACAGTACAATAAAATGGCAACACATATTTGTACAGACAAAGCAAAAATAACAATAATATTAATACTTAAAACTTAAAACTGTCCTGTTTACTGTGTAAATGCGAATGACAAGTGACCGTTTCATTTGGCAACAATATAAAAAGAACCAAAGAAAAACAAAAATGGTAGCAATAAATATTTGTACAAATAGAAAACAACAACTTAGAAATTCACAACAACTATCATATATATCAGTAGTTTCTCTCCATTCGACTAAGTCAAGGTTCATTCACGTCCCTTTCAGCAAGCAGTAGCTCAATCTCCCTCTTCACTCTGGTTTTGCTATCACAAAAAGGTCCACTCTGCTGCAGATGTGTGACCATTGCCAGTCCGCATCGGTCGAGGGACGAAGCTGTGTTGTTGGTAAGTTATTATGGTAGGATATACAAATGAAACGTCATAATACTATTCGTTGCAACTATTAAGATGCATATAAATTAAGAAGCATGTTTCCTGAATGGTTCTTTAAGCTGTAGGTTTTTATGTTACCAAATAAGTACCTGTAGCCAAGAGCTTCTCAGAAGAAAATTACATATTGATACTTACTGATAGCTGTCAATAACACGAGTGTTGCTTTAACAGCTTACATGTTGTTTTTGATTAGTTATTGATATTTCGTTACAAGTTTAATTTTCGAAAGATCAGGGTTCAAATATTTAGTTTTAAACTGATTTTTCTAGCAACATTTTAGTTTTCCTATGGATAAGGAATTTACCAATCGATTTCTGTGGCCAAAACCCCCATATTTAAAAAAAATCATCAAAACCTTTCCACGGGATTCCGAAATTTATTTTGCTTAGAGACATAGCTTGTTCAAGAGTATAGGGTGTAGGGTACCAGCAAAAACTAGGCGTAGTTTGAGCACATAACATGAATATTTAAAACTAACTGTAGTAAAATTATAATTTTATTAATGGGGCTCCTAGATTAGAGGTAGAATATTCATCACTACGCAACTCTTTAGAAGTTTACATTAAGGGTAATCATTCATAGACGATAAATGTAAATGTTTAGAATAATTACCATATGACATAATTTGATGATCAGAGCAACTAAACGTAATTATCGAATTAAAGTTAAGGATGATACCCTAATCAGTAATCACCCCCGAACAACCTCCTTATCTATAAAATTAAACACTGGATAACCATTTTTCACCCATAATCAAATAATATACTGTAAAAGAATGGCTGTTAAACAAATATATCCGGATAAATAGCCTTCGTAATACCAATCATAATCGATTTTAGTTAGTAATCCAGACAGGTATATTTACAAAATATACACACTAACCTAACCTAACTAAAACAATACAATTTAAACCCAAGCAAACCAACTCAACCGGTTCTATTATGTTTATGAAGAGAAATAAAATAGTAGCGTATGTTTTATGTTCCAGGGGCTTATATCGGTCAATTAGGGTGTAAATCATATGACGAAAAAATCTTCTCTATGAAACGACGGCCAATGGGGAGATGCCCACATGAAAAAAGGGAAATCGTAATGTCTGACGTTACGCCTAGAAACAGACAATAATTATATAAAGCACGATTTTTTGTCCATTCCTCATAATTATAATACCTTATTTGCTCTGATACTTTGATATATATCAATTATTAAAGGAGGCTGCAGTCAGCTGCTTCTGCCTGTCCTCTCCCTTGAGACCAATGTTAACATCAAATTATGTACCTTCTCAACGGATTTTCCAAAATTGTTGATTTGCCACTAATTTTATAAAGCAAAAACCTATCAATTTTAGGGAAAAAATGTTGCTACTACAAATAGTTAACTCCAATTGCAAATCAAAATCTTGGATACTTAATTCTTATGATCGATTATCATTTTTACTTGTGTTTTACTAACCATTCCTAACATAAATCCTAAATGTAACTCAATTGGTTACCATGGTTACGACACTTTGTGTCATGGGCTCACCTTAGAAGAGAATATCGCTAAAATTACAACGCGCTGGCCGTTGAGATGTGCTTGTCCGAGTCTATAGTCCCTGTGTTAGTGTTCGTTTGTGTAAACTGTTTTGTATTTTTTAAAGCAAGAAATGAGGACGTTTTATGGACAGAATCATTAGCCCATATTCTCTTATGAAGGTGTGACCGTAACACAAAAGGTGTCGAAACCTATTAGGTTACTTTTACGATTGATGCCAAAGCACTAGTTTTCTATTCAACTCTGGGGCATTTACAACGAAAATGAATAATAATAAATAATAATGTTTTATATCAAAATGCCGCTAGGAAATCACTAGGAATTGTTTTGGCGTTTAAAAAGAGCGTTAAATCAACTATGTCGGATTAGCTATTCAGGAGGGACTTGAACGTAACATTGACCTTATAGGAGAAGCACTCGTAAAACAAACCTTGAGACAATGGTGTTTTCTAGTGATAGTGTCACTGCATAGGACACGTCGGTTGGCAGCGAATGGCGGTTTATGGGGGGTTTATGAGGTACATTTCCAGGTTAGCAGCGGCTCCGGCACGTCCCGGATGATTTACTGACCGCTGGTCAGACTCCGTCTAGACCCCAGCTGTTCCACGTCGCATTACCGCCGTCTCGCACATGCTAGCGTCCAGCCAGCCACGATATGAGCGAAATGTCAAGCTGGTATTTCGCGCCAGTGGGAGGCTCTGAGACGTGTGCATGTTAACTACGTTGAATGACTTTACTACTCTATTGCGTTACGATGGCTTGGGATAGTAGAGAATGACATTTGTTAAATGCTGAATGATGGTTATAGTGCTGTACTGTAACACTAGACTGCATTATTTGTCGCATTGTACTGATTACGGTGATTTGTGTCATTGACGACAAAACTCATTAATAAAGAATAAATAATAAATATTTAATACCGTCAACTTCCCTTTTGATTTAAGGGGCATTTAAAATGTGTTATATTGCCATTAAGTTTCTTTTGTTGAATGTAAACTCGTGGCATCAGCTTTTCCAGCTCGTAACTTCGTACTAACTTTTCCATTCCTAATGACCATGCATAATCATTCTCAAACACATACTCTTTACTAGCTAACAAGGCTTTTCTATCCAATTTAAACATTTTAAAATTCGTTAACTGCTTATATTTTTGACGCTAATAAGTATATACAAATTTAAGTATTTATATAGCGATTTACGCAACGTCACAATCAATGTAGTGCGTAAATAATGATAGGTAAGAGAATTTATTCAACGATAACGTTATACCTAAACCTTCCTTATACTTTCCTAATAAAACATCTGTTAAAACATTTAAACGTAAAAAAATCTCCATTCAATATCCTTGAAATGATTTCCATCACCAATTTGATTTTACTCAGTATAACGGGTTTTTGTGAATGCATAACAATGGTCAATCATTGAACTAGACCATATAACTTTGGTTTAATTCAAGTAAAATGAAATAAACCTTATTCATGAGCGCATTTTAGTACAAAACTGATTGGCAGGATAACTCAAATATGAGACAAATAGCCTAAAAACAAAACAAACCGAAATAGCCTTATTATATTTTAGCTAGCATTTGCAAATGGCTGTTTTTAATACAATTTATTTATTACAAGCAGCCCAGCGAAATATTAATACAGTAGTGGGAAGCAGGCAATGCAATATACTGCTAGCAGCAGCAACGGCAGCAGCTCCTCCCAGCCGTGATTTAGCAGCACCTCTCCCACCCACAGGTCTAATGAACCTCTCACTTTCTTCGCCAATAAATAACAACAGCTGTATAAATATTGTGTTGATTGGAGGACACCGAGCCTTTATGCCCTAGTCGTTACCTAACCCCAGTAGAGGCACCCTTGATGACGTAACTTCGGACCTTATACATCCATGATCGCGAAATTAGGTGTTGAAACACCAATTAAAAACCGAATTCAATAAGAGAGTGATAAAGATTTGTATCAGTAGTTGGATATGGGTCAGGAGAGCTTGCAGTGACAGCGGAATTGAATCCTGAGAATTATCGGTCCGGATCGTGACTCATGTGTTTTCTGGGATTACCATCCAACGCAATATAGGCTGATACACGTGTTTTGTAGGTTAGTTATAATTTATTTTTTATAATACTATAACAAATATGGCATAAGTGTACTGAACACTTATGGCATTTATAAATTTCTTGGCATAGAATATTTTACAAGTAAACTATTCAAATCCTTTGGGGAAAGTTTTAAAATCATCTTCAAAGTCATTTTATAAAAAAAAATGGCATAAGATTATTTGATAGACTCCTTCTGCAGTTAAAGTTAGAATATGACCATAAGACATAAACTTTTAAAGATTAAGTTAATTTGAAATATAATTTTACATCGTCTGATATTCCTTGGCTGGCACGAAATATATAAATATTTAATATATGAAGTGTAAGATAGAATTATTAAGAATTTGAATTTGTGATTTTACCACAATTGAAAATAAATTATTATATTCTTTCTATGGTTGTAATTATTTTAAAATTATTAATACTGTTAGCTGAAGGAACCAAAAGAAACCGTATATTTTGTATTTTGAAAGTTGCATGTTGACATAATTCATACACATTTTTACTTGTTAATTCTGGCTAATAAATGACTTTATGACTTTAAAAGACAAACTTTTATGTTTGGAAATTCGTGAGTGATAGGCGAGAGCTTTAACCGAATGTCTTGGACAAAGGAACATAGGAAGATATGTGTATATATTCATGCAAGCAGTACAATACAATTTTATAAATTAATATCTGCGTCGCAGCAAACCTGCATACTCAGCGAATTTCCAATGGATAAATAAATTTCTTAATACTACAAAAAACCAATTACCAAGTTTCATAAAAATATATTCACAAATAAGCGATATATACCATTTTAATTATTCTAAATAAGAATAACATGGGGGCTGAGTACGCAGGTTTGCTGGTACGGGAGCCCTTGGCAAAAAATATTTTTTTTATAGCAAATATCAATAGACCACAACGAGATGAAGCCGTATACCAAGTTTTGTCAGTATATGTTCATAAATAAGCGAGATATAAAAATTGTATTTTCCTCCATAAGAATAACATTATACAACGTACTGTGTTTACCACTTTCAATATATCGGTAACCAAGTGACGTAGAGGAATGATAAAAATAACAAATTGTGTGTTTTTTTAAGCTGAATCCAATGGTGAAAACTAAAATTTGACTATTTCAAAAATTATATGTAAAAACTCAAAAAACCCATTTTTGGGGTACAAAACCCCCCAAAATACCCCTTTAGATAGAGCGATCTGGCTGGTTTTTGAACTTTAAGTCATAAATGTTGCTTTACACGTTTATACCACGTTTCATCAAAATCGGATCATTTTTAAGAGAGTTTTCGTGCTCACGGACACATATATACACAGTTTCGAACGAATGGTGTTTTTAGGGTCTGGAGACCTCAAAACGAAAAGTTATCATGGTCCCGGGCCTAGGTCTTCCCATGCCGACTACGGTAATAGCTTCTTCCCTATAGGGGAAATTCACTAAAACAAATAAATGGGAAATATTATTCGACTTTTTCCATAAAACTTCATAAAGCAGGTAATTTTGGTAATTTAGGCATTCATAGCTAAAAGAGTTCATGGTCTAAACCAAATAACGCGTATGTACTGCTGAAAATAGAATATAAAGTTCTTATTTTTTGCCTGTTAATTGGTTATCCAGTTGTTAATGTGAAATTTAAGCCTCACTTTGAGCCCACTAAAACAATATTAAAAATATATTCGAAATCGATTTCCGTACAAAATAAAAGTTGAATACCTGACGCAAGAACAAAAACAAAAGCGTTTATTAATATATTTTTTCACTATGCGTGAATTAGCTGTTCAAATTAGTTTCCACCGACAGCTGTTAAAATACAAGTTTCTCAACAGCCAACATATTTCTGCTTTGACGATCGAACAGATGACATTTACAGCTAATCTGAGCCAGTAAGTCACAGATCGCAATCTTCGAGGGTGGCGGGTGATAATTACAAATGTAAATGTTGATGGCAAATTAGGAGTTGTTTCAACACAAAGCAGCTACGGATGTGGGGCATCGATAGGCAGGACAGTTCGAGGGTTTGGCTTGTTGGTTACCTAACTGTGAATTCGCTTACAGGTTAGGTTTTTGACAGTGAAAATTATTACCAGCAGTTGGAGATAAATAAATAATCAAATCGGTAACGCAATATCTTTATGTAAATCAAACATTGAAGTTGAAATACGATGTTGTTTTTAATATTTTTTGTGTCTGCTCGATATAAATTAAGTAATTTAGGATAATTATGCTCCATTTTATTTATTTTGATTTTAAATTAAAATATTTTAGTCATACATTTAATCCTAAAATAATAATTCTAAACGCCTAAACAGGAAAATGTAGTAAATTTAACCTACTTAAATATTGATAAACTGATATATAAAATTCATTATAATTGATTTATAATACTGTATAATGACTTGTATGAATATTATTGTAATGTCTCTGGTAAAACAATGCATTAGTTTATGTTATAGACGGTTTACGTCCATGCTAATATATTCTATGTTAAATATGCCAAACTTTACTACTGTGAACTTTTATAGGAACCAATTATTTATCACAACAACCAAGTGTGAACCAGTTGAGAATAATTACAAACATTCCTTATAACCTGGCAATAAGGTAACTAAAACAATAAAGTGATTTGCTACTTTGTAATAATTGTTAGTTAATGTAACTTTCCTTACCTCGGGATACTTCAGAGGTCTTTCAACACTAGGCAGTGTTCACAGATGGGGTATCAAGTTGCCCAACACTGGATCACGTCCCTAAAGTGACGTATCTCACTGATGGCTATCACTTTACATCATCAGACCGCTTGACAAGTGACACTGGCCAGCTAATGGCACTTTCAAGAGGTAAACATTTGTAGAGAGAGTTGAAACAACTTCGGTCATCATGATACATTTACCTCCTAAAGTATGGTGATGTTACGTATCACGTTGATTATTATGTGAACCGCTTTCGAATATAACGATTGAGTCGTCAGTGAGTTGCTGTTTTGTAATATTTTGATTAAAAGTAGTCATAAATTGCTTTTATGCTGAAAGGTAAGTTTTAGTGAATAGATAGATAGTTCCACATGGAAAAATATAAATATCGTTAGGCAATACTGGCTACTTTTCAAGCGTTTAATACAATTTAAAACTGGAAACCATATTTAAATTGATTGTAGGGTCTTGATAATTGAGTTATATATAGTATTTGGTTTACTAAAAGTTACACTTATGTTTTTTAAGAAACAATTGTTGAAGATTTTTGCCACTGAGTAGAAATAAAATCAATTAGAGGTGAAAAATGTCAGTAATAACTTATTAAATAACAGAAACTCACCATCCAAGTTTTAGAAAAACGGTTATGATATTTTGAAAATGACCTTTAGCCTCATGCATGACAGATTGTTGAAAGTGTATTGGGGACAGTCTAAAACTCGTTTAGACTGAGAATACACTATGGAGGCAATAGGTTTTTCTGTTTATTGACAAAGCAGAAGTCAGTTTAATGAAAGTACTTAAGATTACAATCGTTGTTGACCGTGTCTTAAAATATCTCCTTCCAGAGGCAGTACAATACATAGTATTTACTCAGTTTACAATAAGTTCATAAACAGGCGTTTTCAAAACTTACTTCTATATGTAAGTTACTTCTATCTTCTATACATGTTATGAAACAAGTACCTGGGGAACCGATGTTAACCTGGAAAAGGCCAATCGGTATGTTCATTATATCTTAGATTAATTGTTCGCCACGGCCCACGGCAGATTTTCTTTGCTTGTTGGCCTCATTTTTGTACGTGTAAGGTCGTTCCGGTTATTAATTTAACTCGATGTCTACATACATATATTTACAATAAATTAATATATATATGGATCAATGGTTATATCCATAACTATAACCATGATTATGGATGTATATTCAATGTTTTAGATACCTAACTATTTATGAGTACTTATTTAAAAGTTTACTGGTTGTTTAAACAGGTATTATGATCCTTTTGATTTGATTTACAAATAATAACACAACCCTTTTTAATATGTGAAAAATAAGCCAAAAATACATAATTTGAAGAACATCGTTGGAGCCATTTATTGAGATTCGAGCTGCAAGCAAAAAAACAAGCTACCCTTACTCCATATTACAGTACAGGATACATGACGCTTTTGTTTAAAGCATAAATATAATTTGGTAAACTACAAAGCGTATAAAATTTTAATGTGTTCGCCTGTACCGTTCGTAGCCTCCTGGAGCCATCAAGATAGACCTTGTTTTAAATTTAAATTTACCATACAATGGTCAATCTCCGTAGTAGGTGTAAAAATAAACAAAGTGGTGTATTATCTCCGGAGAAACTTAATCCGACGGGGCTATCAAATTTCACACTATTGTCTATGATTGTGATGATTGTGAGAATTTGCATAGAAATTGAATCCACCACATCACTTCCATCAATTTCTGTCATTTAAAACCAGCAGACCAAAAATTATTTCATTAAAAATAATTAATACCCTAAACTACCACTGAAATAAGACTAACATTCCCCTAATAACACTTATTTAGGAGATTGAATCTTCGCTTATTTAAATTATGGTAATGGTTCCCAGTGAAAGTGCTTCTCCATCTACAGATTGCATCTTCTTTCGGTGGTTATCGTCTTAATTCATATCCCGTGTCTGGCCCGTCTGTCCGTCCAATTATTTTGTTGACAGGGTTAAAATGTTTTTCAGTCCACGCCGGCGGCGAGGTCCGAAACGGCGTATCGATGTTGGGAGTAATTGGGTCAAAGCATCTGTTTGCCCCCGGGTCGGGTCTGTAATTATCGCCGACGGCAACACGCACCCCTGCGCTGCGCCCCCCGCAGGCAGTAGCGATCATGGCGGAGGACCAAGGCGCAACATCATCCCCTATGCAGATGAGGAAATGTAATAGGGCTTTACCTTTGGTAATTGCATTAAAAAAACCAACTTAAATAAGTTTTAAGTAAATATATATCAGATAAAAGAATAAATTTACCATTTCAACTATTCAAATTGTAAACCTTGGTTAGTGAATTTCATTAATCGAACGTAACGTTAATATTTATATGACCTTTTAGGCAAATTATTAATTTATAATATACGGCATAAATTATGGTAAAAGTGTTCTTGGCATTGAGAATATATTCTCTCCAGATGTTCAATGGCATGGATTACATAAGTACGGTACTTATTCCGGTGTGAGATTCTACTATCATACACCATTAATAATAAAATGACTAAATATAGCTGCCAATCTGGTTTTAGGTTCTTGATTGATGGCAAACCATATCTCCTTTAACTTACACAAGTACCAAACTTGCTCAGTTTGTATGCATGCATTTCAATTGTTAACAAACTTTTATTTTCGTAGCGTGTGATGATGTATCACATACAATCGTAATCCATGTCATACCCTTGAGAAAATATATGCAGTGGAAGAAACAATAACAAATATTTTGTATGACTTATTTTAAAATATTTTTCAGCAATGTTCACTTGTTAAAAGTAGAAAAGCTCTAAAATACACAATTTATAAAATTAAACGATTTGTGTTATTTTTTCGTATTTCTATGTATTTTATTTTAGTATTAAATTTAACCTTAAGTTTACCATTGCTCTGAAAATTATCCTGCGTTAACTGTTAAAACAACCAAATAAAGCTGTTTGACCAAAAACCTAAAACTCTTTTAATTAATATTACTTAAAAAACAATTAGTTTTTATATATTTTACACTATCCTAACATTTATACAATATTATTAAACCGATCGTATTCATCATTAAAGAGCATCCAATCAGTTGATATCATAACTAACGAGGCCGTAGGTGCGTTGCGCTGTTAATTGTATTATAAAGTGGGCGATATAAACGAGTTCTCTAATTCACCCATAGTAGATGTACGATCCAGGATAATTCCAATCTATATGTAACACCCAACGACCAATACAGTAGGCAGTCTGAACACCTCGTTACACAATAATGAGTTGAGTTGTATAGCCGTTATGTACCCCTTTATATTAAGTTGTTAAACGTTCAAAATCTAAGATGTAAGATATCAGCATATGTTTTATATAGTTATGAAATAAACTTGTAACGCAATCATTACAGTTATTGTAATTAAACTTTTTTAATATAAAATTTGGCTATTTTTAAATTAAAATAGTTATTTAATAATCATAATAATAGAATATTGAAAAATCTTTACATGCTTTATAAATACAATTTTATCTTGAAAACACGTCTAAGTTTTTTTAGCGAATTTCCCCTATAGGGAAGAAGCTTAGTCGGCATGGTAAGACCTAGGCCCGGGACCATGATAACCTTTCTTTTTCAGGTCCCCCGATGCCAAAAACACAATTCGTTCCAATTCATAAATATGTACATATATCGGACACACACACACACACACATATATATATATACACAAGGTGACTCATGGGAACCGGACGTTTTTTAAATAAGTAGTACACAGTAGTTATAATGAATAAAATGGTTTTAATACTGTACATAGTGAGGTAAACATTTGCCATTTGTTACCAAACAGTCATTTTTTGAAAATGACGTCACGCATATGGTTGCCATGTACTTCTCTACAAATGTTCATTCTGGTCAGAAAATCAGCTGAAACTCTGGTCAGGAGGTCTTGTCCAATGCCATTGATCTCTTCTGTGATTGCCAACTTCAAATCTTCTAGAGTGCGTGGTTTGTGAGCATAGACACGCTCCTTTAGAAACCCCCAAAGGAAGTAATCACAGCTGGACAAGTCAGGTGACCTTGCCGGCCACGGTATGTCACCAAAGCGAGAAATCACCTTATTAGGAAACATTTGCCTCAAGACTCTCATTGATTAGTCTGCGGTGTGGGCTGTAGCACCGTCCTGTTAAAAATAAACCCTTTCCCGGTTTATTCTAAGTCTGCGAAGTTCTGGACGGAGAAATGTGTTCAACATGTGAACACATTTGAACACGTTGGGAGTTCACTGTCACTGTTACACCATTTTCCTCGAAAAAATACGGCCCAATAACACCCGAATGATATACCGCACACCAAACCGTAACCTTGGGAGAGTGGAGAGGTTTTTCGTGAATATTGCGGGGATTCTGACTGGCCCAGTAACGAAAGTTTTGTTTGTTTACCGAGCCATTGAGGTGGAAGTGGGCTTCGTCACTCATTAACAATATCACGTTCGGCTCATGGTTAAACAATCTTTGCATTCGCGATGCAAAGTTCACTCGTTTATTATAAAGTGATATATATTATATATCACTTTAAGTTCCTGGACTACCTGTATTTTATAAGGATGAAACTTAAGATCTTTCTGAAGAACTCTCCTTACTGATTCGCGGGTCATGTTCAACTCTTGAGCATGTTTTCGTGCAGACCTAATTGGACTCCTTATCAATGCTGCTCTCACTCTGGCGATGTTTTCGGGTGTTCTTGCAGTTCTAACAGGGCCTGGTGGTTTCTTTCTTGTTATATTCACTGTTGTTCGGAACCCTGAAACCCATCTTAACAGCGTATTTCGGCTTGGAACAGTTCCATGGCGTTCAATATTAAAATGTCGTCGAAATTCCCGCTGGGTTTTGACGACGGATTCACCATTTTTGACAAAAGACTCGTATGCGAAAACGCGATGGCCTAAGGCCCACTGATCCATTGCAACAAAAATGGCAAGCCTTACTGAAGGTAATGACATAACCTCAATCTTCCTACCACGTGCAACAACAATGCAACAGCTGTTTAAAAAACGTCCGGTTCCCGTGAGTCACCTTGTATTTATATATGTTTGTCTGTAGGCAAGATCAATTTCGTAGAAAACTTAATTTTTTCATGAGTTCGAAAACCAGATAGATCGCACCACAATAAAGCGGGTTTTGTACCCCCAAAATTAGGGTTTTTGATCCTTTTACATAAAATTATTTTTGAAGCTAAAATTTACTTAAATAAACTAAACTTATATTGGATTTCGCTTAAAAAAAACAAAGAATTTGGTGTTTTCATCATCGCTCTATGGCAAATATTTACCAAGATATTGAAAGTGCTAAACACAGTACATTGCCCAATTTTAGTTTTACGAAGAATAAGTAAAATTTTATATCTCGCTTATCCACATATTTAAAAATATTCCTGCATTTTATTCACCCACTTCCTGAAGTTAATACTTAACCGATAGTGATGATAATATTTTTATTTAAAAGATAATTTCAAGTTCTAAGTCACTGTCAAGCCAGAATTTATATTTAGGCCCACGGGACTTCCAAGTTCCCATGTTGTTTATATGAAGAGAGTTTTATTTGGTTTATGTCACATGTGTTTTTTCTTGTTTCAATAAACAGCTGTTATAAAGATTATATCCGCAAAATATTGCAGGGAAGCAACTCGTATTAATGAAACTTGGTATGGTTGGGGTTTATTGATATTTGCATACAAAACCCATTGTTTGTGGTCCCCATGGCAGAAAACCTGCGTACTTATTAGCTATGATGTTATTCTTATGGAGGATAAGAAACATGTGATATTACGCTTATTTATGAACAAAAATTGGAAAACTTAGTATGTTGCTTCATCTGGTGGTGATCCATTGGTATTTCCAAAAAAAACCGATTTTTGTAGTCATTGATGCATCAAACCTGCATACTCAGTCCTAATGTATTTCTTACGGATCACAAATGAAGTGTCACATCTCGCTTATTTATGAATATGCTTTGATAAAAGTTGGTAAGTTGCTACACGAAGTAGTGACGTACCATATGAAATTCCCTGAGTATGCAGGTTTGCTGCGACTGGGGTATTTTATTCTTCCTCATAGGTAATAATTATGTCAACTGAATGACTTAATTATAGAACATGTAGAAATAAGACAAATGTAGTTTTCTTATTTGAATTTTCTTTTCAAGGATGTTATTGGCTTATTACGATAGTTTTTAATCCGAACGAAAACAGTAGAGGTTAAACAGATTTACAAAAAATTCAAAGCATTAAAACAATAATTTTTAGTGAAAACAGTACGTTAAACGCTAGTAAATAATATTCAGGCAAGTATTAAGCAATCCAAACCTGACCAATGTAATTTAGCAATTTAACGTGCAATAAAACGTTATAAAAGATCACGCTAATCTGCAGATTGCGGTACGATGAAGCCATTTCAGCATTCCCACGCTACCTACAATTTAAGTACGATAACGGAAAATAAAATGAATATATTTTATAAACTTAGAATGGTGCAACGATCTAAAATGACCATGATTTTGATAAAACTATTATACTATTGGATTTAAGACATTTCAGTTTACTTATATCATTTTGTAACATATACTTTGTAGGAAAACTTTCTTTTTATAACCTAACCGGTGAGTGATATCAAGGGGGGCGGTCGGTGTAAAAGTACTGCCATACAACCCTATTAATACACCTGGAATGCTAGCGCCGTGGAGTTTTTGATGCGAAAACCGGTCCTTCCCCCTCCTTGGGCAACTTCGTCAACTGAGCGATTTCTGCCGGAAAATATTTTAATGCTCGCACTCATTAACATGCTCCTCCATCGCACAGGGATCATCCGATTCTAATGAAACTAATATTTCATTATCTGGAAGAACTGAGGATTCTAACAGAGTAAACAACTTACGGATAAGTCAATTAACAGAATTATAAAAATACGAAATATAATTAGCTAAACAAATTGGAACATAAAAAGGTTAGTAAGCGTAAACCTTTTAGTGAATTTCCTTTGGAAAGTGAACTATTAGCATGACCCGCACGGTGAAACTTAAGCCCGGGACCACCATAGAAGTTCCTAACGTGACCCCCTGAACACGTTTTGGGGGGTCGTTCAAAATGTTATATATATATGTATATATATATATATATATATATATATATATATATATATGTATATATATATATGTATATATATATATATGTGTTTGCACTCTAGTGGTCGCATTTTTTGTTCGATTTACTTCTAATTTGGTAGGGACGTTCCTTTCTCTAATCAGTTGGACAAGTTCGTTGGGCAAAACAATCGGACAACTCTAAACTCCTTTTTTGGGGATTAATCTTTCAAATTTCGAGTTTTTGGGCCCAAAAAGGGTCAGAAAAGCCCCAGATGTACAATTAATGCATGTGAAAAGATGGGAATTAGTGAGGCGAAAGTTTTAAGCCCTCTCTCGTCATTCTAGCATAAATATTTACTGAGTTATTAAAGAAAATGTGTTTCGACAAAACACAGTACGTTGTCTTATGATGGTCTTATGGGGGTTTTACACTAGAAAAGCCTGTTATTCCTTTGTTAGAGTCCTTTTATCATCCCCAGCAACCCACGCCTACTTTCATGCCTGTCTGGATCTTCTCCTAACATTATAATGCGCAAAATGTCATTCCCAGCTTTGCAGGTAAATGAAACTAGGAGCATCAGAACAGCCAAAAAATCAATGTTTTCAGATTTCAATAAAAATTGGAATAAATGTTTGTTTTTACACAGATTTACAGTTTTAAAAGTTGTTATGTGGAAATTAACTTCCCTCACGTCAGCGTGCTGCGTGCGAACTCGTTTATTTTTGGGGTAGAAACAAACTCCAAGCGAGAAAAATGTTGGAAATGAGTTGAATAAACACTTTTATTCGAAACATTTGTTTGTACAGTCTTTAGTTTTCTCACATTTAAAGGGCAAACGCGCGCTTATTTTGATATCGCCACCGCCGGGCCACCGTCACGTCGCGTTTCTGCCCGTCGCCGGAAACAACATTTATTCCATGATATACTATTTTTCTAAATTTTGTAACTATCTTATAATAAAAAATATGTTTTTTTCTGAAGGAAGGGCAAGCTCTGTGACTTGGTTTATCAAGTACTATTTTATTGGGTGGAATACACTTCATGTTCCATGATTTTTTGTGGAAATAAAGTTTTTAACATTATTTCGAACTCGAATATTAGAATTTGTACTAATTAACCTAAAACACACCTCACCTTCATTTCAATTAAAATTTTTAAAATAAATAGTTTTGATGAAGTAAATAAGCAAAGACTATGCAAAAATTAACAAACTTAAGAACATGTGTTAGAAAAAAATCCATCCCCACTGAAATAAATCTATCCCCACTAAAATACTACTATATAACGTTCTGCACACGATTCAATTGTAAAGGTAATTTAAGGGAAACCCGGTATAAGGAATAAGCTTAACTAATAATGAAATCGAACTCACTAAAATTTCTTAATCATTATTTCCTATAGTTTATTTCCAGTCTACCTTCAGACCCGGGCCTTAAAGAAAAATTGGTCAATTTATACGAAAGTAAAACACTTTTACGTCAGATTCAAGTAGACTTTGTAGTCAGCACTTCAAACCAGATTAATTTAAATTGGTAACCTTAGAATACGATTAAAAAACAACGCAGTGACAACAGTTTTGTATTTTTCGCGGGAGGCATTCCTCATTTTATAAACAGAGATATAAATTACTTTGGTAGCAACATATTTTGTTCAAATCCGATCACCTCCCATTATGATAATCGGCAGGTGTTACAAATTTTAAAAACGATTTGCTGTTATTTTGAAACTATTATGCCATGATTTAACCTGGACTCAATCCATGGAACAAAATAAAGCATCAATGAGCCTAAGGCAGAATTTAAATAAGTTAATTTTATGTAATAACACTTAAGATGTCTAAGAACAACTTTATAATCTTATAATAAAATATCATTTAAAATTGGGTTTCAAATTAATTTTGAATATTAACCTATTCCCTGTGTCATTTTACATGGTACCATATATGTTGGTTCCATTTGTGATTCAGTTTAATTAATAAAAAACAGCGGCAATGAAACAAATGTCTATTTCCAAAATAAAAACAAGAGTAGCTACCATATACCACTTACTGCCTGTAAAATAATAAGTCATAGTTCAGCTTTTTAATACAATCAAATTCGTGTTGTATAACAAAGTGTTGCGTCAGTTAGCTGGAATGAGTGCGGCACGAATTGGTTTGAGCGCGGAAACGTTGTTACAATATTTACAGAACAAATAAATCAACTTATAAAAAAATGTTTGGGATAAAAATTGTGGGTCAACTAATTATCTACAACTTTTCGGCTGGAATTTTCTTTTTAACCCCAAAACAAAAAAGTTTACGCTTTGTGACTTTTTCGTGCACCACTTTTAAAACACTAACTAGTTTTCATTACTACGAATAAAATAAATTACCAAACTACAAGAAGTTTATACTGTTAGATTCCTTAGTTCATGCAGATCAATAATATATAAACTTAATTGGAATTACGTGAATCTGGCGAGGCGCAAAAGCGTGTAAACGATAGGGCGCACAATGCTGATATCCACTGAGCGGCCGTGAGTGCCTTTGAAGGGGTGGGGGTAAAGACCGATTTATTGACACACCCGAGCGTTCCAGGTGTATTAATAGAGTTCTATGAGTACTGCAATTAAACTTAGCAGACTTAACATAAGCCGGTGGAAAACTTTGTTTTGAGAATCATAACGGATAGCTTTTTTGTCTTAAGAATTGACTAGATTTGCAAAGTATATTTGCAAATTTTACTCTGGCTGTAATGTATTTTATTGTATCTAAACTTTGAATATACGAATTCAATGTAGCCAATGATAGTATTGCGGGAAAATCATAGATTTGAGGGTGGCTAACTTTCTTAAACTTAACGCATTTGAAGCAAAAAGCTTTCGGATGAGTCTTTAACTGATGAAAAGCAAACGTTAAAATAATTTTAAACCTGCCCCTTATTAATAATTATAAATATAAATTATAAATAATTATAACTCAATGCCTCTTCGGGTGGTATTATGATAACATGCACATCTGAGATATATCTATAACTTTTCAAATTGTTTCTGTTTCATAATTAGATTTTTCCTGTAGTTGAGACCTGTATAGAACTTATTTTTAACCCAGAAGTTAGTTGATTACAACATTTGAAAGAAATCGTTCGAGTATTTTTTAAATCAGAATTGCAAACAAGCGAGCAAACTTTACTAATATTAAGGTATAGGATGTATTTGAAAAATATCGATAAAACACCAGCTACAAAGCTGTGTGAGGTTGAACACCGACTGCAGTGTCCGCTCACTTGCGGGCCGCCAGCCATCGGCCAGTCACGCTATATTCCCATCCACTCTCTGCAAACTTGATTAATTTCAGTTCTTATCGTTCAATTTTCTTGTTGTCACATAATTTTAGGTCAACGTTTAATGTGATATGGCAGTTTTGTTTGTAAAATAAACCCATAATTTATTTTCGCTTTTATGTAAAATTGTTTCATAAATTTTTCGAAATGCTTACCGGTTTTTGCAGTTTATTCATAATAAATCAATTTTCATAAGTATTTTTTATTACTAATTGTTACTTTTAAATACACGTCAGTAGTGCAAAAGTAGTAAGGAACAATTTAAAATCTATCAATATAATATACGGAAAATGTGTATAAAATATAACAGTTGTTTCCGAAAAGTCTTATACACATTTAATGCGGTGATAATATGTTTTTAGCCATACTAAGTACACATCTACAATACCTATTTTAATTTTGAGAATTAAAGATTTCTGTTAAATTATTGATCTCGATTAATTTATATTAGGAGTACTACAATAACTGAGTAACTTATTTACACGTAACAACTTATAATAAGGAATAAATCCCGAGGAGCATCGTTGTAACGCTCTTAGAAAGCACGTTTCTTGACTCAGGTGCGCGAACTGAACTTCAAGTTGCAGAAATTCTAATGGAGTTTAACTACTTTCACTTTCCCTCCTCGATTTAACGAGCTATTTAATGATGTCTTTAGTTAGTAACTTTTTGACTAGAATGTTACGTGTTGTTATGACTGCGGGATATAATCCATTAGTCTTCCAGTACTTCAAAATGCATTAACAATTACATCGTTAAGCAAAGACTGTACTCATAAAAAAAAACAGAAAAATGCATATAGGGTTGAGGAAATTGGTTTAGGTTTGTCAATGATTGTCGTAAGATATAAATTAGGAAGCAGTTTTTTTTTCAAAAAAGTTGTAATATTTGTATTAAACGGGACAAATTTCAGCTTAGTTACATCTACTCTCACAATTACTATTGTTGCATATGAGCTGAGTATAAAGCAGGGGCTTAATCATGATGGGTTCAAATTGGAATCGGAAATAGTAACAAAAAGTGTTTACTATTTACTGTAAATGTTCAAACAGGCAAATAAGAAGCTTTAACACAATAAGTTTGTATTAGATGATAAAACTTTGATATCCTTTTAGACTGACAAGAACTTTAACTTTAATTCGCAAAATTTCAATTATACTTTTAATCCGATTGTAATGAAACTTGGTATAAAGGTGTAAAGCAACATTTATGACTTTAAGTTCGAAAACCAGCCAGATCGCTCCATCCGAAGGGGTTTTTTGGGGGGGTTTTGTACAAAAAATGGGTTTTTTGAATTTTTTACACATAATCTTTGAAATAGTCAAATTTTAGATTTAACCATTCATTGGATGCAGCTTAAAAAACATACAATTTTGTATTTCGATCATTTCTCTACGTCACTTGGTTACCGAGATATTGAAAGTGCTAAACACAGTACGTAGTCTAATGTTATTCTTATGGAGAATAATTAAATGCCCTGTCTCCCTTAATTAGGAACATAAATGATTAAAAACCGGTATACGACTTCACCTAGTTGAGTTAAATTAATATTAGCATAAAAACCCATTTTTGTTTCCTTGTTGCAGCAAACCTGCGTACTCAGCCCCAATGTTATTCTTATGGAGAATAATTAAAATTGTATATATCGCTTATTTGTGAATATATTTGTATTGGTTAAGTGGCTTTATGTAGTATTAAGACATTCATATCTCTATTGGAAATTCGCTGAGTATGCAGGTTTGCTGCGACGCGCGACGGGGGTATTTATTACTCAGTTTTGAAAAAGAATCAACTTGTACTGTCGTGTTTTTGGTAGTATAAAACTCTCTGTTTATAATAAAGAAATAATAAAAGCTCTGCTAACCTACAAAGGTTGGTCTGGAAATATCTACATTTGTATATCGCCACAGGGCGAACACGTTTCATAATGCAGGGTAATGGGTTACATTAAGCGCACCTTTTCATTGTTTTCATCGTATGGTCTTAAGCAAGTCTTGGCTACTGGCTACATTTACTTTGCTTTAAAGTAGTAACATTTATTCTTTATAGTAAGAATACAACTGTCTTTCTTTCCATTTTGCTTCTGTAATTTATTTCCCTTTTCTCCACATATTTAAAAATGGCTCTGTTGTTCTTGAATTCGCTCATAGTTATCATTATTTTTGATGTAATGCCAAATAAACTAAATTGTGTAACGAGATATTCTAGCTTGTAGTAAAGTTTAGCATCGTAGAAGGATACTAGTCTTTACGAATTTAGAATGCTAATTCGATCAATACTGGTCGTAACCATTGAAAGATTGAAACAAGAACGAATCCACACTCTTGTTATCTCATAATTTCAATGTTCTGAGGATAATATTTGTAAACACGTAAGCTAAAACGGTAGCTAATTGATATTAATTTTGAACATGGTTATTTTTTTAGATTAATTTTAAATAAGGCTAAAAAATTGTAGAACTTCAGGACCAATTTTTATATTCACACAAATATATAGTTTACTTCAAAGTTCCTAAACCTTAATTTTCATTAAACCTAAAACAATATTTTTATAAAACTGACATTTCAATGTGTTGCTACTTAAAATGGTTCCCTTGCTGTATGAAAATATTGCAAATATGACGTTCTTGACTTGTATTCAAAACATAAGCGTTTTATTATTTTTTCCTACTTGCCTTCCCCTCACTGTAGAAAAGCATTGACTGATCACACACCACTGCGTGGTCAGTATTAGGAAGTTTATTCATATGCGATCCCTAATGTGACAGCATCTTATATATCCCATTGGTTTAATTTATAATTTCCATTCCATCTAATTTTTTTATGCTGGTAAAATCATAATTGTAGCCAAAAAATAGAGCAAAATTTTAAATTGGAAATTTATTTCATTAGATACAAAGCTTCAGTTAGCTACAAATTTTCAAATCGATTTTCAACTAAATTCCCGTTGAGCTAGAGACATGAAACTTGAAACATATCTCATAAATGGATGACAATGCAATATTAAATCATTTTATTTAAATAATTTGTTGTATATAATATTTATGTTTAAATAAACAATAACCTAAAATGTAAACATAAAAAAAAACATTTCAAAGTAAAGCTAGAACATCTGATTACAGATAAATTAATCAAGCGAACTTAAATTTCCCACATGTCTTAATCTAATATAGGTCTTTAAAATCGAATAAAAATGTTTACACATAAAATAATAAAAAACACTTAATAATTTATTAAATCAAAATACTTTTTAAAATATCACGTTTTTAAAACAGACTAAAAAGCATCAAATAATTTATATTATTCCCATATAGGTTGTCTTGGAAATTTTTGATTGTGAATATTTAGTAGCTATGCAAATACTTGTAACATTTAAAACTAAAAACGTGGGGCGCATGCAATTGATAATATTAAGCAGGGAGTAGAGTAACTGTCGGTATGAAAAACAAGTTTCACAACAGTACCGGTACATCAGTTTGAATAATTTACATCTATATTTCCTAATTGAGGTCAAAAGTAGCTAATAATTCAATACTTGTAGGTGAGGGTAATCATCAGTTAGCTATTGCTTGCACCCCACGTTTTTCGTTTTAAATTTAACAAGTATTTTCATAGCTACTAAATATTCACAATCATAAACTTTCCAGACAACCTATATGGGGATACGATAAATTATTTGATGCTTTTTAGTCCGTTTTAAAAACGTGATATTTTAAACAGTATTTTTAATAATACATTATTGTATGCAATATACTACATACCAGTAGCTACATTTGTTCAAAAGTTATATAGAATAGTCGTTAGTTCCCTACACAATGCATATAACCTTATTATAAACGGGTTTTTGGATGATCATCAAAGGAATACGACGGGATAAATTGCTTCATGACTAATAATCTGTACCACAGGATAAAATGTATTATTGCTTAGTCCCTTGTAAGGGGGCTGTTATATTTTAATTTATTTAAAAAGCTACTCTGTAAATGGCCCGTGACGTCCGTTAGTAGCAGCTCATTCCCTCCCCAATTAGATGATGGGGGCTCAGGCCGATGGGACGGTTGGTCAGGGTTAACTCAGATATTGATAACGTGTTTCAAACAGCTCGTGCGTCACTCAAATGTCAGTTTTGGAAAGCAACCCTTCTAGTCGTATCACCCCTGCCCCGGACACTTAGTGAATTTTAATATAATTAGTTTAGTATTTTAAATTGTCATATTTAAGACAATTGGTTACTCTCCATTCAAACGTGCGTATATGCATGTTGAAAATCAATGTTACCCATGATGTTATTTTTTTCCTCGACATTAATTTGATTTTAAAGTCTATTTTATAATGTTGTTTTAAATAAAATACTACCGTAAAAAAATCTGGATTTAATCATCTCTTTGTTTTAAAGTGTAATACATAATCTTGAGAAATATGTTTATTTAAAAAAATCCCTAACCTTCCTCCAATAGTCTGCATCATCTGAAATTTTAATCTTTACTTGCTGGGGAAAATAAACACATATCAGTACGAGGTCGTAATCAAAGCAGACACTTAATTACATGATTTAATGTAAACAAAGCAAACGTTTTTAAATTATATGCTTTTGTTATGGGGGATGTTTTACATTATTTCTCGTTTGCTGGGAATATTTGGAAATACTGCTATTTTTCACCAGCTGGAATCAATACCTTTAATTTGAGCCCTCTCTCATCAACCTGCGATTTGCCAAACTCCCACAATTTTGATATTAAAATATCACTTACAGAATTATATATAAAGATGCGATTGTAAATATGGTTGTGAATCACTAGAAAACATGTGGGAATGTAAAATTTTTAAATTAAAATAACATGTAAGAAAAATATTTTAGAAAAATATATATTTTTCGTTGGTACATGTATATTGTTCAAGAAAAGAAAATATGCTAATGTGGAATGTCGAGAAAATGCTACATTAATACACCACAGAGAGGAGAGTTTGCATAATCCAAGGGAACGAGGGGTTTTTTAAAGCGCACCTTTTCATTGTTTTCATTGCCGGAACCTAAGCGCACCTTTTCAATTGTTTTCATTGCCGGAACCTAAGCGCACCTTTCCTTGCTACTTTAAGAGAAACGATAACTTGGTTTCGCTATAGCTTGAAGAGTTGAAATAATTCAAATTCATTAAAGCCAATGTTTGACAGTGAAAGCAAAATAGTTGACAATATCTTTAATTTGTATTGACACACATTGCTTTACATCGCTTTAACTTACTCAAATTCATGACAGTCTACCTCTCAAAATGACATAATTGTAGCAGAGACAAGAGATTAGGACTTGTAGATAATTTTTAACCTTGTTGTGAAAATGTACAATGATAAAATTACATTCTATTAATATCCAAACCAATATCTTCTATTCCAAGTTAGTTATTTACATCTAACGGTTACTTATATCGCTTTGCTTATTTTACTTTAAATCAAACATGGATAATATATTTTTTAAGCTCTGTTGCTTTTGAGGCCCTTCATACTTTGCTAGAAATTAAACCGTAAAACTAAAAAAACTTAGCAACTAAGTCAATGGAGTTTTATACTCAAAAATATAAATCTATAAACTTAATTATTAAAAACGTCTCGATGGTTGTATCAGTTAATTTATTATATATGGTACTATATTTCCAGATTGTTTAACTGTTCAAACGAACAAACGGTAAAAATACTATTAGCCAAACAACCAATTGACATCTTTAGCTCAGGGAACCCCCTAAAGGCACGTTTAGAAATTGATATCTTTACTCTGGATACAAACCCGCCAGTCAAATGTCAATTTAGGACCAACCCTTCCCAACCGCCACCCCTCGCCGTGGTGGTCACATAGTGTACATTTCATAATTGCAGTTTGTTCTGTCAGAATTAAATTTTTCATCAATATATTTTATGAGATTGGGTGATAGACTGATGTGACTACGCCTGACTGAGTGGCAAATATGATTGGTTATTAAAAGTAAAAGAAAAAAATATGCATATTTTGTCAAAACAAAAACAGTAATTTTATAATACACATTAGGAACAGTACAGACTGAAATTCACTCTACAAAGTATAAGTAAGTATGTGTTAAAAAATAAATTGCCAAATAATTTTGTTTAATGTGATTTGAAAAATTAAGTTAACTGCAGAAATTGAAATATAGGTTCCCTGTAAAGCATAATTTGCTATAAAAATAAACTTACATTAAACACTTATGTTTCCATATTTCGATAAATGTCTATATTCATTTTTATAACTTCAGCTTAAAATACGATTTTACAAAAAGTATACAAAATTCATCATAGTATGAATAATGTGTTGTGTTGATTAAAACCTAAATAGTTCATAGTTAATATAGATATCATTAAATAATGATTGAAGTTCATTATGCTCGACATTTATCATGACACATCGAATTTTGTAAAATAGTAAAGCAATCCGCATTGATTAAAATCGATTTTGAGAGATTCACGAATCTTGAGAGACTTGTTTCCAAATGAATAACCAAATATTAATTGAGATCAGTATTGCTATTTTGGTTGCCTATTATGCTTTAAATAGTCAGAATAGCTTAAATAGATCAACCAAGTGTTTTATCCTTGTTTTTTATGAAACTCCAACATAATTTCAAAACTTGTTCAATAAGTGTGTATAGTAAAAAAATGTGTTTACGCACTAGAGAAACAAAAATATCAAGATTTCTAACGTGAGAATGGTGAGGATGCCGCGAAGCGCTTAGACCCAAGCAATAACACAATGGGAAGGTGCACTTTAATAAAACCCGTTTCCTTGCATTATGCAAACGGTCTCCCGCTATGGGGTTTACAAATGTGGGCATTTCACGACCTCCTCCACCAAACATTGTTTGTAAGAGTGTATTAGGAGCGAGGAAATAATATTGTCAAAATAATATTACATGAAATCCTAAGAAACGTTGACGCTTATATGTTTAAAAATTTTAGTTAGTTCGTTAAATTTCAATTGGATTCTATAATAAAATGAGTTAAAAAAGATCATACATATGGACCGTCAAACAAACGGATCTTTCGAACCCACGTTAATTAGAAATTTTTTAATTATATGACAAGTATAAGATCCTGATCTTTTTTATTTGTTAATTTACATCCATATCTGTTTTTATTTTACATTTTTACGTTATTTTCGAAAATTTTTAACGAAAGTGGGCATACAATAAAAACATGTTTTCAAAAATTAAGTCATATTAATTAATGTAATATGATTAGTCTAAATTTTTACTGCCTATCTTTCATAATTTAAAGCAGAAGCAATATCATGAAGCACTAACGATTATATTTGATCTTTAATTAATGAAGTAATTGAATAAGATACTATTTAATTGGTTTTATGATCATAAAGCTAACTTAATTTTATATATAATATGCTTAGACCATAGTCAAATCTTAAAAATAAAATTAACATACATTTTAGTCACCAATTTTGTTTAAAATAGACGTACGGTCATAAAATACTCAGATCTGACGTGTGAACCAATTTAGCAAATATCCTAGCTAAAAAACACAGACCCTCATTAATTTTTTTTACTTCCCGATCTTTTTAATGACTTTAAATGGTCTTCTGATATAAATAAATCCACCCTATTTTAAATGGAAATTAATAAAAACAATCCTTACTACATTTAAAAAAACTCTTAACACTAAGCAAAACACAGTGTTTAAATTTGCAAAAAAACTAAACACTGAACACGGCTGTTTTATTACTCATGAATTAAAAAAGTCAGTTAGTTATTACCTATCATCACAGGGAGTAACGTGACTGTCCTGGTTTTTACTGATAACCTGGTATTACAACACGCACCGCGTCCTACCAACACTGGTGATTAACAGCGCTCACAGTTCATATAAGCTATGTACATTACACAGTTTATGGCTACAGCTTGGCAACTAACTATGACTGCAGTCCACAAGGAAATAATTAGTAAATGTTATTATATGCAGCAGAGTTTATAATAAGTTATAGTTCTCTCTATAATATGAGGATTTATAATCTAAAGTGTGTTATATTTTGAATCAATCTTAATTGGAAATTTGTATTTAAACCTTTCCAAAGTTCCAACTACACAGTTTTAATTAAAATTATTTGAGTGTGGAAAAATATCAGTATAAAATCACAATTAGTATGTTTCAAATCAAGAAGTGATTTATTTAGTGTACAATTTACCCCAATAAATTGGATTTATAATGATATATTAACTACATTTATTATTCAAAAGAAGAATTTTTGAACTGATAAACTATTTTCACAAAAGTGGACCTTTTATCCTTCTTACAGTACTTCAGAATAATTGAAATAACTCTTTTCATTGCTCCTACAGTTATTATTTTTAAACTAAAATTAAAGATTTAAGCTACACACAGTATACACAGCTGTTTAGAGTGGTTATTTTAGAAAATAATTAACATTTGTATGATTCTTGATTTAAAAAAGGCACAACAGAACACCGAAAATTAGTTTCTCTCATATAACATCAAGCAAAATTAGTTCTTTACCTAGTATAGGGGTTAACTCCACTAAAACGGATATACCCACTTTTCGTCAGAATCTGTTTAGTCCTAAATGTTTTGCAAACTTTAAAGAGAATACGACCATGTTGATTCTAATTGTCTACGAAACTAGAACGAAAATATTGAAATAGCATATTAAATATACCTAACCAGGAGCTATCTGGGTTGGTGTATTATGCATGAAAACAAGCAGCTTTAATCCGTTAAGATAACGTATTTAGGGGAGATGCGAAATTTAAAGAATTGGTCCCAAGTGAGGGGCAGAAGATAGAGAGCTTGATATGTTAGAGACACCTGTCCTGCCGCCCGAGCCTCCTGAGGGGCAGAAGATAGAGAGCTTGATATGTTAGACACACCTGTCCTGCCGCCCGCGCCTCCTGAGGGGCAGAAGATAGAGAGCTTGATATGTTAGGCACACCTGTCCTGCCGCCCGCGCCTCCTGAGGGGCAGAAGATAGAGAGCTTGATATGTTAGAGACACCTGTCCTGCCACCCGCGCCTCCTGAGGGCAGAAGATAGAGAGCTTGATATGTTAGAGACACCTGTCCTGCCGCCCGCGCCTCCTGAGGGCAGAAGATAGAGAGCTTGATATGTTAGAGACACCTGTCCTGCCACCCGCGCCTCCTGAGGGCAGAAGATAGAGAGCTTGATATGTTAGAAACACCTGTCCTGCCGCCCGCGCCTCCTGAGGGCAGAAGATAGAGAGCTTGATATGTTAGAGACACCTGTCCTGCCGCCCGCGCCTCCTGAGGGCAGAAGATAGAGAGCTTGATATGTTAGAGACACCTGACCTGCCGCCCGCGCCTCCTGAGGGCAGAAGATAGAGAGCTTGATATGTTAGAGACACCTGTCCTGCCGCCCGCGCCTCCTGAGGGCAGAAGATAGAGAGCTTGATATGTTAGAGACACCTGTCCTGCCACCCGCGCCTCCTGAGGGCAGAAGATAGAGAGCTTGATATGTTAGAAACACCTGTCCTGCCGCCCGCGCCTCCTGAGGGCAGAAGATAGAGAGCTTGATATGTTAGAGACACCTGTCCTGCCGCCCGCGCCTCCTGAGGGCAGAAGATAGAGAGCTTGATATGTTAGAGACACCTGACCTGCCGCCCGCGCCTCCTGAGGGGCAGAAGATAGAGAGCTTGATATGTTAGACACACCTGTCCTGCCGCCCGCGCCTCCTGAGGGGCAGAAGATAGCTGGATATGTTAGAGACACCTGTCCTGCCGCCCGCGCCTCCTGAGGGGCAGAAGATAGAGAGCTTGATATGTTAGAGACACCTGTCCTGCCGCCCGCCCTCCTGAGGGGCAGAAGATAGAGAGCTTGATATGTTAGAGACACCTGTCCTGCCGCCCGCCCTCCTGAGGGGCAGAAGATAGAGAGCTTGATATGTTAGAGACACCTGTCCTGCCGCCCGCCCTCCTGAGGGGCAGAAGATAGAGAGCTTGATATGTTAGAAGACACCTGTCCTGCCACCCGCTCCTCCTGAGGACTGATATCAGAAATCCGACACAAATTCCTAGCTAGTGAGTCTTTCTGAAGAATACAAGTTAAGAAACCTTTTGACCCTATCCTGATGCATGATGTCATGCTATCTTAGTTTATGTATATTTATTACCAAGCACATTTTTGAGCAGGGATTGTAAAAAGTAAATATTGTCTTAACGTTGTTAAAACATGGAAATTAGGTTTAAGGCTCCTATGCTAACTCTTTCACAATTAGAGCACCCAAAGAGTCATACAAATACGTGAAAATTAATTAATCATCATAAATTATATTGATCGCATGATACTGCAGCAGACGTATTTACAAACTTATGTATACATATAAAGACAAAGCCTTCACTCACTGACTGACTCACTCATCACGAATTATACTTCTTCCAATTCACCTAGAGAGTTGAAATTTTATATACGGATGATTTAGGCATCAAATAGGAAAACTAAATGGTTTTCATCCTGATCTGACCTTAGGGCTCCGACAAAGTTCCCATGTATTCCTTATGGACATTAATTTTTATTTGAGCTGATGAAAATATAAACAGCTGATTTTGATTCATAATAGTTATAATTACATCTGCTGTTACCTATAAATATTGTTTGGTATTTAAAATATATATTTTTTTTAAACTTGATTTGTTGACGCTTATTTTTTTTGCGTAAACCATTATTGGATACAACACCGTAAAACTCAAATATATATTTTTTATATATTTTTTATTTGAAAGTATCACTTGGTTCTCTCTTTGGATGAGCCTCTATACAAATACTTTTAGAAAAGCATATTAGATTAAAATTTTTTTTAAAATGAAAAGAGTAGTATTAATGAACAATTCGTCCTATTCCTCATTCCTTATTTATATTTATTTTCGGGTCTTTTTAATAGTGGTATTTCTTGGTAATCTGGAGGCTAGCAGACAAAAATGAGTCTTTTTTAATTTTAAAATTAAATTTTTAGTAGGGATAAAACTTTTTAGCACAGTTAACAATGAACTCAAACAGATTTTGTGGCCCACAAAGACTTTATCGGAATGTTTTGCAACACTAAACTATACAAGATATGTCCATCGCATCGGACGGTATCTAACCAGAAGGATTGGGCATGAATTGACATTTGAGTGGCGGGTCAGCTGCGAACGTAAGGCTAAGTCATCAATTTCTAAATGAGCCTTCAGTTGTCACCAATGGGATTATACTAATGGGTTACCTTTTGAGATTAAATGCTTCCAAGTAAAATCGTCAAATTGTAAAATAAAATACCCCCGTAGCAGCAAACCTGCGTACTCAGCGAATTTCCAATGCATATATATGTAACTTAATACTACATAAAGCCACATACCAAGTTTCATCAATATACATTCATAAATAAACGATTTATTGCATTTTAATTATACTCCATAAGAATAACATGGCGGCTGAGTACGCAGGTTTGCTGAAGCAAGGAACACAAAAAATGGGGTTTTATACAAATATCAATATAACTCAAATTGGTAAAGCCACATACTAAATTTTATTAATTTATGTTCATAATTAAGGGAGATAACACGTTATTTATTCTCCATAAGAATAACGTGGGGGATGAGTACGCAGGTTTGCCGCTACGGGAACTATCGGCCAAAAAATGTTTTTAGTACAAATATCAACAGACCACAATGATATGAAGCTATATACCAAATTTCATCAGGATAAGTTGATAAATAAGCGAGATATACAATTTTTCTTATTCTACATAAGAATAACATTGGACAACGTACTGTGTTTAGCACTTTCAATATCTCTGTAACCATTTGACGTAGAGCAATGATCAAAACACCAAATTGTGCGTATTTTTAAACTGAATCTAATGGAAAAAACTAAAATTAGATTTTTCAAAAATTATATGTAAAAAACTCAAATAAAACTTTGGGGTACAAAACCCCCCCAAAATACCCCTTCGGATAGGTCGATATGTCTGGTTTTCGAACTAAAGTCATAAATGCTGCTTTACACGTTTATACCAAATATCGTTAAAATCGGATTATTTTTACGAGAGTTATAGTGCTCACGGACACACACACACACACACACACACACACACACATTTATATATATACAGTTTTGAACGAATGGTGTTTTTGGCATCTGAGGACCTCAAAACGAAAAGTTATCATGGTCCCGGGCCTAGGTCTTACCATGCCGACTACGGTAATAGCTTCTTCCCTATAGGGGAAATTTCCTAAAACAAAATTTACTCAGGAAACTATATTTCTTTTAAACTCATAAAATAAACAGCATAGCCCTAAATAAAAATTTAATTGATTCTTAGTTTAAGTTATCTCACGAAAGGAACAATACACATAATTTAATATTTATATATTGATGACGTCACATCTGGACTGCTTATTTGTCTGACTTAATAAACAGTTTAAAATCAATTGTTAATAAAGATTTATAATATAGGAATGACAATGTCATTTAAATCCCTCACAATATTCATTAAATGTAACAGGTAAACAACCTTTGATGGTTAGTATAGAATCAAACATTCCGATTGATTTAGCTTGGATGTGAAAAAGCAATATAACACTGAGGCAGAACTGGAACACTTTTACAAGATAAATGTAATATTATCTACGAATATAAGACATTTTATATAAACTAAAGCAATGAAACTTGGTGTAGTGATATATACATCATACGAATGTGAAGTATATAATACATAAACATGCAGACTATTTAAAACCTGAATTTAAGAGTGTCCAAATATGTAGACTAACTTTACTCATTAAAGGGGTTAGTTACATGTGTATAGTTCTTTTATCATATGCTTCTGAGTTGGCAACGATTAATCAAAGTTTTAATATTGTTACTGAATCTTTAATTGTGAATAAATCATAGTAGTATAAATAACTATCTAAACAAGTTTGTATAGTTAAAGTGATTTATTAATACAAAGTTTATATTGTTAAACTAATATTCATAGGTGTTACTGTTAATTTATATGATGTAGTGGGAGGCTAACTGCAGGCCACGTACGTTGTTCACACTCCGCTGTGAGTAAACAAGTATATACTCATATTATATAAATCATGTGAGCTTAATGTGGACTGGCTAGCGTGCTGCTGTTGTATGACAGTGCATTATCAAGCATAAACAAACATTGCCAGCACGGAATGACTCCCCATTCCGCCCCTAGTTCTAAACCAACTGTTCATATCAAATACGCGATACTTGTTTATAGTGAATTATGGAGAAGTCTATAGCATTTTGTATAATTCTCTTAAAATCTAGGAAAATATGTGTATTTAATCTATGAGTAAAATATTAAAAACCGCAAATAAATGAAACAACGCCACAACACTCGTCAAACTACTCCAGGTTATACTTTTAACAACATAATAGAGGTTTAATGATAATAAGTTTAAAAGTTTAGAGAAACTATAAAAATATATATTGATTCCAAAACTTTCTACAGACTTACATCACATAGTTAACTTAAGTTTTATCATAATAGATTAGGTTAATGAAAAATATGTACCTTATACTTTTGCATACCGAAATTATTAGGGTACACAATCTAACCTGTTAACTCTGGATACCCTTTCTTATGCAGGTACAAATCTACCTGCTCAGTTAACCTCATTAGTACAAACATAAAGCGTGAAAGTAAAATTTAAAAAACACCTTAGGGTTTATTTTGCAACTGTTTACCCCATCGTTCCTTCAAACCATTTGGGCTACTTCCTAAGTATTTTTAAAAATGTATTAGGGACAAGCGAATGATTTGTAAACTCTTAAGATTATAAAAAGCTTTTATGATGAGAGGTTAAAAAGATCTTATTAAATTTTTTGGCATATTAGAAATGCTCTCATATTAAACGACTTAGGAACCACTCATATATTGTCTACTACTGATTAAAATTCTGTTCTTATTCGTAGTAGGCATGAAACCTTTAATCTGATTGTACTAATTATATTTTACGAGATAGCGGTCAAGAGCTGAGATAATTTAGAAGGGTTGCTGAGGAAATTGACACTTGACTGACAGGTTTGTTAGTGGAAAATCTTTATCAATCTATTATAAATCTAACTTCAAATAGCTCTCAGGGCAAAATAATTAATGTTTATTGAATCTGATTGTAAGTCCAAATATAATAGCCTCTTTTAGCGAATTTCCCCTATAGGGAAGAAGCTATTACCGTAGGTCTCATGGAAAGACTTAAGCCCGAGACCATGATAAATTTTCGTTTTGAGGTCCCCAGATGTCAAAAAAACCATTCGTTCAAATTATATATATATATATATATATATATATATATATATATATTTGTGTGTCCGTAAGCACGATAACTCTCGTAAAAAAGGTCCGATCTTAATGAAATTTGGCACAAATGTGTAAAGTACCATTTGTTTGAACGACTTAGAAAAACAGACGAAACGCACCATCCAAAGGGGGGGTTTTGGGGGGTTTTGTATCCCAAAAATGTTTTTTTTTGTCTTCACATGAAATTTTTATTTAAATCAAATTTTAATTTTCACCATTGCATTCAGCTTAAAAAAACAAACAATTTGGTACTTTGACCATTGCTCTACGTCAATTGGTTACTGAGATATTGAAAGTGCTAAACACAGTACGTTGTCTAATGTTATTCTTATGGAGAATAATTAATATTTTAAATATTACTTATTTTTGAATATATATCTTATGAATCCTGTTAAGTGCTTAATGTGTTATGTTATATATTTATTGGAAATTTGCTGAGTATGCAGGTTTGCTGCGACAGGGGTATTTAAAGTTGTAATATTTTTGAATAATCTTTATTTTATTTTACGTTTGTCATTGTAAAGTCGTTATCAATCTATCATAAAGCCAACCCCAAAACAGTCGATATGTAAGTTTACAAATTACAAGTTACTCAATGAGAAGTTAAAATGTAGTAGGAGTATGGTTGCAGTAATAAAAGCTTTGTTCTAAGAATTTGTTACGATTATGTAAATGTTTGCATCCGATGGTTTTTCCGAATGACATGCAATTTCCACATAAAATAAATAGAAAGGCGATTGACTCACGTGAATTTGTATGGGTGTACTACAGATTTATAGAGGTGAAATTGCTTGAAAGCTATATCAATAACAAATTAAGTTAAATTTATTCCATCATGGTTGCAGTAAATCTGAATAATTATGATTCATATACCCTGTGTTACGTAAAACCAAAAATACGTAAAGAAAAGAAGCACCGAAATAAGGCAACTCTAAGAGAAAATATACCTCCGTAGCAGCAAACCTGCGTACTCAGCGAATTTCCAATGCATATATATGTATATTAATACCACATAAAGCCACATACCAAGTTTCATCAGTATAGATTCATAAATAAACTATTTATGACATTTTAATTATTCTCCATATAATAACATGGCAGCTGAGTATGCAGGTTTGCTGAAGCAAAGAACACAAAAAATGGGGTTTTATACAAATATCAATATAACTCATGTAGGTAAAGCCACATATCAAATTTCATTAATTTATTTTCATAATGAAGGCAGATAACACGTTACTTATTCTCCATAAGAATAACATGGGGCTGAGTACGCAGGTTTGCTGCTACAGGAGCCTTGGGTAAAAAATTGTCTTTTTGAGCAAATATCAATGGTCCACAACCAGATGAAGCCGTATACCAAGTTTCGTCAGTATACGTTCATAAATAAGCGAGATATAAAATGTTTCTTTTTCTCCATAAGAATAACATTAGACAACGTACTGTGTTTAGCACTTTCAATATCTCGGTAACCAATTGACGTAGAGAAATGATCAAAATACCAAATTGTGTGTTTTCTTAAGCTGAATCCAATGGGAAAAAATAAAATTTGACTATTTCCACAATTATATGTAAAAAATTCGAAAAACCCATTTTTGGGGTACAAAACCCCCCCATAATACCCCTTCGGATAAAGCGATCTGGCTGGTTTTCGAACTTAAAGTCATAAATGTTGCTTTACACGTTCATACCAAATTTCATCAAAATCGGATAATTTTTACGAGAGTTATCGTGCTCACGGACACACACATATATATATATATATATATATATATATATATATATACAGTTTCGAACGAATGGTGTTTTTGGGATCTGGGGACCTCAAAACGAAAAGTTATCATGGTCCCGGGCCTAGGTCTTACCATGCCGACTACGGTAATAGCTTCTTCCCTATAGGGGAAATTCGCTAAAAGGGGTGATTGAAAGAGTAAAACTTTGAAAATTGAGACACGATCCTGATCATGTACCATAAACCATGTACCTTAATAAAAACTTATAATTAATGAAATATACCTATAAATATGTTTTTATTAAAACAGTCGTTAACTAAAGTGTCATTATGGTGATCTTTTCAATATGTATTTGGTACTAAGAAATGGTTGAAATACTTTGGCATTATAATGAATAGTGAGTACGATTATTTTAATTTATTTTGTTCTAAAAAGTTAATTAAATTTATTCAAATTATGTAACTAAACATATTTTAGATTATTTGACTACATTATTTCAGTAAAAGGGACATAAAACGTATAAAGTTATACTTTGCAATTATTTGAGCTCATGAAAAATGACGAAATAATAAACCAACTATATTGTGATATACTACTTTTAATTATTTAATATTAAGAAAATGTTTGGTCGATAGTAGAGTAAAACATTTTAAAATAATACCTATAGTGTAATATGTGTTACAACATACAACCCACCACGGCTTCATGAAATTTACATAACGCGGCAGAGGGGTTCACACAAAAAAACCACATATTTTGTTATTTTCATTGTTTTGTCTGTAGTATCTTGTGTTTTATATCTTTGAAATTCCCGATAGAAATCTAAGAGGGCTCTCTAAAGGTAAATTGCATAACTTTATTGAATACGTGCCTTTGTTGTATTATGAGACTAGTCTCACGTTATAATTTGTTAACACGTGACAGAGCGTTAAGAATTGTAATAGGGGCTCTTAATTGTATATTAATATTAATAAAATATGCATAAAGATTTTTTCGTCATACTGCTTCAAAAACATCTGTTTTTGACAGATGCGTTGAGATTCAAAAGTTCTTCTTTTTAGTCTTTGGATAATAACATATGTTTTGATGATCATTATCGTACTAGGACTAAATACCCCCGTAGCAGCAAACCTGCGTACTCAGCGAATTTCCAATGCATATATATTTATCTTAATACCACATAAAGCCACATACCAAGTTTCATCAATATACATTCATACATAAATAATTTATGACATTTTAATTATTCTCCATAAGAATAACATGGCAGCTGAGTATGCAGGTTTGCTGAAGCAAGGATCACAAAAAATGGGTTTTTATACAAATATCAATATAACTCATGTAGGTAAAGCCACATACCAAATATCATTAATTTATTTTCATAATTAAGGGAGATAACACGTTACTTATTCTCCATAAGAATAACATGGGGCGGAGTACGCAGGTTTGCTGCTACGGGAGTCTTTGGCAACAAATTGTTTTTTTGAGCAAATATCAATGGTCCACAACCAGATGAAGCCGTATACCAAGTTTTATCAGTATACGTTCATAAATAAGCGAGATATAAAATTTTTCTTTTCCTCCATAAGAATAACATTAGACAACGTACTGTGTTTAGCACTTTCAATATCTCGGTAACCAATTGACGTAGAGAAATGATCAAAATACCAAATTGTGTGTTTTTTTAAGCTGAATAAAATGGAAAAAACTAAAATTTGATTATTTTCAAAATTATATGTACAAATTCAAAAAACCCATTTTTGGGGTACAAAACCCCCCAAAATACCCCTTCGGATACAGCGATCTGGCTGGTTTTCGAACTTAAAGTCATAAATGTTGCTTTACACGTTTATACCAAATTTCATCAAAATCGGATAATTTTTACGAGAGTTATCGTGCTCACGGACACACACATATATATATATATATATATATATATATATATATATATATATAAATCTCATACGGCATTTGGCTGCCTTTCATGGTGAAAACCGCATTTAACATGGCGGCCGGTGCACTTGGCTGCCGTATCCGGCCGCCAAATGCACATCACATGTTAAATCAACTGAGGAAGCCGGCAGGAAGAAATCCTGAAGATTTGAAGAGGCAGCCAAATAACGTATTTTTGATAGGTGTATGACAAAATGTAGTTCGCCATTCTACCACATGGAACGCTGCTGCTTTTAAAGGATACACCACGAGTATATTCCTATAAATAATTGCCGTGGACTCGGCAGCCTAAAAGTGGCAACATTGTTAAGATGAATACGCATCCCGATTATAAATTTTTGCTGCGCAAGTGGCAGCCAAAACACATCTGGCCTGACTCACTTGCAGATGTTCAAAGATTGTTATCTTCCATCATAATTTTCTGTACTCACTCGAGGCCCGGGATATTTCCGAGCCTGCATACTTCCCGCCCGCTTGTCTGTGAATCGGTCAGACCACTCAACGCTTTCCAAATAAATCATACATTTGCATGTTCTTATTGCTCACACAGTGAAAGTCAACAAATTCGAGCAGTTTGATTATTTTCCTTGACTATGTTCTGTTGAAATCAATATAAGTTGAACGTATTTGCTCCAAATCGTTGGAGTTTCCGACTAAACCTGCTTCATTTGTATCGGTAATGTCAACCAATCACATTTTTAGGTACAATACCGTTTACTTCAATTTGTAACAACTATATTACTATAAGCGATTTATACACGAACATTCTACAATAATATAACGATTTATGTTCTGTTGAAATTAATAATAACCTTGGAACAAATTAGATATACGAGGTGTAACTAAAATGTAGCACTGGCTATATGTTTTAAGATTCTACATCCAAATATAATAAATGTGGAGTATAATAAAATGTATTTGAAAATATTCTACATGATAATACAGAATCAAAAAAACTATCAAATAATTGATATGTTGAGGGCCAATCCTTTACTCTGATATGAGCAATGTCTGTCTGTCTGCAAAATTTATCTCGGAATCCAGCAGAACAATTTGTTCAAACTTTGGAATTAGATTCGTTTGGACCTAAAAGTACGATTGGTAAAAACCTCAGCCCCATGGAAATTCATATTTGGTTAAAAATCTCATTTGAAAATGGAAAATTGTAATATTGGACTTATGGAGTTTCAAATAAAAAGAAAATAATCATAACAGCTGGGAATAAATTAACCAGTAAACTGTCAGAGTAGCAGTTAAATAAGGTAAAGTATCAACACATGATTTCTTGAAAACAGTGACCAGACCCATTGAATTAAGATTGTTTATAGACATATGTTTCACCTACGAAACTAATCAAATATCAACGAGCACAGCTCGGTGTCCCCGGTCCTAAATTGTCTCTGTTTAGATGTATAATAATCAGGCCTGTCCAATAGTTAGTGCGTAGAAATACTTACTTCGATATGGAAAAACTGATTAAACAACCGTTTTTGTTTGTAAAAATATAAAATTAAACCAAAATTTTGAAATAACGGTAATAAAAACTTGATTGTCTAAGGGAAAACTAATTAGTTTAGTTATAACATTTACAGGACATCTTAACTATTCAGTATAGTTGTAATCTTGACTCTAAAATGTGTTTGAGTTTTTTCTTATTTTCCCTATAGGGCTTACGAAGTTGTATAACTAATAGTGGAGACTGATATTTTCAACATTTTCTGCAACCGCTATTCATGTTATGCTTGAGCATCATGTAATGCTACTACGATGTATTATATTTTATTTCCTCTTAATTTTTGTTAACATTCCACTAACAAAGCAATGATGATAATAGTTTTCATTATATAGTAATCAGCACGATTTGTATTTACATATCACGGCTGCAAATAGTAAGCAAGTGCAGTAAGAAAAGGCAAATTCCCGGACAAGGCAAATGGCCGAGATGCAGTCGCTATCACCACCCCCATAAACTACCTTCGAGTATCAAAGATGAGAGAGAAGTTTATGGCCTTAAAAGAAACCACTGAAGTGTCACAAACTCGGCCGACCGGACTCAGGTAGGTGCCCGTTTGTACAAGGAGGGGGCATGTGCCACTAAGACCTGGGACCTGACCGACGCGACGTCCTCGCCTACACTCTACCTTGTGCATACTGCATACTACACCTGCACAGGTGGATGGTGTCAATTTGAAGAGGGTCAATTTTTGCTCTTGAGGTGTAAATGGTTAGAACAACTTTTTCAATTGTTTAATAACTCTGATCATTACCTTATTACGTGTTGTTATTACTAAGGGATGTGTGAGAAAATTGCTTACAAGAAATTCCATTACGGTAAATGTATATACGAGGTAATACGAGGCAATCAATCGACTTCAATAAAACATGAGAAAGTTATCAGGCGCATTTTAAAATCTTAAATAAAATGAGATTTTCACATTTGGCCTCTACAATAATTTACGTTCCAAATAAACATACAGCGAAGAAGAAGCACAAAAAGGCCTATACATTTATTTAGTTTTAAGACTTTTTTCATGAAATCCCGTCAATTTTAAAGTCCTAGTAATGCTTTTTTCTGTTTTAACGACAACCTTAGACCGTATAGCCGCAGAGAAGTAACATATTACTTCTCTGTGGAATACCAAATTTGTTAATAGCTACATTTAGGCTATTTTAAATCAATAACCTTATTTTTTTGTCTCTTGTAATTCGAATTTTGCCCCATTATTGTTCATAGTTCCAATTTTAATCTTATGGGAAATATATAATGATACAATGATATAATGATATTAAATATAGTGTGTGATTACCATGGTAATGGTAAGTAAAATGTAAGTTAGTTTTATAACTACATTACAACCCCCTTCGGAGGACGGGATACCAGCTAGTAAATAATAGAAGAAGTAAATTATTATAAGTGGCATAAAGGGCCATCGTAGGTCCCGGCCATGGCCCCAAACCTTGCTCTAATATTCTGCCTCGTCTGATTTGTTTACTCTTTACATGCTAATGAAAGTAAAACAATATAAGTAGGAACACGTGTCAGTTCGTAAGTAACATAGAAATTTAGGCGGACTTAGTAACATGTTATAATATAAATAAAGCAGACGTTTTTAAATCCCCATGCTTCTCTTATGGGGGATGGTTTACATGATTTCTCGTTTTCTAATAACTGTTTAGAAATGCTGCTATTTTTCCCGAGTCTCTGGGATCGAGATCTTTAATCTTCGATCACCCTGCAATTTGCAAAACTCCAACAATTTTGACCTACAAGTTTCGCTTACAGAATTACAAATACAGATTACTTTTATCATACATCGTCGATAAGACTATTTAGTTTAGGCGCTACAAACCTTGCCAGATAATGTCTAATTTGAAAACTTTGAAGTCACTTGATTGCTCATCGGTTCAAGAGGAACAATCCCAAGTTTGGTTCACGATTTTTGGAAAAAAATCAAACTAGACCAATCAAATTTAAATACCACTCCCTAAAAATACTAAGAAATAATTTACAACAACAGTTAAAATTATTTGTTTGATATTCTTTGTGCTAGCACAACCTACATTGGTAATATGATTATAGGTAATATGATGATTTATTTATTTTATGATTAGGATAAGGACTCCATTCACCTCTTAGCAAAAACAAAGAAGGTTTTAAAGTGTATTTCTTGCACTTTAAATGGTCTTCGTTCAAAGATCTAATCAAGGGGAAGTTGGATTTGCCCCCTTTGTATCTGGTTTTTGGTAAGGAGGCAAATCTGAGCAGTTTAAATAACAAAATCAATAAACTTTTAGCTGGCATTAGATTAAATAAACATAGAGAGGTCTAGTTTGCGGAGTTCATTTTCTTTCTTTCTTCTCTTTAATATGATATGCAACGTGTTAGGGGTTGGAATAACGCAACGTGTTATTTATGCAATAACAGTTCATTATTGATGCACTCATATGACTTGGATAAATCACAGAACATAGCAGCTGCATTCCATTATCCATCCGAGGCTGACAGGGTCCTATTTATAAAATCAGAAAGTTTTGTTTGTGTATTCTTGTTTTTTCTGAAACCAAATTGATTTTGACAGAAGAAAGAGCTTTTTCAAGATATTGACTTAGGCTATCATACATGGCTCTTTCAATGATTTTTGATATAAACAAGTCGATAGTTATTTAATTTGGAACCCTTTTTATAAATTGGAATAAATTTCCCAAATTTTAATTTTTCTGGGAAGACACCATTGCTAATGGAAAGGCTGGTAATGTTTCTCACAACAGGTGCCAAAAATAGAGCATTGTGTTTCAATATTTCTACTGGAATTCCATCCCAGCCAACTGATGACTTGTTTTTTAGAACTTTTGTTATTTTATATACATAATTCTCAGAAATATTTTCAACTGTAAATTCAGGATTTAAAAAGTCAACTAAGAGGTATTAATTCTGACCATGAAAAGTAAACGGGATATATATTAGTACTCAATAGTTATATTTTATATAAAGTTAAAAAAGTTAGTTAGCTAATCTTTTACTTTTTGCTTTTTATTCTATTTTTATTCAACCATGTATTATTTTAGTTTTAAATATACTAAAAATCTGTTACAATGTAATAGTGTTTTTATTTTAAACTAATTCTAGTCTGGTTAATCGAAGGTGAAGTATAATTAATTGACTGTAAGCATGCTTAAAATTGTATCATAAACTTTAATGAATGTTCCATATGAGTTACACGAAAAATACATTAATGGTTTACGCCCTGTTTAATAGTGATTTTTTACAAATATTGTCTGTACAATGGAATTATTCCCACATAGACTATCCGTGTGCGTGTGGGAATTCACATGAGCCCTCTTACAATTAAACCTTAAAAACCTTAGTATATAATTCTGTAAGCGAAATTTTGAGGTCAAAATTGTCGGAGTTTGACAAATCGCAGGATGATGGGAGACGGCTCAAATTAAAGGTCTTGATCACGGAGACTCGGGAAAAATAACAGTATTTCTAAAACGTTACCAGCAAACGATAAAATACGTAAAATACCCCCCGTGAGAAAAACATGCGGATTTCAAAACGTCTGCTTTGTTTACATTAATAAATGGCTGTCTTTGTTTACGAACTAACATGTGACCCTTCTTAATCCGCGTTTACACTATACAACTTTTTTTATAAACTTGTACAACCAATTATAGTAATCGATTTGAACATGTTTAAGAATGCAATGAAAAATATTAAACAATGTTGTACAACAAGCGTGTTTTACAACCAAAAATCGTGTTTTACAACAGGTTGCAGATTTCCCGACCGGAGTTGGTAAAGATCAAAGGAAATTTGTGTTTTACAAACCTTATATATATGTTTTTGCACTCTAGCGGTCGCATTTTTTGTCCGATTTACTTCAAATTTGGTAGGGAAATTCCTTTCTATAATCCGTTGGACACGTTCGTTCGGCAAAACAATCGGAAAACTGTAACCCCCTTTTTTAGGGATTAATCTTTCAAATGTTGTGTTTTTGGCCCAAAAAAGGTCAGTAAAGCCCCGGATTTAATATGTATACTTTTAATAAGATGGATATTAGTGAGGCGAAATTTTTAAGCTATCACATCATTCCAGCACAAATATTTATCGAGTTATTAAATAAAATGTATATCGACTAAACACAGTACGTTGTCTTATGGGGGTTTTACAGTAGAAAATCCTGTTATTCATTTGTTGGTGTATTTTAATCATCCACAGTCACCTCAAGCCTATTTTCAAGCCTGACTGAAACTTCTCCTAACCTTCTAATGAGCAAAATTGTATTCCTAGCATTGCAGGTAAATGGAACCAGGAGCATCAGAACATAAAAAAACAATGTTTTCAGATTTTGATAAAATTTGGTAAAATCAATGCTTTTACACTGATTTTGATTGTTAAAAGTTTTTTATGTGGAAATTCACTTCCCTCACGTCAGCGTGCTGCGTGCGAGCTCGTTGTATTTTACAATGATTTTTCAAATTTTGTCCCAAATAAAAGCGTCCTCACTCGTCGCTTGAAACAATCATGGCGACTTTAGTTTTTTGGGCGGGCTTGTGATTGAAACATGTTCGATAATTTGTTAGTGCATAAAATTAATGTTGTACGACAAAAGTTTTATAAACACAAGTTCAAGTTTAATAAAACCAAATTTGTATTAAACATGTTTGACAAACAAAAGTTTATAAAACATGTTTTATAGTGTAAATGCGGCTTTATATTTTTTATTTTTCTCAGCATTTAAAGAGTAAAAAAATTAAATAAGGCATATATTGGAGAAAGGTTAGGGGCAATGGCCCCTTCAAGCCACTAGTATTCAATGAAAACGAATAAGCTATACTTTGGAACGACAAAAGTATTAACAATATACTCTTTCGTAATTTGAACAACACAAATAAGGAAAGTATACATGATAAGCATTGAAAACAAGCAAACTACCACAGGACAGTGTTTAATCTTATTAAAATAAACTAAGCCAACAAGTGTTAGTAATTGCAATTAATTAGTTTAGTAATTTATTTATAAGAAATTAAAATGGCGGAAATTATATCTTTGAAAAACTCGACAAGTTTTGACTTGAGATAATAATCACTATAGTCTATATCAGAACCACTTAATTCAACTACAATCTCTCTTAATCTTGTAGTGAATACTGGCACTCATTGTCATTTCCAAGGTAATTTGTATGCAGATTAAATAAATCTACAGTCTCGGATGATAAATGCCGTCCCAGCGAGCAAAGAATATAAATAGAGGGGCTACGTTTATCCAACAAGCATTATGGGCAGTGAAGCCAATTCCCTACGGCTCTGGCGGGCAAGTCCCGGGAACTGCTGCACACAGCTGCAGAAAACCAAATATATGATGATTAGACACACTTATAGTAGATAATATTTGTTAGTACTCCTCAATTTTGATAAGCTTAAAAATTTTAAATCTATTCTATTGTATTTTTAATAACTAATAATATTTGAAGAAATTATTAAATTAACCATTAAAACATGGAAAAGTGAGTAATAGAGGAATATTTTTATTGTTTGGTCAGGAAAGTTTTGTTAGCGACAAAGTAAATCATAACATATATTTTTTCGACAAATTTACGATCAGTGGAAAAAATCAGTTTGAAGAGGTAGGTAGCATCAATTGTGTTACGGCGACGCTCGAGCGCTGCCACTACGAGCTGCCGCGTGTCGCCTCGGCCCGTGCTTCTCGACGTAAACACAACGCAATGTGCTCTCTCTGTCATTCATTAGTGGAAGAGGATGTTCAGGAGTGTTATATGAATGATTGACTTTGACATGATGTTTATTCTTTACGAATGGGTTTATTTATCCCTATCGCTCTGGTCTGTAGGACAAGAAAATGTCTTAGGAAATACTGTCCATCCGAAAATTACATTAGTGTTAGAATTGTCAAGCAACATAAGAGAATTGAATACTCGTACTTACTTGCTTAAATACTTGGGGTTTCCAACTGGTATTGGCAATATTTGGGCAGGCCATTGGTTAACGAGTTTTAAAATATGTTTCTTTAATAGTACAAGTCTTAATTGCCATAATTTTAATTTAAGGTTTATAATTAGATTAGACTGTAAGCGAATAGCATTAGATTATACAAGCTTGATCCGGACAGTCAACATTGTATTGTATGCAACTGTATGCTCAAGACGCGCGGGACTCAGATGACTCACCGCTCTCCCCTCCACTGACTGGGGCACACCACCGATATTCGCGTGGCTTCACCTGCCGCGCCCGCTGTCCTCTCTATTTCTATTCTGTGGCTCTGTGGGCCACAATATGTTCAATATGTTTAGGTTTGCATACGTTAAAGTTCTTATAACATTGCCCATGGTACCGGGCTCAGCCGCAATTAAATCAATTACATATAAAAGCCTGGACTTAATTACAGGCCCATAACTTTACAGGCCCAATCATAATTTCTATCATCACAAGCATTAAGGAGCGTTTGCTTTATTTAAATCGTTGAAAGATCATGAATTTGGTTGGTATCTAGAAGGAAGTTTTGGGGAAGACACCGCTTTTTATCCACATAACAAACAGTCATGCTTGCCAACAAAAGTGGTTTCTATAATTCTCTGAGAAAGTGCTACGATTTAGAAGATTGCGAATTTTCCGCATTAAAAGCTGCTTTAATATTGCTAGGTCTGATATAATTTTGCCTGAATACAAAATGTACTTTTACCATAACGACATTAGCAAGTAACTTATGGATTTAGTCTTTTCTATCTATACTCCGGCATCTTTGACTTCCTTATTACATATTATGCAAACACTGTTCAAATCAGTCATTATTATTAGCTTTTGGTTATAAGGTGTGCCTAACTGTAAAGTTAACAGTTCAGATTAAAAAGTATTTACCATTTTTAAAGGTTTCCTTCCATTTTATTTCCCTCGTTCAACAATCCATGAAATTAGCACAACTATCAGCATTTCACTGCACTTGGCACAACACAACCGAAATCCTGTACAAAAAATAAAACGTTATAACGAAACACAAAATGCCAACGATCCGCTCAATGCAATGGTTAACTGAACACTAAATTGACAAGACCCACTGTTAACGATGAATACAAACCTTATAAGATGATGTTATTAATGAACATAGGCAGTATTCAACAAGCAACGTAGGGAGGGCAGTAAACAAAAGTATAAAGTCCGACTCATGCTAACAGCCAGAAGCGCCTGAGTCACTACGCAATACGCGGCGCAGCTAGGCCCGGCGTGGTGTCCGGTACGTTAATCGCTCTTTATGAATCCATCATGTTAACAAATATATTTACTAGGCCCATAATTTCAAAGCTAATTAAATTATTTATAGTTTTTGTGATAAAATTCAATCCCATGAAGCAAGGATAAAATTAGTTGAAGTTACCTTTTGTTTTTCGCAGTGGCAGTTGTTTTTATATATTTAAGAATTACGGTGAAATTAAGCTGTCTACATAAAAAGTGTATACAACTTATTTTTTTAGAATATTGTTAAGCGTACATTAAAATGTTCATTTTTTCACATTTTTGGCGCGAATATCGGCTATTTCGTATATACAAATTTTACAAAAGAGGCTACTATTATTGTTTTATAACAAGAGTATAAAAATATGAATACCTGGGCCAATCAGACCATAGATCAACGTAGGTTAAAAATTAGCATCAATCAAATTATTTCTGAACACTCTTCCCAACATGAAAAATATGCACGAACTAATTTGTACCATTCTCACTTGTCTCACTATTCTATCTTGAGACTCTTGAGACGAGACCATATATATTACTTATCTGTTGAAAGTATACAGGATGTTGAAAAAAACATTCAGGACTTTGGGATATGATTTCTCATACAAAAATAAAGAAAAAAGTTCATATAAAGCTATGTCCTAAAACGTTTAGTTTTACGTCTATCTTGCTGTTATGTGTTTTCCATTTAATACGGCATAACTTAGGAAAGTCTGATGATATCAAATCCAAACTTGGTACATATATTACATATAATACGACCCATTTTGGCATGAAATATTAAGATTCTACTTTGTACTATTTTAAAATGGCGGCTATTTTTGTTTTCAAAGCTAAATATCTTTAAAACTGTAATATTTAGGAAAAAATCTGTAAGAATAAAAAAGCTATGTCATAGTGTCCTCAACCAGTTAAATGAAGATATTGGCTATAGGATTATAAATAACTGATGAATTGTGATTGTTATAAGTTAAAACATTTTTTTTTTTGTGAAGAAATGGCAAAAATGCATGTTTTAAATTATAAAAATCACGATATCTCAGTTATTTATTATCGTACACCTAATATCTTCCATTGTTTTTATGACAGAATGACCCAAGTTTTTTTTACAGTTTTTTCCTAAATATTACCGTTTTTAAGATATTTAGCCTTGCAAAACAAAAATGGCCGCTATACGAGGTGGAGGGGATTACATTGCGTCAAAATTCGAACACAAGAATTGTATGGAATCCATGGAATTGCGATATTAATGCAGGTACAAAAATCTATTTGCCTAAAGGTTCATCACTGTTTGAGGAAAAAATATGTTATTCCGTTCCCCTGAAATAGAAATTATATATCAAATTGATTTCGTTTCAACCTTGGTTGGGATAAACAACCAAAGCCTACCTACAACAAAATAGCACTGAAGGCCCTTATGTTTCCGTAATTATTAGGTTTATTATTTCCGGACATTCTTACCCCTTTATATATTATTTATACCTAGATTAGTTTTATAAGTAGAGAATGTAATTATATTAGAACTACACTAATCCGACTTTAGATGGTCCGACTCCTCCCTTACCGACCGTGCTGTTTTCGGTGTTAGACGTAAACAGACCACGTAAAACAACCACTCACGCAACTAACTTTCTACTTATGATGTATATAATTTAAAATGTTGAACAAGTCAATATAAAATTAATAATAAAATGTTATATATTTTTATTTGACCTGAGATTGTTCATGATGCAATGAAATGTGTCAGTATCTAACTACTTCAATAACGAAAGACGTTCTTGTGCTGCCATTCCAGTGCTTTGGACAATGATAACAGTTAGGAGATTTAAGATACGAAATAATACATTAATACAAGTTAAAGCAGCAAGAGGAGAGCTAATTTTGTCCATTATGCTCGTAACGTTTCCATGAAGATCGTCAAGACGAATTGGCAACAGTGGTGGCAGCGAAATAACGCGAAATATTTATGAAGTATCATAGCTGGCAGTCATTTGACTGCTAGACATACATGGAGCGCCGAATCAAATGTAAACTTAGGGCAGTCAAATTACATGGGTTTTGATACACATAGTTACAATAAAAAAATTATGAAAATAAGTTAATAGTTATATTAATAACGTCATTTTGAGTAACAATACACGTTAAAACTTAAACATACTCTAACCTTTAAGGTGGCAGCTACTTAACCGAAATTCGTACGGCAGCTGAATAGATAGTGAGATTTATATATATATATATATATATATATATATATATATATATACAGTTTCGAACGAATGGTGTTTTTGGGGTCTGGGGACCTCAAAACGAAAAGTTATCATGGTCCCGGGCCTAGGTCTTACCATGCCGACTACGGTAATAGCTTCTTCCCTATAGGGGAAATTCGCTAAAAGATCATTGTTGATGATACTTTTGATTCGAGGTCGTCATAAATCGATTAAAATTCATTCGATTATAAATAATCGAAACATTCATTGTTACTATCGAAACATTCATTGTTGTATTGTTATTTGAAGAACAACCGATTGATTCGAACCACAATGATTGGTTTGAATGATCGACTCAACAACCGATAGATATGAATGAACCGAAGTTATGCATGTGCAACAGCTGATTGTTTCAAGAGACAAGCTGAAAGAAACATTTGAGGTTATGAAGACACAGTACGTAAATTTTACTTTTGTTTTTGTTTAAACCTTAAGTTTTTTGGCAGTATGACGAAAAATATAGTTCGTCACTCGGATCAAAAGTGTCTTTTTAATACTCGCTCATTTCCCAGCCTCGGCAGTTAAACTGGAGCTCGTATTAAAAAGATCCACTTTTGATCCTAGTGACGAAATTTACTATTATATTATATACTATTTATATTATTGTTGGCATATTATGTTCTCCTTGGGAGTGGTGGACAATGCAAATATAAATGCAATGTGAATACAGTAACGCTGGTGTACAATGCAACTTGAATATAATGGAATTTTTTACCAACACAGGGCAATTTAACTAAACAAATTTGTGTTTTTACTCACATAAAGGCTATTTACTATTTACTGTTTTAAATATAAGCAATCTGGGTGACTTCAAGGCTATCAAGAAACTAACATCTACCAAAATAAACGTCTACTGGTACTCCTACTTCACTCCCGCCATTGCCTATTATGTCGAATGTATCCTTTTTGTCCTTTTGTTTATTTTGTGGTTATAGCTGATTAAAAGAGCAAGAAATATATAGTTTTTGTTTACACATTCATACGATTTTTTAAAGTAAACTAAATTTAGATAAGAGCTCGTTCTCACGTACATGCCAATTAGGGCCAATGTGAGAATTGTTTCCCCACTATAAAAAATATCCGATTTAATAGTACGTAATACACAAATCTGTATAGCGTAATACATGTAGCATAGACAAATTATCATCTGGATTATCTAGTTTGGCTATTTATAATTTTCATGTACAAGTAGAGAGAACTGAACGGTTTTTAATACAAAAATTACAATGGAAACAATAAAATATATAAATAAATAAATAATGTCGGTGATCGTGTTAGTGCTACTGCCACTAAAGCTCTTGGTATGGCTGTAAGTTTACTATACAACGTTTTGTCCGGGAATGAAAAAAATAATATAGTGCCCTTGTTGTCGCTGGTGGCCTGAAAATTCCAGCATTTGTATACCGCCACAACGGCAACGGTTTGCATAATACAAAGAGGCCGGTTTTATTAAAAACACTACGGGCTCTTTTTATTTCATTGTCTCGCACTATAAGACCTTTAAAACTTCTAACTCTACTTTTTTCTAACCCCTAGTTATGGTAAATGGTAATTAGTCTAATCTGTATATACCTTTATTGCCCAAAATGAGGGAGTAAAATGATTAGTTTTAGGGTTTATTAACATCTTTAAAGAAGTATGTTTGTATACTTTGTAATTTTATACTTTTATAATATAATGTTTAGGACGAAATCAGTTAAGCTAAATTTTATAATAATTTTATTTATAACAATTTTAGACTATTATATATTTTGTATAAGGTAATCAACAAACAATTAAATACAGACGTTTTTCAAATTATATTTTTCCTAGACAGACTTAACAAAATCTATAGGTTTTGGATTTTTTAATGAAAAGTGAATACAGTAAATATAAGTAATTACCTTATAATGAGAAAATGGATGAAATATAATAAACCTTGTTATTTGTTATCAATTGATAATCGTTAGTACATAGTTGGTTTATCGCAACGTACTTTACACAGTTAACTATTACTCCCTAGGAATTTTGAAACGTGTATTGCGTTCTTTTAACACCGTATTATCTCTGTAAGTACGAAGTCTCCTATCACTACAATTCATGACATACTAGACCTTCTTCATTAATTAATCAGAACAATTATCTTGGTATCCTAGTTTCTATGTTTGGTCATAAAGTTATATTAAAAAATAAATCAAGTATTCCCTCTTTGGGTTTCACATTAACGTTAAAGACGCAGTTGTACGAAGTGGCTTCCCTTGAGGGATGTAAGCTCACTTTACGAAGAACGTTAGGGATTTCCAAGATCAGGAACTCGATTGACGAAAGAGTGTTTCGTTGGGAAACTCTCAAGACCTGTTACCTGTAAAACAAAAGATTTATTAAAAATCTTTTAAATTGCATTGAAATAAAACTTCTAATTCAAAATTGATGTCGACATTGATGTAGAAATTTTTAAATTCTGTTAGACATCTTTCTAATAAATGCAAATTTATAAGTAATTTCAAAATATGTATTGACACAAATTCATTCAAAACAATCGAAATGAATGGTACAAATCACATTGCACTGTATTATTCTATTTCTAAGTACTTTATGAATGAACCATTTTTCTGTAAGTCTACTTATATTTGTTGTGCGTCATTTTAGTAATTAGTTCATCGAATAGGCCTATCATATATTTAAATTTTTATTTAAGACAAAATACTTGAAATGTTAAATTAATTTAATGTAGGAAGAATTTTCTTGATAAACAAATATAACAATTGTTGTAAACCTTTTTCATAAAAAAGTCTACCAGTTGTTTAAATAAATCATGTGTTTCGTCTTTGATAGTGTATATTATCATATGATAACAGCATAGAGCGACCGAACCGTAATTGTAATAAACAGTACAAACGTACATTAAATTTTAATTTAGTTTTAAAGACACAAAGGTCAATCTACTTAACAAAATATCCATTTCGACAAGTATATTTATTTGAGTAGCATTTATTGAGATGTATATAATTATAGTTGGATTTATATACAAATAATTATATTATGATCTAATTTTTTCCATAATCTTTTGTCGTACATAGTTTAGTCTTACAAGACTCTTGGTAAACAAATGTGCTTTCCGTTATATCCAAAAGGAAACGGTTAAACATTATTACTTGATACGTTTTAATAACAAGTTTCTTATAATATTTAAACCATGTAAGTCATTTTAGAGTGACCGAATCAGCCTAGGAGGTTAAATCATGAATATATCAAATATTGTTCCTTTAAATTTACACCAGTGCATTAACGGATAGTTATTAGTAATATTTGAAATTAAATAAACTGCAAACAATGTACACGGCGCATGCACGGGTAACCACTCTAGGGGTTATTTGTAAACGTATACAAATATTTACCAAATCACGCGTTTGGTTCGTGAGCTGGTTAGCGTGTTGTGTGACAGTGTGTTATCAAGCTTAAATCAACACTGCCAACACGGAATAATTTGCTATTTACCATTTGATTCTGCACCCAATATTTGAGATATAAAATGTTTTTTATTAGCTTCACCCGGAAGGAAATGTTATGTGAGGTTAATTATTGTTTGCAGAGAGGGTTACAAATTTAATTAACCAACTTTGGAATACCATATTTACCGTCAAAATTAAAACATGACGTGTAATTTAACTTCAAATACTTAAAAAATCTTTGCTAGTATAATAAAAAAAATGTAAAGTGGCAGTTGTATCACCATTGAACAAATATTTGAAACTGAGGTTCCTCAAAGTTTTAACCGAAAATAATTGTCCTTAGATTACAAATATGATGTAGGGAGGGTTCAAATTAGAATGATGTTTGGTGTTGTAATTCGAATAAAATTTAATTAATCTTGTCTGTAAAATAATAAACACGCTAGGTGAAGCCTAACAAAAAATGTAACTCAATATTTGTTTAAGACACAATATAAAAATGTTAATTGACAGAGGTCTTTATTGAACTATTGGAAGACATGGTAAAACAGGGCACAAAAGAAACTAAATTGGTTGACGTTTAGATTTATAAACATAAATTGAGTGGTCATCTGATTGTGTAACAAACATAAAAACATTGACAGGATTAAATAAAACTACGTTTCACAACACTACACACTATATTTACACTTATACTGTACTTACATACAAGACGGTAAATATACAAAAAGATGGTACAAGGCAATCGATTTCAACCAGTCACACCGGTCATCGTCAGGCCCAATCAGCGAGTATTCGCCTTTTAGCATCTTTTTGTAGTTTACCGTCTTGTATGTAAGTACTGTATAAGTGTAAATATATAGCGTGGTGTTGTGAGACGTACTTTTTTATCATTTTAATTGTAACAAAAAGTATTATGTTACTCTAGAAACTATAAAAAATTGGTTGTTTAGGAACAAGTCCTTACTTTGTACACTTGCATATAAAACAATTCTGCCAGGTTTCTTAGGAGTGTTCCTATGGGTTTGGAATGGGCACAAATAAAAATATATTTCTGTAAAGAAAGTCAAGAAGAATAGTCAGATTAGCGGAATGGAATCTGATCAGACTCAATGGTATACCTACACTTGACAACTGAGCCATGCAGGTTACCCTGGCGAGTGCGTCGTATGGAATGTCAGCCCAATCGGATCACTGGTTACTCGGGATATGAGCGCATTGATAGGCAGAGAGCTTAACTCAAAGCTTATTTCAAAGCTGAACCTTGAAATGTATACGACCTGCACGTATATACTGAACGTCAAATTAAACATTCCGGGCGAGTTTAAGGTTACTTATTTCCTTTGTAAAAGAGCATTTTGAAAAAGCTAAAACCGTATATACAACCAAACCTTTTCCAGGGTACGCACTGTTTCTCACCTCCACATCAAGTTCTGAAAGTGTCTCAAAGAAGAGTTTTCGTTGAACTGAACATCATATAACTCCATGTCTTTGTACCCGTGTATCCCATTCCAGTAACCTTTGAGGAAACCATAAGTCTGTCACCCATGACCCATATATTTGAATTAATTGTCTCAGCGATAAAATAAGAAATACAATCTGTGCCTTTTGATCCAAGCTCTCCTAAGACCATAAATTAAACTTAAGTTTCAAGTTAGAACACATTTTAAAATATTGGAACTTGATCAGCCAGCTGTGTTTTTGATTTGCATAAAAACTAAAACCAGGCGAACAAGCGAATCTGTTGAACAAAGCTAGTTCAACATAATTATTAATATAATTAATTAATTAATTAATTAATTATTAATAATTATTGATATAATTATTCAAACGTTCGACATGATTTTACTAATGATCGGACTAGATTTCTTAACATTTTATGTTACAACTAATAAATGTCAATAATATTTATGTTCCAGCAATTTGTAATCCCTTAATTAATAAGACTCCTGACAAATATTTTACTTGTTATGAAGCTGTAGCTATAAAATACTATTCAATAATCCAAATAACTAAATAAAAACACTGAGTTTAAAATTTTATTTTAGCGTGTTTTTGAGAACTGGCTTATGTTATACGATTATGCAAATATTTACTGTATGCAACACCCTATTGTTAATATTGTAATTTATAGTTTAATTGATGACCTAAAATCGTGGTTTTTGCTAAAGAAACCATAGCTTGTGATGTTAATAACGTAATCATAAATACTACAAACTCAGGTGTAGCCTTAGACATATTCCCCAGTTGTAATTTTTATGTATGAATTATGTTTATGGAATGCAGAGTTTTGCTTATTATAATAGAGATCAATCTACTTATTCTTTTGTCTGTTTACTCCAGTAAAGCGCAAGAATTTGTTATTATTTAGAGAAGTTTTACTAATAATGGGACAAGCAAAAAGTTCTATAGTGTTAAAACGTGATCGGTTATTTAGTGTAATCTATTTTAAGAATATTAAAATACATTTCACGTTTAGTTACAATAAAATCGTTTGATTATGGTTCAGTAAGTGATTCAGACCATTGAAAGAGAAAGACTGAAGTAGAATGAAAGAACGTTGCCAACGCTAGTAGTTGCATCAAACACCGATAGAATGCGCGGGCTGGCGTAGCTATTTGTTGGAGCTGCCCATTCTATAATATACTCTTTGAGATTTAGTTGTTTAAACTATTTTATGGTCGTTATTACATACAAAGTTCCCTTAATATAGTGATAGAACTACGGTACAATAGTATTTATTGAATATATATTCTTATATAGTGGATGTCCCAACAACAGTTACACAACAAAAACCATCATAGCGGAGAAGAGAAAACCAAATTTACAATAGTAAAAATGAATCTACCATAATCATTGTTTAAGCTATATTTCAGTAATTATTAATAGTTTATAACTTATAAATACTTCTTATTTTTAAACTTGAGTGCTACTATCTCACACGACACTTATATTATAAAACTCACATTTGATATTTATAAAAGCGTATAATTTGTATATCTTTAAAGATATTTTTATTTAAACCCTACAAATATTGACATTGCCATTTATTGATAATTGTAATTGCCAATTATTGATTATATTGCCATTATCATAGTAAAAAGTTTATTCATATTTGCTTCATTACTAATGAAGCTGAATTCATTTCATTACTGAAATATTAATAGTGAGAAAAATATGGCTGAAGTTTTCTGATACTTTATTCTGACACTCCAAACATGCTTTAGGGATTATTTAAAGGCCTCTTTGAAGAACCACACCCATTTCTCACCTTTGGTGAGGTGTCAATAGTTCATTTGTCTATATATATATATATATATATATAAAATGAAAACAGCAATAACAATACCTCGCTAAGCATCTCAGCCGTTTTAATCTGATCGTTCAATGTATATTGTTCAAAATTCGTACAGTATCCGTTAGAGTACCAAATGTGGTGGTAAATGAATGTTGGTGTGTGATCCATTGGGCACATCACAAAAAGTGAGACCTGGATTCTTTTCTTCAAAGTTGCCTTTAAATAATCCCTAAAGCATGATGGGAGCAGCATTAATTTTTTTTATAAAATGTGTATGTTTGCCTTCCAGTAGCAAAATATTTTGATACATTTGCTTATTAGGTACTGAGCGATGTTAATTTAATAATAATATAGGATTAATTGAGCGTCGTCAACGCATTTATCCATTGGATTACTTCAGCCATATATTATTTGAAACTGCACTAATTGAGCAATGTAAAATATAATGGTGGGTTCCACTATGCCACGAAAAGGTTTCTTCACTTAATAATTAGTGAAAAATGACCTCCTTATATTATCTACGAAATCCGTCCGAAAATAATTAAAAACATGATTGCAGTCTAAAATGTTTCTAATAATCTACATTAAAACTTGACTTTTTAGGAGGGACGGAAATGCTTTACAAACACAGTTGGTCAACCTATAATGTGGGACTCGTGCCAGTTGTACACTTCACCTCCTATAAACATGACTATAACAACATTCACTGCGCTGATAATTCTCAGTGAATAAATTAACCCTGCATATGCGAACGATAAAACGCAGAGATAAGCGAAGGGTAGATAAGACTCAAACTCTATTTGCACTTAAAACTTTGAGCGTTATCGGTATAATAAACAGAGCTGTCAGAGTGACATGAATCCTGATCGTACAACTATTCATGGACGTCATCTACGGGATTTCAATTATGATGTGATACATCAAATAGCTAATCAGCTGGTAGTGTTATCCAGCGGAAGGGAGGACACTAATCAGTATGACACTTTTTTTCTATGATGCATACACAGCCTATTAAAGAGGGTCCAAAAATATATTTTGTTTTACCCACCCCTCGAAAAAATTAACAGTCGAAATAGTGTTGGTGTCCCTAATATTTTTCTGAGGCCCATTGATCGTGATAATGAAAATAAGACAAAACAAATGCATTATTTTGCAAGCGAACTGAAAAATAAAGGATGCCTGACAATATATGTTGGCTAGATCTTATGATTTTAAGAATAGATTCCCTCCGCAAACTCTTAAACCTAAGAGTTATATACGCAATTGTGGCTCTATCGTGCATGAATTGGGAGCGAGGAGAAAAAAGCTTCCTTAACATAAGTAGTTTTGTTTAGCCATGTCTATTATATGTAAATTATTTACACATTAAACTGTACTCCGAGTTTGAAGCATTTGCACAAAGAACAAGTGTCAACAACTCTTGGAGACAGCCTAATAATTTAAGAATAAATATCTTACTAGGTTTACACAGAATGCAGCATTTGTAGCAAGGTCTGCTTATTTCCAATTTTATGTTTTAGTTATGAGAAGTCATCACTTGGCTACATAAACTAATTGAAGCCGCAAATCGTAATAAAACATTTGGATGACACCGTCTTAAACCGGACATTACTCTCATACAATTTAGAAAACCTGGTACCTTCTCTACAGCCTTTAGGTGTTTGGTAACTAATGCAAAGGTCATATTATACATGTTATAAATGGTTGTTACTAACATAAGTTTAGTATTGCGGCAATGTGAATAAATCAGAGACAAGTGCAATGATTCGCTATTATTGAAGATTCTTTAGACATCCTTTCTGACACTTAACATTTTGGGAAACGAAACAAGTTATACAAATTAGTCAAAAATGTAGTGACTAAAATAAAGAGATGGTCTAATATTCGTCATGCTGTATTTGTGCTTATTTTATGTGGTTCCAGACTTTGATCACCCGGTGTATTTGTATTTTCATTTAAAGTTTTATAGCTCTGTTAAAATAATAGAATGCTAAATGTTATAAACTAGCCAAAAATGTTGAACAAGAATGCTCAATAGTAAGGTTTGACCAACAAGAAACAAAGCAAATTAATATTAAATTTAATATTATTATGTTGTTTATCTTTGCTTCAGCAATACAAACTAAATAATATACATAAGATTTAAAGTAGTCATAAAAGTTGGGGTTTTAATTTCACAATCATACAGTTATTCTTACCATCTATCATTAAACTACCGAACTGGCTTAATGGTATAACAGTAAAAGTTAATCACAATCAAGATTGAAGCGTGGTGGAAATGGAATACTCATCAACGAATATTTAACATCTACTTATCTACTTCGACATGGACAATTACTGCTTGTAGGTGTATAGTTTTATTTTATGCACAGTATGTAACATTTAAATCAGTTATATTATGATAAAGATCATTTAAGACATTTCAGACACTAATTTGGTGTGTTTCAAGAATTAAACTTGCTTTATCAGTAAATACCTCGATTTCCAGCAACGACGTTATATGTTAGTAGCATTAAACGCCAAATAAAGCGTTATTTCGAAAATTTAACTGCAAATTAAGTAAAATTGATTTCCAATAAACTGGATCACATCTAATAGATTTTACTCATGACCGATAGGTTTTGAATGACACGATTAGTTATAAGTTGATAGATATTAATTAAGTTCATACAATGCATTATTTGTGTCCAACAACACGTAAACCATGACAATCTGTTGATACGTGTATAAGAAAACAAAACTGAAATAGACAACCTGCAAGAAGTTACTTTAATGGTTAAAATAAATAAAAAACAAATATTTATATGATGTTCTTTACAAATTACTGTAAGTGCCCTTTAACTAATTAGGTCTCATAATAAAAATGTAAGCATTACTCTGAAACTTCACTTGGCTAATACGAAGTTGAAATCCCGTATGTTTATAGAAATAAAAATCATTTTTGGGATTGTTAAGCTTATTTTCTTGTGTAACAAGGATTTCGTATTGATTTTTGTGCTTGTTAAATCCTATCACTACATCTGGGCTGTCATTAATAGTTTTAAAGCAAAATGCATTCAACACCGCAACGTTTTGTAACAGTTCTAAAGTATGTGTAGTATTTTAAATTTACATTTTTTTAGCATTCCAAAATAATAGAGGAGACACATCCTCAAGGATGTGGGATATTTGTAGTGATAGATGGCTATTTTGTAGGGATAAAACATGTTTTTGGTTGTGTAATCCATAGGATTTATATTCTCCCTTTAGGGCAACTCTCCTAAAAACTGCAACATTAACTATTTTCCTATGATTTTAGTTATTAATATACCTAATGAAGCTCCAGTTAAAATAAACTGTTTTTACGTGTTTTGTTATTTTTTTATAATTCACATTATCATTTTAATTTTCCTAAACAATTTAAAACGAAAAAGATTTTTAAATCGAAAGAAAGCTGGTAACACATACAACAGTAAAAAATGGCGACTTTGTGTGATGTAAGTGATTTAACTAATCGAAAGGAATCAGATACAAGACACTGATTTCAATGAATTTTTCATATAAAACCCACCATTGCCTTTTTGTGAAGTGGAAAAGGAACACCCAAACAATTATGTTACTATATTTATGAAGAATTAATCTAATTTTCTCTCTGATTTATTTAATGGTGCATCGAGTTCCGTTGAATCAGCTTTACTCTTTTTGTTAAAATTTAAGGTTATTAAAAATATTGCTTTATAAGTGGTAGGATCATAGTCTTCATAATAAGTTGCGATGAAATTGTTTGATTAATATTGTGATATAACATAAATTCTATTTACCTAAACGGTAATTAAAAAATAATTCAGACATGATATTAGTGTGCAAATATGGCATTCATTTCAAAAGCATGTGTGAAAACTATAACCTCCTTGACCACTAGTTTGTAAAACAAAGGGGTTTTGTGAGAAAGGCTAAGGAAAATGTGGGCTAGTTTTTTTTACCGATTCCCTAGACGATCTAAACACCTTACCTGTTAGTACACCTCATGTAAACGCTAACTTAAGTGTAACATTAAATACTTGAAAATTAAACAATTTGCACAGCCATGCTCTTTAATTTGACGTTCAATTAAATTAGTTGAAGGAATGGATATGAATGACTTCTCTAGTTGAGTTCAAGAGCTTTCACTCTTTATGCAATATCTCCCTTTATATGAGAAACAAACTTATACCTCATTGCAGTATTGACTCATTTTCCAGAAGCTTCAATCGGAACAGGGGAAACCCATTTGATTTTATTACAAAAATAAGAGCCATGAAAGCTGAAACACTTGACAACCAGTCTGAAGTGCACAATTTAATTATGACCCATACATCAATATCGCTAATCATCTGGCTGCCTGTCATCTGGCTGATAAATTGATGTAGGTTGACTGATTTCACTGTTCGTAATGTCCCTCCGGATGGTTATCAACTCTCATTATGACGGCAGTGATCTTTATTAGTTTTCATTGGAAAAGTGCATGACGTTTCACTTTCCGAAGTGGCATTATTTATTTATTAGAGTAACTCGGTTCTTTTATAATTAAATACTAAAAGTCTTCCGAATGAATGATTTTACTCTAAGTTGACCGTTGGCTATGGACCCACGGTTTGCTGAGTTTTATATTCCCAACCCAGTCGTAAAACAAACACCGGAAGGTGACCCATTACACATGTAAAAATGACCGGAAACAATTTCAACTTAAAATATCAACGTACATCTTTATTTACAACACGATATTATTTTTAAAGTGACCCTAAGCTAACTTACATATCCGGGACGTCGCGTGCTATGGTGCTAACACACACGCACACACGCACGCACATACGCGCAACGTCCAGCATGTCCATTGATAAACCCACACCAACATCGACGTCGAGTCGTTGTCTCTCTCATTGTCTCCATAACAGTTATTCTAGCAGCTCCATTGGGTTTTAATCACTTTATATGGTTTGTTTATCAGATTTAACATTCCACCTACACTCCCCGATTTTGTTTGTTCCACAGCCCACTAGGTCAAACAGAATAAAATATGTGGATTATATTTGCTTTTATATTTAATTTTTTATAGTAGCCTATATCTGCTTTTTTCCTAACTTTATCCGTTCACAAATGGTGTAGTTATATATATGCAACGTATAAGGTATAGCAAGGGGTAGGCCGCTGCAGTATGAGTTCTACAGTACGGATAAACCAATATTAGCCAGGACTGGATTCACTGCTATGGTTTTGGAGCCCTGAGTAAAATTTTGTTGATAATATCCAAGTAAAGGTAATTTTAGTTATGTACTGAACAAAACCTCCATACAGTTTGTTTGTTTTGAGCTAGTTTAAAATGAGATGTTTTAGAGGCTATAAACAAAATTCCCAAACAAAGCCGTGATAGCAATCTATTTCAGTTCGATAGCAACGAAATACCAATTCTTCTTCCCAACACGGCGATAACTCCCACATACTCCAAACCCTACATGAAACTGCGGCAAGGGAGCAGGGCGGGTGACAAAAATTGAAATATACAGACCCCGGTATCACCGATCTTCGGGCTGTTATTCAACGAGCATACACAAAGGAAGAAAAATCACTTGTTTCAATTCCCAGAACGAGTTGATATATCCCCGGTAATATTCATACAAGGGCCGTTAGATTTATAAGCGGCGGGATCGCCCCCCACCGGCCGCGGCTCGCCCAACAACCGCCGTCTTGCCTCAGTATTCAATAATACTTGTCATATTTATTCTAATCCTGGCTTTCGACAGACCAAATATTCTTTTCTTTATGCCCGTTGTCATTCCTCCGTTTCATGTCGGATTAGGCCGGTCTGTTTGTTTATACCGAGTCTCACGCTCTTCAAGGCCGCTTCGAGTGGGGTTGTCCGGAGCCTAGCCATTCCCTAGACGATCTAGATTATCCCACAATACGATAAGCGCATTATGCCCGAGTGTTATGATGTGGTGGGCCACAATCGTCTTCTAGTACCTCGGGTTAGGGTCTTAACAGGCGTGTGTGACGCAGGGGGAAGAATGTGCTTTGGATTATGTTTTTCAAACCGATTTATACTTTAAAAGTTTTAAATGGTGATTATACTGAATTATGATTTATTATAAGTTTAGAGGAAAAACAGGTTCCTTGGTTTCTAAAAATAGAATGTTATTATGTTTTTGAATACCGGTACTGAGTGTGACTAGAATATAACATATGTTTTATACTAATACGATATTACTTAAGTTGCCCAAAAGTGTTCCATATCAACTGCTTACGCTGATAAACGGGTATTTATCACTCACTTTCCATTCGACGGTTATGAGAAACATGATAGCATCAGTAAGTAAGTAACCCAACCGTACACGGATGTGTTTAAAGCTTTATCAGGATGATTTCTGATGTTCAGTAAAAAGCTTTTAATTACATGTTAATATTGCAGCATTTATTTTATTTATTTAGCCATATCTGCATTTTATTCTAGATATGAAAATTTAAAGAGGTTAGGCGTAGATTTACAAATACTCTTTGTAACGTAGACAACTTCATAATATTTACAGTGGACGTTTTTTTATCCGGCACAGTTGGGACAATGGCCATGCCGGATAACTGACTTTGCCCGATGATAGAACATACATCGTTTTTAAAGGGGATATTGAAGATAGTTCACCTCATTAAAACCCCAAATGAACGAAACATATATTTGTGCATGAATAAGTTGTGAAGTAAAATATAAAGTACAAAATTGTGTAAGTTTAAAATACTGAAAATGGCGCACACAGTCCAGTGCACTAGTGACTTATGTCAGCGAGGTCTGTGCGCCAAACATATCCTGAAAAAGTGGACCGTGAGTGGCACGGCTGTTGCCGGTTAGTAGAGTTTGCCGGGTCTTAGAATGCCGGATAATAAAATAGCGTCTAGTACAGAGTCTCACAAAAATGCGGAGCGCGCTATGCAGAACCGGATTCAACATACAGAAAGAAATCGAACATGTATTGTAAACTTTTGCGATTTCGGATTAGTTTAGGCGTAATCCGCCATTTTGTATTTTTTTAAAAATAATTAATAATTAAAAAACCCTTGGAGATATTTTTATGAAACTTGGTATAAACTTTAAGTTTCTGGTTTTTAACATTATCCAAAAAAAATTTGTATTAAACTTATTACATTTCAAAATGGCGGCCATTTGAATATTTCAAAGTCAAATTCCATGAAAACTAGCAACTAAAACAAAATTTTACAAGACATAAAATATAAAGTACTTTGTAATCAAAATCCAATGAAATTTTTACTTTGAAAATCGGTTAATAAATAAAAAAATTATGGTAGTTTAAACAAAAAAATTCAAAATGGCGGCATTATACAAATTTCAAAGTCAAATTCCTTGAAAACTAGCAACTAAAACGAAATTTTACAAGACATAAAATTTAAAGGACTTGTAATTAGATGGTCAAACGCACTAGGGAGTTTGACTTTGAAAATGTTATATGGCCGCCATTTTGAAATTGATTATAACAACTTGCCATAACTTTATTATTTATTAACAGATTTTTACAGTAAAAATGTCATTGGATTTGGATTACGAAGTGCTTTAAATTTTATGGCTCGTAACATTTTGTTTAGTTGCTAGTCTTCATAGAATTTGACTTTGAAATATTTAAATGGCCGCCATTTTTAAATTTGATAAGTTTAATACAAATTATTTTTTGGAAAATGTTAAAAAACAAAAAATTAAAGTTTATACCAATTTTCATAAAAATATCTACAAGGGTTTTTGAATTATTAATTATTTTCCAAAAAATACAAAATGGCGGATTACGCCTAAACTAAGCCGAAATCGGAAAAATTTCACTATACATTTTCGACTTGTTTTTGTAGAATCTGGTTCTGCATAGCGCGCTACGCATTTTTGTGACACCCTGTATATTTTAAATCTTATGGAAGAAAAGTAATAAATTAAGTTGAATATAACAACATTTTGTTACACAAAAAAAACACACGGCAACTACAGCTATGAGCACAATGAAAATAAAATGACTAATAAAATTGCAGGTTAACATGAGTCCAATAGGTATTTTAAAATAAATTTTGAAGAGAGACTAAGCGATTTCATATTTTAGTAGCACAATCTAACCACTCTAATAAATATCCTAAAACATTCAAATAAACTCTCTGGGTAAAGGAAAGGACGTTAAAAATCATGAAAAATGCAAATCTTACTTAAGAAAGTTTGTAAAGTTTAAAAACCACATGTGACTAGACTAGAAATAAGACATTTTGCGTAAATGCATTAGCATAATTTGACCAATTCCTTAATAGCTTGCAGCTCTTAGCCGAAGTTTTCCCATCAATGTATTTTCTCTTTCCTAACAATGTACTGGCGGGGAAGTTTGGCGATAAATTCATTTGCGTTGAGCGCGGAATGTAAACCAAAAGACTTTACGTTGGAAACTTGAGGAGATATCGTTCTTACCAGCTTTACCACTCGTGTAATTTGTTTCACTGACATTCTTTCAATTATATGCGTGTTTCAAGACTTTGTGTCTTGCCTTCAAAGAGGATTTTCTTTGTTCCCTTATCTTTGTTTCAAATGAGTTAACATTTGTTTCGTCCCACGTTAAATTTCTTAATACCTGTCGAACAAATGCGAATCTGTTGTTTTTATCGGGGAAAAATTAAAACATGAAAGTAAGGTTGTGTAAGGAGTGTGCTTGGTTAAGTAGGAAAAAATTCAATTAGTAAAACATGCTGATACTCATTACTTAAAAATAGAAAACACGTATTATGTATAAATTACATTTTAGTCGTTTATCATCTATGTAAGTAGTATAGCTACCAAATTATTTGTATACAAAACCTCTTTTTGGTATGCAAATTTGCGTTCAAACCTTGGTAAAAACTTTGATTAATAACCTACACTATCGTACTAGTTCTTTTAATCCCCCCTATATAATCTTATTGACTATACCAGTCCAGTCGCAACTGGAATAAGTACAACTACCTTTTAAGGTATTGAAAATAATGAGGATCTAATAAATTCCAATAGATCATTAAGACATTTATCTAATTAAAATGTCTTTCCGTATCAAATCACACTGTTGAAAATATTCACACTTAGAAACATACGTAAGTATTTCCATTACCATTGCTCAAAACTAACCTTTTTTATAAACCACATAGGCCTACATTTTGTTGAACCCAAACATATAACCAAATACAAATACATGTCTCCACCAGACGGCAGCGATTAAAGAACTATAAAAACCGTATTTTATAATCGCTATGTCTTATCCGACCCGTTGATAAAACACCTGCGATTTCTCAGCGGCAGGATATAATTACCATGCGGCCGATACGCATCGTGCCTGATCTTCTTACGTGGGCTCCGGTCCGCGGTAATGCCGCATAATAAATCGATTAGTAGGAGTCTAGAGGCCCGACTATTTGTCCGTCTTAAGCAGGCATTGTGTTGACTGTCAGATGGATTACCTGTTTCCTAGTCTCCTTAAAGTCCTCAGCGTCTAGGGGAGATTGGAGATTAAGCGGGGAGGAATTTATCGTTGTGAGCATGTGTTGAGAGGGTTCGCGTCGATCTTGAAAATTAAAGGTGACAATTTTAAGAGACATACCTGCATGTAATTTGGCTTAATTAAAATTTGAACTACTAAATAGTAAACAGATGGTTAAAAGTAACACACCTATACTTGACGTCTGTAATGTTTTTCATCTATAAAGCTGTACGAATAGCCTACGATTTATGACCAAAGAATATTCGATTTTAAATTTATTCTTTATGATAGCAATTCAGTAACATCCCTTATTCGTGAATCTAAGAAATAGGTAACTTAAATATAGGCTTAACAAATTAATTTTAGCTACAACGAGTTATAACGAATTGGTTACAAGCCTCAAAAACGTGTTTGGAATAACAAGTTCTCTTACCGTAACACAACTTTATGAGGTAAGTGCCTGAAAATATATTTTAAGTTTTGTTTCAAGACAATTTTTATCCTTTGACAACTTTACTTCATATGTCTTACTAACTTACTAAAAGCCAAAATTAGACATCAAGATCTTCAACGAACAAAGTTATACAATTATTTTGACATATTTATCTTACTTCTGGAGACAGATGGGAAACTGTTAACTAAAGCCGTCCAACCACAACGAACGATGATTGTCTTATTTGTAAATTGCTACTTGTGGTGGGGTGAGAGGCCAGGGCCGGTGCGGTGGCCGGCCCCACAAATTACCCACCGTCGCTGCGTGGTCAAGTGTACAAGTCTACACGAAATTCGATAGTTGTCAACGTCCCACGCGGCTGGCCCAGTCGTTACTCACGGGTGCGAGAGAGAGGGCAGATGCCTCGGCCCGTGAGAGAGACAAGGACGGAGGATCTGATTAAGCTGTTGCGCGGTAGTACCCTGGCTGGTTTATTACCTCCGGAATGGCGTCCGGTCCTCAATAGATATACGCTTATTAAACAATATTTAGCGACTGCCTTTGTTGCTGTGTTTCTTTATAAATTGCTCGGATCGGTGAAAACTCGGTTATTAGCGGGGTAAAATTTATGGGGTATCGTTCGGGTGGGGGAGTGGATTTATCATGGGGCCCGCCTACGTCGCTGCTCCCACTCTCTGTGCCGAATATGCCGGTATATTGTCAAAATGTTTCAAATGTTATATATTTCTGTAGTTTGGTTTTGACATTTGGTGTTAGTGGGTAATCGTTTATAATAGTGTTCTCTTGATCAACGTTGGCTCTTAGTAAACCCGTTATTTTCTGCTTCGTTCCGAAAAGTCTAATTGCTTCTTAGCTATTTCATAACATGTTGCTTTAATCATTAGCGTGATAAAGTTTTTATGTGATTTGATATGTCCCTTACCCTCTTTGGTTCAAACTAACTCTTAATAAAAAAAATTATTACTTTTTGAACGTAAAAAAATACTATGGCTGTATATGGAGTTTGAAAGAGTGTTTGTGTCGGTAAAACTGTTTAGTAATTGATACAATTATCTCCAATTTAACAATCTCTAACAGCAAAGTTTTAGTTTCGTTTACAGTCGCCAGCGTGGCGATGCTTCAGATACCACCCCCGCTGCACACCCCGGTGGTCCCCACCGGTGGCCGGGTGACAGACAATACTGTGGCCACAACACTCACCCCCACGTCCGTCCCATCATTCTGACGATTGACACTTTTATCTGCACCCAGGGGACCTAGGGGCGATTTCGCACGCTGAGCATCTGTGGCGAGCGCCGACATATGCTCGTCGAAGCTGCTTCCAATTCAACGCCGACTAAACATTTTTTTCGAGTTAGAGTCACGCCTAAAATGTCTTAAATGTAATTAAACCGTAAACTCAGTTCGGCTTAATTGAGTTCAGCCCCGGAACCGCGCTGGAGCGTTTTTACGGTGCCAGCCCTCGGCGCTTGCCGAACTTGGCGGCATTAAACGCAATTTAGGGCAACTTTAATTACAACTTCGACTCGTGTTAATAGCTGTATAAAAACTCCGGGTAAATTGGATGTCTCTTTGCTTACATAGACTAATTTAAACAATCCCGGCGAGTCTCTTACGCTGCGAATTCTTCGGTAGATTGGTTCTGGTTTAGTGCTTCTCGCGTGTATAAAGTTTTTATCGCCTGAACTAAGAAACAGAAACACATTAAAGTAATAAAATATGGCAGTAAAATGTTAATGGAGCAATATCTCTAATCTGTAGCCGCATAAAACAAGGAACGTCTCTTTAAATTAAGTGTTTTGTTTCGTTCGTAAAATTGTCTATTACGTTTTCTTACGATGGTCAATAAAGTTGCTAAAATCCGAAGTTATAAGTATATAACACAGTAAAGTCTTTAGGTAATACTGCATTAATATGCGGTTTTGGAGTAGAATGTTCCATATCGATTTTGAGAGAGAATATGCAAAATCTCCGTTAATAACTGAGGTGTTTACAAAATCTTTAGTTGTATTAATAAATAATATTTCCACACAATCAATTTATTTATATTAAGAGTCTTAAACACGACAGTTTGTAAGGCAGTACTTGGTTAAAGTTGATTCAAATTAATAAATAGTTTTTAAAATTATGAAATAGTTGCTTAGAATCTGTGTATAATATACTTTGTAATTGTATTTTACGTGTTTTTTGTAATTGTGTTTTAATATTTTTTTTACCTAATACAATTATTAGCTTACAAACAGACAGTTATTTATATTTATGGGCGCAAAATAATCTTTGCTGTTACACTCATACATCAGGTTGAATAAGTGAAACGGTCTAAGCCCACCCATACACATCACCCACCATGACACTATTTTAGAAATAAAATGTAATAACTAATGTTACATTATTGCAGCTTATAAATTAATTTACAGTTATTCTAATCACATTACTTTATTACCTAGTCATTGCCAAGCTAGTTTAATTGTTTATTTTAACTAAATAATCAATTGTGAAAGCAAATGCTAAATAGTTTAACTTAATATTATTAAAAGAATCGTCTCTTCATAATCTTAAGTCATCTAATCTAATCATCTCTATAATTTATTTGCTTAGAAAAACATGCGATTAACATTATGATAAGAAGGCAAAATAATGTTTCTACAACATCAGCTAAGTTAGAGAACTTGAATAAACAATTATTTTAAAGACTCCAAACCCAAAGTTGTACATTCGAAACTTAATAATATAATTTTTCCCTAAAAGTAGGATATAACTTGATCTGATCCTATTAACGTTTACCACAAATTAGATAGATTATGTAACAATAAATTAAACCATACATTATGATTAAATATCAAACTTTTGTTACGTCAAAGGAAAACCTATTATAAAAGATAATGAACCCAAAACCAACCATGAAACTATGCAATCGCCATTTAAAGCACTCTAAAGTGCTCTTAATTAGAGCAACAAACAAAATTAAAACCACAGACCTCCATTGCGCCACCATAGACAGAGCGCGACACTGTTTGGTTGCGGTCTATGAAACACTTCCACTCTGATTTTAGTATTAATGTTAATGAAAAAAATTATCTAACAAAATTTAAATATATTGAAATTACATTAATCTTTACCACCGTTACACTGTTTTCATCCATATTTTATTTTATATTTTTATTTTTAGAGATTGATGAGGAAAGGAGAAATTGTACATTTTTTTATCGGCAAAAACTGAAGTAGCCTATATTTGCGTGCACGATATTATTGTTTAAGTGATTTCGACTTATAAACAATTAATAATACATTATAATTTGACTTAAATGAAAAAAAGGTTTTATTGTAAAACAATGTTAATACAAGTTTTTACACTTAGCGATTATATCTAAAAGCTCAAAAAGTTAGATTGTAATATATCACTAGCCGGAGTAGATTAAACTTTGATATAAACCTGTGGAACCGAGCTTTTTCCGGAGAAGGTCAGCGAGTTCAATAAGCCTGGAGTAAGTTTCCTCACTGCCTCCCTTCGTGACGAGGATGTTTACTTCCCGCATTTTCCTTTTTTCTCTATGTTAAGTTCACTCCAGTTGCTTTATAACCCAATTCACATGGTGGGTAGTATTATTGCCACTACACATATTTGATTTTTTTGGATCAAGGAAACTATACTAGGGAGTCTTGACAGTTAACTGGCCACTAAAGAACAGTTGATATTATTAATATTATTTTGTTTTTTAATTAAATCGCTATAAGCCCAATTCAAATTTTAACTTTATTTAACAACATTTGAGTTTTTTGGGGTTGAGGCAATATAGAGTTGATTGGCCAAAGCCTGATCCCGAAACTAAAGCAAACTCCTTCTATTGCGTCCCGAGATAAATGTTACAAACTAACAGTCATTGTTCGTATTTGTAAATATTTACTAAAGCACCTGTTTGTTTAGCATTATTGTTAAATTTTATACTTACTAAACGAGGTGTCTATATATTATAAAGACCATCCCTCCCAAGCACTTTTGAGGAAATCGTAAATCTGAAATATTTGAACCAAATACTTGAATTGGTTCTCGGGGAGGAGATTGGAGAAAATAATATATTTTTGATACAATCTCTCCTAAGGCCTAAGGAAATCAAACAAAAAGGATCTCCTAAGGAATATCAAACAAAAAGTTAAACCCAAATTTAAAGTTAAAAAAATTTTTAAATGTTGTAATTTGATTAGCTATGTGATTTGCTTTGACTAAAACAGTGAAATCAGATGTACAAGTAAAGCTGTTTGGCAAATTGATATAATTAAAGTTGTTTCAAAATGTAATTGATTTAACATTTTTGAGGACGACTCAAAATGAAAGTATTGGCATTTTAAAACCAATTTGCACAAGTACAGATCAAGGATTTGTTTACCTCAATGGTCAACATTATTTCGGAAATAACGGATGGTTTATGTTTACAAAAATCGCCTTAGAATTGTATAGTTATATACCAAGATGCGAAGACGCGAAAATGTTTAGCTTGCTTTTGTTGATGTAAGGTGTTTTTGTACGCCAAGTCTGATAAATTATGGAATAAACATTTTCTCTGCATTAAAATAAGAGACTAGCAAGTTGAATTACCAATTCAAAGATAATTTATGATAATTTATATTTAAGAAGATTTTGAACAAGATCATACAATAAATGTGAACATGTGAAACAGTAACTAATATTTTCTATACTTATTATTTTCTACTCCTAAAGTTGTGTCCTAGACGGAACACTTTTGTATAAAACCTTTAACTTGTTTTTGTATAACTAGGATGTTCCATAAAACACATACTTGAAAACGTTTGTACTTGGATATTTGAAAAAATTATATTTAACTTTCATTGCAATGTAAGATAATAGCTGTAAACTGTTCCGTTGAATATTTGCAAGATTTCATTGAATTTTCCAAAACCATTTTTTAAAGTAAAAAATCATACATTTTCTAATATGTAGACCTACATTTTCAAAATCTTTTCTCTAAAGAAGAGTAATACTAACGACAGTTATTCCGTTGACAAGTTAAATTAAATTAAATCAATTTCATTAAGCTATAAACTAAGGACAATTAAATAAATGACTTTATTGAAAACCTGGCTAAGCAATTTGATTAAATTATTTTTGAATTAGTCCAAATTACGCTTAACTATGGCCAGCAAACATGATTAAAACCACCAGCGCTCTAACAGAGCGATCAGAGTTGCACCACAGAGGCTCTGGTTGTGGTTGGGGGATACACTACAACCGTCCAACAGTGGTGTATGGGAACAGACAGCAGATGACACGGCCATTTATCGTTTAATTTGTGGAATTGCAAACAATAATTAACTCATATATATTTTGGTACTCAAATTAAAGGCTAAAAAGTTCCGATATTGCTAACCTTTGTAAGTTTGAATAGGTTTATTGTGCATGTACCTGATATAAGGGTTTAAAAATCAATGAAGAACTACTATATAATGTTAGGCACAGTTAGACAACATTTATATTGTTAAAATAATCATAAGATTAGCGTTGAGCTTGGAAGTTGAAAAGCACTTATAATACTAGCAAGTTAACAAGAAGCGTAACAAAACGCGATTATTGTAAACTGATATTGACACTAGCAAGTTAACAAGAAGCGTAACAAAACGCGAGTATTGTAAACTGGTATTGACACTAGCAAGTTAATAAGAAGCGTAACAAAACGCGATTAATGTAAACTGGTATTGACACTAGCAAGTTAATAAGAAGCGTAACAAAACGGGATTAATGTAAACTGGTATTGACACTAGCAATTTAACAAGAAGCGTAACAAAACGCGAGTATTGTAAACTGGTATTGCCACTAGCAATTTAACAAGAAGCGTAACAAAACGCGAGTATTGTAAACTGGTATTGACACTAGCAAGTTAATAAGAAGCGTAACAAAACAGGATTAATGTAAAATGGTATTGACACTAGCAATTTAACAAGAAGCGTAACAAAACGCGAGTATTGTAAACTGGTATTGACACTAGCAAGTTAACAAGAAGCGTAACAAAACAGGATTAATGTAAACTGGTACTGACACTAGCAAGTTAATAAGAAGCGTAACAAAACGGGATTAATGTAAACTGGTATTGACACTAGCAATTTAACAAGAAGCGTAACAAAACGCGAGTATTGTAAACTGGTATTGACACTAGCAAGTTAACAAGAAGCGTAACAAAACGCGAGTATTGAAAACTGGTATTGACAAACTAAACAAAAACAAAGAGAGATAACACTCAAACACAGTAAATTGAGTTAAGCTTCTAGTAACTCATTGCTAACATTACTGCTACAAAGTTAATGAATGAATAATCTTGTTAAAACTTATATTACAGTTCAAGCTCTTTATTACGAAATCAGTGTTATTGGATTGATTAGTACAAACACCATTTGACTAGTACGAAAATTATATTTGCAGGGTACTTATAAATCACGTAATCCGTTATTTAATCAATGCAGAACTTTGAATTCAGTTTACAAAGTGCGTTTGGGCTATTATAGTTACATGTAAAGGAAATTAACTCTTAATACTAATCAAGATACTGTATCAGGCTGTTCTTTTTGTAATGATAATCTACAAAATTAATTTGATATTTTTAAATATGCTTGGCCAAGTAAACTAGCTGTTATCTATTTATAAAAAAGTATAAAACTTATAATTTCAACTACCGATTTATAATGTAATTAATAAAAACAATATATTTTGGATGATTCAGGAAAGATTTGGCCTACTCTTTTAAAAGACTAAAGTAAAAAAATGTCTTCGGAAGAACGTTAGTTTTAGTCACTAACCCAGTACGGGTTTTATGTTTTATTAGTATCAAATAAATATTAAAGAGGTTACATATTTGATTTTAATTTTTAACTGTCCTTTTTTATTGTTTGTATATCCACTGAATTAATAATTGAAATCATAAACAGAATTTTTAAGACACCAGAACCTTTTGACGCATTAATTTAAATGTTTGACATCATTATATTGGCCTGATACATTGTCAAATTTACATGTTATTTCAAACCTTACTTAAAACAAACATTTTCGTTGGTGAATAAAAATGGACATGTCTATTTTAATTAAATCAAGAACATTCCTTTCCAATATGTCTAATAACCACATTAATTTATTGTTATCCATAAATATTGGTTTGAATAAAGTACGTTTAGAAAACAACTTGTTTTGTGTAATCAATATCATAAGTAATGAGGCAAATGAATATACTAACTGCTAACACTTTGAAAATTGAAAACATAAAATATCCAAACCCCTTGACGCAAGTCCAACGATATTTCAATAACTGTAGTCTACTACAATGCAGAGAGTTGTCTAAACTAGAGCTTGCTAGCATAATGTGTTTATAACATATCATTTGGTTGCTTTTAGAAATTAATTAAAACGTAGTCTAAAACGGTACCTGCTAATTTACCTCTCTTCAAAAATATTTTCTGATTACTTCACAGAAGTTATACTGTAAGACAGCATATGTCCGAGAGTAAAATCATTCCTCCCTTCATTTGTCTAAAATAAATGAAAAACAAATTCATAAACTAGAAATGTCATTTGAAAGAACCCAACAGCTGAGCGCAAACTGACGCCGTGCCAATGACGACGAACCGTTCAAAATCGGAGCAGATGCCATCGACGGCTATAATGGAGGAGCAGGCAGCGTCAATGACAAGCACAAAGAGAAACGAAGGAACAGCCTGCAGAGAAGAACTGACTTCAGGATGCAGATTCGTTCCAGGTCTGATCGAAGGTAGCCCGGACGGTCGGCGCGCCGGCGGTCGAAGGAAAGGTAGATTTACGCCTAATGACACCCAAACTGCCAAACACCTCTGTGGCGCATTGTAAAGGCCACCCCTAGACACGGCGAGGTGGTCCTTTCATTCTCCTCTTTTATTGACACCTGATGAAAAGGTTTTTGCTCTTTTCTTCGTTTTGTCTGCTCCAAACAGAAGGTAGTGAATGGTTCGGATACTTTTTTTTTAATACGGTTGGATTCAATATTATTGTACTGTCGTAACTTGTTTTTTTTTACAGTACATTTCAGTTATAATATAATTTAAAACTGTTATTGGTAATTGATCTTTTAAGGTAAATACAACAAAAAGTACGAAGTAGTTCACGAAATTTTACAAACATTATTAACGCTTATTTCTGTAAAAGAAAATAGTTTAAGTTTCAAAGATACTTAATTTATGACAGTTTTCTACAGTAATTTATATTAAAAGCTACCTACGGAGTGTTAAAAAAAATGGTTGTTTAAACTGTACGTAAGTACTCGTTGAGAAGTTGAAAAGAAATATACAACTTTGATTTCACAACCTCTTTGAAACTCCTTAACAGGAATACCAGGCATATATAGTATTTTAAATTCATATTATGAACTAATAGATCTGTGTTTTGGATAACTTAATCTTGTTTTCTATCGTTAATTCATATTTTAACCTTTCTTCATATACCCTGAATAAAAACATTCTGAAATAGTCCTGAAATATTCCTTTAGGAAGGATCCCTAAAATGTATTCCTTAGGAAACGTCTTTTAAGTTCATAATGTTAAAACGATAACCCTAAAAAAAAGGAAGAGTAGATTACATAGGTTGATTCACTTTCTACAATTATATGACGGAAGTTAGTTGATTTTTGATCAAGGGAGTTATTAATTATTGTCATACTATTTAAATTATATTGTTTATGCCATTAATCTTGAATATACAAATCGAATTAAAATAAGTATTTCCAAGTTTTAAACCCCTACATTCGACTTCACCCCCTCAGTGTTTACCTGGCTACCAGCAAATAAATTGTGTTTAGCGTTGTTCAGGCAGCGCGGATTTGCACGTCACTTCTCAGCTGCGCGTTCATCACTCATACAATAAGCCATCTTCGATTAGTCTGTCAATGCCACTAACCTTTGATTGTTTCAATTTTCAGAGAACAAAGAAAACTAAAGGCTTTATATAGTTATTTAATAAAATATTAGTTGAATTAATTTAACGAAGGTAGGTGAAATCCCTTATAGTAATTTTTCAATAAATTGCTACATTAGTGTCCATCAAATGACTGAGTAGGAACGATGGTTGGGTATAGAAAATATTAATATTTCTTAATTCGTAGTAGATTTACTGCACATAGTAAGGGTCATCAACTTTGAATAAGTGAGATTTTATAATGCAAAGGAAAACTGCAGATGGTTTGGTCATGAAAGCAATTCTAATCCTTTATCTTTCTCATCTTTTTTAATGTTGATAAAAACTTCATACTTCAATGTTTGGTAGATGGGTTCAATGTTAAAAGGAAACAAATAGAAAGTTATCTTATTTATTTAAATAGATATATCCGCCTGCTAAGTTATAGATGTTGTTTTAATGGTCTTGTTTAAAAAATTGTCTTATTTAGTTGAAACGGTTGCTGTTAAAATAGTTGTATATTGAAAGCAGCCTCATAAATGCTACACACTTTCTCCCGCTGCTTGCGTTGTCACCTGGGAGCCACAAGATAGCTTGGTGACACGGTCTGCATGATAAAGGGTGAGGACAACTGGGACTGCGTGTCACGACTCGTCCAGGGTATCTTAAGCACATGGAAGACTGTCCTGGCCTCGACGCGAGCTACGTCTTTCCAAATTTGTTGTCGGCCGGAAGAAGAGCGCCCTCTGAGGGCGTAAGCCTAAAGTAGGTCTAGCGTAATGCCATGTGGTTGTGTTTCCAGATTGGGTCCTAAAGAGGAGAGGATATTTTGTAGTAAGTAAACAGCATCTGGTAGAAGTCCCACACAACAGTCTGACCACTTATGTCTACTTCAAAAAAGTCTGCAGCCTAACCAAGAAAGAATTCCAGTAAGCAAGGTTATTGTCTGATATTAAATGGTTCTGGTCATGCCAGCGTATATAATTATCTCAAACAAAACACACAATTAACTACTCAGTTTTATTGAGCAAGTTTTTTATTTTTGATAACCCCCTATTTTCGTTTTATTTCCACCATCACAATAAACATTAAAAGGCACCTTTTGTATCAGCAATAACAGACGAGAAACACAAAAAGTTAATACCAAAATTTCAGGAAAACATATAATTTATTATTAGTGAAATGGTGGCTAATTACAAATATTCCTCATCGAACAACTCTCCGAACAGCTTTAACAACCAGAAGAAAGACATACCTGGAGGCCGGTGGTTTTAATAACCGTGGAATGGCACAGCCGGAGAAATTTAATAAGAGGTCTCGCGGAGCAGCGTTCGCTTTCGGCGGGACAAAAAGGAAAGGTTAGCCTGAAAATGTCACCTTCGTGACACCATGAGGCAACGCGGCCGTGTAATGAACGCCGCGCCAGCCGATACCGTGTAATGCCGGGCTGCGCTCCCGCCGATCCTTCACGATTTATAGACTTCGCTCTCCACTTTTACTTTTATTATTTATTTACTTCAGCAACGGCGTGGGAGAGGATTTAGTTGGTGAGTGAAAACACTGGATGGGAAAGTAACGGATGGATTGTATAGTTTGATATGGACGCGGAAATTGAACTTAAGGGCTTATTACGTAACAGGATATTTAAAGTAATTTTTATTTTTTAACTATATTTATTGGCTAGCAATTATTTAAAGCTACGGTTCTTTGTGAATACAATTTTTATTTGATTTTAAACTGAAAACAGTTAATTACTGTTAACAAATAATAATGTTATTCATCATGTCTTTTATATGTATTTATGGTAAGTGGAAATGGATTTTAAATTGTGACAATAACTTTGTAACGTCACAGGACCTTTCTTAAGTTCAACTTGAGTGAAGTAGAATTTATGTTGTTGAGGGTGAATTCATAAAATATTCTATAAAATCTAATACATTTTCTTATAATCAAAATTATCACCTTTCATTACTATGCCGATGAATTAAGAAAATATTCATGAAGGTTAAAGTAGCAGTAACATTTAATCGGATCCAAATATATATTTTACAATTATTAATTTTAGGATTTATTTGGGCGTAACACAATCCTTACATTTGGGTTGATGAATAGCGTGTTAAGTGGAATGTAAAACTTTAAAATAAACATTACAGAAGAATGCACCTTAAGTAGTGTTATATCATAACACGTTTTGTGTATTGAAACACTGACAAATATATTTCCAGGAAGTATCAATTTGAATTATAAATTACGTTTGGAATTACTGAGTTTGCTAGTCGGAAAAGTGAAGTCTTACGCCCCAGAGGAAAATACGATTTTAAATGAGAGTACAGTAGTGGTTAAAACTTCCATTATATACATTGATCCGATATCCCCCATTTGTATGCACTTTAAGTTAAAATTTCCTACTTAATATTTTATAAAATATTGTATTACACTATATGTTTATGTTATACAGCATACTTAAACTACTCTATCCCTATTATACCCTTTTCTAAAACATGAATTACAGTATAAATTTTGGGGTTTTATTTAAACGTTACTTGCTACGTTAGAAGTAGTAAACCCATTTAATTTTGTTTTAGCGAATATCCCCTATAGGGAAGAAGCTATTACCGTAGTTGGCATGGTAAGAACTATATCCGGGACCATGATAACTTTTCGCTTTAAGGTCCCCAGACCCCAAAAACACCATTCGTTCCAAACTGTATATATATATATATATATATATATATATATGTGTGTGTGTGTGTGTGTGTGTGTGTGTGTGTGTGTGTGTGTGTGTGTGTGTGTGTGTGTGTGTGTGTGTGTGTGTGTGTGTGTGTGTGTGTGTGTGTCCCGTGAGCATGATAACTCTCGTAAAAAAGTCTGATTGTGATGAAATTTGGTACAAACGTGTAAAGCAACATTTATGACTTTAAGTTCGAAATCCAGACAGATCGACCCATCCGAAATGGTATTTTGGCGGGGATTTGCACCCCGAAAAATGGGTTTTTTGATGTTTTTAAATGTAATATTTTAAAAGGTCACATTTTACTTTTCACCATTAAATTCAGTTTTAAGAAACGCAAAATTTGGTATTTTGATCATTTCTCTACGTCAATTGGTTACAGAGATATTGAAAGTGCTAAACACAGTATGATGTCCAAAGTTATTCTTATGGAGAATAAAATAAATGTTATATATCGATTATTTATGAACGTATCCCGACAAAACTTGGTATATGGCTTCATCTGGTTGAGGTCTATTATTATTTGCACAAAAAACACTTTATACCGGTGGTTCCCGTAGCAGCAAACCTGCGTACTCTGCCCATGTTAATCGTATGGAGAACAAGTAAAATATTATATCTCCCTTAATTACGAACATAAATTAATAAAAATTGGTATGTGCCTTCCCTTAGTTGAGTTCTATTGATATTTGCATAAACAAATTTTGTGTTCCTTGTTACAGCAAACCTTGTTCAGCTCCCATATTATTCTTATGGAGGATAATTATATGTTATATATTGCTTATTTATGAATGTATATTAAAGGAACTTGGTTTGCGACTTTATGCGGTATTAGGACAAAAATCATCATTGGAAATTAGCTGAGTACGCAGGTTTGCTGTGACAGAGGTACTTTTATTACCAATTTAATGCAATATAATAACCATGCTAAAGTGTAGTAGATGATAAAAAATTACAATAATATAATATATTCTCACTCTAAACTAGATATTATCCCATTTTGCACCTAAACAAGGTTTAAATTCTATTTTAAAACAACTCTTAAATATAGTTTACAAAATAGATTATGGATTTACGGTATTTAGTTAGTTTTTATCATAAAACTAGCTGGCCCAACAGACGTTGTCCTGTCCTAATGTCATTGAATTTGTTTTATGTCAAATGCTCGTTCATTTTCAAGATAACTCGTTCGCTTCGCTCATTCGCCTCCCGGATTAACTCGTTCGTTACGCTGACTCGCCTATCGGAAAAAGAGTTTGAGTTGTCATTCAAGTAGTTTTTTTTATTTCCATAATGAATATATGTTTATGCCTTTCATGTATGTTTGGATATAATCCTTGTTAACAGGTTTTTGGTGTAACTAACTGAACTTTGATTTAATCAATGGGAGCTTTGAAGGCCATTGAGACAGAGCCCTTAGGTTGGACTAAACATTTTCTTTTATAAGAACCTTGTCCTGACATTAACGAACACAAATAAATAAGAATTATATTTGGTACTCTTATTCTCAAGTGATGGTGTGAACAAGGGAAATAGGGATTCATTTTTATATATTATAAAGGTCTCTAGTTGGTACCCGGCGCGTTGCTGTCACAGGAGAGGCATTGAATTAGTTTGATGACAAATACTCGTTCATTTTCAATATGAGCTCGTTCGCTTCGCTCACTCGTATCCCGGATATCGAAAAAAGAGTTTGAGTTGCCATTCAAATAGACTTTTATTTCCATTATGAGAGTTGCCTTTCAAGTAGGTTTTTTATTTCCATAACGATAAACAGCTGTTTACAATATTTTAAGTTATAGATATCATCGGATAAAATCAAAAGAAATCTTTCTTCCATAAGATTAACGTTGAAACTTTGAAGTCCAGTGGGGCACAGCCCTAATGTCCTAGGACTTCGGTTAATGGTCTATAACTTTCCCAGGGTTAACCTGTGTTACTATGGAAAATTTAAAAGAAATCGGATGAACGGTATGTCAGCGCATAAAATAAGAACGGACAGTCGAACAGACGTACAAACATTGATTATTATATATTAGATAATCCTCAAATATTATTCAAATTCAAATACTTTTTTTTATATTCTAAAATCAAGCACCGATTACTATCCTGTATCTGTAGATTAGGAATTTAACATAGATTCATATAGTTGAATATGTGAAGTAGGGAACTTTTAATGTAGCTGATTAAAAGCGTCTCTTTTTTTGTTATCGAATGTAATTTATTACAATTATTTCTTTGATACTTCTCTGGAAGAACTTTTTGTGAATCTAAAGTTTTCCTAATATTATGACATTGATTCATTAGTTTAGAAATACCCCACTTTAATGTATTGTGAATACTATTTGTTATTTCCCATTTTTATTTGTACATATCCCTAAAATTTAACAGTAAAACTGGTTTTACCATGACGATAATTGTGTTCCGTTGTATTTAAAGAGCTACAGTATAAATTATTTTGAAATACTGTTAAGTATGGTATAAGGGATTGTTTTATTACTTATCCCTTAAGTCTTACTATTTAATGACATGATACCTCTATTTTAGACAGTTTTTGTTATTGACGTCATTAATAGCAGTACAACCAAAGGAATTTAACTGTATGATATGCATACCAATTTAGTGTTATTTTAATTTTTGTTGGCATATTTCAAGTTCTAAAGCATATAAGATTATCAAAACACTTTTCTTAAACACATAATTTAACAATTCTTTAAAGGTCCTTTTCAGTTAGTATTTAATTTTTATTAACTTTGACCTTTAATGATTGAATAAACACAATATATTTTTTTATAACAGCTTTAATGAAAGTAATAAGTTTGTCCGATAAACCATAAAAGCCTTACACAACCCTATTAAAAAGTGTTAAACATGAAGTTTGCCTTTTTAGGCAGTTTTTATTGCCAAAGCAGTTAGACAATGTTTCATTTTGTATATTTAATTTTTATAAACAGTTAAATGAAGTCAAAGCTAATGAACATAAAGTCCAAAAACGCAACGTTTTAGGGCAACGTTTCGGAAAAAATCATACTAAGAGGCTTGACCACAACGCTTATTACGCAATCTTATTAAGTGGAAATTAATGAAATAATGCCTTATTCCTCATTAGAGAACTGTTAATATATTTTTAGCTTTGATCGTTTTCTTTAAACGTCGTGCAGTTTCTTACTTGCCTTGAAACCACATCACAGAAATCAGTAGTCATGTAAGTATTTTGTTTAGTTTTATTTTTAAATACGTAATTGTTTACATTTGGTTAACTAATCATATGGATTAGGATAGGTAACATTTAATGAGTTAGATTAAATAAAAAACAATTGTAACAGGAAATTAATTAGGAAAACATTAATGATTTGAAATTTCAATCAGCCTAAATTGTTCATAATAAGGACGAAAAACAATATTAAACCACAAGCGCTATAACGATAAAAGCTACACCACATGACGTTTCTCTGCTTGTGGTAAGTGGCAAAGTTACTTGTTATCAACTTGACTTTTTGATCATACCCAATAATTTACTGACATTTATTTTCAGGTTCACATTTTTAAAAATATATACACCACTCATTAGGGTTACCATTAGGATCTGTTTTGCTTTAATTATTGGAAATTGATGTTACTGATCGTGTTATTAGGATGTTTTCAAAAAATCGCTGGTTAAACTAGATAGATATACATTTTACTTTGTAAAATTTCATCAGACACTGTGCATTTTTTTACATTTTCATAACCTATTTGTGCAAAGAAGTGGTAATTAATTTAATTACCATACGACCAAATGACTATAAGGACAAATTAAGGAGGCGTGGAAAACCCTAAAACTGTCACTGTATTACCAATCATGCCACCCAAGCTCGTCTTATTTTTTTGATTTTTGACAAACCAATTTATTTATACACGGTTCAATTAAAAATTTTTCCTTATTTTATTATTTTTAAGTTAATCCATAATTTTTTTGTTTTAATGATAATTGCAAATCTACAGTTTTACGTAATATGTGCAGAATCCAGATTTACTAGTTAAAAATATAAAGTAAAACAATTAAATTACCTTTTAGGTAGATTCCACTTGCGTTTTAGTTCTCACTTAGATAATGACGCAGGGGAATCAGCTTTATAATTATTAAAGTTGTGACATCCAAACAGAGTTTGTATTAAATTAGTTTATGACGTAAAACATTTTCACATTTCTCAGTAACTTTCAGCCTGTTCCTTAATAGAGCTCGCTATGATTTAATAATGAGTTAGTCAACTCCTGTTTACCTCCTTATGTCATAACAAATTATCATATATTAGTTACTGTTAAGTGTTACTTCAAGTATTATTTTATAAGTATTATTTTCTAAAAAAACATTCTACCGCAAAACTACTTTTAAAGTTGAAACATAATTTTATTTAATATATTCTGCATGTTTCCCCCTATTTTAAGCGTGACAAAATTAAAATATTATTCTTCATGTTATAATTTTAAGTATCTACTGTTTTTACATTATGATCCGCAAAAAGGGGTTCAATGTTTTAAAATATCTAGACATTCATATTATCTAATATTATTCAGCAAGAAGTTCACAACTTCCTACTAATACATCCATTGTCGATTTGTTGCTTAACATTATTCGCATAATTAAATATTATAAAAATAAATTTATATTTATTTCTTAGATATATATTTTTTACAGTTTTCGATACTTTCAATAAAAGGAGCAATGTTTTTTACTGTAAATTAATAATAGACAATGTATTTTTTCAGCAATGTTTCATTACGAGCAATATAAATTTCAAATAGAAAATCGCACATTGGGTTATAGAAGTATAGAAGATTATAGAAGTATAGAGTAATTCAAGTAAGGACATGTAAAAATAACACATAATATATACTCCGTTTTTTTAGAAGAAATTAAAACCCGATATCTCTATGTAAAGACGTAAACATTTATTTTTATAAAACCGAAAACATAGTTTGTGCAGACATGTGTTCGATAAAATGTATCCTCACTTTAACTATTTTAAATGTTACTAAGACAACAGTGATACAGACCGACTTCATTTTCTATATAAAGTTCAAAGTAAAACGTATCCCAAGGTTCTTAATAACATTTATTAACTTTCTAAGTTCTTATCTATTTATGATGGTGCTCTCGCAACTCCCGACGCCTCATTAATCACCACACCGTGACGTCACCCATTGTAGCTTGACGCAGGCGACACATGGTGAATACATATCAAGAGTTGGGCGGCATATCGGCTATATTGAGTAATTATCGTCTCCTCGGTGTAATTAAATGTGTCTAATAGAAACGCCGTGACATCGAGCTTGGAACGTGAGACCGTGGCTTACCAAGTGATTATTGGCTGCGCTGTGATGTTATCGTGAGACGAGATGACAACCCGTGAAGCAAATATGTCTAGTCTTTAGTGGAAATAACCTCTCAACAGTAATAACAAGGTATTAAAAACCGCACATACACATCAAAATAACACATTATAAGTTACACCCACTTGGGGGGGGGGGTATCCTTACAAATCCCTCAAAAATAGACCAAAGGGACCTTTATGGTGACACAGACAAAACTGCTGGGAAAATTGCAATGTTTAAAGTCATCACAATTGTTTCCGTCTTTTCGCCGTGTGCTGGCCTGCATATGTACATTAGAGATGCAGTAAAAATCGGCCAAGACGATATATCTTTGACGTTGTATCCACTTAATTTGCACCTTTCTGTGCAGAACATTCGAATTATAGCGTAGACATAATTGTACCTTAAATTTCATATTTTACTGGATTACACATAATGTTCGTACAAAAAGACTCTACCCTTATACTAACATTATGTTAAGTACTATCAGTAATACGATAAATATTAAAGCTATACAGACACACTAGAAAATAAATACAATATACATTTAAATAAAAGGTTAAAATAAAAAAGGAAAAAGGTAAAATAAAAGTGCCTGCCAGTAACATGATAAAGTCCAAGTCAATGGAAGCTTTAATGCCACTTATGAAAGAGTATTGTACAAATCAAATAGTTAATATTTTATTAAAGTAATGCGTGCCATATAGTATTGGTCATGAGGCATAGTAAAGGTTTAAAGCTTTTACTGAATTGAATTTTATTTTAACTAAGAACCCGTCCCCCTCCCCCACAAATTACAGCCTTGGTTTAAGATTGACGTAATCAGAAGACCTTTCCCAAGAGTGGTCTTTATTATCTACGCCGCTTACGATGTTTTTTGTAGCAAGTGTTATTTAAAAAAAATCTTACTTAACTTATACAACTTTGAGCATGGTGACAATGTTTATGCAATTTAATAAAATTATTGTTATAGTACTCAAGGTTTTAATTGTTCAAATGTTACTTAGTATTGCTTATTGTAAAGAAGAATCAAAGATAAAAAATTAACTTTTTCAGAATTATTGTTGATTGTCAAATGTAAGAAACTCATATACAACAGGAAATCAGAAAGAATAAAAAGTTAGTAAAAGTAATTAAAAACAGCTCATACGTTTCATCGTTTAAGTATTTCCTTCCTCATTACCGTTTTAATTCATATTAGTATTGAAATGTGTTTTAAGATTAAAAAAACAGTTAAAATTCTTATACATTATTAATTTGTGGATTTATGATTCATCCCGGAAAGTTGAAGTATTTCTTTATGAATGTTTGACTTAATACAATACTTTTAACGTGAATGTACCATATGAGTTAACACTTTTGATTTATTATAATATACTACAATCAATTAAGCTAAGCATAATTAAGTTAAGCATACAATATTTTTACCATTAATGAAAAATCATATAACAACCAATAAAGGTTAAATATTATTTGTAATTAGTTAAAAATATGGTTAAGCCAATTTTGTTGATGGGGAAATTATTTGAAGAAATTAGTGAAGGTATTTTCAATTACTGATGATTAAAGCTAAAAAAATCTATGTATTGTTGCTATTATAGATTTTCTGGTTCCTTCAATTCAAGATTCCAAATTTGTCCCCTAAGTATATTTGAATATTTACCTTCAATTAGAAGTTAATACACACAAATACACAAATTGATCCAAAACAAATTTATAAATTGCTTTTGTTTTAGGTCATGAACGACTTTAAGATTTCCAAATATATTTTGGTTCAAAACTCGTAAATCCAAATGGTAACGTTTTTGTGCCGGTATTAGCTAGACTGTTCAGTAAAAAATTAAAACTTTCTACTTTTTGTTCAGGGATTGTAGGAAAATAAGAAACCAGAACAATCTCTAGTATTTTGAAAACCTTCTTTAATTTACTAATAGTAAGCAATTGGGCATATACTTACAATCGAAATTCAAAATCCATACCTATATGCAGACGACTATTTATTCCTGTAATTACTTATATTATTGTCAATTAGTCACGTGTTCCCTGGGATCTGGGAACACCCGACACACCTGCGGACACCAAAGACCCTTCACTACCGGGGCTGACAGAGTGAAAACGAGCCCTGACATAAGTGCGATCCCGTTAAATATGCAGGGAGCCGAAAGCCCCCGTAAAGCAGATTGATGGCGATCGAACCTCGTATTTCCAGTCTCACATCATCGGGCCGGACCGGGCACATGCCTAATAACATGCATCATCTGAAAATGTTATGAATAATAATAAGATTCGGAATATAACAATAAGTCCGGGGGAACATTTATGTAGCAGACGAAACCGGTGATTATTTCTCATTTAGGCGCAAATCACGTTTTAATTACAACGTATAAACATGTTGAAAGTCGTGGGTGCTCGCCCACGCGGCGGCCGTGCGCGTCCGCTACGGGCTAATCTACTTACAATGCGCTGTCATATCCTCGGCCACGCTCATCTCAGATTACGGGTTTGACAGTTTTTATTCCATTAGTTTTGTATAATGGCGAGAGTTTTATTGGCCAAATTTATTTGTCGGCCATTGTTTGGGCTGCCAAGCTTCGTGTGTTGGATTGTCAGATATTAGAGTTACAACTGCAATGGATCATCCCGCGGCTCGCGCTGAAATGATGTTCGCTCGTACGCTTGTGTCGGTTTTAAAAGTAAATATTTGATAATAATAAAAAAAGTTTAAATAGTGTTATTATTACCTGAAAAGTATATTGACAATTTTAATAATATTTATAGAGCTGTAATTAAAATAGCTTTATGACAGCTCAATATTATGAACAAATGATAAGTTAAATTATACTTTACAGAATAAGTATATATTAGGGCAAATTATACTTAAAATTGATACCTATGCATAGTTTTTACTCTACTGGTTTTATTTAATTACGATATTTGATACTAAACTAATTTAATTAACTGCTATATTATTTTGATAACCTAATAAAACCCAACTTAGTCAGTTAATATTTAATAGTAATATTTATTTTTATTTATTGAGATAGGTACAAGAACAAAACACTTGACAGTAAACAATCTATTCTTTGATTGCTACAGGTATTTAACCTAAAACAGCTATCTTGACCAATAGTAAATAATAAATAAATTGATATGTCCTAAACTTTAATTAACATACTGAAGGCATCGTATCAGTTAAAATAAAATAACTATAATAATTTATAGCGCAAAAAATCTAGTTTTTAAAACAATAAGCGGCTGTGTTATAATTTATTTTAGTTGATATAATCACCTTTAAAATCAAATTTACTATAATTCCAGTAGATATAAAGCCAATAATGTCCCTGCTTTATATTGAATATTTATATATATCACTCGATTTACATTTTTACAAATACCGTCATTAATGTGTGCTTAAGCCACTGCTTCTGTTGTAAAATTTGGCTGAGTTAAACAATTCAAAACGAACAACTGTGCTACGATTGGCTGGAAACTATATAATTGTGTATCCTCGTTCAAAAAATAATGAAAAAACAACAAAAATACATAATGAATATTAGCAAGCTTTACGACTTACAAAAATACCCAGAATCTTACCCTACGCTATATTTCAATTTTAGGTATCATCCAAATTTTCCGTTATTAGTAACGATAAAAAATATGCTGTGAGTTATCTTAAAGGCACATAATACAACTTGTTGCACTACAAATTTGACTCTAATTACCATAGAAAAAACACAGTATTTTGATTTAGTAATAAGCATAAATGTTAGGGAAATAATCTAAGGTATCGTTCATAAGGCAACATTGTCAAATTAAAAAATTCCACTAAATCAAAGGATATCATCTGATGAGAGATATTCTAATTATATTTCTGTAAGGTATTTATTAGAGTCTTAGTATCCCAATCAAAGATAAAAAGGTGTAGTTAAAAGTTGCAATAAAACATGTTTTATATTGACTTTATAATGATATAAATCTCCTAAAACTGTTTATTAATAGGTACGGTACGGAAATGGGATCTTAAATCGTACTTAAGTATTTTATATTAATAAATTTATAAAAAATTACTGTCGTGCTTGTATCAGATGAGATTGAATCATCACATTGTAAAGAATATTATTTAAATAACGTTCAGAGTGTTTCGAGTTTCAATATTTCCACTCTTTATGCATGTCTACAGAGGTAAAACAATTACAGAGGTACAGAGGTACTTCAATTTTAGCCGTGATCACATTTTGTTTTTATAGGTATAATGTGTTATCTGTAAGTTAAGCTAAATATCATAGCTGTATTATGAAACTAGAGTATTATAAGTAAAATATTCATTTTTGAAAATAGCTATAATGTAGTAAATGATTATACTCATACATAATACACGTTACTTTCAAAAAATAACCTATACACATAGAAACAAAATGCTATAAATAGCATTCCTACTTATGAATAAGACAAAGTTAACTGACCCCAGACATATTATTACTCACTAACTACAGGTTTGCTTGTTGACGGTCAAATCGACAAATAGCTGCACGAACAACACATAGAAATATCCCAATCATAAATATTTGATAATCAAATTCCTCCCAAAGTTAATTCCGTTAATTAATCGTGCGCGTATAATCTCAGCAACAATTCAACATATTTGAGCGCACAATTAATTAGTGTCAATAGAGGTTAAATGGTAAGCCTGGTGCATCATTTTTCATCAGCTGTAATGACGCTGGCCCAGCTGACTGAGGTCATCAAGTTCAAGGTCAGCTGTTTCTGTCTACCCAGTCACCCAGAGAATCATGTCCGCTCCTCCTCTATTTCAATATTCCTTAAGCAAATGCTTACTGTTTTGAAATAATTTACTTAAACTGGTTAAATAGTTTTTTAATAGGAAAAGAACGGGTGTTAACTATTTTAAGCTTTTGAGTGGAGAATAAAGAACCTGAATTAGGGTTAATCTTATACTTATCATACTTTTTTACGTATATAGTTTGCTAGTCCAGATATCCAAATACATGTTTCAGAAAGCTTGTAAACTAAAGTAGATTATGCTTTGCCCTAGGTAGTTCAACATTTTTTTGGATCACTCTTTATGGTTTAAAATGTTTCATAGGTTTTTAACATCAGTCAAATTACGTAACATATTTGTCATTTTTAAGCGAGCTGCACTTATGGTTATATAATAATAGAATCGCCCCACCACGCATTGCTAAGCCCAAGAATTTTGTTGAAAATCTTCACTTAAAATACGTTCATTACAGCTCTCTACCTAAATAAGTAGACAGCTGTTAACAATATTTTAAAGTAGTCATTTGTGAAAATCATAACAAATCGTTCCTCCCTAAGAATAGTATAGTAATTTTAAGTCCAGTGGGGCAAAGACCTAAGGTCCTAGGACTTTGATTAGTTGCTATAAACATTGGCTATAAACATTCATTGGGTCAACCTGAATGACCAAAAAAAGTTTCATCGCAATTGGTCGAGTGGTATAGGTGCGCATAAACATAAAATATAATAACATCCTTTTTTATATATTTAGATCTGCGTTATGATACGTATACCCTTTCATCCTAAACAATACCTACGTAAAGAGAGGATTTCAAGTACTCCTACTTGAATTGTTTATAATTGAGAATCTTATAGCGTAACATAGTTGTTACTAGGAGTGGTTACATCTTAGGTTTAGTCTTAACTTCATTGTTATATCAGTTTGCTTTTATAAACGTCTCTAAATATATTTAATGACGAACATTATTGTTTTAGTTTACTCGATAAGGTGATTAAAATTAAATATAAATTCGTATTAATAGTGTATGTACTTTTTGTAAATGTATAGGATAACTCTTACATCACAAGGAGGAGTGATGTACATCAGCTTACATCAGCTTCTAGTCAATAAGTATGACTGAAAAAGATTATTATGCAGTGATAAATTATTGTTTTAAAAGAGCCATATCATGTAAAATATTATTATACAGCGTACCTTTATCGTTATAATGTGTTATATAATTTGCAAATATTCTCTCCCTATTTATAAGTTACATTCTCTAGATTAATCAAGACTGCAGGAATTAAATATTTAAATTTAAAATATCATATGAGAGCCCCAAACTAATTTATTTTAAGCACAGTTTTATTCCATGGAGAACAGTTAAAGCAAATTAGTTTTATAATGAAAAGGGTCGTGTAAAAAAGTAGTTACCATTGAATTAACCGTTCTAATAAAACTTCACACAGTGAACGTAAAGCTATTACAATGCGTTTTATATTTTATCAACTTTTATACCCTTTTCCTGCACAGAATTGCAGGGTTCTTCGAATTTAAGTTATCAGATATAATAAGCTAGTATATTTAAAATTTAAAACTCTTTATTTAATCATTTGGGAGGGGGGAGGGGGGATAAAAATAACAACTTAGCTAACTCTTCCCTATTCTTTTAATACAGTATATATTTAATCATGCATTAATGGTTACTCTTTTAGTAATGGGCTTGGACGGCTTAGCCACTTTTTGGAAAAAGGTGTATTTAATTTGTCAGGACACCGTTCTTTTATGGAATATGACGTGTAAGGGACAACAACGGGGTAAGAAGAAGCTGTAATAGAGAGTTAGCATGTTTTACTATAAATATTAATAAAACTAACAGTTTTGTCTTCGTCTTAATTCTTCAGTATACGTTGGCGAGGAGTAGTTCATAGTCCAAGGACTTTGTACTGCAATGGAAGATCTAAATGTGTATACTTATTTCAATGACTCTGTAGGTTTATACAAAGTCCTTATAAACTATGTGAACGCCACCCCTAGTAAAATTAGTATTGGAAAAGACTCTGAAGTAGAGAATAGAGGGATACCGTTTACGTGGACTTACATTTTTCAAATATCTCTAAGAGACAGAAACTAATGGTGAATATTAACAGTTCCAACCAAGATGGAGAACTAACAAGCAAAATCTATATCGATACGGGATGTAAATAGTTGTATATGCAAGGAAGCCAAATTTCTTCTTCCTTGTAGTAGTTTTCTTGTAATAATTCTGGTTCAACGGAAACGGATATTTTTACTATCAATATTGTTGAATTTACAACCTCTATGCTAATACAAAATATATACACGACCATAATGGTTACTTTTGTGTTGCTATACAGTTAAAAAAAGTTCTAGTTGTAATATTTATCAGTGAATATTCTTTATAATGCATAATTTGTTGTTGAAAGTTAAAAAAGTGCAATTTAAGGGCTAGGAAGTAATAACAGAACATAACCAAGCCACCTTTACCGATTTATATTAATAATTCATTAATCCTGGATATTAAACCCAACTTTATGATGTATAGTTATTTCTTCTGACAGATTTTTTATAAGCTCTTTCCTCTGCAAGCAAGACTTCCCCTTCTACACTTGAAGATCTACAACAGTCTTACGCAGAAGATTTTCCTTGATCCGATTATCACTTCCTGATCCGAGAGAGTTTATTAGCATCATAACACAATGGAAGTAATCCAATGTTTGATTCTAATCACATTTACAACAATACATTTCGTTAAGATACTTCTAACTTAAACATAAAAAGAAGTTAAAATACTATAACCAAAGCAATAAAAAAATTCAAAAATAAATTGTTGAATCAGGTGATAACGGTAATAAAAATAAACCAATACACTTAAACTCCAATGTGAAAATATAACCGCAGGCAGCAATACAAAAAATTCAAAAATAAATCGTTGAATCAGGTGATAACGGTAATCTAAATGAACCAATACACTTAACCTCCAATGTGAAAATATAACCGCAGGCAGCAATACAAAAAATTCAAAAATTAATTGTTGAATCAGGTGATAACGGTAATCTAAATGAACCAATACACTTAACCTCCAATGTGAAAATATAACCGCATGCAGCAATACAAAAATTCAAAAATAAATTGTTGAATCAGGTGATAACGGTAATCTAAATGAACCAATACACTTAACCTCCAATGTGAAAATATAACCGCAGGCAGCAATACAAAAAAATCAAAAATAAATTGTTGAACCAGGTGATAACGGTAATCTAAATGAACCAATACACTTAACCTCCAATGTCAAAATATAACCGCAGGCAGCAATAAAAAAATTCAAAAATAAATTGTTGAATCAGGTGATAACAGTAATCTAAATGAACCAATACACTTAACCTCCAATGTCAAAATATAACCACAGGCAGCAATACAAAAAATTCAAAAATAAATTGTTGAATCAGGTGATAACAGTAATCTAAATGAACCAATACACTTAACCTCCAATGTCAAAATATAACCGCAGGCAGCAATACAAAAAATTCAAAAATAAATAATTGTTGAATCAGGTGATAACGGTAATCTAAATGAACCAATACACTTAACCTCCAATGTCAAAATATAACCGCAGGTGTATCTTCAGGAAAAAAATAAGGCAAGACACGAAAATCACAATTACATTATCGCTACTCATAGTTACAAAAACATGCGACGAAACCGACGACGTTGAGGTTTCCACCTGTCTGGCATTTGTTGCTTGTCGCTTAAGAGAGCAGTTGGGGATAATTAGCTTTATAATTAGAAAAGTCGCAACATCAAAACGGAGTTTCTATTAAATTAGTTGGTGACGTAAACCTCACAGTCTGCAACTAACTTTCCACTTGTTCCTTTATGGAGCGAAAAATAAATTAGTTTTAGCTTTGTATACATTTTCCTTGGTAAATGTAGTTTTGAGATAATGTTTTCCATTTTAGTGTCGTTCAAATCGTTTAATTGAATAGTGCAATAGGAATATTACTAATGAAAACAAAATCACACTATATAGTTGTTGGTATATAAATATGTGAAAAACAGTTAATTTACATACATCATCGTCTAAGGAGACCGAGAAAATACAATTATTACATGGTGAAAAAATGTGGCTACTTAGCTAACTTTTTAGAGAATAAGCTTTTCATAAATTATATTCTTATCAATGGTTTTGTCAAATATGCCTTATCACAAAGCAATATTTTCTACATGGCTATATTTCGTAGGGATAAAGGCATCAATATAAATAATGGCAGTTAGGTTATGGCGATAACAATGAAATATCCACTATATCCCTAGCGTGTCTTAGACGTCGATGACAGAATCTTGATCATTATGGGATCTTAAAACTAATTTATAATGTTATAAACTAAATTAAACTGTTATTTGTCCTTACAATTTTGTATATACTATTTATAAGTGTGTTTTAGCAAATTTCCCCCATAGGTAAGAATTTATTACCGTAGGTGGCATGGTAACAAGCAACAAGCCACCAGACATAATTAACCAACCCCATTGGGTTTATGGCGTTTTTTTTTTTTGTTTTGATTATTCTGGTTTGGTGGTTTGTGTCTGTGCGTGGGTTTGCTAGGCCCGGGACCATAATAACTTTTCGTTTTGAGGCCCCCAGATGCCAAAAACCCATTTGTTCAAATTCATATGTATGTAGATATATGTGTCCGTAGGCACGATAACATTATTAAAAACTGTCCGATTTTGATGAAATTTGCTATAAACGTGTAAGGCAGCATCTTCGGTCATGAGTTCGTGAACCAGACAGGTCGCTCTACTATAAGGGTGCTTTTTGTGGGGTTTTGTACCCCAAAAATGGGTTTTTTGAACTGTTTACATATAATCCTCTTTAAACCCAAATGATGGTTCACACCATTAAATTCAGCTTAAAAAACAAACAATTTGGTATTTTGATCACCGCTCTACGTCAATTGCTTACCAAGATATTGAGAGTGCTAAACACAGTACGTTGTCCAATGTTAATCTTAAGGAGAATAAGTAAAATTGTATATCTCGCTTATTAATGAACATATATTAATGAAACTTGGTATGTGGCTTTATATGGTTGGGTTTTAATGCTATTTGTATACAAAACTAATTTTTATGGTCCCCATGGCAGAAAACCTGCGTAATAAGCAGCTTTAATGTTATTCTTATGGGGAATAATAAACATGTGATATCTTGCTTATTTACGAACATAATTTGATAAAACTTGGTATGTTGCTTCATCTGGAGGTGATCCATTGGTAGTTGCATAAACAACAGATTTTGTGGTCCTTAATAACCTGCAAACCTGCATACTCAGTCGTAATGTTTTTATTTAGGGGAATAAATAAAATATCTTATCTCGCTTATTTATTAATATGATTTGATTACATTTGGTAAGTGGCTTCATGACTTAGTGAAGTACCATTTGAAAGTCGTACCATTTGAACATTAGTATGCAGGTTTGCTGCAACGCGGGAATTTTATGTATATACTTGATATTCAATGTGATTAACTTACACTTCAAAAGAAGAAGGTTATACTGACGGAGAGTAATTTATCTTTTGGTATACATAAGTATGGTAAGTATGTGTATTATTGTAGTGTATAGAATAACTTTTAATTTGTATACAGGGTTACCTTTCCTTATTATTAATTAGTTACTATTAATCTCATAGGGCGTTAACGCAGTATAATCAATATCACAATTAACTTGGTTTTGCGTCCTGATATTCAAATATAAAATCAAGGTTTTGATAACAGTGAGGAACACAATTATATATTGTTCATTGACTGTGTTTGACCATGCCCCTACAAAACCAAACTTAAAATGTCAACAATGGTTTTGTCAGGTTTATTGCCATTTAATATTGGCTTTTACATACCAGCCCTTGCAGACATTAAGATATTAAATGGCTAAGTAAATGGAAAAATTTAAAATTTCTTTTAGGTTTTGACGTAATTTAAAATTAAAATTACTTTACATGAAGCAAATTATTTTATTTACACTTTCCAAACCTTTTCTTTGTTTTTCTTCTTGTTATTAGTACAATTCATGTGATAGGGTATATGTAAATAAAATAGAATCTTAATTCGAGTTCGTTATATATATTGATGAAAATTCCCAAGTTAGGCCATTTTAAAGATTTCCTACCTGGTTCTACCCTTTACATTGGCTTGGAAGTTTAATCACTACCAAACTCAGTAATCTGACGTACCGGGATCAGCATCAGTTCCCAGAATCTGGAGGTGTTCTTTGTAAGGGGAATGTAGTAGATAACTCCACATAACGACTAATCTATAATATCAGAAATGTGCAAGTGATTTTGAAAAACTCCAACAAAGACATTTATTTTGGAAACGAGTGTATTTACGAAATAAAGTTTAACATTTAGCCGTATTTATAAAATATTATAGTTTAATTTAAAATACTTCCAACAAATACAACACCATATCTGACATAATAAGTTGTTCATATCACAAGGATGGCCTATGAGCTGTTCCTTCTCACTTCAATTAACTTTTAAAATAAATTCAGATAACACAACAGATCAACTTAAATTACAAAGTGCTTAGTGTTATTAATTTTGGTATAATCCCATTAGGTAATGTTTAATTAACATTTTATATTTTACACCACATTTTCTTGCTAAGAATTTTTACTTATTTATTTTGGATGTTAAAAAGAATTTAGTTTTTGACAATCCTTAAACAACAGCTTTTTCAATACTTAACAAATTGTATCAGTTTAAGTATATAATATATGATTGTTTGTGTGTATTTAATTTTTAGTGTTACTTTTATTTAATATAACGTGTATCAGATAAATAAAATATTACACTAAATGCAACGTTGTCTGTTTAATAAAACTACTAAACAAATTCAGCAAAATTAGCTATTTTAAAACATAATTAAATAGTGCGAAACATCCTAATGAAAAAAAAAAAAAATATATTCTTTTTCGAGGAGTAAGTAAGTAGATCTATACCGGTTTTTATTTTATCATAAACAGTTTTAATAAAAGTGCCATTTACACTCTTATTAATAATAAAATACTTAATGGTACACTCACTACCCCTTAATACTTTATTCTCATTTAAATCTGTATACACATATGTTGTGTGGTGGTAGCAATGAATTTTAGACATTCCGTTACTTCCTGCAGAAACAAATTGCTTTGCTAACCCAATTATTTGTTTCTAGCGATCCCTAATAATCACCTGGTTAGCCACGGTCCCACGTTCCTACCTTGATGTCATGGCGTTTCTATTGGGCACATTTAATTACACCGAGGAGACGGTAATTACTCAATATAGCCGATATGCCGCCCAACTCTGATATGTATTCACCATGTGTCGCCCGCGTCAAGCTACAATGGGTGACGTCACGGTGTGGTGATTAATGAGGCCCCGGGAGTAGTCGGAGATAGTGTGAAGATAATCAAAAATACAAGAGTAAGCAAGGTAACATCATTTAAGGATATTTTTAACACGATCGTAAAAAGCGTATGTTTAGTACAATAAAGACGGTAAATAATCCTTATCGTGCTGACATACATAAAACACTAATCTAAATTTACGAGTAGTAAACTAAAGTTATATGTTGATTTGATATGATACGAAAATGGATGGTCTAAATGGGTTCACTATATTCGACCTCTTTTATAGCTTTTTGTTTGTTTTTATCATGTAGTATGCAAAATGGAGACAAACTATACGGTAAATAAATAAATGCACTGCTTGTGCTTCATCAATTACGTTTTTCCAGTAATACTTTGCCCTAAATATAAAAGCAAATGGATGCAATTGGACTGTTTGTTCATTTTATGGAAAAATACATATCTTTGTGGACAATACAATGTGTCACTCAATATGACTTTTAACACATTTTTTAGTGGTCTTTTAAAATTGTTTTGTTTTATTATCAAAATTTTTTATGTAAATTTTTAATATTTCTAATATTTGTGTAATTGTGTTATTCACTAAAATTACATGTAAACCTGATCACTTATGTTAACTTAAAATTTATTTGACGACAATCAAGATTAAATAAATTAAATACTAATGGATTAATCGTTTTCATACTAAAAGTTTAATGGCATAAAATAAACCAGATTACATAATTATGAAGTTATACTTATAAAAGATTAAATTCTGAACATAATTGTTTACACTCTCTGTAACTAGCTTATAACAAAGGGGATTAGATCGTATGGAGGAAGACATAAGTAGATTGTCAAATATTGCATCTTAGTTTCGTAAAGGGAAATATAAACTTTGCAACAATATTTATCCTTATAAGGTTTATGATTTATCTAGCGACAACATCCTGTACGTTAGTTCCAGTAGGGCTCATTAAACAGTTAGAACTATTTTATACACATTATATACTAATTATGAATTTAAGCAGATTGCACGGAAATAATGTAGTATACCTCTTATGTACTATGGTTTGATTTTTAATTAAAGTATTTCCGAATATCGTGTATTATAAACGTTTCTATAAATCATTGTAGTTATGGATACTATTTTATTGTTTTAAAACAAAGTTTACGGTGCATTAAACAAAGTAACGAATATTCCCATAGATTGCGGTGAAATTCCAAAACTGTTAGCTTAAGTTTTATGTGAATATTTGTAGTTATAATTACTATAGTTTATTGATATAAACAAATACAGATGTTGTGTCGAATCCGAGCAAGTTTGTTTCCAACGAAAGGTTACTTCAGTTGTAAACAAACATAACAATACATCTGAAATTAAAACGGATGATAACATTTGAGAATAATGCGGATCACTTACTTTCAATCAATACGAAATTTAGACTTCCGCCTTCGGATATCGCCACTGTTCCTAAACTTCAGCCCTTTACTGTATTTAAATTATACCATTTATTAAAGTTCTGAGACGTAATGACAAATCTTCGTAAAAATGCCTTTAATTTTACACTTCAAACGTTAAAATCCGTCCAGCCGTTATCGAGTTATGACTGTGAAGAAAAAACCCTAAATATATAATATTCTACATACTCTACTATAATTAAATATAAAGCAGTTTATTTGTTGATCAGCATATAGCTAAAAGGAATGTTTGTGGGAGTTTTCTGGTCCCGTTTCTTTAGGTATTTAGTGATTTCAGTACAGGATTGGTCGAAATTTACAGAGATTTGTTAACATTAATTAGGATTACAAACTTGTTATTAGTTTTGAATTTGTTATGTATTGATTTGAATAAAATTTGATGTTTTGTTTATAAATGTTTATTAATACCTGTAAATATTAGGTTTTTAACAACATGACACAGTTTGTTACTAGACCTACGCAACGCAGATCTCATGAATAAACTAGTGTACAGTACAGTGTATGGATGCTGATGATGACCTAGCACCTAATCGCGTTCATCACAAACAAACTTGGATTCACGACGTAAGTAAAATAACAAATAGGTTAAAAATATAACGCCTTCACATGCTGAAAGACAAAAAGTATTTTTTGTTGTGGCAGGTAGAATTTGGTATTCCCAGTTCTCTCAATGGGCCTGATGATGACTGGTGTGTCAACACCATCATCTACAGGACTATTTGGAATCGATCGCATTGTACCATTTTGTTGTTTATTTACCGTCTTGTATTTAAGTACAGTATACCTGAAAATATATTTTGAAGTGTTGCCAAACTTAGTTTATTTCTCCTTTTTAATTGTAACAACACCTTATGCTACTCAAGAAATTAGATATTTCCCCTACAAAGGTAATGGATATATATTGCTAAAATCGGTGTATATAACTAACTTTGCCATGAAATGTAGTTAGAAATATGCAAATACTTGACGGAGTTAAAATTACAAAATTCCCAAAACTACTTTTGCAGGACTCACTGAATGGTAATTTCCCTATTATTTTTAACGAGTTATGCTATGAATAAAAGGTCTTTGAAATTCCTTATCGTTACAACTACCCCATAGAGTAGTACAGTAGATGACTACGAATACATAAACCATATTATGACATAAGAAGCAAATTATATCGTTGTAAGTTTCTAGTTACATTAAACTATAAAAAGTTAAGGATACTTCTAAGCACAAATAATTATTTAATGATTACGTTAGTCCTCCTTCAATATAAATGTTAAGACAATTTGTAAAATCATCTTATTTAAGAACTGTATAGTCTATATATCATTGCGACTATAATTACTTCTTCCTCTATACTTGGGTGGCAGAAATAGCAGGGTGACATATTAAGTCTGGAACCTCTTTTTTACTTTTAAACCGTAACACATCATTAGTTGTGACAGTAACCTAAATATCTGTACAATTACCGACCTTTGGCGGGCGGTCCACAAGAATTCATAAGAAAATAATTAATAATAGCCTATGTTGAGTTGTACATAAATTGAAAGACCTAGTTTTACTGAAAACAATACCTCAATGTCCTAAGTGGTGGTAAAAGCCATCCACTGCATGTTGATGTTGGTCACGAGGAATATCTTGAGCTTCTTGGACTATGCGATGTCTTAGGTGAGTAAAATATTGAGTCTTAGTACGATAAACGATCACATTGCAACAGTACTTGTGTTAATGGTCATGTTATTGATTAGGATTTATTCCTGAGTTCAATTACCACATCGTCAGACGATGGGAGGGGACCATTTTGGTCACTTATTTTGACCACAGGTAATTAAACATAGGTTTTTACTTGAAATGTCTTAGGTGAGTAAAATATTGAGTCTTAGTACGATAAACGATCACATTGCAACAGTACTTGTGTTAATGGTCATGTTATTGATTAGGATTTATTCCTGATTTCAATTACCACATTGTCAGACGATGGGAGGGGACCATTTTGGTCACTTATTTTGACCACAGGTAATTAAACATAGGTTTTTACTTGCAATACTTAATGATGTGCATGTTCATTCTTCAATATACATGAACATCTTTCAAAATTCAAATGGCAATAGCTACTGATTTAATAAACCTTTTGAAGTCCAGTTCACGGTATTGTTTTCAGTAAAACAAGGTCTTTCAACTTATGGACAACTCAAAATAGGCTCTCTTTAAAAAGATTTTCTTCTGACTCCTTCTGGACCGTCCCGCAAAGGGGTCATCCGGTCGTTAATTGCAAAGATATTTATATTACTGTCACCAGTAATAATGTGTGAACTTTGGTATTTTTCTCTGTTATGGTTTAAATGTTAAACGAGTTCGCACGAAGCACGCTGACGTGGGAAGTGAATTTTAACATAAAAACTTTTAAAACTTAAAATCAGTGTAAAAACATGCATTTGTCCAATTGTTATTGAAATCTGAAAACATTGATTTTTGGCTGTTCTGATACTCCTGGTTTCATTTACTTGCAAAGCTGGGAATACAATTTTTCCCATTAGGAGAAGGTCCAGACAGGCTTGAAAGTAGGCGTGAGGTTGCTGGGGATGATAAAAATACTCTAACAAAGGAATAACAGGCTTTTCTAGTGTAAAACCCCCATAAGACAACGTACTGTGTTTAGTCGATACACATTTTCTTTAATAACTCGGTAAATATTTATGCTAGAATGACGAGAGAGGAATAAACCTTTTGCCAATCTAATTCCCAACTTTTTACATGCATTTATTTTACATCTGGGGGGGCTTTTATGACCATTTTGGGCCCAAAAACTCGAAATTTGAAAGATTAATCCACCAAAAAATGGGTTTAGAGTTTTCCGATTGTTTTGCCCAACGAACTTGTCCAACTGATTATAGAAAGGAACGTCCCTACCAAATTTGAAGTAAATCGGACAAAAATTTCGACTGCTAGATTGCAAACATATATATATATATATATATATATATATACACAATTTTGAACGACCCAAAACGTGTTCAGGGGGTCACTTTAGGAACTTCTATGGTGGTCCCGGGCTTAAGTTTCACCGTGCGGGTCATGCTAATAGTTCACTTTCCAAAGGAAATTCACTAAAAAGAAGTCCAAGACATAATTGTCACCCTGAATATGATTTTTGATCATTGGCTTTTAGGAAAATTTACTCAAAGATTTGTAATCAATATTTTCAAACAAGTTTTGTAATATTGATAGTTCTTATACACTTACGGTGTTTAACAGAGACTCAGTTAGTTCTGGCAATTTCGATTTCTGTGTATACTTTATTTGCTTCCTAATTTAATGCATGATTTACTTTGAGCACATTTGATACTTTCCAAAAAGACTTTAGAACCTAGAATGCAGAACACCTTTCCCGCACCTCTCAGCATCCACTGCTGTTTACATACTCCATATCCACTACCCCAACCGGGTCTCCTATTCATACCGTACGCACACGACGTCTCATTATATGCAAACTCACTTGCACATAAATAACGGAGACATAATCGCATATTACTAACGGCAAGTTTGAATGGAGTAGGACGACGGACGGTCGGACGCCCGGGACGCGGACTGTCCGGTGTCCAGATATGATCACCAGGAGCCGTTTATATTTCAGATTTATGTCTGGCCCGACGGCTCTAATAAGGCCCGCTCCAGAACCGGACATTTGCATCGCCCGGCCGCCAACCGGTTCCGCGTAATTATATCGCGTTCGCATTAATTCCAATACTAAATGTGCTAAATAAATGGATATCCCTAATTTATCAAAGTCTCATTATTCGTGTCCCCCTCCATTACTCTGACGTTTATCCTAAATTACTTTTTAAACGCGGTTTTATAATCCCCCTCAAAATGCGACCCAGCGTCTTTTCATCTTGTCCCGTCGTCGTAAACAATTTAGCGTCCGGTGGAATTAGCGGAGTGTTTATGTGAGTTAGCAGCTTTCTGCAAATACCTTATACTTTTTCTTCTTATATTTTTTACTGGGGGAAAGTATAAATTGAGTCTTTTTAAACTTTCTTTAACCTTAACATGTAACCGAAAAGAGTGAACGCTGCTTACAGACTTAATTATGTGAAATCATTTTCAAAATCTCTATATGAAGAGATAATGTATTTTTATACACATACATATTCCTTCACACTAAGCTGTTTAAAGAAAAAGTTATCTAAGAGTTGAAATTTTGATAGGCTAAATACAAAAAAAAAATATATAAACTATTACCAAGGATATAATTTATATAATGCAAAATATTTGGTAAGTATTTAAAGAACTACTACGGTGACCATCTAAACTTTTACTAAATTTTCGCTTTAATCATTTACATTTTAAAGACTGTTAAAAATGTGTAAGTCTTTGGACCATTTCCCCTATAATCAACTAATACCAACTAACAAAACTAAACACACTGAACAAAATTTTTAAGATTTTGTTTGGAACCAAAATGAAAACATTTTCTGTTTCATCAAATATCTAACAAGATTACCCATTAATTTACAAAAAATCCGTAGTGGAATTACCAAGTAAAGTGGTGGGCGATTGCCCACTGGCACCTCTATAAATCAGGACTCACCGACCACTGGCACGGCACGCCGCGCCGCCGCGGCTACGACGACCGTACGTTATCTAGATTTATTCTCGTCTCCAACAAATATGATACAATGTATAACGGAGTTACAGCTAATGTTCTCACGTCCTTAAACCATAAGTTATGAAGACCAGCCGGCTTATGGCGGTCAACACAAATACGTTTTAACGGTATTAACCGCTTAGTAGAAGGGCGTAAGGAGATTATTAATCTCGAATGTTTAGGAAAGTTCAATAACTCTGGGAAACAATTCGTCACTGTCGCTGTGGCTGGAACTCGGGAACAATGGCCGGGATTAATTTCCTAGCTGAGTGTGTCAGTGCGTGTGCGAGTGGCCTAGCCGATCCTGCTGTCCTGGCCTATATCCAACTCGCCCGATGACAAATGGGAGGTAATGCGAACGCTAACCATTGTCTTCTGTGTGTGCCCCCGCAACCTATACACGGCGAGAGTAATGCCAGGCATAATTCTGCCATATGATATGTCTACCCAAAGTTCCGACTCTGCAACTGTACCCACTCGCCTGGCTGAGGAAAAATAGCTTGCGTCATCTTCCTTGTTGCCATCTTTCACATGTTATTAAGACGCGTTATCTGCAGATGTTGAACACGACATCGAGGTGTTCGGATTTTTCATTTTGACTCCTCTTTTTGGTAATATATCGCTTTTAATTCGTTGGTGAATTCAGGGAAACCACCTCATTTATAAACCTGAAATGTAAATTTAAGAGTATTTTTCATTTAGTTTAAGAAATGCAATGTTTTAAATCACATATGCTCTTATAAAACAAATCGATTTCTAAGATATCCATATTCAGTTCTATTGTATTTCTTGAGTGTAAGAAAGGGACAGTGACCCTTTGACTTTTAAAATAAAGATTTGATTACTTCATTTAATTCCTACTACGAACCCCCCCCCCCAATATAACGTTCACGAAATGTCTTTGTTTGTCAAAGGTACCCTGTAATTTATGATACGTTAAATTAAAAGCCAACATGTTTTATTTACAATACGCATTATAATAAATAACTTCAATTTGTTAACACAACAAAGTAAAGTTGAAAATTCCAATATATGTTGTATTTTGTGTGAATGTTGTTGTATATGTTTTTGTTATTCATTGACTTTTGTGTTTTTTTAGGAACTCATGAAACGATCATAAATGAGAGAGGGAAATATAATTTGGAACACATCCTTTATTAACCTCCCTTTCACTGACACCACCCCCATCCTGTATCAAACATATAATTAACTTGATGGAAAACTTGCGACAAAGGGGAGCAACGCACACGTTAAGTCATAATGAGACTCACTTGTTTACTCTGTCGTCGATTTCCGTTTACAATTAACTCGCTCTGAACCAGCAAATGAAAAAGGTTATGCAGATGTCTTCATAAACACAAGCTCAGGTTATATTAGTTTTAAACTAAACTACAACAGGACGCCTGATTAATCTCCATTGGTTAATAAGTATTAATATTTAAACAGTTTTAAGAATGACTATTTGTGTACAATTATTTTCTTAGGTACAAAGACCAGTATTTTTTCTCTAACTAAGGCTTTCAGTAAAAAATCATTTCAATCAATAATGTGGAAAATTGGTTCCATACATTCAGTTTTCATATAAATTTTCTTGAGCAGTTTTGCGATACTTATGATTTTAGTGAATAAAAGGGTTTCATACAAACACAAAATAAAAAAAAGTAAAATGGAAACTTCCTTTTCCCGTCATTTATTCGACAAGATTCCACTTAATTCTTAGGAAATCTGAATGTTTACTTCCACATTTTCTAAATAAATGTCAGTACTCCTAATTTAAAAACGTACATAGAATAGGTAAACTCTATTAGTTTTTATTCTTGAACATAATTTTAAAACATCTGTAAATATTCGGAAACATACTTTTATTAGATCTCAGTGTGGGTAATTGTAAATAGCTTCAGGTCAGCGATTAGACTTAACATAGGTTTATAGTGATTTCTAACAATGAGCGTAACTAACACAAATTAAATTATTGAACAGGTTAGTTCTGTAGGTAGATTCAACGGGAAACCCTACGCTGAAGTCAGCTCTGCCGACTTGAATCACACTGCAATTTCTGCAAACTGTTCGGTACGAGATTCTCTAGTAAAACAATCTTTAATTGCTTTACTTGACAAAGTATTTATTAGACAACTAGTAAGATAGTATATAAATGTACAATTAAAAAAGAGCTAGGATCAAAATCCTTCTACCCCTTCAAAACATCTAAATTCGAAAGTGTATACCAGTACAACTTCCTGTATTAAACCGTTCAATAACTTGATCTTCGGCTACCGTAGCCAGTTCGTAGTCTGCCGCACCGCCTCATTAGCGCCCTAGTCACCCGCCAGGGGCGACACATGCGATGTGCCGTGTGCACTAAACTATTAAACCAAACCATGCGGTAAACCAGCACCTAGAGTTACAGGTAATGAGGTTTACGACGGTGAACGTTTCTATTTGTGTGTACGGGGTTGGCGAGATTTCAGCTCTTTTATTATTGTTTCACTGATAACATGCTGGTTAGCAAATTTTAAAGCTTAAAATGGCATACTCAAATCCGACCTTTATACAAATATATTTTTATCTTTTAGGTTTTCGTATTACAATTAGGAGTATTAAACTGCTATTGACGTCCAATAATATATTAATTTGTTATAACATCAGAAGGATTTAGAAGAAAAATATTAATTTGTGTTTTTCTTCAAACAAATTGTGAATAAACTTGCTTATCAATAATACCAAGTAACAGTTTATTTTTAAATCGTTTTAAACTAGTTTAATCTTGTAGCATTATGTTATGAGTTATTAGTGTTATTTGGATCAATAATAATTAAGATGTAACAATAATTTTAGTTTAGATTTTGCGTTCATAACTGTGCATCATAATTGTTAGATCCAACAATTTTCAAATGATAAATAAACAAGCAATAAAAAGAACGATTATTCATGCATTTATAGATCAATATTTTTTATTTATTTATACATAGAGATGGAGACTGGTTCAACATCGGTTTGTTTTATAAAATTAACTCCTTTCAACTTGTAATGTTATTATTATTAGATTTCCCTGATTTGCCAATAAGTTATTTAAGACAGAGTAAGTTTTTACACTTTAAGTGGATATTTTGCTTTAAACCATAATTATAACCCTAATAAACAAAGCAGTTCCTTATTCGTTTGTTTGTACACTTGAATCTCAGTTTTATGGATTTCCCCTCGTCCTCAAGGACTTTACAGATTCTATGTTAACCTCGTGGAAAAAACGACACGTTAACCAAGTCCGGGTTAAATTCCACAGGGTTACTATTAACCGAGTTTAGTTTACTGGAAGTAATCTGGCTTAGTTATTGCCAACCATGCGAAAATGGTTATGATGGAGGTGGTTATCGGTAACTGAGTAGTTGGTAATACTTACTAAGTCTTGATTTTAATAAGTAAGGTTTGTTAAATTTTACCTAGCAACATTGTACGTGATAACTAAGAAGTCATCTAGGTTACATCTTACCTTGTAGGTTGTTTGTTAGTAACCTTAGCGTTGGTTGAAATCTAACCTTGTGCTCGGTTAAAATTACCTATTTCATTGTTTGAAACAACTTGTTTTGTGAGACGGTTTAGTTTTAACAAACGATGCGTGGTTGGTGTTGACAATGAAGGTGTCTCTTCAGTCTGCAGGGTGTCTGTGTGCAGAGTGCAATAAGTGTAAACAAAAGTCAACACAGGTTAATTTACAGTGTACGTGCAGGACTGTGAGCTTGTCGTACTATATCCAAGTTAAAGGTTTACTCAATACGTATGAAACAGATCCATAGGAAGAAGTAAGACAACTTTTAAATCAATGGGGTCTGGATGAATGAATATGTTACATCATCCGAAGGTACGTAGACTTTCTTTAATCTGTTTTTAGGTTATAAAGTCAGCGTTTGAGTTAATGTAGGCCTATTGAAGATGGATTTTATGTGGTTTGATGAAACCTATTGTAGGTCCAGTCTTTAATAAGGACCAGTAAACTGTAAGTAGGTACATTACCTTAGACTTTAATTAATTATACTGCTACCAAATATATAACTACAATGATAAACTTTAATGTCTGCTGGTAGTGGCATGTTCAACTGACTCCAAGTCTATATTGTCCTGATGTTAGAACTTATTGCAAAATGAAAATAGAGGTGTTCAGTTTGTAAAGATCATTTCAAGTGTTGTTAATAATCACTCAAAGTAGGAAACACACTTTACATCAAGAACAACACTTAATTGTAATATAAACTTATATAAATAGTAATAATATAACGTTAATAGTATTATAAATATAATTATGTATTTCAATAAAGTGTTGTTTTTGACGTAAAATGTGAATTTTATTTTGAGTTTACTTTGTAAACATTTTCCTTAAATAAACAGATAATTTGAAAAGTGTGTGAAGTGTAAAAACGTATGCAAGGTTTTTCTATTAACACTGACGTCACTAATCCATGGTTTAGGCAATCTTTAGTATCTTTATAGGCCGACCCACTTTTTTGGCGTAATTTCACACGTTTTAATTGTCTAGATTAATGCAAAAATATGCACACTTTTAATAAATATTAAGTTGAACAATCGTTACTGGCTGCCATTTTTAAATGGGAAAACATGGAAACGTCAAACTCAATACCAAATTTTAATTGTATCATACCAAGCTTCAAGATCATAGGTACCATAAGTGTTCTTTTCCATATGTTTGTACAACATGTCGTGCCTTTTGGGGTTTTGGGAAAAAAACACCTTCGAGGTTTCTACCCTGGGTTTTCAAAATTCCAGAGTTAATTAAGTAAAAATGCAGTTCAGAAGCATGAATTATTGTTTTAAGCTGAGTTATGGAATGGCATTACAATTTAAACTAATAGGGCCTATATAAGATGGTTATCCGAAAAGCAAAATATTTAGCCTACTCAAATTCGAGCATCAGGATTTGCTCGTTAAATTTGAATCAAAAACCTAAATATTATTGAAGTAGTTTATGGTAATCACATTTTGTATAAGTAATTCAATATACAAATGCATTTTCCTAATACAGTTCATCCTTTAAATAACGTTTATATTACATATCAACTAGTACAGAGATTTTTCTTTTGCAGTGAATGAAGTAACATCCAACTTGGCTGCCTTCCTTCTCCTCTTTCTCAGTTTCTGAACGTGGGCAAGATCAAAGAAAAAAAAATTGGAGGCCGATGAAAGCGGAGTTTAGAGACGGCTTCAAGACATTAAAAGTGACTGTGAAGTGAGTGTGAAAAGGGTGTGAAGTGTAAAAACGAATGCAAGGTTTGTACATATTTGTTACTACTCATGTAAAGTTATCCTCGATGGTGATGAGATTTAAAGTGTGCTGATTCAGGTTGTATCCAATAAACACCTTGTACAACTTGTATTCAATATTTGTTAATTGTACAGCTAAAACAAGTAAATAATAACTAACAAAAAATAATATTTTACTATCAAACTACACACATTTGTTAAGTTTCCAAAGTTATAATGTTTGGGTAAAATTTTTCCAATCTTTAGGATCTTTATTATACATACATCAATTAAAGGAAGCAGTAATGATTCGATTTTTCTTCTTAAGATAAATTTCACTAACTCTGTCTCTAAATTGAGTTTTTGTAATAAGTTATTAACCCAAATCAAAACTTAATGGAGCAGGAGCTCTTACAAAGATTGTTTTGGATAGTTTTCTGTCATAGCCAATAGGCCCACAACTTGCTTCAGCACTTAAGCTAGGCTATGTATGTTATTCATTGAAAGAAAGTGATTTATGTCAAAAATGATATTTAAACAATATATCAACAAATATATTTCACTGTAATGAAAACATAATATATCAATTTACTTCATAGAGAGTTTTACTACGTAATAAAAATAACTTCTGGAATCCATATAACTGATTTATATTAGTATATTAGGAATAGCTTGATATTTATTAATGGAACAAATTATGAAGGCTAATTTAAGGTACAAGTAACGCAATTAAGTTAACTGATTTTGTTTTTCAAATAATAAATATTTGTTTTGAACTGTGATTTTTATTTTATTACTTGTACAGTAGACTCTCAGAAATCCGTGCTGATGTGGCGGACGGTAACTCCGGATTTCCGGGGGGGGCGGGGGGGCTTGCTGTAATGCCTAATAAATGCGAGTAGGTTTTGTTTACTAACCCATGATCTGCTTGTAGTCACAAGAGACTGATTTATAAATATTTTAAGTGGATTAAAATGACAAATTCTTTAAAGCCTTAAAAAATGGAGGAAAGGATCATGTTGATTTTATTTCATAAGAGTAATACAAGTTAACATATTGTATTTACTGATGATTAAACACCTCCATTTACACAGCTTGAGCCTATTTTTTTTTTTAAAAAAGCTACCAGAATCTGAATCCAAATAGTAATTTAAATATTTGCCAAACTCATGTTTTTGTAAACAAAATTAAGGCACTTAACTTAGAAAAACCTGTTTGCAAAGTATAAAATTTTACTTATATATTTATTAAACCTGAACTCATGTTGTAATGCAGCAAAGCTTTTAGCTTTTCACAGGACTTTATTTGGTTTCAAAGTCTAACTGACCACGTACCAACAACACATACTCATTAGATTGTAGGCAACAACACATATTCGAGCATATTATAAGGTGAATATGTATTCCCCGAAAAGGAAACGTGTTAAATATATATTCTATAGTACGTGTGTACTATCATTATCACTTTTTGAACACCTCGAAATAGCCTTATGGATTATTTTCGACCATCAAGTAATGTTAATGTTCTATAACTGGTTGGTTGAAACCTTACTTATTAATTTGTTTTTTGTAACTGACTCACAAGGTTCACCTTTATTCAGTTTCCCCCATTAATTTGCTTAACTTAACCAGGTTTAGTTGGATTTTATAATTATTTCACTTGCTTGAAGTAATCAAAAAATCTACAAGTAAATAACCAAGCTTCCTGGTTAAGGGGACCGTCAGCTCGGTCAAAGTGACCCAGAAGGTCGGTCAAAATAACCTGGATTGTATGTTAAAATAACTAATTCGAACAGGCACTAATAACTAACTCAGGTTGGTAGTTTTAACCCAAATAATCTTTGTTAGTCAGTTTACCATGTAAGTTGGTTGAAATAACCCATTTTTCCTATTAACCACTTTCAGCAGGTTAGTGATGATCAACTAAGTTTTTAAGTGCTATATTTAACATTTAACTCGGTACAACAACCATTTTCTTAGTTGCTATTACCTTCTGGTTCTTTCAGTGCTTTTGGGAAAATATTTTTAGCATTTCCTGTTATTTATTTAATTTAAATAAACAACTATTGTTGAAATTATTGTCTTTACAGTCTTTCGAAAGTCTGCTTACTTTACTTCGTGTAAGAATAAATTTGATAGTTTTTACATGCAATAAGCAAGTTTACCCGTAAACTGGGGTCTACAGCTAGTATAGGGATATTTTAAAGCGCATTCATAGTTTTTAGTTGTTAGCCCATGGAAGCCTCTAGCATATTGTTACATTTCTTTAAATTATAATAGTATATCTCGCACCAAGGGTTGAAAATTGAGTTTTGCTAGTTCGAGATCGTGTTTAGCTCGAGAGGTCGAGAAAACGTTCGGTGGCTATGCAAAAACATTTCGGCAGAGGTGCGAACGCTATTTTTTACCATACTACACTATGGAATAAACACTATAAAATAAAAATGTGAATATTTATTTGAAAATTAACATCCTATAAACAAAACTATGAGGTTATGAATTAGTCTGATTCTATTTTACCTTTTGTCACTATTTACATAACAATTGAAAGTACAGCTGTGATTATTTGAAAACATAAATCCTCTTGCAGATTCAATTACTCTTTTTTCAAAGGTTAAGTGCACACTAACTCATGCAATCTCGGACTAAAGACAGTTAACCAATAAACTTAACATTGATAGTACAATGTTTTTAATTTTGTTGTTATTTTTTCCAGTGTTTCAACCAAAGAACACAAAATAGTATGCACATATTAACCAGGTAACGTCGTGTACGCTTGAAAACAATTTTGCTAAATAAATCAGATGATTTTCGGACCTAGGACGGAAAAACTCTACTTTCGGTATTAAAATTACGTTCCAAACACAGGTGATTACAGCGAAGTGTGGTGAAAAAAAGGTTTATTACATTTTGTTTAAGTTGCTTAAAAACCTCAACTCAGAAGCAAATGCGTCATCAGTAGCCTGCTAAAATACATTTTGAAACGTGAGGTACAATTAACATTCGATCTGCATTCCCCAATTAGAGTAAATTACACACGTAGAGGGGAGCTAGGGTGCGATCCCTGTTAATTATTGACATCTCTCTTGTTTAGTCATTCTCTTTGTCATAATTTCACTAATTAAGGGTAAATTTATGAGCAGGTAAAAAGCGAGGGGGAAATCTAGTGGTGCCAGGGGTAGAAGGGTTGAATACCGTAAGAGATCGAGTCATTCCATATTCTATAAAATGTTAAATTGGTATCAGTTACATTCTACAAAGTTGTTTAGTAATAATTTAATTCTTTTTAAGATTACTATAAATGTGACTTTTCTGAAGCCGTGCGCTACAAATCAAAGCAGTACTACTACTTATAACAATATGAGGTTTAAATTATGATTACAATTCATAGATAAATGGTTTGCTAGGAAACAATTTTTAAGTTGTAAATGACAATCGTTAAAAAGTGATGGAAAATGTCCGCAAAAAATGCTTGAATAATACAACCGTTAAGTAGGCTATGCTATTTTGTTCGTGGTAAATGATTTCAGAAAGTTTAGAATAAGAAAGTTTATATCCATAAGTAATGTCCATCATTATATCCAATTAAATCGTGAAAGCTTTTTCGTTGAGTGATCTTACTAGAATTTGAATACAATAACTAATAGAACATATTGCAAAAGAAATACAGTGCTCTAGGCATCAGTGCACAGATTTACGTTATTTATTTACACTACCTACCAATTGAATCGTTACAATAAGTACAAAACCCTAAAAAAGTGACACTATCAACTTCATTATATGTAACATGAAAAATGTATAGCACCAATTTACATTAGTATTAATATAAGTAAATAAATACAACACAAAAATATATATTCATAATACTGAATACAGTTATTGGCACTCAAGTAAAAACTACCCATTCATCATATTTATAAACATCTATTTAACGCAATGCCACTGCACTTATTACAAAACTTAAAGATAAAAGAAGACTACTTATAAATGTGACATTACTATTCAAATAAGGTGGTATTTTTACTGGCGAAATTACTTGATTTCACTTACCATTATTTATCAAGGTCTCGGTCGTTGACCGAGACCTTGGAAAATATGACCTCCTCCTATGCAATTGTTCGTCATCACCCTGGCTGGATTACCATATCATTCGAAGTTCCATTCATGTAGGGAAATTGCAACTAATAATGCATCTACTTGCATAATATTCGCGTTAGCGGCCCGTGAATAATAACTATGCTAGTTTAATGAATAGCTCCAAGAAAACAATACTTCGGAATTACGACCCCAGAAATCAAACCTTCCAATAAATACAGCTTTCTTAGCAGAGTAATTGTTGTTGGTTCAACTAGGATATCAAGTGGTTTGAGTTTACGCACAAAGTTTTATTAATCTTAAAATTCATAGGCTCACATTACTGGAATTACGACTTTTACCACGTTTAATTAGAACAATTTAGATAAATAATAGTGAACGGATAATGCAATAACCAAAACTATTTTATATCCAGTATTTTATATGTATCTCTTTTTATCGATTGCTTTAAGACGTTCACTAAGTACGCAGTTTTGTAGGTAAATTGCATCACTAAAATTCAGGTTTACAAAATAAGCATTGGAATTCAAAAGAATGTTGTAATAACAAAAAAATATTTAATTACTTACCATGTTTATTCTTTGAAGGCCTATCCTTACAAACCATTTTATTAAACCAGTTTGTATCAATCTGTGGGAATATTAACTGAGGTAATTAAAGTACTTTAAGTTAATACAGTATTTAATATATCTTAATAATAATTTTGTTATAAGATTTTACACTTTTTGCATGTATTGTAAACGTCTCATTACTCTCAAATCCTCAGTAAATAGTTTAAATACCCATTCTCATTTCCGTTCATTAAAATAGGGAATTTATTTGTGCTTATATTTGAAACCTGCAATTCACATGTCTATATACAGGTCTAATGGTTAGATAGGTCTAGATGATCCAAATCAGTGGTCTTGCAATGCCTTAGTAATGCAATTAGTCAATTATTAGCGGGGGGAGGGCAGATTATCAGGGGCATCCTAGCAGAATATGTAATAGTGTAGGGAAACACTACACAGAGTGTGTCAGACCACCCATCCAGCATTATAACGGGAGAACCGTTTGGTCCCCGTCAAACATCGAACCAAATCTTTCCCATTAAAAAGCAAATGTGCAATATATTAAACATATTTTCATCAGCATGTCTATACAGGGCTTCATGTATATTTGAAAATGTATAGGACATACATATTTAAATAACAGTTCTAGACTTTTTTTAAATATATTACAAAACCTAAACTGCTAGATGCATGGGATAATATTATATCAATAAAATAAGTAATCTAGTAAATAATGACCACCGAACAATTGAAAATTCTCCGATATTAAATTCAGAATATACTAGAGTAAAAGAAGTTTTTGTAGAAGAAGTAAAGATAATTTACTACAATATACATTTGATTTCATATATATATTTATAAGACTAATTAAAACGTTTAACACTTTGATATTCTTTATATCATATGTTCATACTGGTATGTTCATATTATGTTTTGTTGTAAATATAACCTATTTCAGTTTGTAAGTTTGTCTGACGATGCACTGCTGAAAGAAGACCTCAGGAATACTACAATTTTTAAGCCATTGGTATGATTCAAACAAATATACCAACGTTAGATAAACTCTAAATCTTATTTGGGAAAAAGTAGTCTTGTGGTAGTTAGAAGTGACAGTAGCAGTTGCCAACATTGGTAAATATATATATCCTTACTAATTTTGGCAACTTATCACTAAGAAATCCGATAAAACCAACTTTCATCTGTTTCATTTTATAGATACTTAGTAAACTGCTTGCTATTTTTGAATCAAATGGAATTATATCACAGATGTGTTCCTCATCGCGTGGTTGCTAGTATCATATTGCTCATTAGCAAGCTTTTCGCCCACTTCAACTGAACTGATATCCAGTTTGTAGTGAAGTGGGCCGACCTGGTAACTAGAGATTCATTAAATCACACTGTAACATTACAACCCTAGAAAATAAATACTTTAGCCTCACGAATGTGGAAAGGTGTATTTATATTGTTTAACTCACTCGAGAGAGAACTTAAATGACTTGCAGCATGGAAGACCAAGGCTAAAAATGGTTTATAGCATCGTTTATGAGTTAATTTTAGGATAATAAGAAACACGTGATGTTTGTATGAATTATGCTGAAACTCAATTGAAATATTTTATGATATTAATAATAAAAGAAAATAAAACTATAAAATACATTAAAAAAATTAATTTCCAAATACATTCTCATGTCATCGTCAGTACAGTCGCCAAACATAATAAAACAATTATTAGAGCCACACTTTATACTGATAATGAATATATCAAGTTTAATTTAAAAAGCTTACAACCAAATGGTCTAAACCTATGACATGCAAGTCAGATATTTGGTTCTATGTGCATGTGCTCGTTCATGAATGTTAATATGTTGCTACATGTCTGTTTATTTGTTTATATATAATGTTATGTTATATACACTGCAATTGTAATACTGAAGGACAAGCTTGCTCAGCGAATTTACAATGCATATAAATATGTATCTTAATACCACAGAGAGCCAAATACCAAGTTTCATCAATATACATTCATAAATAAACTATTAAAATTTTAATTATTCTCCATAAGAATAACATGGCGGCTGAGTATGCAGGTTTGCTGAAGCAAGGAACATAAAAATGGGGTTTTAAACAAATATTAATATAACTCAAGTAGGTAAAGCCACATACCAAATTTTACTAATTTATGTTCCGTATTTACGGGAATAACACGTTACGTTTTCTCCATAAGAATAACATGGGATCTGAGTACACAGGTTTGCTGCTACGGGAACTATCGGCCAAAAAATGTTTTTTAGTGAAAATATTAATAGACCACAACGATATGAAGCAATATACCAAGTTTCATCAGGATAAGTTGATGAGATATACAATAATACAATAACTAAGCGAGATATACAATTTGTCTTATTCTCCATAAGAATAACATTGGACAACGCACTGTGTTTAGCACGTTTAATATCTCTGTAACCATTTGACGTAGAGCAATGATCAAAACACCAAATTGTGTGTCTTTTTTATTTGATTCCCATAAAAAAACTAAAATTTGACTTTTTCAAAAATTATATGTAATAACTCAAAAAAAAATTTCGGTACAAACTCCCCCCCCCAAATACCCCTCCGGATAAGTCGATCTGTCTGGTTTTCGAATTTAAAGTTATTAATGCTGCTTTACATGTTTATACCAAATTTCGTCAAAATCGGATCCTTTTTACGAGAGTTATCGAACTCACGGACACACACACACACACACACACACACACACACACACACACACACACACACACACACACACACACACACACACACATATATATATATATACAGTTTTGAACGAATGGTATTTTTGGCATCTGGGGACCACAAAACGGAAAGTTATCATGTTCCCGGGCTTAGGTATTGCCATGCCGACTACGGTAATAGCTTCTTCCCTATAGGGGAAACTCGCTAAAATGAATTAATGGATACAAAATATGTTTAGTTCATGCCAAATAACAAATCAAACTTTAATTGCTATATTTATTCAATTTGAATGATAGAAAAACATCAATCTAGCATCATATTCGTTTAAAAATAAATGCTAAAAAGTGTTACTCATCCAAATAATTTGAATGAGTAACATCAAAGTAATATTGTTTCGTATTATGTTTACATATATACATTTTCTCAAAACCTTTTTTAATCATTTCTATACTTGTACGCAAACTTGTTTTACTGTGAGTATCATTGATACAAGTATTTTAAATAAGGCGATACTAGATTTATCTATTTGATTGTAGGTTCGGTCCAAACAGGTGAAGTACGTAAAGGAGTTCACAAGGTCTTTAAGATTTAACCTCTATATCCATTGAAAACCAAGTTTGCCAACAATATTCCGAAGTGTTTATTGAACACTGGTCATTACTAAAGGGGTGAGCGAGAGTGATAAGCATTTAATATCCGACCAGAAGGGGTGAACATTTATCAGGACTTCGGGAGCTTACTGGCCTTCATCGGAACTGTGGGGTCCTATAATTTAAATTCAATGAAACGAGACATAAGCTATTAACACGTATATCACAACCACGTTCATTAAACTAAACCCGTCGTACTGTAACAAATGTAATGACTGTGATTGAAAATAAGCATACGATAAGTAAATCAGTTAGTATTGGAATATTACTATCATACAAATCAGATGTCAGAGTTACATTGTGGTATTTAAAAGATACCGAGTGAAGTTGACTTTTTCATCTTTAAATATATATAAGATTTAAACTATATCTAATTTAATTCCTTTTATCGCATCAAAATAATGTTTTCATTTCTATATAGATTTCGTAAAATTAAAATGTAAACACACAGTACAGCCAAAAGAAAAATAAAATATTATTATTTTCGTTGTACAGTAGGTCCAATTTGAACTATTGTACTAGCGAATTTCCCCTATAGGAAAGAAGCTATTACCGTAGTCAGCATGGTTATATCTAGGTCCGGAAACAGCTGTTCTTGCTTCTGCTCTTTAAGCTGTCAAATGGAAGTATCCACAGCTATTCGCATTATAGTTTCTGAATGTTTACTTTCTTCTGAAATGTATACATTGAAACTTAAGACGTTCACGGGGGGATTTTAAGGAAGTGAATAGGTCTATGTGTTGCACGGGTTCTAGATCTACCTTTGTGTAAAGTTTCAGCCAAGTTGGTTCAGTAGTTTTTGCATTTTCCCGGAACAACAGACACACAGACAGAAACTACCTCTTCTTTATAATATTACAATAGATTGCATAACTTACATCGGTCAAGGCATTTAAAATAACATTAAAAAAGTTTCAAAGTTTTCCAGTTTTCTGTTTTTTTTTTTTTTGTTTTTGTTAAGAGTGCTTTAAAAATGGTCCAATTTTGAACAAATTTTGAAAAAAACGTGTAAAGCAACATTTATGCCTTTAAGTCTTCGAAAACTAAACTGATCGACCTATCCAAAAGGGGTATTTGGGGGGATTTTGTCCCCCAAAATAATTTATTTTTATTTGTTATATATAATGTTTGAAGAAGACAAATTTTAATTTGCACCATTGGATTCAGCTTAAAAGAACACACAATTCCGCGTTTTTATCATTGCTCTACGTCAATTGGTTACATAGATATTGAATGTGCTAAACACAGTACGTTGTACAATATTACTCTTACGAAGAATAAGAAAAACTTTATATCTTGCCTACTTATGAACGTATACCGACGAAACTTGGTAAATGGATTCATTTGGTTGTGTCTATTGTTATTTACACAAAAACATATTTTTAATCATTGGTGCCTGTTGTAGCAAACCTGCGTACTCAGCCCCTATGTTATTCTTATGGAGAGTAAAATATTCTGTCTACCTTAATTATGAACATAAATTGATAAAACTTGGTATGTTGCTTCACCGAATGGATTTATAAACAAATGTGCATAAAAACCTTTTTAGTTGTTCCTTGTTTCAGCAAACGTGCGTACTCCGCTCCTATGTTATTCTTAACGAGAATAACTAAATTGGCATATATCGCTAATTTATGAATGAATATTGGTGAAGCTTGGTATGCTGTTTTATGCGTTATCCAAGACATATATAACCTTTGAAAATTCACTGAGAACGCAGGTTTGCTGGAACGGGGGCATTTTTTATTTCAACATCAATAAAGAAGAGGATATTTAAGTTTAGCTTAAATAACATGGATGTGACATATCCCTGATCTAATAATAAATGAGCTTTTAATTATAAACAAATGAACATACTCAAGTATGTATAAATTCATTATAAAATAAATATACAACGTGTAATATTTTAACCTTTGGCAATTTTATATAATATTTAAATTTAAAATTATTTATTTCCTGAATATATTTTGTGATATAATTTATTTATTTATACAATTTTGTATCATATTATTCATTCCAACGTCAAAGAGGTTTGATTTGTTCACAGTTAATTAAATTAAAATTATTATGTAAATAAGTTTGTAGTAATAATTATAATTATGTATTCAATAATTTGTTTGTAAAGCCAGACTTATTGATGCTGAAGGATTACTAAAGTGTGTTGCTGAATAATAAAACAATTATTTTGTGTACAATATTGATTTAAATGGTCTGTGTTTGCGTGTTATTACAGGTTCTAGTAAATATGTAGATTAATATCAAGGCTGCAAAATACCAACTTACAAACTGTATAGGAATCCCTGTGATAACCAAACTCTGGCAAACCTGTTAGGAATGTTTGACCCTATCGCCAATAACTTTGGCAACTTCGACTTGGTGCTCCCAACCACAATACCTGAAATCCATAGGGCCGATTTATATGCAAATAGAGACAGTAGGAAAGTGTAGAAAATACTCACACAATATATAGTTAAAATAGTTGTTAAAATAATGACAAATATATATCTCAACTAGATTAAAATATGTCTTTAATCCTTTATATAGACGTGCATATAATAATTAAAGAAAGGTAGGTCGTTCTGCTTAGTAAAATAATTATACGACACTGTATTTAATCAATTGCATTTATTACATTACCAATTAAGTTAAATAATTTGGATATAGTTAAGTAACTGAACATTATTAAAAAAACCAATACAATATATACTAAGTACTCTTGAGATTAGGAAGGTATAAACTAAGTTGTTAGTTGATTGAATTGTGGCAAAATAATTGAGAAAATTTCAATCCAAATACTAATATTATATATACGTACAACATAACCACTAGCTACAACATTACCAGCTATCAACTAGTTTAAGTTGTATTTTGTTTACTCGCGTCTTGCAAAGATATCTCTTATATTAATGGATGATAATCCATCAATATAACATCCCGTAGAATGATAATCGACAATAAATATAATTAACAATATATGTTTTAAATGTTTGTTCTTCGATTTAAATAAGCATATTTCAGTGAAGTCACATAATATCACGTGTATTCAAACCATTGTTACATTTAAAATGTTGTATTAAAACGAACCATTTTAACAAACAATTTGTAGTGTTATTTAGACATTTTACAAAAATGTGATAGCATAAATAAAATAGTAATATTAAAACCCCTATCTTGTAAGGTTGGTTGATGGCGCATCTGTGATTCATCCCTTTACCCTCATGTTATAATTAACTTATAATTGGTTAAGTCGTGACAAAGAACAGTGGAGCATGCGACGCACCAGCACAAAAACGTTGCCTATTATCATGTGTTGTCAAGCGAACGTCCCTCTTACATGAAAAAATATATTTTAGATAATTAAGTTTAGATAACATTTCCTGGATATGAAAATGAGAAAAAAAACTCATTTAAGAATGAGTAAATTAGTTTTTTTTTAATGAAAACTCACGAATCAATTTATGATGGATATTTAGTTTGAGCTCCAAAACGCTAGCAAGTATATAGAAAAGTTCGATAACTATAAAATGTAATAACTTAAGTCTTTTTCACTTTCGGTTTGAAAATTCGTAACTTAGTTGAAGGCTGTACGTATTAGTGTTTTTGTACTAGTTGCTATTTTATTGTTTACATCTTTATAAAATGTTAAGTGTCTAATACATTAGGGGTAATATCTCTCTAATATCTGACTAGAGGCCAATGGTGGATATTAAGCAAATGGGGAAATTCCTATTGAATTAGCGCCCCAAGGTATTACTGTCGTCCCCTCTGAGATATAAATTGCAACACATCATACAGGACATCAATTATATATATATATATATATATATATATATATATATATATATATATATATATATATATATATATATATATTATTATTATTATTATTATTAAAACTACTTCCTTGATGTGTTCATTTACATTCGCCTTCCCGTACCAAAACATTTTATTTCTCAGTATTTTAAATATATCTTTCCTTTATATGTTATTCATTGACGTTCTGCGAATAAAATACAAACAATTTCTACTCCATGTTTCTAGTCTATAAATGTTTTAATAGAACACAGATCCAAATGCACCGTTATTATTTGTGGTTGAAACAGTACAACATTATATTTGAAGTTTTGCAAATATACTAGCTCTCTGTAAAAAAAGCAAACAAAAAAAACAGCTGTCTGTTATTAGGAAAAATCATGAACTATAAGTAAAAGTGCAAGATTGAAGAACAAAAGACCAAAAGCATTATAATATTATTATATCTTAATATCTTATTAATATGTATATGATGTTAATATGTAACATGTTTGTATGTGAACCCCAAATTTATGTATATATGCAATTTATATTTATTAAATATGTTTGTGGTTCATTGAAAATAACAGAGAGAAAGTGAATTGAGTTTTTGCTTACTACTGCGATTGAAACGGTATAATTAAAAATGCCTTCATATATATAAATTGGTTAAAGAGATCGTACTATATTTGATAATCATATAGTCAAATTGTTCTCCAAAATTTTGCTTTAGAGATCCTTTTTTTGATCCTAGTTTTGTGTTTTATTTGTTTATATGTTTTTAATCCCAGAAATAAATACATTTTATATTTTATAGACCTAAGGTAAAACTACATTTTTTTATCTCCTGAAATGTTACCAAGTTATGTAAAATTCGTTTTTTATAAGTTAAAACCCATACCCTTAATTCAGTGTTTCACAAAAACTGCGTATCCAAAATTCAATTATAAAAAATATCATTTTAAACTCTAGTTTGTCCGTATCACTTTCTGATACACAGATAAAACATGCTGGATTGCTTCTCCTCGTAATATATTTTACATAATTAATTACGTACGGTGCTAACTAATGACAAAGGTAGCTGGTGACAAAGGTATGCCAAAGCCGCTACCGTCCGCGGTCAACATTGGTTGTCCCAGTCGTGACTTGCATAATTTGTCTTTGTAGCTACAATAACTTAGTTATCATACGATATGTACGCCCGAACAATAGGGATTACACTGTAGCATACATAACAGTAATGTTTAATCGCATTTTGTGCTAGTTAGATTTATCTTTTATAACCTTTAAATATTAAAAGTGTAAAAACTTACGTTATTTTAAATTCAGTAAACATTTAGACACTGTATCTTCATATCCATAAGTTCTGTCTGGATGTTTAATGGATATGAAGATACCGTGCCTAAAATTTTAAAAATGAATACCCTTCTAAAACGCCGATACCGGATCAGTACAGTTTGATAAAATAACACTGAATTTGCACCAATGTTCCAATAATAATACTAATAATAATAACGATTGTTTATCTCCGGTGTGCCTAAGGTCACCCTGTTCTCGCCAAACAAGCGGGAGCAGAGAAAGGCTGTCGTTGAGATGGAAGAGAAAGACGGTCTTCTCTTTCTTCGGTCTGGGAAGATCAAGATTGGCTGGGTCGTCTGCCGAGTTCGGCAGCGCCTTGAGGTAGAACGCTGTTTTCGGTGCCTCGGGTACGGCCACACGCGTCGGAGTTGCTCCGGTCCCGACCGCGGCAACAATTGTTGGAAGTGCGGTAGCGGCGAACATAAGGCCGCTGCTTGCACAGCGGCCGCTTCTTGCGTTCTCTGCACCGGTACACCTGGAGCGTCCGCGGACCACATTCCGGGCTCAGGGGCATGCAGGGCTTTCAGGAAAGCCCTAGACGCTAAGAGGGCTCGATCTGCGACGAAATGATCCGTTTCGTCCAGGCAAACCTGCAGCGGAGTCGAGCAGCTGACGCCATTCTTGAGCAGCTTGCTTGTGAGGTCAAAGCCCAGATCGTGATCGTCAGCGAGCCCTACCGGATCAAAACCAGTCCATCTTGGTTTTATGACCGGCTTGGCACCGCGGCTCTCTGGATTTCGGACAGTCGGGGGATACAGGTGTTGGGTCACGGATCCGGTGACGGTTACGTCTGGGTGAGACTTCGGCGAGTCAATGTATACAGTGTCTACCTCTCTCCCAACTATTCCGCCGGGAATACCGGGAGTACCTGGAGGCGCTGGAAGACAGTCTTCAGGGTGTCTCGGGGGGCGTAATAGTGGCTGGGGACTTCAACGCGCGTGCCGTTGAGTGGGGCATGCCAGTCACTAACGCCCGGGGGAGACGAATCTTGGAGATGGCCTCGAGGCTCGACCTGGAAGTGGCAAACAGAGGGGACACGCCGACATACCGCAGACCTGGTTTTGGTAACTCCATACCAGATGTCACGCTGGTATCGGCAGGATTGCTTCCTCTGGTAGCGGAGTGGGGGGTGATGGACGTGTACACGGCCAGTGACCACGAATTCATCTCCTTCAATCTGGAAGAAAACGAGTTGTCTCGTCGATGCAGTACCCGAAACCCAATTGGCTGGAATCAGGCCAAACTGGACAGGGGAAAATTCGTCGAGCGGCTCAGTCGTAGCCCCGAGGCCGGTTTGACGGAGCGCTTTGACTCCGCTGATCGAGATCGGGTCGAAGCTCTCGTGGGTTCCACAATGCAGCTGATCGAGCGTGCATGCGACTCGTCGATGCCTCGGAAAAAACCTGTCCGGGGTCGTCGCCACGTGTACTGGTGGACGGACGAAATCGCGGAGCTCAGGAGAACGGCACTGATGCTTCGCAGAAGAGCGCAGAGAACTCGAAACCGACCGGAGGCTTTGGCCAGGTCGGCAGAGCACAAGACTGCGAAAAAAGCTCTTGCCAGTGCAATTCGCCTGAGCAAGGCTCGCTGCTGGAAGGAGCTGTGCCGGGACGTGGACTCCGATCCATGGGGAAAAGGGTACAAGCTCGTCACGAGAAAGCTCGGGGGAATGGGGGCCAGCAGTGCGTCTATGCCTGCAGGCACGATCACGGCCATCGTCGATGCTCTCTTCCCAAGTCACCCTGTGAGGCGAGAGGAAAGAGTAACGGGGCCGGTGCCTGATGTTCCTTTGTTCACGGAACAGGAGCTCGTGGCAGCGTCGTCTGCCATGCACAACAACAGAGCTCCAGGCCCTGATGGCATTCCGGTTGAGGCTCTGAAGGTTGTGGCGGGAAGTCACCCACATCTGCTGCTGCGCATGTTTAACGCGTGTTTGGCGGCGGGTGTGTTTCCGTCACGCTGGAAGACAGCTAGACTGGCGCTCATCAGCAAAGGCAAAGGTGACCCGGAGTCCCCGTCGGCATACAGACCACTCTGTATGTTGGACACGGCGGGTAAACTCTTTGAGAGGTTGCTGAAACCCAGGTTGAGGTCGGCCGTCGAAGCCGCTGGGGACTTGTCCCCCCGGCAGCACGGCTTTCGGAAGGGCCACTCAACCTTGAATGCCGTGGCTGAAGTCCTGGGCGCCGTCCAGCGGGCTGACACGACCTGCGATCAGGCCAGGCCGATCGTGCTGCTGGTCACCCTGGACGTTAAAAACGCTTTTAACTCGGCCCGTTGGGTGGACATGCTCGAGGCGTTGCAGCGGGACTTCAGGGTACCCGACTATCTCTTGGTCGTGGTACAGGACTACCTGAAGGAGCGCAGGCTGCTATATAGCACAGAAGCAGGGGTCCGTTCCAAAGTGGTCACCGCCGGCGCGGCGCAAGGGTCGATCCTTGGCCCTGACCTTTGGAACGTGGCATATGACGGAGTGCTTCGCCTCGAGATGCCACCACAAGCCTATCTCGTGGGCTACGCAGATGATGTAGCCGCAGTCATCACGGCTCGGAATCCGGAGTTAGCCCAGCTTCGCCTCAACCAGGTGATGTTTCGGGTCAACAGATGGATGAGCGGTCATGGACTTGAGCTGGCGGTCGCCAAGACCGAGATCGTCATGCTCACGCGACGGAGGATCCAAACAGTAATCCCTATGACTGTTGGTGACGTGGAGGTCCAGACGAAGACTGCGGCGAAGTATCTGGGAGTGGTGCTTGACCGCCGCCTCACATGGTGGGAGCACATCCAGGCGGTTTGCAACAAGGCGACGAGGGTTGTTCTGTCGCTCAGCAGATTGATGGGGAATGTCGGAGGCCCGAGGTCCAGCAAGAGGCGACTTCTCATGTCCACCGTCAACGCCACTCTCCTGTACGGCGCAGAAGTGTGGGTGGGTGCCATGAGAGTCAAAAAACACAGCAAGAGAATTCTCTCCGTTCAGCGCAGGGCGGCTCTTAGGGTTGCCTGTGCGTATCGCACTGTGTCTGGACTGGCTGTAATGGTTGTGGCTGGAGTGTTTCCCCTTGATCTGCTCGCCGCTGAGAGGCAGAACATCTTTCGCCGTACTCCTGATCTCGGAAGAGACCAAGCTGCTGTGGAAGCCAGACTCGAAACTCTGCGAGTTTTGCAAGAGCGTTGGAACGGTGGACTGAGGGCGATGGACGTTTCGTCTCATCAGAGACATAAGCCCGTGGTTGAGCCGTGCATTTGGGGAAATTGACTTTTTCTTGTGTCAATTCCTGACGGGCCACGGGTACTTCAGGGAATACCTATTCCGCATGGGGAAGGTGAGGTCACCTCAGTGTAGTTACTGCCCGGAGGAGGTGGATGATGCTCATCATACTTTCTTCCGGTGCAGTCGTTTTGCTGAAGACAGGAGGAGGCTCGTCTCTGCTGTCGGCGATCTGTCCCCGGACGTCGTGGTGGGGACGATGCTTCGAAATGAAGACTCCTGGAGAGCGGTTGCGCTCTTCGTGCAATCCGTTCTTCGGGGAAAGCGAGACGAGGGATGCTTAGGTGACCTCTAAGTTTCCCGAAACGGTGACGTGACCCGTCTGGGCGCAAGACACGCGGGCCAGTGCCGAAGTTGTCCGATAAGGGTTCCGGCCTGGTTTTTCCCCCGCGGCTCCGTAGGAGGTTTAGTGGGTATACCTCGTAAGAGGGAGTCCCACACTGTTCCTTTGGGTTCGCGCATAAAGCGTTCCTCCTACGTAAAAAAAAAAAAAAAAAAAATAACGATTGTTTACAGCAATTATGTGGATAACTTAGCCTTTGTAAATTTTGTATTAACGTAACTGCAAAACAAAGTTCACTCCGTTACCACACTAATAATATTATGTTTAATCACATCACTGAAATTAAAAATCACGAATTTCTGTGTTACACAATTCCAATTTGAGTTTTAAATAGTTTTTCATTTACACCAAAACACTTTATATTGTAACACAACAGTAGGCGCACACAGTGTACCTATTGCTATGAGGTAGAAATGTGGCTATGTACCCTCCATGGGCGTTCCCCCATGATTGCTAACCTATTAATGGATTGATTACATTTACAGGGTATCCGGCAATGTCAGGCCAATTTGTTGGGGTTAACTCCCTCTCGGGGGAATGTTGGTGACAGTATATGTGGCAGATTACATTCTGCAATCTGATTTAACTCATTGACAAATAAAATCTAATTTGTGACTTTTAAACTCCATCTAATTTATTTTAAGCTTAGTAAACACTGGTTCAATTTCCTGTGACCTTGAAAAATAGCTTTTAATAAATCGTTATTTTAAAAAAAGTGTTTATGTTTACACTCTAAATGCACATAATCACATGATCATTTTGTTATAATATTCACTTATGCTAATTTACCAACAATTAACTGGTGCTTCAGTTATTTTCTTTTGGAATCCATTGTCTTGTACATGTGTGATTTAGATGCCATTTGATCAGAAACAATATTTGCTCGCTCTATAACAACTGAGCGTTCAATGGCATAACCCTCTGTTTCCCGGCTCTCAGGCGATATGACCTCCCCTGATATTAGTAGAAGGGTGCGGCTTCATGATAACATTTTACGTTCATCCTGGGGTTGACTGAATGTTGTTATCTTATATTTTGGTAAACCTTTTTATTTAGAGATCAATACGATATTTTACTGGAATTGTATATTTCTATTTTGTCTACACTGTCCTCTTATTTATCTCGGTTTAATTTGATCAAGATTGTTTGATTGGTATATTTCACTCATTTTATATATATCTATTTTAACCTCTTTTATTAACTAATAGATACTATTAAACCGGTAAACTATAAACGTTTGTTTTTCTGCAATGTTTGTTGTTTCATAGACTTGTTCAACATACAGAAATGTAAAAAATAAAACATATTCAAATTATCAGTATTCTGAAAAGTCATGGCTCTCTACGTAAAACAACCTTTGGGAATACGTAAAAAAATGTAACCACTGTAAATTAATGGTACTAATAATGATACTGATACGTGGGGAGTGCACTGCGTCCTAACAAGATCTTTTGTGCCTCCGTTTCTGAGCTCTCAGTTCCTTCCTAGAACTCCTCCTCCAGCCCTAACTCCTTGATGAAATTTAGAAGCTCGGGGGGTTCTACAAAGGGGAACATCCCTAATACTTATCTGGTATGATCCTAATCTCCTGGCCCTTTTTTGGCCAACCACATCACATTCAGGCAGTAGATGCCTCGGGGTTTCCTCCTGCTCCTGACAGAATCTGCAGCCATTCTCTTCTACCATACCCATCTTATTAAGGTGGCCCTGAAGTCTACAGTGTCCGGTGAGAAACCCTGTTAAAATTCTTAGGATTTTCTTTTTAAGCCTGATCAGATTTTCAGATCTTCTATGATTAAAGTTTCCAAGAATTTCCTTGGCTTTTCTACAGCCAGGGAGAGTCACCCACCTGCTTGCTCTCTCTAGCTCTTCCCTCCCTTTGAGTTTTCTCCTGAAGAAAGCTTCCTCTAGCCCGCACCCTAGCTCTGGGCCAGTGAAGGGTTACGCCGCCCCTTCTCTTGCAAGTCTGTCTGCTTCTTCATTGCCCTCTACTCCTTGGTGTCCCGGCACCCAGAGGAGAGACACTCTGTTTGTCCTACCAAGCATATTTAAACTCTCCCAACAGTCCCACACCATTCTGGAGCTGATTACCGGTGAACTCAGCATCTTGATGGCTGCTTGGCTATCTGATAGGATCGCAATATCCCGCTTCTTGTAATTCCTTCTGAGATTGAACTGTACGCATCTCTCAATTGCATTCACCTCTGCCTGAAAGATGCTCGGGGAGATCCCCATGGTCTCGCTGTATTTGTTCCTCGGGCCAAACACTCCAACACCAGTTCTCTCATTGGTTTTTGACCTATCAGTGTACCACATGATGGCATGTCTTGCAATTAGACATGTGGACTCACCATTACACTGTTGCTTGTTTCCTAGTCCAGTGCTAAAACTCGATTCAAAGTTGAACCTTGTGATTGCTGAGTCCCTTGGGAGGTTCAGTAATTCTTACAGACCCGGCGGAAGGGAGTCTCCGCCATGGGTAGGATTCATTTTCATGCCTATTTTCTCCATCATAAGTAGGGCCTCCTTTGCCGACTTCTCCACAACCAAATGCAGAGGTGACATGTCTAGGATTTCTTCTAAGGCTGCTGTAGGACAGGATCTCATGGCTCCCGTTATGGTAACACAAGCCATTCTTTTTACCTTCTCCAGCGATTTCCTCATGTTCTTAAACTAGGTCCTACCCGTCCAAGCTACCGAACCATATGTGATCATTGGTCTCACCATCTTGGTATACATCCACCTTAACACACGTGGGTTACAACCCCACGATTTCCCTGCATACCTCCTGCAGGTCATAACGGCTGATGTGGCTTTTTTGGTTACTTCTTCTACATTTATATTCCATATTTCTTATCTAGTGTTACCCCCAGATACTTAATCTCCGACTTCCATTCCAGTTCCACCCCACTAAACTGGATGTTCCTCAGTAGTGGTAGCCTTCTTTTCATTGTAAATGGTACAAGTGAGGTTCTTGCTGGATTTAAAATCAATGGTAATCCCGATATCATATATCTTATACCACAAATCTCTAAACCGAACGTAAATTGCTAAAGTAACGAGCAAAGGTAATGTATGATATGTTTTTTTTCACATACATTCATTACAAGTATAAATACCACTGAATGTATTGTAAACAGATTAATTAATTTATCGTTGTAACAGTAGCTTAATTATATATCCAAAGAAAATTTGTCAAATATTTTTCTCCATTTACTGATTGCAATTTTATGTGTACAATTATTTATAAGCAAGTATTATTACTACCTATTTTTAGTAAATTCTGACAGTAATGGTTATTACTGGAAGTAATATTTGTCTTAGTATTTTATTAGTAAGTTTTTACTTTTAAAAGTAATTCGAGATCAATACTGTTTTTTGTAAAAATAATTAGTGCTTACTGTAATATAGGTAAGTATACAAACCCGTTAAATATGGCTATTAAAAACTTACCACTATCGTAAAATACATATCCATTTTGTAGATTACTTGTACCAAGCTAATGATAAGTTAAAACTTAATTTACAAGTAAATTTCAGACATCAGGTATTGTGGTCTAGTGTAGCAAACTGAACTTGCTAAAGTTATGGGCGATCGGGTCAAACATTCAAACAGGTTTCTCGGTAACTCTCATTACTCAAATTATGATCGCAATGTAAGATCGTTGTATGAAAATTGTTATCTTGTAGATTAATTTTTTTTTGTTGACATTAACTAACGAGAATACACCCAAAACGTGTTATAAAAACTATTATTGTTAGTGTGAACGTAAAAACTTAAAACCTACAATTAGGTTTTAGAGTCTAATATAATAATAATTGCATATAAAATTTTCCATGTAATTACACTCTTACATCAAGAATAGATGAGTTTATAGTTACATAAAACATAGAGCACGTATTTACCTAATGTCCCTTTACTTTAACTAATCTTAAAATTAAAGTAACTTATATAAACTTTGATGGTTACAATTCGTCAGCTCTTTAAGTAATTGCGAACATCAATAACAATGGAAATACATAATTCGTTTGAACGAGCACAGATACAAAACTTTAGACATTAGTTTATTAAAACACATGCGCTGCCTCACAAGTTTTCCTTAATTCAACATCGAGGTTGCAAAATTTAATATAAATATGAACTCCCCATTAAAATTACGCTGTTATCCATCGCTCAGATATATGGTTTAAGTACGTCAACATGTACATTTATTTATTAAGCAAAGAACAAGATATTTCGAACAAAACCTTAACAAGTATAGAGGGTCATCGAAAAAAATTACCTTATTTTAATAGATTACTATTTAAAGTAGATTGAACATTTAGAGTTGGTCGGTGTCTTAAAATGCAAGTGAAGGTTTGAGTTTTTTTATATCCGTGATAAGTTTCTTTATGTGTATCATTAGTAGCACGGCACTCATCAATCCGATAATCTGCATCTGGCCAAGTGCGGTGGAGCTAAAGTTGTGACAGCAGTAATAATCCTTTCACTGAAACGCTGTCACGAAATTGTTTCACTATACAAAATGTTTGATGTATCACCAGAAGGATAAGTTCATGAGGTCTGGACTTCTAGGCGGCCAGTAAATAAACCTACTCCAATCAACCCAACCATTGAGCAACTGGGCATTCAACGCTGTGCAAAAGTTTTTTTAATGCGATAGCACCCCATCTTAGATAAACGTAACACGGAAACTATTTTCTTATTCAATTAAGTCAGGCTCAGGGAAAACTAACAACCCAAGAATATCTAGAGAAACGTTCCCTGTATTGTTTTTTTTTCGAAAAATAATGGACCAATAAGTTAGTGTACTATCCAGCGTACTTATGCAAAAATAAATTACCGACTTTATGTCTGCTATGCAACTAATGGAGCACATACATAATCATATTCGGTATGTAAAAACTCCCAACCTGTTTTGATGTAGAGGTTAGTTAAAAGAACCTGCATTGGTTTGTGATAAATAAGACTATATTTAATTTCCATTGATTACTTTAATACAACATACTATTTACTAACGTGGTTCGATATATGGGGTAAAACGTAACTTTATATACTAACGGTTAAGCGAGTGAAAACGTTTTATGAATAAGTATATACTTCACACCTGTTTTCTCTTCAGTTATTAACAATACAGAAAGCTGTTGAATACAAGAAAATAAAATAATCGTCAAGAAATTTAAAAATTAAATCTTACGTAACAGGAAATGTATCAAACTTATTAAATCCTTATTGTGTTCTCAACTATATTTTTGTCATGAGTTACGGTATATATTTTGGCCGAGATAACATGTTGCACTGAAATTAAATCTTTTGTATTCCTCCGTTTGAGTTATTCTTTATTATTTTAATAAAAATGACAGTAGTATTCATGAGCAATTCAATATTTATGCCATTACTACATGGACGTTTTGGTAGATAAAGATAGTAAAGTCATGCAAATTATTAGAGATAATATTTTTAATTTGAATACAAATTATATGAAATTGAATTAAATGAAAAACACCTTGATTAAAATAAGTGACCAAGTCATGTACCGCAAAACCTTTAAATAACAGTTTAAAAGTTATCTAAATACATAAACAAAGTCGGGTTATTGTGTCAGTATGTTGTTAGTAAGTTAGTTACACCAAACAGATATACCTAAACGTACTTGAAAGGAATAAACATAATTGCATTATGGAAATAACAAATCTACTTGAATAGAAAATCAAACTCTTTTTTCGATGCCGAAGTTAGCTGCGTATAAAAATAGGCGCGTGAGCTTATCGAACGAGCTTATCCGGGAGGCGAATGAGCAAAGCGAACTAGCTCATCTTGAAATTGATCGAGCATTTGACATAAGACAAATTCAATGACAATAGGACAGGATTACGTCTGTCGGGTTAGCTAGTTAGATAAATATACCAAGGAAACCGTCAACTACTTTAATTTAACTTATCTATGAAATCCCTCGTATTTTTAGTGTGATGGGTCACAGTTTCACGTAAAAAGTTTATAGTTAAAACGGAAAACAGTGATAAAACCTACAACCCTTTTAACTAGTTTATACATTTTGTGCTTATGGAAGAAGATTTCTAAAATATCATTGATATTTCATACTCATTAATGTTATTATTTTTATGTTTATATTATAATTCTATACTCATTTTATAACACTACTGTTATTACTTACAACTACCGTTGCTTTGATTATTTCATAATTATTTCTTAACTAATTATAATAACAATTTTCTAACGTTGAGCTTAGGATTTTGGGTTGTTTTACTTATATACTTTATTATTGTATAACAACTTAAATGTCATTCACTTAGAATTTTACAACTTACATTAATAGATTTTATATTCCCTGGGAGAAGGATTTAAATCCAGGATCAAAACTCCTTTGATTAGGACCGGGATCTCCGGAGGGATTTGTGTACCCTCCTGTTGGATTTCGCCTCTTATCTGAGCAACACAACCCTTCCACTTAATAGGATTAAAGTAATAAACATAACTCAATGTGACATGGGCTAAGATTATTTTACCCAATTTACACAGGGGAGCCACGAATACACCGGTCGACATAAAGTCGTACTTTCATTTCATAAAAGTTTATGAGAGCATCTTAAACTGAGAAGTTTCAGGCAAATACCTATCAAATAATTCAGTCACAAAATATTATTTATTACTACCTAACAAGTACTAAAATTTAAGCTCAATATTGATTTTAAGATAATTTTGTTAAGTATTTAGATGTAAGACATTCCATAGCGTACTCAGTTAATTTTTCTTTGAGCGTATTTTATTTTATTATAAGTTTTTGTTGGAACCTCTAAAACAGGCTTAGCCTTTAGAGGCCCTATTTTTCTCAGAATGTACGTGATATTGTTTTTTTTGTTTGTTAATATATCTTTAGTTTTACTATATTTATCCAGGAACAAAGATGGCCAGTTCTGGCAGGACTATAAGTGATATTGTGTTTAAATTATGAACTGTGGACTGAGAGCAAGAAAACTAATGTTTATTTATTTTATTTATTTTGTTTACTGTGAAATTGTAATTTGAAATGTTTTATTTCTGAGAAAATAAATCTTTTCTATTCCATCTATTCTATTCTATTCTATTCTATTCCATTCTATTTAAGCAATAAAAAGTAAAGAAAATAAAATCATTAACTGAAAAATTCATATAGCTTCCCTAGTTATGATAGTTACTTTACAATACTTGTTTGGTTTTTAGTATAAATTATTACCAGCTGTTAAAAAAAATGACAGATGGTTTCGAAATACCCTCAGGTTAAATGTAAATTTTATTTTATAGTTTATTATTTAGCTGATAGTTTTATGGAAAGAAGGTGAATCTAGATGTAAATTGGCTTTCATCAACAAATTGAAGAGTTGAACAATTGTTAAAATAATTTTAGATTATATATTTGCAAAAGTTTTTCGAAATTGGTTAACTATGCAGTTTTTCCACGATGGGGCTAATTTTTGTTTGTATCAATAACAAACTTACCCTGTAACTTATATAATGGATATTAATACCACCGATAGATGAAATTCTTAAATATCCAATACTCTAATACGAGTAAGGTTTGCTTGCTTGCTTGCTTTGTTTCTTGCTTGTATCCTTGCTAGCTTGATTACAACTCTGATCTCAAAATCGGCTTCAACGATTTTCTTTAAAAGTTGTAAGTAACTAATTTATGGGTTAACAATAAGTTAAAGACAGGTCTCATCTCTAGGAAAAGTCTAATTGTACAAACTTTTTTTTAAAGTTAAACAAATCAACATTGGACTTTGGAGTTTAAAATTAAAACAAAAAAATCATAACAGCTGTTTATATTCAATCAGTGAACTGTCAAACTAATACTAATTTATTTTAAGTACTAACATGTGGTTTCGTAAGAGCCGTGACTAAAACTATTGAGTGGTAATGAAAAGTCCAAAATGAATCAAAGGGACATTGAGCTATAATAACAACTGGAATGACCTTAACCTGAAGAAAAGAGACAAATGAGCAAGAAAATCTGCTTGTCTGTAGAAGGACTTGTTGACTTGTGTAAAAATTACTCAAAGTCATATTCACAAACTGATTTACCTTCCCAGAGCAAAGCTCGGCCCCCAAGTACTACCATATAATGTGGGGTGATTATCAATAACGGAATTTGAATTCTATTAATGTTATGATTTGGAATGTTTATATTTTGTCCGTTAATAACATTACCAACTAGTAATCTGTTTAAGCTTAAAATCGAAATATTTCTATAACGCTATATAGATTTTTGGGCTATTCTCACTTAAACATGCCTTCATCTATTGAACCTAAACATTTTCAATATTAATTCTCGATGGGCATTGAGGGCCACTGCATAATATGACAAAAGACAGCTAACCTTTGTTGTCAATATTCAAATTGAATAAACACTTAATCTACTAAATGTAAGGAACTAATAGATCAACCACAAGTGTTATGAAATTGCTCGGCTGTTTTCAAGTCGAATAACCTTAATCACTTCTCTCCCCACGAAAAGAAGGTGGAGTCACTTAGTAACACTAACTGACGTCAAAGTGCTCATAGGTTATTTATAATTAACCTTCATCAGGTTACGATATTATAAAAGTATTAAAATAACAATATTGAACTGCAATATTTTAACTTAAATATAGTAATTTTGAATTAGTCGTTAGTACAATAGACGCTACGAGTTTTATTTGGAATAAACAAATATACGTTGGATGTAAGTAGTTTTCCTTGAGTGTTGTAAAGACCTTCCTCTTATGTGTGTTTTGAAGTGTTTATTGAATCCTGGCCATTACCAAAGGGGTGGTCCACAAGATAAGCTAGTAATATCCGAATGGAGGGGGCCATAATCCACCGGGCTGATCGCTGAGCCTAAATGGGGTCCCAACATTTTTTGGATATCGACTGTTAAACGTACTGATAATTTAATGCTAAATAACAAACATAAATACTAAAATTATGCATTGTAAATTAAAATGTCTAGGATTTCCTATGAACTATTATTGTTTATTTTTATTTTTTGCTTAAATTCACATTGGGCACTTGTTTTATGTTACATACATAGTTGTATGATCGGTTGATAGTAATGTTTCCACAAATTATTCACACCATCGGAGTACATCTGATCAAATATACAAAGCTTACAAACCTTATCCACTCCAGGGAGGTATCCTCACCCACATTTCCTCCCCGTGCTCGGTCGCTATTGGTTGTAAATCGTGACTAGAATAACTTATCTTCAATAACTTCATTATACAATCAACAAGAGGGTTGGCTAATGACGAGAGAACTGGTAATATCTACATCTAAAACATAAAACTATGATATCTTTTTTTGTAGATAATAATGCAGTTTTGTTTTTATAAGCTACTTATGGTAAAGTAACTTAATGAAAGATGTCCTAAAATATAAAATATTTTACTTAATCAGTTTGGAAATCATGAAAGTAAGTTAATTTACTGCATACTACTGTAAATAATTTAAATTATAAATAGGAATATGGATTTTGTATTATTTGTAGGATTGGAAGGTTTAGATTTGCTTCATAACTCGCTTAGCAGAGACAAATATTGTTCTTACCTCTACTATTTTGGATAGGTATATGAAATTACGTATTAGGAAATTAAGTTCTGCATGGTAATAAGTAGCGTATACCCATCCTAACAATTTTTCACGATGTATATCATTGCTAAACCTGTGATAGTCATTAGACAATCTTTAAGGTATAATGTTTTTTCATTTTTTTTTAGTAATCTTCGGTTACAAATTTGGCATCGTAATGTTAAGTTGTAGACAAAATATTCTTGAAATTAAATGTTGTAGTCGCTGTGAAATTTGTTATAATATACGACTAAAAGTAAAATTACAGAATAACTTTAGAACGGAACTTTTGATTATTCCATAAAATACGTAAGAATAAAGAGTAAATTATTTTGTATTTAATTTAGTCCATAATTAATTAAGATCTTTAAGAAATTTTCCGCATACGAGAGCTTTAAATACTCTAGAAAATAAGGATATTTTACAGTCAAATTATAATGAAGTCTTTAATTTTTGGATCAACATAAACGTGTATCCTAAATATTTTTAATGTTTTAATGTTGATGTTGTAACATTTAAGTCCCTGATGATATTGGTTGTAACAATCCTCTACCTACCTACAAGGGTTGCTTGACTGATTACATTATCATGGAGTATGACATTGTCAGCCTGTATACACACGTTATTTTCCCTAGGCAACATCGACCAAAGCATGTAGATAATACTGTGGCAATTTATTTTATAACATAGGTAAAAATAGTAATGTTTCATATTTAATTTCCTTAAGGCGACTAGCTAATACAGTAATTGGTTTAGCCAATAATAATTGTAAATTATTTATTAAAAGTAACATAATGTATTTGCCTAAATCTATGACTAGTACTGTAAAGAGGAACTAAGTTTCATATTTTATTTTGGATTGTAACCAAACATATTTTTGTTAGTTTGTTAATCCCTTACATGAATTGTCTGCTATGGTTTCCTTCTCTATATTAACCGAATAAATATGAACCAATTACGAATTGCTCTTTGCACTGAACAGCTATTTATTCAAAACACATATTACAGTGTAGTTGAATTATACTCGGAGCAATCAAAGGTCGGGGAATAATATGGTTAAAACGGAAAGAGAGGATCTAATTACTTGAATTAAAATAAATATGTTTTTCTTTTTGGAATACCAAGCTGGAACAATGACCTAATTGATATTATGGCACCATTCCAATAACTAATCTATTTAGATTATGCTTTTAGAAAATTGCTATCTGTGTGGACTGTGTTTTTTAATACCTAAACAATTGCTAAATAATAATTTCTATTCATTGCTATTATTTTATAAGATTATATCTCTATAACTGAGTAAGCCCTTGCATGGGCAGAGCCTTCTAGGTGTACAATTTCCAACACCCCAACTCATAAATATAGATGGAAAATCTTTTAGTTTACTTAGTAAGTTTATATAAAATAATAGTATTAAAAGCCGAAAACCACTGGCAAATCGAAAAATAGTTTGAGTGTTATAGAATAATAATTGTTAATGTTTTGAATGTCAGTTAACTGAGGAAGTAGAAGTAAGGACTTGAAAACCCTAACTTTTCCTCAATCGTTACAATATTTTTGGCGTTCTTTTTGAACCTTTATGCAGCAATAAGGAAGATGTCACGTGACATATGCAGTCCATAACACTGACATCCTAGGATTACTGACAGAATTAACAGCTCTTTTGTTGAAATGTGGTATACCTTTTGTCACATGTTTAGAAAACATTAAATAATCGGTCACAATTCAAATAAATTATATTGTTTACTTTTTATAACTATAATATTAATATTTTAACTTAAAACCTTTCCATTATATTTTTACATTTAAGTTAGTTTAGACATAATATAATTTGCTTACGTGTCATAAATATTCCAAAAACTGTTATAGAGCTTCATAAATTTATTTTTTCAACCATATCCGTATATTCTATAAAAGCTTGTGACAATATTAATACTGGGGTACACAATTTTCGTTGAGATTCTCAGTTTCAAGCTAAATATAAGGGAGGTTGACGACACATCTGCGGTTGTTCCCGTCAACCTCATGTTGTAATTAACTTATAATTGGCAAAGTTGTGACAAAGAGCAGCGAGGCACGCGACTCAGCCAGGCAAAAACCGCTCACTGAATTTTTTCCATAACGTGTTTCAAAGTAAAATATTTATTTACAAAGTAAAACTATATGTTCATAAAATAAAGGGATTTGTTTCCTGCACGTGGAGCAAATTAGGACATTTTTTATGCTATAAGAGGGAAAATATTATGTATCATTATCATTGCAACGGTTTCCTCTAATTTACATAAGAAGTATTTTTAATATCACGAAAATTAGATGAAAATGTGAAATTATGAGCTATGTGAACTTAAGACGCTGATAAAATCATAACTTGATATATTGATATCTCATGGGTTATTTCATTTGGTTTAATTAGACATAAATAACATAATATATATGTGAATAAGACAGAATAACATTCTTCTCAGGACATATATAGGAACATTAAAATCGTTTTTCCAACTTGCAGTCAATCACACCAATTTCTTTTTTATATTATTTCAATACTCTAACTCAAAACAAATATTGCATTTTCACATTACACTAACGATACACTTACATATGCAATTCCAAAATGTACGTGTTGTACGGTAAATTATGTTTAGGGCGAAACACATTCCGACGATGAAAAGTCTTTACAAACAATCTTTAGGGCTTCATGATAATATTATGTTCAACATTTGGTTTCATTTGAAACCAAACTTATTCTTTTTTACTTTTATTTTTGAATTCCTAAATTCAAAAACAGTTTTACATCTTACGCAACACGAATGAACTTTATACTTTATAATTTACTTTCATATTTTCAACAAATATAAGAGAGGTAGCTTAATTTATTTCAGAGAAACTTCTATTAGTACGTTTACCAAAACTAATCGCCTGTTATATAATCTGATGTAGAGACGGCCAATGCATGTGTTGTCAAACACTAGTCAGGATAGGTGTGTATGGAGACAGGCTGGACACAAATGCCTCTGCTCGTGCGATGTTCCCTGGCTGTGTTGTATTGACGCCACATTACATAGGGGTAGATTGTGGTCTGTGTTTGCAATGAGCCTGTACTGTGATGTGCCGGGGCGATCGATGTGCAACAACCTATGTGTTTCATAAGAACTATGGAGACTATGCGTACTTACGTTCCAATATGGGAGTGGTTGTTACTTACTTGAAAAATATATTGTACCAATTAAGCTCAAAATTAAACGAGTTCGCACGCAGCACGCTGACGTGAGGGAAGTGAATTTCCACATAACAACTTTTAAAACTCAAAATCAATGTAAAATCATACATTTGTCCAATTTTTAATTAAACATGGAAACACTGATTTTTTGGCTGTTCTGATACTCCTGGTTTCATTTACTTAAAAAGCTGGGATTACAATTTTACGCATTATAAGGTTAGGAGAAGGTCCAGACAGGCTTGAAAGTAGACATGAGGATGAGGTTGCTGGGGATGGTAAAAGTACTCTAACAAATGAATAACAGGCTTTTCTAGTGTAAAACCCCCTTAAGACAACATACTGTGTTTGGTCGATACACATTTTCTTTAATAACTCGGTAAATATTTATGCTAGAATGACGAGAGAGGGCTTAAAACTTTCGCCTCTCTAATTCCCATCTTTTTCCATTATTTGATTTTACATCTGGGGCTTTTCTGGCCTTTTTTGGCCCAAAAACTCGAAATTTGAAAGATTAATCCCCCAAAAAAGGGGTTTAAAGTTTTCCAATTGTTTTGCCCAACGAACTTGTCCAACTGGTTACAGAAAGGAACGTCCCTACCAAATTTGAAGTAAATCGGACAAAAAATGCGACCGCTATAGTGGAAACACACACACACACACACACACATATATATATGTCTATATATATATGTATATATATGTCTATATATATACATATATATATATATATATATATATACAATTTTGAACGACCCCCCAAAATTTGTTCAGGGAGTCACGTTAGGAACTTCTATGGTAGTCCCGGGCTTAAGTTTCACCGTGCGGGTCATGCTAATAGTTCACTTTCCAAAGGAAATTCACTAATAAATAGCAGTTTTTTAGATAAATTTTTCCTAAATTCAAAAATATTTTAGCCAATTTCTCATCTGATGACATAAAGTTTGTATTAGAAAATGTACAATTTTAACATCTAACATTTATCCTTCTAATTTAACATTTGTTTATACATACATATTTTATTTGGATTGCATCGGTGTGTGTGAAGGCACACAGGTGTTAAGGGATGATAGGATAACCCTTCGTGAAAAGAAGATAATAAATTACAAATTTAACTTTATTATTAAGGTTGTTTATCGTGAATTTATCTGAAGAAGGACACGACACCAGCTAGTTTGTTGTCGGTGTGTTTGACATCAGAGGCTCGTTTATAGTAAAAAATAATGGACCAAACCTTGTTCATTTACTAACCAAGGTCGATATTTTCCACAACAATTGAACTTGTAGGTAAACAAATATCACCCGGGCTCATATAAAAACCTTGCACTTTAAGGGTAATAAATTATATACTTCTTATAAAAATAAGATTCAATAATATAATTTCAAAATTATTTACTAATTACAAAATATATAATATCTCGAGTAAAATAATATACTGCGGTTTATTTACCGGGCAGAATGTTTAATCAATCTTACGATAAATAAATACAATAAAATATACTTGGATAGAACAGCAACTGAACAACTGAACTTTAGCGACCGCAAGATTAAGGATAGGTAATATTTGAATAGACATATGTTAGTAATATTAGCATGCTAATATATATATGCATATATGCATAATTAGCATATACTCCCAAAAATATCTGCTTGTTAACAAAACCAAATACGTATTCGAAAATAGTAAATTAAATACACAACCTAAACTATACTTAGCAAATTAAAACATGTATTTGTAAAATTATGTTAAAATTGTATCAGATTATACATGAAGTGACCTTTGCGATATTTTAATTTTGTCAAGAAATATGCGACTCACACACAGCGTGGCGTATGTACACCCACAGCCAGCGGTAGATGCGGCGACAGACAAGACTGGAGATGGGGATAAGCCGTGGCGTGGGCCGGTGGGCAGGGGACCGAGCGTGGGCGGTGAAGAGAGGGTCACGTGAACCGTGTGAGGCTGATGGTTGTGGTGAAGTCGGTTAGAAGGATGTTGTGTCTAACAAGTCAGTGGTGCGAATGGTGCAAGGAACAAATTGGCTTAAAATATGAACAAGAACATTAAAATTAAAAAAATCACTGAAGTTATCGATATGTATGTTATAAAGGCTCATTATGCCATTCAATTTATGTAAATCGTTTTAGCATAATTTTGTGAAAATAAAAAACAAAAAATAAAATAGATCCGAACATAAATGTATATAGCCTAGATCACTATATATATATATTTATACACTAGATGATCCCCGCAGGCTTCGCCCCTCAAATGATTTATAAAACTATTACAATTGTGTGTACTGCATTTTGCGGTTAGCTTGTAGAACTACTACGAATCAAGATTAGCTTTTTGTATTTTCATGAGCTCAAACAAAAATGGATGTCCATAAGGAATACAAGGGAACTTTGAACCCCCGTGGGGCAAAGCCATTTAGAATTTTCGCCACTTCAATATGCCTATAAGTTACTCAAGACTATCAATTAAGTACCTCAGCAATGAACCGCCGATTTGCTTCTTACCTCTCTGCCAAATTTCAGCTCAATCAGTACAGTGGTCAGAGCGTGATCGTGAGCCATAACTATCTAAACAAACATGAAAAACAAAATTACAAACTTTCACATTTATAATATTAGTACGATAAAACCCCATGGCATATGTACTGTCTATCTTTATATAATAACTTAGCTTCGTTTAACTCTAATTACGCAACAAACCAAAAAATAAAGAGATATAAAAAATTAAAATACCATATGGTCGATAAAATACGAGATCTGAAATATCGCGATCGGTTGTATTATCGTTGTCATTTAATAAAATATGTACCCGTTGATATAGACTAAAAAGGAAAAGGTTATTTTGTTATTGTAGCTGGATAAATTTGTTTAAACATATTTAGAAATTTGTAAATGGTTATGAAATTCATGTTTGTCATTACCAACCCCTTAAATGCCTATAACGATTATAAGAAATGTGTTACAGAAATTGGTACCATTAAACCTTAATAATTTATCAGGCAAAAATACGAAATTAATTTAAGGAATACTTTTATAAATGACGACGAAGAACGAATTTTTGATTTCAGTACTAAGAACTGCGGTTAAATACTCCTTAAGAAGCAAACATATAAAGCAAATTGAAACAAATCTTTACTGGTTTTGAAGGCGTTGAACAAATACTCGGCTGGAAGAAACAATTCCAGTGTCTGTTTACATTCTATTACTAAGGCTTTGTTCCAACATCCCACGTACTAGTTCCTCCAACAATGCTGGTTAAATAGAATGTAAGTTTTGTGTCTCAGTTAGAATCATTGGAAAACTCTAGGTTTAGTGTGAACAAATACTAGAATTAAATAATTATATGTTTTTTTAATGTGAAGTAGTTTAATATTAACACAAAAAGTTGTTTGCAAACAAAGCCTAATTTACAAGCTCTAAAAGTAAACTTTATGATCCATACAAGTTTTTAATTTTGCATTCCTACTTCCTTACCTCATTCTCCATGGTTTACATTGTTGCAACATAGTTTAGTTTGTTACGTGTTATTTATAGGTTGTTACATTAAAGGTATTCAAATGGATGAAAGGAGTGGACTGGTGCATACAATGGTTAAAGAACGTGGTCCTACTTTAGCACCTTATTAAAAAAATATCTTTAATTAGGGAGTAAAAGTAACTTAGCTGCAACAAGAGCCAAAAGCAATAATTTAATTTTAATTGTGTGAATAATTTTGTACATTATCCTTTTGAATATTAAGCTGTGTTAACAAAACATCCTGTTATTAAATAGATTTCCTGACAAACTAGTTACTTATATAAAAACAAACTAAACCCCTTTTTAAATTGAAATACAATTAATGTAGAATTTTGTTAAAAAAATTCTTATATAAGCAACAATTCCTATAAAAACAACCATCTACCATCTGCTGCTCGGCTGTCACATCATTTATTGTGATTAACCATCAATAAACTACAAACTTTAATAGCAATTCCAGTAAACTGTCACAAAGGGGAGGATAACTCTATCAATAAAACACATTTGATTGTTTCATTGTAAAACGGGATGTCATTTAAATGCAATAAAAAACTTAATGCTTTAATAAATCTAATCATCCAGGTTTTAAGTAATAACATTGTACAGCAATCGCAATATATAATCAAAAAATAATTTACGAAGGGTTAACTAAAGTACATGATGGTTGGTTGGGTACGGCGACTGAGATTCATAAAACATTTGGCGACCTGGCAGCAACCTCGGGAACCTGTTGACGCTAGACCGAGCCGTCACATCTGTTGTCGGTACTTGTTGCCAGTGGAATAAATATGATACCCTGACTACAAACACTAGATAGGTACTGTGAAACAAATATTGTGTTAAACGGAAACCAAACAAACAATTCAGTATCACCAGTAACTCCTAACCGTTTTCAAATACATTTTATTACCAGTTCATATCTTTATACAATTTGTTAACACTTCTTGGGTTGATTTTATGTTTCGGAAAATTTGAGAAAATAGGTTTTCTTATATATTGTAAATTCAGCTACATACACTCTTTACTTAAAGAGATGTCTTTAACAGAAAAACAGAAACAGCTAAGTTGGGTTAGTTAAATATCAAAACTAAACAAAATTAGCACTTTTTGTAGCGTGGAAGCTAATAAACATCGTTATGCATTTTTAGTTCATGTAAACTAGATTATGTGTTTCTGGATAAAAAAAAAATTAGTAATCACTCATCTGGGGAATATGTGACTCTATATGTGGTAAATACATTCCTCCAACACTGTTGATGGAAAGTAAAATACATTTTGCCGTAATTAAGTTAAAATATATTTTCTGAGATTTTATAAAAGAGAAATATTGATTCTTGTAAAATACTGTTACAAAAAACTTACAGACTTATTATTTTTACTACCTTAGTACACAAAGGTTTTATTTTTATTAAAGTCGTTTCTTTGTAAATACAGTAAAGCATTGCGCTTTTCATATAAATGTAAACATTCACGAGTTTATTAGTATTAACGATTTATTAGATTAAATATTTAAGAAAAGTAATATCTTGAAAGTATGACCGTCAGGATGAAAAACTAAATCATACAATAATTTAGTACGAAACACATAACTCATTTGAATTTACTTTTCAATAGCCACACACACATTTATACTATATGTGTTTCATCCATACTAAAAAAAATACCCAAACACCCTCCAAACATAGCTTCACATGAACAAATATGGAAATTCCTTAAACGACGTCTGAAGCGGATCTGGTCAGATTGCATTACCCACTGGTCCTCAAAGCTATCAAAGGCTTGGGGCAACAGAGCTCTGATATTGGAGGGGATTGGAATACACAGGTACTCGGGTAATGCCTACAGAGGGGAGGGGCGAGATAGGGTCACCACGTGCAGGACCGTACGTGCCACAGTGTTATCAAATTATAAGCCCAATATCTCAAAGTGAATAATCACCTGTACCAATGTGCCATATATCGCTTTAACATGGTTATACGAAAAGAGGGTTGCTCTAACTATTTCTCATTGATCTAGGAATAAGGTACAGGGTGACAAAACATTACAGAAATCAATAGTTACGGTAAATAAAATTAAACTCAACTAGTTGAATGCATTAAGCTTCGATATTTATGTAAGACGATTACACTTAACCTAATTGACACAGTTTAAATCATCAACCAAATTAAATTTCAGTTCATTCAGTTTTAAAATGATAATTGCCAATGCCCATAGACCACATTGTTCGTACATTACGTGAAAGGAGAGTAATTTAATCAATCCATTATTAATATGCATTAACGTATTACAAATGTTGGCACATTAATAGTCATTATTGATTAACGTACCGCCGGACCAAGAGCGCAAACATTGCCTCAGTTAATCAACAGACATTACCTACAATCCATACTAGCGAATGGGTTTTGGAATTAATTTATTTGCAGTAAAGGATTTGCTATCAAATACATATAAATGAATTAAATTAAATTAGGTCATGGTTAAAAATCTAAGATGTTTAAAATGAGAGACTTTTACTTACATAACCTGATATATTGAATCTCCAATTTGTTATTTATATGTTTGTTAACTAGTCGTATTTAATATTATTCGGTATTTTATTTATTTGAATTAATAGCTTAACAATATTATTCACTTATACATTTTTAATGATTTCGGATGGTAAAACCTAGTTGTAAACCCTATTTATAAGTATTTAACTTAACACTAAAGTTATAAGTTTGTTCCCCCTATATTATGTACCCAATGCTGTTTATGTTAAATGTTTAAATAGTCCACCCTGCTCTATAAAATAAAAATAAACATGCATTGACACATTAGGTTTTTTTTTAAAACTTACGTTTAGGCCTACACATATTAATAAGGTGTACTCATAGTAGTAGTGTGGGTTTGCGGGTTTTGCGCCGGAAGTGACGTCATCCGGTCACGTGACCGGAAGTGCTGAGTCATGAAAGATGTTATCTGGGGCTGAGCCAGTGACGTAGGCGGTTTTGTGACGAAATGAGTAAAAGTTCAAAGTTCAAGGTCACGGGGAGGTAATTTTAAAAAAGTACTACCTCGCACGCGTAAAATCCGATTGTGATTCGATAGTTTTAATTCGATAAAATATCGAATGAAAATTATCGAATGAAGCAATCGAATGATACGAGTGCGAGGTAGTACTAATACAAATATTACTTTATTTTTATTTACAATAAGTTATGTTTACAATAATTCATGTTTACAATAGTTCCCCGTTGTTGGTTGTCATCGATGTTGTTGATCCGGACGAGTTGCGGCCATCACTTCGCTTTCTGAAGAAAGACGGTATATACTTCGATTCCTGCGCAGAGTCCATGTTGTTTTTTGATGCGTAAAGTTCCAAAGATAAATCGTAACCGGACGCAATGAGAAGTCTTAACTCTTCATTAAAAACCTCGAGGTCTTGGAAAGTCGCCAGATGAATAGAGTCATAATGAATACACCTAATTTTAATGGACATTTTAATACAATGTTTTACGTTTGTGAAGAGCACTCGATGTTCACCAGTCGAGAGCCGGAGGTGTACTGACTATTCGCTAGCTAGCGTTCTGGTATCAAACAAAATGGTGGGGCGGAGAAGATGGCGGACAGCAGATGGCAGGCGGCAGGTGGCAGCTGGTTGCTACTACATTCGCCACCACAGTAATGCTATCCTTCGGCGTAATTCTTGTAGTTTATCTTGTCGGTTCATTTGATACGTTTTACATCTACATATGCAATAGCTGAAACACTTGCACTTACGACAAGCTTTCCCGTCAACTTGATCGCCTGGTATTTTAAAACATTGTAACTCGCAACAATATGTCTTCAAATTGTTATCGAAAAATAAATTTTTCATAGGTGACACCGACATGTTAGCTGCAGCGTGTGTTAGACAAGACTGAGACTAACTTCACTGCTCCCTCTCTTTTATACCTCTTCATAAGTTAACCCTGAATGAAAGTTCAAGGTCATCCATTTGAATTTTAAAAAAAGCAACACAGCAGTATATAAAATAATATACTGCTGTGTTGCTGTTTTTATTTTTTTTTATTTTATTTTATTTTATTTGTTTTTATTTTCTTTATTAAACAAACATCTTACAATACAATAAACTTAAGTTTAACATTGATAACTAGAAATACAAACAGAGACATTATGTACAAGGATGCGTGATGTGCAGAGTGAGTTCCGTCGAGTTGTTGCCGCTTACACCGTGTGATACCAAATACAACGTCCCCGGTTGAATATCTCGCAAATCTTCATTTTGTAGCAGTTGAACAAATCGTTTTGGAAGAAATACTTGAAACTTCGGCTCATCTCCTGGAGAGAAAGGTCCTTCGCTCAATGAAACTAGAATTGCTTCTCCATGTGTGGTTTCCACTTTCTTGATGTTATGAATAATGTAGTGTTTTTGTTCTTTTAGTTCTGAACACTTTTTAGTTAGCAGAAGGTCGGATTTTGAATGAGTGTTGAATTGATCAACCAGTGTTTGTAGAAACTGTTGTGATGTCATCTTCGTCAGTGGTGGTTGTGGTGTCTTCTGTGATGTTGCCTCTTCGGAGTCTCGAATAATACTCGTGCCGGAGCGGTGTTGGCTCCTCGTATTTATAGGCCCCGCTACCCCCACCACATTCCGGTTCTTTGCTACCCCCACCACATTTCTGCGTTTGTTCCAAGTAAGCAGCCAAACGATATGCGTTGTGCAATGCGCAGTTTAATTGTCCGTGTTTAGGATCTTTTGCAGCAACACAAATATTACCGAGATTAATGTTAAAGTCCTTACCGATGGTTATATCGAAAACATCACCGTGCGTGTACTTTTGTATCCAGTTCCTTTTTTCTAATCCTCTTGTGTATATATGTGAATATTGTTTGCAAAAGTTAAACATAATACTGTGCAGATTACTGTAGCTTATAAATCCTTCATACCAATGTATGTGATGAAAGTAGTTTGTTATCCATTTGTTTGTACTTTTTGCTTTGGCGTTAAGGTTGTTAAAAGAAAAAGGAGCTTCAAACGTGAATGGGTAAACTACAAATGTAAGCAAGTCTAAAATTACTAATTCCTTGATAATAAACCTATCATCATTATTTCGAAATGCTTGAAATTCTATTACACAAGGCTTTACACTCACTTCTTCATCCCCTCCGCTCATCATGGCACCTAGCAATCAACTAAACTGTTTTCCACACCACGGTAGGTTAAATACCAGGCCGTACAGTTGCAGGCGCGTTGGTGTATATTTAACGTGGGCACCGTCCCCAATAGGCCTACCCCACGTGTGTTCTTCTTTACTAAGTCAAACTTTAGTCTTTTTTAACTTCTTCTTCTTGTGTTTCGTTTTCTTCTTCTTCTTGTTTCTCCGTTTCTTCTTCCTGTGTTGTTTCTTCTGTAGCTTCTGTAGCGATTTCTACAAGTGGTTCAAAATCCTTTAACTTTCTCCACATGCAAACTTCATGAGGTATTCTATTAAAAATAGATGTATCCACAGGTCCGTACACGATGGTGCTATCAGGTTGTTTTTCCAAAGTATCGACCAAATATTCTTTAATAATAGCGCTTGCAAATACCAACTGTCTCATGTACCTTGTAATAGGTTCTGTTGCGTAGTTTAAAACGTAGAATTCTTCACGTGACAGTAGAATCTTATTTTCATGTTGAGTCAAGTCTCTAATTCGCACTTGTAGTTGTCCACGATGTTTAACAATATCGATTTCATTGTCACAATCCAAAAGTCGAATATGTGTTTTCCTTCAGTAGTGGGGGTTTGCGGGTGCTGGCTCACTTGATTTATGGCTTCCGGTCACGTGACCGGAAGCGCTGAGTGATAAAATACGTTATCTGAGGCTGAGCCAGTGACGTAGGCGGTTTTGTGACGAAATGAGTTAAAGTTCAAAGTTCAAGGTTACGGGGAGGTAATTTTAAAAAAGTACTACCTCGCACGCGTAAAATCCGATTGTGATTCGATAGTTTTAATTCGATAAAATATCGAATGAAAATTATCGAATGAAGCAATCGAATGATACGAGTGCGAGGTAGAACAATTACAAATATTACTTTATTTTATTTACAATAATTCATATTACAAATATTACTTTATTTACAATAATTCATGTTTACAATAGTTCCCCGTTGTTGGTTGTCATCGATGTTGTTGATCCGGACGAGTTGCGGCCATCACTTTGTTTTCTGAAGAAAGACGGTAGATACTTCGATCCCTGCGCAGAGTCCATGTTGTTTTTTGATGCGTAAAGTTTCAAAGATAAATCGTAACCGGACGCAATGAGAAGTCTTAACTCTTCATTAAAAACCTCGAGGTCTTGGAAAGTCGCCAGATGAATAGAGTCATAATGAATACACCTAATTTTAATGGACATTTTAATACAATGTTTTACGTTTGTGAAGAGCACTCGATGTTCACCAGTCGAGAGCCGGAGGTGTACTGACTATTCGCTAGCTAGCGTTCTGGTATCAAACAAAATGGTGGGGGTAAAAGTGTGGTGGGGCGGAGAAGATGGCGGACAGCAGATGGCAGGCGGCAGGTGGCAGCTGGTTGCTACTACATTCGCCGCCACAGTAATGCAATCCTTCGGCGTAATTCTTGTAGTTTATCTTGTCGGTTCATTTGATACGTTTTACATCTACATATGCAATAGCTGAAACACTTGCACTTACGACAAGCTTTCCCGTCAACTTGATCGCCTGGTATTTTAAAACATTGTAACTCGCAACAATATGTCTTCAAATTGTTATCGAAAAATAAATTTTTCATAGGTGACACCGACATGTTAGCTGCAGCGTGTGTTAGACAAGACTGAGACTAACTTCACTGCTCCCTCTCTTTTATACCTCTTCATAAGTTAACCCTGAATGAAAGTTCAAGGTCATCCATTTGAATTTTAAAAAAAGCAACACAGCAGTATATAAAATAATATACTGCTGTGTTGCTGTTTTTATTTTTTTTTTATTTTTTTATATTTTCTTTATTAAACAAACATTTTACAATACAATAAGCTTAAGTCTAACATTGATGCCTAGAAATACAAACAGAAAAATACAAACAAAGACATTATGTACAAGGATGCGTGATGTGCAGAGTGAGTTCCGTCGAGTTGTTGCCGCTTACACCGTGTGATACCAAATACAACGTCCCCGGTTGAATATCTCGCAAATCTTCATTTTGTAGCAGTTGAACAAATCGTTTTGGAAGAAATACTTGAAACTTCGGCTCATCTCCTGGAATGAAAGGTCCTTCGCTCAATGAAACTAGAATTGCTTCTCCATGTGTGGTTTCCACTTTCTTGATGTTATGAATAATGTAGTGTTTTTGTTCTTTTAGTTCTGAACACTTTTTAGTTAGCAGAAGGTCGGATTTTGAATGAGTGTTGAATTGATCAACCAGTGTTTGTAGAAACTGTTGTGATGTCATCTTCGTCAGTGGTGGTTGTGGTGTTGCCTCTTCGGAGTCTCGAATAATACTCGTGCTGGAGCGGTGCTGCCTCCTCGTATTTATAGGCCCCACTACCCCCACCACATTTCTGTTCTCCGCTACCCCCACCACATTCCTGCGTTTGTTTCAAATAAGCAGCCAAACGATATGCGTTGTACAATGCACAGTTTGTTTGACCGTGTTTAAGATCTTTTGCAGCGACACAAATATTACTGAGATTAATGTTAAAGTCCTTACTGATAGTTATATCGAAAACATCACCGTGCGTGTACTTTTGTATCCAGTTCTTTTTTTCTAATCCTCTTGTGTATATATGTGAATATTGTTTGCAAAAGTTAAACATAATACTGTGCAGATTACTGTAGCTTATAAATCCTTCATACCAATGTATGTGATGAAAGTAGTTTGTTATCCATTTGTTTGTACTTTTCGCTTTGGTGTTAAGTTTGTTAAAAGAAAAAGGAGCTTCAAACGTGAATGGGTAGGCTACAAATGTAAGCAAGTCTAAAATTACTAATTCCTTGATAATAAACCTATCATCATTATTTCGAAATGCTTGAAATTCTATTACACAAGGCTTTACACTCACTTCTTCATCCCCTCCGCTCATCATGGCACCTAGCGATCAACTAAACTGTTTTCCACACCACGGTAGGTTAAATACCAGGCCGTACAGTTGCAGGCGCGTTGGTGTATATTTAACGTGGGCACCGTCCCCAATAGGCCTACCCCACGTGTGTTCTTCTTTACAAAGTCAAACTTTAGTCTTTTTTAACTTCTTCTTCTTCTTGTGTTTCGTTTTCTTCTTCTTCTTGTTTCTCCGTTTCTTCTTCCTGTGTTGTTTCTTCTGTAGCTTCTGTAGCGATTTCTACAAGTGGTTCAAAATCCTTTAACTTTCTCCACATGCAAACTTCATGAGGTATTCTATTAAAAATAGATGTATCCACAGGTCCGTACACGATGGTGCTATCAGGTTGTTTTTCCAAAGTATCGACCAAATATTCTTTAATAATAGCGCTTGCAAATACCAACTGTCTCATGTACCTTGTAATAGGTTCTGTTGCGTAGTTTAAAACGTAGAATTCTTCACGTGACAGTAGAATCTTATTTTCATGTTGAGTCAAGTCTCTAATTCGCACTTGTAGTTGTCCACGATGTTTAACAATATCGATTTCATTGTCACAATCCAAAAGTCGAATATGTGTTTTCCTTCCACACAAACTGTTAGTTAAATAACATTCTATTAAATGTACATGTTTCAAAAATGACTCCCAAGCATTTTGCGAAAATAAAACCTTTTTTGTTCCATGGTGTAGTATTACTGTAGGGGAATAATCCAATGATTTCATCAATCCAACTGATACACTTTTACTGATGCATGCTGAGATGGGGTAAAAGATTCGCAGAAAAACTTCAGTTAAAATGTGAGGAGGAATATTCTCTTCAACTTTCTTCTTCCTCTTTGGTACTACCTTTGATGGGTCTGCATTAATTTCCTCCTCTCTATCTCTTTTACCAAACTTTAAAAATGCAGTTATTTCCTTGATGATTTCTGTTTCACTAGTATTATCACGTTCCAATAACGGTGCTACCTCTGCATCACCTTGTACAACAGATGGAGAACTCATTTTGTAGAAGATGTTACCCATGCGACGATAGACGATCAACTGAAGACCTGCATTGTTGCTCCGCTATTTATAGGTTAGCGACAGTGGCGGTGCCGGTGGTGGTACAACGTTTTACAATACTGTCTTTACAATACCGGTCAACGGTGTGTATGTAACAATTTTATCGTGCAAAATTAAACAATACGCAGATGTATTTGCAGGTACGTTTTCTTGAAATTCCATTTCTATTTTTATATCAACACTAGACGATTTTACAGATTCATTTTGTTTGGAACAATCAATTACAACAATCGAAGCTTTCGATTCAAACTGTACGGGAGATAGTAGAGGTGTATTTGTTTTGCCGTAATATGAATTTTGGAACCTAGCGTACATGTCGTATAAAACACTGTATCTTTTTTTATCAAAAGAAATATTAAAGTTGTCGTAGGGAAAGAATTGTGAATTCAGGAACACTTTACAGTTTGTTAATTTACAATGGTCAAATTCACCAGCATTTTCAGTTATTATACTTTTCTTCTTCGTTTGTAATCCAAATATTACATATCTCGCTTTTTCCAAATGAGTAGAAGTTTTTACAGTCCATGTATGCCGTTGTGTTGTAGGTAAAACGGGGTATTCATGAAACTCCCAGCTTCTGAATGGCATTACAATGTCTCGATCTGATTTTAACTTTCTTAATAATGTAATCCTGTGTTCATCATTTAGTCGCACATGTGGTACTCTCCAAACAATCTTGTCTAATGTTAATTTCCAGTCTAAATTGGCATCAGTTGTTCCAGCAGCTGCTTTAATAATATCATTATCGTTTGATGATCTTAATAAAACTAGTTCTTGTTTTACATTTATTATTATTCTTCTGTAGTCTTCAGCAAATCCTAGGAGTAATCTTAAAGGTACGTAGAAATCAAAGTTTCCCGAAGAGTCAGGAGCGAATGTACTTTTGTCTGGTGCAACCCATCCTGCAACAGCTAACAGATTCTTCTCATTTGGTGTTAAAGACGCTAATCCTTTCAATGTACTGGAAATTCCAACCTTTTTTGTTGAATCGACTGTAACTCCCGAAATTTCATATCTAATCTCGTCAAACAAAAATGCCATAGGATTATTTATGAACGGAACAGTGGTTCCAGCAGTACCATCAGTTTTTGTTACTTTTCCTTCAATATATAAATAACTTTCGCATGGAAGAGTATAAATGTCTTGTTGTTGTATAGGAATCCTAATTTCATCGTTATTGTTTAATTTGGACGAAGCGTAAGGGTTGTGCGTGTGATATTCCTTTTCCCATAAGCTCTCGTCGAATGTTGGACCCTGCGCTATATCCAGTATATCCATTGTTAATGACCTTTAATCCAATTTCTTCTAGAAAACGAATGTTGTCACTTGTTAATCCTTCTACAGCTGATGAGCTACTGACCTCTTTGCTGGATGGCTCTCTCTTTTTAAATGATAACCCCATTGTCTAAGCGGATGATTTTATATGTATTCTTACAGTAATAGCTTCTCCTCTAAAGTCAATAAGGTTTCCGTCTTGATCCACTATGTTCAGCACGATGTCTGAAATGAAACTGGTGTTTAACGGTAGGTACACAAGGTTTTGAGGCTTTTCTACTATCTTGAAACCTGGTGCAACTGATGGGTAGAATGTGTGTAATATATGACGATTTTCTCCATCTCTGTAGGATCCTTGTATAATGTTACATGTAATGTCTATGCTATTAACTTTGATGATCGTCACAGTTTTATTCCCAGAATGAGTTTTATTAGGTTCTAAAACTTTTGTTTCCTTAGAAAACCCCAATAAACTACCAATTGAATGTTCTTGACTAAAATCAATATAATACTTAGACGTAATTTCGGCTTTCATTGTATTGTTATTGCCTTTTATCGTTATATTTTCTTTTCCCATATGTTTTTGTATAACTTCATTTATATTATCAATTTCATAAGCTCCTGTTGGTAAACTGAATTCTTCCAAAGCTGAATACTTTCCTTTATCATCTTTTGTCTTGTAATAATGTATTTTGTTATTAATTCCTTCACTAACGTTTGGAATAGAGTTATATGTTGTTAAATCCAATAATGCGGCTTCCCATAGTCTTCCTTTTTGCAAACGTAGCGCTGGAAACAGAATACTGCGCAAAGTACATGAGTTACCGGTTAATGACACTGTATACGAAGACATCTTAAAGTTGACTAACACTTTTAGCTAAAAAGTCTAAACATAAATGACCGCAAATGGATGTATCATCAGGTTGTTTTCTTGTATGATTGTAAAAAACGTTTTCTGCCGCACGAAAGTATTGTTGAAGTTCTTTCGGTGGTGGAAGGTCTCCAAAACTGTCGAAATAATAAATGGTTTTACCAAGTTTCTTGTAACACACCCAATGAGTGCCTAATCCTTCACTATTATCCAAATTTACAATACCAGTCTCATTTTTCCACATTTTAACCGGTAATTCATCTTTCATAAATACTCCTCTAAAAAATGGGATTTTCAAACAAGAAGCATATGTAATCAGTTCTTCATTGGTCAATTCTTTGTTTTTAATTATTAATTGCTCTTTCTTATTTAATACACACGATACGGCCTTAGGTATAATCCTCCTCCCTTTTTTATCATTGACCATATTGTTGGTTTCTTTTTAGCTTTACCACTGGTAGATCGACGTTTTCTTCTGATATTACCTCCTTGTTTCTTAGCGGGTTTTTTCCCACGCCTTCTTCTCTTTCCTCCTCCAAACGTAGTTTTTGCTTTCATTGCTGCTGTTACTGCTAAAGACGCTGCTTTTTCACCAATACCTGCGTCACTAGATTTTACTCTTTGCCAAGCTTTCTCAGCAAGTGCTTTATCCGCTATTGATCTATTTTTAGTATCACCAAATTTGGAATACGCTATATCGTGCTGTTTACAAGCCTGATCGAGCTTATTTATTCCAGGATCTCCTCTAGCAAGTCGTTTCTTTAATTTGGTTCCAGGACCACAATATTGATATCCTCCAGGTAAATGTAATTCCACAGGTAATAAATCAATCGCCTTGTTAAATATAGCTCCAACCGGTTTACTCAATAGAGAAAATGCTGTTGATGCTATTCCCCTTCCTCTCCGTAATCTCTCTCGATTATGACTGATGCGTTTAACCCTCGACATGACTATTTATAGCAAAACCTACAATCAGTAGGTGCACTCTATAAATATTTCACAATGAATGTAATATCAGTTTTGGTTTCTTGTATTATATACTGTTTAAAATCCATTTATTATATAGAAATGGATTTATTAATTAAATGTATACATATTAAATAAAAGTAGTAAAAATGGAAATAAGGTGTAAATGAAGATGTTCCAGATGTTTCTCCGCTGGTGATGGTATCGTTGTCTTCGGTAAAATGAATAAACTTTAAATAGTTGTCATGTTCCCTTAGAAACTTGCCGCTTAATCGTTGGTAATTGAATAACACATCCCAGTCTAGTTTATCTTTAAAATTGTCAATGTAATTCTCAGAGAGATTTTGATATTTACTTATTACTTCCCAACAGTTATTAAAATTTGATGTCATCTCTACGAGGAAGTCTTCTGAAAACTGTTGTCTTTGTAAAATATGGATCCAGTTAACTCTGTGAAAATAAATTCTTAACATAGTCATTGTAAAGAGGTAGTGTATGGAAAGTTGTTCCCAATCCATATATCTATCAAACCGTTGAACAAAACCATCTGTCAACACTCCTTGGGGAAATCTCGGCTCTTGAGATATTAAACTCCACGCAGTAATATTGGATTCCATCATCCTCTCTGTATCATCTCTCGAATATGACTGATGCTTTGTCCCTTATCATGGGTATTTTAAATTCTTTTTTCTCTTATGTAATCTTCATTGTTTTCTGTTGGTTCATTAATCACATTCACTTTATCATCCTTTCCTAATGTCTTGACTTTAGAAGGCTCAGACGGTTTATCTCGTTGATTAGGTTTCTCTGGATTGTGTATATTTTTCCAGTCTAAATAATTGTAGCTGTCAACATCTGAAGCTGCAGCTCTTCCTGAAGCCCGATGGATATAATGAAATAGAGCTGCACCAAACCTTTCCAAATGTTTTTCATATTCCGTAGTCCATTTCTTGTGTACAATATCAAACATTTTCTTATTTACAGCGTCTCCATCCTGCTCACAATCACCTACATTTGATAATTTTAATTTTTTTACATCATAGCTTGTGTCAGTTTCATTCCTTTGGTAAATCGTTAACAATTTTAGAGTAGCTAAATTTACTGCTTCGCCATCATAAACGGGATGTTGTATATTACTTAACTTTTACCGGAAAACCCCCAATGATCTTCGTGTACAGTTGGGGTTCTTTTATCCATGTATTGTACCGTAACCGCATCAGAAGACAAAAGCGGATCACCAACATTTTGAATTACTTTTCCTTCAAAATTATAATTACCATCAGGTGTTAATGGAAACCCAGCTCTTTTTTCACTATATCCAGATTTTACTCCAAACTCGGAATACCGTCCGAACTTGTCCACACTCATGATGTAACTGAATCGCTATCGTTTAGGTTCTTACTATATATATATATATATATATATATATATATATATATATATATATACGTCTACTGAACAATTATTTCTCGTTTTCGCAGTTCATCAACCAAAGCTACCCATTCGTTTTCTAAACCAGTGTGCCCGGCTTCCATAGCTTCATGTAATAACCTCATTCGATCAACTAACTTATTTATATCGTTGTAATATATTATATTGGTTTTATACAAATTTTTTAATAATCCCCTTCCAGATGTAGTAGGATCAGTTGTTTTTCTTTTTTTATGCAAAACATTTAATTCAGCAGAAGATAAAGCTCTTCTTTTAATTGAAGCTTTATTTGATTTCGAGGGGAAAAGACTAGATATAATGTTTGTGTATTTTATTGACCTGTTTCTATGAATAGGTTTTTCTTTGGAATATTTTTTTCTATGTGCATTTGTATACTCTAGTATATTTTTAAACAATTGTAAATCCTTTTTAGTATATTTACCAGGATTATTTTTAAAGATGAGTTCAAACAAACCTGTTGTACCTTTATATTTCTTATCACCAATAACTATATCATCATTTTCGTTTATATCTAACTTTCTATCTCCAATCATTAATCCTTTATCCTCTATTCTAGCTCCATATGTATGATAATTTCGATTAGCATGTGTGCCATGTAACATTTTTAATGTATATTTTCTTCCAAGTGTTCCTTTAAACATAATATCTGTGCCTAATTTGCTTAAGTTGGATGGGTTGATATCCTCTTCTTCTGCTCTTGTATCTTCCGCACTTGTATCTTCTGTACTTGTATCTCCTGCAATGTTCTTTTCCCTTAAATCTCCTATATCTCCACTTTCTTCATACTCGTCGCTTTCTTCAGATGTTTGTAACTGGTCAAAACTTTCATCATTCTGAAATTCTTCTTCATATTTGGAAATTGGTAGCATTTTGTCTCCTTCGAAGCGAATTGAAGGTTTTTCCATATTTTGTGCTAATCGCTTTAAAGGTTCAGTAACAGGTTTGAATGTTGTTTCTAAAAATTGCTCTCTTTCATTTATACCTGATTTTAAAGCTCGGTTTTTTTGTCTAATAGAATCACTAAGTGATTTTATTTCTTTTAGTAGCTTTTCCTGGTTAACCATCTTCACACCTTGACGACTTGTATAGTAATACTGCTAATCAGTGTAGTAAAACAAATTTATCAAAACCTATTCTATAACGGCCGTCTTTTATAGCTTGATCTTTCATAATAACCAGAAATCCATACTTTTCCGCCCATGCTTTTCCGCAAAGCTCTTTAAACTTTTCAAATGCCATATCAGCGTCGATGACTTATATACCATAGCTGCGAAAGTTGAAGAAATGTACAGAAATGTGGTACCGATGATTCCTATGAATGAAAATGAAATTCAACGACACGACTCAGCAACAACATGTTATTTGTGTATTAACACTTTTACACTGACCAACAGTAAAGTGCGAGACCATGACCATCTAACAGGAGCTTACAGAGGTGCAGCCTGTAACTCTTGCAATCTAAACTACAAACTTCCAAACTTTATCCCCGTTGTTTTACATAATCTTAGTGGATACGACTCCCACTTTATAATCCCAGAATTGGGCAGAGATAATGGAGAAATAGATGTATTGGCAACAACCATGGAAAAATTTATAAGCTTCTCTAAAAAAGTTGGTAAAATAAAACTAAGATTTGTTGATTCATTCAGATTTATGCCTTTTAGCCTTGCAAAATTAACTAAAAATTTAAGAAGACAAGATTTGATTGAAACAAGCAAAATTGTGCCTAATGATAAAATGGATTTAGCTCTTCGAAAAGGAGTCTTCCCCTATGATTACATTGACGGACTGCATAGATTTGATGAAACATCACTTCCTACACCAGATAAATTCAAAAACAAACTTAATGATGAAGAAATAAAACCTGAAGATTATCAACATGCACTTCGAGTATGGAACGAGATGAATATGGAGACCTTAGGGGATTACTCAGACTTTTATGTCAAACTAGATGTGACCCTTCTTTGTGATGTGATTGAAGAATTTCGAAACACCTGTTTTGTCGCATATGGATTGGACCCTTTACATTCGTATACTTCTCCAGGATTAGCTTGGCAAGCCATGTTAAAAGAAACAAAATGCAAACTCCAACTTTTAACAGATATTGACATGGTTTTAATGATTGAAGCAGGTGTAAGAGGTGGATTGGTTCAAAGTGTTACCAGGCATGTTAAAGCCAACAACAAATACCTTCCTAATTACGACGAAACTAAACCAACAACCTATTTGGGATATTTCGATGCAAACAACTTATACGGATGGGCTATGTCAAACCCACTTCCATATGATAATTTCAAATGGATTAACCCCGACTCTATTGACGATATTTCACAAATTCCAAAACATGGTGACACTGGATATATTTTAGATTGCGATTTTGAATACCCGGAGCATTTACACGATCTCCATTACGACCTCCCACTCCTCGCTAAAACAGAAGTTTCTCCAACTGGAAAACACCCTAAATTAATGATGACTCTAAATAATAAACAACGCTACGTGGCTCACTTTTGGGTAGTCCAACAAGCCATCGAATTAGGACTACGTATTACAAAAATTAATAGAGTTTTGGAATTTTCTCAGTCATGTTGGTTAAAACCTTACATTGATTCAAACACCACCAGAAGAGCAGCCGCTACATCAGAATTTCAAAAAGACTTTTTTAAATTAATGAATAATGCGATATTTGGAAAAACATTGGAAAACAAAAGAAGACACAAAAATGTTAAACTTGTTACTGACGCAAAAAAGCTACAGAAACTCGTACAGCAGCCAAACTTTGGATCATCTATAATTATTAATGAAAGACTTGTAGCAGTGTCTATGAAGAAGACGAGTGTGAAGATGGATCGTCCTTTATTTATAGGCATGTCAATCTTGGACATCTCAAAAACACACATGTACGATTTTCATTATAACAAAATGGTTGCCTTCTATGGAAGAGAGAACATCGGCATTAGCTACATGGATACAGACGCTTTTGTGTATTGGATTATTACAAATGATATGTATCAAGATCTTCGTACATTTGTTCACAAAAATGAATTCGATTTTTCTGACTACCCAAAAACCCATCCTAACTACGATCAAGACAAAAACAAAAAAGTACTGGGCAAATTTAAAGATGAAGCAAATGGAGTTCTACTTGAAGAGATTGTTGCACTTATGTCAAAACTGTATTCTTTGAAACTATATGATGAAAAAGAAGACGAGAAGAATAGCTATATTAAAAAAGTGTAACACCGCCCACGAGGTACTTCTCAAACAATCAAAACTAACACTTTTTCAGCCAATTTACTTTATTCAACACACATGATTTTAGGTTTACAATATCGCAGTTTGAAATTGAAGTTAAATTATTAAAGTTTAACAGTTAAAATTTAGAAAACGCCAATTAATAAAATGAAACAGGGAGAGAGAGACACGACACGTCTTAATTAATCATCAACAACTCAGCGACTGGGGTGAGGTCCCGGCTTTGTTCCTCGTTGATGGAGGGCCCTCGACCAATCATAGCCGTCCTCAACGCGTGACGTCACGGGGCTCACAACGCAGTGCGCTTGTCTAGTGCTGCGACCAAACGATTCATGTTGTCATTACACAAACTAAGTGGTCATAGAAGCGAGCCAGAGACGGCCGTGGAGATGTGACAACTGCTGACGCTATCACATTCCACGCCTCGACGGCTCCGCTCCGAGCCGTGGTCGGATTGAAGTTAGCTCGAGACAAAATATTCTGTCTTCTAAAAGTTGATCCCATATACTTCTTTTGTACCAGTCAACTCTTCAAAATGAAATAATGAAATTAATGTTAAGAGCACCGTTCCTCCTTTTAATTATGGATTTTAGTGACGGTAGAAATTTATTTATTAGGAGCGGCAAATTGTATTATTTAATTACAGTGTCGTATTAATGGCTTTTAACAGTCTAGGGATTTTGGGCCGTCACACCCCCCTCACCCTTAGACCATGCTGCCCCCAGCATGAGGTTGCAGCAGATTGCCAAGTCTATCCCCTCACAACTCCTTAGGGGTACGCATTTGTCTACGGTTGGCTGGTCGTTGTTCAACAGAATTTTGCTCCCGGACAGCCAACCCCAATCCTTCCTGCTTAATTCACTGCGTTGTGTTTTTTTTTTTTTTTTTTTTTTTTTTTTTTTTTTTTTTCTTCAAATAAAATCATATTGTCACTGGTCCGCGTGTGTCTCTCCCTTTACAAGATATATCTCAAAAATATCTCAATCAGAACATCTCGAAAGTTAAAGTTAAACAAACAAGACTACGCACAACAAAAAAAAACTAAAACATCTCATTTAACAAAGGCAAAAGTTACCTAAAACAACAAACACAAGTCCCTTCCTCTTAATTAAATACATCCCAAGGGTTACTGAAGGTAATCACCTTGGGTACATATATCCTCATGGACTATCAACAAAGCAACACGGAAAATGTTTGGAGACATGAACTGTTGCCAATACGGACTATTGGACCTGAACTCAATTACTCAAAATGGCTCTTCAACTCATCCGAGCAAAACATAGACATAACTAACAGTAGGACAAAGGATTGCTGAACCGTTCCACCACCTACAAGTATAACCTTTACCTAGGCTATAGATCACTTAGGAATAACAGAAGTATTCCTCCCAGAAAAAAGACGAACCGGCAAGAAAACAGAAAGAGGGGGCAAAGCTCCCAGCCCAGCAGGTTACCGTAGGACACCCTAGGGTGTTACTGCCTGGGGATCAATGTTACAATGGAGAAGAAGAGAAGATAACTGGCAGTGCGCACTGCTGCGACTGCGGGGAAGGGGCTGGGGCCAAATCCAGGTGTTCCCCTTCCCGAGTCGGGGGGGCTGGTGTCAAAATCCAGTCGTTCCCCCCCTTCCACTCGCTCCACCACCGCGAGGGCAAGCGTGATGGCCTTCTCCAAACAATACGAGTTGCCACCCCCGCGTTCTAGACCCCTTTAGTGTGTCGAGGAGCTGGTGTTCAGCTCCGATACCCCTTTTGGAAGAATCAAAACAAAATCCCCATGAACATAATTTACATGGTAGTGCGACTGCCAGTAGTCTCGGTGACGGTTCAGCAAACTTATACAGACTAGTAGACCCGCCGTTGAGTGTATGAGGTTGAGTTTGGATTGGTTTCGAATATTATTCTTTACACACTGACTTTGAATGGGGCCGGAAAAGTGCAAGACAATGATTTACGGTGTAAAGATATTAATTTGGAGCGCTACTCGCTTGCTGTGGTGAAGCCGCACAAGCTTTCACTCGGGGCCGGTCATCACTCTGTCACCCCTACGGCTCGGCTGGTCTACCTGTCTTCCACACTACTTTTATATTTCACAATAATTCTTATCATTCTTAGAATCTCACGTTCCCAACTAAACCCTACTACTACTTCAATGAAACTCATATTAACTAAACGGAGAAAACAGTACATGACAATTCGTAACATTATCCTACGTTGAGACTGAGGTGCAGCTTACAACCTAGAATATACACTAGTATATCCACAAACACATGTATGATACATACTCATAAAAAAATAAAAAAAAGTTGCTCCGTGCTAGTAATTAAACATCCATAAATTTGGGGGTTGGATAGCCCGCCCACTACTAGAAGCTCAGACATCGTGAGACCCGTGCCCTAGCAATGCTTGGGAGCCGTTATACTGTAAACGCGGTGGCCTCTTCGTCGCATCACTATCCACAAACCGTCCTGAGACTTGCTCAACAGGCACGGGGGATTTCTTTTACATTGTTATACAAGGTTATTCGCTTCACCACTGCGGGTGTTTGTCACTCGGACTCAGAACCTTAAATCTACTCACAACCTTCGACTAAAACTAATGCTACGGCCACCGCTTGGTTTTAATGGAGCGTGCGTTAAATTCGCCTCGTCTACCTCTGGTTGCGAGGCAGACCCACCGTTCAATCAATAAAAAAAAATAAAAAAACAGAATTGGCACCTCAGCCCAACCATCCTACGATAAACCCTCGTTCAGTAGGTCTGGTAAGGAAACATCTCTGTCTTGCTGATGGGGTCCGGAAAATCCCTCAGCAAGGCATTTTGCAGTACTCTTGACTGATTATACACTAACTATACGTAAATTTTTCTTTTATTTAAATTTTGAAAACTCATTCTGGCTGGATCCCAGGTGCCTACAGTCCAGTCAGGGAGTTGAAGGGAAGGGGGTATTAAGGGGGTGGGGAGTGCTAGCATTACCTTCCTGTGGACACCGAGTTGGGCCAGTGAATCCTTTACCCTTCTTGGGATATACTACTACCGTTAGTTGGATCGCTTCGAATAATAATAAAAAAGTTACCATTACCAGCCCACAAATATTACATCATTTTTAGAAACACACAACAAAACATACCGGTATGCAAGATCATTAGCGCTACACATACATATACAACTACATAATACACAAATAGGCGATCGCACCACAATCAGAGGGGGATCCCCAGTCCTTTCGCCATCGCGTCCTCGCGGAGACAAGTCCAGAGGTACTCGCTTCTTCACAGCGTAGTACGCGACTTCTTGATCGCGGTCGAAAGTCTATGTTTCTTAATTATACATCACTTACTCAAAGCGTCCCGGGCCCGTAACTCACTCCTCATCACAGTTTACCGCGCAGTCAGCTCGACACTAGCTGTGCTCGTGGAATTGTGTCCTGTGCCCCGCGTAGACTCTGTTACTGACTCAGCACGAGGTGCTATCTCCCCGTGACTCTGGAGCGGAGACCCTGTCTGCGCAGCCTGCGGGCGCTGATCGCGGCTTCCCAGGGCGGCACGGAGCAGGTCAGCAACTCGAACTCTCCACCTTAACATGAGAACGACAACAATTATCGTCACGACCAAGGACGTACCTCCAATTACTGTATTCTTAATCAGTGTGCGCCGATGATAGTGGGACCTAAGCAAGTGGATTGATTCCTCCAAGGAATATTCCTTGACACTTAGGGTGCCCAGCTGATCATCTAGTCCCTGCAGGACCTTCAGGGTTTCGTTCATGTCTTGGGCCAACAAGTTTTGTTCGTCACGACTGTATATCCCGTCTACCTCGGGGAAAACTATCTTTCCAAAGTTTCGGGAGTACAAGGAGCTGCCGATAAATCGGGCAGGCACCCTATACCCATCAGCGATCACGTCACATCGATCCCGGTTGGGAATCTCGCCCACTCCTCTCAAAGTGAGTGTGCTAATGTTCAGACCGGATTTAGGCCCGAAGCAATTAAGCACCACTTTAGCCTCTTCGGAAGTAGTGTAAAGCCAGCGGGTTGGGGTTCTGATCAGCACTGGGGATTTTAGACCTGTTATTAATTTTCGAGTGCACAAAGTTATTTCTTCCTTCAACAAAAGCTCAACTGCGCAGTTAGGCCGCTTGTGCACGTTCCAGAGCACGTCGGACAACGGGCACACTGCTAGTTGGCCAAATTTACATTCTCTAATGTAGTGTTCGGGTTCGTATGCTGAGTAAGTCTGTCTGTCTTGGCTAACCATTAATTTCTGTTCCTCTACTTCCCATTTTACCCATTTTTTTAGAGAGATGTCAAAAACGGGATAAGCTACTACATTGTAAATTTCATACACTTGATTATCACTTTTCAGGGGTAGCTTGATCAGCACCCTCAACTGTGTTGTTGTAGCATAGGATTTAACTATTGCAAATTCATAAAAGCTATGAAGGTTTTCTAATTTTACATCGAGAAACAATTTTGCGGGAGGGGGCACTACTCTTTCCACAGATTTCAGAATTTCTAAGTATTGGTGGGGAGGTAAAAGGTTACTAGTCATTCTTTTGGCAGCAAGATCTTCTACTGCCTGGTGGAGCCTGGTCATTCTTTGCACGGCCAAATTAATTGCATCCTTAACTTCTGATAGAGCTGAGTTTAATTTCAAGTATTGAAAAAGAGTTTTAAGCTGGTTAGTGTAAATTAATTCTCTTATGTAGTTTCGGGCCATATTTTCGTGCATCACTTGATGGTATTCTTTCAAGGTGGAAATGATTTTATTTATTGTCTTTGAATGATTGGCAATTTCGGTTTGCATGTTCCCTAAAACAGTTAACTGTTCTTGGGTATCATGGAAAGTATCCTCTGTCATACTGGTTACCGTATCTATTTTTTCATTAATTATCTCTAGATCACTGCTAGTTAAGGTCCCAAAGAGAAACTTTAGAACGTGACCACCGGCGTCCACCAGACCACGCTTTTGCCGGGTACGAGGCAACAGAGTGATTAAGTCACTCGTCTTACCCACATAGTCGGCCACCATCTGCTGCAACCCAGTGTACTCGTACCGAAAACCCACTTCCAGTCCGTGAACCGGAGAGTGCACGCTGATGTTCTGCGTCAAGAGATCCTGGAAAAACTCGTTATACTGACCTCTCACCTTCTCTAACAGTATACTTAGGTTCCGATTTTCCTCTTCCACTTCGGTCAGGTTGTACTGGAGCGCCACGGTCCAGTAGCTGTCTGTGAGTAGCACTTCTCCCTCCTTCTCAAAGATGACGCCTTGGCGGAAGCTTAGGGCACCACCCAGGATCAATAAAATGCCTAAAGGGCCTATAACAGATAAATCCACGCATAAATTAACAGAACAGAATTTATTAACTCACCATCCCCAGGCTACATAGCGTCTAACCGCTAACCGCTCTCTACAACGAAGCTCTTCAAAAATCTAACGAAATCCCCAAACCTCGCGGGTTCTCGCCTATTTCGTTTCGGTCGTTCGCAAGCTGAGGGTCCGGCTGCCACCTCTGCAGTATTCGGAGCTCCTTCCGGCTTATCCTCTACAATTTCCCCCGGTACACTTTCCACTACTTCTTTGTCACAGGGGCGCTGTTCTCCCTTTTTTTTTGTCGGCTCGGCCGGAAGTCGCGGACGTTCCCTACATGGTTTGATCCGATTCACGTGCACTACGACTTCGCGTTTCCGAATTCTCAACATCACGTTTTGGGGAGAGATTACCTTCACGATCTGATATGGTCCCTTCCACAACTTAGACAATTTCTTCACGCGGTGACGACCTATACTCGGTACGTGCAGCAGAACATACTGCCCTTCGCGGAATTCTGTAACCTTGGCCTTCTCGTTGTATCGACGTTCATTTCGGCCGCTGGCCGTGGCTTTTCTCTGTGCGGTTACCTCGTAAGCTTCCGTGAGCTTTTCCCGGAGGGCTTCGATGTGGTTGTCAAAAATGTCCGTCTCCTCCGTGATGGCCAGGTCCGCTTCCATAGGAACCTCCATCTTCCGCCCGAAGACCAGCTCATAAGGGGAGTAGCCCGTACTCTCGTGACTCTGTGAGTTGTAAGCCATCGTAACATAGGGCAAGTATTCGTCCCAATTGGTTTGATTCCGGTTGACGAAATGGCTCAGCATTCTCACCACGGTAGCATGGACCCTTTCCAGCCTGCCATTGCTCTGAGGGTGAAACCCGGTAGTTTGGATTTTCCTAACGTGCAGAAATTTGCACAAGTGCTTAATTAAGTCAGATGTAAAGTTGGCCCCTTGATCGGTTACCAACGACTTAGGCACGCCAAACTTAGTTATCACTCTCTGGACCAACGCTCGAGCAACGCTCTCTGCGGTCTGGTCCGGCAATGGAATGAACTCACAGTATCTCGAAAAATGGTCCATAACGCTCAAGATGTAGACGTTGCGGGATTCGCTAAGGGGCAGAGGTCCTACTATATCCGCTGCGATTACCTCAAAGGGCTCTCGGGGTTCATTAAAGATTTCCCCTAGAGGCGCTTTGACTCTCCCGTGATTGGTTCGCTGACTACAACTGCGACACGTCCTAACATAGTCCATCACGTCCTTTTCCATGCCTTTCCACCAAAATTTCTGTTTTACCCGATCTAACGTCTTTGCTACCCCGGCGTGTCCGGTGGTAGGCAAATCGTGATTCAGCCTAATTATCTCTGGCACGAGGGAAGTCGGTACTACAATTTTCTTTTCGCCTGAACTTAATCGGTACAAAATCTTTTCGGGGCTCATCCGGAAGCTCTTTGCCTGCTTCAAGCCTTGAACAACAGGGTCTTCGCGTTGACGCGTCCTGAGCACTTCAAGATCGACGACAGGGAGCACGTCCTTCTTAACTGCCTGCACGGCTCGACTCAGCCCATCTGCGTTGGTGTGTCTCTTTCCGGCTTTGTGTTCCACCGTGAAATCAAACTCAGCTAATCGCAGTGACCACCTCATCAGCCTGCTGCTAGGATCTTTAAGAGAAAGCATCCATTTCAGAGCAGCGTGATCGGTGATGACTTTAAAAGGGCGTCCCAACAAGTAGCATCTAAAGTACTTAGTGCTCCAGACCAAACTAAGCAGTTCACGCTCAGTTGTCGAGTAATTTTTCTCGGCTGGAAAAAGGGTTCTGGAACAGTACGCTACAGGGTGTTCTTGACCATCTATCTCTTGCGAAAGGACCGCACCAAGGGCAAAGGTGCTCGCGTCAGTGGCCAGGATAAATGGCTTACTGAAGTCAGGATATACTAACACAGGTGCCGAGATTAATTTCTGTTTCAGTTGGTCGAAAGCTTCTTGACACTCCGGCGTCCATGCAAACTCGCGTCCCTGTTTCGTTGCCTCGAAAAGTGGCTGACCAATCGTGGCGTAACCATCGATGAAACGTCGATAGTAGCCAGATAGTCCCAGGAACGACCTGACGTCCGTCACGGTCTGCGGCACCGGAAAATCTCGCACTGCTTTGATCTTTCCCGGGTCAGGTTCCACTCCCTTTTTGTTGATCACGTGGCCGAGATAGTTTACTTCGTCGACCACAAAGTTGCACTTACTAAGCTGTACCGTCAAATTTACGCTCTTGAGCTTGGTGAATACCTCCCGGATGGCCTCAATGTGAGAGGGTAGATCTTTAGAAAACAGTATTATGTCGTCGAGATAAACGAGGCACTTCTCTCCCTTAAGGCCCATCAGGACTGAGTCCATCAGTCGCTGAAACGTGGCGGGAGCAGTGCTCAGGCCAAAAGGCATGCGCTGGTATTCGTAGTGCCCACCAGGCACGTTAAAAGCAGTTTTTGACCGACTTCCTTCGTCCACTTGGATCTGATGATATCCCGATCGGAGGTCTAGGGTTGTGAACATCTGGCAGCCTCCCAGCGAATCTAGGGTTTCCGTGATATTGGGGAGGGGGTACACGTCAGGGGTGGTTACGGCGTTCAACCCTCTATAATCTACACAAAACCTTAATTTAGGGGTACCATCAGGGGATTTTTTTGGCACCAGCACCACAGGAGAGGCCCACTCACTCTGACTTGGGACAATGATGCCCTTGTCCAGCTGATCTTGGATCAGACCGTCAAGTACTGCCTTCTGGTGGTACGGCACACGGTAAGCTTTCTTATAAATGGGCGCGGCGTCTCCAGTACGAATAACATGCTTGACTGCTGAAGTGCAGCCTAAGGGTTGATCTTCACTATGAGCGAGCACACTACTGAATTCCATGAGAGTGGTCTTCACGAGGTCTCGCTCTTGACTTGGAAGATGCTGGAGCTTCTCGCTTAAGCACGCCTCAAGAATAGCTTCATCAGCTCGGCCTACCATCCCTACCCTTGCTTGTGGCTTCCGGTAATTCTGAAGTGCGATTTTGCGTATGATGGAGGCTAATTTTAATTTTCCTTGTTCGTTAAGGTGCAGCCCGTGTCTCGTGTACAATTTCCGGTTCAATTCTCCCTTTAGATCTAGAAATTGGATTTCCCCCTCTTTTTGCTTGGTCACCTTTTCGACGATGGCTTTGAGTAAACCATTCGCGTCGCTCAGTTCGGACTTAAGGTCCTGATCAAAACGATCAAAAATTGACAAAACTGATATCCTTGCCTTCCATTCCCGCGGTAGGGCGACAAAAGCCTGCTGCAAGGTTAATGGGTAGGGCGCGGATTTATCAACGTCATTTGTCCCTCCTATAATAATCACGGAATCGTCCTCGTTCAGGCGGTTGACTACACTCCCCAGTTTCGATGTTACTTGTTTTAACCTTCCATTAGGCATGAAAAAGACTTCTACTTCGATGTTTCCGGGCAACCTTTCCGATAGTATTTCTTGCAAACCACGACCGTGGCTATCAGCCAAAATCAATAACTTTTGACGCTCGGGACCCACCTCCTTGAATGAGGCAAGGTCGCTGTCGAGCGTCCCTAACTTCAGGTTCTTAGGCAAAGTTAGCTCTTCGGCACTTACGTTTACAGTCTTAACCCAACAACGATTTTTTTCTACCCTTGTCAGCGTCCGAGCAAGATAAACGCCGTGCATGATGAATTCGCATGGTTCGATCACTACTTCGAGGCCCTCTAATTCGTCAGATCCGGTGGTCGAGTGACTAGTTTTGACTTGAATAATCTTTTCGCAGCGTGGCGGAATTTTGACTCCATTGCAGCAATAGACATAGCGTTGTGTCGTGGTCTGTACAGCGCTAGTAGAAGGGCGGTTTGGGTCCGGCACGGTTTCCCCTTTCCTAATGCGGTTTAACCAAATTTCTTTTCCGAATAACCGGAGCACACCCCGTTCTACGCTTATTTCCCCATTACCTTGTCCGAAAATATCACAACCTAACACGGCTAGATAACCCTTAGGAAGATTCCCCACTACGAAATTTCCTGGTACCTCAATCCCTGGTTTTAGATTCAGAGAAACCCGCTGTCGACCGTATGTTTTGAGTGTTTTTCCTGAAATGCCCTTTAGCACCACGTCTGATTTTACAAGGGGAGAGGAGGATGCTCCGCGTTTCAATAGGGAAACCTGCGCTCCTGTATCAATTAGGACTTTTCCCTCGGCATTCTCGATCTGGCCTATTGCTACTAATTCGTCGACAAGTTCCCGGACTACTGGTACCGTTCGTATTTCTCGCTGTGCAGTGATGTTCTCTTTTGCGTTGTTCGTTCTGATCGTCGCCTGTCTAGGTCGCTGTGGAGCAGCTCCCTCTACTGTCGGGGTGTCGTGGCGGCGGCCCCACTTACCCCGGCCTCGTTTCCCGAACGAGGGCCGCTTGGGTTTAGCCTAACCCGACAGTCGCGCTGTATGTGCCCTGCTTTTCCGCATCGCCAGCATGATATCCGGTTAGAGGGTGCTTCTCGCTTACTCCTGCAATCCCGAGACACGTGTCCTTTCGCGTGGCAATTGAAACAAGTGATATCAGGGGTATCGGCTGTCTGGAATACCCTACGTTCCGGTGGTGCTCTGGTGTTCCCCTGGTTTGTTGCGCGGCGCGGAGCGGTGTAGGCTAAGTCAGGTTCAAGTACTGCCACGTTGCTTGTGGCACCGCGCGTAGCAGCGGACCGAAGGCGTCCCGCTTCCGCCTTTCTGCCCATTGCTCGCAGGTGTTCAATGGATTGTACGTCAAACATAGCTAACCGATCTTGCAACTGAGGGTGGATGTTGTGAAGCATTTGTTTCAATTTTACTTCTTCGGATACAACCGATGAGAGACGACCGTACAGTCCCTCCATGGCGGCGATGAACAGGTCGATGGGTTCTGTTTCGGCTTGGACTCGGTTAAAAATCTCTTGTTGCAAGTATATGTCATGGTCGGGATGTTGGAAGACCAGTTCCATATCCTTGCACAGCTGTTCCCAGTTACTGAGACGGCCTATCGTGGATCGATACCACGTCAGGGCAGGCCCAGTGAACAAATCCACTGCCGAATCGTAGAGTTCCGCAGTAGTGACTCCTCGGGCCCTACGTAACTCTTCTACTCTCTGCAAAAACGCTCCTACACTCTGCGATTGACCGTCGAACTGAAGTCCCCACTTATAGACCGGTACGCTCCTACTGTGCGATGGTGATGCTTGCGACGAATGCGACATTGGTACGGCGTTGACGTTCAAATTCGGCGCGGGCGGAGCAAGCCGAAACGCGGGTGGCGCTACTACACTGGCTTGGCTGGCTGCTACAACAGGGGGACTACTAGGTGGCGGCGCCTGTGCTTCTTCCAGGTTCACATTGGGCCGGTTAGTCTCCGGAGTTGGAGGGTTACTACTTGGATTACTACTTACTGCGGCCAACGCTAAATCTTTTTTTTCTTTGGCCGTTTCACACAAAGCCTTAGCCCTATCCAATAGTGCGTCGTGACGTCGTGCGACCGAGGCGTCGCCTGTCGCCCCTACTGGGATTCTTTGCACCCGTAGATAGTTGTGCCAGAATCGCGTTTGAAGGCGCTGGCCTTCGGTATCTGTATAGTCCCCGTCGTATTCATTCGCGGCTGTAGCGAACGCGTCTAGTTTTTCTTCACAGGCCTGCAGTTCCGTCTCGATATCAAGGGAAGCTAGCACAGTCTGATCGATCGGTGTGTTTGATTTGAAACATTTTGTTAACCGTTTCCTCAAGTCATCTGCACTACCGGCTGTCGATTGTCCGCGGATTTTCAATTCATATTGGTTCTCTTCCTTATTTAAGAAGTAGGCACTCATGTTGTAGGCCGAAACTAGATTCCAAAGAGCAAACGAGCAGTGCATCCACTAAAGTATTTTCTTAATTTCGTCAATCACTGGTATAAAATTCGCAAAGTCCCACTTATAATTTCCAATACTTTACTGAAGTAGTCATCAGAGGCTCACACGCCTAAGTCCACACGTTGTTTTGTTTCTAAAAAAAAATTGAAAAAAAGTTCAAAGTCCCAACTTGAAGTTCACTAAAGTACACTTAAGTCCCAGAGTACGATTACTCTAAGTCCCAACACGGTGAATTATTCCATTAAAATCACCAATTTAATTTCAAAAATATCACAAGTCGTTTGTAGTATTCAGCGAAATTTTGAAAAATTCGGCTAAGTCCTTAGCTCAAAATACACAATAAATTTCGAAAATTACTGTCGATCGCCCATTTCCTCACTACTATGATGGTTCACGTCGATTATTTCTAAGTCCCGATTTATTTCAATGAAATGTCACAGAACTCCTATTTCACCCCTACTAATGCTTTGTTTCGTCGAAAATCCAAAAATTGTTTTATCCTTTATTATTACCTTTAAACCATTATTCTATAGTGAAACTATGCGATCCTTCCTTGATTTGAACTCGTAACTACGGCACAGAGGAAATATCCATCAGTGGATAGTGAAACGAAAAAATATAATCTAAGTTGAAGTTTAATAAATTTTATATATATATTTTTCCAAAAGTGATTACTATTTCTAAGTTATTTACTTTATTACTATATTTTAATTTCCTCTTACAGCCACGCAGTTACGGCCCCTCAAGTTACCGGTACCTTTAGGATCGCATGTAAGGTTCACAAGTGTTAATTTCATGCAAATAAACTTAGGTTAATTTAGAAAGCATTTATTCTAAGGTTAGTATAATTAATAAATCCTACAAACACCCGTTCTTGAACAAACAATGTCAAATCACTAAATAAAAATATAACTTGCTTCAGGAATGACTATCTCATCTATAAACAACAACAAGTGTGGGACTCTGTTTAGATTAATCTATACAGACATCTGTTTACAAACACAGGCAAACACCACTGCCTTGTGCATCACGGCGTCACTGCCTCGTTACGATAATCGTCGCCCAAGTCGCACTTCGGACAATTCGGATTAATTTACAATATAATATTTCTTCAATTTAATTCCCAGATAATTTATAGTTTCACTTTAATATCGTCCTCCTCCCTGTTTCAGGATGAGTTGCAATTACTAACTCATTTATGCTTCAGTTAAGCAGAAGCCAAGATGGCGGATTAGTCTACACAAAGAGACGCTTTGTTAATTGCAAATGGCGGCTCTGAGCTCTTTGTAACAATTAATATTCTGAAAATGAAGTTTTTATAAAATGAAAATTACTTTACTGTGAGATTTAACAAGATTGTTGGATTGAAAATTACGAAAAAAATGCTTATTATTTTTTTAAACTGAATTAGATTGCTGTAATTATTCTATGCATTGAACAAATTCCACTTACCTTGAAAATGCATTTCGGCTGGTCGATCGATGTTGGCCCGTGGAGAATTTGGAAGCGTGGGAAATTTAAACTCAACAAGCTTTCGGTATTTTCGAAACCGACCCGCACCTAGACACCAATTTGTAACACCGCCCACGAGGTACTTCTCAAACAATCAAAACTAACACTTTTTCAGCCAATTTACTTTATTCAACACACATGATTTTAGGTTTACAATATCGCAGTTTGAAATTGAAGTTAAATTATTAAAGTTTAACAGTTAAAATTTAGAAAACGCCAATTAATAAAATGAAACAGGGAGAGAGAGACACGACACGTCTTAATTAATCATCAACAACTCAGCGACTGGGGTGAGGTCCCGGCTTTGTTCCTCGTTGATGGAGGGCCCTCGACCAATCATAGCCGTCCTCAACGCGTGACGTCACGGGGCTCACAACGCAGTGCGCTTGTCTAGTGCTGCGACCAAACGATTCATGTTGTCATTACACAAACTAAGTGGTCATAGAAGCGAGCCAGAGACGGCCGTGGAGATGTGACAACTGCTGACGCTATCACATTCCACGCCTCGACGGCTCCGCTCCGAGCCGTGGTCGGATTGAAGTTAGCTCGAGACAAAATATTCTGTCTTCTAAAAGTTGATCCCATATACTTCTTTTGTACCAGTCAACTCTTCAAAATGAAATAATGAAATTAATGTTAAGAGCACCGTTCCTCCTTTTAATTATGGATTTTAGTGACGGTAGAAATTTATTTATTAGGAGCGGCAAATTGTATTATTTAATTACAGTGTCGTATTAATGGCTTTTAACAGTCTAGGGATTTTGGGCCGTCACAAAAGCTAAAGGTGTAAAGAAATTATATTTAGAAAAGAAAGTTATTTTTGATCAATACAAGCAATGTTTATTTGAAGATAAAGTCATTACAGCTAAATTCAATACAATTAGAAGTTTTAACCATCAAATATACAGCCTAACAGAAGTTAAAAAAGCACTTTCTTCCAATGACGATAAACGACACATTCTTCCAGACAACATCCACACTTTACCATTCGGCCACTACTCCCTCAACCCTATTGACGAGTAACCTTTTCATCGTCCTAGATCCTTTATCCTTTTCCTTTCCGTAAAAAAGGGGAAACACAGCAATGTTAAGCTGTGTTTCCCCTTTTTTACACAAGGTTTGAATGACCTTGAACTATATGTGTGTGTATATATATATATATAAGGAGATTTATACCAAAGAATATTTAATACCATATCAGCTGCCTTCGTGAAACCATCATGTCAGACCTGAAGGAGAAGATTATTAATGAACTACACAAACCTGCAAGAATAAAGTTTCCAAGAAGAAATACTGTTATAAAAGGGATAAATGATCTATATCAAGCGGATTTAATTGAAATGCGACCGCATAGCAGAATAAACAAAGGATTTAAATATATACTCACTATTATTAATTGTTTTACAAAAGTTGCAGACGCTTTACCTCTAAAGGACAAGACTGGTAAAAGCGTAACAGAAGCCATGGAAATAGCCATAAAAAGAGATAAAAACAAAATTAAACATTTACAAACTGATGATGGAACAGAATACTTTAATACAAACTTTGCACAGTTAATGAATAAATATAAAATAAATCATTATTCTACAAATTCAGAGAAAAAAGCAGCTATTGTAGAAAGATTCAATAGAACCTTAAAAAGAGCACTATATAAACAATTTTCAAAAAGAGGTTCTTACGTATGGTATGATGTTTTACCACAATTAATAAATTAATATAATAACAGGTTTCATAGAACTATTGGTATGAAACCTAACAAAGTAAATAGAAGAAATGCAAAAGATGTATTAAAACGCATAAAGAAAAATACAAAGCCAAAAGTAGAAAAAATGCAGCCAAGAAAATTTAATGTAAGTGATAAAGTACGGATTAGTAAATATAAGGGAGTGTTTACCAAGAAATACCTTCCCAATTGGACGAATGAAGTTTTTACAGTGTATAAAGTGCAACCGACTGTACCTGAAACGTATATCTTAAAAGATAACAAAGGAGATTTGTTGCAAGGTGCATTTTATGGACATGAAATGTTAAAGTCAACAGTAGGTGATGTATATCTTGTTGAAAAAGTGTTACAAAGAAAAAAGGACGCAGTTAAAGTGCGGTGGTTAGGGTTTAACAAAACTGAGGATTCATGGATACCTATAAAAGATTTGATTTAATGCAAGCAACTCATTTCATCGTTAACCTTTGAGCAGGATGGAGATTATTCACCATAAAGATCGATTCAATATTAATAACATAGATGATTTAACTGTGGATAACGTTAAAATCAACAATGGTAAACACGGTAGTTTACTTCCAAACACTGTTCGATGTATAGTAAGTGGACCCTCAAACTGTGGAAAAACCAATGTTGTCTTTAATTTGATCACTAATCCGCAGGGATTAAGGTTTAATAACCTATATATTTTTTCAAAGTCCCTACAACAACCAAAGTATCAATTGCTAGATAAAATCCTATCTGAGGTGCCCGATGTTAATTTTTACAAATTTAACGCTAGTGATAGCATTATACAACCAAACGAAGCGATACCGTATTCTGTATTTATATTTGACGATGTATCTTGTGAAAATCAGGATACTATTAGAAACTACTTTGCCATGGGAAGACATAATAACATCGATAGCATATATATAGGACAAACTTATAGCAAAATCCCGAAACAACTTATCAGAGATAATGCAAATGTTTTAATTGTATTTAAACAAGATGATACTAACGAAGTTTCGAGCTGCTTCTTCACCGCGATATATCTTCGGTGTTGTGGTTAATTCATATCTTCGCAAATGTTCTTCAGACAGTGTTGATTTTATCATCAAACAGTAGCTGTTTGGTGTGTGCTGCTGGTATTTGCTTCTTCTTGTTACGTTTTCTTCTTGATGTTCGAGCGGAAGTAAAGACGCCTCAAAATCAGCATACACAACAACAGGTAAACGATATTGTTGTATTACTTTATCAAATTTTATCTGTGCTCTGCTAGGATGCGGCAATTTAATTCTTACTTCATAGTTTCCATTACATAGCCGTTGGTGTTCTACTAGCCAATCTGACCCTCCCCTTCTTAGTTCTTTGTTCACGTGACAAAAACATCTTTTGCAAATTGTCATCTTTCTTTTATGCTTAGATAATTGATTAGAAACAAGACTTTCAAATTTTTTGATATACACAAAGTGTGAAATATCACCTTTAGTAATTAATAACAAATCGGTATGATCTCTGCGCTCATTTGGTGTTATACGCAAGGGGTACACATTGTTTGACGAATCCAATCCGAATAGGTTGACAGAAGCTGAAGGATTTTGTTTTTCAAATTTCAAAACGTCTGTTATAGCAACAGGGTAAGTCATCCTTTGAAAATTATATCTATGTTGTACTTCTTCATATTTGTGACTTGGTCTTATCGGATTGTCTGTTACATATTTGACCAACATAGCATATTTAAAACATTCAGTATCTTGATTTTGCACATTGATGCAGGATTTGGTATCACTAATCTTTTTTGGTAAAGGGATATAGCTACTGCCACGAATTCCATAACCGTGTTTGTGTACTCTTAAGTCTAGCCCTGTGATGCTTAACAAACTCCATCCAGATCCTCTTCCTTCGTGTTCTTGTATTTTTGTCATTAGCTCTTCGAAACATTCAGATACGATTGAATCAATATCTGAGGAAAACATAATAGTTCGGTTTTTTGTTAAGAAACCTCTCGGTGAGGTTTCATTTTGAATGTTTGTAAATAAAGCATCCAGTAATAGTCCAAATTTAATAAAATTTAATCTTTTTAATTCATTTTTCAGAGTTTTGCTAACCAATCCTTTTGCGTTGTTTAAAAATTCTTCAAGTTTCAATTTTGTATTGTCAATTTTAAAGTGGGTTACAACATTACCCGGAAGTGCTCGGGCGTGTAGTTCCACATTTACTGATGGTCCAGGCGCATAATGAATGACACTTGGTCTTGAAACTTCTTTTTCTTCATTTTCTTCTTTTTCTTCGTTGTGTTTTTCTTCATTTTGTTCTTCTTGATGTTTTGCTAATTGTTGGTTGATTGAATCTAATTCTTCTTCATTTGGTTCTTCAGTATTTGTATTGGTGTTATGTTTCAATTCTTTATGAATGGTTAAAAGCCATTCATCTCTGAAAGAAGCTTTACAAATATCGCAGCGATTCATAATGTAGGCGTGCTCTTCACAAGGGTCAACGCAATAATGAAAAAACACTGCAAATGCACCTCTATTTATACCCTAGAAAAAGTGGTGGGGGTACGTTTTAGGTTAAGTTTAAGTTTGTAGCTGGAGGCTACAAAATTCTGTATTTGGGTCAAGGACATTGAGCATATTTGTCAAAACGGGGAATAGAGCAGTAAATGATTTCATTTTAAACCATAAACTGATCTATTCCCCGCTCTGTATTTAACTAAGACAATTTTCTCCAACAAAAACATTTGATAAATTTTAAACTCGGATGTGAAGTTGGATTGTACACATTGCATCTTGATCAACTAAAAATTTCATAAAACAATAGGGATCTTCAGTTGTAGATTCATCTTTAACATATTCAATAGTCAACATTGCCGAACGAAGATCTTGTGGAATTACGTCGACTTTTATGAGTCGCCTTTCGAGTTCAAACCGTTTTGTTATTGATGTAAGTTTTATCACATCATCGATATCGATGAGGGGAAAGCTGTAGCAAACGGAGTTTCCTGGTGGGTTCATCATGCCTATATGATAAATATACACTGTTGCATCGTCTTTAAATAGACGTTCCCCCACCATTAAATGTATAAGTTACCCCACTTTTTTAATCATGTAAATGGGTCAAGGTTATACAACGATATTATCAAAACGGGGAATAGAGCAGTAAGTGATTCTCACTATAACCACAAACTGATCTATTCCCCGCTTTGTATTTAAAGTAAACTATTTGAAGACAACAAAAACTTATTCAGATTCTTCCGATGATAATGATGATGATGAGCTCGTATCACTAAATAAGCGACGACGAACACAAAAGTTCCCTGTGACTGGATCTAGAACTACATCATCGATATTAATACTGCTTGGAGGGGTTTCACTATCAACAAGGTCCATTTCCTCCAAGCAAAGCAACTGATGATAAAATTCCGGTTCATTATTATCGACATCGTCGTCGTCAGTCAACAGCTCCATCTCTCCAAGATATGGTTCACTGCTAGCAAACTCACTCAGTAGTTCAAGAGGTTTGAAATGTATTTTATTGACTTTTGTATAGTGGTTAATTTAGAATCATACGGATTGGAAGATGGTAATATGCGTCTTAATACTTTATAACAATCAGCGATCCTTGTTCTCATTTTTCGAGAACTAGCATTGTTTCTCTCGGTTTTGAGAGATCTCGAGTTTAAGTTTGGCGAAGTATTACTAGTCTCTGGAAAAATGTTGGATAGAATCATAGCCTGGACAAGTATCGATGGGGCAGCAGAAGATGAAACAGTACAAGAAGAGGCGTCAGAAGTTGGTTTTCTGATGTGCTCCATGGTGTCTGAGGTGGGCGAATACAAGCAGCAGACTAATTTTACCATCGATAAGGTGTCTCTTTTATACCCAATGGAAGTGGTGGGAGTGCAAGTTTTAGGGAGGGGATGTTTTTGTAAGAAATATATATTTCAATATTTTTTTTTTTTTTTTACCAAACAAAATTTTCTAAGTCCCAAGGTCATCTGAACAAATTGCCAAAACGGGGAATAGAGCAGTAAGTGGTTCTCACTTGGACCTCAAACTGATCTATTCCCCGCTCTGTATTTCTTAAAGTAAACAATAAATCTTCACACTATTGAGCAGCCTTTGCTCTTTGAAGCTCAAGTTCTAAGTCTGCAACCAGGCGAAAGTCTGCATTGTGCTCCTCCCATTGTTCAGGAGAACGCGGTTGTCCACACCACTTTGTAAAGGCGTACCTCATTGCCTCATTATACTCCTCCAGGATAACATGATAGGGTCTTGGTTGCTGCGTTGTAGACCGCATCGATGATGTAGTTTGTTGCGGTTGTGATTGGGCATCATTCTCCGCAACCTTATCAATCTTAGAAACCTCGGTAATTTCAGCAGCCTCAGCAATCGCGTACAACTCCTCTTCGCTAATTTCCTTTCCCCATGTGTTGCTGTTGACGCTCATGATGATACAACTAATAATTATATTCCGAATCGCTTGCTTAAATACCCGCTTACCCCCTCCCTTCTTCACTGTTGAATAATATCTTTAGTATAATATTTCTCCTTTTTCCTTTTACGTTTATCTTTGTCTTAGTGTAAAATATCTAAGTCCGTTATCTAGGTCAAGGTCGTTGTAACATTGTAAAAAAAAAGTGTGGACAACCTATTTACACTTTGCAGCATATGCTACAATTTGTAAATAGGTTGTCTACACTTTTTTTTTTTTTAATTTGGAAAAACTTTATTTAATTTGGAAAGAATGTTTTTTTTTTTTTTTTTTTTTTTTTTTTACAATTTATTCCACACAGTGGTTCCTGAATCGGCTCGGATTAGATAGTGCTTTTTTGTAGGGTTTTTGGGATGACGCATGCCTTTAGGTAATCTTAAAATGTAAAGGCGGTCTTCACATTTTAACATGACCTTCAGGAATCCCATTATTTTTACAAAGACGTATTGTTTGTTTTTAGCTAGCCTATTAATCCGAGTCTTAGCCGGTTTCACTGTTGGATGCGGTGAAGAAGGAGAAGCGGTATTTTTTAAATGAAGATTGCACAGTTCTTCATTTAAAGTACACTGTTTTGCACAGCGTTCGCCTTTCTTTGCACCTTTTTTGAAGATATAATTACATAGTTGTGCAGGACGTATGCACCTTCTATGCAATGACTTTAATTGATTAAATTTCTCTGAAGGAGATTGAATATTTGTGCAAATTACTGAAGGTCTGGTTGAACTAGTGGAAGGTGAAATTTCAATTGGGGGTTTTGTAGATATTTTAGAGCTTGATCTCGAGGTGGAGCTTGATCTTGAGGTGGATGATGAGGAGCTCGAAGAAGACCTTGATCTCGAGGTAGATGATGAGGAGGAGGAGCTCGACGAAAACCTTGATCTCGAGGATGATGGTGAAGGAGAAGTTGGTCGATCCATAATGGGTGGTGAAGTTGTCTTCTCAGGGATGATAAGAGACATTAAAAGAGCCTGACGAAGAATTGAACCAGCAGCCGAAGTCAAGGGTGATGCAGAAGTCGAGGGTGATGCAGAAGTCGAGGGTGATGCAGAAGTCGAGGGTGATGTAGAAGTAGAGGGTGATGCAGAAGTCGGTAGTGATATCGGGTGTGACTCCATAGTTCTGAGTTGAGCAAGCACAAGCAGCAGAATGATCTTACCAGTAATGGGAAGCCTCTTTTATACCCAATATAAGTGGAAGGGGAAAGGGGAAAGGGGAAGGGGGATAGGCTATGGTTTAAAATATTAATTTTCCTATATGTAACCAGACAGAGGTTTTATAAGTCCTGTCAGTGGGTCAAGGTCATCTGAACTTGTTGCCAAAGCGGGGAATAGAGCACAAATTGGTGCTCTATTCCCCGCTCTGTATTAGGGGACAGGGAATTACAAGCAATGATTTTAATAACAAAAAATAAAGAAAAAAAACCCCAAAAAAAAAAAGGAAAATCACAACAGTTTCTCAGGCTAAGAAAGGTAATGTCAACCGGTTTACATGGCCGTATTGACAAGTCCGGTAGAGCACAAATTGGTGCTCTATTCCCCGCTCTGTATTAGGGGACAGGGAATTACAAGCAATGATTTTAATAACAAAAAATAAAGAAAAAAAACCCCAAAAAAAAGGAAAATCACAACAGTTTCTCAGGCTAAGAAAGGTAATGTCAACCGGTTTACATGGCCGTATTGACAAGTCCGGTTTTCAGGGCCGAAACTTATTGTCAGGGGGTTAGGAAAGGGATGAGAAACAAATTACATTACTTTGAAACAAACTGGTCAGTTAGAGTTAACGTTAATTTTACAAAGAACAATCAGTATCACTGAAACCCGGACGGACGTAGATCACGAACGGGCGTCAGGATACTGCGGTCAGTTTAACAAGGTCACAACAGCAACACTGAAACCCGGACGGACGTAGATCAACGAACGGGTGTCAGGCTACTGCGAACCAATGTTTTGACCAAGGTAGTTTACAAAGACCGGCATTTAAATTACTTTGATAACAAACCCCACGGATATAAAGACTTTACCCAAGGATAAGGATCTGTAAGAAAGGTACATATTTCATCATTAAATATTTACAAAGACCGGCATTTAAATTACTTTGATAACAAACCCCACGGATATAAAGACTTTACCCAAGGATAAGGATCTGTAAGAAAGGTACATATTTCATCATTAAATATTTACAAAGACCGGCATTTAAATTACTTTGATAACAAACCCCACGGATATAAAGACTTTACCCAGGGATAAGGATCTGTAAGAAAGGTACATATTTCATCATTAAATAAAACACTTAAAACCAACACCAACATTCATTAAACTAACTACATTAATTAGCAGCAATCTACAAGCAATAATCTAACAAACAAACTACCATGCTTAACAAACTACCATGCACATGCAAAGGCGCGGATCTCTTAATTGCGCGTCGGGCCCAACGCACACTTAAAAGACCTACGCTGCAGCAGAATGCAACCCGGACGGACGTAGATCACGAACGGGCGGCAGCCTACTGCGAAGAGACTGCGGACTGCTCCCGCTTATAAAGGCGGCGGTCAGTGGTGGGAGGTGACTCCGCCCCGTGACGTCAGGGGGGGGGGGGACATGACCCAAATGGGGGGGGGGCATGACCCAAATTGGGGGGGGGGGGACATGACCCAAATGGGGGGGGGGCATGACCCAAATTGGGGGGGGGGGACATGACCCAAATGGGGGGGGGGGGGACATGACCCAAATGTGGGTTGGGGGGGGGGGGGACATGAAGGGAAGGGGAACCGGTTCTTAGCTTTCTACCCGTATATGGAAGTGTCAAGGTTACACTTGGCAAGCCGCCAAAAACCTAATCAACGAGATAAACCGTCTGACCCTTCAAAAGTCAAGACATTAGGACTCATTCCAGCTTTGTCTCTCGAACTAAAACTACGTGCCGATCAGCAGCGCTACGATGACTTCCCCTGTGAACCTTGAGAAACTGCGACGTCTGAAGGAATCCCTGAAGGAGACGGTTGAGAGAAGAAGTGGTTTTAAGAGACCAACTTCTTTCAAGGCCACAATAAGAAGAAATTTTAAGAACCATCCGCTCTACTTCAACCAACATCCGTCATCTGAGCATCGACCTTCGACTTCGACTACAAGTCAGCCTCGACCTTCAACTCCACCTCTCACCGTGGATGAGGTGATGGAGCGGACGAGGGTGTTGAAGGAAGAAGAATTAGTCACTCCTCTAAACTTCAAATCACTTAAATTTAGAAAACTAAAAACAAATATCAAATACAAGTTTGTGGCAAGGCTCAGCGGAAACAGCTATATTTTACAACATGAAGATTTTCACTTCAAGGTCCAACTGCCTCATTCCCTGCCGCAACCGCCTAGAATCCCATCCAAAAAGGAACTGTTTTTCGTCAGACAAGAGGGCAAGGCGCATTGGTTAATTAAATAAATTGTCACACCCCTTGTCCATTTCCTCCACCTCGACTAACCGCAACTCCTTCAGGACTCCTCTTCATGGCATCAAAAACGGTCCTTTTCAGGACCACCCTAAGCATTTCAAGTTAGGGACTTGGTCTGTATATAGGCAGGAGACTGTTAGTCTTATGTTTGTGTGCAGCCCACTTTGTAAAAATTTCGAAGTCCCAAGGTCCTTGACCTTGACCATGACCCTGACCCAAGGGGGGGGGGGGTATAAAGTTTGTGCAAAGTATGTCATGTGGGTACTCAAATTACGCGGATTGATCGGACGAACAAGTTGGTGCAAACAGAATTCAGATCCGACAAAGGGTATAGAAGCAACAGCGAAAAAACTACTATTTTCAAGGATAAACCTAAATAACTTCTTTATTTACGGTTTAAAGTATATTAAGTGGGTACTCAAATTACGCGGATTGATCAGACGAACAAGTTGGTGCAAACAGAATTCAGATCCGACAACGGGTATAGCAGCAACAGCGAAAAAACACCTATTTTCAAGGACAAACCTAAATAACTTCTTTGTTTTTGGTTCAAAGTATAACATGTGGATACTTCAATTACGCGGCTTGCCAAGACAAACAAGAAGGTGCAATTTAAATTTAAATCTAACCAACAGTATAGCATCTGTAGCGTAAAAACGATGGTTTGAAGGACAAGGTAACGTTGTGGTGGGGGTTAGGTGCCTATCATACATGATAACGCTCCATCATTATTCTTCCAGCTCTTGACGGATGAACATCTACCTAGAGAGTCTGAAAAATGTCGCAGTTTTACAGGAACATGAGGAAGGTGACCTTCAGTAGTCCCCTTGACACTACTTTCTACTTCCCTGACAATGAAGACAGAAGGTCTACACTTTTAGTGGACAATGAGCGGTTTCGTCGAAGAATAATCGAGGTTGAAACACTTTTAGCTAGTTGTTTGCTTCGCAAAAAGAACCATATGAATACATGCACCGGTTTAGATCATAGTAGCTGTTATACTTATACAGCGTTGAAGCGCAAACATTATTGAAGTTTTTAGTTACGGAGCTAAGGTCTTGACAGTCTAAGAGCTAAACCCTAACTAACACATGTAAACTAGTTATTGTGCGATGTAAAACTCGGTGGGGAGACTGGTGTAGTGGGGGACTGGTGTAGTGGGGGGGGGGACTACCATCTGCCGCACACTTGCCACCTGCCGCCTGCCACCTGCCACCAACCATCTGCTTCGTTCTACTACACTTTTACCCCCACCATTTTGTTTGATACCAGAACGCTAGCTAGCGAATAGTCAGTACACCTCCGGCTCTCGACCGGTGAACATCGAGCTCTCCGAGACGCTCTTCACAAAATAACAATATCATTTCACTCAAGGTCTGATAGATGTTTCTATTTCATTGCCGTCACGTATTATTTCCTCCTGACAGCAATGAAATGCAAACACCTAACAGAACAGATAGGTGTCAAAAACACAACATGGACTCTGCGCAGGGATCGAAGTATCTGCCGTCTTTCTTCAGAAAACAAAGTGATGGCCGCAACTCGTCCGGATCAACAACATCGATGACAACCAACAACGGGGAACTATTGTAAACATGAATTATTGTAAATAAAGTAATATTTGTAATATGAATTATTGTAAATAAAATAAAGTAATATTTGTAATTGTTCTACCTCGCACTCGTATCATTCGATTGCTTCATTCGATAATTTTCATTCGATATTTTATCGAATTAAAACTATCGAATCACAATCGGATTTTACGCGTGCGAGGTAGTACTTTTTTAAAATTACCTCCCCGTAACCTTGAACTTTGAACTTTAACTCATTTCGTCACAAAACCGCCTACGTCACTGGCTCAGCCTCAGATAACGTATTTTATCACTCAGCGCTTCCGGTCACGTGACCGGAAGCCATAAATCAAGTGAGCCAGCACCCGCAAACCCCCACTACTTCCTTCCACACAAACTGTTAGTTAAATAACATTCTATTAAATGTACATGTTTCAAAAATGACTCCCAAGCATTTTGCGAAAATAAAACCTTTTTTGTTCCATGGTGTAGTATTACTGTAGGGGAATAATCCAATGACTTCATCAATCCAACTGATACACTTTTACTGATGCATGCTGAGATGGGGTAAAAGATTCGCAAAAAAACTTCAGTTAAAATGTGAGGAGGAATATTTTCTTCAACTTTCTTCTTCCTCTTTGGTACTACCTTTGATGGGTCTGCATTACTTTCCTCCTCTCTATCTCTTTTACCAAACTTTAAAAATGCAGTTATTTCCTTGATGATTTCTTCTTCACTAGTATTATCACGTTCCAATAACGGTGCTACCTCTGCATCACCTTGTACAACAGATGGAGAACTCATTTTGTAGAAGATGTTGCCCATGCGACGATAGACGATCAACTGAAGACCTGCATTGTTGCTCCGCTATTTATAGGTTAGCGACAGTGGCGGTGCCGGTGGTGGTACAACGTTTTACAATACCGTCTTTACGATACCAGTCAACGGTGTGTATGTAACAATTTTATCGTGCAAAATTAAACAATACGCAGATGTATTTGCAGGTACGTTTTCTTGAAATTCCATTTCTATTTTTATATCAACACTAGACGATTTTACAGATTCGTTTTGTTTGGAGCAATCAATTACAACAATCGGAGCTTTCGATTCAAACTGTACGGGAGATAGTAGAGGTGTGTTTGTTTTGCCGTAATATGAATTTTGGAACCTAGCGTACATATCGTATAAAACACTGTACCTTTTTTTATCGAAAGAGATATTAAAGTTGTCGTAGGGAAAGAATTGTGAATTCAGGAACACTTTACAGTTTGTTAATTTACAATGGTCAAATTCACCAGCATTTTCAGTTAATATACTTTTTTTCTTTGTTTGTAATCCAAATATTACATATCTCGCTTTTTCCAAATGAGTAGAAGTTTTTACAGTCCATGTATGCCGTTGTGTTGAAGGTAAAACGGGGTATTCATGAAACTCCCAGCTTCTGAATGGTATTACAATGTCTCGATCTGATTTTAACTTTCTTAATAATGTAATCCTGTGTTCATCATTTAGTCGCACATGTGGTACTCTCCAAACAATCTTGTCTAATGTTAGTTTCCAGTCTAAATTGGCTTCAGTTGTTCCAGCAGATGCTTTAATAATATCATTATCGTTTGATGACCTTAATAAAACTAGTTCTTGTTTTACATTTATTATTATTCTTCTGTAATCTTCAGCAAATCCTAAAAGTAATCTTAAAGGTACGTAAAAATCAAAGTTTCCCGAAGCGTCAGGAGTAATTATACTTTTGTCTGGTGCAACCCATCCTGCAACAGCTAACAGATTCTTCTCATTTGGTGTTAAAGACGCTAATCCTTTTAAAGTACTGGAAATTCCAACCTTTTTTGTTGAATCGACTGTAACTCTTGAAATTTCATATCTAATCTCGTCAAACAAAAATGCCATAGGATTATTTATGAACGGAACAGTGGTTCCAACAGTACCGTCAGCTTTTGTTACTTTTCCTTCAATATATAAATAACTTTCGCATGGAAGAGTATAAATGTCTTGTTGTTGTATAGGAATCCTAATTTCATCGTTATTGTTTAATTTGGACGAAGCGTAAGGGTTGTGCGTGTGATATTCCTTTTCCCATAAGGTCTCGTCGAATGTTGGGCCCTGCGCTATATCCAGTATATCCATTGTTAATGACCTTTAATCCAATTTCTTCTAGAAAACGAATGTTGTCACTTGTTAATCCTTCTACAGCTGATGAGCTACTGACCTCTTTGCTGGTTGGCTCTATCTTTTTAAATGATAACCCCATTATCTAAGCGGATGATTTTATATGTATTCTTACAGTAATAGCTTCTCCTCGAAAGTCAATAAGGTTTCCGTCTTGATCCACTATGTTCAGCACGATGTCTGAAATGAAACTGGTGTTTAACGGTAGGTACACAAGGTTTTGAGGCTTTTCTACTATCTTGAAACCCGGTGCGACTGATGGGTAGAATGTGTGTAATATATGCCGATTTTCTCCATCTCTGTAGGATCCTTGTATAATGTTACATGTAATGTCTATGCTGTTTACTTTGATGATCGTCACAGTTCTATTCCCAGAATGAGTTGTATTAGGTTCTAATACCTTTGTTTCCTTAGAAAACCCCAATAAACTACCAATTGAACGTTCTTGGCCAAAATCAATATAATACTTAGAAGTAATTTCGGCTTTCATTGTATTGTTATTGCCTTTTATCGTTATATTTTCTTTTCCCATATGTTTTTGTATAACTTCATTTATATTATCAATTTCATAAGCTCCTGTTGGTAAACTGAATTCTTCCAAAGCTGAATATTTTCCTTTATTATCTTTTGTCTTGTAATAATGTATTTTGTTATTAATTCCTTCACTAACGTTTGGAATAGAGTTATATGTTGTTAAATCCAATAATGCGGCTTCCCATAGTCTTCCTTTTTGCAAACGTAGCGCTGGAAACAGAATACTGCGCAAAGTACATGAGTTACCGGTTAATGACACTGTATACGAAGACATCTTAAAGTTGACTAACACTTTTAGCTAAAAAGTCTAAACATAAATGACCGCAAATGGATGTATCATCAGGTTGTTTTCTTGTATAATTGTAAAAAACATTTTCTGCCGCACGAAAGTATTGTTGAAGTTCTTTCGGTGGTGGAAGGTTTCCAAAACTGTCGAAATAATAAATCGTTTCACCAAGTTTCTTGTAACACACCCAATGAGTGCCTAATCCTTCACTATTATCCAAATTTACTATACCAGTCTCAGTTTTCCACATTTTAACCGGTAATTCATCTTTCATAAATACTCCTCTAAAAAATGGGATTTTCAAACAAGAAGCATATGTAATCAGTTCTTCATTGGTTAATTCTTTGTTTTTAATTATTAATTGCTCTTTCTTATTTAATACACACGATACGGTCTTAGGTATAGTCCTCCTCCCTTTTTTATCATTGACCATATTGTTGGTTTCTTTTTACCTTTACCACTAGTAGATCGACGTTTTCTTCTGATATTACCTCCTTGTTTCTTAGCGGGTCTTTTCCCACGCCTTCTTCTCTTTCCTCCTCCAAACGTAGTTTTTGCTTTCATTGCTGCTGTTACTGCTAAAGACGATGCTTTTTCACCAATACTCGCGTCACTAGATTTTACTCTTTGCCAAGCTTTCTCAGAAAGTGCTCTATCTGCTATTGATCTATTTTTTGTATCACCAAATTTGGAATACGCTATATCGTGCTGTTTACAAGCCTGATCAAGCTTATTTATTCCAGGATCTCCTCTAGCAAGCCGTTTCTCTAATTTGGTTCCAGGACCACAATATTGATATCCTCCAGGTAAATGTAATTCCACAGGTAATAAATCAATCGCCTTGTTAACTATAGCTCCAACCGGTTTACTTAATAGAGAAAATGCTGTTGATGCTATTCCCCTTCCTCTCTGTAATCTCTCTCGATTATGACTGATGCGTTTAGCCCTCGGCATGACTATTTATAGCCAAACTTACAGTCAGTAGGTGCACTCTATAAATGTTTTACAATGAATGTAATATTAGTCTTGGCTTCTTGTATTATATATACTGTTTAAAATCCATTTATTATATAGAAATGGATTAATTAATTAAATGTAGACATAATAAATAAAAGTAGTAAAAATAGAAATAAGGTGTAATTGAAGATGTTTCAAATGTTTCTCCGCTGGTGATGGTATCGTTGTTTTCGGTAAAATGAATAAAATCTAAATAGTTGTCATGTTCCCTTAGAAACTTGCCACTCAATCGTTGGTAATTAAATAACACATTCCAGTCTAGTTTATCTTTAAAATTGTCAATGTAATTTTCAGAGAGATTTTGATATTTACTTATTACTTCCCAACAGTTATTAAAATTTGATGTCATCTCTACAAGGAAGTTTTCTGAAAACTGTTGTCTTTGTAAAATATGAATCCAGTTAACTCTGTGAAAATAAATTCTTAACATAGTCATTGTGAAGAGGTAGTGTATGGAAAGTTGTTCCCAATCCATATATCTATCAAACCGTTGAACAAAACCATCTGTCAGCACTCCTTGGGGAAATCTCGGCTCTTGAGATATTAAACTCCACGCAGTAATATTGGATTCCATCATCCTCTCTGTATCATCTCTCGAATATAACTGATGCTTTATCCCTTATCATGGGTATTTAAATTCTTTTTTCTCTTATATAATCTTCATCGTTTTCTGTTGGTTCATTAATCACATTCACTTTATCCCCCTTTCCTAATGTCTTGACTTTAGAAGGCTCAGACGGTTTATCTAATTGATTAGGTTTTTCTGGATTGTGTATCTTTTTCCAGTCTAAATAATTGTGGCTGTCAACATCTGAAGCTACAGCTCTTCCTGAAGCCCGATGGATATAATTAAATAAAGCTGCACCAAACCTTTCCATATGTTTTTCATATTCTGTAGTCCATTTCTTGTGTACTATATCAAATATTTTCTTATTTACAGCGTCTCCATCCTGCTCACAATCACCTACATTTGACAATTTTAATTTTTTTACATCATAGCTTGTATCAGTTTCATTCTTTTTGTAAATCGTTAACAATTTTAAAGTCGCTAAATTTACTGCTTCACCATCATAAATAGGATGTTTTATATTGCTTAACCTTTTACCGGAAAATCCCCAATGGTCTTCGTGTACAATCGGGGTTCTTTTATCCATGTATTGTACCGTAACCGCATCAGAAGACAAAAGCGGATCACCAACATTTTGAATTACTTTTCCTTCAAAATTATAATTACCATCAGGTGTTAACGGAAACCCAGCTCTTTTTTCACTATATCCAGATTTTACTCCAAACTCGGAATACCGTCCAAACTTGTCCACACTCATGATGTAACTGAATCGCTATCGTTTAGGTTCTTACTATATATATATATATATATATATATACGTCTACTGAACAATTATTTCTCGTTTTCGCAGTTCATCAACCAAAGCTACCCATTCGTTTTCTAAACCAGTGTGCCCGGCTTCCATAGCTTCGTGTAATAACCTCATTCGATCAACTAACTTATTTATATCGTTGTAATATATTATATTGGTTTTATACAAATTTTTTAATAATCCCCTTCCAGATGTAGTAGGATCAGTTGTTTTTCTTTTTTTATGCAAAACATTTAATTCAGCAGAAGATAAAGCTCTTCTTTTAATTGGAGCTTTATTTGATTTCGAGGGGAAAAGACTAGATATAATGTTTGTGTATTTTATTGACCTGTTTCTATGAATAGGTAGTTCTTTGGAATATTTTTTTCTATGTGCATTTGTATACTCTAGTATATTTTTAAACAATTGTAAATCCTTTTTAGTATATTTACCAGGATTATTTTTAAAGATGAGGTCAAACAAACCTGTTGTACCTTTATATTTCTTATCACCAATAACTATATCATCATTTTCGTTTATATCTAACTTTCTATCTCCAATCATTAATCCTTTATCCTCTATTCTAGCTCCATATGTATGATAATTTCGATTAGCATGTGTGCCATGTAACATTTTTAATGTATATTTTCTTCCAAGTGTTCCTTTAAACATAATATCTGTGCCTAATTTGCTTAAGTTGGATGGGTTGATATCCTCTTCTTCTGCTCTTGTATCTTCCGCACTTGTATCTTCTGTACTTGTATCTCCTGCAATGTTCTTTTCCCTTAAATCTCCTATATCTCCGCTTTCTTCATACTCGTCGCTTTCTTCAGATGTTTGTAACTGGTCAGAACTTTCATCATTCTGAAATTCTTCTTCATATTTGGAAATTGGTAGCATTTTGTCTCCTTCGAAGCGAATTGAAGGTCTTTCCATATTTTGTGCTAATCGCTTTAAAGGTTCAGTAACAGGTTTGAATGTTGTTTCTAAAAATTGCTCTCTTTCATTTATACCTGATTTTAAAGCTCGGTTTTTTTGTCTAATAGAATCACTAAGTGATTTTATTTCCTTTAATAGCTTTTCCTGGTTAACCATCTTCACACCTTGACGACTTGTACAGTAATACCGCTAATCAGTGTATTAAAACGAATTTATCAAAACCTATTCTATAACGACCATCTTTTATAGCTTGATCTTTCATAATAACCAAAAATCCATACTTTTCCGCCCATGCTTTTCCGCAAAGCTCTTTAAACTTTTCAAATGGCATATCCGCATTCACATGATCGTTATATATATGTTTTAGGTTAGTATCATCTTGTTTGAATACAATTAGAATATTTGCATTATCTCTGATAAGTTGTTTTGGGATTTTGCTATAAGTTTGTCCTATATATATGCTGTCGATGTTATTATGTCTTCCCATGGCAAAGTAGTTTCTAATAGTATCCTGATTTTCACAAGATACATCGTCAAATATAAATACAGAATACGGTTTCGCTTCGTTTGGTTGCATAATGCTATCACTAGCGTTAAATTTGTAAAAATTAACATCAGACACATCAGATAGGATTTTATCCAGCAATTGATACTTTGGTTGATGTAGAGACTTTGAAAAAATATATAGGTTACTAAACCTTAATCCCTGCGGATTAGTGATCAAATTAAAGACAACATTGGTCTTTCCACAGTTTGAGGGGCCACTTACTATACATCGAACAGTGTTTGGAAGTAAACTACCGTGTTTACCATTGTTGATTTTAACGTTATCCACAGTTAAATCATCTATGTTATTAATATTGAATCGATCTTTATGGTGAATAATCTCCATCCTGCTCAAAGGTTAACGATGAAATGAGTTGCTTGTATTAAACCAAGTCCTTTATAGGTATCCATGAATCCTCAGTTTTGTTAAACCCTAACCACCGCACTTTAACTGCGTCCTTTTTTCTTTGTAACACTTTTTCAACAAGATATACATCACCTACTGTTGACTTTAACATTTCATGTCCATAAAATGCACCTTGCAACAAATCTCCTTTGTTATCTTTTAGGATATACGTTTCAGGTACAGTCGGTTGCACTTTATACACTGTAAAAACTTCATTCGTCCAATTGGGAAGGTATTTTTTGGTAAACACTCCCTTATATTTACTAATCCGTACTTTATCACTTACATTAAATTTTCTTGGCTGCATTTGTTCTACTTTAGGCTTTGTATTTTTCTTTATGCGTTTTAATACATCTTTTGCATTTCTTCTATTTACTTTGTTAGGTTTCATACCAATAGTTCTATGAAACCTGTTGTTATAATCATTTATTAATTGTGGTAAAACATCATACCATACGTAAGAACCTCTTTTTGAAAATTGTTTATACAGTGCTCCTTTCAAGGTTCTATTGAATCTTTCTACAATAGCTGCTTTTTTCTCTGAATTTGTAGAATAATGATTTATTTTATATTTATTCATTAACTGTGCAAAGTTTGTATTAAAGTATTCTGTTCCATCATCAGTTTGTAAATGTTTAATTTTGTTTTTATCTCTTTTTATGGCTATTTCCATGGCTTCTGTTACGCTTTTACCAGTCTTGTCCTTTAGAGGCAAAGCGTCTGCAACTTTTGTAAAACAATTAATAATTGTGAGTATATATTTAAATCCTTTGTTTATTCTGCTATGCGGTCGCATTTCAATTAGATCCGCTTGATATAGATCATTTATCCCTTTTATAACAGTATTTCTTCTTGGAAACTTTATTCTTGCAGGTTTGTGTAGTTCATTAATAATCTTCTCCTTCAGGTCTGACATGATGGTTTCACGAAGGCAGCTGATATGGTATTAAATATTCTTTGGTATAAATCTGCTTATATATATATATATATATACATATAGTTCAAGGTCATTTAAAACTTGTGTAAAAAAAGGGGAAACACAGCTTAACATTGCTGTGTTTCCCCTTTTTTTTACGGAAAGGAAAAGGATAAAGGATCTAGGACGATGAAAAGGTTACTAGTGGCCGAATGGTAATGTGTTGATTTTGTCTGGAAGTGTTTGTCTTTTGTCGTCATTACAGGATAGCGCCTTTTTAACTTCAGTCACGCTGTACAGCTGATGGTTAAAACTTCTGATGGTGTTGAATTTAGCTGTAATGATGTTATCCTCAAATAAGCATTGCTTGTAGTGTTCAAAATGCACTTTCTTCTTTAAATATAAACTCTTTACACCTTTAGCTTTCTTAATATAGCTATTCTTCTTTTCTTCTTCTTCTTCTTTTTCATTATAGAGTTTCAAAGAATATAGTTTAGACATCAATGCAACAATCTCTTCAAGCAGAACACCATTAGCCTCATCCTTGAATTTGCCTAGTACTTTTTTGTGTCTGTCATTGTCGTAGTTTGGATGATCTTTTGGATAATCGGAGAAATCAAAGTCGTTCTTGTAAATAAATGTACGCAAATCTTTATACATGTCCAATGTTACTATGCGATATATGAAAGCGTCAGTGTCCATATATGTAATAGATATATTTTCTCTTCCGTAGAACGCCACCATTTTGTTGTAGTGAAAATCGTACATGTGTGTTTTTGAGATGTCCAAGATTGACATGCCTATATACAAAGGACGATCCATCTTCACACTCGTCTTCTTCATGGACACTGCTACAAGTTTTTCATTAATAATTATAGATGTTCCAAAATTTGGCTGCTGTACTAGTTTCTGTAATTTTTTTGCGTCGGTAACAAGTTTAACATTTTTGTGTCTTCTTTTGTTTTCCAATGTTTTTCCAAATATCGCATTATTCATTAATTTAAAGAAATCTTTTTGAAAGTCTGATGTAGCTGCTGCTCTTCTGATGGTATTTGAATCAATGTAGGGTTTCAACCAGCATGATTGAGAAAATTCCAAAACTCTATTAATTTTTGTTAGACGTAGTCCTAATTCGATAGCTTGTTGAACCACCCAAAAGTGAGCCACGTAGCGTTGTTTATTATTTAATGTCATCATTAATTTGGGGTGTTTTCCAATTGGTGAAATTTCTGTTTTAGCAAGAAGTGGAAGGTCATAATGAAGATCATGTAAATTTTCTGGGTATTCAAAATCGCAATCCAAAATATATCCAGTGTCACCATGTTTCGGAATTTGTAAAATATCGCCAATAGAGTCGGGATTAATCCATTTAAAGTTATCAAAAGGAAGTGGGTTTGACATTGCCCATCCGTACAGGTTATTTGCATCGAAATATCCTAAATAGGTTGACGGTTTGGTTTCATCGTAATCGGGTAGGTATTTGTTGTTGGCTTTGACATGTCTGGTAACACTTTGGGTCAATCCGCCTCTTACTCCAGCTTCAACCATTAAAACCATGTCAATGTCTGTTAAAAGTTGGAGTTTGCATTTTGTTTCTTTTAACATGGCTTGCCAAGCTAATCCTGGTGAAGTATACGAATGTAGAGGGTCCAAACCGTATGCAGCAAAACAGGTGTTTCGGAATTCTTCCATTACATCACAAAGAAGAGTTACATCTAGTTTGACATAAAAGTCCGAGTAATCTCCTAAGGTCTTCATATCTAACTCGTTCCATACTCGACGTGCGTGTTGATAGTCCTCAAGTGATATTTCCGAATCATTAAGTTTGTTTTTGAAGTGTTCTGGTGAAGGTAGTGATGTTTCATCAAATCTATGCAGTCCATCGATGTAATCATAGGGGAAGACTCCTTTTCGAAGAACCAAATCCATTTTACTATTGGGTACAATTTTGCTTGTTTCTATCAAATCTGTTCTTCTTAGATTTTCAGATAATTTCATGAGGCTTGAAGGCATAAATCTAAATGAATCAACAAACCTTAATTTAATTTTACCCACCTTTTTTGAAAAGCTTATAAATTTTTCCATTGTAGTAGCCAAAACGTCTATTGCTCCATTATCTCTTCCTAGTTCGGGGATTATGAAGTGCGAATCATAACCACTCAGATTGTGCAGAACTACGGGGATAAAATATGGTAGTTTGTAGTTCAAGTTGCAAGCGTTACAGGCTGCACCTCTGTACGCTCCCGTAAGATGATCATGGTCACGAACTTTAACGTTATCCAGTGTAAAGGTGTTATTACACAAATAACACGTTGTTGTTGAATCATAATGTTGAAGTTCTTCTTCTTCCATAGGTGACATGGGTACCTTTGTTCCATACAGTTCTTCTACCTTTGCAGCTATGTCATACAAATCATCGACAAAGTATTTGGCTGCTTCTTCACCGCGATAAATCTTTGGAGAAGATGATAGTCCATATTTTTGAAGATGGTCTTCAGTCAACGTGGATTTAATTAGTATGCAATAACTGTTTGGTGAATGAAGTTGGTATTTGCTTCTTCTTGTAACGTCCTCTTCTTGTTGTTCAAGCGGATGTAAAGAAGACTCGAAATCAGCGTAAACAACAACAGGTACACGGTATTGTTGTATTACTTTGTCAAATTTTATCTGCGCTCTGCTAGGATGCGGCAATTTAATTCTTACTTCATAGTTTCCATTACATAACCGCTGGTGTTCTACTAACCAATCAGACCCTCCCCTTCTTAGTTCTTTGTTCACGTGACAAAAACATCTTTTGCAAATTGTCATCTTTCTTTTATGCTTAGATAATTGATTAGAAACAAGACTTTCAAATTTTTTGATATACACAAAGTGTGAAATATCACCTTTAGTAATTAATAACAAATCGGTATGATCTCTGCGCTCATTTGGTGTTATACGCAAGGGGTACAAATTGTTTGTCGAATCCAATCCGAAGAGGTTGACAGAAGCTGAAGGATTTTGTTTTTCAAATTTTGAAACGTCTGTTATAGCAACAGGGTAAGTCATCCCTTGGAAATTATATCTATGTTGTACTTCTTCATAATAGTGACTTGGTCTTTCCGGATGAATTGTTACATATTTGGCCAACATAGCATATTTAAAACACTCAGTATCTTGATTTTGTACGTTGACGCAGGATAAGGTATTTCTAATCTTTGTTGGTAGAGGAATGTAGCTACTTCCTCGAATTCCATAGCCGTGTTTGTGTACTCTTAAGTCTAGCCCTGTGATGCTTAACAAATTCCATCCAGAGCCTCTTCCTTCATGTTCTTGTATTTTAGTCATTAGCTCTTCAAAACATTCAGATACGATTGAATCAATATCTGACGAAAACATAATAGTTCGGTTTTTTGTTAAAAACCCTCTCGGTGAAGTTTCATTTTGAATGTTTGTAAATAAAGCATCCATTAATAGTCCAAATTTAATAAAATTTAATCTTTTTAATTCATTTTGCAAAGTGTTGCTTACCAATCCTTTTGCGTTATTTAAAAACTCTTCGAGTTGTAATTTTGCATTGTCAATTTTGAAGTGGGTTACTACATTACCCGGAAGTGCTCGGGCATGTAGTTCTACATTTACTGCTGTTGATGCTGAAGGACGGTGAAGTGTAGACAGAGCATGCGTAGAAGTCGATGCAGCTGATGATGTTGAAGGATGATGAAGTGTAGACAGAACAGGCGTAGAAGTCGATGCAGATGATGATGATGTTGAAGGACGGTGAAGTGTAGACATAGCAGAGGTAGAAGGCGATGTTGATGGTGCATATTGAATAACACTAGGTCTGGAATTTTGGTGTTGAGCTAACATTTGATCTATTTCTTTCAATTCTTCTTCTTCATATTCTTCATTTTGGTTTTTGTTATGTTTCAGTTCTTTATGTATCATTAAAATAAATTCATCCTTAAATGAAGACTTGCAAATATCGCAGCGATGCATAATGTAGGTGCGATCTCCACAAGGGTCAAGGCAATAATGAACAACACTGCAAATACCCCTCTATTTATACCCTAGCAAAAGTAATGGGGGTACGTATTACGTTAAGTTTACTATTTTTTTTTTTTTTTTTTTTTTTTTTTTTTTTTTTTTTTTTTTTTTTGCATTTTATATTTACTATTGTAGCTGGAGGCTACAAATTTCTGTATTTAGGTCAAGGTCATTGAACAAATTTACCAAAACGGGGAATAGAGCAGTAAATGATTTTATATTAAACCATAAACTGATCTATTCCCCGCTCTGTATTTAACTAAGACAATTTTCTCCAACAGAAACATTTGATAAATTTTAAACTCGGATGTGAAGTTGGATTGTACACATTGCATCTTGATCAACTAAAAATTTCATAAAACAATAGGGATCTTCAGTTGTAGATTCATCTTTAACATATTCAATAGTCAACATTGCCGAACGAAGATCTTGTGGAATTACGTCGACTTTTATGAGATGTAAGTTTTATCACATCATCGATATCGATGAGGGGAAAGCTGTAGCAAACGGAGTTTCCTGGTGGGTTCATCATGTCTATATGATAAATATACACTGTTGCATCGTCTTTAAATAGACGTTCCCCCACCATTAAATGTATAAGTTACCCCACTTTTTTAATCATGTAAATGGGTCAAGGTCATACAACGATATTACCAAAACGGGGAATAGAGCAGTAAGTGATTCTCACTATAACCACAAACTGATCTATTCCCCGCTTTGTATTTAAAGTAAACTATTTGAAGACAACAAAAACTTATTCAGATTCTTCCGATGATAATGATGATGATGAGCTCATATCTCTAAATAAGCGACGACGAACACAAAAGTTCCCTGTGACTGGATCTAGAACTACATCATCGATATTAATACTGCTTGGAGGGGTTTCACTATCAACAAGGTCCATTTCCTCCAAGCAAAGCAACTGATGATGAAATTCCGGTTCATTATTATCGACATCTTCGTCGTCAGTCAACAGCTCCAACAGCTCCATCTCTCCAAGATATGGTTCACTGCTAGCAAACTCACTCAGTAGTTCAAAGCCACTAAATAGTTCAAGATCACTAAATAGTTCACCTTCCATCTCTGAATCATCATCGTCTTCATCTTCGTTTAAATTTAATGGAATATTTTCAATCAATTCTAGTATAGTCTTCTTAGAAGGGAAAATGTTATCTCTGGGCGACATGATTCCAAGTAGCAGACTGATTTACCACTAATACGAAACCACCTTTTATACATGATTTCGGTGGTGGTGGGGGTGGGTGTTGAAAGTGCAAGTGGTAGGGAAAAGTGATAGGGAAGAGGTATTATTGTAACACAAATGATTAAGTCCTGTAAGTGGGTCAAGGTCACCTTATCCTATTACCAGAACGGGGAATAGAGCAGTAAGAGATTCTTATTCAAACCTCAAACTGATCTATTCCCCGTTCTGTATTCCCCCCCCTCCTTTGGCGTTTTATTTAGTTTATGAGGTTGTGTAATAAAGGCACAGTGTGTAGCCTTCTTGTAATAATTGGACAATTTTTTTCTTCAAAGGGATTGGTTTTACATCTATTTTTACTTCTTCTGTTCCACGAATACCCAATCCTTTGACCTGAACATGTTGGTACTCCGTTAACAGTTGGTAAACACGCTGGATAAAAGTATCCGCTTTAGCAGTAGAGTCAATATAGTGGAGGTATACCATGGTAGGTGCTCTCTTGACGCAATTCAGAACCAAAGTGATAATTGTCTCTGTAACATCGGGCTTATATACCCATCGTTTTTTTTTTTTTTTTTGTTTTTTTTTTTGCTTTAATTACAGGTTTGGAACAATATAAAATGTTATATTAATGTTCCATCCTTTATCGACTAACCTTACCATATTACCAAAGATTTTATATAACTTTCTACTGTAGTTTGTTTCAAATGCTTCATTTTCACTACTATAAACTTCACCTGTTGGTCTCCACATGTACAATTGACAACTAACCTCTATATCAAGATACCGTAGCAGTAATCTCCTTACAGCAAGCACCTGATCAATGTTTTCGACCCGTCTGCTAACTATTATAGTTGCTGCAGAGATAGAAGTAGTGGATGCATTCATTTTCAGCAGAGTACTAATTTTTACCAGCGATGTAGAACCTCCTTTATACTTAGTTTAGGTAGTGGTGGGGGTTAGGAAAAGATATTGTTGTGAGAAATAAGAAGATCTTTCATTATTTTTTATCAAACGAATATTTTCTAAGTCCCAAGGTCATTTACACCAGTTGCCAGAACGGGGAATAGAGCAGTAAGTGGTTCTTACTTGGACCGCAAACTGATCTATTCCCCGCTCTGTATTTTAAAGTAAACAATAACTCTTCTCACTATTGAGCAGCCTTTGTTCTTTGAAGCTCAAGTTCTAAGTCTGCAACCAGGCGAAAGTCTGCATCATGCTCCTCCCATTGTTCAGGAGAACGCGGTTGACCACACCACTTAGTAAAGGCGTACCTCATCGCCGCATTGTACTCCTCCAGGATAACATGATAGGGTCTTGGTTGTTGCGTTGTTGACTGCATCGGTGATGTAGTTTGTTGCGGTTGAGACTGAGCACCATTTTCTGCAACCTTATTAATTTTATAAACCTCAGTCATTTCAGCAGCCTCAACAATCGCGTACAACTCCTCTTCGCTAATTTCCTTTCCCCATGTGTTGCTGTTGACGCTCATGACGATACAACTAATAATTATATTCCGAATCTCTCGCTTAAATACCCGCTTACCCCCTCCCCTCTTTACTGTTGAATAATGTCTTTAATATAATATTTCTCCTTTTTCCATTTAAGTTTTATCTTTGACTTAGTACAATATATCTAAGTCCGTTATTTAGGTCAAGGTCGTTGTAGCATTGTAAAAAAAGGTGTGGACAACCTATAGGTTGTCCACACTTTTTTTTTAATTTGGAAAAGACTATTTTTAATTTGGAATACACTTTTTAATCTTTTTTTATTTTAAATGTTTTCCACACACTGAAACCTGTATCATTTCGAATTAAATAGTTCTGTTTGGTAAGTTCTTTGACGTGGAGGTCCATGCCTCTAGGCAACTCTACATAGTACAATTTACCTTCACATTGAACCACCACCTTTGCAAAGCCCTTTGATTTAACAAAAAAGTATCGTTTATTTCTACAAAGCCTATTAATTCGAATTTTGGTTGGTCTCACTGCTGGATGGGGTGTAGAAAGAGAAACGGTGCCCTTGTGATTTTGTTTTAAATGTGATCTGCATACTTCTTCATTTAAAACACAAGACTTAGCACAACGTTCCCCTTTCCTTGCACCTTTTTTAAAACTGTAGCTGCATCTTGGTGCAGGAAGTATAGACTGCCTTCTCAAGGTTTTTAATTGTTGAAATTTCTCTGAAGGAGATTCGTTGTTAATACAGATCACTGAAGGACGGGAAAGGACACTTACAGAAGGTGTAGAAGGTTTGGTAGGAGAAGAAGAATGTAGACTTGCAGATGGTGTTGAAGAGCCTGGTGTAGAAGGTGGAAGAATGCTTGCCAGCGCCTGCTGAAGAAGCGAAGGAGCTGGTGAAGCCAAAGATGGTGCAGTTGTTTGCTCATCCTTCCTCGGTGATGGAGAAGGTGAGCGAGAAGTAGCCGAAGAAGATGAAGACGACGAAGACGATGAAGAAGATGAAGAAGATGAAGAAGCGGACGGGGGAGCAACGAGGTTTTCTTGAAGTGGTTGCGGTCGTGGTGCAGGCTCCTCAGGAACAATGCATGATAATATTAACGCCTGCCGAAGGATGGAAGGAGCTGGCGGAGCAGATGACGGAGCAGGTGAAGAGTGCTCAACCTTCCTCGGCAAAAGTTGCTTCCTACGGTCAGACATCTCGGGAACTGAACTGTACTCGTGATGTGTAAGCAGCAGAATGATTTTACCACTGGTGAAAACCCTCCTTTTATACCCAGTTGTAGAGGGGGGGGGCTTTAGAGGTTAGGGAAGGAATATTGTTGTAATGTTTTACTAAACGAAAATTTTCTAAGTCCCGAAGTGGGTCAAGGTCATCTGAACATGTTGCCAAAACGGGGAATAGAGCAGTAAGTGATTCTCACTTGGACCACAAACTGCTCTATTCCCCGCTCTGTATTAGGAGAAGAGGACTAGCTTAAAGCTCGCAATTATAGGCAAATAAACCTGATAACGGAACACTAACCTCTCCCCCGAAAAAATTATTCACCCAACACACAAACGATATAGTCAGTTAACAACAGTCGCGCACTCTGAAACCGCAAGGACGTTCATCACTGTGTAGGCGTCAGAATACTACGAACCGAAGTACAATAATACCTGACCAAGGTCCCCTTAAGTTTATTTCCCCGATGATGTATCCTCCAAGATAAGCAAAATGGTCAGTTAACAACAGTCGCGCACTCTGAAACCGCAAGGACGTTCATCACTGTGTAGGCGTCAGAGTTTTACGAACCGAAGTACAATAATTACCTGACCAAGGTCCCCTTAAATTTAACCAAAAATAAGCAAACTGACTGAATCTGTTTCTCGTGAGTAAGGGTTAAGATAGGTAAAGTCATCCGGTTTGCGCGCCGTAATGACTTAAGGTCGGTTTTCGTGCCATACCTTTTTGTAAGGGGTTAGGAAAGGTGTTTATTTGAGAAACATAATCCGCCCTGAGATATTTAAAGACATAAGGTCGGTTTTCGTGCCATACCTTTTTGAATGGGAGCGTGAAAGAAAAGTACATATTTCATTAGTAAATAAAAAACACTTCAAAAACACTTTAAAACCAACACCAAACTAACTACAGTTAAACTAACTACATTTACTAGCAGCAAACTACAAGCGTTATTCTAACATGCTTAATAATACACAGACATGCCTTAAGCTAAGGTAGCATCTCTAATATATAGTGGTACCAACTACTAGAGATACTATTGCGGACAGCGCGGGCAAACAGCTAGCTAGGCTGTCGGCCTGCGACTGCGAACCCTCTGCGGGCTGCTCCCGCTTTTATAGGAATATATCGGGGGAGGGGGGGGGGAGCTTCGACAGTAGTTTGTTCTAACGCTGTATAGCACACTTTGAATTGCTCCGGTAGTCCGGTAACTGGGTCAAGGACACGTTAAAATATTTTGTAAAATAGCAAAGGTGTTACCTTTGCTATTTTACTTTGGATGAAATCTGTACTACGTTTAAACAAGGGAGACTGTTATCCGTTTTACGCAAAACTCCTTGCACGATCTTTTGATAAAATGGAAAAGATTAATGCCGGAGGGCGATTCCCATTCCACCAAAATACAATGCATATCATTTCTATGCAACGGTCTCAGCTCTATTTTTACTTTTAATTTAATGCCTCGAAACTCATAAGTAAGGATGGACAGAAAGGCTTCTGAAATAGCAAGCTCGGAAGGAACAAGCCAAGTGTTTACACCTACAGCTTCCATAGCGATATGATGATTTTTACCACGCTGTTGCAGTATATATTAAATTTCCCCTTCCATAAATTTTGTGCTAAAACGTGGTTGTGTACATTGAATGTTTCTTGAATATTTTCTAAGTCCTAATCTAGGTCAAGGACACGTTGAAGATAAAAGCATTAAGTGTTAAGCAAACTACAAAACATTAAATGTTAAGGAAACACATTCCATCTACAATGTTATTATAAAGCATCAAAATATGGTCAGTTTACAACAGTCGTGCACTCTGAAACCGCAAGGACGTTCATCACTGTGTAGGCTTCAGAATACTACGAACCGAAGTACAATAATCCCCTGACCAAGATCCCCTTAAATATATTTAACTAGCAGCAAACTACAAGCGTTATCTAACATGCTTAAACAAACTAACTAAACATGCAAGGGCGCGGATCTCTTAATTGCGCGTCGGGCCCAACGCACACTTAACAGACCTACGCTGCAGCAGGCACTGCAACCCAGTGGGACGTTCATCGCAACGGGCGGCAGGCTACTGCGAAGAGACGCTCGAAATCTCGGGTTATATAGACGGAGAATGGGAAATCGGGATATTAAGGGGAAAGCGGGATAAGGGATAACCCTGCTTCGTTGCGGGATTTTATCCCGCACTTCCAAGAACATTTTTCCCTCGACCTTGACCTTGACCTTGAACATGACCCAAAAGGGGGGGGGGTCCGTCAGGGGGGGGGGGTCCGTCGCGGGGGGGGGGGGGGGGTCCGTCGCGGGGGGGGGGCCGGTTCTAAACCAGTCCTCAGCTTTCTACCCATATATGGATAGAGCAAGGTTTCACTTTACGACCTGCTTCACTCTGCCAGCCGCCTCATTCCGGCTTTGGATTGCAACCAGTACACACGTGCTCTATCCAACTCTATCTTATCCATTTTCTTTTCCATCCTATTTACACCATGTCTTCTCCTCTGACTCCTGAAAAACTCCAGCGCTTAAAGGAATCTTTGAAGAGGTCGACGGAAAGAAGGAGCGGGTTTAAGAGACCTTCAACTTTGAAGTCTCTCAAACGGAATCTCCATGGTCATCCGCTGTATTTTGAACAACGACCCTCGACTCAGCCTCGACCTTCTACATCGGCTCAGCCTCGGCCTTCTACATCGGCGGCTCAACCTTCGTCTCCAACACCGACTGTCGATGAGGTGATGCAACGGACAAGGGTGATGGGGCTGAACGACTTGGTGACGCCGTTTGAAGTCTCCAAGGTCGAGTTTCGAAATCTGAAGCGGATGACGGAGTATAAATATGTGGCAACCAACGGGGACCACGTGTTCCTGTTTCAACACACCATCCACTACATCGAGGTGCGTCTGCCGCAGTCTCTCCCACCGCCACCTCCTCTGATACCTGATACACAGGAGTTATTCTTAACCAGAAAAGATGGGAGGGTAAAGTGGGTTTTGAAGAATAAAGTTTGAACTGATCCTTATACCGACCAACCTTCAGCACGCAAACGGTCCTTTTCAAGACCACCCTAAGCATTTCAAGTTAGGGACTTGGCCTGTACATAGGCAGGAGAGTTTGTTTGTGCAGCCCACTTTGTGAAATTTTCTAAGTCCCAAAGTCCTTGAACTTGACCTTGACCTTGAACATGACCCATGTTGGGGGGGGGGGTACAAAGTTTTTCCAAAGTATGTCATGTGGGTACTCAAATTACGCGAATTGATCAGACGAACAAGGAGGTGCAAACAGAATTTTGATCCGGCCAAGGGTATAGTAGCAGAAGCGAAAAAACTACAAAGTTTGTCCAAAGTATGTCATGTGGGTACTCAAATTACGCGAATTGATCAGACGAACAAGATGGTGCAAACAGAATTCAGATCCGACCAACGGTATAGCAGAAATAGCGAAAAAACCAATGTTTTCAAGGTTACATACTAATAGCTTCTTTAATATTGGGTTAAAGTATAGCGAGTGGGTACTCAAATTACGCGGGTTAATCAGACGAACAAGATGGTGCAAACAGAATTAAGATCCCAACGGTATAGCAGAAATAGCGAAAAAACCAATGTTTTCAAGGTTACATACTAATAACTTCTTTATTATTGGGTTAAAGTATAGCGAGTGGGTACTCAAATTACGCGGGTTAATCAGACGAACAAGATGGTGCGAATATAATTCAGATCCGACTGAGATTAGGGAAGAAACAGCGCGAAAACAACACTTTCAAGGCCTGACATTAATAAATACTTTGTTTATGGATTAAACTACGACAAGTTATTTATAGTTTAAAGTATAACGAGGTAACGTTGTTGTGCGGGTAGGTCGGGTGGGTATCATACACGCTAGCGCTATATCATTATACTTTTAGCTCTTGCAGGATTAACATCTACCTATAGAGTTTGTGTTATTCTAAAGATGTCACAGTTTTACAGAAATATGACGAAGGTGTCCTTCAACAGTCCGCCTGCCACCACCTTCTACTTCTCCGACTGTGAAGATAGAAGGTCTACGCTGTTAGTGGATTGTGAGCGATTTCGCCGTAGAATACTCCAGGCTGAAACATTCTTAGCAAGTTGTCTGCTACGCAAGATGCATCATATGAGTACATGCAATAAATTAGATCACAGTGACTGTTATGATTGCGTAAAAACAGTGTCGAGCAAGAATTGTTAATGTTTTCAGTTACGGAGCTCCGATCCTCACAGAGTCAGAGCTAGACCCTAACTAATGCATGTCCCGTAGTTATTGTGCGATGTGAAAACTTGGTGGGGGAAACTGGTGTGGTGGGGGGTAAAGGCGAGTGTCTATCCTACATGCTTGTATCACTTCAGTATACCTGCGGCTCTTGCATAGTTCACATGGATTCGCAAATACAAGGCACTACTGTTTCTTCCACATGTTCTTCTTTTAATATTGAGCTAGCTGACAATACAAATGATGAAATACAAGTACATGAAGTTTCTAGCACAATATCTACTGATGCAGAAGCAATAATGTCATCCCTAATAGGGTTTGACTAATGATGGTGGATGTAGTAGCAACCATCTGCCGCGCACTTGCCACCTACCGCCTACCATCTGTCGCCTGCCATCTGCCGTCCGCCATCTGCTCCGCCCCACCACACTTTTACCCCCACCATTTTGTTTGATACCAAAACGCTAGCTAGCGAGTAGTCAGTACACCTCCGGCTCTCGACCGGTGTACATCGAGCTCTCTGTTGAAATGTCCATCAAAATTAGGTGTATTCATTATGACTCTATTCATCTGGCGAGGCCGCAACTCGTCCGGATCAACAACATCGATGACAACCAACAACGGGGAACTATTGTAAACATGAATTATTGTAAATTAAGTAATATTTGTAATATGAATTATTGTAAATAAAATAAAGTAATATTTGTATTAGTACTACCTCGCACTCGTATCATTCCATTGTTTCATTCGATAATTTTCATTCGATATTTTATCGAATTAAAACTATCGAATCACAATCGGATTTTACGCGTGCGAGGTAGTACTTTTTTAAAATTACCTCCCCGTGACCTTGAACTTTGAACTTTTACTCATTTCGTCACAAAACCGCCTACGTCACTGGCTCAGCCCCAGATAACATCTTTCATGACTCAGCACTTCCGGTCACGTGACCGGATGACGTCACTTCCGGCGCAAAACCCGCAAACCCACACTACTCATAGACGATTTATGATTCTGTTCGCATTAAAGGTGGCATAAAAATACAAGGTATGTTGCCATTAGTTAGTTTGAACTTGATAGATTGCAGACGTTTATTCTTCACTTCATCGTCGTGCGGCGCAACACTAACGTCTAGGCACCAGAGTGTGAACGCCTAGTGTCACTGTTAACGTCTTTCAATCCGGCGCAAGAGGTCCCGGGTTTTGATTTCCGAGGTAGCCCCGTGACTTTGAGAGGTTTGGACCGTTTTCCTCTAAAATAGTTTGCAAATAAAATTCCACTGGCGTGATCAGAACAAAAATTACTGTTACATATTTTTTTCATTTAAAGGTATCCACATTGAACACCGTAAAGGGTTTATACGGTCACCCTACTTTGCAGAGCCTTTAAATTTAATATATTGTTTGTATGTGGTTTATAAACCTTTAAGAAAGTTGTCTGTAGAATTAGTACGCCAAATACTATACAAATTTAAATACTGACATAAATAATGTAAGATTATTTACTATTTTCCTATTTGAGGCACCCTTACATAACATTATTTATTAGCGAATTTCCTTTGGAAAGTGAACTATTAGCATGACCCGCACGGTGAAACTTAAGCCCGGGACCACCATAGAAGTTCCTAACGTGACCCCCTAAACACGTTTTGGGGGGTCGTTCAAAATTGTATATATATATATATATGTGTTTGCACTCTAGTGGTCGCATTTTTTGTCCGATTTACTTCAAATTTGGTAGGGACGTTCCTTTCTGTAATCAGTTGGACAAGTTCGTTGGGCAAAACAATCGGAAAACTCTAAACCCCTTTTTTTGGGGATTAATCTTTCAAATTTTGAGTTTTTGGGCCCAAAAAGGGTCAGAAAAGCCCCGTATGTAAAATAAATGCATGTAAAAAGATGGGAATTGGAGAGGCGAAAGTTTTAAGCCCTCTCTCGTCATTCTAGCATAAATATTTACCGAGTTATTAAAGAAAATGTGTATCGACCAAACACAGTACGTTGTCTTGTGGGGATTTTACATTAGAAAAGCCTGTTATTCAATTGTTGGTGTAATTTTATCATCCCCAACAAACTCACGCCTACTTTTAAGCCTGACAGGACCTGCTCCTAACCTTATAATGCGCAAAATTGTATTTCCAGCATTGCAGGTAAATAAAACCAGGAGCATGAGAACAGCCAAAAAATCAATGTTTTCAGATTTGAATAAAAGTTGGAATAAATTTATGTTTTTAACTGATTTTGAGTTTTTATAGTTTTTTATGTGGAAATTCACTTCCCTCACGTCAGCGTGCTGCGTGCGAACTCGTTTCGATGTTTTTAACACTTACGAGGAACTGTAATGTTATAAAGTCAGGTTTTAAAGAGACCATAATTAAGTTTTAAACCAAGGAGATTGAGTTAATTCACATATGAGTTTCAGATCTTGTTTTGGCAGGAGTTGTTATTAGTTGTTCTTCCAGATTTCTTAAAAAATAATTTATATAATTAGGGTCGATACTAATTTAATTATTTATTAGAGCCTGATTAAATTACAATTTTCTTAACTTTTCCAATCGTACTGAACGCAAATAAATATTACCACATTAGTTGTTAACGAAAATTAACAGAGTCGGCCTATGAAGGTAGAATAATTTATGACCACTATTGGTGATTCGCAATCGCCCACCAACGCAAACATTACTTCAATTAATCAAAAGCTTTTTGAGCTCCAACAATCTGCTCGAGCATTCTCAGTAGCGAGGCAATTGAATAATTAGTTGTTCCCTTTCATATAAATACAAACTAATACAATAAATAATTAAACGTATTATGCGATTTTTCTATATTGTTCTTATGGGGAATCAATCAATTATCATTACTCTCTTATTTACCGATCAATCTCATTAAAACTTGGAATGTGGTTTAAGCTAACATTTATTAATAGAGGGTATTCGAAATACGATATCACCTAACATTGGGGGGAAGAAGGGCATATTCCCTCCACCTTGAAACCACTGCATGTTGCAAATGCGACTTTAATTCATCTAATCTAAGGATTTGGGTGAACATTTACCAGTATACAAAATTACACTAGAAGATTACACTTCACACCACCTGAAGACTTGTAGGCTATGCAATTTGTATTATATATTTAGTAAATATAAAGTAATCTACTAATAGTAAAAGAAGGTCTGATACCATTTATTTTAATAGTAACATGTTATAGTAGAGATTTGAGAGAAGTATTTCTGATGATTCTGACAAATATTTTGTGTAATCAAGTATTAAGCTATGCTGTGCAGATCCTACAACCAAAACTCAAAAATAATAATTGTTCAAAATGTGCAGAAGTGCAATTTTGAAAATTACAACTTGATTATTAAAATACAATTAAACAACTAAAATACCATCAGTCACTGTAATTGCTTTGAACAGTTGTTGTCCAACGTCATACGGCCTAATTTATAATAATTAGCAAACTATACGATATGATAATTTGTAATACATAGTTCATCTTAACATTAGTTTGTAACACTTAGTTAAACTTCACATTAGTTATAAATCACATGTATTTCTATAACATCGCAATAGTCAGTATTTTCCTTTCTTCTGTTCTTTAGTTACATTTTAAATATGAGGGGACATTTTAAGACTTTTTTGTTTACATTATACCTCTCAGTATTGACAGTTAATGAAGTGACATGTAACTTTAAGTTTCTCCTTTTACACACTAATGACATGCACTCGCACTATAAGGAGGTCAATCGCCACGCTGTCCGGTGCCAACAGCCATCACACAAATGCTACGGAGGGTTTGCCAGAGTCCGCGCTGCTGTTCGACGCATCACCGAGGAGGCCAGGAAGAAAGGGATGCCGACTCTCTACCTGGACGCCGGGGATGTCTTCCAGGAAACGGTCTTCTACTCGGAGTTCAAGTGGAAACTAGCACTTAAAATGATGAATTTGCTCCGACCTCGAGCCATGTCGTTGGGGAACCACGAGTTCGATGATGGCATCGACGGTCTTGTTCCATATGTTAAAGGAGTCATTGTGCCAATAGTTTGCAGTAATATCGACACATCACAAGAACCTCGTCTTCAGTTCCCTCGCTCGATTGTTATTACATTAGGAGAAGCACCGAACACAGCTAAAATCGGAATAGTAGGCTATTTAACACAGGATATATCTAAAAAGAAGCTTGGAAATGTGAAAATTCTCGATGAGATAGAATCTCTCAAGGCTGAAACTAAAATACTGAGAGAGGAAAAGAAGGTCGATATCATAGTAGCTCTTGGTCACTCTGGGTATGAAATGGATCAGAAAATCGCCAAAGCGGTCGGCGAAATCGACGTGATTGTCGGAGGGCATTCACACACTTTCTTGTACAAAGGACGGCCACCATCAGATAACAAAGTTAGTGGACCTTACCCTACATTTGTCACTCCGGAAACAAATAATGGGAAGCGTATTCCGATCGTGCAAGCATCTTATGGGACTAAATACTTAGGATATCTCGAACTAGAGTGGGATGATAACTGGAAACTTAAGAATACTCTCGGTTTACCCGTGTTACTAACCGGAAAAATGGAACAGGATCGTGAAGTTTTAGAGGCACTGCAAGAAGAATCAGACGTTATAGCTAAAAAATATCAAGTTCAAATAGGCTACACCGAGTTCACCCTAAAAGGCAGATCTGCTTATTGCAGATTTCAAGAGTGCAACATAGGAAATATGATTGCCGACGCTTTTGTTGATTACATCAGTTCGGATTATCGGACCGAAAACGGCAAGCCGGTGCTGATCGGATTAGTTCACTCAGGAGCCATCAAAGGGTCATTCTTTGCCAAGACAGAGAAAGGATACACGGGCGAAATTGCACTGGAGGATGTGATAACTGTGCTACCATTTGGCTGCTCCCTTGAAGTTCTTGAAATGAAGGGTAGTGTTTTGAAAACTGTTTTGGAGAGATCCATGGACAAGTATGATATTAAGAAAGGTTTAGGTGGTCTATTTAAAGCAGGTTTGATGCAGGTTTCCGGGCTAAGAATCAAATACGACCTGACCAAAGAAGTAGGACATCGGCTGGTGAGCGTGGCGGTAGCGCCAGAGTACAATGAGCTAGACGACAACTCGGTGTACAACGTAGTAATGCCTGACTATCTGGCTCAGGGGAACGACTATAAAATAATGGCTGACCAAAAAAGAGTTGTTTCTGTCAACAAAGAAATGAAAGACTACTTGGTGGTTGAGAAATTCATAAGAAAACTCAAAATCTTTACAACAAGAGGACGATATTCAAAGCCTGAAGGTCGTATTTCTATTCATCTGTATAGTCGAGTAGAAAAATTTCGATCTAAACTTAGAACTGTCATTGCCATACTTAATACAGTTGTTATGATTCGAAATAAAACTTAAAAACATGTTTGGCTTTTAGATATACATCTGAATCAGTAATTCCTGTATGTAAATTAGTTAAAGTGGTATGGATGCACTGATTTAGTACAGTTTCTTGAAACCTGAGATTATCCATTACATTTTTTGTAGATAATTGATTGATTTTGCTATTTTATTTAAAATTGTTTGGCGAGTATATTATTCACGACGAAATAAGGTTATCTCTGTGAATAGTCAAACTGTGTCAAACAAACTGTATTAGGATGACCTGTTTCAAGCGCAACCATATAAAAGCTTACAATTTATCCAGACACCAAATTAATAGGTGACACTACACAGAAACACATCAGTGACACGTATAAAACAAATAGAAACATTTCCGATAGCACACCCAACATACTGATGGACTCGGTACTGGAAGGAGACTACAACTGGTGAAGTCTGGTTGCCTGCTACCATTCTGCTATCGAAAACATTCTTTTTGATTTATTCGTGTTTCTGTATCATGTCAGCTTTTATTCGAAAAATTACAAGCTTTGGCAATGTTGCACTTGCAACGAAACATAAGTACGGTTCGGGCCACAGTGCTTGGCACCTGGTTAGCGTATGTTCTGGATTGACTTTTCGCCTCTATTTGGCTTAGTACCGTTAGTGTTGGTACACTGTTGTCAACAGAAACCAAAATTACATATTTTTTTAAATATTGGTTTTGCTTGTTTTTGTTATTGTCTACTTTTAATTACGAGAAGTTTCAGTTGGTTTTCGCCTTTCCCAGGCGTCAAGCACCGTGGTGCGAACCTGTTTAACTCAGTTGGACTATTGACGGATCCTTGAGAACCTATTTTTGTACTATATATAATCCATTGGAATCAACAAGAATTTTGAAATATTTCAAATTTACTACATTTACTTTAAGAGCGTGTGTGGGGTCTGTGTGTGTTTAAATAATATGTTTAATTTTAGAAATATCAAAATAATAAATAATTTTAGAAGCCTTTTCGCTCCTCAAACTATTTAAAAAATGTTTTATCCAAACATGTATTGTAAAAAGTTCTCAACAAATTGCTTGTTATTCAAAACGATTAATTAATCCACAAGAAAATTTACAATTACAGAATAAACAACAAATTAAGTACTCACATGTTCTACAGTATTTTCATACAATATCGTAGATGTTAGATAGCGTCATGAATTCATAGCTCAATGTCAGCCGGGTGCATTATTAAACCTTCACACATTTTATGAGTTTGCTCAGGATCGATCAAGCGAGCACCACCACTACACTTCCAAGCCTATTAATTGTTGTGGTCAGAGGTTTCCAGCTCCCATTGTCTTTAATCCGAAAGTTTAAATGTATACAGTCATGCATTTAAAGCCCTCTTCTACTTAACCTCAAATCAAAATTGATATAAAATCTACAATTATTCTAAAGTATATCATAGAATATATAACATAGTTAAAAAATATTGGAAATGTCCCCAGATTAAGCTCAGAAAATAACGTACTTAAAAATATATTAAAATTAAAATTATAAGATTTTTCTTCTCATTTCAATTAGCAGTTTAACATCGATACAGTGTGTATCCTCAATGATACCATCTGTTAATTCCCTTTTTAGTTAAAGGTTACATGAGGTTATTGGGTATTTGATTTCCGAAAGGCTTTCTGCTGATTAATTGGGGTAGTGTTTGTGCTCGTGGGCCGATAACATGTTCATCAATAGTGACCATAAGTTATTCCACCCCTGTACGCCATTAATTTATATTAGGCTTGTTTGCAAACCACATATTTGCATATTTTGAGGTTCAACTATCAACTTTACAGAGTTCTAATATCATATTTTAACTAGATATTATTATTATTCACTAATTTTTTATAAGAAATGGTAGTACCTATATTGAATTGTATAAATAATCAATGATTATGCAAACAAATAGGATTGTTAGATTAAATAAAAACATTTACGTAAATCAGATACTTGCTTTTCGAAGGATTCTGCATTTATAAGACTTCCTCCAGTAAACAAATTTTAATTTAAAGTAAATATAAATAATAAAATAAGATAAAGCCGTCCGCCAACAGTCTTAAAATACAATAATTAAAAAATTAAAAGTGTTGAATTGTTATTGAGATTATAATTTCAAAATGTATAACTATTAATACAAAAATATTAAATACAAATACAACCAAAATTACACTGATTCCTTCAAAAGTTTTGGGTCTGTAGAAAATATGTCTTAAGTTTTCAAGCGTACTGAAGACAATGTAGATTAGGAAGCCTGTACTTGTTCTTGCCTCACGAACATCATCCCTTATCTTGGACCACAAACATCCGCTCTCCTCCCCTTTCCTAGATCCACCCATGCCTTACTTAGGCTGTGTAGGAAGGAAACTTTACTTCAGTCGTCAATGTTGTCAACAACCCAATTGAAATTTATAATTTTTCTTTAATTCTCATAAAATTCAATGTTCAACAGAAAATAACACACTTATTTTACTCTTGAGAAGGCTCTTAAGAAGGAAACTTGAGGAAAATATATTTATTCCTCTAAAAAGGATCTAAAAGGAGAACAATCTTAAAAACATTCTCGTATTTAAACATATTTAAAATTTGTGTTTCTTTGTTTATCAGCTGTTCTATTTTATTCCATTTTGAAACTGAATTAAGGGAAACGAGTGGAGTTTTTGGGCCGAGCTAAATTAATCATCTTCAAATTAAACGTTAAATACTTAAAATGTGTTATAATGTGTAATGCAATGTCCACAGCCTTTGAGTTATGCAACTAAGTTACATTATTATATTTATATAATGTAACTCAATTTCATAAAACAAAGGCTGTACGTCGACCAGGTGAACGTGAACATCTGTTACACCAGTGACATAACTCCATCATTAGTCATCCAGTAATACAGAGAGCCTGGACGTCCATAGATATAGCAATGGAGGCTGGTCTGTTGTATATTACTCACCTCAAAATGTTAGGATTTATTGGTACTTCCTGTTACAAAAAATTGACTTCATTTTAAAAGCATACTTTAATACGGTTATTTTAAAATTGTCATCAACCGACTTCCCTCGATCACTTTGTTGGAAGGTCACTATTTTTTATGGGGAATAAAATGCATAATCCAGCTTAAACCTACGTGATTGTTACTTTATCAGCACTTAGAACTGCACTAAAGAATACATACCAATGAAGATTAATTAAGGACGCAATACCTGGGATTGTACAAGATCCACAATCAATTTATTATTTATAAATACAAAATTTTTAAAATATTGTTGCTTTTTAATTATACATGTCTCTACTTGGTGTATTTTATCAACTTATATTGACTTAATAATAATACAACTTAAAAATTACACTCCAACAATTCTGTTTTATGTTTGTGTACCTCTGTTGTCTACTTTTGGTGCTATAAACATTGAGATATAGCATATTATATATTACTATATCAAGTCGTTTTTAATATTTTGTATACATAGCTTAGTTGGATGTTGTTTAATTAAATTAAATCAAATTATATTGACAAAAACTTGAATGCATAAAAAGGCTTGCGAAAAAATTAATTATGAACCACACTTATATATTTGTTCTTAATGTAGTCATCTGGGGAATAAACTAACTTTATAAACGTACTCCGTCTTCCTGTTTTTGTATGAAAATCAATGCATTCCTTATTGAAAAATAATACAATTTTAGTTTTGTATATAGAGAAAAATTCTAGGAAATAATATAACAACTTAGTTTGTGTTTGCTGTACCTTTCATAATTCACTTAGCAATAAATAATCAAAAACAAACCTCTGTACTTTCTTTAACCAACATCTTCAGGAATGTTTATGAGAGTTTTTGAGCCCTGCGGTATAAAAGAAGCGTCTTCCCGGAAAGACTTAATGACAGAAGTTTCTGCAAATACTGAGGGGGAGTATAGGAACATATCATGGTAAATACAAGGGGAGAAGACGTGTGGGCCATGTCAATAAGGAGACATGAAGAGCGTCGATACCTTTGTGAGGCTTGTCGGTCGGATCCCATGTCTCGGCCCGACCCTCTTACTGAGAGTTATGCAATTTGTTAAATTAAATAGGTATTGTGATAAGGCATGAAAAACAAACTATAGAAAAACATAATTATAAAACTATATTAAACTATGTTTAAGAGTAAGCTACAGTCACGATACACGAAGCGTTCCTACCTGCTTCCTCCATAAGGCAAATGTATGTATCACAAATTAAAATCGTTCAGCAAAATAAAAAAGTTCAATAATATGATTTTGATATGGGTGAACAATTTGTAAAATCTACACAATTCCGCTTGTCGAAATTTCTAGGTAGCTTTTCTCGTTAAAATGATTCATAAGTGAACGATTTCAGATAATCCGTTGAGGAGGGAAGGGTTTTGAAAGTTAACATTGGTTTATGGAAGAAGCAGGAACAAGAAGAGGACGAATATGTTTTGTGTTAAAGGCTTTCAAATAATTTACCTAATTAAGTTGCAGAATAACCTTTGCAATAAAGCTTTATGATTACACCTTTTTACTTTTACAGTACTTTGTATTCAGATAATTCTTTAGAAAATCTATTTTTTTCTTACTAAATATTCTAATTTGACACAAGTAAGAGTGAATATTTATAATACACTCATTTTCTTGTTTACCTTTGACAACAAAATGTCATAGAAACATTCTCAGCTTTAAGCCGTATTAGTCCTTTTATTTGTGGCAAATCTAAACCGTAGGAAAATATTTTACAAGGGTGTCTTTCCTTATAATGTAATCCTTTGAAATCCTATTGATGAACATGCCCACCAAGTTTGTCTTTATAAAAAAACGCTGTAAGCTTTTGTTATCACACCATTGTAAGGAACGGAAGGTTGAGATAAACACATATCCCGCAAATACTTTCATAAGGGCTTCAGAGGGGAGCGGACTTGTGTGGGAAGTCAATAAGATCCTTAAGATGGAGGATACAATGATATCCATGTCCTTAATGTTAAATAGGTTAATAGCACGGCCCTTTTACATTAGTCAAGACATCCTAGCAAACAGATATTCGTTTAGATAATAGTTATAATAACTGATGCAGTTAATCATAAGTATAAAGTGATTTATGTCTAATCACGCTATTCAATGCTTTTTTAAAAAGGGAAAGACTTTAAATAATCCCAAACATCACCAAGACTCGTAACACCATCTAAAATAGGACTAAAAATAAGTAGGTATGTTTCCAGTGTTGCACTTAAATTCAAATTGTGGCATTTTGTTGTAAACTAATAGTAATATTTATAAGGTAACTTAATAGTTGCTATTCACATTTTATGTTAAAATCATTGTTAGTAAATTTAAATGAAGAGTATGGTTCTTAGATCTGTTCCTGTGTCTGGTTTAGTGGCAACAGACAGATCTTGCAGATTGCATTTTGTTTATGTTCCTTAACTGTATTCTCACCAATCGTTATGCATTTTATTATCATTAATTATAGTTCTAGAATTGAAATTAAACCAAAGTAATGTTAAAACGCACAACGGACAAGGGATGTGCTCGATTCTTTATAATTTACAGTGTGTTACCTCATGGTCGACCACACTAAGCTAATTGTAATAAAATCCCAATTCAGTACTATATTATAAGTTACTTCCTTGAACAAGAATTTTAAAATGTAAATAAAACTGTTAACAGGTTGACATTGGCATTAAATAAACTTAAATAGTAATAACATTAATTCAAACGTCTAAGTAAACAAAATTTAAAATACATATTTGTAGAATAGTTCTTCACAGTCTCAAAGTTTGGTACGTTTGTGACATTAACTTACCTTGTGTTAACCCTTATCTTCACTAGTTCACTAGCAAATATCCATATAATAAATATTAGGATAACATTTATTATAATATAGAACCCATTAATAAGTTTTGGTATTTTTCTGTATTTTCACTAGATGTATGTACTAGGTATATAGTATCAAACCGGTAGTAGTAGTTACGGTAGTAGTTTTTATGTGATCAGGTGTTAATGTAGTATTTCCGAATGAAACTGCATTTGTCTTGCAAATGAATAAATAACAGTCAGTTGTTTGAGGAGGAAAACATGCTGTTTACATCCAAAATGCTGTTTACATCCAAAATGCTGTTTACATCCAAAATGCTGTTTACATCCAAAATGCACAGCTCAAATATATCGCTCTACGTGATGAAAAGAAAATGAGGAGGAAGACTTCTATTGGGGTCGAAACGACTAAGAATGTTTTATTCAAGGGTTATAACTCTCCATGGCAAATTGGACCTAAAGTCGAAAACAAACGCTAGCAGATGGTATCACATAAAACCCTACCACAGTTATTCTTATGGGTAGAGACTGGTATTTGGGGTCTCAGTTTGTAATGCAAAATTCGAATTTATCTAAATTTATTTCCATCTGATTATCTAGAATTTGCTGGACATAATATCTAGTCGCGAGACAAATTAAATTAAACTGGCAAATTATGATGCCCTATTAGGACAAACATTCATAGTCATTTTAGGAACTAGAACTTTTCTCGTGTTAGACGTAATGGTAAAATACATTTCAAGGCAAAAACTGCAGTTATAATTTCTCTTAAAACAAAAATATGTATTATTGATGTTGGTTATGATGGATCGATACGTTTACTAACATGCTATTCTATTGATATCACTAAATCTTTCATAAATTGTAAAGTAATAATTAAAATTAATTTCTCTTGGTTAGGTTTATTTTTTTTATTTGAACGAAAATGATATTCCCTGAAATATTATTCTTGACGAGGTTTATCAAAGTGCGTCATTCCATAGTGTTGTAATCTGCGAATTTCGTTGGAAACGATAAGTTTCTTCTCGTGTTTATTACCAATTAGCTGCTTTTGCGTGTTTATATAAAACGCGGAAATGCGAGCTCAACTATAATTTATCTCAGGTGCTAAAATATTACGAGCATTGGGAAAATTACGTGACAACGAGTAAAACGTATCAGCCTACACGCGAACTTAGTTAATCAATTACGCTTTTATTTTTAGGAATACAGCTTTTAATTAAGACTCTTCTTAAATAAACATTTTTCGTTTACCTACTTACTACTGATCTGACGTCTATTTTATGCCACCTAAATATTATAAGTTATTTAAACGTATTTTTTGATGAAATACAATAATTACCAATGTTCCAGACTATCAGAGAACGAGAATGTTTACAAAGGGACAGAACCGTCTGGACGACTCGTCGAGAGACGGGGCTGATGTTTTATGCAGGTGATATTTGTCCGTCCTCGACCCTCCACCGTCCTGCTCGTGTTAACAACCGTCTTCCTACTGGATATTACTGCGAGTACAATCCAAGCTGCGATATAAAACTGTAGGTTTACACCTGAAATAAGTGTTCTTTCACTTACAGTGGCTTTTTATTTGGTAATGTTTTGTTAGCCTTACGATTCAACTGAATCTACAATGCCCCAGACAATTTAAAGTGGAAATTGAAATCATTACTATTTTTACCAAAAATAAATAATTATATTGATATTAGCATAAAAACCAATTTTTTGTGTTCCTTGTTGCAGCAAACCTGCGTACTCAGCCCCAATGTTATTCTTATGGAGAATAATTACAATTGTATATATCGCTTATTTGTGAATATATTTTTATGAAACTTGGTAAGTGGCTTTATGTAGTATTAAGACATTTATATCTCCATTGGAAATTCGCTGAGTATGCAGGTTTGCTGCGACGGGGGTATTATTTGTTTAATATACTATAGAACGCCTTTGGATGTACATAAAACAAGCTAACTGTAACGCCTGATTAGGGTGAGCTCAGATAAGATATAACTCACGAGAGGTCGGGTATTAATAAGTCATAAGACGTACTGTATATAACGTTTTATTTTCACTGTCGTGTCACAGGCGTTAATTTAATTTTCGTTCTTGATTTAAGAGAAAATTGGGAATTGGCCCATTTTGTATTGTTTCAGAGACTGTTAACATCTATATCTATAATAAGCTAAGCCAATTATTGTGAACAGAACTCTTCCGTTATTTTTGAACCAATTTCGATGATTAAGGTGTAAAATAATGGCCCAGATTCGTAGTTGTGCAAAGTGGTTTTCAATTTTCGATATTTTTAATATAAAGGGCACGGGTCGCCCTCAAATTTAGTTTCCCCATAAGAATTGGGTAATAACTGTATTCCCCATGGGGAATAATTTTAATTCAGTTGCATTCTAAAACAGGTGATGATACAGTAAAATACAGGTAAACAGTAAGAACAGCTGACTGCTCGATTTAGAACAACAGGTTCACTAGTATTCGTTGTTAGCGTTAACATGATGTCTTAAATAACATGTTAAAATATGTTTAGAGGGCAGTTTCTCTCCAACATGTTAACATATGTTTAGAGGGCAGTTTCTCTCCAAGTATTAGTTATGTATTTGTTGACCGATGTTTATGACGTTGTTTTAATCACAAAAAATGTTGTTTAAGACTACAAATATTCTGTTGAGTAGTAACTTATTTGAATAATAATTTCGGGCTTAAAAACATGCAATACATTGTGGGATCAATTAAGGCTATTTTCTGACTTTGACCGTTTATTGAATAACTAATGTAATCACAATCTATTGAACCGTTTCAATCGAGGGACTTAGGGACATCAATGACATTCTTACCTATTTAGTAGAAATTACCTGTTTTTACTTTAACAATTGAAGTAGCCGGTTTGCTCTTAACCAAGCTCCATTTGTTTTCCAATTTAAAATGTCATAATAAAACCAAATATGGCCAACAATGAAACATAAAATGTATCATATATACTTTTGAAGCACTCTTAAAGAGGCAGAGAACTAGTTTATTTTAAAAAATCTTTAAAATTGTTAATTTTGTTATGCAATAACCGATGTTAGTTATAAAATAATATTTAAAATTATTATTAAAATATTAAAATAATATATTAAAATATTCAAATCTGCATATATTAAAATCTGTTTACATTGTATTCAAACATTACATGATATGTTGTCGACATCAAAATTCTTGCCTAGCAAAAATCTTATAAACGCAAAATATTTTTTAAATAGAAGGGTGGATAGCTTAAATAACAGCTTTTGATAGTTAATTTGTGAAAACTTAGGCTTGGAGAAATAGTCAAACAAAACAATCAGTTTTCCAGCTAACTTGTAATTTACGTAATTGTGAATAATTGATGATTTTTTACACCAAAAGGCTTTGCTGTTAAACCATAGTTTAGTAAAAAAAGCATCATAGATTTCGTATATTTTTTAAAAGTAATTAAATAACATTATTTATTTAATTTAAAAACATATTAAGCTATAACTCGTTGAGAGAAAAAAGTAAAAAAAAACGGGGTTTTCAAAGTTATAGGACGTGCTATTTATTCATATTCATGCCTCCAATACATATTTTGAACATTTTCACATATTTGAAAATTTATAAAATACAAAAACCATTGGTTTATAAATCGATTTACTTATGTTAAACCTTTGAATTAACAGTACTTAACAGTATACTAATAAATCAAAATATAAAATAAATGTTTTATTTGCTTAAAACAATATTACATAAAACCATAAATACTTGATAATCCCCCAAACCAAAATGTAACATTCCCAGGAACAAAAGCACCAACAAAGTAAAATTCACATAATCATCCGTGTAGTAGTCAGATGTAATTATTTGCGGGGGACATGATTCCGACCAATTAAAAGCGGAACATGCAAATCAGCCCGCAGGTGCTCCCCCCCTCATCAGACCCCGGCCCATGGGGAAACATCAATGCCCACGCGGGAACACTTTAACGATGATAGACATGTTTTAAAGACTCGTTCGAACTCTAATTATTTATGACATTATCAATAAGCGCGCCATTGCGTCTAGAGGTGAATATTGATCGAGTATTTCTCCGCTGTTACATATTAATAGGCCGTCGGGGTTTGATTTGTGTAAGGAACGTTGATAGGATGCTTCGTCTGCTGTGTTCCCTAAGTCATGTGCGAGGACTGGGTGATCACAGGTTTCATTGATAATCTCAAAGGCAATGGATTTTATTTCAGTTATAATCGAGTTATTTAACATAAACACTTTACACAGGTTTTTATTAAGAAATTAAATTATTTCAAAGAAAGCTCGTTTGTTGTAACGATAACTGTATATTTATTATAATGTTAATAAAACTACCTTTGCACCATATTACCATTGACTATAAATACTGCTGCCGTCAACTATTTATTTTAGTTATTTACGTTAACTTTTAAAATATTACCACCCCAGAAAGCAAGTAATAATCAACTTATGTTTGCTTCCTGACACACCAACTGTTGTATTATCCCTTCCTTGAGAGGATAAGTAATAGTTGACAGCAGTACACTCTGTTGGTGATTGGTGTAAACTACGACCTCTTTCAATCCTGGCATACCCAAAACTAGGGACACATTTTATAATGGCAATGCGAAGTCTACTTCAGTATTTATAGTCAATGATATTACATTATGAAACGTTAATTAATAGGATCAAGAAGACATGTTAACCATTAATTCGCCAAATAAACAAATTCTACCTCTTGGAATGGTTAGAAGTTTTTTTATTATTAAATGAGATTAGGGCAAATTTCCTTACAAAAATACAATGGTAAAATAACACTATACTAAATTTTTTATGGTTTTCACAACCTGTGAAAAAGCTGAATTTAAACAGCGGTTTGAATCAAATAGTATCAGTTTTACTGTGGGCTTTAAATAGAACTATAGACATTTTATACATAATCCACTTACCGTTCTTTATTTACTACCTAATAATAATTATGATATTTTGCTACCTACCTTGAATATCTTGAACGCCTTCCTCTTCGTCAATGGCCAGCTCTGCTGTATAGTCTGCGTGACACCTAACTAAAATTAATACAATTGTTGACTTGGTTGCTTAAGTGATGGCGGATTGGACAATTGTTTCCCGATCAGCCTAAAAAGAACTCTTTGAGAGAGTAGAGCGGATTATTTTTGAGTCATACCTCTATTATCTGCCTGAAGTACGCGGTTCTAGCTCCCTGTCCCCAGTTGGCCAGGCATTGCAAGGCAATAGCAAGCACCGGAGAGCAGTCCTTCCTCTTACTTAGTCGGCAGTATGTGACATCAAAGTTCAGCTTTCTGTGGGCGTTACGCCGCTGAGCATGGGTCCTCTTAATGAACACTTCGAAGTTCTCCTATACAGCTGGCTGACCAATACAAACTGGCTCTATACTGTCAAAATACCCAAAATAAAAATGGGCTTACAGTAGTCTCTTGGTCCTGCTAAATATACTATCCGAGATTAGTGTCATCTTTTTACGTTTATGCAAGGTATTTTTTTAGATAAATCAAAATGTAATATTTTGTTTAAATTTACATTTTTGGTTCGCTTTTCATCGTATATTTGGTTGCTTAAAATATTTGTTGTAGCAACTATTAACCAATACTACAAAAAAACGTATTTTTACCTCTAAAAATCACTAATTTGGCTGCTTAGTTATGGATGATTTTATAACTATGGTAAGTGATATGTCATTTTAGGTCTTGAGCGCACGTTCACAATTATTCTTTTGAATTAAACGGACAATATACGGTAAAAATTAATTTGTACTCATTTTATTATTCATCCTACGATATGCAAATATTAGATATCCTCTGATTACTTCCCGTCATTTTAATGGGAATTACTCATTTTTAAAGAATGTGCACGCGACACGCAAGTTAATTGATAATCAACACCTGGCCCCGACTTATCAGGTGATAAGGGGCATCACGTGATCAACTCGGACTCACGCACCTGGATATCAGCTGATAACAATAAGTAGAGGGTATTAATTTAACCGCAAACCCGATACATCATTCACACGTGAGTGGGCTTCATTCCTTTTCAATATTCGTAAAGATTATAAATAGTACCGTATTGAAAAGGCCAATCCATCACGTTTTAACGTTGTTTACTAAGTGAAAACTAAAGTGAAACTAAACCAGAACATGTATTTGCCTCAAAAACTAAAATAATCATAGTTTCATTGATCATTTTTTTTAAATTTTGCTTATCATTTCTAGGAAAAAATTTGCATAAGGCAGAAGGGTTCGGTACCTAACTATTATCATGTCAGCTCCACCAAATAAGTTTCTTGGTATACTGTTTTACAAACCACATAAAGAAGACTGCAATAGTTTTTCCCTCTAATTTGAATGAATAAATGTTAATTAAATAACTAATTAACTGTCACATTTGTAATATCAATTCCCTGAGATATTAGCAGGCCAATCATTTTAAACCAAAAATTGCAGAGGATTTGTTTATATTCTCTTGGTAGCATTGTAACTAGGTTGACTGTCATCTATACGCTATTGACAGTAGCGTAGCATCTTTGCTACTACTTTTAAAATTATCACAATCTAGTTCTTACTATTGCTAACCCCAATGAGTAAAGTAATGTTTTCAAACATAAGATGAAAGGGTGAATATAAAATCGAAAAATACTAATGGATTTAGATTATTTTTAAATGCCGCGTATAGGCATACAATAGCACAATAAACCTGAAGAATTGTATCGTGTTGTGACACTCAATTCATTAAAATGCGATTTACTTTTAAAATTAACTATCCATATTCACTCAACTGTTAATACAACTATTTTAAAAGATAAAACGATTTATTCTAACGTCAAATACGAAGCTCGAATTACAGTTTACGTGGTTTAGTTTTACTTTTCTACCAATTCCTCAGCTTGATCGCTATATCCTCTCTCTTTATCTTGCGGTCGTTAAACTTATAGCTCTTTATAATTATTCAAGTATGTCGTTGCCCCAGAGAGATGTGACTGGCACGAGGCTAGAAGGATGAATCAGCTGATTTCATTCCTCTATTGTTTCGAAGCTCTTAGAATCCTACAGCTGAAGACCTCCCACGCCTTTCCCGCTGGTATTGTGTCCATTAATGCCTTGTAATATTATTATTAGATTCTATTCTCACTGTTGTATTGTAATTAAAGGGCTCAAAGATAAGAAGTGCTTAAACAAACTAAGTTAAAGAAATAAAAAATATGCCTAGATTAAAGAAAAATTAGCTTTTTATATTACACATACTAAGTGGACAAAGCAAAAGGTTGATATAAAGAAATTGCGTCTTTTAATTCGTTCCTCCTAAACAAATTATCAATGAACAATTCAGTGCAGCTAGTCAGCAGGTACTGACGTATAATTTGTACAAACGACAAGTCTTAGCCATTGTTAATCCCTAAAGCAGTTTTAAAGTTGGTGGCAATAAGTCAAAATAGAAGAAGTTTTTTTATATAAAATATCTTAGTACTGAATAAAATATAGATAAGCGCTGCGCTTTAAAGTAGCACATCGAAAGGTTTGTGAACATAAATGAACTGGTAATCTAAGATATTAAATAAATACAACAAGGTAGTATGATACTTGGTTATAACTATAACTGTAACCCACATAGTCCTGATTCACTTACGGGTTTGTAAGTCTTCATAAGTACTGTATCACATTGTTATCATAAGTAAGTAAAACTATTGAAATAGTTTGTTACCTCCTACATTTTGACATAACTTTTCTAAATTTAATTTTAAGCTAGAAGATATTATTTACTAATATACATGTCATTTACTATGTTTTACGCTTTATACGTTTCTTTTAGATCATTAATATTATTTGTGTAATAAGTAACAGTAATGCAAGTGTTTTCGTTTTAACAGTTTATATGTATTTCTCCTCAGAGAGTGAAATACATGTTAGCGAATAAGTACCATAAAACACGTACTCATACAGTTACTTGAAAATATTGTTTGCTAATCACAGAATAGAACATATCAATAACCTTTATATTTAATTCAATACAACTGTTTAACCTAGTTTTAATTTCCAAACAAGCAGGTTTCCGCTTCGCCTTTTACAATTTTTGTTTCGAACCAGGATTACATTATTCTCGTTTAACTACTCAACACTGAAGATGAGTTGTTTTGTCGAAACTTTTCAACGAGTTTTTTAAAACTTATGTAAAGCCGCCAGCCAAACACGCACTGGTCAGTAGCGACAGGATGACACAGCTCCGAGGCGCCGTAATGACAGCGGACACACCTGCTTAATTGTTACTTACCGTTAGGTTGGCACCACCTTGCTGTCCTGACAACTGTTTCTATTTATGCACTCCAACACCGCCGAACCAATTTGGGCGTGCCTCGCTCTAAATTACTTATCTCTATGGTGTCATGCATATAATTAGTGTGAAATGAAAGGTAATTGTCACCCGTACGTTGTGTCTGGATCCGGTTCCTGGCCCGAGAACTAAACCCGCCGGCGCCGGTGCCCAGTGACCTTAGCAGACCACTTCTGAGGTACGTAGCATCTTGAGGGTTACAACAGAGTGCCTTCTTGATGCATGTAAACAGTTTGGATGATTATGGATTTCATATTGGCATTTTAAGTGAGTTATAAGTTATATTTTTCCAAGTTAGGCGATTCATTCGTAGATTAGATACAAATTAAATAGTTTAGCAAAAAGGTTTACTGATACTCTACTAGAAAAAATATCATTTAGTTAGTCATTTGCTTAGTATTACCTTGCGTTGTACCGAATTTTGTCTTCACTATAGAAATCACACATCCTTTCGACTCTAAGGATATGTTTCATTATGCATGTCTCATTTATTAGGGACTCTCACTACCTGATGCGTATATTTCTGACACCGTATATCGAAGAATATAAATAAGGAAAACACATGTTATAATGTTAATTACAGGATGTATTTTAATTAGCAATAATAAAGACTTGACGTTACATTGAGATAAAACAGGTTATATTTACCAAAACTAATAAAAATACGGTTTTATCACAATGTAATGTCAATTCTTTATCATTGCTAAATAATATAAATCCTGAAAACCACCTGATCAAATTCAAATATTTAAAGAAAACTGTCACTAAACCAACAATTTGTTCCTTTATGATCTTGTAAGTGGTAGAATCAAAATACGAATATTTTTCCTTTGATTTCCTTATCAAAACTTATTATTGAAGTATAAGGTTCACACGAGTAAGATGGTTTTGTTTTCCCAACGATTCCCGTGGTTTGGATTTATATAAATATGAATTCACTCGCAAGACATTCCTTCCTGACTATTTATCTCATACTTTTTAATTAACCTCAGTGGTGAATTCCCACTCAAAATATGTTGCTTACTGCTAAAAAACTAATATCCCTAATTAAACCAGGAAGTTCAGGCTTAATTATGAACTCACAAAATACCACCATCCCCGTGATAAGATGCCGTCACACTCTATAAACACCGATAAGCGAAATCATCTGCCCTAACAATCGCAGCTAATTAGTGAAGACATCCCATACAGCCGAGTTATAATTACTCGTCGTGGATTAAGTAAGTCATATAAATACACGTGCGAAAGCGTACAGTCGAGTGGTTGTATATAACGAATACGGACAGTACTGTGTAATGAGTGATCAGGGGTCCTCGTCCTGGCAAATGCGTTATGCATATTCACACACTAATGGTGATGCCGCTACGGACGACTACACCCCACATCCTGCGATCCCACGGCACCGCCATCCGCCATCTTGCCGAGGCTCTACCGTGGTCGGATTGGACGCAAGTATGTTAGGGTTGAGTGTAGAATTTAGGGACAATACGACACAACTTACTGTCGCTTCGTATTGCAAATAAAAAAAAAACTCTTTAATGAAGTATACGTAAATACCTTACTGTCAGTTCGCGAAATGTATAAGTAACAATATTAAACAACTTTTTTATTAGCATATTGCCTAGTACCATCTTTTATATATGTTTACCGTCTGTATGTGAATCAGTATAAGTGTAAATACAGCTTAAGTGTTGTAAGATGTTTTTTATTACGTCCCGTAAGTAACAATATTGTATAAGAAATACGTAAAAATTAATGGAACAATAGTAATGCTTGCTCTTCAGATTTTCATAGTTTCAAAAGCTCACACAATGATTATGTGCGGTTTGTAGGATGGATTGATAATGACTAACTAGTTGTTATGTCGTCAATCCAAGTTTGTTTGTGATGAACGCGTTTCGGCGCTAGGCCATCATCAGCATCTATACACTGTACATTAGATTATTCATGAGATCTGCGTTGCGTAGGTCTAGAAGCAAACTGCATCATGTTTTTAAAAAGACGAATATTTACAAACATTAAGAACATACACACGACTAACAAACCCGTGCCCGTGCGCGCGAAGTTTTATAATAGTATTTTTGTTAGTCGTGTGTATGTTCCTAATGTGTGTAAATATTCGTTTTTTACAATATGACGCAGTTTGCTACTAGACCTACGCAACGCAGATCTCATGAATAATCTAGTGTACAGTGTATGGATGCTGATGATAACCTACCGCCGAAACGCGTTCATCACAAACAAACTTGGATTGACGACATAAGTAAAATAACAACTAGTCACACAATGATGTGAATAATCTTCTTTTCTTATCAATCTGTCACATTTATTGGTAGCTTTTAGTTTTACAACAGTGTTTACTTTTGTTTATTTACATGTGTACAACATTTTAAACGGCCTTTGTCGAGGTTTAAAGAACCAAATTACTAATGTGCAGTATTAGGGATTATTTCTTTTAAATAGTAAGTTTAAGGTTTAAATCATAGCAACACCAGTATAGACAAGTTTTTAGATTGATAGCAATGACGTAAAATAAGTTTTTATTTTTTTATACAGCACTATACAACATTATATGAAAGTAAACATCTTATCACTTGAAGTTACAAAAAAACAAGTGCCTTACACATGTTATTTACATTTTGTTAATGTTTGTTTGTTACATAAATAAAGTTTATAAATGACTGACAGTGACAAAGGTAGGGGTGAGTAGCCAAGAGATATTAGGCAATATCAACAACTTAAAATATAGGCACTGGAAAGAAAATAATTGTAGAGTCTAACAGAGCATGCTAATCTGAAATATAAAAACATCTGTCTTAGATGATAAAAGTAAGATAAGAGCAAGGTGGAGAACTGTACTTGGAACTTAACTTGATAATAAGTTTTTTTCTAAGATAGTAATCAAAATAACTGTTCATTGTTTTTGTTTGGTAAATTGAACAAAGGATCCACCAACAAGAAATCAAATTTATATAATTTCATAAATAATATATTCATATTATATTCTTATATTTTTTATAATCCATCGAATGATTGACAATATTTGTTTCAAGACCCCTAAGAACTAAACCAAAACTGTAAATCACATTGGAAATATTCTCACTCTTTCTGCCATTAAAGAGGACATGATTAAGATGCATTACATTCAAAAATCCTAAATCGTTAGTGGAATCACAATTAATTATAAGACCCAAAAAAAGTCTGAACTGAAATAAAATACTTGCAGCCAAATTCGCCACACCTTACAGTTTTAATGGCCGAAAAATCTCCTTGGACACCTTGTTGGAAAAATAAAGGGAAGCGAAGAACATAAAATGCAATAATTGATGGGCTGTATATGTTCTTTACACATTTTAATATCGAAATTCGACGCCCGCTCGTAAATCCGATGGAGGAACCCAGTCCGTAATTTGGACTGCTCCTCGTAACGAGTAATAAAGCAACAGTTCTTTCTAACGTCCGGCCAACAACCTCGGCCAATATTAAAATCTCAAGCCCTCTTCAGACCCTTTCCCGCCTCTGGCAGCAATGAAAGCTCTCTCAGGCAGGCTTAAAACTTATTAAAAAATTGAGAACTTTTCTATTGATTTTAATATGGAATATTTGTTAGAAGTTTCTTAGTTCGTTTAGTTACTTAAATATCAATTTTAATTAGTATAAACTAGTTTAAAAAGTTAGATAAAATAAGTAAATAACATAAAGTAAGTTCCAACTTGTTAGTGAATGAATGAAAGTTTACATTTAATTAGATTTTTCTTTTTAAAATCAAATATTAGGAAAACTTGAAGTTGATTAAATTTGTGTACGATTTTTACTTCCCCTAATGTAAAGCTCTTGTTTAATTTAAATATATTTGATGCTATTCAAATCTATTTGAGTTTTTTACATGTTTACGAAGGTTGATTAAAACGAAACAAACACATAACTACTTGATAGAAAAAAGTACTTATGTGGTATAAGCAATATCAATTATTTTGGGAAAAATTTATTGATGTGGAGTAAAAAATTGTACAGTCGGTAAGGTTAGGCTTGGCCACGTTATTTACGAATAACAATATATCACAAGGTAATCAAGCCTGACACCCACACCGCAGCCTCTTATGACCATAAATGTTCAAGATAGTGCATAAATATAGGAAAAACACTATTCGTGACATATTTAGCCAAAATACATACTCAAACTGTTGATTACCAAGAATGTGATTTTAAAATGTTTAAATAATTGTTAATATACGTTATCCTGTCAAGTAGTAGAAGTATACTCCTAGGAATTGGTTCTATAAAAAACTATTGTTTATTTATATCTATTTAAGAGAAATAGCAAAGACAACATGTTATCAATGAGTCGTTACTGAAAATATAGTCTATACGTAGAGAATATATACAACACAGGTGTTTAAATCCAGCAATCAACTCCCATTAAGTCCCGGGTAGTCGGGGAGGCAGTAGGGCGTCGTGGGTAGTATCAAATATCCCAACAAGCCAATAACTAAGCGAGGACGGGTAGCAGAGACGGACGAGGACAGGTGAGCTTGTCTGCCCAGCTGAGTAACTCTCCCACTCAATTAAACCCGGTGGACAACTTATACTTCCAGACACTCTGCGATTTAATTAAGGCAGCGAATTGGGTCTTGTAGCTTGTACCATGACAATTACAGGGAGTCGGAGAATGAACGGTCGCCACCTTGCAGCCCGGAGTGGAGACGAGGGCTCCTACATTAAACAATCTTGAAGCGTTTTAATTAGACTTGAAGCAAGAGATAGGTTTATGTTGTGTTCAGTGCTGCATTTGATTAGAAAATAAATTCGTTACTTGGAGTTGAACTCCTGAATGAATGTCTGGGTCCCTAGATGACTTCTGGTTTGGTATCCCAGGTTGAAACTCTCCTAGACACTGCAGTAAGACGAGCCAAACAAAGATTTTCCCCTTTCACTTTAGTTCATCCATGCTTCTAGGCTACCAACGGTAAGTTTTAGTCCCTAGCTAAACATGGGCCACATAATTAAGCAGCCTTCAATAAATAAGTAACCCTCCAGAAGGCCAACTGGATTTTCCAATCCCGTTCTAATTTCTCATCGATCACAGTTCTTTCCTTCGTGTGGCCTGAATAAAGCTGCAGTTGCTGTTGCTGCGTCTGTAGCTCAGCCAGGTTTTCCTGTTTTTGTCCAACAAAAAATTTTTCTTTGGAAAAATAGGCCTACTTGAATACGGTAATGCTAGTACGACAAGTAGGTTCCGAGTGTTACAAATAATATCACCCAAGTGTCCAGAAAAAATGTAGTTTAAATAAGGTTTAGCCTAACATTACCATCAGTTTACAAAGCCTACAAGTTTGGAACATGAAAAAGTAATAGTAATGTTTTACGTAGTAACCGATAGAAAAACACGTAACATAAAACACGTTAATAAAACACGTTTACACTTATTTATTAATTATGGTGGTTTTATCCAGGTCCATCTCTAAAAATGATAAAGCTAATACTATATGGAAATTAAACTAATGCTTTATATAAATTCTGTAATTAGAAATACATAAATGTAATGTTCATGTTATTATACCATAACTTAGTTAAAAATAATTAGCAAATATTTTTATGTTATCTGGTTATTAATATATTCTATGATTCTTTTTGAGGAACCATCAAACTATATAGCCTAAGAATTCATAAATAATGTAAAGATATAAATATTCCTGCATTTTATTTTACTATAAAAATGTATATTTGTAAAAACATTTATAAATGTAGTTTTTCGTAATTCCGTTTTATACGCTCGCTCACCTTTTTCTAATTTATTTACTTGAACTAAATAGGGTTTTCCTGGTGGTATTTTATCTACCAAAAGTTGTAATATACAATTAGTAATATTTTATTTAAGTTTTAGTTACCAGTTCAACTCTATCTAACAAGTATACACTAATTTTTATTTTCAGTTATAACCGTAGAGAAATAATTGTGCGATCCAGGCTGAGAGACGTGATGTCCGTAGTATTCACCACAAAGCAACGGCTGCAACACTAGGTACAAAGCAACCTATTACCCAGGCCAAACACGCTTTGACTTTGTATGTACCTTTTGTACAACACAGTTGGTACAATGGAGTCAGGATATGTTTAACTGCTATCAGATATATACCGATCCTCCTACAAACCAAACTGAGGTCCTCTGTTTGATGGGCTTGCAATCTGTGATATCGCAAATTGAATGTTGTTGATTAAATATGTGTTGCATTATTTGCTTGGACACAGTTTAAATTAATACAAAACTTGAAACGCATCAAATATTTCAGAAAAACCATAATTAATGCGTAACTTATTTTTATCCAATGAGAATACGGACTCATAACTTTTATTGTTAGAATAATTATCATTCTGGATGATTTAATTACTGTAGTAGTCCTAAGTATAAAATTGAACATATATAAATACAAATAAATTTACTAGGAATTAAAAAAGTTAACTAAAACCAATTACCAGAAGTGTTTAATTCAATACGTCTTATACAACTAAACTTGTTGAAATCGATTGTCTTTTATCAGCTTATGTGTATTTACCGACGTGTAAGGTAGAATAATTTAAGTATGTTTATTTATTTATGCTTATGTATAATTTAATGCTTGTGCATTGCCAAAATAAACGTGCTTCCTAGTTAATGGGACAATATACTTTGTGGTTAAACAATGAAATATCAACAAGCAAGATGTAACAATGAATTCAATAAAAGTGATTAACTATGAAATGAACATAAACCATGTAAATGTTAGAACGAGTAGTCGTATAACAATAAAACGGATACTATTAATAAGTGGCAACAATTAAATGACTAATACAACAACTGAATAAAATTATACAAAGACTCACAGTTATTATCAATACAAATATTTTGTATATAAATAATAACGTTAATAAAACAGGTACAAATATTAGGTAAGCTCAGCCAAGAGTGGAAGGAACAGTTTTGTTGCTAGGTGGTAGCAGTCAATAAGAGATCCACATTGTTGGTGAGAGTATTACCCAAGATGGAAGCGCTTAGTGAGTAAACATTGTACATACATTTTACACATTGTATGTATTGTAGGTCATAGTGTAGGTATAACATGTATAAAAAGACTCACCCAAAGGTTTACTAAAAAACAATTTGGCGAATGGCAGAAAATAACCCCTTTCACTATATAATTCAGCAAAGCCATTCTAAATGCCAGAGACCCAAACAGCTATCGCTATTTAAATAACGCAATATAGTCGATATAAAACATATAGTGTTGAGGGTAATAACACATTTTAGAGGTCCTAACTAAATTTCCACTGAGTTATAATTATGGCCGTTCCATCTAAATGATAAGAGCGTTTTTACTATGTTAATGAAATCCCTTCCCTTTCGTATAGTGAATTACATTAATTAAGAAGATTTAGGCGAAGTGACTGAGCGACGGTCGGGCCTGAGGCGGACAGGTGCTGCCGCGACGGACGGTCTTTGTACCAGCGGCCGCCTCGCATGTGACGTAATAATCGCTTACTCCACATTGGACTGCCTTTTAGAGGTTTTCCAATCAGCCGCTATCGATGGATTCATCTTTGTTTGAATATTAAGGAATAATTAATTAGATCGTCACAGTAGAAAACATCAATTTTAACGAAATAGGTTTTTGGTTAGATTTCAGCCTGAGTTTGTAACACAAATTACAATATTTTTGTTTAATTTGTTTCGTAAATCATTATATTTATGTAAGAGGAGTCAGCACGAGTATTCAAATTTAAGATTTTTCAACGTTTTGAGACTTCAAGGGGACCGTTACTCATATGGTATAAATAATACTCTACTACTAAAACATAATATTACAAAACAAACAAAGAACACTATTGCCGCAATTTGGATATCCGAAATAAAACTAGTTGGGCAAAAGTATAACTTCATACAATACGTTCAGGACAATCCTTAAAATCTGGGGGGACTGATTTGAATTAAATTAAATTAATTGCTCTTGTTTATTAGGGTTAAAAATGTGTAACTGGCTCACGATGTATACCCTCATATTTGCAGGTAGCATCAGTTAAAAGCTTAAGGGGGATGGTACCTACTTTTCACGTAACCTTTATACAAGCAGGAAAATTTAGAAAAAAAAAAATAAAAAACTTCAATAAGTTTTAAATTATAAGTACGAAATATATTTTTAAAACTTAAAATAACACATCTAGTATTTAATGATAGTATTAAACAATGGACTTATGTTCTAATGGATAGTTTTAATTGATGCAGTAAAGATAAAAACAAATCTATTTGTCTATTTAACCTATGTCAGTCACACTTTGATTAAAAGAGCATGAAATTACTGCAGTAACGATATTTACATAATTTATTAGTTTTACTTTGAAACTAGTATTGTTACTAAAATATTCAGCGCTGGATGACTATGGTATTATCCTGAATATGATGTAAAAGGACGTGACAATCGGATTGAAAGCATGTATTAACGCATGTGTCACATGTAGTAATGGGGATTATAGACTATAATACCCTACATGTGGACTTTCCTCGTGTCATCAAAGCAACAGAACATGGCTTTTGTTTTCCCTTGGCATTAAACCACTCACTTTTGTGCTTGTATAGTTTTTTTTGCAGTATGAACAAAAAAATGTAATACAATGTTGCATGTAGGTTAGTTCTACTGAGGATTCATATCATTCATTTGATATGGTTTCCGCTTGAAAAATTAGGGCTCTGAAGCCGTTTTGTTTGAGTTGGAAAAAACACTGTAGTGGCAGTTTTCAGCTAGTATGTCAACCCATTACATGCAAGATGTAGAGACGATCGTATTCGAACTTTCCGGTTTTTCAGGTTGTACGCTTACTCGACTAGCAAACTAAGTTGAGTTTAAAAACATATGTGTTTAGTGCTAATCAATAATGAACCCAGGAGCTTGGATTTAGAAACAAACCATTATTCAAATTTGAGCAATAATTATATTCTGTAGAACGTGTTTTTATCATCTACAACTGGAAGACAGAGAGTGAATGTAATTAGATGATCAGCAAAGAGGTTATTATTGTTATAATGTTCCTACTTAGGTTACTCTATCTCAATGTATATCTTGGTGCAAGCGATTGTACTTACTTTTCGTCAAAATAATTCTAAAATCGAACAAATAACCATGTAATTAACAATTACAATAGCATGGTGACCGCAGACTGTTATGAACTTGTTTTGTAAATCATTAGGAGAAACTTGAGATGTTTTAGTTAGTTCAGTTTTAGTGACCTAGCCTATTTTATAAACTGAATGGCTTGAACAAATTTGAATCTTGAATATTAACCATCGGTGTCTGCACAGTAATAGAAAAATATTAAGACTTTTCAATAAGTATGAGGATTGTTGATGACGGAGTGATAGAGGTTGTGTGTACTTCGCCTCAACCAACGTCCACGGCACTGGTCTCGGTAACCTCAATAACTAGCAACTAGTGCATCACGTTAAGGTGGCTAGGCACACACACCTTCCTCAAATAAAGCTGCGGAGCGTGGCCTCCCTGATTTGAATCAATGAATGACGGCCTCCATTGGCCAACCGTGGCGCATCAAAATGGCGGCCGGGCAAAAACTGGTTGTTCTCACCGGAAACCGGAAGTAGGGGGAACGACAACAGTCTTGTTTTAATTAACAAAGATGGCAGAGTTAGTGGGAGTAGCGAGTCCATGTTTTGCGATTACATTGCAGAGTAAGTACACTAAGTACCTACGACACCTTAGTGGTGCACTGAGTAGTGCGGGCGCTTGTGTTTGCATATTGTAAAAGCTTTATCTATTTAAAAGGAAACAAAAATAACTTATCACATAGGCATAGCCATGAACTAATACTTTCTTGGACGAAGAAAAACCTACCTACATGTTTACCTATTATCCTAAAAAATAAAACATAGTTATATGTTGCAACGCAAAACTGCTGGAGGGCTAGCGAAACATAAACGAGTTCGCACGCAGCACGCTGACGTGAGGGAAGTGAATTTCCACATAACAACTTTTAAAACTCCAAATCAGTGTAATAACATACATTTATTCCAATATTTATTGAAATCTAAAAACAGTGATTTTTGGCTGTTCTGATGCTCCTGGTTTCATTTATCTGCAAAGCTGGGAATACAATTTTGTGCATTATAATGTTAGGAGAAGGTCCAGACAGGCTTGAAAGTAGGCGTGAGGTTGCTGGGGAAGATAAAAGTACTCCAACAAAGGAATAACAGGCTTTTCTAGTGTAAAATCCCCATAAGACAACGTACTGTGTTTAGTTGATACACATTTTCTTTAACAACTCGGTAAATATGTATGCTAAAATGATGAGAGAGGGCTTAAAACTTTTGCCTCACTAATTCACATCTTTTTACATGCATTAATCTTACATACGGGGCATTTTTGACCCTTTTTGGGCCCAAAAACTCAAACTTTTAAAGATTAATCCCCAAAAGAGGGGCTTAGAGTTTTCCGATTGTTTTGCCCAACGAACTTGTCCAACTGATTACAGAAAGGAATGTCCCTACCAAATTTGAAGTAAACCGGACAAAAAATGCGACCGCTAGAGTGCAAACACACACACACACACACACATATATATATATATATATATATATATATATATATGTCTATATATATATGTCTATATATATATATATATATATGTATATATATATATATATATATATACAATTTTGAACGACCCCCCAAAACGTGTTCAGGGGGTCACGTAAGGAACTTCTATGGTGGTCCCGGGCTTAAGTTTCACCGTGCGGGTCATGCTAATAGTTCACTTTCCAAAGGAAATTCACTAATGAACCAATTAAAGAAATTAACGGGGGAAGTTATTGAAATGTATTCATACATTGTATCGGCATACGTTAATTATTACAATGTATACTTTTCCGTTAATATTATAAATATCAGAACGTGTCTTGTTTTGAAAATATGGTATTTAATCAAAGTAATTCTATATGTCTGGTGTATTCGTAGGCATACCATACATAATTTATACAGCGTTATTTAAATAGTTTTGTAGCTCATTGTTCTACAATACGGATTATGATTAAATTGTCAATTTGGATTTATGATTAAATCGATCTAATATCAAACCCGTTCTCATCATTACAAAAGTGCACAAACGGGATTGTTATTCATTGGTAAAAGTAAACCTATTATACTGTAATAAAAATCATTCCATGTTAATAATAAGTATAAAAAGCCAGTCTATTTAACATATTTAGAAAACTATTGCATCAGAATAGTCTAGGTGAAGTAAGAGAAGCCTCCATTATTGTAACAGCAATAACGATAATTAACTCAACTTAACTCGATATTAATCTAGAAATTGAACCATACTGATCAGATAACGATGTAGACGTTAATGATTTTACGGATTGCCAATAAAGGATTGTAATTAGATCATAAAAAATGAACAATATTAACTTATTTATTAAATGGCTATCCAATATTGACAGACTTAATTGAATACCTTGCGCATGCGCATGTGGTTTTAGTTATACATGCAGCTATAAATAATTGACAGTGAGATATATATTTTGTTTAAAACATCTTACATTTTGTTTTATAATAGAATGAAAGTGTATTTAAAATTGCCACAAATAATAACATACTTGAAAAATAAACATTTATTTAAATTCATTAATTATTAACGACATTGTAATTGCCCTCGTAAAGGCCAAAATACTGTAGCAGTTTGAATATATTTATAAATTAACTTTTTCATCGTCCATCAAGGACGTATATATTGCATTGATCAATAGTTCAAATCAGGCTATTTGTCATAAACTGTTGTTATAATTGGATGATAATACTTTATGAAACACCAAAACAATAACAGCAGTCAAGTTTTAAAATTAAGTTAAGCTGTTTCAGGACCTAATTCGTCGTCGGTCTAAACAAGAAAAGCTTTTCGTAATTGTTTTCGCCCAAATCCCCTGAGTCACTCGTAACTTAGATCTGATCCGGTTTGTTAAATGAGTCCATTAGTGGTCTTATTAGAGCTTCTTTTTATTTACTAGGTTTGTATAATGGAAATATTATTTTAATATCAAGCAATTCAATTATAATAGTTTAATTAATAGATTATGTTAAGGTTACTCATACTCATCCTTGATTTAATTTAGGCATAATAAGTCTTAGAGACATACTTCCACATATTTTGAGATCGCTTGACTACCAATTGGTTCTGTATGGGAGTTATAAGGAAACTAACCGGAACGATAATTTTCAAATGGACGGAAACATTACATACACTTCAATTTACTTATCTATCTAATTCACTCCTTCTGATTTTGTATTACTTAGACGCGGGAGGGATGTCATTAGAGGTCCGTGAAGGAAAACAAATATAATGCTTCTCCACACTCTTGCAGTGTTTTATGTTGTGAAAACGGGATGGAATAACAACACATACAAAAGAAATATGTTGTTTGGTTTGAAAACCAATAGTTTGGTTCTGTTTAAATAGCTTTAAAATTGATTTATTAGTGAATTTCCTATGGAAAAGCGTACTATTAGCATGACCCACACAGTGAAACTTAAGCCCGGGACCACCATAGAAGTTCCTAATGTGACCCCCGGGGTTCACGTTTTGGGGTGTAGCTGAAAACTTTATATATATATATATATATACACACACACACACACACACACACACTGTGTGTGTGTGTGCGCGCGCGCGTGTGTGTGTGTGTGTGTGTCTGTGTCTGTGTATGTGATCGCACTCTAGCGGTCGCAATTTTTGTCCGATTTACTTACAATTTAGTAAACAGTTGGGCAAGTTCGTTGGGCAAAACAATCGGACAACTCTAACCCCCTTTTTTGGGATTTTAATTTTTAAAATTTTGAGTTTTTGGGCCGAAAAAGGGTCAGTAAAACCCCGAACGTAACATTATTGTATATTAAATTATTCTACGTAAAATTCCAAAAAGTTTAAGCCCTCCTTCATAAAACTAGTATAAGTATGTACCGAGTTATTAAAGAAAATGTTAATTGTCATAACACTGTACGATATGTTATGGGGATTTTACAATGAAAAAGGTTGTTTTTCGTTTCTTGATGTAGTTTTATCACCCCGAATACCCCTATACCAACTTGTTATCCTTACTATACCTCCTCTTAAGCCCTATAATGTACAACATTGCCATACTAATAGTCAATTTAAATGTAACCAGGAGCAACAGAACAGCCAAAAATAATTTTTTTTCAATTTTCCAAAAACATGTTACTAGTGTTGTTTTAAACCATTTATTAGATTTTTTTAAAGGTTTCATTGCGGAAATTTACTTTCCTCACGTCAGCGTGCTTCGTCCGATCTCGTTATTATAATTCAAGTATTTTAATTCATTTAATTAATTTAATCATCGGCTACAGCGTAAATCCAAAAAATATACCAGTAATAGTATGTATTATGAAAAATCACATTGACTAGGATTTACATTAGTTACAAAGGATGAACAATTTCTAGTAAGACCTGCAGTCTAAACCAACCATGATCATATTTTATTTAGTTATGCATTTTTAATTAGGGAGCACTGACATACCTAAATTTTAACCAAAAAACCTAATTAGGAGTATCTAGGCACCTAAATTAGTTTAACTTCCTTCTTTACTCTTGTTGATTTCTTACTAAAAATTCTAGTCGTCCAATTATACTGCAGGAACCCCGACGCCACATATGAGATAACGCGTTTCTTGCCCATTAATCTAATCATATCTGGGGAATGTCTTCACCAATTAGCAGGGCGGTGCCCTTACCCGCGGCCTCCTCTAATAGGAAAGCCGTGTCCCCCGAGCGTCACTGGCCCTTTACAAGAGCGGGTGTTATGGAGTTATCGATCATGCCGGTCCTATATTAGTGTCCGTCTGTCCGAACGTCTGTCTATCTGTCTGTCGCCGTCACACTGGTGATAAAAACTCCATTCATTATGTCTCCTGCACGGTCAAACTATTAACAGATAGTAATTAGTCCGGCCTCACCCTTCCAACACTCGCTTGTTGACAGCACGCTCTTACAGCTAACGCGAGCTAGTGCGATCACGAGGTTCCTTCTGACGAGATATGAAATAATCTCAATTGTTTTCACACATTACGTATTTTCCTTCTAATTGGTGTATTTGAAAAAAAACTAGTGGCATAATTCACTAACACTGAAGCCAATTAAGCCCTTTAATTGTAAAAAGAAAATATTATAAGGTACTTTTAATAATATAAACTCAGTTGAAAAACCCTAGTTGCTTACATTTGCAGCTGCCTTAAATAATGTTTCTATTTATGTGAATGTATAAATATATATGTTGTGTATTGAGTGTTAATAGTTTCCTATTTTATATGTCAATTAACTTGTTGACTGTTAAGTACACTACTCAGTAAGGCGGGGGGTTTGGGGTAGATTTTCTGAAATAAATAACTCAAATCTTGAATACAAGCATGACAACAGTATTAGAATACAATTCTCAAGATTGTTTAGTCTGACAGAATTGAAGAGCTAAAACGCTTTTTATCAAAATCGTAATTATAAACATTTTTGCTTTTTCAATACATCTTATTACATTACATTATTCAACAATATGAATCAAAGATTTTACATTTACACATTTGATTACACTCTCGGACTTGTAGTTAGTAATAAAACTCACCATAATTATAACGTTTATTGATGTTTTGCTCGTTTTCGAATACAGGTAGTTATTTTTGGTGAAAACAAATAAACAACACCTAAACAGTAAACAAAATAAACTGTTTGGAAATATTTGGACGCATGCACTGGAAGCTTGAAATGAAACAATTATTGCAGGAACGAAATTGGCTAAACCGATATGCAAATTGATATGGCGGTTTGATACTATTACCCATATTGCATTATTACTAATACAATAACAGGTAGCTCAGCTGAGGAATATCATTTAACGGCTGATGGAGCAATCGTACGAATTAACTGATATACCTTAACTATGCTATAATACAGCTTGATCGAATTACTTTTATTTGCTGAAGTACGGAGGATATATTTCCAATTGACGTTAGGATCAGCTTTATGAGACGCACCATTAAATAAGCCAACATTTTGCATAAAGATAACAAAGATCAACAGGGATCCGATAAACAACATTGACACTAAGAGAAGAAGGGATAGGATCACAAAGCTCTTGGAATCACCAATGAGAATTCCGTGACTATTTCAATGTGAAAGGCAGTACTCGTATTTTAAATAGTTATTTCAAAAGGACAACAAATTACATTGTAACCCAACCATGAACCATTGGTACTTTTATTTACTATTTATTTAGTAGTTAGGACCTATCTATAGCTTCTAGGATTACAAACTTCACTATTTTTCAATAAGTAATGCAAACCCCCCATTATTAAGTAAACCCTACTTACAATTATCAACATATTATCCTAAATTTCTTTGTATTAGATAATTATTTTACTCAGGCATATGAACATATAAGGAAAAATAAATCAAACTAAAATAAATTTCTCTCTTCTGCTTCGCTAGCTCCAAAAAATGAACCACAGTTAGACATTACTGGTTTTCAAATGTTAGTACGATTCACTTGGTGGTGGGAAGAGTTCCCATACCTCCTGAAACGTAACTTAGTTTTATCAGCTAAAATCGATAGGTGAATAAAATAGTTTAATATCCAATAAATCCACCGCTGTGATGAGTTTCAAGAACGCAGTTTTCTTTACTTTGCGATTGTTACCCACTCACACTGCAGTGCGAGCCATCCTTCCGCACAATGCAGTCTCGAGCCGATTCATCCCATAACTCCGCGTATTGGTTTTCCACCCATGCCCCGCGAGGTGTCGCTCGCACGTGATCCCAATGCACCACACCGCGTTCCACCGCCCAGGCGAAGCCACACGACGTCGCTCATCAGTATTCCATTTATCGCACCTCCTAGACCAACAGATAACCGGTCCATGTCGCTCTTTTTACGACAAGATCTGAGGATACCGATAGCCGTGTTTATGCGTGTAGCCGCGACTTACAGCCGATGTTTAGCCCTCGCCCTTGCGTGCTCGGAGATCGCCTTTTTAAAAGTCTCGGAAGATAGCGTCCCGTGTTTATATGCGGAGCACAGATTTGGTCTAAGTATGGGGTGCTCCGCGGGAATATATTAGCACAAGAACAGGTCGACGTATTGGGACATACGGGGACGAACGTGAGAGATTGTTAGCTACATATGATGTTATAAAGTTGAACATATTATACGTGAAGTATTGCTTTACTTCCTGCGATGTTTAATATCAATTTAATTTGAGTTGTAATAACACCTTTTTAAAGAGTCAGTGATTCGAAACTACACAATATAAAAGTTGGTGGACGACTTTGTTGTAATAAAATATCAACCGTTGTATCGTTTAATACTTGTATTTATTTATATGTATGGTTTATACTTGTTCGGTCTTGTAATGCAATTAAAATACTAACCTAAAATGCATAAACACAACATTTGAATTTGCGATTGTAGTTTTGTTTAATACTTTGGTAAAATGCAGTTAAAAATATTAAACAAAATGCAACCACCGTTTATACGATTCAAAATTCAATAAAATGTAATGTATGTTTTAGATTAAGGGTTTTCTCGACTAGCTTGAATTTTAAACAAAAAATGTTTAGATGTATTATTACTTTACAAAAAAATACTCTTTGCTATTAAAACATAATTAAAGGAAGTAAATACAATTTTGAAATTAAAAATCCAGGTATTGCAATTATTGTTGACTCTTTGAAACCAAATAGTTAATCTATTTATTTTATTTTTTATTTTTTATTTGAAAGCCAGTAGCATTTTTGATGATTAAATTACAAACGCTTTTAAGGGAAAGCGATCCAAACTCCTCAAATTTTTAATATTCCCTATTGTTAGTTGGATATTTATTTTTATTATTTGTTTTTACCTTATCTATATCAAAGGATTCCATTCAAAAACTTTCATAACAAGAAAACAAATTAAAATTCAAAGGTGTGGTTACATTGGATACATATATAATATTCCTTAAAAATAAGTAAATCCTGCTTTACAAGTCCTAATGTGACAAAAACATAACCGATTTATACTAAGATCGATGTAGATTACACTGCAAGGCCTATAATTATTAGTTTTGTTTTGAACCCCTACTAGTTTCCAAAAATCTATAACAACATAAAATCATTAAACTGATCGGTCAAGTATATTTTATAGCATTATACTTGGTATATCGTATCATGAATGAGAATATATTTTACATGAATGTCATATTAACATGGTATTGCTGAAACGTATACGCAACAATTAGCAAGATTATGTTATGTTTATGCATTCATTTTCATTTTTTCAATTAATGTAGTTATATAAAACCATATATTGATAAATGTATCTCACCAGTGTTCAAAAATGTTCATATATAATTAGGACGTTATACAACAGTTGTATGATGAAACTATTAGAGCGACCCTGTTGGTTATTGCCTCGTTCAATAACTGTTGTGTGCACTAATTAAACACTATATTGGCACTAGTGGACTACTTCCATTACAGCCGGCTTCAATCTGCACTTTCATTACCAATTGCTTCTTTCTCATAATACAGTTTCTTTGAACAAAATATTTTGAACTTTTCGACTAGACTTTTTTTCTAAGTGGTAAGAATAAAATTAATTGTGAAATTTGTATTATAAATAAAATATCCCTTAACGAACGCTAATAAAATGGTTTATGTTTTGGAGTTTGTATTATATTAAAATGTGTTACCATTAATAAATATATTTATCAAGTCAAGTCAAAATATATCGAATTTATCGAAATGCTATTCTAGTTTGTATAAGTTAACGACAGTGCAAAGAGTTTCATAAAATGTTTATTGTTATCAATAACAAGGACGAGTAGAAATAATTATAATTCATAAATAAAACAGATTTGTTAGGGCAAATTTATATATTGTTTTTAGCGAATTTTCCTTTTAGGTAAGAAGCGTAGGTGGTGAGACTTAAGCCCGAGACCATGATCAGTTTTCGTTTTGAGGTCCCCAGATGCCAAAAACACTATTCGTTCAAATTAATATGTATGTATATAAATATGTGTATAAATATATATATATATATATATATATATGTGTGTGTGTGTCCGTTACATCGATAACTTTTGATAGAGACGCGACGCCCAATTTTGATGAGATTTGGCACAAATGTGTAGACATTTATGACTTTAAGTTCAAAAACCAGATCCATCGGACTATGGGAAAGGGGTTTTATGGGGGTTTAAAATTTTCAAAAAATCAGTTTTTTTACATTTTTACCCTACAATTTTAAAAACATTCAATTTTACTTATAGCCATTTTATAGAGCTTTTATAGAGCTTATGAGTGTTTTGCATCATTAACCTAGGTTTAGTGGTTGTGGAGCAATGTCAAAAATGTGTCCATAAAATGTCCCATGTTAATATTATGGGAAAAGGTTTTTGGATTTTCCTTAGATAATTTTACTAAAAACTTCACATTTCTTTTTACCAATAAGTTTAGCTCTGCAAAATAATCATTTGGTGTTTTAATTGTTGTTCTACGTCCAACCGTTGCAGAGATATTCAAAGTGCTCAACACAGTACGTTGACCAATGTTATCGTTATGGAGAATAAATCAAATAGTATATCTTGATTATTTATGAATGTATATTGATGAAACTTCGTATGTGGCTCCAACTAGTCATGGTATATAGATATTTGCACAAAACAGTATTTATTGATTTTCCCCGTAGTAGCAAACCTGCATACTTGGCCCTCATGTTATTCATATGGAGAATAAGTCAAGTTTTATATCTCCTTTAGTTATGAACCTAAATTAATAAAACTTGGTATGTAGCTTCACTTGGTTGAATTATATTGATAATTGCAAATACCCCCGTCACAGCAAACCTGCGTACTCAGCGCATTATGCAATAATGTATGTCTTAATACCACATAAAGCCGCATACCAAATTTCATAAAAATATATTCACATACAAGCGATTTGAATTATTCTCCATAAGAATAACATTGGGAATGAGTACGTATGTTTGCTGAAACAAGGAACACAAAAAATTGGTTTTCTTACAAATATAAATAGAATTTAACTAGGCGAAGCCACATGCCAAGTTTCATCAACATTCAATCATAAATAAGAGCTATATAACATTTTAGTTATTCACCATAAGAATTTCATTAGGGCTGAGTAAGCAGGTTTGCTGCATCAAGGAACAAAAAAAATTGTTTTTATGTAATTATCAATATAACTCAACCAAGTGAAACTACATACCAGGTTTTATTAATTTATGGTCATAATTAAGGGAGTCATTACATTTTACTTATTCTCCATAAGAATAACATGGGGGCTGAGTATGCAGGTTTGCTGCTACGGGAATAATCAACAAAAAATCAATTTGTTGTGCAAATATCAATATACTAGTACTTAGTGAAGCCACATACCAAGTTTCACCAACATACATTCATAAATAATCGAGATATCAAATTTTATTTATTCTCCATAAGGATAACATTGGACAACGTACTGTGTTTAGCACTTTGAATATATCTGCAACGGTTGGGCGTAGAATCACAATTTAAAAACCTAAATGATTGATTTGTGGAACTGAACAGATTGGTAAAAACAAATGTGAAGTTTACTTTAAAATAAACTGAGAAAAAGCCAAAACCCTTTTTCCCATTATATTAACATGGGAGATTTTATTAGTAGGTTTTTTGGATTTTATCCGCAACCACTTAACCTAGGTTAATAATTCAAAATACAATATTATTTTTTGTAAGCTCTATAACATAGTAAAAGCCAAAATTAAGTTTTTAACAAATTTTAGGGTGAAAAATGCAAACAATTGATTTTTGGAAAATGTTATACCCCCATAAATCTCCCTTCCCATGGTCCGATTTTTCTGGTTTTCGAAATTAAAGTTATGAATGTCATTTTACACATCTGAGCAAAATTTAATCGAAATCGGAAATTTTTTACTCAGTTATCGCATTTACGGACACATATTTGGATCTACGGACCAATCAGGCAGATGCAGATATTAATAAAACGTAAAAATAAGTAACCCTTGATTAATCACTGATATTACTGAGGGGTTGTGGGTGGTTGGGTAACCGCCCTATAATGCCCCGGGCAACTGATATGGTTAGGCTCCAGCGCTACATGCACCTGCCCACCCATAAGTTTTTATATATTCAGTAGTGATAGGGATTTAGTAGGTTTTAAAAATATATTGACTAAAACTATTTTGAAAAAAGGATGGTTTATATACAGTCACTCTAAGTAGGATATTTCTAAGCTAAATATAATTATTGTTATAGAAAATAAATTACATTTAACTATTTTAGATAGTTAAAGGATATAAAAAGTTGAAAGCCCTAAGAATCTCAATAAACGCAGAAGGGCGTAACCTCATAACGTATGCATCAGCCGCTTTCGCTTTTAGACGCTGGATTGATAAGCAAAGTTTTGAAGGGAAGCACTTTTGCCACAAACACGTGACGAAATATTTGCTTATATTGGAATTCTTGCGTGATAAATTTAGTAATGTACCAGGTGATTTCTGTTTTGTGAGTGAACCATTAGATAGACGTGAATATGTACGTCGAGTATACTTTTTCAATAATTTTTAAAATATTCTGGCTCAAATACAGTAAAATATTTCATTAAATAAATGTGATTCATAATGGAATATGACTTTAAATTAGTATTTTCCTAGTAACTTTAGTAAAAGAGTCTAGATTGGCGTAACGAGATATTTATTTTCATCCAATGAGAAGTGAGAGATCGTTAAAGAGGAGCTGCTTTAGAAATAATATTGCCAATTTCTTCTCATTTCACGCTTCCTAATGAAGTGCAGGTGGTTCTGGGTGAACAGTTTTTTCTCGGTAAAAACCGACCTGCAATTTGTTGCCAATTAATTATTTTCTCATTTTTATACGTTTTACTTTAAATATAGAATTTTAGTTCCAGCTTGTTACACAATAGTTTGTTATTCACTGTTAAACGTTTGTAAAATTCTAGTTTAATAAAGTGTTTGATCGTTCCGCTGTTTATATTTAATGTGCATTATATATGTTTTATCGTTATAAAACAGTTTGACAAAAGCTGTGTCATCTGAAGTTATTTTCGTATTATAATAATAAAAAAAATACCTATAGCGTAGAGATAAAATATGATTATGCTTTCATGAATCATAAAATGAAAAACAAATTTGTCATAGTAATTAACTATACATATTAGGGTTCAACTGTAATCACACTGTTTTAAATTCGCGTTTTGTTTTCTAGGATTTTTGTACCAAGTAAAATATAAAAAAAAACTGTATATTTATCAAACTAGCAAATCACAAAACAGGATAGCCAATTAACCAATTATGAAGACAGTGATTAAAACATGTTTCCAATTAATAATCTTATCTAAACATCCCTTTTACATTTTTATTCCAAACAGCCTGACCATGAACGCCTTAATAAAGAAATTAATTACGGAAAATTACAACACCTGCAAACTTGCTCTGTCGTCAGTTTTTCACACGGAACAGGTGCTCAATTAATCACCGGATAATGCCAACCTTCCGAAAAGGAAATCGAGCAAAAACCAAGAAGTGCGCTGGCGATTCGAAGTTGCTGCTAATACGCGAGCCCGCTGGCCGCTATGGTGGCAGCACTTGCGCAGGCGTACCACTATTATAAAATTAGTGCTTCTGGCGACTAGGCCCCAGGCTCAGCAGGCCAGTCAATGCTGATACCATCGTCCTGACATGGCTTCGGGAATGTTATGCAGATGAAGAACCCTTGCATGAGCCCCCTCCCAGTCGGGAGTAAATATGTTTGTCAATTTTTTGTGGTTTTATTTTTTTAATTTGTTCGATCATTAGATTATTAGGTTTTAGATACCGCATGTTTTTCTAGTTATTTTGTTATGAGCGATCATTGTAACTCTCTAAGGGCCGCTTTCCCCAACTGAAGTTTAAACTAAACCCGGGGTTGCTTTGAACTTGAGATTAAGTCGCAATGCGATTTCCCCAGAACTTAATTAATCCAGCCAGTTTAGTTTAATTAATAAAATATAAAGTTTACAACTTATTCATATGATTTTGTTTGTATGTTTACCGTCAAGTTAAAATAGAAACAAATAAATACTGCACATGATTTATATTTATGTTTTATGATGATTGATATTATATGTTATTCATGTTGTGATGATTTAAGTTTTTTATATTTATTTTACTATGGCATCATAGAATAAAAACCATTAAACAGTGTTCTGTTTAGGTTCATTATAAACCAGGTTTAAACTATCCATGATACTTTAGGAAAGCGGACTTTCACATAAACTTTTGTTTAAACCAAAGTTTAAGTTAATTTAAGTTCATAATTTGTTATTTCAGCTCGTCCTTTGCTCTAAACAATAAATACTGTAGCATTTAACATTACACCTGTAAAAAATACGGTTTAAAAACCATGATTTACCTTTACGAAATCTCATACTACTTTTTAAAAACTTAGTGATATTCATAAGCTTTGAAATAATCGTTACAGCAACCTACTTTCCTCTTTACTTGAACGGGGATTGCAATTACTTTCTGCTGAAACTTACCATCTTCACTTAAGTTCTTAATTTATTGCTCACTTATATTTTAATATGAAAGAAAAATTAATGCAAAATTCCCTTATCCCCAAACATAAACAAGCATAAAAAACCTTAGGAGAGTCGGACGTTTGCAAGGAAGAGGACGTTGAGCAATTCAGTACCGCAGCAACCACATCGCTGCGTGACCACGACCGCAGCATCACGAGCCGCTCCGTCAACGTCCGGCCGCCGCGGGACTCATAATTACCAGCGTCCTCTAGATCATAATTAAAACTGGTGGTAATTGATTGTGTGCCGTACGTGAGACCACGGTGATGGCTCCCCACCCTCCTACGTATATATATGACTCTACATTAATACCTCTCTACTTACAAACTGTAATCATTGTAATCGGTGTTGAGAGCTGTTGGAATTTACGATTGGGAACCAACAACTGCATTGTCTGAAGATTTTATGGAGAAATTAATTGTTTTAGTATTAGTTGTGAGGTATCTGTTGTGATTTTTATAGAATAATTGAGTTGTCCCTTATCCCGTTGGTGGAAAACTACATATTTAGTGAAAAACCTTTCAGAAAAACATGAAAAGGTTATGCAAACAGGAAATGGTGACATCGGATTAGTATAAAGTGTTGTAATAATATTTATAACAGTGTAAAGAGTGGCAAATTAATTAATTATTTGAAAAATATACTTTAACTAAAGTATATTAAATTCATTTACTACTGTCATGTCGACAAAGGTAATTTGAATTATAAACTTGGATTGAGATCCAAGCATTTATGCTGTGACAAGCGTCTTTGATGACTTCACATCAATTTAAAATATGTCATTGTTATCTAATGGCGTTTTCCCTGCCATAATTTGAAAAATTTCAAACATTAAATAATACTGAGATAAACCTTATAAATCGAATAGGAATTTATCACTTTTGTCTCTTAAAAACTTTGACAATATTTACACCTAGATCTCGTTAACAGTTTTACGATTTAAATAGTCGTTATTTTTATTTTTGTCACATCACGTCAATAATGAACTCTAAACGTTATGTAGCTGGTACTGAAATATAAATGCCTTGTATAAATTAAGGTGAGTTTTCCTGTTTACTAAATCTTTTTAAATGCGTACAATATCATTACTAACAATCCTGAATCACAAAACTCTGTTTGGTAGAGAACTAGAAAAATCGTTGTCATGCTCCATACTGATTTGTTAGTACTGATAATGTGTATACGTATTTATTTGTTTGAGTTGTTACTTTTTTAATTTTATTTTTATTAGTTCATAATAGGTTTCTACATTGATTCTATTAGCCTTCTTCCACCTTATCATGACCTCTTTCAGATTCCTCTGACAAGCTTTTCTAAAATTGATGTCTTTACACCATTTGCCCTTTGGGAAAATTTCAATACCCTTTTAAAGCTCTTTTTGTAGTTAAAAAACAACTTCAAGATTTAGTAGTTTTTTTTTGCAAATTACCTACTGAAAACGATTTTACATCTTAAAAAAACTGAAAATGCTCAAATAAAAAACCCTAAATTGATTCAACGTATTTTTTTAATCGGTTATCGTGCTTATGTAAAATAGGAACATTCCTTAGATAAAATACTATTACATGATAATTATAAATAAAAATTGTTTTCGCACTACAGCATGATAGGAAGTCGTATAGAAGCTAAATTTTAAATAAATCCTTAAGTACCAGGAGTACTATTACTACCTGAAGTCCTTCCACCCGCCCCAACACCCCTCACAACTCTAACAGAGGCAATTGAGAACACTGACTGCAATTAACGAGTTAAATCTGACGCAGGAAACCCATAAATATACTCAACTGGAAAAGAAACGCACTTATAACATCATTTCTTACGTTACTTTAGCTAGCTTTGCAAATTTAATTAGAACTGTATTTTTAGTTAAACTAATATGTATAAATTATTGTAAGAACTTGTTTAAAACTATGCTCAATTAGATAGTAGAAAATATAGCTAACTTATCAAAAGCCTGCTGTACTTGGCAGATTGGTTGGAAGGAAACCCAAAATTTAATCATGTAACACTTTTTATTGTGGACATAAGGATTACAGATGTGTTTTCAACGTATAAACCTGCATTTAGAAATACCATAGTGTCATAAACCTATGCTTTATGAGTTTCACTTATTACACATTCATTATTAAGTCCAAAATATTAACGGGATGTAATAAAAGACGTCTTACAACACTTAAGATATATTTACACTTATACTGATTCACATACAGACGGTAAACATATATAAAAGATGGTACAGGCAATATATGTTTACCGTCTGTATGTGAATCAGTATAAGTGTAAATATATCTTAAGTGTTGTAAGAAGTCTTTTATTACATCCCGTAAGTAGTAACAACACGTAATATGCTAATAAAAAAGTTATTCAAAATATTAAGTAAGATATAAAATGTATCTTATGGTCCCGTTAAACTGTATTAAGCAAATATCTATTAAATAAACTTGTTATTATGAAATTTATGTATTGAAATCTTACTAGTAATTTTTCACAAGGTCGCCATAACCTTAAATTTTCACACATAATAAACTAAAATAACATGTATGGCCTACTCCAGACAAGAACAATAGGAGGTCATCAACACATGAATGTCAGCAGGCTTAAGCTAGCTGTCATAAGGCTGTCGTCATAACCGACAATAGCACGATTAATACCAGTGTAGCTCTAGTGAGATTTGACTAGTTCTCCATTTGTACACATTGAAATTACACAATATCAGTATTCAACAAATGTTATTTATGCCTCGTTGCACAAGCGGGGTGTACCCAGGGATTTATTATTGAACCACAGAATGAGTCATAAACAAAATAACAGTCTATGTGGACGGGAAAAGTAAGAAAAAAAGAGGCTACCAAACTCTTAATAGAAAATTACAAGGTGAATTCATAATAATCTTATAAAAATATAAGCCAACTAAACGACTATATAGTTTGAAAGCTATACGATTGAAATTTCAATTTAAAAAAGTATATGTAAATAAATAGTCTCCCTCGTGGAGTTGTGAGAAATGTTCCATCTGTGTTTTCAATTATTTCATATTCCCGCCTACCATATGGGACCAATAAAGACCACGTGGACTCAAACGTGTCTTCCATCACTCAACCCTGACTTTAAGTAACTGTTATTTTTATCGGCCATAATCAGCGAAACGGCAACGCATCCGTCTGTCAGCGCAGTCTGCTATTCCTTAATAAATCGCTTCCGAACCACCTAAAGGGGCGTAACACGTGTTTTAATCTCGCGTGATGAAAGACCTAAAGTCGGTGGTGATGCAATACGGCGTCCGCGCCAAATCTGTAGGGTGCAATGATATATGAAGATAGGACAGTGAGAGGTGATGGCCGGGGATAATTGAACTTGACAGAAACTAAAACGCCGGAATGAATTTATGGGCGGTGTGGCCGCAGCGGGCGGAATTGGACCGGCGTCATCGCCGCAGATTACACTGCTTCCTACTTAGCCGCAGCCGCACCAACAGACGTGTGCGTGTGTGCGTGTGGTCGTGTGTTTATGTTCCACATCTGTGGCGCCTGACACTTTAATATCTGTTGTTATTGTATATATTTTGGTCAAATGTAAATATACTTAGTTATATTAGGTGGGTCCAAAAGCTAAGCTTCTTAATTTGAATTATGTTTAAAATAAGTCCAATTTTAAGTTTGTCAACTTTAGTTAGTATAACATCATTTGTAGGTGTGTTAATTTGAAATTGTTATTTTTTTACACTACGGAGTGATTTTATCAACAATCTAACTAACTATATGAACTTTAGAAAAAATCCAAACTTTTGAGCACTACTACTCAATCTTAAAATACACTTAAAATGTTGATTCAACTTTGATCTTTTAAACTCATGGAGTCACGACTGACGTAACCTTTGCTGTAAACCTTTTTTCAGATTTCTTACAAAGTACAATTTTGGGAATCATTCTGTAAGCCAACCAGTGAGAGAGGACTGATAGTGGGGCCTCCAGTGAATACCCGCAGATGAGGCGAGTCCCTGCCTAATAACGCTACAACTTGTAACTAACTTGACCTATACAATTAACACCCCTTCATCAGAATCCAGAGAGACTACTGAGGAAATGCTTGTTGTTACTAACTGTGCAATACATGAATATCAAATTCAAGTGTCATATAACTCTTTCTGATTATGTAACTGTTGGAGTCAAACTGTGTTTAGCGGAGTAAAACTGATAACGTGCTACTTTTTAATGTAAAAAGTTCGTGTAGAAGTGAAATTTACCGAGAATAAACTAGTTTGTATTTGATTATATTGTTAGTTAAATTTGTTTGGTATAAATCAAACTATCTATGATTTTCAAGTGTGTTAAAAAACTGTAAATCCCTTAACAATGGTTTGAAAGTATAATAATAGTACATGTTTGTAAATATGTTATGTGTTTTATGTTAAAACAATTGAAAGTCTAACTAAATTACGAAATAATTAAGCTGAACTGTTCCAAATATTCAGGATCTTATCAATATCACAGAATGTCAAAACAATGTTTGGATAATACAAACTAAACGTATTTTATACAATTAAAATAGTTTTATTGCCTCGAGCATTTTCTTCAGTAAAGCTTACACTTGATTGAGAACTGCATAATATTAGTAGGATATAAAACCATATTATTTAACGCTTATGAATAATTTTCTCTTGGATAATTGCTAATTATAAGTAGAAGATTGTCTATAAATCTTAGAGGAATAGGTATTGTGTAGGTATAACTTTAAAGATTACTCCTACCAAATGACTTCTTAAGTCCATTTTAAACAACTACGTTTGAAGATAATGTTTATCGAGCTCGAAAAAAGTTTTAAAACTGGTAAAGGCGCACATAAAATGCAGATTTAATCCGCAGGTATCAAAACAGTAAATTTTTACTAGGCCTTAAAAAAACCAACCAGACCTGGACCAGGTATCTGGCTGAATGACTCCATGATGGAAATTCCTAAAGCTATTCCTATTGTTTAAGTTTTTTCAAAAGCATCCACATTAAACAATAAACATTTAAACAGATAAATTACAGCCATCTACCAAACATGCGGGAATCCCATTAAATCCATTGTTTGAACCAAACGTGGAAGTGCTACTGAAAATTATGACCGCTTGAATGGGTTGCATGAAGTGTTCGTACGTCCGATGGCAACCCCGGCTGGATATAGATAGCATCGAACACTCCCAAAGTGTGTTGGTTTGGTGCAATAAATAAGCCTTGGATGGGCGCCATAGGGGATTAGGGGATGAGGGATGAGGGTGAGAAGGGGATGGGGTTTGGCGCGCTCCCAGCGTCACAGGGTGTGCTGTTAGTACCTGCCAGGTGCTGTAACAATATTTATAGGTATATTTTGACGGCTTTATGTTATTTTAAGTTGTTTTTCCACGAAATATAATTTTGAGTTTGGTTCACGTGTTGGTTGAAACGACGACGCCTAAAATCACGTTAACTCTGCATTACACTTTTTAAAGTTTGATTAGTATCACGATGATAATATTTAGGTATAAAATCTTGTAAAATACGTAAATATTACTGCTACATATGTATGCGTACGTCCAAAATATAAATTATAGCACCATCGGGTGATGAGACTTCAGTACGAGTCAGAGAAAGTATCACATTGCAACTTAAACAATATATTGACAGTATATTCTCGTTTCATAAACAGACATATTAACAAACTTACCCAAAAAATAAGAAACCATATTCAACTTTGGTCTGCATGTTGAAAAGTACAGCTATATTTTGTTTTTCAGCCATTGGTTTAAAATTATAAGTTTATATTACAGTTATTTTTTCATTAAGGTTTTAAAATGCTAAAGAATAAAGACAAAATTACCTAATTAACAAATATTTAGCTACATTTAAAGTCTTTGTACAAATATTATTTTTTAAGGAAGAAAATAAAAATAATAAAGAATAAAAGTAAAAAGATTTTAACAGTAACTTAATAAAAGTCCAATAAGTCAAGCCATTGGCAACTGGCATTTACCAATTATAAACTCTAGACCCGGAAATTACTTTCAATTGTTGGATGAATCCTTATAAGAGACCAGAGAGTCTGCGAACAACTTAATTTAATAACCTTACAATACAATAGTACAACAGTTTGTAGGCTGGTGCGGTTTGGAAATAGACAATATTTATTTAATAAATGTAGCCATAATATAACATAAACAGTAACCCAGGTCTTTCACAGGGTTTGATGGCACAATGTAAGGTAGCCAAATGGTAACACTGCTACCTTATACTTGCAAGGTCCTGGGGTAGGACCGGCTATTCTGATTTGAGGTTTTACGGGTTCTCGTTTCATTTTGGGGAATTGGTTCCCCAAAAGGGCTTAAACCCACCAAATTGGGTGGAATGAGGAATTAATGCCTAAACTCACATGGTTAAATGTTTTGGTCTATTGGGCTTCTTTTAATTATCAAAAACTAACAAAAAGTAATTTCACTATCGTTTATATATTTAGATAAAATATAAACAATAGTATCAACAAATAAATATAACTTAAAGATTAAAGAGAGGCGATCTAAAATTAAAATAAACCATAATGAACCCAACGGAATATATTTTAGCAGCATTAATTCAGGAACTTATCAGAGAGGGGTGGAGAGGAAAACTCGAGTTTTTGTTTCAAGTTTCCTCGACACACCAAACATCGTAGCTGAAAGGGACCAATACATGCAATCCATACGTGTCCCATTGTGCTGCAAATGGATTGTATCATTCGGTTTTGACAAAGTGCTCTCCACACCATCTGTCACAAACGTCTTGGCCCTTTTGATTTTCCGCTAAAATTGATTTGTAATCTGTAAAATAAAAATTCGAGTAGATACAAATATTTTAAAATTCGATTTGAAATGACACTATTGTGAAATATGTTAGGGAGAAAATATGATTAAACTTATTGTAAATTATTAATTCGTACTGAAAATGTAGACAAAATATTAAAGATAGGCCGTTTCCATAAAATACTGCTTTGACAGATTACAAAAGGCTTGATTAACAGGCGAAAAATAACCGCCATCGTTGAAAAGGTTTTTTTTTCAATTTGTCATGTATGTTATTTTCTGAGTTTTTTGGTTGATCAAGTAGTTTAAATAAAAAACCTGAGTTATATTTGTTTAGTAAATGTTCCTAAAGATAGTTTTTATCATTTATTATTTAATTTGTTAGTTTAAGTGACTCGTATTTATGTACTTTCAAGTCATCGCATGTAAATTAATTTGTGTCATATGAGCAATTATCTGAGAATGAATAATAAATAAAAAAAACTTTCAAACCAGTAGTGAATATATAAGTTAACTAGTGGCTTAAAAGAGTCATAGCCCCTAAATTTGTACTGATACTTTACCTCATTTGATTTGTTTACTACTGTACTTACATTCTGAAGAAAATAAAACGATATACATAGGAACACTTGTCAGTTCGTAAACAAAGTAAACACTTAATCACATGATTCCATGTAAACAAAACAGACGTGTTTAAATTCCCATTCCTTTCTTATGGGGGATATTCATTATTTCTCGTTTGCAGGTAAGATTTTAGAAATACTGCTATTTTTCCCGATTAAATGGGATCAAGACCTTTAATTTGAGCCGTCTCCCATCATCCTGCAATCTGCAAAATTCCCACAATTTTGAATTAAAAATGTCGCTTACAGAATTATATATTATGATATACCATGGAAACTAAACCGAACCTAACCTGTGCTTGGATGGCATAGAAACAATATCACCGTATATGTACATTAATTATTTTACCTGACGACGCCTTTCGATAGCATCGATCATACTCGCATCAAAAAATAAATACAAAACGGCTAATACTCATATTGCACAATTAAAATTCGTAGTAATATATACAGGAAAATTTTAATTTATGATGCATTTATGTTTTCTGGTCGAATCCGCTTTGGAATGTATTGATTAAGTAATGGTTAACATACAAGACGGTAATGTTATTCATAGCTTTATTTGGAGGTCCATAAATTGTGTTAAATGATAATATAACTAGGGATTGATAGTATCCAACCTCAATTGGACAGTCTAAATTAACTCCATATGTAAACAAATGCATTTTAATATTTTAACTTTTAGCTATTGTTTCATATTTAATCAATCTAAAATAAATATAACCGTTTTTGTTTTTGTTATTAGTCGATGCATGAAGTGGGTGATTTCATTATCTACGATTAATCCAAAATTGTTATATTTCAATATATAAGTGATGTAAATTTCTTAAGGTCAGCTACTACAAATATTTAATCAACCTGTATCTCTATATGTAAGTTTGTAATTACTGAATGAAGGTTAGTTTTGGTCAGAACGTAAGCTGTTTTCCTTTTCATTAAGCTTAGTTATATTTAATACCTAGCAGTCTGCAACCACACAATCCTGCACACCAGAGGTGCGGATTGAGAGCTTGGACTGTAATTAACCAGTTAAATCTCGCACCAGCATCTATAAATTTTCCCCAGCTGCAGTAGAAGCTTATATTTCCACAGTATTATGTATTTAACGAATTTGAGAGTACGAAAAGTACGAGTAATAACTGAATGCAAGGGGAGACGATAAAGTGTTGTCTTATAAATAGAGTAATTATTAAATATTTAATATTATATCTAATTATTTCATAGGTGATAATAAAAATATGGTTTACGTTTCGAGTATAATAATCAACACTGTAAGTAAATTTTTAAGTTCGAAAAAATAAATAATTTTAGAAAAATAGTAACAGTTTTCATTGACACCAGTAGACTAATAGTATTAGTATATTGCTTTCAAGATAAATTACCCTAGTTAATTAAGGATCCAGATTCAGATACTTAAAATTTCTGAGCCAAGGAATATGAGATTTTTTTGTAACATAGGCTATCTGAAAATAACCATAGACTCAAATATGACTTCCATATTCCCCTCTATAGAATTTAAATAAAACATTACATATCTTACTTACATAAAAAAAACTTTAAGAAATCACTCAGTCCTGTAAAAAGAAAATAAACAAACTATAAATCATTAACTCTTAAAATAAAAGGTAAATAATTAAGGATTGCTTGACTGTATATATATTAGAATTTAAAAACAGATAAATGACACAAATCGAAATATATGTGACCTCTTCAGTGCGGACTACCAGCACGAAACTGATACTAGTTATAAAACCTTTTGTCTTACAATATTTTACTATTGTTTAAGTGATTATTGCGGACATTTTCCATCACTGATTAGTAAAAACAAGTTTCACGGCTTGTTTTTATCCATAATTGTATGGAAATGGCGTTACATTGTGTACACTATGTAGCATTTAATGCCAAATAGTCTCAAGTATCTGTGGCTTAACTCCACAGCTAGTCTCAAGTATCTGTGGCTTAACTCCACAGCTAGTCTCAAGTATCTGTGGCTTAACTCCACAGCTAGTCTCAAGTATCTGTGGCTTAACTCCACAGCTAGTCTCAAGTATCTGTGGCTTAACTCCACAGCTAGTCTCCATCTGTGGCTTATTAGCTTTGCAAACATTTTTCAAATGACCTTGTTTGAAACAAAAATTACATTTTGAATTACGATAATATAAATTCTGACTCACATGATAGTACATCAGGGGTTTGTGAAATCTGACAGGATCAGATTCCAGATCCCGAGACGACGTGAAACTTGTTTTTACTAATCAGTAATGGAAAATGTCCGCAATAATCACTTAAACAACATAAACTCACCATCACCATCAATGAATTTTAAACAAAGAATTTTATTATTACTGCAACCATATAATAAGCATCAAGGTATCAAACCCCTAGGAAAAAATATAACTATTGTACCCGTCTACAAGTAGTGGTCAGTATAAATTTCTGTAGTGAAGTATAAATGTAATCCTTTAATGTGATTAGTATATAATTATTATCATATAAAAGAAAATTTATTATTTATGAATTACTGGTATATTTAAGTAATCAAGTAATATTAAATAAATGAAACCAAGTCAGAACACACACAATACGGGATATCATAAATCCCACGCCAAAGTTCTAGCTTATTCCTAACCCTTAAACATTTTTGAAAGGATGGAAATAAAGATAAAGAATATGAGTTGATGAATGTAGGAAAACAAACAATAACGATTTTTGCTCACATTTCCTCCACACAGCAAACATATTGGGCGGAGAGGGTCCTATAACATGCAATCCATAGTTCCATTGTGCTGCGGATGGATTGCATCACTTAGTTTTGACAGACTGTTCTTCATGCCATTACTTACAAAGGTCTTTTTCGTTCGTTTTTGTATATGGATAAACTAAAATAGTGTTTAAGACTTTGAATATTATCTATTGGGTCATTCGGGAATTTAAAACAAGTTATGATAATATACCATAGATCTTATACAAGTTCGACATATTGATTGCGTCTTCGTTTGAGAATTTGTAGACGCATTATTTAACCTTTTGTTTTTATAAGTATATTAAAACAGTTTAACAATTTCACTAACCTAATCTAAGCAGCTGTTATTAGTCGTAGTTTATCTATGTGGTAAAGAAAAATGTAACCCTTTAGTTGAACTAACCGTCTCGCTAATTTACAAAAGGTCGCGTTATTCTTTATGTTTAAAATTGCCTTCAGCCTACACCTCTAATATGATATAGTAATTTTTCTTTCTTCCATGATATATCTGCATACAATTATTTAAATCAAAAAAATCTTCAGGAAATAAACCAGCAAGAAGAAAGATTTATGTAATGTGTAATGAAATAAATCACACTATATATCATACTCAAACTAATATAAAGATAAAAAAAACACTGTCCAGACTATTATGGCCGAATTATATGTCGACCATGGTAAAAATTCGATAAAACAAAAGCAACACAGAAATTCATATTTCGTATTGCCGATTGTAAGATCAGATATTCAATCCGTATGAAACTAAAATTCTCTCACACTCCAATATTCTTATCGATATATTTGATGATATTGAATCATCTACTTTGTTATAAACAAAGTAAGAGGAGGCGTACTCCATCGATATAAAGTGAGCGAGTCATTCTATCAGCTTATAAATTGTTAACATTTGTTAAGCATGATGGATAAAATACGTTTGACAACACTATAAAGTATATTTACACTTATACTGTACTTACATACAAGACGGTAAAATATACACAAAAGATGGTACAAGGCATTTTATTTCCTGCCTTGTACCATCTTTTGTGTATATTTACCGTCTTGTATGTAACTACAGTATAAGTGTAAATATACTTTATAGTGTTGTAAGACTATTTTATTCATCCTGCTTAGTTGTAACAACACGTATCATGCTAATAAAGAAATTATTTAACACTTGTTGTAATGGTATTAAGTCATGTTTGTATTTCTTAATATACTCTTAATGCCCAATTTAATTCTTAATCAGTGAAATAAATTGGCTTAAATATTAAATAAAATTTGTTTTAATACAAAAATTGGATTGTTCAACACTGTACAACCAGAAAGGTCTTATTATGAGTAGCAAAGTGGCAAGCCAGTCCCGACCGGGCTGATGGTCAGCCAATATCGCCAGTGATGTACGCAGAGCCCTGGGCAAGCTACCTGCCTGTGAAATATTGCTACCACGGTTGGCGAGAGAGCTTATGTTTAGTAGACAATAACTTCTTTGGAATTAGTAACATCCATCAGTTCAAAGACAATGCAGTTTGTTTCATCAGAGTTTAGTTTTTACCAGTATTTAGTATTTTTAAATGCTAAAAGATTAACTTTAACGTACACTTAGGAAGTCTGTTAGGAATATTTATAGGTACAAAAATATTTTAAAATAAGGCTAAATCTAGTTTTGTACGATTATCACGATAATTTTGACATCATTTTAAACTTCATATAATTTTAAATAATTTCTAACAGGATTTTAAAAAGACGTGACGTCTCACGACACTAAAATATATATAATTACACTAACACTTTACTTAAATAGAAAGACGCTAAATATAAAAAATATGGTACAAGGCAAGACGGTAGATTTCAACCAGTCACACCGCTCATCATCAGGCCCAATCAGATAATCATAGGGTGTATTCTTAAAAGCATGTATACTCTAATTGGGCCTGATGATGACCGGTGAGACTATTTTAAATAAATTGCCTTTACCGTTTTTTTATGTTTACCGTCTTGTTTGTAAGTATTCAGTAAAGGTGTAAATTTATATTTTGTAGTGTTGTGAGATGTAGCTTGTTTTATCCTGTTAATTTTTAAAATAATCATTTCGAAAATTGCACAATAATTCAATAAATGGAAAATTTGCTTTGTAATTAAAACTATACGATGTTTGATGTGAATATAGCTTACCAACGATTTTCACTCAATGCTACGAAATAGGGAAAGCAATTTATACAAATTGTATTCTTATTAAGCTATAACTAAATTATAAAAACACTTTATCTGAATTTATCTTACGCTGTGTACCAGAGCAATAAAAAGTTACAAAAGAATACTTTTTATCGTTTAAGTATCAAGTTGCGAAAAGAGAGGAGAAAATAGGTGTCTTGGGCGCTATTCTTGAGATTGGGGTGTCATAAATTACAGACAAATTTATGAGCGTGTCATGAAATGCTGATATTACTACATCCTATCATGTATGGTATTTACTTATGCAATTTTATTTATGGCTTCAAAGTTACGAGGCGTTCTATGTTTCACATACAAAAATTTTGTATAAGAAAAATGTTAGTTTTATGCCAGTCTTAGCGTTTTTTCTTCATAAATATACCATTAAACTCACCAAGACACTTATCCTAAGAATTTTAAAGGAAAGGATTAAAACCTGCCCTGCCCTATATACCGTAGTTGAAATAACGAAATATATGCAGATTTTTAAATTGTTTCCTTATTATTGTTATACAAATCATCTGCAATTCGCCTTGAAATCATCAATAGCCATTCTTCGAGACGTTTGTTTGATAGCTTATGGAGATTCATTAACATATCGTATTTTACTAAATATTTTACATTAGAATTTTAATGGATATCATTTTAATCTATGGCCTACTGGTTTTGTAACACATTGCTTGGTATAGTATACAAAATAAGTTGTTTTAGCTTACCCAAACAAAGTACAAGTTTTTTCTCATTAAAAACTTTATTTCCTAAACGTAATATGAGTATGAAATTTTCAATTTGCATAAAAATCAACCAAATACCAGCTAATTATTTATGTTTCAAAACCTGTTTTATTTTTTTTTGACACACGACTTACTATTGGACTTATTTTTAATTGAGATGACTTTATTGTTGTTATGAAATGATCCTGACAATATTTTCATATGTAAATAATTAAAAATATATATAGTTAAATTGCTTATTGAATATTATCTTTCTTGCTTTACAGATCAAAACGACGATAATCAATATCTTCTCTGAATTATTTATATAGGTTTTTGTAGGTAACTATAGAGGTTTCCATCATTGCTTTAACTTCCTGTTCTAATAATTTCAGATGCAACTTTGTTCCGTGAACTAGTGTCAGAGACCCAATATATACAAAAGTATTAAGTGGAGCACGAACTTCCGAAAAGGGGTGGCTATTTCACTACGAAGCCCATGACCTCCAAATCACAAGCGATTGCGAGCAGAATCCTTATAAGCTACGAGGTGACGAAGCCATGTGGTTTAATGACACGGGTATTGTAACCAGGCGCCGTGCCGTGCCGGAGATACTTCCTGTAATACAACCAACAGATGAATTGCTAAGTCCTTTTTTGGACAGCCGAATTTATTTATTTTCTCGTTTTATTCTTACTATTTAATCTTGTTGAGTATTTTTTATTTTATTACTGTTACTTTTTTCTTATTATGTTTGACAATTGTTAGTTTCTCATTCTTGTTATTTTGTTTGCTACTTCACATTTTTATGTGTTTCTCTTGCCTTGTTCTCATCTTTAAGAATACTTTCTACTAAGTGATTTTGAATGACTTATATACTCTTATGTATGCTCATCTATGTTTTTGTAAAACCCTAAAAAGACAAATTACACAGACTGTTATTTGTAATCAACTATTCAGTAAAAATATCTCATAATATCTTTGAATATTTCATTTTTATTACACAAAGTTATCAAACAACAATAACTCAACAGTAATCTCCCATCCTCTCTGACTGGTTTGGGTTTACATAAGTAATAACGTAAGGGTGATGTGGATTTTTATTCGTCCTGAAATATGAGTACATTCATTTTGGCTTAAAATGCTGATGAGCATTTCGCTGAAACAAAAGCAATAGCTTACTTTTTAAACATATTCATTTTCCCTTTTTTTGGGGGGGGGGGATGGGTTTATTATATTGAAGTACCTTCATATTCAACAGTGAAATAAAAAGTAGGCAACTATAAGAATTATAATACAAGCGAAAAACTACTTAGTAAAACAGTTACTACATTTTTTACAGCTTGCAGCTCCAAAATAACTCAAAATTCCATACTGGGTTTATATTTAAACCTATCCTAAAATTATTAGATTAAGTTCCGGGTGTAATAATAAAGGTTCATATGTACTGGGGACATGGTGGATGCAGTTAGCCATCGAAAACTCCCAAAGTCTGTTGGTGCTATAAATAAACCCTGGGATGAGCGCCAGTGGGGACAAGGGTGGCTTGGCGCGCGCCCAGAGACACCCCGGGCAATTAACATGGTAGAACACTCGCCCCACACGCACCTGCCGAACCCGCATGCGTGTACCAGTGGCTTCATCATAGGGGTGGCCGATGTAAAGGTTTTTATTGTTGGTAAATTTATGAAAACATTTAGTTTCGAGAATAATTGAGTCTGAGGAAAAAAATAATAGGACAAGAATAACATTTTGTCTGGGATTATTTCTCGATTAAAGCATGATTTTTAAAACTTACTTTTTGTACAGGATGCCTGGATAATGTGGAAATAAGTGAAGTAAGGTAGATGTAGATGTAGTATTTTAGGTAATATTGTTTTCTGTTAATGGCTAGTGTACTGTGAAGTCATTATGCCTCCCCAGGAGCGAAATAATGTAGTGAGCAGAGCGTGTGCCTTTGGTTCACAAGGTATCGAGTTCGTTCCCCGTCAAAGGTAAGACATAATGCATAATGCATAATGCATAATGTAAGGCTCGCACGTATTGTTTAAAATATCAGTTATGTTAACTTGGAAATTAGTTGGAAAATTCAAAAGAAAGTTATGCAGAAATGATGAATTATAAATATACACTTTTAAAAACATTTTATATTTAGTTGACTTCCAAAATAAAAACTCCTCTTTGAAAAAGAAAAGTTAAAGTTTAAAAGGTAACTATATAGGTAACTATATTCTTTCTTACTGCGATGAAAGAATATTTATTAGCCTACTTAATCTGTACATGCATTATGTTAACCAATTACACGTTTTTTAAGCTAAAAACAACATTACCTAAGCATATATTCAAACAATTTACTATGAATGGACGAATTCTCATATTCATAAGATTTCTACTCCTTGCTAGTAAATCTCTGAGGATAAAAGTTGTCTAATAAAATCACGGCATGTTCGCATATGAGATAAAATATGGAGAAGTTATTTCACGGAGGTTACATTTTCATGCGTATCCATTTCCAACAAATCATGAAGGCGATATTAAAACTTTTCCAATTTCAAGGAGGAGATGTATCGCTAGCTTTCTTCAGGGTTTAAAAACTATTTATGATATAATGTTGAATATACCAATACACGTAGATAAAAAAGTGTGATATTACTCTTAGTGAAAATATTCAAACAATTTTCGTGATCACACAAGAATTTTTCATTGTTAAGCTGTTTATAGTTGTAACATTATTTTTATTGTAATAAAGTGAAATTAAAATGTTAAATAATAAATATTGTTGTCAATGAAGTGGTTTTAATTTTTTGCTTTTATTAACTTCATTAGCTAATAATAATTTGGCTATGCTAATTATGATATTTAAACAAAATTAGTTGTAAAGTGCTATGAAACTAAAGATTCAAACCTTAATATCAAACCTTGCCCCTTGAAGGGTTATTGTAATGAAGGGGTAGTTATAAATAAAAACGAACGGTGAATGAGTTATTGTTGTCTCTATATATTTTATTCCCAATCGTATATTTGTGTTCCAAACAAAGTTTGCAAATATTTACTAGCTAAGACTGTTTGAACGAATAATAAACAAGAGATAGAAATACTAATAAAAATAAACTAAAACTTTAATTGCATAATTTATTTGATAAATTTACTTTTAATATTGTATTTTAAGTTATATCACTTTGAGTTATATATTTTTTTTTATAATTTAAAAATATAACTAAAGATTATGTTATAGTTTATCTTGTTTATGATGAAACTTATAAATCCCAATAAAGATATTAGAGTAAAATAGAGCGTTAACCACATTGTCTTAATCACGATTCATCTTTCACAACACCTTAAGGTTGATAAAGGTTTAATAACATAAATCCATCTAATAATATGCAATGTGTCCATGTGTCACATATTGTAGCAATTGGTTAATTAGTGTCACTCGGCCTTTGACAAGCGTTAGGCGTGTGCTACATTATACGTATATTTATTAATAATTTGTTGAACATCAATTATCCTTACATTGTTACTTGTACCATTATTAAAATGTATTGTTTGTTGTTAGATAAATAAAAAATAGGGGAAAGATCAGAAGTAAAATAAATTCTGAATAAACCCAATTTGTCTGTTCCCTACCCATAGTTCAATTTTCCAAATACATAGTTTTATAACATACATATGGTCTCAGTAGATGAGTTCTCTGTATAATGATGAGTAATACTGAATTATTCCAGACTAACGCAATGTATTACTCGCTGATCATACCACCGGATTGAGAAAACATTTGTCTGCCAGGTAGAACATAAGGGGGTAAATTAAAGAATCTTAACTCAGTTAAAAGTTCAAGAGCACAGATGTTGTTGGTAGCAGGACAGTGCTTTTCTTGTAGGTTAGTTACTAAGAAAATTATTTTGTAGAAATCTACCGATTTAAGTAGTGCATATTATATTTCAGATTAAATTTATACATCCACATATCATATTTAAAACTTTTCACTCTGAGATCTTATTTAGTTTTCCGCCTTCCCCATCGTGATATGAAAAGTCATATTTAAAATGGGATAAAAACATGTTATGCCTCATAATCTGAGTCATTAATATAAAACCATGACCGTAAAAAAGTAGAAGTTTTTTAAGTCTCGTTTTAAAATAGCTTCAAAACTTCTTAAACTACCAAATACACGGTATATCCATGAAAATTAAAACAACTAACAAATAAGTAATAATAAAAAATAGTAAAAGTCATGTGCGTTTAAAAACAGTAAAATTAAAAATTTCGTTTTATTCATATATCCTGGTGTGGTTTGGTAATCATTTACATTAATACATAATACAACTTTGTTGAAACTGAAAATTTAAATGAAAGAATGTTAATATAGCCCACTAACAATGGTCAATTTTTCTGATGTTTTTTCGTACTTCTACATATTTATTACAAATAAAATAGTTTTATTATATGTGGTATATTTATATATTTTTAAGCATGTAAGTAAGCTGTATCATCTAAGACGTATTGCTGTAGTTATATGCTAAAAATAAAAATACATTTGTATGCTATGTGCCTTTTAACTCCCGTAGCATATTTTAAGTTTTAGTAGGGAATGGTGTGAATCCTAGTTGCTTTCGAAGGATGGTTTTTTCTTAGATAACACCATCTATTAACAACCCAACGGGGGTTGATCCAGTTTGAACATTTAAAAAAAGTTATACATGTTTTCTCTTGAACGTTCTTCTAAACCGCAACCTATTGTGGTGTTTACCTACTGTAATATTACTTATCAAATCTTAATTTAATTAATATAAATTTGGGATTATATTATCCGCTTTGACAACAGTTTCGTATGTGTTTATGTGTCTAGATAAGACAACATATATTACTATACCACCTTACTAATTATTTAGCAAACGTTTTATCACTAGGGGTTGCCAAATCAATTGACTATTATAATAGTGATCTATTATAATGGTGATCTAATAAAATATGATGATTAAGGTAATAATTTTATTAAAACCATAATAACACTAAATGACTTATCAAATTAAATTAAATTATTCACATAAAAAATTTCTTGTATTTACTCTCGTCAAATAATCCACTCTCTCTATATATATTTTTATTCAATGGGAACGACCTTCACAGCAAAACGTGATTGTTCCTCCGAATCCCTAGTGTCAGCACCTCGGAGCAGATCCAATTTGTGGAGTGGCCAATCAGATGCCACTTCGTGTTTAGTCGTTTCAAATCCTGCAGGCTCACTAGAAGAAGACTTGCTAGAAGCGATTGTGTCTCGTTCACGCAATGGATAAGTAAGTGTGTTACGTACAATAACGCTACATTGCTAAAGTATTTACGACATATTATAATATGCAAGGCATACTTATTCCAAGCTGGTCAGATAGAAGTACGAGGAATACACTCCTGGGATGCAGAGTCGGTGAGTCCCTACAGTACTATAAAACTACAAGGAATACACTCCTGGGATGCAGAGTGGGTGAGTCCCTACAGTACTATAAAACCACAAGGAATACACTCCTGGGATGCAGAGTCGGTGAGTCCCTACAGTACTATAAAACTACAAGGAATACACTCCTGGGATGCAGAGTGGGTGAGTCCCTACAGTACTATAAAACTACAAGGAATACACTCCTGGGATGCAGAGTGGGTGAGTCCCTACAGTACTATAAAACTACAAGGAATACACTCCTGGGATGCAGAGTCGGTGAGTCCCTACAGTACTATAAAACTACAAGGAATACACTCCTGGGATGCAGAGTGGGTGAGTCCCTACAGTACTATAAAACTACGAAGAATACACTCCTGGGATGCAGAGAGGGCGAGTCCCTACAGTACTATAAAACTACAAGGAATACACTCCTGGGATGCAGAGTGGGTGAGTCCCTACAGTACTATAAAACTACAAGGAATACACTCCTGGGATGCAGAGTGGGTGAGTCCCTACAGTACTATAAAACTACAAGGAATACACTCCTGGGATGCAGAGTCGGTGAGTCCCTACAGTACTATAAAACTACAAGGAATACACTCCTGGGATGCAGAGTGGGTGAGTCCCTACAGTACTATAAAACTACAAGGAATACACTCCTGGGATTCAGAGTGGGTGAGTCCCTACAGTACTATAAAACTACAAGGAATATACTCCTGGGATGCAGAGTCGGTGAGTCCCTACAGTACTATAAAACTACAAGGAATACACTCCTGGGATGCAGAGTGGGTGAGTCCCTACAGTACTATAAAACTACGAAGAATACACTCCTGGGATGCAGAGAGGGCGAGTTCCTACAGTACTATAAAACTACAAGGAATACACCCCTGGGATGCAGAGTGGGTGAGTCCCTACAGTACTATAAAACTACGAGGAATACACTCCTGGGATGCAGAGTGGGTGAGTCCCTACAGTACTATAAAACTACAAGGAATACACTCCTGGGATGCAGAGTGGGTGAGTCCCTACAGTACTATAAAACTACGAGGAATACACTCCTGGGATGCAGAGAGGGTGAGTCCCTACAGTACTATAAAACTAGGCCGAGCATATTCAATCATTGTGCTTTGTTTTCAAGGACCGTTGATAATATTGATTCTACCTCGAGAGCCTAGCAAGGTCCTTTGTTTATTTAATGCATTGCTTTCCAAGATTAAACCTATTACATGATGCATTTAAGGTAGGTCAGTTAATAGTTTTGTGTAATGAATATCTTTAACGTAAAAAATGTAATGGTTAATTTCCATACTAGTTTAATTAAGATTCAGCAAATTTGTTTTCCTTATTTTTTTGTTTATTTTTTGAAAACCTGCAAGTAGTAATTACTAAGTATAAGTTAAACTGAGTTGACATGAGTTGACATCTCCTAAAGCAGCTGGTAAAAGGGTTATCTTACTTTTATTTTTAAAACTTAAAAACTTTATTATCTTTGTTACGATAATTCTTCCGAGGTCCGGTTTGTGGCATTGTGTAACGCTAAATAAGAATTTTGAAATGACACTATGATATAACCTATTCCAATCTTAAAACATACACCATATCTATTAATTTAAGGTTGCCCATTGGAGTCCTGAAATCAATGAGCATATTCAATATGATTATGCCCCGGCGATATCTGGAAGTTACTCTTTTATGATACATTTTCAGGAGGTTTAATTTTAGTTAAGGTGCGTGGTAAATTTGTAATGTCTTACAGTTGAAATATAATTAATACTTTATTATTAGGTAATGTGCGTATTATAGTTTTTATGTGATTTTAGATATGTTTCTTCTTTCAAACGGGAAATATAGACCCAACTAAGCATAAGATGTTTAATTTGAATCCTTATTTATTCAATATGAAGTTAAATTACATTGTATATTATAACTATTTCCTAGAATTGAGGTAAACTTGTTTTTCCTCTCAGTAGTTGGCCCATCTAAGGGAAGCCAGTCGTAATTGCTTTTCCCAAATCCCCAGTGTCATGTCTATCTTTAAGTTGATCCGTTGTTTAAGGTATTTTATTTGTTGAAAAAGATCAATTACACTCAGTAGAAACTTGAATGTTTTATTTCAAATGTTTCCCATCAGTTGTAAAGCAACAATTTCGTGCAGTAGTATTTTATGAAATGTTCAAAATACCACTTTTATGGTTATATAAACTTTTTTTATACTTGTATGAACTAGTATGAAATCAGTTAACTGCACTACCTAAAGCAACTTTATTAAAACAAGCCTAAAGTAACCATAATCCGGGTTGAGAAGGGGGTTTGGTGGGGGGCCAGTACACAAATAAAATTTGTAAGCTATATAGGACAAGTTATACTTGTAGGGTTTTTAAAAAGGGACAATTGTTTCTAGCTCATGAGATGAATTAGTAAGTCACCTACAGTAACGCTGCTTAGCTAAAGCAATTATAATAGGAATATATTAAAAATACAAGGCAAAATTACTACGTAAAAAACAATTTAACTTGCCAAACTAGTCGTATGAATTGCAAGGACTGGAGAGTGGGTGAGTCCCTGTAGCACTTTAAAACTAGGCCAAGCATATTTTCGTTCAATCATTGTGCCTTGTTTTCAAGAACCGCTAGGGATATTGATTCTACCTCGAGGGCCTTGTAAGGTCCGCTGTTTATTTAATGTATTGCATTCCAAGATTAAAGCTATTACTCTATGGTCGATTTGTATTTTCGTGTACATTTTTTGTTGATAATAAAACTAACCTGATTTCAAAACTAGTTTAAGTAAACTCAAGAATAATATTTTTCCAGTTTTATTTTAACTTTTGGCAGCAAACAAGGAGTAAGCTTAAAATATGAAATTGCAGAAAAGATCAAACTATACTGGAATATAAGGGTCCTATAGTGCATACCAAAACAACAAAACAATATCAGCAGGTTAAAGTTTCACTCAATTATATTTTAAAATAAAAATTAATAATACAAAGTAGCAATTATATTGATAACTAGTGCCTTGAAGGGGCCAAAGCCCCTAACCTTGCTCCAGTACTCTATACGTGCTGAGGAAAATAAAAAGATAAAAGTAGGAACGCATGTCAGCTCGTAAAGAAAGTAGACACTTAATCAAAGTTATAATGTAAATAAAACAGTTTTTAATTCCCCATGCTTTTATTATGAGGGATGTATTACGTTATTTCTCTTTCTTTGATAACTTTATGGAAATGCCGCTATTTTTCCCGAGAACTTTAATTTGAGCCGTCTCCCGTCATTCTGCGATTTGCCAAACTCCCACAATTTTGACTTAAACATTTCGCTTACAGAATTATACATAAATATCTCGCATAGAAGTTGGGAGCAACTTGTGACACTAGAATATTTTACACATAAATGAACGACAATTACAATTAACAACGAGATTTCAATAAAGTATTATTTTTTTGAAATAAGTATGCAGTGTAAGTTATACTATGCCTAAATGATGTAAACGAATACGACAGTGGTGTTAAGTTTAAAATAATAGCCATCAGTAATAAAATAAATATTTTGCGCTATGGTTAAGATATTGATTTTCCAAAATACCACTTTTTTGGCTATTTAATCAGTAATATTCAATTAACTACAATTTCTTTAGTAAAATCTAAAGTAGTAACGAAGTGGATAGACAGGTGGGAGGGGCTGGTTGGTGAGGGGCTGACTGGTTGGTGAGGGGCTGGTTGGTAAGGGGCTGACTGGTTGGTGAGGGGCTGGTTGGTGAGGGGCTGACTGGTTGGTGAGGAGCTGACTGGTTGGTGAGGGGCTGACTGGTTGGTGAAGGGCTGATTGGTTGCTGAGGGGCTGGTTGGTGAGGGGCTGACTGGTTGGTGAGGGGCTGGTTGGTGAGGGGCTGACTGGTTGGTGAGGGGCTAGTTGGTGAGGGGCTGACTGGTTGGTGAAGGGCCAGTACACAAATGAAATGATGTTAATTGTATAGGACAAGTTAGTTACAAGTTGTAGCGTTATTAGGCAGGGACTCGCCTCATTTGCGGGTATTCACTGGAGGCCCCACTATCAGTCCTCCTCTGCCACCCTGGTTGTTAGCTAGATGCAGTAATAGCGTACTTGACCTTTATATAAACTCAATGTTTACTGGTCATTTTAAAGTGAACTAATATCCGTAAGCTATTCACTATATCGTTAGATAGAGGTCATACATTGAGATACACTTGCATGTATTCTGTGGTCACATTCTTTTTATGTGTTATGTACAATTATAAGCATTTCATATGGAAAAATAATGTTTTTTACTGATTGCAGAAAAACCAAAAAAGATACAAGGTTGGTGTGAATTAGAAAGTTGCTAGGATTTACAAGACCTTTTCAATGGTATGCTTTTTGACATACGCTACGATTTGACTTTTTTGAATTTTGGGCATATGGGTATTTCCAAAATAAATATTTTTTTGAAATATAGATTTTCTCAAAAAAGCCTGCCATGTAGCATACCAGAGTAAAGCTGAGATTGTCACGAGTAACAAATTTAAGTTGGAAAAAAGGTATGAGTAGTGGTTTAGAAAATACAGGGTATTCCGTAAATGTCAATATTTTAAATAAAAACGGCCGCCATTTTGAAAAAATAAAGATAAGTGAATTCTGTTTTGGCCAAAATGTTTATTTTAACAATACCTTTAAAATGATGTATAATATTCCCTATGTTTACTTTAGAAAATTTTGAGATTCGAACCCGTGGCCTTCAGTTTTGGAACATCCTGTTCATAGATTTTGATGAAAATATTTTTAATAGTTAGCCCATATGCATTTTAGTGGGAAGATTTTTGTTTGACGACTTTAGACCAAACCGTTCTTTCGTTATTCATGCTGGACGGGTGGTCTGACTCACCCTGTATATACATATATATGAATTTGAACAAATAGTGTTTTTGGCATCTGGAGACCTCAAAACAAAAAGTTATCATGGTTTCGTGCCTAAGTCTTACCAAGAGACCTACGGTAATAGCTTCTTCCCTATAGGGGAAATTCGCTAATGCAAGTATTTATAGAAAATATTAAATTTGATTGAACTTAAAAATATTCTTTATTTTTTACATCGCAATCTTGCTTATTAAAAGCAATTAGTCTTTTTTTATCTTGAGTCATAAGTCAATGGTTTATAATAATCTGATGAAGAGGAATGAGACTTAAGTAAACATTGGTTTTAAAGGAAGAGCAGGGTAGAAACACAAACTATTTTGTTACTGGAACCCGCATTTTACTAACATTAACCAAATCTATTATATTATGGCCTATCAATGCCTAAATGAATCAAATAAAGAAGTAATTTTATAACTTTAGTCTTATAATAATTTTATAACGATGCAGGTTGGGTTGCACGAGAGTAGGTGTAAAATGCACCATTATATGACACAATGAGGCTTATCATGAAACATACTAATCCACCACACCACCGGTACGGTTCCGCCCGCTGCGACAACACCGCCCATAAATTCATTCCGAGTTTTAGATTCTGTCAAGTTCAATTATTCCCGGTCCTCACCTTTCCCTGGGCCATCTTCATATATCATCGCACCCCCGGGTTTGGCACGAGCACCATATTGGTTCGAAGTCTCACCCACCCTTCGAGGTGCTTTTCATCAACCAGATTAAAACATATGTCTCGCCCCTTTAAGAGCTTTGGAACCAATTTATTACGGGATCCTAGTAGGAGTTGACAGGCGGATACAGATTCGTTTCCGCGATTATTACTAATAAACTGTCCAGTAAGTTAGAAGGGGTCGCAGGCTGGTGCTGATGGATAACACATTGAGTCCACGTGTTCTTTATCGGTGCCACATGGGGAGCGGTGGGAGAAGAAACGATTATTTGACTAGGAGTAGTTAGTTCCTGTCCATAAATAGGGGGTTATTTTGCAAAATACTATTTTTTAATTAATCATCATAATTACTTATTACTGAATAACTATTGTTGTTTACCCCATTATTTGGACGTTTGATTCCAAAATATGTATAGGTTAATTCAGCCTTGTTCCAATTCCCCTAAGGTTGTCAAGTTTTTTTGTATTGGTTAGAAATACAAGGTTTGTAGATTTAAGTGTAGTAATAATGCTGAATCATCTATATTTTCTGCATTGATAAGGAACATTATCATAGTTTCTCTCCCAGAAGAAAACCTGTTAAAGATGACTTTACAGACTGGGTATACTGTTTCTAAAACAATTGCATTGTATAATAAAATATTTAAATATAACATATTACAATTTCCATGTAATATTTTACATTTTCTGTTTATCATTGAGATTTGGTGGCTTTAAGTGTTAAATAAAATGGTGTTAAACTATGAAGAATTGTTATTCAAACTATTTTCTTTCAATAAGGCAATTCTTGGCAGCTGCAATCATAGTCCACTAAAATCAAGTAATTAAATGTGTTATGGTATCTGAGACCTGATGTTGTTTGTGCTTACCTCTGGAACCGCATTACCTTAGCCAAGTATTTCTGATAAACAAAATGTGAATGATAATAATTAGAATAAAACACTATGCGTTAATTCTTGGTATGTTGTAGAATAATGATGCAACATAACACTTAAACTTGTATTTTAAACGTAATTGATGGTGTGCAATTGAATTTTAATCATTGCGCTACAGAAAACCCAAATTAATTTACTGGTCTTACAAAAAACAACATGTATGTTCATATTCAGTTCGATTGAACCGATTCAATTACTTAGATAACTAATACCCCAATTTAACAAATACTATTGAATGTTATCGTGTCATCAAACTATGATACGCCATACTTTTCTCAATACGAAGAAATCCATTAACATATAAAATTCTAAATATCGTATATACTCTCGCTCGAACACCCTAATTAGCTCCCCATTCTTTGACCCTTCCACGTTATAAGCTGGAACTTACAACCTGAGAACGCCGCGTTGAAAGCCAAGTCCAGTAAAATACGCAATTCTGCTGAAACATAAGCTTCTTTACCAGCTGGGAAAATTTATGGAGGCTGGCGCCAGATTTAACTCGTTAATTACAGTCCGAGCTCTCAATCCCTGCCTCCCGGTGTTGTAGGAATTCAGAGCCAGATAATGCAGATACTCGGTGGCCCAGGTGTCTGCTAACTTGCGAAAACTACCACTTTTGACTAAGATAAATACCATGTTAGCTAGGAAATCAAGTTGATCAAAATACGCAGTTTAGTAAATTGCATAGCGTTTAGTACAATTGCAAGAATCAAATTTTAATTTGTTAACCCCATGATAGCCTATGTTTATACGAGGTGTCCAAAAAAGAGTCGCAAGATAAGAAACTATTATACCACTATTCAAGGTGTCCCAAAACAAATTAATCGCTAAATAAAACACGATTATATACCGCTGTTAAAAGATTTTAAGTCATCTTTCCAGTAAGTTTAACTGACAACAATACAGCTTCAGTTCTTATCTCCATTATACTTCATTTTAAGACACATTTTTGGAGGGCGCTAAATGACCAACGGCTTAGGTAGGTGTCATTAAGTCTCCGGAATCTAAAGAAAAATCCTACAACTGTACCTATGGGTACTTGTACCTATGGGAACAACTCTAAAAACTGTTCGAGTAAAGTTCTGAACTTGTGTGAACAAATAAATGTATTAAACAATGATAGGAAACGTGTAGAACATGAGATTTTGTCATTACTATTTTTTGTATGAACAGTCAACAAATTAGTTATATTAAAAAATGTGAATCCAGGCCAGCCTTTATTTCTCTTATACAATCTTTTATTAGGTTCTCCCCACGAACAAAATAACTATTATACAAGCATATTGATATCGTTAACAAACTCGTCAGCAGTATGACATAACGCGTTTAGATTGTATGTTATCGGCCCCTCGGCCCGGTGTTTGCTGTGTCGAGGGAAGGTGAACAAAAACAAGATATTGTTTGCTTTCTCGCCCTCTTGAACGCCCCTTAGAACAATTCCCTCCTTGAGGACTAAGGGCCCTTTTGCAAACTTTTTTCTGTTTAACTCCTTACTCTTAGGGTTGTTTATGTTTTACTAAAAAAGGTTTTGGTATAATATAAAGGTTGCTTGATATATACGATTTTGTACTTGGATAATAACCATATAAGGGTTGGCGAGACTTCTAGAATTTATATATCTAAACCCCAACAAAGGACATGCTTCAAAATTATTAACATTAAGTAGTAAAACATGTTTGACCTTTTACCTTATCTTATCTTAGTTAAAAGAATAAACATAGTTGATAAAACTTTAGTATGGCATATTTTAGTTAATTTTCATCTAGATTATAACCTAGCATGACATGAGTTTTCAAAACCTTTTACCGCTTGGTATTAATTTGTAATATAATGTAACAGAATAAACCCACAAAGAAACCCACATAAATTAAACTGAAATTCTTTAGTGGATTTAGGTTTTAACATTATTCAATAGGATCTAATACAAGGAAACCAAAAATCTGTTCTGATAAGTTTATACTGAATAGGAAATTTAAATTGGATTACATTTGATATGCCTTATATTAACAAATTATCATACATCTTGCAGGAAAAGTAGGTTTATCTTTCTGTAATAACAAATAAGAAAATACGATTTTTATTAAGAAGTATATTATAAGAAACAGTGAATTCTTTATAAGTTGGTCCAAATGGATAACTAAGCAAAGGTCTTACATATTAGTAATTAAACAAAATTACAATTAAAATTAAAAAATTACATTCACATATTAGTAAAAAAATCAAACCAAATCCGAAAAAAAACTATAGTCAGATTGTTTTGTAAAAAAATGTTTAGTTAATGTTACTAAAAAAATTAAATAAGTTCCAGTTTGAATTTCAATATCAAGGATTTATTTTACCCAAATGCTACAACACCCCTGGTTTGATGAACCTAATTTAAAATTACATCATAATAAATATGTGGTTGACTAAGAAAACTATAACCCACCAAGAACAATTTCCATCGCGTTTAAGGTCGGTTCTGTATCAGGACCTAGATCCGAATCGAAAGTGATTCACAAGGTTCTATATATTATGGTCCCCACCTGCCACTAGACTCGGCCGTTGGAGCTCAGCCTAATGTTCCGATTTATGTTCCAAATGAGCCATTTTATTATCTTAAGCTTCTTACGGAACCTGAAAATAATCGTACCTAAAACAGGTATATAAATAAAGAGATGCCCCCATGTGTCATCCGTGAATGCAGAATAGGATCCGCTTGTTATTGAACATTGTTTTGGACACAGTTTTCCTGGAGATCTGAGTTTATCAGAATCTCCAAATAGCAGACACATCTGAAAAAAAGTTATAATTGAAATTAATTAACGTTAGCTCTTTTAAATGCCCGATTACATATATCCACTAATGGAGAATAAAAGCATAATTAATTAGTGTTATAATGTAGCCTTACGTCTTAGAATATATTTTCTAAAGATTGTTGTTGGTAAAATATGTTATCTATATCGTAATATAAATTTGTAGCTTTATCTCACAGGCTTCGGCTCATACACTTCCTTATACGATGGCTTAAATTTAGTTGTAATATAAATACTGTTAGCAACTGATTTTGTATTTCATTGTTAGGAAATGGGATACATTTTCATTTATTCCATTTATTCTCGTTTTTCATTTATTTCATTCTATTTGTTTGAAAATATCACCCTGCACCTTTGAATAAAATTAGTTAAAGATGATCCTATAACACACCAATTGTATTTTTAAAAGATTTCAAAAACCACAGTTTAAACAATGGTATTGTTACTGTCCAAGCACACACCTGAGCGGTACGGCGGAGCGGTAGCGGTGCGATATTCGCGCGGTGATTAGTACCATCACAGACAAGTTTCTCTGTGGTACCATGAAGTAAATGCGAGCGTTCACACTGGAGCGGTGCGAGCGGTAGCGGAGTGCCGCCCGCGCCACCGCACCGCCGATATGCAGCATGTTCCATTTCACCGTCCAGCGGTGACAGCGGTGCGACGAGCATTCCACCTGGCTTCAAAACATTCCACCTATACATTATACAATTTTTTATTTTATATTTTATATCCTTCAAATATGTAAGGCTTACTATATTAGGTATTTTTTACAGCGTTTGTATAAATTCCAACAAACGGTGTGGAAACCAGTATTTTAAAAATACATTTCTAGATAATTTATACAAGATACAATATTGTTTAGTGTTTATATACAATTGCACGTATGGAATTGAGATTCTTGCAAAATTTATTTAAGGAATTGTCCATAAAACTTGTTTTATAAATATGCTGAACCTTTTTTATTATTTTGAAAATGGTTAGATATTTTCTTTTGTAAATTATAAATAATTAATTTTATAATTTTCTAAAACTTTCTCTTCCCAAAATTGTATTTTTGTTTGTATTTTCACATTCTTCTGTTCTTTTCAAATATATTTACTTCATAATTGTAGTTTATCAACATTTTCCAAAAGTAATCTGAAAAATCGCCGTATTAACCCTGCCATTGAGCACTTCACCATTGACCACTAAACCACTGAGGGTTAAATCACTAATTTGCTTAAGTAGTTCGTTAAATCATGATACTGTCATTCTGAAAATAGTGTCTCGTCTTTTCTCAGTTCAGGCATCAATATACGGTGGTATTCCCCATGCTCTAACTGTCGTTTGTTGATGTCATGCATCTTGTCCATACTTTTGCGATCTTATTCTTCAGCTACCAGCAAACCATAGCAACATTTTTTCATCGTCGTCTGAAGAATACATATTTCGAAGATATAACTAATAACACACCGCACTTGTCGACTGCACAGTGCACACTCATAAATGAGAAATAACTGCAGACTACTGTCACCGCTGCGGTGCAGAACCGCTCTAGTGTGAACCCCCAGCGATATCGCCGTGGCGATGATGGGGGATGGGAGGAGTTAAAAATCACACCGCTACTGCCACCACTCACACCACTACAGTGTGTGCAGTCCTTGAAATTTTAAGGTAAATAGATTAAATTATGTTATTTATTCAATTAAATTAAATTATGTATTAAATTATATTAGACCTCCAAATCTTTTGTCTAAATGTTAAGTTTTTTAAATCTTCCATATAATTTTTTGAAGGTAAAATTAATCTGAATAAATTGTTATAAATAAAAGGTTACGGTTAAGTTGAAATAATATAAAAGTATTACAGTTATTAGTAACATATTTTACTGTCACAATAAATAATTTCATATTTGTCATAAAGAACACGATTAAATTTTTATGGTTACTGTACATTCTTAAGTACTGTAATATTTAAAACTATTGGTAATTAAAACAATACCTGGTGCCAGAGAATAACTTATCGGTTCCATACGATACATCTAGCAGTTAAAGAGGACGTTAGTATAGTAGATTTGATACGCGAAATATGCTGATGTATAGGATACACAGTTATATATTACACAGTTAATCCTGTCATCCTGTCACGTCACGGCAATGCCTGAATATGGGTTTTTTATCCTGCTGGGGGTGGCTTACTCTGTATAGCTTCTAATCTAAGCCTTGGCCAAATGATTTAGTATAAGTATTTTTTTTATAAGCCAATCAGTGTAACACATACGATAACGTAATATCTTACTGTAATGAAAATAAAGCATCTCAATATTTGTATCATCATGGAAGTAACTAACTTTTAATATCCCACTGTACCGACTGGTTTGTTAAAGTTGGGTTTTCTTGAAAGTGTATTTTTCACAAAAATCAAACATATGTTGAACAATGTATTTTATTATTCGAGTATACTGTTAAGTGTATGTTTAGGGTTGAATACATTTTATTCGCTTACCGAACCTTAATTCTTTCCTACTATTTCATTAACAATCTTCTGTTTATCAGTTTAATTAATTTGTTAATCATTGAGTCCTGTTGACTTGAGTTAGCTTTTCTGCCAAATTATTACTCGTAAACTCAGGCAATCCTGTAATGTTTGCTATGTTCCATATAGGTAACTCAAGAAAATGTAATTGTTTCTCAAAATCCCTAGGGTAAGCACAGCGGAGCCGACCCAATTTGTCGAGTGGCCAATCAGATGCCGTCTCTGCTGCACTTGGTAGTACTTTACTTGAATTATTTTCCTGGCTTGAGACCTAGTCACTCAAGAAAATATTGCCTACAAATACCTTACATGGGGTACAACATTTATTTTTCTGTATATTAGTATATTATTGTAAATGTAAGATTAAAGAAATAAATTGATGTTTTATAATATGGGTCTAAACTAAGTATATTAAAGTTTTTGAATCTGTAACAAAATAACTTAATGTAAAAGAATCACCGGTGATAATATGAAAGTCGTTAAACTGGTATAATATAATTCCTAATGGTGTCCTACTATTTAACAAAACAAATATTACTTATTAGATATGCAAGTGCGCTAGGAAATAAGTCAATATGGTGCCATCGGAATGGAGACAGTCAGATGAAACCAATATCTAGTTTAATGTAATCAACAGTTATTGTTGTTAATAATAGCTATCTGAGTCAATACGCCATTTCGCTCTTCTATTAAGGGTGTGAAATAGACATGAGAAACGTTTGATAGTTGCAAGCAATCAAATTAAATAATTTATCGCCATCAGACTATATATAGTATTGACAATAGGTCAGGTTATAAATCTCATACTTATAATATTTGCATAGTAGTACACTATCAACATAATAGTATACCAAATAAAACAGTTTACATAATCTCCTCAGTACAATAATAAATATAGTTCTGACATAACTTATCATTAATATAGTACACTATAGTATTTCCTTACCAAGAGGAGCAATTTCAACCTCGATCTAAACTTGCCAACGTCTGATTCTTGCCTAAGGTAAATCGGGAGGGAGTTGAATAATTTTATTGAAGAAAATATGTTTGTTTTCCATAATTTGAGGTTCTATGAAATGGAATGGAGAGCAAAGAATTTTCTCGAAGACCTTACTGTGTAGAGTTGTTGTAATGATACATTTGTTGATTCTTAGCCAAAAAGGTTAAACAATCTAGGATATACAAACAGCGGAATGTTGAAAGGTTATTAGAACTGAAAACTCTTCTGCATGAATTAGACCTTTTCATGCCGGAGATCAACCGCAAGCCTTCTTTTACAAAAGAGAAAGCTCCCTGTGCTTCTCCTTTTCGGCATCCCAAATAACAACTCCATATATTAGGTGGGGAAAAAGCATCAATAATAAACTGAAAACAACATTTCTCTGTTAGCAAAGCTCTTGAGTCTCCGGAGGATGAAAAGACAGCTACCTAATTTTTCGCACACCTTATCAATGTGTGAGGAAAAATTCAGGGGTGAATTAATTACCAGACCCAAACAATTAGTTTGACGACAAGACTCAATTTCAACATCGTCAATAATTACACAATAATCTATACACAATAGTCAATAATCTACACAGGATCTAGCAAGTCCATTGTCAGAGATCTTTAGCTTGAAATCGACAAATTGGGTTTTCTCAGCATTCACACGAAGATTGTTATCTTTGACCCATTGTAACAGCTGACAACCTTTGATGAACAGATCAATTTAAACAGTGCTTTTACACTTGTTCGATAAACTGAAAGAAGTCTGCAAACTTTTACACTTGTCGTCTGTAAACAAATACGAATCGACGCTAGGGACACTGCAGGCAATATCGTTTATGAATAACGAAAAGAGGATCGGCCCAAAGACTGATCCTTGGGGCGCTCCAGAATTAACAACAACTTCAGTGGACTAATGTTGACACAGAAGCCTGCCCTCTTTGATGTATGAGATCTCGACAGTTTGAGTTCTACCAATGAGGAAAGAAGAAACCCAGTCAATCGCTCTTCCCATAATGCCAACGTAGTAAAGTTTGTCTATAAGAAGTTTGTGGTTCACCATATCAAAAGCCTTACTAAGATCTAGAAAAACTCCAAAACCCCTTCCCTCCTGTCAAAGGCTTTAGAAAAAAAATTGATAAAATCAAACATAGCATCAACAGTTGAGTAATCCTTCCTGAAACCAAATTGTTTATTAAAGAGAGTATTATTGGCAATTAAAATGGATTAAGGCGGTTCAAAAACAATTTCAAAAATTTAAAAAAACTTTAAGTAAGAGAAATTGGTCTATAGTTGTTTTGACGAATAGGATTTCCTTGTTTGAGCAAGGGTTTCACTACTGCAGATTTAAGAGCGGAAGGAAATATATCCTCCTGAAATGAAACATTTGGTTTATAAGTCAGTGGAAAAGCGATAATATCAGCTAACTCCTTTAAAATATTGCCATGTTTGCCAGACGAATTACTATTTTTGAGTGACTTAATAACACTTATGACCTCTTCACAGGTAGCAGGAGATAAAAATTGAGAGGAGCAGTAACTTGGCAACTAGGAGCAATGGTTCACAACAATAAAGTCACCTAAAACATTGGTATTACCTACACTGGAAACAAATGTGTTGAAAGAGCTAGCAAAGCTTTGACTTTGGTAATGAAATGAATATTGCAACAGGTTACTTTTAATCATTTTATATTTTATTGAAATGGAATACTTACCTTTAGAAATATTTTATTTGATGACATGAGGATTTTTGATCCAGTAAGGTGCATTTGTCAGCCGATATTATCTGTTCTTATACGAGGACTTTATACAAAATACCTGTATACGTTTTAGCGAATTTCCCCTATAGGAAAGAAGCTATTACCGTAGTCGGCATTGTAATACCTAGGCCCGGGACCATGATAACTTTTCGTTTTGAGGTCCCCAGACCCCAAAAACACCATTCGTTCGAAACTGTATATATATATATATATATATGTATACATATATATATATATGTGTGTGTGTGTGTGTGTGTGTGTGTGTGTGTCCGTGGGTGCGATAACTCTCGTAAAAAAGGTCCGATTTTGATGAAATTTGGTACAAACGTGTAAAGCAGCATTTATGACTTTAAGTTCGAAAACCAGACGGATCGACTTATCCGAACGGGTATTTTGGGGGGGTTTTGTACCCCAAAAATGGGTTTTTTTGAGTTTTTTACATACAATTTTTGAAAAAGTAAAATTTTATTTTTTCTCATTGGAATCATCTTCAAAATACGCACAATTTTAGCGAATTTCCCCTATAGGGAAGAAGCTATTACCGTAGTCGGCATGGTAAGACCTAGGCCCGGGACCATGATAACTTTTCGTTTTGAGGTCCCCAGACCCCAAAAACACCATTCGTTTGAAACTGTATATATATATATATATATATGTGTGTGTCCGTGGGTACGATAACTCTCGTAAAAAAGGTCCGATTTTGATGAAATTCGGTACAAACGTGTAAAGCAGCATTTATGACTTTAAGTTCGAAAACCAGACAGATCGACCTGTCCGAAGGGGTATTTTGGGGGGGTTTTGTACCCCAAAAATGGGTTTTTTGAGTTTTTTACACATAATTTTTGAAAAAGTCAAATTTTATTTTTTTCCATTGGAATCAGCTTAAAAAGACGCACAATTTAGTGTTTTAATCATTGCTCTACGATAATTGGTTACTGAGATATTGAAAGTGCTAAACACAGTACGTTGTCTAATGCTATTCTTATGGAGGATAAGAAAAATTGTATATCTCGCTTATTTATCAACTTATCCTGACGAAACTTGGTATATTGCTTCATTTCATTGTGGTCTATTGATATTTCCACAAAAACCCATTTTTTTGCTGATAGTTCCCGTAGCAGCAAACCTGCATACTCAGCCCCATGTTATTCTTATGGAGAATAAGTAACGTGTTATCTCCTTTAATTATGAACATAAATTAATAGAACTTGGTATGTGGCTTTACCTAGTTGAGTTATATTGATATTTGTATAAAAACCCATTTATAGTGTTCCTTATTTCAGCAAACCTGCATACTCAGCCGCCATGTTATTCTTATGGAGAATAATTAAAATGTCATAAATCGTTTATTTATGAATGTATATTGATGAAACTTGGTATGTGGCTTTATGTGGTATTAAGATAATATTTTATGCATTGGAAATTCGCTAAGTATGCAGGTTTGCTGCTACGGGGGTATTATGTTTTAATCATTGCTCTACGTCAATTGGTTACTGAGATATTGAAAGTACTAAACACAGTACGTTGTCCAATGTTATTCTTATGGAGGATAATAAAAATTGTATATCTCGCTTATTTATCAACCTATCCTGACGAAACTTGGTATATTGCTTCATTTCATTGTGGTCTATTGATATTTGCACAAAAACCCATTTTTTGCCCGATAGTTCCCGTAGCAGCAAACCTGCATACTCAGCCCCATGTTATTCTTATGGAGAATAAGTAACGTGTTATCTCCCTTAATTATGAACATAAATTAATAGAACTTGGTATGTGGCTATACCTAGTTGAGTTATATTGATATTTGTATAAAAGCCCATTTTTTGTTCCTTATTTTAGCAAACCTGCATAATCAGCCGCCATGTTATTCTTATGGAGAATAATTAAAATGTCATTAATCTTTTATTTATGAATGTATATTGATGAAAAGTGGAATGTGGCTTTATGTGGTATTAAGATAAATTAATATGCATTGGAAATTCGCTGAGTATGCAGGTTTGCTGCTACGGGGGTATTATCATAGTAGAGACGTTTTGTTCTATTGAGCTTGCTTGATAACACTCTTTACTATAGGATAAATTATAATTTGATTTTTACGCTGTTTAAAAACTAAGTACAAATAAAAAACAACTTTTTGATCAGGATATTACGTGTTGTTATTACTTACGTGATGTGATAAAACACGCCTTCTAACTCTGAACGATGTATTTATATTTGGCTTTGTTGTTTGGCCTGATGATGACCGCTGTGATTGGTTGAAATCGACAGCATTGTACCATATTTTATATATGTTTACCATCTGATATGTGAATACAGTATAAGTGTAAATATATTTTTAAGTGTAGTAAGGCGTCTTTTATTACATCCCGTAACAGATAATGATCATGCAAATGTATTTAAATCATAAATAAACGTAATTATTACTCAAGAATACAGTACTGAAAGGAAAACGTATTATTTTCCTGCTATAACGAATTATAAACAGACACATATCGACACGACTCTTTGTTAAATATACAGTCCTATCAAGTAACAAATTTGATATTTGATTTTACTCCATAGTTACTATTTATATATTTTTTTACTGTAAACTTTGTCGTTAGCTCTAGGGGAGTTATAAGTGTCTAACCGTCCCTGACTACCAGAGAGGGATTCACTCGTTGTCTGAGCTTGATTGATCACTTAAGGACGAGGATTAGTATTAACAATTGTATGATATATGGAAATATTATTAAGTTATACTTACATTGATATATTTTCAAATAAGTGATCGATACAATATTACTCATTTTTGTTCCTAATATCATGGTTTTCGTAAAATAAATTGCCTAAGGTACGAAAATCTGCGTCAATATCTGATTAAATTAATATTTATTTTGTCGATAGTGTTTGATTTAATTTATTTTTCTCTGACTATTTTATTTCCGCAATATTTAAGCTCCATGCTTCACTAGCCTTCAGCTATGGCTTCTGAAATAAACCAGACATTTGTTAATACAGAATTAAATACTAAATAATTTAACCCAGCAAAAATAAACACTCCCCTATAGATTCGGATAAACAATATATTCTATATAAAGGCTGTTAAAATTTAAACTTTACTATATATATATTTATCTTGAAAAGATTATAATATAGTTGGTAAAAAGTTTTAAAATTAACTCTCTAATTGCGATGGATTTTATTGTAGTTAATGACGATCCACAACTCACAAGGAGTTGTTACTGCTGCCATCTTGAGGTGAAGGTGTTAATTATAACAGCTTAAGTTGGTTACAAGTTACGCCGAGACTCAGGGGCTGTTAGAAACAGGATTTGGCTTTCTCGTTACCTTACTACCCTTCTAAAACACCATTCAGTCAATAAAAAATAAAATATTTAAAATAAATTCAAATAAAATCAGATCCTACATTTAAATATTTAACCTTACACTCTTGTAGAGTGACAATTTTCCATAATATCTTTACATAAATAAATTAACATGAGCAATTTCACAATATAGTATATATCACTATGGTTTTGGTTTAATATAGTAAATATAATAATTAACTATATTATTTTTAAACATAATAACCATTGATATTCATACTCATATTTCAAAGACCTGATGATGAATAGGATTTATAATCAAGTGTAGCTCAACACACAACCAATTTGTAATCTGTTACATCAGACATGTTGTTTTGTATATACTGCAAAGTAATTAATCCAGTGTTTTTTATGATTTTTTTAAGAAATTGGCACCATCATTTTGTCAGTTTGTCTAGCCTTAGATACGACAGACCTGTGTGTATCCAACAAAGCAAAAGGCGAGCTGTGACGTATGTGATGTAAAGTGCTGATGACACATTTACGTGCCAGTATTGAGATCCGAACCCACAACAAGGTCACTGCCTTGGTTTTGGAGTTCATCGCCTTGAACACTACACCATCAAATCCCACGAATACGATAATTACACAATTTTATAAGAATAGAATTTTCTTAGAACATGACTTGGCAGCATTTAATTAAATAGAGAGTTGTGACGCGCAGTAATAAACATTGATAAACTTATTACACCTATTATCAGCTTATTATATACATGTTTTCAATTTATTAATTTCAATATTTACAAATTAAATTATTGTTTGTTTGATACGTATGCCTTTCCATAATATGCATCCGATTACGATGAAACGGTTCATATTAATGGGTTTATGTTTAACCCTCCGGGTAGCAGGAAAAATTCTGTCAGTGTTCTCTGAAGTGGCAGGGTCATTTTGGCGATTTTGCAGACTATTTTTTAGAAAATCGTATAAAATCCAATTTTGAAGTAAACATATCAATATGCATATTCGTTTTGTTTGGAAAAGACAGGAGAATTTGAAAATGGTAAAATGTAAAAACTGAAAAAAATTTGAAATATTTTTTATAAAATTCAAAAGTAAAACCTTACTGTAAGCAAACAAATTTTTTTAGGTAAAAATAGTATATGTACCAAATGTTGCTTATCTAATTCCCTACGTAGAAATGTATATAAGTCTTAGAAGAAAAATTTTTATATATGAATTACATTGAATAACTTAGAAAAAGTGCAAAACGGCAATTTGTGCGCGACCAATTTGGTGTGCCAACAAAAAATCACTAGCAACATATAAATACATATAAACCTTATTTTCCTTGAAGGTTATGAAATTCTAAAGACAATTATATAAGAATAAATAGTCTAAAATTTGTTTTTCATAATATAATTATGTGTGAAATTATAAATGTTTTTTGAAAACTAAATTTGTGTTATTCAAAGTCAGATTTTTTTTATATCACCTAATAATACTAAATGAGCTATGTTATATGATTTACTAGTTATTTACCTACAATAAAATATATATTTATGTATCAAAATATGTACAAATAAAAAAGTTACAACGTAATTTATGATAATGTAACATTTTGTTGAGATCAAGTCCGATTGGTAGGCGTCACCCAGTTTGCAAGGGGTTTTTGAACGATTTACAGCAAAGCACTGAATGATATAAACCTATTCAACCTTATATTCATTTTACTCGTAAAAGAATGGAGATTACATAAACAGCGATAGATATCATTTGCGGTAGGCTATTTTTCACGGATTACTTCGGATTACTTATACACTTACATTATATAAGCGTCTAATAGGCAACGAGGTTGACGGAAAACAGGAAGTTTGCTTAGCTTCTGCACGATGACGTAATGGAGGATACTTGCTACCAACCTTGCATAGCAAAATCCTGTGTTCTCTCCTCTTCAAAATGATATAAGAACATCCATGTAATATGAATAAATACTACATATAACATGTGTTTTGGTATGAAACTAATCTAGTCGATCGCCACTGAATCCAAACCTAAACATATGGCTATTTTCTAATTTCACCACAAGCCTGTCTGATTATATTTCCGCGTTATAACACACACCACTGAACAGATGACATTTATATCGTTACAGTGGTACCACCCGTTTCTGGTTACGAACGAAATTGACCTCACTATGATTTTTCAAAAGTTACTCTATTCGGCCATTTCATGACTCATTCAGGGCGAAGTCGACGCGCGCCAAATTTTCATTCAAATTTAACTTTTAATTACATTGATCTACTGCTGCCATAAGGTTCATTTATATAATAAAATGAAAGTTTAGAATGTTATCCTTCGATTGATATAAAGATTATTCGATTCCAAGCGCTTTTTCAATGCTGTTTGCGCAGTTAAAAAAAGTGACAAACTTCAACTAATCTAGTCGATGCCACTTGAGCCACGACATGACCTTAGACCACGGCTAGTCTATCGCCACTCGGAGGGTTAAACCCATGACCGTAGCTTAAAACCTTAGGGCTAAGCCCAACCGAACATTCAAGATATCAATGTTATCCTAATGGAGTAAATTTGTTTTAACTTTCCATGGTAACAACATATTTTACCGAGGAAAAGAATAGAAATCCATGGAAAATCTACAGGGGTCACAGAGGACCATTAAATACAGTGATCGAAGTCGTATTATTACAAACAAACAAGCTAAAATATTCATTGCAACAGCGTAGTAAAGGTTTGGGCCAGGCACTATCAACTATTCCCTATGTTTGTTTCATATACCCAGTGTAACAACGTAGCCCAATTGACTCGGACGGTTATTATTCATTCCAATAACTGTTGATTGTGGACTAATTAAGCTAGATATTGTTTCAATATCACGTGCCACCCATTTCCCTCTAGTACTATATTGCTTTATTTGTAAGTGCGACCGTGTAAATAATTTTGTATTGTAGTGTATTGACAATCGACGACTTTTATAATGACACAATATAAGTTAAATAATTTGTCTTGTTGTAATGATAGGTATAATATTGGTATAGGCTATATATAAACCTCATCAAGCTGTAAACTTTATTTTTCTCTACTGTGGCAACAAGACCGTAGCTGTAGGTCAAAAGCAGTAAGTAACACGATATCCAAGTCTCTTGTAGCTCCTGTATTTACGTTGTCGCATCACTTCTAGTACAGCAGTATACAAGACAAGCCATCTGATTGGACAGTCAACAAATTGGATTGGATAGTTGCGTTTACTCAAAAGATTTTTCGAAAAGAATTGCGATTTATCGAGTATCCTTTCCTCTTACTGTTTCATATATAAAACGTTGTTTTGGGGGAAATCATAAGTAGCTAGGAAATTGCACACATTAGAGTCCCTCAAAAGTGCTTTCCTACTTTATTTACTAAAGGTGTTATAATATTAAACTCAACTTTTACATTTTACAGAAAAAAATTAATTTGTTATTGCTATTTAGTACTTTTTATGTCCATGATTGATCTGAACGAATTATCTTACTTTCTATCTACAGAGATTTATACCATAAATACCATAAATGTATACGTTTTTGGTGATCCAGATATTACCTAAATCAACTCATACAAATCAATAGCATCATTCAAATTGCATTTATTTTGTATAATAGTATGATCAAATTATACCATGTACAATCAGTAATATCGAAATGAGAGTCAATTATATAAGTTTAATGGTATACAGCTAACATACTATCCCGAACGCTATAGAGGCTGTGAATGAGCTACCTCTCCGTGTTAATGATATTACCACAGTCAGTTAATGGTTTTTCAAATTAAATAGATTCATTACTTATTTTTAATACATTTTCCAGCAATATTTGTCATTATAACCATCAGTTAAGCATGCGGTTTAAAGTGGTGAGACTCGTAATTATTTACTAAAATTTGTTCATGGGTAGATTTGGGTTTTAATATGTAGTTCTTAGTAAAAAAAGTTTAAATGTTTTATAAAAATACATTTTAAGAATTAATAAATAACTTACACGATTTCACAAAACACCCAATTATAAGATTTTAATAACCAGAATTACTAGAACCAGTGACTTAAAGTATCTTGTTACATTATTACCAAAATATAAATTTAGTTTATTAGGGGTTTTTTAAGAGGTTGGCAGCCTCTTTTTTTCTTACTTAACTCGTTTACATAGACTATGCATCTGTGCCTGGAACATATCAAGCAAAGTAAGGGGGCGAGCGATTTACAGAAGTGGTATAAAGTACATGCCAGAGCTGGGATTCGTACCCACGACAGAGACGCTGCCGTGGTTCCGGAGTTCGTCGCCTTGACCATTGCGCCAACGACTGACTCACAAAGTATACACTTACATCAGATAAGTAGACAATGAAAATTTGAACGTGATGGAACTGTTTTAAACACGCTTACTAGATGCTGCCTTATGCAACCCCTAATTAGTGAGGTTGTAAATAGGTTGTACTGTAGACACCCATAATGTTAAATACATTTATGTTTAAAATATCTTCCTTTTCACAATTATCTTCATTCAATATTAAATTCTACCTGTTATAAACCAGTTTCAATAATGACGTAGTAGACATAGCAACATGAGTTCTGCGGTGGTCTTGTCTTGGCAGACGATCGTGATCCTGCGACTAAGCATACCGTCGGCGACGGGCGAAAAACTTCATCCTCTTAACGGATTTTCTCTTCAAGTACTCGGTGACATTGCCTCATTATACACTCGATATTCCTGTTTTTCGTCTTTAGGGATTAAGTAAGAAGAGTTTGACAGTGAGTTAGATATAGCCAGGGAATATCAATAAATTATTAGTTTAGAAGGTAGGATTTAATTTATCATTCAAAATTACAAACATTTCTTTGACTACTTAAAAAGAATTTTCGGGACTCCCACATAAATAATCAAGCACGTTAGGATTACCTAGATATAATAAAAGTAAAATAAGGTTTATTTAGGAAACGAATTAACTTATTTATAGCTTTCAGAGTTGTTTAAATTTCAATACTCCCATGTTTTAACAGGTTGTTGGATTTAGTTTGCCAAATTCCTTATTGCAACAAGAGTGTATATTATATTCTCAACAGAAGTAAAAATCTTATCATAACGAAACTAAACTACACAAATTTCCTTTGGGTCAGAGTTAGCCCAATTCAAATTGATGGGTGGCCGGAATTATTGTTTCTCTGTTTGTACACTGCTAAAGTATAAATCAGATAAAAGGCACCGAAATCATACGGACCAATATAGACGATTGACTCAAATTTACTAAGTTTTAAGAGCTCGATATCTTAGGCAAGAAAACTAAAGCCTAATATTTACGTTTAAATGCAACAAGTACAACTATATACCTATAGCTCAAAAATATTCTCTGACATACCCTGGTTAAATATTCTGTATCCACAATATAAGTCACTTAGTTTTCGAATTTTGCAAATTCTAAAAATATTTTTAATATATCGTTGCTCCACATGAAACAAATATCTACTCAGCTTGCACCACATCAAGCCATCACAACGAGAAATTTACAAACATTTGTCATGTGTTAATTTATGTCGATATTTTGAATAGCACCCCTCAGCCTTAGAGATAAAGCAGACCACATAATTACTCTTAAAGTTAGTTACAAGTTGCAGGGTTATTATCCTGAGACCAGCCCTCGTCTGAGGGAATTCACTGGAGCCTCCACAATGAGTCGACCCCTCCTTGATTGCCAGGAGGCATTAGGCTGCACTTATGGTTAAGAGCTAATGACAAAGTTTATGTATAAGTTTACATGATGTAACTACTACAAAAGAATAATATTGTTGCACTTATTATACAGAAAACTAATTTTTATACATATAATAATATGGAATATTATATATGCATTTTTTATTACGTTTTAGTAGTTCTGAATTAATTATTCTAAATCATTACTAAGGAGTTGAGGAATATATCACCAAACACTGTGCAAACCATTTGACAGAGTTAGTGTAAAATTATTATTACAATTAATTATAATTCTCAAGTTTTAACAAATTGTAACATAATTAATGGGAAAATGTATATTACAGTTGAAAAATAATAACCACGTTAATATTAGTATAGCGATATGCTTCGTTTGGTTGATTAATATATCAACTATGTTTTAAAAGTTCAAACCCTCTTAAATAAGCTAGATTTTTTTCCGAAAACGATAGGACATTTATATAACAACGACACATAAAAATCGTGACGAATGTGATTTAAAGCTATAGCATACTTCTGGTTTAGTATTCTCACATTTTGACTAAGCTGAGTCTTATAGTTCTTCACATACGTCAGAGGTTATCTATTTATATAAAGAAATAATACATCTTGGATTATATCGTTTTATAATTTGTCTTAAGCCTATTTTTTCATTTGCTTTGAGTCTAATCATGACCTTGCTATTTTGCCATTTTAAATAACAATCTATAAAGTAGACATTTTTATCATGACTTACAACTAAAATTACTTACTGTAACAATTATTAATGTTCTTATAAAATATTATTACTTTTTAACTTGTGTATACATTTTGATAATTTTTCTTTGATCAGATTTTAAACGACATATAACACAGAAAATCGAAAAAGCTTTATATTAATAATGAATAGTACAACAAAAAGGAAAAATCATAGTTGTGGAGTATCTTGTTATGTCATTCTTATTAGTATAAATTTATGTTTTTTTTACAAAATAAGACCAATAGAGACAAACTGGGGTAACCATAAATAACACAGGCAGGTAGGTTATACATCTAGCCCGGAGCCCCGAGTATATTATGGGGGATATCGGCCGACCATTGGACTTTACTACGGTGTCGCATTAGTTGTCTACTGATATAGTGCACCTAAAAAGGCCATAAAACATTAAACACTTTATAATTTTTGTAATGATATCTACACCCAAAGATTCTTAGTTTTACTTAAATTATTAAATGAGTACCAGTTACCCAAGGTTGGAAAATAAATTAAAAAAATTGATTAAATATTTCACAATTTTAGTTTTATGAAATAAAACTAATTAAATCATCAACAAATATATTTTGTCGTGCGGATGACAAACAACATAATAAATTATTTATTGAAAATAAATGTTATTGGTTTTTGTACAATACAAACGTGTTTAAGGAATGAAGGCAAAATAACGAAATATTGAAATTTTATCAGGAAATTAATTAATATTCTACATATTTTTTACGTAAAAAGGTATTTTTTCTATATACAGGTACAAAAATAAAAAAATATACCAGCTAAGTTGAATAGGATTCAACCCTTAGTCTATACCAACTGATGCGATTTCAGAATTTGTCAATAACAGTTGTTTACACTTAGCATTTTGTTGTGTATAATTTTATGATGGACGTTTAGTTCATAGTATCCTCAAATATATATACTAATATATTTTATACATACTTACTGTAATTATACTAAATATAATAATAATAAAAACATAAATCAAAACTAATTTTATCACTATTTATCCCTGAAGTTATTTATGCAAATCCATCTTGTTTCATTAACCCCGTTTGCTATCAAGCAACTGCTGTTGTAAACTATCATACAATTTATTAATACTTTATTGTTTTATTCTATTTACAACATTGATTATAGATTATATTATATTGAATACTAGTCGACCCGTGCGGATTTCCGTACTGCGAACCAAATCTTGTCAGCTGATCAGAAGTTCCTTTGTTTACATTTTCGCTCCTGTGAAACAAACTATTCCCTTTATTTATCTTTCATATTATTCAAATTTTCGAGGAGTGGTACATATTTAGACCGTGGATTTTTCATCAATTTTTCATAATCAACTTTAAAATGATGGGTAAATCTTGGAATTTGATAAAGGAATAAGGAAGATCTCGCAGACTGACGGAAAAACAGGCTAGAGAAATAATATATAAGATTGTAGACAAGTTTTTTGGCAATTATAAACATAATCCTGTTTTACTGGGGATTCTTTTGCCATTTAAATAACGGTGAATATGGGAACATAATAGGATATACAACTTTTCTATGTTGAAAATAGATGAAAAATAAATTTTCTGCACAGACCGACAAGTGATATCGGACTTCCAGTCATATTTATTTGAAGGGTGGGTGTATAAAACACAACATTGTTTGCTCTTTAGTGCTCTCCAAACCTTCTTTAAACATTATCTTTAAGAATCACACTATAACTTTATTTTATTTTATGGAGGAGATATACAGAAAAGCATAGTTTCAATTGGCTAAACTTTTAATTTAATAAAAAATAGCTCTACCCTACAATTTATCTTATTTCCTTGATTGAGTTGTTTTTTAATTATATTTATAGGAGGGATTTGCTTTATACATGTATACAACAAACAAACAGGAGGTGCTTCTTGTATGTTTAACAAACTTCCGATAGAAATGAGGCAAGAAAATAATTTGAACAAGTTTCTAAGCAAACTGAGAAACTGGTTGTTTATGATAGGTGATATTGAGAAAGTGTGATTTAGTATACAGATGTAAAAAAAATAGTAACGTGTGTTTTTTTTAGGTTTTTAGGTAATAATTTTATATTGTTGAAATATTTTGTAGTTATTGGAATCACTGATCTCAGTCCTGCTGACCTATTTATTTGTGTATTTTCTTGGATTGTAAACATGTAAATGTATTCTGTTTGGAAAATAAATATTATTATCATTATATATATTTTATGAAATACAAATAAATTTAAATTAAAGTATATATTGAGTTTTATTTTCGTAGCTGAATTCCAGTTGTTGTTAAATCTTTAATAAAATATAAATACAACGTATTGTTTTAATTACTATGAAGAATTAACTATTCCAACAGAGAAAACGTTTGCAACACTATTTTACCATTGATTTATTGCACAATATCCATGTTTTCTTATTCTTGAGCGTGTAGACGAATACAGGTTTGATTATTCTTCTCAGTATACCTGTTCTTTGTTTTTAAAAGAATAACCATATAAATATTTTGCTAGCGGCACATAATGCGAGAAAATACGAGGTCTGTGGTGGTCTTGGCATTGGCCGAGAATCTCGTGATGCGGCGATCAGGATACGTTGCCAACGGACGAAAAAACCTCATCCTCTTAGCGGATTCCCTTTCTTAGCATATATTACTTACACTTGACATTATACCCCTTTTTGCTTGGTACTACTTTTTTTGTAATTTTTCACTCTGAGTGCCATTGACAAACGAATGAATTGTATGTTAAAATGTTGATACGTTTTGTTAACATAAGTGAAATAAAAGACACATCATACATAAATAATTAAATATAAGTCTATGCTATGAAGGCCTCTATTCGGGTAAATCACATGAACTGAAAAATCAGAATGTTCATAATATTCACTCTTATATTTCTCATAAAGTTGTTATTATAAATACGTATTGCACAACAAATGGATGAAATAAAATACCGGGTGTTTGAAAAAGAACTCCCTATTTTTAGAAAAATTTTAACGGTGAAAAAAAAAATCTTAAATTTATTAATATTTAGTGTGAAAGAGAATATCTTCAAGTTTTGGTTTTGCCCTCGCAAACTTCGATGAGCGCACCACTAGTTGTTCTACGCAGATCAATACGATTTTCTACTTCTCGCCAGGTATTCGCCAACATTGCAGGTGTGAATGACGCAACTGCACCGATGATCCTTTGTCTTGGCCACTTCGAAGCCCAGATTTAACCCTACTGGGTTTTTTTCTTTTTCTTTTGGATACATGTAAATAATATGGAATATGCTGAAAATATCCGTGACACTGATCATTTACGACTAAGAGTCATTGGAGCAGTTGCGTCAGTCACACCTGCAATGTTGAGAAATAGAATAGAGTTAGAATAGAGATAGAAATAGAATAGAAATAGAAATGTCAGTCACACCTGGCGAGAAATAGAAAATCGTCTTGATCGTAGAGCATCTAATGATGCGCACGTTGAAGTTTACTAGGACAAAACCAAAACTTTAAGATATTCTCTCTTACACTATGCATTCAGAAATGAAAGATTTAGTATGTTCCCCAATAATAGTTTTTGAAAATAGGGAGTTCTTTTTCAAACACCCGGTACATGCAGTAACTTCATTTTTGTTAATACTAGTCTTGCATATGTATTTTAAAATCTTCATAAATTTCCTACAAGAATTTAAAATGAAATATCAAAACCTATGACAACATGTTTATGTAAATTAAAAACAAATAATAAGAGTAGACCTAATCTAATAAATTAACTATAGTTTAAATATGTTTATTGTTTTTTTAAATGCAGGCATATCTTTGGGACATTTTACGATACGTTGGTCATGTACGGACATTATGTGTTGAATTACATTTATTAGTTACATATTTTCATATTACGTTTATTTTTTACAATTGAATTATATCGGCCCGCTTTAGAAGAGCACTACATCGACAGTTTTGGCCAAGGGGAGAAAGCGGCACTGACGCCACATGGTGTTGTTGACCAATTTCAGGGCTTCGCCAACTTGTCACCATCCGGCTTATAGGGTTTCGGCTGTAAATTATATTTGATCCTCATGCTAAAGGTTTTGTAATACACACGCTTTTTCCAATAATACCCACGTGTTGGTTCAGAACAAAATTATAACTCAAAATGAACACTTCAAATGTATAATACTCGTATAGGGAAGTAAAGACACTTCAATTGAAAATATGAAATACGCTATTATTAGTGAAGCCAAATAAATATTAAAAATAGCTGTTAAATTAAATCCATTAAAGTTTAACGATTCAACCAAACGCCGCTATTGGTTTATTTTATTGTTAAAACTGTGGTGACTGGAGTTCCTGGTTATTGTCATACAAATGTAAACATTACAAACTTTATAAATATAATTCTTATTCATTTTGAAAAGTCTCTGGATTAATTTATATTTATAACTATAACTATAAACTTATTTAACAGAAGGTACCTAATTAATAACCTAATTACCCTAATTTTAATAACTAATTCTTACCATCCAGGACATGAAATAACTTGAATTAGTTGGAAAACGAGTCATCAGGATTACATCAGGAAGTATTTCGCTATTTTCATGCACAAAAATGGTAAAATGATAATAATTTAAACTGAATAGAGGAGTTATCAAATAAATAACAAATGTTGATGAAATAAATGTAAGAAAAGAAGTATAAAGTTCACTATAAGCTTACGTTTTTTCTTTACAATTGATAATTATACTACAATTTTACGTAATTATGTTATATGATTAATAACATATACCATATGATTTATATATTATGAAATTATAATTATGTATGCTAAGTGAAACAATCATCAGCAAAAATTCAGCAACTATTGGTTGGGTAAGAGTTAGTTAATCACAGGAAAATAACTAATGTATCCACAATAGTTTTATCCATGATTATCGCGTACGATTAAATAGTGCAACTAATGGTAATTACAAATAAAATGTTAATTCATACAAAAAAGTCAGGAAAAATGTACTGCTCTTTTCCTCTTGGGTATTTCATAAGAGAAAGCTTTCAACGTGGTCTTATTTTAAGGTTAGCAATACTAAGAAGAAAAGTTCTGAATTTCCTCTTTTTATCTTGTAAAAGTAAGCACATAATAGGGATATGTTGAAGTCAGCCTGCAAACGCTACTCCCATCACTGTTTCGCTTATTTATGACAGACCCATTACAAGCAATAGCGCCCAAGACAGACATTTTCTCCGTTCTCTTCCCAACTTTCAAGTTAAATGATAAACTTCCAAGTTCTTCTTTGCGTACCGTACCTTTTACTAAAGTAAGTACCATGAAGTAATTATTCTCTTGAAATACTCTAGAGGTCAGTTAGTTTTAACGCTTTGTATATTTGACCAGCTTAGCTAAAATCTATAAATCATGTTTTATAATAATCCTAATATTATTGAATACATTGTTTTTCAACATATCTGAATTTGGTAAAAATATATCTAATAATTATTTTTATCTTATGAGGTTTTTAATATCTAAGAACCGAAACTCAGGTTCCCCTGAAGAAAAAAAGGACCTGAACCTTACAAAAACAAAACAAAAAATATTATAATTTGACGAGTATTTGGTTTTTTATAATAAAATTATATTAAATCTGTTTTTTATATTTTATATATTTTTTATTTAGAAAAGAAATAGGTGAGTATGCTTATGTAGTTGTAAAAATACGTAAATTCATACATTGATAAACGGGTTTTCTCCCGCTCTGAATAACAACAATACTGTACTGTTAATTTTCATTCTCTATCACAAAATTGTGGCAATCTTTCTTAAATCAACGTAAAAATTATTTTTACATTATAATATAATAACAAAATATATAAAAAAGAGTTATATGCACACATTAACAACAATTTTAAAAATACAAGTATATTATTTAATAACCGTATTATTGTTAGAATATTTTATTGGTGTGGACAAAAATGATACCAGTACCCGCTTCATAGCTACTATAGTTATAACGGTTATTTAACAATCATAAATGCGTACACCTTAAAACTGTTATCAATTTCCGGGTGTTAAATAACCGTTTTAATAAACCAAACGCCAAACACCAAATGGAAACCTGTAACGGTCATAATAGACGCAATGTTCGCCTGCGGTAACAATTCACTAAGCTATATGAAGAAGCGCAAACGCTCTCCAATATTAGAAATAATAGTTTTCGAACTTCGCCGATACAATAATGAAATTTCTCCAATCTCCTGTGGCCACGAGATGTAACAGTTTCCTGTGGTAATGACAGACTGGAAATATCTCGGATCGCAAACCAATTGAAGACAAACGGTTTGCGGTCTCCGGACGAAGCTAGGTGTGAGCCGACGGCCGCGGTCTAACTGGACTCAGGCCTAACCTGTGATTGCCCCGGCTTCCGCTTGGTGGCGTTGATGTGGCCACAATGGAGGCGGTTGATTGGCAATTTACCGTTTTCTCCAATCTATGGTTGAATGTTGGTAGATACAGGACAATTGGGGATTATTGGAGAATAGTAGCAATGTGTAGGATAAAAGCTGTCGTTACTCTGTGTTACACCAAGTTAAACTAAATGAAAGGGAAGAGACATAATTAATAGGACGCAAAAACACGTTTTTATGTATGAATAATTATGTACAAAATAATAATATACTTAAAATATACCAATAGTTATACTTATCAAGGTGGGGACTACGTTTCCAAATTACTTTGTAATTGTAATATAAATATGTTGTGTTTAAAATAAATTTTTCGTTGTCAAATGGTAATTTTTTAATGATTCAAGAGTAATTAGACAAATAACATACACTGATAAAATGAAGTGGTCTTTTTTGAGCGTAGCTTAGTGAAACCGACGACTTGTTGTATTTAATTTTAATATTCCGAAGAAAGGTTCTATGATTAAATCACGAGGCTGGTTTTTTATTACTGTGATAAAACAGTTTTCACGGTTATCAGTTAGTTTGCTATAAGTCATAAATTTAAATTATCACACAGCTGCGACTAACGTATGTGAATGACATAAACTCTTTAGTTAATATGTTCAAAATTACTTTATACTTACAACTTTCAGATGTATTAATTTCCCAATATAGCTACCTGGATCGGCAGTATTATAAGTGAATAACCTGTTACTCCTTGGATTGACAAATTAATTAAATGCAACAATATTATTGACGCTATGTACTGTTTCTGAAGAATAATTCTATACAAGTTATTGCCTATATTGTTTAATGTTTTATTAGCCAAAAAGGGCATTTAAGCAAGTCTATCGCAGAGAGGGTCTACAACCTCGATATATGCCTCCACCAATGGGATTAAATATTTAAATTCCGACAGCTGGTTGGTACTACTGTACCGTGGCATTGCTCCCAGGTTTTTGCTCAATTTTCTTATCGAAAGGTTGGTATTATCCGGGTTAATTATTGAGCACCTGTTCTCGAAAAAACCAATAACGGGTTGAGTTTGAAGATGACATAAATTAGCGGAGTTTTTGTTTGGATTACGATACACTATGTGGCTATACTATAATCATATTTCTTGATAGTGGAGTAAACCTCAATCGCCAGGAAATACAGTCGGCTCATATTTCGTATTCCTAGTGGTTTTAGGTGATGTTTTATTATTATTATTCACTTAAGGTTTATACGTAATTAATCGTTGTAATGACGGTTTTAAGATTTTTTAGTAGTTCAGTCTTTAAAGTTAAGTTTTAGGATCGCTAACAACTAGATTTACTATTTGTAAACATTTATGGCTTATTTAACAAATTATATGTGAATAAAATGTATGAATAATTTAATTTGTTTCTATTTTTAAGAGTTACTTTGGTACTACACCAAAGTGCGTAATTATTATTTATATTTCCAAACGCACAAAAGTTAGTCTTAATGTGAAATAACTAAACTCTCTTTACAGCGTGGATTAATATTTATTGCATTTCTGTATTCATGAATGTTCATGAATGCCTATACAACGTATGCAAATTTTATATTTCTTTCATATTGAAAAACGAACATTATACTACCAATGCGAGTGCCATCACAATATTTTATAATTAAAATGCAAGTTGCATGGAAATAACTTGTAAATAATAATTTCCCTATGGTATTTATGTATCTACAAGATGAGTACGTGTCGTAAGTTATACTAGTTTTTACTGAGCTCACACTATAATGTTATTAAAAGTCCTGAGCCAACAGAAAAGGTACAATCATTCACAACAACAGAAAAACATATATTATTTAACGATTACTGATACCATTAAAAATATATATATGTAAAAATACCCCCGTAGCAGCAAACCTGCATACTCAGCGAATTTCCAATGCATATTAATTTATCTTAATACCACATAAAGCCACATACCAAGTTTCATCAATATACATTCATAAATGAACGATTTATGACATTTTAATTATTCTCCATAAGAATAACATGGCGGCTGAGTATGCAGGTTTGCTGAAATAAGGAACACTAAAAATGGGCTTTTATACAAATATCATTATAACTCAACTAGGTAAAGCCACATACCAAGTTCTATTAATTTATGTTCATAATTAAAGGAGATAACACGTTAATTATTCTCCATAAGAATAACAAGGGGCTGAGTATGCAGGTTTGCTGCTACGGGAACTATCGGGCAAAAAATGGATTTTTGTGCAAATATCAATAGACCACAACCAAATAAAGCCATATACCAAATGTTGCCAGTTTACGTTCATAAATAAGCGAGATATACAATTTTTCTTTTTCTCCATAAGAATAACATTAGACAACGTACTGTGTTTAGCACTTTCAATAACTCGGTAACCAATTGACGTAGAGCAATGATCAAAATACCAAATTGTTTGTTTTTTTAAGCTGAATTTAATGGTATAAATTAAAATTTGATTTAAATTAAAATTACATGTGAAAACCCCAAAAAACACATTTTTGGGGTACAAAACCCCCCAAAAACCCCCCTTCGGATGGTGCGATTCATCTGGTTTTCGAACTCGTTAAAATAAATGGTACTTTACACATGTGTACCAAATTTCATTAAGATCGGACCTTTTTTACGAGAGTTATTGTGCTTACGGACACATATATATATATATATATAAATATATATATATATAAATATATATATATATAAATATATATATATATATATATACATATATAAAAATTTGAACGAATGGTGTTTTTGGCATCTGGGGACCTCAAAATGAAAAGTTATCATGGTCTCGGGCTTAAGTCTTACCATGAGACCTACGGTAATAGCTTCTTCCCTATAGGGGAAATTCGCTAAAAGAGTAATTAGTGAAATAATTATACCGAAATTCAAGGGAAGTCAAAATTAACATATACAAATGGGAACGTGACCTGTTTTGAAAGATAATTTTGTTAATGAAAACTTATCTTTAAATATATCTAGGTCCTAGAAATCCAAAAGAAGGTAAACCTGAGTATCAATCAGTATTAACCGTATACTTGAATTTTTATATCAAATTATCCTTATAAATACCAGCCGAGTTTTGAAAATGTGATCCAAGTTGTAACTGCTTCGAATCCTGGCATGTTAATTAAAGTATCGCATTTTCCAATTTACAAAAAAAGTTCCATAAACCCCATAAAAATATATATATATGGTGTACATTCAACATTATTATTGCTAGCCATTTTGCATACTCCAAATCAGGATCCGTCCCATTATAATAATCATCAGGAACCATAAGCTGAAACAATGTTATATAACGAATAAAGCAGCTATATGGAGCTCCTGCACGTCTCTTATTGTGCGAACCACGACACCAGTGATATATAGACTATAAAACACATTGTCTTTCATGGCAGCAATGCTACATACCAAAATGTATCCACTAAATATTAGCAATTGTGTGGCAATATAAGATGAATTAAACAATTAAGTTATTGTTAAATCAATTTGGCTTAAAATAAAGGTAATATTTAAAAACTAAAAATAGTTGCAAACAGATTTACTAAGTATGAAAACTTCTGCTTTGTAACGTTTGATTCCCGCTCATCATCTTACTGGAAATAATGAGGCGTAAACTTGGATGTGTTAATATTACTTTCAATTAAAGTGCTATAAATTAAAATTCTCTTAGAACATAGACTAACTAGAGTACTGATGCTACATTGCAATTATTATAAACCGAATAGAAAAACCTCCCTAAAAATTTACAATTGATGAAATCTAAACCTGTTGATGAAATAGCCTCTTTCGACAAGTCTGCTCTCAAACAAATATCGGTTTATGAGAAAGGTACAGTAAATAAAATATTTGTTACAAAACAACTTTAAGCTTGTGTTTAAGCTTGTGGGCCAATGCGATTGTGTTACAGCATAACATTGGGTCTATAACAAAAATAGTTGTTTATGAAGTATAGCCATCTATGAGTTTTGGGAATGTTTCACTTAAATTAAACATGTGATAGTTACATACATACAATATGTATATAAATCATTAAATTCGAGACCCTATAGTTTAATGATATTTAATAGAGTAATATAACTTTCAATAATTAAAGTTTTTAAATTAACTTCTAAAAGTATTTAATTGTCATTTAGATTTTAACTAACGAAAAAATTCCTATTAAAACATCAAAATGGAATCTACTTTAAATAAGAGTTTTCTAAACTAAACTACTAGAAACCATGTTTGTACTATCACGTGGAAAGTGATTTTCGTTTTAAAATGGCCGCCATAAAAAGCTTGGATACGAAAGAATCTCAGTAAGCGGAGAGGGCGTTGCCTCATAACATATGCATCAGCAGCGTTGTCGCCGTTAGACGCTGGATTGATAAGCAAAGTTTTCAAGAGAAAGCACTTTCGCTACAGAGAAGTGACAGTTTTCCATTATTATCATAAACCTGTTGTACGTTTGTTGATAGAGATTACAATAGTTTGTCTAACACATAAATTAAGTGGTTTAATTAGCTTACATGTAAAATGTATCGAAATACAAGTGGCAACTCATATGTTAAAAGTAAATTTTCTAGCCTGATATTAAATTTCTTGACATATATATTTCTAAACATATTACTTTTCCTTTTAAGTATATAATACACTGTGCATTCAAATAACTCACGCTTTTAACTCTAAATAACTATCATAATCTAATGTAACTAATAATTTATACAAATGACGATATTTTAATTCTTATAAACATGTAATAATTTTAATTAGGTAAAAATAATATATTGCTATTTTTCTTAAATTAAAACCTTCATATTAATTAATTAAATTCAAAATCTGACACTGCATTACCAAATTCAATTACACTAATAATCTCGGATGTTTTAAAGAATGGGTTTCCACAACCGAGAAGATTTTCCGGTGCAAATTATTATTTTAATATCGCAGAAATAATCAGCGCAAAAATCTACAATCTTGGAAGGTCTAACGAGATATTTATTTCCATCCGAGGATAATTGAACAAAAAGCGTTAAAGAGGGTTCTTTAGAAATAATATTGCCAATCTCACGCCTCGTAGAGAAATGCAGGTGCTTCAACCAAAGAATTCTGCCTAATAAAAACTTCAACCACCTGCTTTTCAAAAGCCTTTGCAAAAGTCTAATTTATTATATTTCTCACACTACCTGATTGTATCATGAAAAGATAAAAATAATATATTTTAAAAACGTTTACTACATTTATTGTGAATAATCAATATAAAAAATCGCAATTTGTAAACAATCGCGAAATAGCAACTTTTTGTGAAAACTTCAGAGAAAAATTAATATACACTATATATTCCTAATAAAATTACAAATAAAGTTAGTTTCTGCACAGAAGGTACCACAGTCAAATGTTTAGCTTTCCATGAATTTAACCTGGCGCAACTGAGATTGTCAGGTCTGATAATATTTATATTCAATAACATGTATTGTACCTACATTAAAAAAGATTTCGTGAATTACAATTAAATTACAAAACACAACCTCACCACATAAAAATAAAACTTTAATAATAACCATGGAATATTAATAAATTATATTCACTTTTCAATCCAAAATTAGGTAACAAATAAATGTGCCTTGTATATGTTTGGATGATACATTTTAATAGTTCCTTCGCACTTAAAACACAAAATAATGGCGTAAAAAGTTTTAATTTAACTTGTTGTTCTTGTACAATTTTTGTATTTCTTTGTAAAATGCAAAATTCTAAATATTTCGATTATACAATTTATAATTAAAATATCCCCATAGCAGAAAACCTGCGTACTCAGCGAATTTCCAATGCATATATATGTATATTAATACCACATAAAGCCATATACCAAGTTTCATCAATATATACATTCACAAATAAACAATTTATGACATTTTAATTATTCTCCATAAGAATAACATGGCAGATGAGTATGCAGGTTTGCTGAAACAAGGACTACAAAAAAATTGTTTTTATGCAAATTTGTTTATAACTCAACTAGGTGAAGCCACATACCAAGTTTTATTAATTTTTTTCATAATTAAGGGAGGTAACATTTTTACTTATTCACCATAAGAATAACATGAGGGCTGATTACGCAGGTTTGCTGCTAAGGGAACTATCGGAAAAAAACTTTTTTTGCAAATATCAATAGACCATAGCGGTATGAAGCAATATACCGAGTTTCGTCAGGATAAGTTGATAAATAAGCAAGATATTCAGTTTTTCTTATTCTCCATAAGAATAACATTGAACAACGTACTGTGTTTAGCACTCTTAATATCTCTGTAACCAATTCACGTAGAGCAATGATCAAAACAACACATTTTTTAAAGCTAAGTTCAATGGTAAAAACTAAAATTGGATTTCTCAAATATTATACATACAAACCTCAAAAAAAAAACTTGTTTGTGGTACAAAATACCCCAAAAATACCCCTTTTTACCGAGCGATCTGGCTGGTTTTCGAACTTAAAGTCATAAATGTACCTTTACATGTCTGTACCAAATTTCATTAAAATCAGACCATTTTTAAGAGAGTTATCGCACCCACGGACAAATATTTACATTTTTGAACGAGTGGTGTTTTTGTTACCTGGGACCTCAAAATGAAAAGTTATCATGGTCCCAGGCCTAGGTCTTACCATGCCGACCACGGTTATAGCTTCCTCCCTAAAGGGGAAATGCGCTAAAAGTACCGTTCTTTGAATTTAAATCCCAATTTGTATTAGTAAATTTACTTGACTTGTATTTCAATTGTGTAAAAAATTTTTGGATTCACCGAACCAAGAGACGGCCTGTAGTGGCGATTGTTGTAAAACGCGAAGGTCAAAGTTCCCTGCTTGGAATTTACATTTTAAATATTACATTAATTTGAAAATAAGGAATTTTTAATTTCACTTAATTTGTTTTGAAATAAGAACGAAATAGAGAACTCAAATGAAGTAATTTAAAACGTAAGTATAAACAACGTAAGCAACGTTTTGAAACTTGTAATACGGTACACAAATTATAGTTGATATTATATGGGGAAGGACATATAATTTCGCAATAACAATTCATCCGAATCTTGAAAATAAGTTAGTTGTTCTTCCATCAAGAGAGGTAATAATTTGTTAGAATAATTAACCTTCAGAATCAGAATAACAAATCAGTATTACGACAGTTCATACACTGCATAATAGCGTCATAAAATCAACATAAGTCGAACTTATCAAACTAAGTCATCTTCCAAATTAACCACACCTAAACTCTATAAAGAAAATGTCTTAATTAGAATGTATTCAACGATCTTACCGAAGCTCCTTCTGTCATTAACTTTACTCTTTATAGCGTCAGCTACAGAATTGAAAAGTGTTATTCCGTTATATAGAGAACTAGCTGTTCCCGCAGGCTTCACCCCGCAAATTATTTATAAAAACTATGACAGTTGTCTGTGCTGCATTCTGTGGTTAGCCCGTGGAACTACTACGAATCAAGATAAGCTGTTTGTATTTTCATTATTTCAAAAAAATTAAGGTCCATAAGAAATACATGGGAACTTTGTCGGGATCTCTGGCGGAGCCCTAAGGTCATTTAGTTTTCCTATTTTATGCCTAAAGAATCGGTGTACAAAATTTCAGCTCTCTACCTACACGGGGATGTGGAGAATTATTGCTGAATGAGTGAGTGAGTCAGTCAGCCAGGGCTTTGCCTTTTATATAGATTATTTATTTTAGGTCGCTTTGTGGCAAGGAATCGTTGCACCATATTTCCTCCTAGGATTGTAACGAGGTTTTCATAGGATCCTTCTCAAACACGTTATCCCCGCTTGTCACACCAAAGACATGCCCGCCAGTGCCCAGTAGAGGTGCAGAGGGCATAAAGAACCCTAGAACCAGTTGCACTGCGCATCTTCATTCCTCCTGCCTGTAAACGTGTCCTCCACAGCCTCTGACATACGTCCATATAAAGTTTCAGCCGACTTCCTCCGGTGCCAATTAAGGCCTGCCGGTAAGTCAAAGGTTTTATGTCCGAACCTGCCCTGGGTTATGTGACGTTTTGAAAATACAAGAAGTATATCTTCTTCTCCATTTTATAGTGCAAGGGTATTTCACGCTACTTAAAGGAAGCATATCGGGTTTTTATTTCAAATAGGTGATTAGGCTAAAGAGTTTGTTTGATGAATGGTTTATGGTTGTCGCGGTTGTTTGAGAGTTATGTCCTCCAAAAGTCATGCAACTAAGCCGTACTGTGTGTATGTATGTCAAATTATATTGATTTTGCAGAATAGCTGGCGAGGTTTAATGATAGCTATTGTATCGTTTACGACATAAATATATTGATTTATGATGTCATATATTTTGTAATGAACGTTTTCAAAATACCATTGCTAAAGTAGACCCAAGCCACTTTAGAGTTTTAATAATTCTTACTACAAATATTCGTTATCAGAGTTGATGTACCCCAACACTTTCTTTCGGATACTGTGATTTATATAGCATTCTTATAAAGTTAACCTATTTGGTAAAATATGTTTAAGTAAACGGAAACAACGTTTTACGAATGTTTTAGCGAATTTCCCCTATAGGGAAGAAGCTATTACCATAAGTCTCATGGTAAGACCATGATAACTTTTTGTTTTGAGGTCCCCAGATGCCAAAAACACTATTCGTTCAATTTATATATATGTATATATATATATATATATGTGTGTGTGTGTGTGTGTGTGTGTGTGTGTCTGTGTGTGTGTGTGTGTGTGTGTGTGTGTGTGTGTGTGTGTGTGTCCGTGAATGCGACAACTTGAGTAAAAAACGTCCGACTTGGATGGAATTTGGCTCAAATGTGTACAGTTACATTCATGACTTTAAGTTCGAAAACCAGAAAAATCGAACCACGGTAAAGGGGGTTTATGGGGTTTCAAAATTCTCGAAAAACCAGTTTTTTGCACTTTTCACCTTGAAATTTTTAAAACACACAATTTTTCTTTCAACCATTTTATAGAGTTTAAAAAAGCAAATAATATAGTATTTTGAATCATTAACCTAGGTCAAGTGGTTGCGGGGAAGATCCAAAAAACGTGTTCATAAAATCTTCCACGTTAATCTTATGGGAAAATGGTTTTTAGCTTTTCCTCAATTAATTTTACTGAAAACTTCACATTTGCTTTTACGAAGCAGTTTAGCTCTACAAAAAAAACATTTTGGTTTTTAAATTGTGATTCTACGTCAAACCGTTGCCGAGATATTCAAAGTGCAAAACACAGTACGTTGTCCAATGTTATCCTTATGGAGAATATTTAAAATTTGATATCTTGATTATTTATTAACGTATATTGATTAAACTTGGTATGTGGCTTCCCCTAGTACTGGTATATTGATATTTGCACAAAAAATTGATTTTTTGTTGATTATCCTCTTAGCAGCAAACCTGCATACTCATTCCTAATGTTATTCTTATGGAGAATACGTATAGCTTTATATCTCCCTTCATTATGAACATAAATTATTAAAACTTGGTATGTAGCTTCACCTGGTTGAATTATACTGATAATTGCAAAAAAATACATTTTTATCTTCCTTGTTGCAGCAAACCTGCGTTCTCAGCCCTAATGTTATTCTTGTGGAGAATAAATAAAATGCTATATATCACTTATTTATTTATGTATTTTTATCAAACTTGTTAAGTGGCTTTATGTGGTAGCAAGAAATATATTCATGCATAGTAAATTCGCTGAGTATGCTGGTTTGCTGTGACGGGGGTATTTTGTATTGTTTTGCGTTTAACTATTGTTTTTGTCTTAGTGGGAATAATTTGGTGGTACATTTTTGTAAAACTAATCCAATGATCCCTTGGAAAGGGGCACAATAAACCATTTTAAACTTTATTATAAGTTATAATTGTTCTTATAGTTAGGTTGTGTCACAAACTTGTACGATCAATAAAATAAGGTTATTCTAAAAGTAAGCGCTCTTAATCATAATGAAACTTTTATTGGGATATTAGATCGAACAACATAGCTTGTTTTACTGCATGCAAAATAACCAATCCTTTTAAAGGCTTAGGATCTTCCACGGTGCGTCCAGGACATCTACCCCCAGTAAACCGGCGTCCGGGGCTCTAAAAGTGATGATAAAATTTCCAAATCAGTCTTCCCGCAGTTTAATATACAATATAGCTCGTAGTTTACGAGGCGACGTGGGGCTTTATGAGGGACATCATCAGTGTATAGCGAATAATTCAATACGAAACGAGACAAGTGATCTTTGTTTCACAGTTAAACAGCTTTAAATTTAACGCCGGTGCCGAGTCCCGCTGCTTCTTCGTATGCGGTCCTGCTCCTGGTCCTTAAAACTTGGAACACCCTGGAGACGGTTGCTTCCCAAACACATTAGTGTTAGCTTACAAGTTTAGGCAGAAAGGTAGCTAAGCCTTTGGCGAACTTTTTGGGCGTGATGAGTTTTTAATGGAAGTTCTAATCAGTTTTACTATATGAAAAAAGGTAGAATGTCTAGGTACATCATGTTGGTGTATGGATGTTTTGGTATACCTAACTCCGTATACTCTTTACTTATTGATTGCCATTTCTAACCATAGTGAAGTGCTAAGAATGAGCGGAAATGCCGCAAAAATTAAAGTTATTTTAAGTAGTTCCCATCCTACTTCAAATTTGGAGAAAACTAACTTTGAATCTGGAAACTTGTGCCTTCTAGCGTTACGTGTTATATAGACTTGCTATTACTTACTGATTGTGTACAGATATATGTTCTATAGGCAAATATAATGTTATTAATGCACCAATAAAGTAATATAATATGTATTGTATATTATTATAGTTCTTTTTTTATATATTCGAACTCGAAACTATTGTTTTTAAGGTACTATCTTTTAGAAATAACTATCGTAATAAAAATATTTAATTTAAAAAGTATTTTAAATTTTAATCCCCTTCAACTGTCGTATATTTATTATTTTATAAGTTGTTTTTACTTTCTCCCCCTTATACGTAGTATATGGAGAAAGTATTGTTTTCGTCAGAATTTTCGAATTTGAGTTGTTAGTGGAAATATTCGTTTTGGTGCTCCCTGAACCCAAAAAAGTGGTTTTTACGTGATGTCTGTGTGTGTCTGTGTGTGTGTGTGTGTGTGTCCGTGTCCGTGTGTGTGTGTGTGTGTCTGTGTGGATGTGTACAAAGCTAGAGCCCTAACCTATGGACCGATTTTGATGAAATTTGGTATGTAGGTACTAATCCACGATATCTCCAGGCATTTTTTTATTTTTTTGAATTTTTGATTTTTAAGGGTAATTATCCCCCAAAAACCGCCAAAAAACATGAAAAATCCAAATTTCTCAAAAACGGCTCTAACGATTTTGATTAAACTTTAGTCGTTTGTAGAACTTTAGTTCTCCAACAAAATGACACCACCCGCATTTCTGTAAAAATTCGGGTTCAGAAATTACAGGACTTAAAACATCCAAAATTCAGTTTTTTGGATTTTTCATAAAAAAACATAAATATTCAAAAATATTACTATTCACCATTAAAAAGAGCTCTAAAAACAAACTAATTTAGTATTTTGAATTACTGTTTAACGATTGCTGGTTTCGGAGAAAATTGAAATTTTCATTTAGCGGTAAACGCAGTACGTTGTCCAATGTTATTCTTACGGGGAATACAAAAATTACTATTTCTGTCTTATTTACTGATCAATTTCATTCAAACTTGATATGCTTGTCAATTTAGCATTGACCAACAGAGTTAATTCGAAATATGTTGCCCCTTAATAACCCGGGGGGGAATAGGGGGCATTTCCCCTCTTAAAACCACGAGTGTAGCAATGGATTCTGTAGTGCCTCCAAAGCAGGGATTTGGGTGGATGTTTTTTAAAACAACTTGTTTACAAGATTTTCTGTACATTCGACCATGTTTTGTATTCTATATTTAGTAAAAAAAAAGAAATTTATTCATTAAAGTTGGGCTAAAAGGGAGAAAGTATGTGTCAGTTTCCTGATACCGTTTATTACTGTATAATATCAATATTAATACGTAGCGATACTATTATAGTAAGCACTTGTAACATGATAAACCTTTAACTAAACGTTATGATGTTGAAAATCAATGATTCCATGAAATAAAGTAAATCGTCTTTTTACGTGCTATATATATTTTACTATAGCACTTGTTATATAAATTACATATATCACTTTAGTTTAATACAAACATCACGTGCTCCACCTCGCTTCAAGTAGAGCGTAAAGTTGTTCAGAATGTTTTGAATCACAATACTCTTATTATCAACAATCCCGCATTGTCGAAGATACATCCATGTTTTATACTTCGTTGAATTTCTCCAACAGTCTCTTTACTGTAGGAGGAGAAACATGCTGAGAATATGTTATAAGACGATCCTTTATCGTAAAGCTTTATACACAGACTGTGATAACAGTCTGAAACGTTCCAGTACAAAATACCGATGCAAGCTTTCTTATGAAATGAATTCGTATTACAATAGGTAGTGGTAAACAAATTTGTATAGACTCTGTACTAGTTGTCAAAGGGTTTTATCTCCAAGCATTTTATAATTTCAAGTTAATATCATGAAGTACACGTGTATTAAGTAAGTGATATGTATTAGAAAGTTAGAGAACAACGTATCGAAGAGCACAATTTTTTAAAATTATATGTATTTGTATAAAAGGCAACCATAGTATTATATCGTGCATTTTTCTTTATATGATTTATGGAAGTTGTAAAAAAATTGGTACCAGTGTGAAGAAAAAAATTAAAAAATAAAATATTCATAATCTAAACACCTTTGTTATATAATACGTGGTGTTATACTAGATTGAGGAATATATTAATATCATGGTATAATTGACAATGTTCACATATTAATTATTTTATTTTATTTTAACTCTCAAATTTACACTTACATTCAAAATGTTACATTAAACCATGTATTACTGAGAATGATAAATAAAACAACTAGTGTACAATTAATTGGTTTATATATGAATTTAAAGTAAAAAAATTAGTTAAAACTGTTAGTTATATATCCTATATTGATGTATATTAAAAATGGACGAAACTATTTGATCTTAAAAAAGTAAGATAATTTTAGGTAACTTCCTTTAGGAGAGGCGTGTGCTATGAGTAGAGGGAATACATAATTTGTAATGGGTAGTGGAAATTTCAATTTAATTACTCTCCAAATCACCTCAAAATATCAACACGTATAACGCCATATGGGAGCCATATTGCAACAATAGACGGTGGCTAGATGTAGATGGACCATCGGTTATGGATGGACCCCCAAGACCCCCCGTGGATCCCTGATGTCGGCTGGGGAGGGAATCCCGGGTTCCTGGGGGGCGCCGATACCCCTCACGCCATCAATCTATGCCCTAGTGATGGCTTGGCCGCAGCATTGCGTTTGACATAATATTGTAATAGCTGCGCTGACGGCGAATTAATGACGTTCGGCGCATGCGCAAGAGGTATTTACTCTGATTGATGAAGCGTCCGACTGACAGCCGTCTTTTATTTGCATATGTAAACTGACGCATGTGTGAGCCATGGGCCGCCGACCCTGCTCTATCTTCATCTCGGCTCGCCTACGTCAACTTCTGATACGGCATTGTTCATCGTCGGTGTGTGGGTGGGCATTGATTAATTTTGGGGAAGAGTTTTGAAATGAGGGTATAAATTTTGAATTGTGTAATTGTGCAAAGCAAATTTATTTTCTTCAATCAGCTTGAATCACTTGACCACCTGACTTTTGTGAGTCGCATAAACGAATTTCATTTTACAAATTAAATAGGGATGATATATTTAGTTTCAGGAAAACTTGTTCCTGGTTGACCGGTCCCTGTATTATATTCCGTATTAGTAAATAATTAATGTCCAAAAAAGTCGTAGTAAAAATCACATACTTTAAAATAATCACATACATATCAATAAAACTTAAAATAATATTTGATGTGTATTAAATTATAATGCCCTTACATTGATCTGAACGTGAGTATGATACTCATCACCAATAAAGATTATTATAAAAAAATTAGCTTTAATCTAATTCAACCCATTTTATTAGAAACATGAATGTTACAACAAACGTTTAGTGTTTGTTTTTACCTTAGAAGGAAATAGTTAATACAAGTGCTTGTATAACAATTTTAAGAATCTGTATTAACCATATACGGTTTTAGATGGTGAACTGTTATAGAGTTGACATCAAAAATCTTTATATCTATAGATTTTAAATAAACTAATATAGAACATAAACATTGTTTGTTTTTATAGGGAAATAATATATATTGATGTAATTAACAATTAATTGTAAGTTTAGAGCAATAATATATTTGATAAGTGCACATGAATAACTTCTATTAAGTTGTGTGTGATAAGGTCTTAGTCCTTTACAGTTTTTTTAATCAGGAATTATTCAGAATGAAGCTCAAAAAACCTATGTTGAATCTAAAACCTACTTTTGGGTAGCTACTGAATCTTCACCTCCACTGGAGACGACCGAAAGGAGTCAAAATAAAATAGTAAATTAAGTATAGGTTGAGTTATAATTTAAATTTATGGCCGTACTAGTAGATAAAAATGCTGGAAATCCGACCTTAAACGAGCCTTTGAGTCAGAAATGGCAGCTGGTGATTTTTTATTCAAGTGATATTATTTAAACTGTATTTAAATGTTCATGTTTCCGACACATTGACCCTTTAGAGGATCAGTTTGTACCTCTACTAAGTGAGACCATTAAAATTATTTAAAGCTACATCTAATGGCTTTAACCGACCTCTAATTAATAATTTTTAAACGGCTGTATGTAGTAAACGAGTTTAACTTGTACACAATCTAAAAATTCCGTAGTAATAGTATTTGTACAATTGTTTAAACATTTATTCATATAATTTATTTATATAATTTGTATTTTATAAAAGATAGTAAATTGAAATATTTTACATCACTTATGTGGCACTATACCATTCACCTGGCTCGTGGTCCGATGATTTGTAGTCCGCGCAACAGCTGGCTCTTGAGGCCGATCATTGTTGTCGAAATTATTTCGTTTTTTGGACGTGCTGCGCCTTTTTGTGCTGAATTTCCTGCGGCGCTATTAATTTAGCGAACTAAGCAAGTGTGAAATAGAAAAGTGATGAGTGTAAAAGTTAACGATGTTCTTTGTTACAGCTGCTCCTGTTGTATAAAAAATTCCAATTACATTATTTTGACCTACGATCTACCTGCAGATATTTTTTATGAAAAATTTTCTAGTTTAATAATAATTATATATTATTAGGTTTTATAAAATTATATTTCAATTTTAAGGTGGTTTTATGCGATGTAAAGAATAATAGTTATTTTAGATAACTTGTACCAGCTCAAATTCCAATTCATATTACATCAACGTATTATGTGCAGTTATTAATACACTTTTAATTGTATTATTTAAAATAACCTAAATAGGTTCTATAAATTTGTTAATCGTTTACCTCTACATCCGAATTATAATAAGACTTATCGTTTAAGTTTCCAATCCATCACTACTTATTACAAAGGGATTTCGGTTTAGACCGAGTTCGTTTTGAAGTTTAATCCTGCCAAATCACTTAGGGGGTAGACCGTGAGCTGAGTTTGTAGGTCAAGAGTTTGAAAGAGGGGATCCATCACTTAAGACAGCCACTTCCGACCCAACCCGGCCCAACTCTCCACCAGTCGCCCCACCCAACTTCTGACCACTGCATCTCTAATATCATAATATTTTGCTCATAAATGGATTAGCAGCTAAAACATTTAAGTTACAACTTATATTTAAATAACAATACCTGGAACCCGGCGCGGCCGGACCTTGTTCGCGTGGTATTTCTTGATTACCACTGATTCTAGTTTCTTTTGCCATTGGTACAAATACTGTTACCATAGACATTTAAGTAATATAATTGCTCCAGAATGTTAAGAAACTTCAAACGTAAACGTCTTGAAAGCAAATAGAGTGGAGCCCCAAACGATTTACAGTACGCGTCTACATGTATGATTATTATGTATTTATCTTCTTACCAAGTTTCAGCTCCATTATTTCAGTATTAGTTTCATGTTAGTAAACTCTGAACTCTGTTACATGTAATACTCTGGATGCCATGACATTTTCGAAACAGGTATAGCACTACAGAACAATTTATTTCGGATTAATAATAATAATAATAATATTTATTTACCGACAGTCAACTATAAATTGTGTAAGCCTATGAACAAAATCTAAGTCTAAATGTACCATTGCTTGCATTTTTAATTTGTTTTAATTAACAGTTATTCAAATGAAAATAAAGATTAGTATGAGTACTAGGCTGGTTCATAGAATTTCCTTTAAACATTCAATTGTTTCTAATCCAAATACTACTCTAATTTAATATTATGATGACTCTTCTCAACAGGGAGTAAATTTTCATATATGATGGATCCGTGAATTTGATGGGGAACATGATTTGTTCTAGTGTAATAGTTATCATTGTGTTGTCATTTTTAATTTCGGTTCGTTCATTTACATATAATATGAAAATTAGTAACATATGAGTCTAAAAATTACCATTGACTCAGCAAGTAACTGTTCAGTTCGCAGGCAGGTACCACTTAGCATGTTCTTATCCAAGCCAAGGCTGGGGAGCATAACCGTGTAGTGTTGTAGAGAGCAGTATCTACTCAGCAAGTGACTGTTCGGTTTGCAGGCAGGTATCACTTAGCATGTTCATATCTAAGCCAAAGCTGGGGAGCCCGAAAGTGTGATGTTGTAGAGAGCAATATCGACTCAGCAAGTGACTGTTTGGTTCGCAGGCAGAAATCACTTAGCATATTCTTATCAACGCCAAGGCTGAAGAGCCTGACAGAATGATGTTGTAGAGAGCAGTATCGACTCAGGAAGTGACTGTTTGGTTCGCAGGCAGGTATCACTTAGCATGTTCTTATCCCTAGCCAAGGCTGGGGAGTCTGACATTGTGATGTTGTAGAGAGCAGTATTGACTCAGCAAGTGACTGCTCGGTTCGCTGGTGTATCACTTAGCATGTTCTTATCAACGCCAAGGCTGAAGAGCCTAACAGTATGATGTTATAGAGAGCAGTATCGACTCAGAAAGTGACTGTTTGGTTCGCAGGCAGGTATCACTTAGCATGTTCTTATCTAAGCCAAGGCTGGGGAGTCTGACAGTGTGATGTTGTAGAGAGCAGTATTGACTCAGCAAGTGACTATTCGGTTCGTTGGTGTATCACTTAGCATGTTTTTATCCACACCAAGGCTGGGGAGCCTGAGAGTGTGATGTTGTAGAGAACAGTATCGACTCAGCAAGTGACTGTTCGGTTCGCAGGCAGAAATCACTTAGCATGTTCTTATCAAAGCCAAGGCTGAAGAGCCTAACAGTATGATGTTATAGAGAGCAGTATCGACTCAGCAAGTGACTGTTTGGTTTGCAGGCCGGTATCACTAAGCATATTCTTATCTACGCTAAGGCTGGGGAGCCTGACAGTGTGATTTTGTAGAGAGCAGGATCGACTCAGCAATTAACTGTTCAATTCAAAGGCAGGTCTCACTTAGCATGTTCTTATCAAAGCCAAGGCTGAAGAGCCTAACAGTATGATGTTATAGAGAGCAGTATCGACTCAGCAAGTGACTGTTTGGTTTGCAGGCCGGTATCACTAAGCATATTCTTATCTACGCTAAGGCTGGGGAGCCTGACTGTGTGATTTTGTAGAGAGCAGGATCGACTCAGCAAGTAACTGTTCAATTCAAAGGCAGGTCTCACTTAGCATGTTCTTATCTAAGCCAAGGCTCGGGAGCCTGAGAGTGTGATGTAGAGAGCAGTATTAACTCAGCAAGTGACTGTCTGGTTCACAGGCAGGTATCGCTTAGCATGTTCTTATCTAAACCAAGGCTGGGGAGCCTGAGAGTGTGATGTTGTAGAGAGCAGTATCGACTCAGCAAGTGACTGTTCGGTTCGCTGGTGTATCACTTAGCATGTTCTTATCTAAGCCAAGGCTGGGTAGCCTGATAGTGTGATGTTGTAGAGAGCAGTATCGACTCAGCAAGTGACTGTTCGGTTCGCAGGCAGGTATCACTTAGCATGTTCTTATCTAAGCCAAGGCTGGGGAGACTGACAGTGTGATGGATCTGCTACCGCTACCAAAGCTGGATTTCGTACTTCCCTTTAAGATCTCGTTTTAGATGTATTTGATTTCTACTTTTTCCCAAAAACATTAGAGGTTTTATAAAACTAACTTTAGCAAAGGAGATCAGAATGTTGGAATAACCTTTTTGGTAGTAATTAATTTAATTAAACATACACAATTTTGTTTACTAGTACGGTACACCACATTAAATTATACACTAATATTATTCCAATTGTCATTGTACATATATACAGTTTCGGTGTGTAAATTTGTTCACTTAAAGTAATTGAAATAATTATAACTTTTATTTTATTTTTGCCTGCAGCAAAGGTATTAATATTGAATTGAAACTAAATATAAATAAATACGAATACATAAAAATACTGTAAATCAATAACACCTTTAATAAGACTATTTATATTTTTGTTACTATCGAGTTATTTTATAAAAGTTTAGATTTTTTTGCGAAATGAGCTAAGTAAACTTTAATTAAACGGCAATAAATAAAATATTTCATAAATTTACAAACTTATGGAAGACATTCAAAGATATGTTGACACTGCAATGTGAAATACATTCTTTATGTTCTTAAAATTTCTATTATGCGTTCACAAACTACCTACTCAAATGTAAAAATACCGTCTCTTGGGTCAAATGAAACAATAAATGTCATACAAACATATAGTCCATCCCTTTCCATTTACTTTCCGTAAGTATTTATGTTATATTAATGAATATTTTACTTGAGGAAATACTTGAGATACTGACATAAAAATTGGCTTTCCTGACATAATTATCTCAGACCAAATCGATATTTATTTTAATGTTTCCTAATTTTTACTTGCCAAAATGACAGTCACTTTAATTCCGTAAAACTAAATATTTTAAGAATATTATTACAAATTTACATTAAAAAGCATTTTAAGTTACCGTGATAATGTAACACGTTTTTTTAAACCATTACGACATGGAGATTTGAAAACAAACAACTGAGTTATTGTTTTTTGTCTTTGTTGTTATAAACCATAGTTTGTAATTTTTTTTGGGATTCACACTTGCTTCAAATGATTTGATTCCTACAATTTTCATTACTAAGGTGTGGTTTAATCAATATTTTGATTTCTTATACCACCATTTAGGGCTTAAAATAGTATATTTTTTTCGTATCTAATAATTTTTTTCTAAATGTGTCATTTTTAAGAAATGTATTTTAAAATAATTAACCATTTTGAAACGGTAAAAATTAGATACGAAAAATTCAAAAGGATTATAGCCTTGAACCAGCTAATACATGGGCAAAATTCCAACTAAATACCTAACGTAATATATGATGTATTCATAAAAAAGTGCTTTAGCCATGTGTTTATATATCTTTTATATTTCTTTTTGTGAACATTATCCTTATAAATGGGCAATCTAAATTACAACCGGAATCATCAGTAACAGGTTTTGAAATATACTTGAACTATGTCAGTCTCATAAAGTACGATTTCTCACGATTATTGTGTTAATATAATCTATTGATATAGTACATAACCCTTTATTTTATAATTTCTATCGAACTTCAATACCATAAATGGTTTTTAGTATGAACATAATGTTACCTTACAGTTAGTGTTAAAAGTAATATTACTATCATTAAACATTATATCTTCATTATTTAAAACCATGTATGTATTCGCATAGGTAACGGCAAAAATCACTGCGTGTGTTTAGATCACATCAGTTATTTAATCTTCTACGCTGCTCAAATTGGTTCCGTTTTTTTTTAACACAACAAAATGTCATTGTACGGATATAATGTGAAATAGAGAGCTGATTTTCATGTATCTCTAATTACAGTAGTTGGAAATGAAACAGTGGCTCTCATGCACAGGTATTTTCCGTAAGCTATAATGTCCTATGAATTAGATTTTTTTTTACACAAATGTGTAGCGTGATATGCAGACTCGAATTCTACAAAAATAAAAACAAGTCGAAAATAAAATTTTACTTTTTTCTGATTTCTACATATTTTAGCCGTAATCAGCTATTTTCTATTTTTATAAAAGTAATTAATAATTTAGAAACCCTTGGATATATTGTTATGAAACTTTGTATGAACTTTAAGTTTGTTGTTATTACATTTTCCCAAAATATTTCTTATGAAACTTATTGAACTCCAAAATGGCGGCCATTTAAATTTTCAAGGTCAAATTCCATGACAACTAACTAAAACAAAATTCTACGAGACATCAAATTTAAAGCACTTTGTAAACCAAATCCAATGCCACTTTGCTTGTTAAAATAGGTTATTAACAAAAAGATTTTGGTAATTTTTAATAATAAATTCCAAAATGGCGATCATTTATAAATTTCTAAGTCAAATTCAATGAAAATTAGCAACTAAAACAAAATTCTACAGAACATCGAATTTAAAGCACTTTTAATCCAAACCCAATGCCACTTTGCTTGTAAAAATCAGTTAATAATCAAAATTGTTTTTAATTTTTAATAAAAAAACCGAGACGCCATTTTTTGTGCGTCTGTGTTTCTGTATCCGCACCTGCATACAGACCCTAGCTGCCCCTTTCATACTCCTTCTCTGCTGGTTCTGAACTTAAACAACCGCTTCTAGTTCTGTTTCTGCTCGGTATGCGGACGGTACGGTGGTCAGACGGCGGTGGCGGTGGCATCGCCCGCTTCTAGCTCTGTTTCTGCTCGGTATGCGGACGATACGGTGGTCAGACGGCGGTGGCGGTGGCATCGCCCGCTTCTCGCATCACCCTTATCTCGCTCATCTGTTTATGTTGCTCGTATTTACGACAAGAGCAGCGAGGTGTGACCAGAAACACGATACCATTACAAGCCGGCGCCCGACACGCATCTTGTATTATATATTCTTTTAAGACGCACCGGATGTCGTGTTGTGCCGAAAGTTGAGAGGTACCGACAGACTTGTTCGACCGGCGGTAATGTACATTCATTCGTGAACTCTTGAAATCATACCCCATTGTGTCGGGCTTCAACACCTTTCTGGCACCAACGCCGAAATGGTTTTTGATTATTTTTACCGCCTTTTGATGATGTGTGGTGGGAATTATTAGGAAAAGTTAAAAGTGGATAGCTAATTTGTTTAGGTATTTTAAGAAGTCGCACACTATATTTGCTGTTTAGCTTAAATAAAAATACTGTAAATATGTAAGTACCATTCGTCCATTTTTCTTAATAAAAAAATTATAGACACTACCATAAAATGTAAAATGTCTCATTAGTTTTTCCATCGACCTTTCTCTGGTTCTACAACGAAACACAATTGAAAGGACCATCTGAGGCGTAACAACAAACATAAAATTACATAAAAGTAAAAAAAAAACTACCCTTTCATGATCAAAACTAAGAACAATCTCAAAAAAGCCAGTAAAACAAAGAAATCGAGGGCGTAGATGACATAAAAGTATCGGAAATAAAGACTGTTTACGTTAGATGGCAGCGTTTATGGCCACAGGGCACAACATTTATGACGCCAGGGCGTGCCAGATCGACTACAGAAGTAGTAGTGGCATTTATCTGGATCTTTACAACAAACCTTGCTTGGGAACGGGGTCTCTAACTGTCTTGTTTTATAAATAAACTTGAGGTTGCATTAAATTTCTATGAAAATAAGTTTCAGTTTACAAATATTTTCTTGAATATGATTTACTGACCACAAAATATTATTATGCTAATTAGGCATAATAATAAAAAAAACTTTATTTCAACATTCTTAATTTACTTAATTTTATTATCCTGGTAAAAATTCAATAGTAATAAATTCAAGAAATAATTTGTTAATTTACATACATGACAGTATTTACACATGATGTTAGTTTATTGGTAAAACTATTTTTCATTTTGTTGTAATTGTAAAATAAATATTCTAAAGGGTTTTGAATTTAAAATAACTATTTGCAATTTATTTTTTTAAAGTATTTGTTATGTTTGTACTTACATTTTCTTATTACATTTTTTATTCGCCATAGAAGGACCATTATAATTGCCAGTTCCTAAAGCTGCTCATTCATAATTACATAATTCTGTTAAAGTATTACATTGTATACAATAAATGTATGTATTTCATTTTAGATTGTGTTGCGTTCAATATTCTTCCAAAAAGATAATTTGCTAGACATATGGTAGTATAATTCAATGTGTTTCAAAATATATAAATATAAGATTTATAATATATTCCAACAATTTTAATTTTCCTTCTTTCGTAATAAACAACTTAATCTCTATGCTTCTATACACACAGTATTACTCCAGTTCTATAATACCATTTCGATCCGTCGCACAATGTGCACTGTGTCAGAAAAGAGGATTTATTATTAAGATGCCGTCTCCAGCTGCATTTATAAGTAGTCTTCGAGGCAATCTCTATAAATATATTTCAAGACAAATATCGACAATCTCAGTTACTTTTTATTGTATTTGATATAGTTTAGGGAAGTTAAAAATATTACTTTTCAACAACCACTGCATAAATATGTAAAGGTTTCTAGTTGTTTCTAGTGGTTTGAAATTATCCAACTGACTTTTGCATTTTCGGTCTCTAATTCTCTCTATTCAGGCGAAAAGCAGAAAAAATTGCATTTGTTTTCTTTATTATAAAATATCCAAAGTTCCGGGTTTTACCCAGGAACACCAGAATAGTGTATGCTGCATTATGTCATTTACCCTTTGAAAAATTGTTAATATTGAGCATCCGTTTTTGTAATCCGTTTCAGATAACACAAATTACTTTGGAACTTCATAGACTCAAGGAGCCTGAGGAGGGGTTTTTTATACCGTTTCGTAGCGAACACCGAAGCAAATAGGAACGTACGTAGACTTCACGTCCGTAGGTCTTATAGTTCGGCAGACTTTGTGATGAGTAATTGAATGGCACGTGTACATTTAGATAGTTTGGGTTGTCTTCACCATGTCAGGTTATAATAATCCTATTGTTTTTAAGTTTTACAGTATAATGCCTTCTATTAAAATGTTGTAACAGACTTGCACGCACATTAGCGTATACAATATAATAACAGATGCGTCGCTAGCAGTCGCTCTGGGTGCCGCTTAGTTCAGATCCATCATCGACGACAGCCACTTCCTCGGCCGCGCCCTTCCCGCCAAGATAGCCTCTGATGTTTATAATTTAATGGATAATAATATCTTCCTCCTTCATCAAAGTTCTTTCAGTGAAAGTTAACAGATTTATTCCAGGAAGAAAGGTACTTTGTGTTTTGATATTTCATTATATCGTTACAATGATTTACAAAGTAAGGGCTAGCAGATTGAAGGTTATGGATTTTAAACCCATTAAACAACATCAACGTTAAATTTGTGTTTTCTTTACGTGTTTACACGTATCACAATTATTATACTCGTATGTATGTTTTATTAGATGTACTTAGCAGGACAGAGTTTTGAGTATTAGATACTCATGTCTTAAAAATAAATAATAAATATATATTCACCAGATAAACCACTTGTTGAACCACTCACTGATATTGTGTGAGAAGTCCAATAATTTTTGTCTAGTATTTTATGTAATTACTCCTGAGGACATTGGGCCTTAAAAAATCCTTCCATTGGACATCGAATCTCTCTCCATGGGTTTCCTTCATAAATAAATAATTTAGTTTACTGCTATCACGACAAAATACAACTTAAATATGAGTAATCAAGGATCTTTATAATAATTTTTGGCATTTACATTTACATTCTGTAGTACATGTTTAGCGTATAACACAGAAAGTGGAATAAAAAGAGTCGTGAAGTGGTGTTCTGAGTCATTGGCGTAGTGGTCAAGGTGAAGGACTTCGGATCCATGGCAGTGGCCCTGTTGAGGGTTCGAATCCCAGTCCTGGTATGTAAATTTTTTCAACACTTTACAGCTTATTTTTTAACGGCTTACTCCTTGCTTTGCTTGCTACATTACATGGACAGATCTATCGTCTATGAGGACCATCAAAGTATGGCAAAAAGAGGCTGTCAACCTCTCCTTTTTAAGTTATATAAATCAAACCTAATACTAGAACATACTTAGGAAGAAAAACACTCTTAAATATAATAACAGATCTTTTGTAAGACTGAATATAGGAACAAATTGATTGGCTATTAAAAAAAGGATTAAACAAACAAATCCCAAATACAAACCTATTGTCTCTCTGGACGCTAAGTCAGACTCGTCCAAACCTCAGATATGACGTATTGCCCTGCTAGAACATTAGCCTCGAACCGTTAGGCTATTAGAGGGGTTTGCGTGCGGAGGGTCTGTTCGTTTTCTATTAGGAGAGGTGATACCATAAACTGCGGACTACGATACTGGCACGACCACGGCGGCGGCGGCGAGGCGCAGTAAACCGTGGTCTGTATGGTTCATGGTCCGTGGTTGCTAGTCGTGGTGATGGTTCAACCTGCCGGTCGTGCCCAGTGGTCACGTCACAGAGTCGGGTAAACAGTAAACACTAAACACGGTATTGGTTGTGGTTGTTATATGGGCAGTTAAGCGGGTAATGGGGATAATGAGAAATGGTAAGCCAGTCTGAGGAGTTTGAGGTCACAATGGGAGTTGAAATTAAAAATTCTACCCATACTTTCAAATTTAAATAGGGATTTTTTTCAAACCTAATATTAAGCAAACTTGATATAAGGAAATGTACAAAGCTTACCATAAATGAGTTAAATAGAAATAATTTCCAAGCGACCTATTTCTTGGAGCTTCTTTTAAAACGGAAGCGTAGCAAATATACAATAATTTCACTAGCCATAAAATGGGCGGACTTTTATAGGAAAATATTGATCTATCCATCATGCAGGACATGTGGTTCAGACCTCGGATTAGTCCTCTTTTCAGAAAATTTTAAAAATATACAAAACCGTACAAAAACCGTAGGTAGTACAAAACCGCAAAGGCTTTCTCTATTTTAAAATAGTAAACTGTTATTTCAGATGAATAACAAACTTTTGTGCCATGAACTCTCAAGTAAAATATTTAAGAGATGCATTAGAACAACAGCATCCAAAATAAAATTGAAAACAAAACAGCTTTAAACATATTTGTTGTATTGTTTACATTCTTATTTTTAATTCTTTGATCCTAAATATAATCTTTCAATTTAAGTTATTTTGCATTGTTTTTATCAAAAAATATTACCGTTACAGATTATAGAACGTACAAGTGTTTTCAATATTTTGGACGAAAGCTGTGAATTATTGAATAATTAGAACATTGCATAATAAGTATACCGTGGTTCGTATGATATAAGTCAATAGTTTGTATAATTATATTTCAATTTAGACGTTTCCACAATTATGTTACTTAAAGTATCATAAGACTTGAAACGTTATATTTTATTTTAGTTGTTTGTACTCTATGCGTTTTAAAAATATTAAAACGTACAGATTTAAAGTACGGAAAATAAACCACGGTACGGCAAGGATAATTATTCAAAAAAAGTTGTAAAAAATTAAAAATTAAATAAATTATATAATTACTTTAAATTATATATTTATTACTTATAGTTATGCTAACGAAAAGAGTAAATACTAGGGTTACAAATAGTTACGATTATGAAGAATACTTTTTAGTATTCTACCAATTATCAGTTTGTATACTCAAATTAACTGTTATTTTGCTATCCTGTTTCAATACATATACATATAGTAACCATGTTATTTGCTAATAAACTAGTAAAATAAATATAATAAGGAACTAGTAAAATTGTACGTCTAACACAACACCTCAATGACCGTATATTAAAACGAAATTGGATAAATTTAACCAAAAGGTTAATCTCCTTGGCACTTAGCGTGAATTGCAGATAAGCCTTTTTGATTCAATAATGCTCTGTGGAGAAAGACAGCAACTCATCTAAATGAAAATTTACCTTGGGACTCTCGATGAGCGCCATACTTTATAAGCATAAGCTTCAAAACAACTTTTCGAGTTTAATACAATAATGCAATTAAATACCAGAGTTTTCAGTCTCTCGACCAGAGAAATATGCAACAGTTCCCTCAAGTGTTTTAGAACACTTAGAACTTGGCATTACCACATAAATTGTTTTTAACAGCACAACTTTTGTCATCGTTATCCACTTTTTATGTTTAGTTTGTGATATTACCGCTTATCTAATGCAAATTACTGCTCCCTCTCCACCGTTTGTATCTGGATCGTCCTAATTTCATTTTTTATAGTTAATTGTTTGTTTATTAGGAATTACGACACCCTTAACCATTGTTCGTACTAATTAACTCTGTGAAGGCGGGTTAAATGTAATAGAAAGTAAAAATAGTGTAATTGGGCGTTTTATTAGAGTTTTTAGAATTGCTATTACTGTTACGTTGACAATAGGTATGCAAAATAGATATCGTAAAGTAATAAACTTATTCTAAACATTGACACTTATTTAAAGCCTGTCTTATATTTAATAGGAAAAAGTGTTTTTTATTGCATAAATCGGAATTATAATTACTACCACTTTCAATCAGTTGAAGTAAGAACCACTAAGAGTATTGCAATTGAAATAGATAAAATACCTCACTAAAAGCTAGAAAGTGGGGCACTTGCACCAACAAGGATCTTACATCTTGTTGCAAAATACTATAAAAGCCTCGGCCTTCCCGCAACGGCACCGCCTCCAGTGCATATCAGCACATACCTTGCCGCCAGGTTGTCATTGCAAGGCCACCGGGCCGATAACAAGTTAATAGCAGTCCAGGGGTCACTTGGAATATGGAGCGAGGAGTTCACACCCAGATCATTGGCAAGTGGGAAAACCACATGCTTTAGGAAAAGATGTACTTCAAATTGGGTGATTTAATTGCAAGGGACGTTTTAAGACATATCAAATTTAAAATCAAAATCAAATTGAATGCTTTATTGTCATTAGGATATATTGAATTTTAAAGTGTCAGGTTTTGTTGCATAGCAAATACTAAATTAAGGAAATAAATATATTTTAAGACTGATAATTAACCAACAAAATTACAGTTTTTTTAGTATATAACCTACAATAGGTTTCTAAAAAGTCATAATTTATAATAAAACTCAGCATTTATTGAGTGTCAAATATTTTATTATTATAAATACGCTAATAAATCTGGTAAAATGTATGCGGTCTCTTAGTCACATTATATCGAGTTTGTTTGATGAAGTTTTTTTTTTCAATATCCCTTCAGTATTTTCTTTTACCAAGGTAATCACTAAATCATTGTTTAAGACGCCGACTCAACTAGGCGTATTTTAAGGCGTATATGAATTAATGTTGAGTGTAGAATGGGTGAGGTGTCTTGTGTAGTCTTGTTACTGACTAAGACCGACTGGTTCTTTAGCCAGGATCATTAATTAACCAACCGAATGACCCATGACAGCCGGATCCAGTATCGAACCTTCACAATATGTTCAAATGGTAAAACAAAATGGAGAGATGAATCATCAATTGTTTACCGAACTCTCTTGTACTGAGTCATTGGAACTAGCCATAAATATCTAATCTGTATGGTAGAGTGTGCATGGTGGGGGCACTCCCTCTGTTATTATAACTCCATGTTTCACAAGCTTGTATGCAGAAATTACCGGGCCTAAAACAGTGAGTAAGCTAAGATAATCTAAGTAAATACTAAAATTTTGGTGTACAAATTTATGTTTATAATTCACCGCTTTTATAAATAAAGTTTTTAAACAGCTGAAGCAAAATAATTCTTCCATTTTTATCACTACTAGTTTGGTCTCTTACGGTGAATATAGACTTTTTTACAATAGGAAAATGCATTATGCACCGTCAGGGTCTGGTGTTTGCCCTGGTGTGTAGTACTCTCACCCACTAAGAACCTATCGGTCCAGACAATGGAAGCCCTAGGAAACGCTGTTCGCAATATTTCAAGGGGGTGCCTTCGTACGCCAAAGATGGCATTCCAACCACGATGTTCCACCGGGTTTAGCTGCGTCGAATATAGACGGTACGACGTGTAAAATAGGTACTAGTATACAAACAAACAGTTGACTGGTTTGGTAAATAGTTTTCAAATCTGAACAGAAGCTCTATTGTTTGAAATTTACCTTAATTCAGAAGGACTAATAATTCTTTTCTTTGGTTGTCTCGAATAATCGTTGCTTTAGATAATGTTACTAGTATCCTAATACAAAATTTAACTTGGTGCACTAACTAGCAATTTTTACTTTGATAGTAACTATATGTTTACAAAAAGTTGTTATGATTATTATTTCTTTTTTTACTTTATCACTTCATTAAATAAGTCTCATCCAAATCACCTTCCTTGCAAGTTTTCTCATACGTCATAACAGTTCCTCACTCGAGTTTCGTAATTCTAAACGATGACTCAACACATGAATAACTTCAAGTCGAGTAATGAAAAAAGATAAATCCTCCTTCTCTGTAGAAAGTGGAGCACTCGCAGCAGAACTCATCGTTCACCGCCGCACGTTACTCCACCCTGGGTATCACACCTAGCCACGGCCTGTTGTATCAGCAAACCACTTCATCAGCAGTGAAAGTGTCCTGCTCACGATCACAATAGCAGCGCCACGACATTCCCCCTCCATTACTACTACATAAACATCCCATGATGAATTTTGGCGTGCTCTCGTCCTTGAACGATATCTGGGTTGGTGAATGTTTGTTTTACTGCGACAGCTGTTGTGATCTCATTCGGAAGATTTGCCTGGCCTTCCCACGCCTAGGTTGCCGATCCTGGAGAACGGAGTGGCGACTTGGCGGTTGGGAAACGGGCAATTTGTTAATAGACTGTCCCTGGGGCGAAAGAGTCACGAAGGGCCTGAAGAATTATGGTACAGTTTGGTAACTGCGCGGTTAATGTAGCAAGCTGCTTGGACCATTGTGCCATTTTGCGAGGATAATTTATAGTACACCAAATGTTAAAAGAGCGTTCAAATATGTGCTTTGTTTATTGCATATACTAAATTAAACCTGTAATTTGACTTTGATATTAAAGGGGGTGTTTTTTTTGGCGTCTCGCTAGCCTTAAGGTTAGTGTCTTGGACTTCGGTTCAAGTGGTCACGGGTTCAAATCCCGGGATGTCCACCAAAATTGGAAGGGCTTGGACCGCTTTCCTTTAAAAGCGTTTGTAACGTACTCTTAACAAAAATGCCGCTGGCGTTGAAATACCAAAACAAAACAAAAAATAACAAATAGGTATTAGGCTTTAATAGGTAATTTTGAATATGCTTGTAAATGTAAAGCTTTTAGTTAAAACTTGTACAACATCTAAACATTAATATGTTGTTCAAATATAAACAGACAATCTTAATTTAAGTTAGCTAGGACAATATAACTTCGATAATTAATTAGTTCAAACAATTCACCCGTTATAATTGTTCTAAAGTCTACTTATTAGCAGAAAAATGTCTATATTGAATTATGTTGCTCAGTTAAACAATTGTAAGTAATCAAATAGGAAGTACATATTGACATCCAACATATAACTCTAATTAATCTATTACGCCTTGTGTGTATAAAAACATATTTTAAGCATAAATTGTTTTGTTATTATTAATTTTAAGGTTATTCTCCTGAATAATCGTTGGAAGAACATAATTGCTACACAGTTCAGAAAAAGTTAAAAATGCTCCCAATGTACAGTAATAATATTGACAATATGATAATTGGCTTTAACAAGTTATATGAAATTGTAAGTTTTTTTATTGTTTAAACTGAGATTATTTTAGTAAATATTTAACAGAAACTATACATCCAAAATTTACAAGTAAGTATTATTAAAATTAAATTAGGTAAACAAGACAAATTTAAAAAAAAACATCAGTTGTTTATTTTATACAATACAGCCCTAATTTAATAAGTGCAAAATTATAGCAATTGGCATATTGACACATGTACCTGATTTACAATGAGAATGTCATAATTTATGAACATTCTGCGATGGATAAAGTATAGCATTAAATAGTAATATTTTGTATTAGATTACCATACCTCAGTTTGAAAATTTAAGTAATAATATAACCAATTATAACGTCATATTGTACTGTATGCACTGTTATTAAATATTGTACTTATGAATCACTGACGATGACTATGCAATGTATAATTTTACCTTAGTTTTCCAAAGTTCTCCTTTTCTGTGTCCGTTTGTCAACGGATCGCTCATAAGCACACATCATCTGCTGTGAATGTTGCCATAATAAAGCACCACTGTCCAGCCTCCCTCGTATAATATCACACTATTATATCATGATTTAAACTGGTTACATTGTACAAAACAGAACAATACACAGTTGTGTTTATTCGCTATTCAGTGGTGCCAAATACTAAACGCCACATGCGACTTTACCATCAATCAGCTGACTGTATCCCAGCTGTGCAGCAACATTGGCTCCACCCATTCCAATGCTACCAACTGTGAGTATTAACAATTATGTATTTTCCATCATATACAACATTGTTTTTATATTTTTCAAATATGCTCAGTTAAATTTTTGATAACGAAATAAGTCCGATAAATATAACTTGTTTTAATAGGTGATTAAAAAGAATAAATTGCAACTGAAATATTCTGCCAGTAGCTGCACATGTTGTGACTAAAACAACATCACACCAATATTGCCAACTTTGAAAACCTGACACGAACTGGCTTCACAGTGGTGCCAAATATCCAACGCTATAAGTGCTATTATCATCGATTGTTTTGATGACGGACTCCACCATTATTCAATCCGCCGACAGAACCATGGCACTACACTAATTGTGCTCTATGGTGGTAGGGTATTAATTCACATTCACTATTGTTTGACCACAATCAATCACATCATATTGAACACGCCCGCTCAGTAATCGGTTGTCCATTACGCGGTCATTTAGTAATGTATTGTTTAAAATTAGAGGAAATCAACTTGAGGGAGGTCACATTTACAATCTTCTTGAACATTATTATTTCTTTTACAGAAACTAATTTGTGACACTAATTAGATTTAATTATTGAATACAATGTTTATCATCAGCCAATCATATAAATAAGTTAATGAAACGTATTTGTGGTACATAAGCTTTTGGCCGTGATACATGCAATTTAAAATAAATTAAGGTGGAATACGTACGTTCCGTTTGGTGTAAAAGGAATGTGTTTAGTATGAAAAACAGACATACAGCTTTCAAATCCAATCAGACGATTTCACTTCTCTTTACTATTTCAAAACCCCTTACACCCAATTTCATTGGATTAAAGTTACCCTAAGTTTTGGTAGGGGACGGTCTTACCCCTGTTTGTTAATATCTATCATAGGCTTTTTTTAGCGAATTTCCCCTATAGGGAAGAAGCTATTACCGTAGTCGGCATGGTAAGACCTAGGCCCGGGACCATGATAACTTTTCGTTTTGAGGTCCCCAGACCCCAAAAACACCATTCGTTCGAAACTGTATATATATATATATATATATATATATATATATATATGTATATATATATATATATATGTGTCCGTGAGCACGATAACTCTCGTAAAAATTATCCGATTGTAATGAAATTTGTTATACACGTGTAAAGCAACATTTCTGACTTTAAGTTCGAAAACCAGCCAGATCGCTTTATCCGAAGGGGTATTTTGGGGGGGTTTTGTACCCCAAAAATGGGCTTTTCGATTTTTTTACATTTAATTTTCGAAATAGTCAAATTTTAGTTTTTCCCATTGGATTCAGCTTAAAAAAACAAAAAATTTGGTATTTTTATCATTTCTCTACGTCAATTGGTTACCGAGATATTGAAAGTGCTAAACACAGTACGTTGTCTAACGTTATTCTTATAGAGAAAATTAAAATTTTATATCTCGCTTATTTATGAACGTATACTGACGAAACTTGGTATACGGCTTCATCTGGTTGTGGACCATTGATATTTCTCAAAAAAACAATTTTTTACCCAAGGCTCCCGTAGCAGCAAACCTGCGTACTCAGCCGCTATGTTATTCTTATGGAGAATAATTAAAATGTCATAAATCGTTATTTATGAATGTATATTGATGAAACTTGGTATGTGGCTTTATGTGGTATTAAGATACATATATATGCATTGGGAATTCGCTGAGTACGCAGGTTTGCTGCTACGGGGGTATTATAGAATAACGTATATATGAAAAATAGCACAATAATGAATTATACCTGGATCCAGTATTGGACCTTCACAGATTTTTTTTAGATTTAGTTCAGAATCGAACTGGAGGATACAAGAATACAAAAAAGCACTCCTGTGAATACTACGTTACCCAGCCAGTTAATATCAAAATGTTTTCGTGATGTTTCTCCACACAAGTGTACGTTAAGTGGTTTGTAGCAAATTTCAATTCTAACCCATCTCGAAAAAGAAAATCGGCTTTAATAAATTCTCATTGGACCGTAATGCTAGTGGTTCCAATACTGATTACGGGTATACATTAGTATACATTAAAATTCTTAATTTATTTCATTTTGAAAATATCCAATATTGTCGACCTTTAAAAATCCCACGACAACGAGGTTCACTGTAAAGCAGATATCGCCAGTGTCCACTACGGCCGGCCTATGCCACTATACGCGGGGCGAGGCTCATTACGCCATATCTCCGCACGAACGCGGATATCTCAGACGATGCGATCGCCTCCCGTGAGATGCGCAGCGGCCGATAGCGCCTCCCCAATAAAGTATTTTATTCTTCCTTCGTTTTGTCGGCTTGCTGTCCGCGTCTCGGAATGTTCTCGTGTGAGGAAGAAGAGATTCCGCCATAACTCCGTCGATACAATCTCCCCTCTAATTAAATAATAGATTGATACGACAGATACCGCTTATTACTGATAAACAAACGCGCGTATGCGTGCGTGTGCGTGCGTGTGCGAGCTTGCGAGTACGTCGCGCGTGGTATCCTGGGCGTGCCGTGGGCTGTTATTACCCACTAACACTGTTATTGAATATTTATCGAGTTATGATGTATCTACCCGTCAAGCGGAGACGCCTGATGGATTCTTCGGCTTGTAGTTTCACGCTTATTGATAGCTGCCCACTACAATGCATTCGATTCCTCCCATAATGCATCATTAATCTTGGTTCCCATCAGGCTCTGCAAGACGACCCGTGACGCTGTGATGACGAGTACCTGTCTGGATGTCTGGCCAGCAACGGGATCCGTGTCGTGTTCGACATGCTTGTCAACTGTACGAGTACAATGAAACCCCCATAAGGAATTATTGGTAAATGGTATGGAAGAGTGAAACGAATAAACCGTAATGAAACAAATTTCTGTACAAACTATACTAAATAAGTTTTATTTTACAGAGTTACTTCATTAATTTTCTATATATATAGTTGTATTCTCATTTCTATATTCCTACAACCACATTTTAAAATTTGTTATTTTATCTTATAGTAAAAAGCAGTATAAAGAAAACAACGACTATAACTTTAGTATTATTCATTTTACATTCAGGTTAAAATTTTAAATGTATTCATATTTTTTTAAGTGTATAAAAGGGGTTATGCGATTGACTATGTTTATTAAATATGTGTATACGCTTAAACCCAAAAATGGTTGTTTCTATTACATGTGTATATTTAATTACTCATCAATATCTTATTGACACGTATTGCTAACGGTTAAATATAGAATTTTAGTTCATTAATACTCTTATACCGAATAGTAAAACTGCCGTTACAACTTAACTGACTCACAATTTACAAATTTCAAATTTGTCTTTGGCCAAACCTACAACAATATGTACAAAAACGACTAATTAACCGTGAAACTGGGACAGAATCGCATTGTGCGATGTTTAATTGAATCAACCGAGTCGAACAGGGCATCGACCAGGTCTCTGTCAATTAGGCCTTTGTAAACAACGATTTTGACGCGTCCCAAGCCTAATGTAATTGTATGAAATATCAGACACTCCATCGGATTATCGTTTTTTGCTGTACCGATCACATGTTCATTTTCCCTCTGAGGCACAATACGGTGAATTCAATTCTGTTTTATTACCTAATTCGTAGCATAACCTGTGTAGAACATTTTTTTCGCATATGGAAAATAAAAATTGTACAAAAACATAAAATTTCGTTGTAAAAAGCAGGAATAATACAATTTAAGATTTTTACTTTGTTGAATTTGTTTATTTTATGTAATAATAAGGTAATATGTAATATTATAGTACATAAAAAATTTAAAAGAGGTTATATAATATGTGAATCAACGTCTAAGGACAGTTTGTAGTGGTTAATGTACAAAGTTGTTCTCAATTTTAAACAAACTTAGAAGGCAGCAATTATTGTTTTTCAAATTTTAAAATTATAAATATTAAATTGAACGGTTTACTATTCTAGTTGGATCAGCTATAATTATTTTCTTGCACTTTTAAATGCTCTAATTTTGTAAATAAATATTGTCTACTACAAATTTCAATTCAACGTAAATACATTGGATTTATCTACCAAACGGATGAACCAATTTGGTTTCAAATTCAAAATACCCCCGTCGCAGAAAACCTGCGTACTCAGTGAATTTCAAATGCATATATATGGGTATCACTACTACCTAGAGCCCCTTACCAAGTATCACAAAAATACATTCACTAATAAGTGATATATAGAATTTTATTTATTCTCCATAAGAATAACATTACAATTGAGTACGCAGGATTGCTGCAACAAGGAAGATAAGACATGTGTTTTTTTGCAGTTATCAATATAACTCAACCAGTTGAAGCTACATTCCAAACTTTATTAATTAAGGTTCATATCTAAGGGAGATATAAAACTTTACTTGTTCTCCATATGAATAGCATGGGGGCCGAGTATGCAGGTTTGCTGCTACCGGGAAAAATCAACAAAAAATTTGTTTGTGCTAATATCAATATACCACAACTAGTTGAAGCCACATACCAAGTTTCATCAATATACATACACAAATAATCGAAATATAACTTTTTATTTACTCTCCATAATGATAACATTGGACAACGTACTGTGTTTAGCACTTTGAATATCACTGCAACGGTTGAACGTAAAACTACATTTAAAACGCCAAAATGATTTTTTTGTAGAGCTAAACTGATTGGTAGAAGGAAATGTGGAGTTTTTAGTGAAATTATCAGAGGAAAACCTAAAAACCGTATTCCCATAAGATTAACATGGGATATTTTATTGACACTTTTTTACTTTTTCCCACAACCACTAAACCTAGCTTAATGATTCAAAATACTACATTTGTTAAGCTCTATAAAATGGCTATAACCAAAATCTAGACTTTTTAAAATTTTAGGGTAAAAAATCAAAAAACTGATTTTTGGAAAAATTTAAAACCCCATGAAACCCCCTTCCCATAGACCACCAATCGATCTGGTTTTCGAAATTATAGTCATAAATGTTACTCTCCACATTTTTAACAAATTTCATCAAAATCGGGCGCTTCTTTCAAAACTTATTGCGGTACCGGACACACACACACACACACACACACACACACACACACACACACACACACATATATATATTTGAACGAATAGTGTTTTTGGCATCTGGGGACCTCAAAATAAAAGGTTATCATGGTCTCGGGCTTAAGTCTTACCATGCCACATACGGTAATAGCTTCTTCCCTACAGGGGAAATTCGCTAAAAGACACCCAACTTTAAATATGAACGCAAACGATAATATCTTGTAAGGTTTAGAGGCTTGAGATTGTAGGAGGATGTCGGGTGTTGAGGGGGTTGGGGGGGGGCTCCGCTCAAATGTAATTTAACCCAAGACAAGAAGAGACTCGTGAGGAATGCAAATGCTCTTCTGTGTTTTGGACCTTCTCTAAAACAACGGAGGAAACACTAGCCAAGCGTTTCATTAAACAAACTTTGCTGTAAAAGTTTTAATATGCGACAAATATACATTTGTAGTAATAAGTTAATACCTTCACAGACTGCCCCGTTACATCTCTTCCAAACCCTTGGTTTAAAAAAGAAATTGTAACTAACCAAAGGTTTTCTTTAAGTAAAGAAGTTCCCCTTTGACAACAGTATGTGTGTTTCAAAGGGTATTTGGTTATTATTTGTTATACTTTTTATTTGTCATGTGTCACCTATGTAATAATTTGCATTTGGAAAGTTATCAATCTAAATTACATAAATCAATATAAATATATGATTATATTCCATATTATTTAAGTTAAAATTACCCTCATTAATGGTAGTAAGAACAAAGAGATATAAGGATATAAGCAATTTTTATACAAGTTTATTACAGCTATATATAGGAATTGTAAAAGTTTATATTAAACAATTTATTATGAAATAAAAATCACATTGATCAAATCATGAATACAAATATGATTTGTAATACCAAAATCAAGAATATTAAATAATACAGTGCAATCGTTTCAAGAAACATTACAATGATATTTAATTTCTTATAAATCGAAAGACTCTTTTTAAAAGAGTGTCCAAACCCATACAAATTATTAGCACAATAAATAAATAACTTATATCAACTAATCTACCAAATTACTTATTAAAAGTAATTACGACACATTTAATTAAAATCGAGACAAGGAAAACGGTTTTAAATAAAAAGGAAGTCATTTATACGATCGTGTTAACAAGTTTTCAAAGTTAAATAAAACAGCAGAAAACTCACAAAAGTGTGTTGTCTGGGCAGTAAAATGAACAGATGCGATGTGGATTTATTCGGCTGTTTTATGTGATCGGCATTCTTCAAACACTGTACCGTGTTCCCGCGTTTATTTTTGAGGTCGAGGTATTCCCGGGCATCCCGACAATTCCGTCATTAAGGGCAAATATCTTTCCCAGAGTTTGATAAGAGCTCGGTATGTTAATGAGGGCTAATGCGCGAACAGTGGGCCCAACCTCGTAAACATAGTGGGCACCGCTCTCCCAGTTATCAGCTTTTAATTTAGATAAGATTCATGTTGAAAACTCACGAAACGAAATGGATTGTTAAAAGAATGAATGAAATGTATGCAAGGTTCGCTTTCATTGATCTTTTGCGGTTAGCTTGATGTTTCTACGAAATCTAGCCGTGTGAAGATACTTGATTTAATTGTTAAAGAACTTGATGTGCCGTAAAGGTTACAGTAAACATTTAACTATATAATTACTTATATGTAGTACACACATGGTAACTCGGTTTTCATTTATGTGGTTTACACAGAGCAGGCTGCCTTATGAGTTTTGATAGATTCAATGAGCGTATTTTTTTAATTATTACAATTAAAGCTCCATATTGAAATATTGTCCACTGTTGTAAAAATGCAGATATAACATATACTTAAAATTCCCATATCCTGCGTTGTTAGCGCTAATAATACAGATGAAACACTTAAAATTTGTACGTGTCACTGTACATAAAACAATTAAACCTAATCATAATTACAATTATAAAATAATATGATAAACTGACAAGCCCACGGAGGTCTCAACCATCTGTTGATAATAACCATTGATCTCAGCAACAATTTAAAATGTGTTTGGAATTATCCAAGATAACAGTAAAAGAGTGTTTGAAGTAAAAGATTAAGATAGTTCTTTCTAGGTTATTGTCCTACAGTCTGGTCGTTGAGAGATGCTTCTATCGTATTAGCAAACCCTTAGCTCTCGCACGCGCAGGAACGGAAAGCCAATCACTACATTGCCCTACCTGTCACCCTATCACTGGCTCATAACAAGACCCCTAGCATAACAATGCTATTACAAAATAGTCTTATGATTTTAGTATATTATATTTTAGTAGGTATATAAGTAATTGCAACAGTAAAATCCTAAAAATACTTTTGTTGAATTTATGTTTTGTATTGGCCATTTTTCCCTCGTGTTTAGTATGGTTTTTCTAGAAAGATTGTTTTGTATGTGATTTTTTAGTGTCTATATTTTTGTGATATGATACAGAACCTGACACGGCTTTGATTAGATGCTGGAGTGTCCACTACATGGGTCAGATATCAGGATATCAGGTACGGTGTAGCGACTGATGGGTGGGGCGGTGTTGGGGGTGGCTGTGTGTGTGAGGTTCTATGACACGTTTTAATCCAACACACTCCTTCCAAAGCCGACCTAGATATAGCTAGGTGTCTTGTATTTAAGTTGAAGTCAATACAATATCTGCGTTGGAAAGTAGTCCGGCATTACTGTTAAATTTTGAAGTTAAAAGGTCACAGTATTTCAATTGTAACAAAAAGTATGAAATTCACTGTTGATTTGGTATTTTTATTAACTTTATATGTTTTTTTTATTCAGAGCGAATTCTTTAAAAGGTTAGCAACAACTGCCTTTTTTACAGTAAAAAAACATAACTTACACCATGATTTTAAATATATGAACTAGCTACTTTCACATGTCAGATATAACATTTGACCCTGCAAGAGCCGGATAGCCCTTGTAGGATTAACTCGCAGCTTTGCAGGGAGCGGCGCAGCGCGGCCAGAGGTCCATTGTTTGTAAAGAGCGTTGTGTCAACATAATCTGTTAAACAATCCCGTGTCAGAGGAACAATGCAGGACACGCCTACAACTCATTACCATTACAGGACTACTCATTACCCTGCCGGTGGTGGGGGATGCAGTCATTACTCTGGCCAGATACTTGGATCGGTTACTTGAGTGAAATATGGTGTCATTTAATAGTAGACTGCATCGTTTGAGTAACTGTCAGTTAGTACGGACACAATAGCATAAAGCACAATAGTTCCCAGTGGAAGTTTACCTTAGTAGTTTACCTTAGGTGTGAGTCAACTGGGAAATATTTCGCTTCGATTTAGGATTTTATGAATAGAATGAAAATGTAAGTACGTTTTATAGCAGAACGATATATCGTTCAAAAGGAAGGGTCAGAACTTTAATGTAATGTAAGAATGAAGAGTGTAAACCATTTAACGGGAATCACCATTGATGAAAAAAACTGTCATTGGTGTTTAGGCACAGGTAATTGTATAATAATCCAATGAGGGTGTGTGCGTTTTTCTAAGTTACTGATGAGAGTGATAAGAATTAATTATAGTTTTAACAAATATAACATACGTAAACTCTTTACTTGATCCCAAGGCTAGGTACATAAAAACTACGAACTGTGTTATTTTTTTGAAACCAATATGCATTATTTACTTGAGGATAAATAGTTCAATATACTCGTCTTTCCATAAATATAGTGTATAATAAACATATAACTAAAATATATGTATATATGCATTTATTAATACTAATAATTTTATTTTATTGCTATAAAGTTATGCAAGCAAAAATAATATTTGTGCTAAAAAATATATAAAATTTTACAGTTTGTAATTAGTACAAATTGTTAATCCATGTTATGTACTTCTTATACAATTCATAACTCCACACATCAAAACGCTTACCTATCCGATTGTACTGCCTGTTGCATCGTTGCACATCCTCAATCTACATTCTGGGAAATGTATGTTCCCTCATCAAGTCGTTTAATAGGATACATCCTCCGATTCTGAGAGGATGCTAGGTCGGGTTAAAAACAGTGATGTTAGGTCCTTCCGGCCATTCCTCCAGTTCATATCTGTGCACTATACTGAGGACGGCGTTCTCGACACATCCTGGCCACAGGATCTTGTACCTTCCTGGAACACTGACATCCACTATAGTAGATCCTTCCATCTTCCTCTTCTCGAGTTTCCCACCATCGTACACGACGTAAGCCTTGAGCCTAATGTCCTCGAAGTCTTCTATCACTCTACTATGAGGTCTCGGCACCGTCCTCGCTCCCACGAGAGCTACCGGTGCACCAAACTCTTTAATGACTTTCCTTAAAAATATTTTATCTTTTTTCCCAGGTATTCGAACAGGGAAAACATCATGATTCGGATTAATATGGGGAAGAACCCCCGGACGGCGTCGGAAAATAACAGTCACCATGCCTGGAAGTAGCTGGCTCACCATTCCTCGATCCAAGTAGTCGATGTCGGCGTACAGTGAAAGCTGAGTGATGTCTTCCACAGCCAATGTTATGGGACAGTCTTGCATGAAGTCTGGCCCAGTAATGTTGTACAACTTCTCTACAGGGCGTGGTCTAGTGGCATCCGCTATGAACCCGTACACTGTGTCTGTAGGTAACCCTACAACCCGCCTTTTTCTTAAGGAGTCCAACGCCACCATAAGATTGGTGTGGCCAATGTCCCTGCTTCCCATCTTGACCACGTTCCATTCTATCTTTTCTATTTCGCCGCAGCGGCAACGGGGCGCCAGCAAAGAAATGATTGACAGACTCATCACGAACTGATCATACATCTTCGTTATCTGCAAAATTTAATACGTTTTGACTTCCCTCCATCGATGAGGATATTTCCAAAGAGATTAAGTAATTTTCATTGAGCATTGGTGGAGTTCTTCCATTTTTTTACTTATGCTTTGCTAGTTTTGGCATTTTACTTTATGCTTTATGTGAGTTTGTATGTTAAAAAAATATATTTATAGGAATTTACTTAGTCAAACTACATAATTATTTAAACATCATTTCATTTAAATATCCTTTTTAATAAAAAAATACAACTCTATTTTTGTTTGATGCTTAAGTCTTTTTCTAAATACAATATTACACAAACAATTCGTAACATGATGTTTATTATAATGGAATTTGTTTTGGGGATTTTAGACTTGTTTTCATTTAATTACTTTAATTACTTACGGCTTATATAACACTTTGTATATCTTCTTCACCAAAGTGTTGACGAAACTGAAAGTAAACGATAAAATTAAAATAAGCCTAAAATGTCCCAAAAACTTGTTATTTTTATAAATTTAATAGCTTATTCAAGTTTAAGCATACTAAAATAATTGTTTACGTTCGCGAACAATGTCTACATATTCTTATTATCATTGTGTAGTTTGTTTCGTAATACAAGACTTTTGAAAAGCATTTTACAGGTTCTTGATTACCACCTAATTTGCAGTAAAACTAAAATGTACATGACCTGCGTATTTATTTTTATTTTATTTTAAAATCCCCCCCTATATGTATAAACTAATGTTATTTTTACGTGTAAAATAGATACGTACTTGTATATACTGAAGATACTAATAAATAATCGATTTATAAAGTCACACCAACATTAGCACGCTGTCTAACATGCGATGTATTGTCTTGTTGATAACATCTTATCGTTAGACGAAACGTTATTTAATCTGATTAGTTTTACTGAGTTGTAGTTGTAAATAGAATTCCTAAACAATGATGAGTTGCTGGAAATTTAAACTTATAACTGTTGCATGTTTGTAAGTTTCTTGTTTTACATATACTATAATGCTAATAGTAAATTAATTTTACATAATAAATTATAGATGTGTGTATTTAATTAAAATAAAAAACTGAAACACTGAAAACTGAAACTGAAACTGTTTAATTTAAATAAAACATCACTAAATCAAATAAAGACATTTAAAAGAAATACATACTGAGTAATTGCATTGATCTGTCATACAAGAACATTTCATAATACATTTTGTTTACCTTGTGATAAAAACTAGGGAGATGTGAAAACCAAAACTAAAATTTATTACTCTTTTTTTTACATAGTTGGAGCTGTATTTTAACGTGTTGAGTAATCATAAATGATTCTTCTAAAATTGTCAACTTCAAACAGAGAGTAATCGTACTTTTTTCCATCCCGATAGATACAAAAGTTACCTATTTTCAAAACACGTTCTTCATTCCTTCATTCCATTACCAATAATACGTTATTACCAAAGAAGACTACCGAGGCCATATAACCTTAAACATTGTGTTAGTTTTGATGGCGCTTCATTTTGTCGCCATCATTGTGTGGCCGGTAAATCATCAAGCCCTTCTGAAATATTTACAGTAATCGCCATCATGTCGTGGCCGCTCCGGCAGTTAGACTGACAAAGTACCATTTACAGCACATAATGTTTGTTGTATGGTTTCATTAAACGATAAGTGTGTTTCAGTTGGCTAACAGGATGTTTACTACTATACATATTTTACTTTCTCCTCAAACATTGAAATTATGTAAGGTAAGTTCCTTGAATGATATGCTTTGCTGAATGGATAATATCTGTAACGTATAACGGTAGTTTTTTAATTCGAAAGAAGATCTTACGAGTTGTCTCATAGTTGATGAACAGTACATCCCATTGAAGGTATAATTAACTAAGAGTTACTGTTCATTTAAAATATGTTGCAATCTGAATGGGATAGTTTTTTAATACAAAAAATACAAACATATACACTTATAATGTTACACTTATAATCAATGTGCTATAGTTGAAATCTCAAATAACACTTTACAACAAAATTTAGTTGATGTTCAATCAAGAGGTTAGCGCTTTTATAAAATTTTACGGGTCCATGTTTTTATTTTGATCTTTTCTGGGTTGTTAGTGATCCAAAAATATGGCTAAAATGAACAGAATTACCTTTTTTATATTTTTTACTCATTATTGTTTTTTTTTTTTTTAGTATCTAGTGTTCGTTAAATATGTATTTTAGTAAAGCAAATAGGAGAGGACAGTTTCCCTTTTATTAAAAATGGCCCCACAAACACTAAACATTACAATCACAGTACATATCATTGCTCAAAATTATTTACTTACTTCGTATGTAGCTTTAAGTGTGTCGCTGCTTGTTTTAAATCTAGCATATAACACTGATATCTCTAAGAATTCAGTTTTATACATCAAAATTCAAGTCAGAATCCACCCAAGATCCTTTGGGACCAGGGAATGTTGTTGCTCTATTAAATCGGGTTTGTCAAGGTTTAAACCTTAAGCAAGGATTTGTAAAGTAGATGTTAATTGATACAAAGAGTAAATAATATATTAAATAAATAATACGTCCGCTATGTATTAATTATTTACTTGAATTTCCAATGCCCAGCTTTGGTATTAAAACGCCTGTTTTGAGTTAGTTAAAACTTGCCGCAGTATGATGGTGCCAGCAGTTTACAAATAAGTTAGTGATAATCACTCATTGAATTATAATAATTTGTGTTGATCTAAATTGTTTGTTTATGTTTTGATTCTAGCAAAAGCAAAGTAAGTAATGGTGATTCAAATATTGTGTTTGATGCAGTATTATCACGAATGAACAAAAATTACCCTTTAGAAATAATATATAAAAATCATTTTACTTTCTTAACAGTATCTCTCTTGTTAGCGACTTCGTTGGCTTGGTAGGCAAAACAAGTAATTTACACAAGAGAATAATGAGAACAATCTATTGAAACGTAACAAATTACAACACAAAAAGCATTTCAGTTTTATTGTGCTGTAATAATCAAACGAAGAAGGGACAGAAGATTAGAATCAGAATAAAACAGTGATTTCCTTTCCATTGCTTGGCCTTCAAAGAGCCCATCCAAGCGTGGCTGAACGGTTTCGACGGGTTTTGATAAAAGAGGCTTTTAAAGTCTGAATGGTACAAATTGCATTATTGTCATCAGTTTTAATTATTCCGTTGCTTCTACTTCGATGGTGACTATTATTTTCTGTGTAATTGGACAATTTGGAGTGAATACAGGAAAATAATTTAGTTGAAAGTATTAAGCTTTGTTGTATGAGTGTTTTCTAACCCCGTCATTCTATATTATTAAAAGAATTTCTTGATTTTTATTCGGTGGTTTTAGACCCCTAAAATTATTATTTTGTATACACTGAAAATCTTTCTCCCTAGATATGCCATTTGGAGGTTTGAAAAACCTACAACTTCAGAGATTCGCTCTGCAGGCTTTCAGAGTTTCAATTTCAACCTTATGGAGTTAAATTTGATTTATTTAGTTGGCTGATTATAATGTAAATACATTTTTAAAACGTCTGGCTCTATACCGCCAGATCCCCGTGCAGAGAACTAGGCATCTGCTAGTATTCATTTAAATTTTAAATTAAATTTACAGTGATTTTAGAGTGATTTTAGGACTTTAATTTTTTTTAAGGAGTGAATAGGTTTGTGAGTTTAGAATATCTGAAACATTATTATTTAAAAATTTAGTCCAATGAATAAAAGTTAAATAAGGTCTTTCTTTATCATTTTACAATATATTTCCTTATAATTTTTAAACACGTAGCTATATTTATAATGATTAAAATATCACCTATATCACATATTATCTTTATTTCCAACGTGCCGGCTGGTGAGATGTACGTGCCGGCTGGTGAGATGTACGTGCCGGCTGGTGAGATGTACGTGCCGGCTGGTGAGATGTACGTGCCGGCTGGTGAGATGTACGTGCCCGTAGTTAATCTCCGTGCATGTTAATCTCCAAGTGTTTAAACGGTTTTGTATTAAAGTTACCAGCAGATTACCTATTTTCGTAACGTATTGATTAACCTTGAGAATTAATTACAGGAAAGGTACGTAAAAACCGTTAGTCAAAATATATCCAAACGTCAGAATTGCATTATTCGTTTCATTAGTCCTGGATATTTCTATAAAACAATTCTACCTTATGGGAAAACCTTTGGAATAACTCGAGAGGAGGCGAGACCTAGGAACGTGCGCAAGTCACTGGCGACAGCGTGGCCATCCCGGCGTGCCTAACGACTTATTCAACAGTTAGTTTATATGGTCATTAAGTTGCATAAGGTATAGCGGTGTCCTTTTACCTTCACACGTTCGCTCCCAATTTACCTGTGAGCTGGAGAGGAGGTTCCACGAACCTGCTGGAGATGCTGTAACGTGCTGCGGTGGTAACCTTAACTAATTAATATGAATTAATGTTTTCATAACTGAGATTAGGTTTATAAATTTACTTTTATGTGATAAAATTAAATTATTTAGTTTAAATATGTGAAAACGTAGTGTAAAATTATTTGTATTTTGTAATTGATTCGCTCTGTGCCAAGTCCAATCAGCATAGAAAAATATAACCGCTTAAAAAAATAGTGTGTTATGGTTTTGTTTGTGTTTGTGGTAGGATAAAACATGATATTAATAGTGCATAACAATTTATCTTTACATTAAATAATTTACTCTTGTCTGTACAAATAAGTCATTTTAAACTGTGGAATTTGATAATCAAAATATTATAACTATTTTGTTTATTTCGGTATACCGTAGAGTGGATTGGAAGAAAGTTTTGTTTGAACATCACAACACAATTAATTTTACATTACATTCGTTGAGATAGCTATTAATTATTTATAATAGAAATTTAACTTTCCCCAATGTGTATTGAGGTGGCCAGACGATGTATCAATTCCGCTCTAGATTAAACCATATCAATACGTTTATGTGGGTAATAGGTTGTTTGTCATAATACAAACTGGCCTAGTAGTGTTATAGGCAGTAGTTAGGGCAAATATTGCATGGTGCTGATCACACTTACTTTAAATATTAATCTACTGGTATTGCCATTGCCTAAGATAGTTCATCACCTTCACATTTTCACTATAGTTCATCACCACAATGCTGCATATCCTACTTATTACATACTACATAATCCATGTATTACATGTAAGGGTTTGGTATATCATTTTTAGGTTGATAATGTGTTCATAGTTTCGTTTTTATAACACGTGTCGCAGATACATTAAAAAATAAATGTTAACGGCTATTTTATTATCTTATTAAATACATTGTTAACATGTATATGACTGTTCCTCTTTAAGCGAATAGATTTTTGTTTATCAAACTTCAGCAAGCGACACTCTCCCAAGTCTCTGATAAGTATTTTTAAAGCTCTCTGACTTAACGATTTATGAAATAACCACGGATTATTTTTAAAAAACCAATTAAAAACAAGCTTATTTTAATTCAGAAAAAATAAACAAAATTTGTGAATTGAAATCAATCTATTATTTCTATAATTGTTCATAATAGTCCATACATATTGAATTGTTGTTATCAGAAAACAATACAGTTATGATATCTATATATGTTTCACAAACATTAAGTGATTATAGAAACAGGTTTGTGCATAAATAAGTACTTTGAACATAATATGTTTGCTGCATTCTCGAGATTAAAAGTTAATAATCGACTTTTACTAGTTATATTTTAAGTGTAAATGTGCAACGTTTGTTTACAGAAGAAACAACTCAATGTCAATAGCACCATAATAATTAAATTCTACTCAAAATAAATTGTAGTGTTTTGGCTGGAATTAAATTATGTAGGAGAGAAATTAGATGATTGAGACTAATTAAAATCTTATTTATACCAGGAATGTCATTGTTTGCTGACGCAGTTAAGGGAGTCACAGTCTCCAGACCGCTTGGGACCCGGGCTGAAACATGTTTGGAATGCTGACGTAGGCTCAGACTGGGTGGTATTCCTCCTAGCTGTGTTTTATAAGCGTGGAGGTTTAACCACACACTATCACAATCCTCGGTTATGCTCATAGATTGTTCCAGTTAGTCTCTATTTTTAAAGCGGACAGTGAAACAATGTTATCGACATGTTTACATTGTTGTTTAGAGCATAAAATAGACGTATGGTTATTACGTCCCTGTACATACCAAAAAACCGTAACCGTAGTACAAAATTCAAATAAAATAATTCTTCAATACTGATAGTCAGTCGTTGGCCTATTGGTAAAAGCGTCGGACTCCGAAACCATGGCCGCGGCCCTGTCGTGGCTTCAAATCCCAGCCCAAGAATGTCAATTTATCAGTACTGTTCAACTCGTACTGTAACGGCTCATCCCTGCTTGCTGGATACGCTCCGCACACAGATCATAGTCTATGTGGACGGGTAAAGTAAGGCAAAAATAGGCTTCCCCCATTTTGTAAGAAAAAAGAACAAAGTTTAGTTCGGCAGAGACATAAGTTTAAGGACTTAAATTAATGAATTAAACCGTCCTAGGGTCAACCTGAACTACCATTCAAAGTTGAATTAAATCGGGTAAGTGGTAAATTAACAAATAAGGGACAACCAAAGTCACATTTATTTGTATCTACAGGGAAAAATATATTAAATTAATCGTCTTGTCCATCGTTATGAATATAATTACAGTAAAGGCATGAATTTACCAACAAATAAAACAGTAGAAAATCAATTACTTAGTAATATTGACTCCATACTTAGTATACAAAGTGTCTAATATTTCTACCTATTTTATTGTTTTTTTAATGTCATGAAAACAGTTGTAGCACACCAAAGCTTTTATCAAACGCAAATTCAAGCATCAGTATAACTCGAATCTCTGTACCCTAAGCACTTAATATCTACTGTTATTTAACCCTTTTCCCGGAACAGGATAATGCACCCAGACACTACAGAACTGCAAACCCTACACTGGATAGGGGCGGAAATGTAATTTACAGAGTGTGACAAAGGGGTACGTGCAGGAATGTGGTGCGTGGACGGCATGCATATGTGACTCGCTGTCAGTCAACGTGTAGCATCGAGCAGCTCACAGAGTGCCGCCCATAGTAAGCTCCTCAATTGTGAACCTTTAAACTGATTAGTACATGAATTAACTAGGTCTTGATGAAAATGAAACTTATTTACTTAGTCTAGAGTATACATAACTACGAAATAAAATTAAAGGGTTGGAAATAGAGCATGAAATAATTCAGAGATTTGCTAAATGAAAACAAGCATTCACCTTAAAACCTAAATCACATTACAATTCTGTATTAATGAGATTCCGCTTAACTAATGGTTAAAGCCTTTTACCTATGGAACCAGATTGTATGTTCATTAAAATCAACCGGTATTCCGCATTTTCCGTTTGTGACCTGTTCATTAAACGGGATATTAGGGGTCAATAGAATTCCTATATGACGTTTCAAACCGTTAACATAATTTGAAACAGAAGTTTTGTCAAGGAATTTTACAGGTTAAGTAATTGTTTTCAGATATTCTGTATAAATGCTGATTTTAAATTATTTTAATTAATAAAACAATGAATTTTATTTTACTAATTAGATTCAAGTATAGAATTAAGGAAATATTAGCTACAGCCGTATTAACAACATAGAATATAAGATTCTGCTTAATAAGTGTTGAATATTTAAAATATATTCACTTTTGTGGGTAAATATTTTACCTTAATTAATTTGATAATGATTAATGATAGATAACAAACTAAAAATGATAGATGAAAACACATTGGTACCATTCGCTCACGAGCATTTTACAATACCCAGTGGTAAAGTAATGAAACGAAAACCTAAGCGGCAATTAGATACGTGATTTTTTATTTTAATTCTATCACTTAAAAACTACCAAAAAATCTATTCCACCTTTAATAGTTTTAACAATCACTAATTGGTCTTGAAAAGAGTTACAATACTATCTAGTCTAGGTATTCAGTAAAGTTTATTTGCATTAATTATTTAACACGCTGATTAACCACGATAAATTTGCAGTTGGTTAAGCAAACACTACCAATAAATTATTACGGAACTCAAATCCTTAGTAAAATAATTAAAATAAATGTTATAGGAAACATTACATTAAACATCGATCACGCAGAGTTACTAATGATTAATTACAATTAAGTTGTAAGATTACGTTATTTTGTATTTACAGAAAATCAATATTTTAACCTTTTAAATATTCTGTTAATGAATACTTTAGCAGGCTTGCTTAAAATAAGTTTATACATGATTTGTTTTTGCTAGTTTATATTAAATTTCCATTTTCAATTTCTATATAAGATATAATATTTTTAATCAAGTTCCCAATACCTAAGTAACAACACATGTATTGGGAACACTTAAGTCGAGGATGCTTTCGATAATGACAAACTGAAGATATTTTACGCATCCGCCTCTTGGGTATTCAATCCCTTCTTCAAAACTTCTCAACGTGTACAATTTTGTTGTCATTTTACTTTATTAAAGTAAATATATAAAATAAAAAATGCATATTTGATGTACTGTTTCAAAATATTTACTTATTCTAAAACTTTATTATATTAATAACTAAATAATTTGTTTAGTAGTATGATAAATGATGTTACAATAAAACAGTTTAAATTAAATTAGTCTTACAACTCTATGCAATATATCTAAAGTTATACTGTACTAACATACAAGACTATAAATATACACAAAATATGGTACAAGGTGATTGATTTCAACCAGTTACACAACCAGGCTTAGTCAGAGAATGTAGGGTTTGGTTTAACTCGTTGAAATCGATCGCCTTTTATCATATCTAGTTTACATTTACCGTCTTGTACGTGGGTACAGTTTAATTGGAAATATATTTGATAGTTTTGTGATACGATTATTTAATATGTTTGATTTATAATTATTAATTAAAATGTTACATTTTAATATTAAAGTAACGTTCGAATTTTAAAGCGTGATTTCCCTCCCTCAACCTTAATTATAAGGACAATGCTACACAGAAGAGCAATCTTAACTTTATTTTAAAATTTTTACTAACACAGATATAGAACGACAGTAAATACATTTTAAGAATTTTTTTTGTAACTTTAACAGTTTGTATAGCAAATTTTGATACAGTTGTAAATCATCTTGGGATTGCTTTTAAATGCTGAACTCTATAGAATATATTAAACTGTTTCCAAGCACTGCAAGTTGTATTTATAAATTTTGTACACTCATTTACTTACCAGCAATAAATAAAAGATTGTAAAATAAAACTGATTTATATCGTAGGCCTAACTCTACAATATTTGGTAGTGCTATTGATTGGAGAGAAAATAATTTACTAGTGCCAAAACTACTGCAAACTCACTGAATAGTGATAATGTTTAACGAGTACAGTCTTGTAAGATGTATTAAAATAATTTCTTAAATTGAAACAAACTACACATATTTTAAATTTTAAAATGTTTTTTAACACGATTACTTCATGATTTTCAAAATGTCATTGGTTAAAACCAATAGTAATTTAGCTCTACAATTTGAAGCATAAATTACGTTTTTATCGGATAACTGACGTTTAAACTAACCTATATTTGTAGATATTTAGTATAAGCATAAAATAACAAAGTAACGTACGTTGAAAGTAAAAAGACTGCAGAAATTTGTGATTTCATCGGGCGGATCCACCCATACTTCACTGTATTGAATTCCGGCAGCCAATTCACAACAACTGCTTACAATTCTGTAAACGTCCTCCTCTTGCTGATACAATGAAACAATCACGAAAATGCCGAGTATTTGGTACATTTATACTTTACTGCTTTAAATAAATCAAATAAAATATTTTGGTATAATTTACATTAAATGCAGTAAAACATAGGGTGTTTACAAAAAAACCCTTCAGGACATCGGGATATGATTACTTGCATAAAAACTAAGAAAAATTTTACTGTGAAGGTATGTCATAAAACGCTTAGTTTTCCGTATATCTGTCTGTATGTGTCTTTTACATAATTAATCATATCTCACGAACCACTTATCGTATCAACTTAAAACTTCGCATGTGGATTACTATTAAGAAGACTTATTTAGGTATGTAGTATCAAGTTTCTACTTTGTACCATTTAAACATTACGGCTATTTTTAGATTTTAAAGCTTAATATCTTAAAAACCGAAAACTTTAGAACAATTTTACATGTGAAAAACAACTAGTGTAATCTTATCTTCTAAACAATGGTATAAAGATTATTAGGATTGGGCCATAAATAACTAATTTATTGCAATTTGTTTAATAGAATACATGCTTCTTTCTTGTCAATTATAGCAAATAAGCATGTATTCTATTAAACAAACTGCAGTAAATCAGTTATTTATGACCCGATCCTAATAATCCTTATACCATTAATTAGAAGATAAAATTGCACTAATTTTTTGTTTTTTGTAAAATTTTTCGTCAAATTTACGCTTTTTAAGATGTTAAGCTTTAATTTCTAAAAATGGCCGCCATTTTTAAACGGTACAAAATATAAACTTGATACTACATACCTAAATAGGTCTTGTTAATTGTCACCCACGTACCAAGTGAAGTTTATATGTTAAGTGGTTCGTGAGATATGATTAATTATATAAAAGACACATACAGTCAGATATACGGAAAACTAAACGTTTTAGGACATACCTTCACAGGAACTTTTGTCTTAGTTGTTATGCAAGTAATCATATCCTGAACTCCTAAAGGGTTTTTTGTAAACACCCTCAATACGATTACACACAAAAAAGTCCCACATAGGTCACAAGGACCTGTGCGTGCAGACGAGTTCTTGGTCTGGTTATGTTAGGAAACTGATTACTTTTTACATTCACTCATAACAACTATTAAAAAATAGATCGTAAAATACGTGTCCATAAAAATTGAGTTTAAAAGAAAGATAAGTAACCATACAAACACTGCATATAAACTGTTACTATAAAAACAACATAAAAACCATAGGAAAAATTTGGTGAAAACCATATACAATATTTATAAATCTGGTCATAGATTGAAGCAATTTTGATAACAACTTGTTCAAAATATTAGTTACAAATTTAAAAAAAATTAAAAAATATACACAAAAATTAAAATAGAATTACATTGCATTATTTAGAGATTGGGCTAATAATAATGTTACAAACCAAATTATACAAATATATTTGTTTTGTTTTAATGAAATTTGCCGTAGGTTAGTAACAAAAATTTACTTTTAGCGAATTTCCCCTATAGGGAAGAAGCTATTACCGTAGGTCTCATAGTAAGACTTAAGCCCGAGACCATGATAATTTTTTGTTTTGAGGTCCCCAGATGACAAAAACACTATTCGTTCAAATTTATATATATTTATATACATAAATATTATATTTATTATAATTTATATATGTATATATATATATATATCAATATATATACATATATATATAAATTTGAACGAATAGTGTTTTTGTCATCTGGGGACCTTAAAACAAAAAATTATCATGGTCTCGGGCTTAAGTCTTACTATGAGACCTACGCAAATATATATATATATATATATATATATATATATATATATATATATATATATATATATATATATATATGTGTGTGTCTGTGCATGCGATAACTTGAGTAAAAAACGTCCGATTTCGATGAAATTTGGCTCAAATGTGTAAAATGACATTTATGACTTTAAGTTCGAAAACCAGAAAAATCAGACCATTGGAAGGGGGTTTATGGGGGTTTTAAACTTTTCAAAAATCAGTTTTTTTGCATTTTTCACCCTAAAATTTTTGAACAACTTAATTTTGGTTTTGACCATGTAATATAGCTTAAAAAAACAAATATAGTATTTTGCCCATGTTAATCTTATGGGAAAAAGGTTTTAGCGAATTTCCCCTATAGGGAAGAAGCTATTACCGTATTCAGCATGGTAATATATAGGCCCGGGACCATGATAACTTTTCGTTTTGAGGTCCCCAGACCCCAAAAACACCATTCGTTCGAAACTGTAAATATATATGTGTGTGTGTGTGTGTGTGTGTCCGTGAGCACGATAACTCTCGTAAAAATTATCCGATTTTGATGAAATTTGGTATAAACGTGTAAAGCAACATTTATGACTTTAAGTTCGAAAACCAGCCAGATCGCTCTATCCGAAGGGGTATTTTGGGGGTGTTTTGTACCCCAAAAATGGGTTTTTCGAATTTTTTACATATCATTTTGGAAATAGTCAAATTTTAGTTTTTACCATTGGATTCAGCTTAAAAAACACACAATTTGGTATTTTGATTATTTTACAGTAGAACTTCGATAGTTCGACACTCGATAGTTTGACAGTCTGTATACTTCGACACGGGCCATGACGACATGACATGACAGTAGCGGCGACCGATAGTGTCCTTGACGGGTTCGCCGGTCAGTGTTGGGAGCCCGCTTATTGTTTTCGTGAACGTGCGCTTCCGCCTTTTCTATAAATAACTTATTCTTCATACCCCCTACCACGTCCTATCAACCCCTTTCCCCGCCCTTCCCAGTAAGTAGGTCAAGTCAGTTCGCTCGAGACGCTGCAGTTAAACACGTTTTTGAGTCTTTCGTGATAAGCTATTGTTTTTTCCTCATAATACTCCCTGTGTTAAAATGTTCCATAAACTCCCTATAGTTCGACATTTCGATAGTTCGACACCCCTTTAGTTCACAAAGTGTCGAACTATCGAGGTTCTATTGGCTTTTACTACGTCAATTGGTTACCAAGATATTGAAAGTGCTAAACACAGTACGTTGTCTAATGTTATTCTTATGGAGGAAAATAAAAATTTTATATCTCGCTTATTTATGAACGTATACTGACGAAACTTGGTATACGACTTCATCTGGTTGTGGACCATTGATATTTGCTCAAAAAAACAATTTTTTACCAATGGCTCCCGTAGCATCAAACCTGCGTACTCAGCCCCATGTTATTCTTATGGAGAATAAGTAACGTGTTATCTCCCTTCATTATGAAAATAAATTAATGAAATTTGGTATATGGCCTTACCTACATGACTTATATTGATATTTGTATAAAAACCCCTTTTTGTGCTCCTTGCTTTAGCAAACCTGCATACTCAGCCGCCATGTTATTCTTATGGAGAATAATTAAAATGTCATAAATCGTTTATTTATGAATTTATATTGATGAAACTTGGTATGTGGCTTTATGTGGTATTAATATACATATTTATGCATTGGAAATTCGCTGAGTACGCGGGTTTGCTGCTACGGGGGTATTTGGCTTTTCCTCAGTTTATTTTAATGTAAACTTCAAATTTGCTTTTACCAATCTATTCAGTTCCACAAAACAATCATTTTGGTGTTTAAACTGTGATTCTACGCCTAACCGTTGCTGAGATATTCAAAGTGCTAAACACAGTACGTTGTGTAATGTTATCCTTATGGAGAATAAATAAAATTTGATATCTTGATTATTTATGAATGTATGTTGATGAAACTTGGTATGTGGCTTCACGTAGTACTGGTATATTGATATTTGCACAAAAAATTGATTTTTTGTTGATTATTCCCGTAGCAGGTAGCAGCAAACCTGCGTATTCAGCCCCCATGTTATTCTTATGGAGAATAAGTAAAATGTAATGACTGCCTTAATTATGAACATAAATTAATAAAACTTGGTATGTAGCTTCACTTGGTTGAGGTATATTGATAATTGCATAAAACCCCATTTTTTTGTTCCTTGTTGCAGCAAACCTGCTTACTCAGCCCCATGTTATTCTTATGGAGAATAACTAAAATGTTATATGACGCTTATTCATGATTGAATGTTGATGAAACTTGGTATGTGGCTTCGCCTAGTTAAATTATATTTATATTTTAATAAAAACCAATTTTTTATGTTCCTTGTTTCAGCAAACCTATGTACTCATTACCAATGTTATTCTTATTGATAATAATTAAAATCGCTTATATGTGAATATATTTTTATGAAACTTGGTATGCGGCTTTATGTGGTATTAAGACAAATATTTTCCATTGGAAATTCGCTGAGGACGCAGGTTTGCTTCAACGGGGGTATTTATCTATATTTGGGTATTTTATTTTTACTCTGTGGGGTTGTTAAAATGAATTGCCAGATAATGTTAGATAGAAGTGATTTTTATTTGAACTCTGGTTGAATGTGAATATAAACAAAAGAATAATAATAAATTGACAGATGATCATACAATAAATTAAAATGTGCAGCTGGGTCGCCACACAAGCCCCCTACGGAGAAACGGAGTTGCTCCTCGGGATTCGGAACTTGACGTGCCGTCCGTAGCGTGTGAGGTAACGAGGTTCCAAAGAAGCAGAAGGCGGCGAGGCGTCAGCCTCCGATGGTATGTCAGGCGCAGGAGGTGGCATCGGAGTGGTGTGACCGTGTTCAGGTTTGTCACACAAGAGGAAGGCGGGCTTTACTCTGTCCAAAGTGACTCGAACATCAACGCCATTTTGTCGGATGGTAATAGTTTTCGTATCACGGCGGATGGCAGGATATGGCCCAGTGTAAGGCGGCTGTAGTGATCGTCTCACGGCGTCGTCACGCAGAAAAACATGAGTGCATTTCTCAAGGTCCTGGAAAACGAAGGTCTTTAGTTTATCGTGACGAGACGCTGGAACTGGTCTGATGGATGACATATGATGGCGAAGGCGGACAACATAATCAGCTGGGTCCTCTTGTCGTGGTGTATCTCTAGGTATGTCTAGAAGTTCTCCAGGGAGGCGCAGCTGCTGTCCAAAAACTAATTCAGCTGTAGATGCCCGAAGATCCTCACGATAAGCGCTACGGATGCCGAGAAGAACAATAGGGAGGGCCTCGAGCCAAGTCGAATCACGATGACACATAAGGGATGCTTTTAACTGGCGATGGAACCTCTCAATTAAACCGTTAGCACAAGGGTGGTAACTGCAGGTCCTGATTCGTTCCGTTCCAAAAGTTTTTCCGAGGGAACGAAAAAGAGCTGATTCGAACTGGCGTCCTTGATCCGTAGTGATGCGCAGGGGTGAGCCGTAACGGGAAAACCAGCACGTTACGAGACCTTCAGCGACTTCATCTGCAGTGATTGTTTTGAGGGGTTGTACTTCCGGCCACCTGGTATAACGGTCAATGGCCGTGAGACAATATCTGTAAGGTCCGGCCGGCGGAAGGGGGCCTATGATGTCAATGTGAACGTGGTCAAAACGTGATGATGGAAGTGAGAAATTCCCAAGAGGTGTGTGTACATGACGAGTTACCTTGGCACGTTGGCAATGTTCGCAGGCGCGGGCCCAGTTTTGACAGTCTTGTTGAATTCGGGGCCACACAAAACGTTCTGAGACAAGTTTTGCTGAAGCTTTGATGCCAGGATGACTAAGATTATGTAATGAATCGAAAATTGATCGTCGGAGAGTTTTAGGGACAAAGGGTCGCTGTGCAGACGTTGATGTGTCGCAGTAAACGTGGAGATCTGTACCTGGGATATTGACATGTTTTAGTTGAAGGGAGGAATTGCCTTTCAGGATCTCTTGAAGCTCAGGGTCAGTTGCTTGATGGTGAGCCAATATGTTGGAATCCACGATGTTAGAAGTTGTGCCTGATAAGGCATCGGCATGAGAGAAACTGTCAGCGACTATGTTGGCTGATCCAGAAACGTGTCGAATATCTGTAGTAAACTGTGAAATAAATGTTAGTTGGTTTTGCTGAACTGGGGGGAGTTTTTCACGTTTCTGGTTGAAAGCAAAGGTGATTGGCTTGTGGTCAGTAAAGACAATGCAATGGTTTGCTTCAAGAATGTGACGAAAGTGGCGTATGGCAGCATAGACAGCAAAAAGTTCACGATAATATGCTGGCCAAAGAGATTGTTTAGGTGTGAGTTTCTGTGAAAAGAAGGATAGGGGTTCCCATATCGAATTGTAGACCAGCTGCTGAAGGACAGCTCCAACATGTGTGCCCGATGCGTCGCAAAACAATGCAAGTGGAGCCTTGTGATCTGGGTGGACTATCAGAGTAGCCTTGGCAAGATTTTCTTTACAGGCGGAAAATGCAGAATCCAATTCAGGTGTCCAGTTCACTGGTTGATTTCCACGAAGCGATGATAGGGCACTGTGGAGCGGCGCTTGGTGTTCGGCGGCTGAGGGAATGAATCTCCGGTAGAAGTTCAACATGCCTAAGAAACGACGCAAGCCTTTTGCTGTGGAGGGGTGGGCGAATTGTCGGAGAGCCTCAACACGATCGGGGAGTGGTCTGGTACCAGCAGCAGAAACTTCATAACCAAGAAATGTGACCGGTGTTTAAAACAGTTTTCTTTACATTAACTAGGATGCCATAGTCAGAAAAACGTTTGAATAGGGTTCGTAGATGTTCTTCATGTTCAGCTTCGTCCTTAGAGAAAACTAAAACGTCATCGATATAAGGGAAGCAGAAGTCTAAACCAAACACGACTTCATCAATAAAACGCTGAAACGTTTGACCTGCGTTGCGGAGGCCGAATGACATAAAGGGAAATTCGAACAAGCCAAAAGGTGTTGTGATGGCTGTCTTAGGTATGTCATCAGGATTCACAGGGATTTGGGTGTAGGCTTTGACTAAATCAATCACGGAAAAAACTTTGCAACCACGGAGACGATAGGTAAAATCGTGGATGTCGTGGATCTGACGGGGTACCTATCGGGGATTGTTCTGGCATTCAGGGCACGGTAGTCGCCACATGGGCGCCACCCATCGGGTTTCTTGGGGACCATATGAAGGGGCGACGACCATGGTCCATCAGACCGACGTGCAGTACCGTCAGTGAGCATTGCGTCAAACTCGGCTTTCGCTAGAACAAGGCGTTCAGGAGCGAGACGCCGGGGGCGGGACGAGATAGGGGGGCCAGGAGTTGTCTTGATAAAGTGCATGGTAGAATGAAGGACTTTCTAGGAGTACCTGAGGGACGGGTAAGCTCGGGGAATTCGGACAATATTGATTTGGAAGAATCGGGAGTGATGGTCTTGATACTAAAATGAGAGATTGTAGTCGACTGGAAAGGGACAGAAAGGTTGGTTACGCTGTCAATCAGCCGTTGATTGCGACAGTCGGGGAGTAACCCGAAATTTGCCAAAAGGCTGATCCGAGGATTGGTGTGCTAACATCAGCGACAACAAACTTCCAGGTATAAACTCGTCTAAGTCCTAGATTTAAAGACATTGTCATCATTCCGTATGTATGGATTGTAGAGTTGTTTGCGGCGCGAAGATAGTATTCAACACATTTTTGATGGTTATGAACAAAGGATTTTGGGAGACAGCAGATATCAGAACCAGTGTCTATTAGGAATCTATTATTGGTAGTTTTATCTAGTACTAGTAATCGGCGCCCAGAAGGTTGACAGTCAGCGGACGCCATTACTGACTGCCTCTGGAATTTGTTGGACTTCCAAAAGTACATGGCTGAATACACCTGTTAGCCTGGTTGCCAAAACGCTTGTGGTACCAGCATAAGCCAGCCTGCTCTGAACTGTTAGTTGAGCTACTTTTGCGATACCGGCTGTTAGACAAACTCCTTTGACGAGGCCTTGATTGCTCGTCACGTAAGGAGTGCATGTCATCACACATAGATTTCATTCGAAGCTGCATATCTGACATTTGTTTTACTAGTTCGTCAAATTGAGAAATATTTACAAATTTAGGCGCAGGCGATGTTGAAGCGACTGCGTTTACGTAAGTTACAGGTGAAGGACAGAAAGATGCATTAGGTTGCACTTCTAAGATTTTATCAGCGGTAATGGCCAAAATGTCAGTTTGGACGCCTGCCTGTCCAGCTTGGGCCTGTAAAATCGCTTGTACATATGATGGGAGCCGTTGCATCAATATGGTCTTCAACAAACCATACTGTACTGTGGCAGAACCCACAAGAGATCGGAGGTGGCGTAGGAATTGTGAAGGAGTCCTGTCACCAAGCTCCTCCTCCAACAACAATTGACGAACGCACCGATCCTCCGATATAGACAAACGTCGAATAATCTCGGACTTGAGGGTGGAGTATGGAGTATCAGCAGGAAGATTGACAATGAGATCCTCCACCTCGTTGGCATAACGTTCGTCAAGATGTGAAATTACATACGAGTATTTTGTTAATTCACTCGTGATCCTCGCCAGGGCAAATCGGGCCTCAACTTGGGCGAACCAAAGTTTTGGGTTTTCTTTCCAAAAAGGCGGTAATTTGACACTTACCCTATTGACTCCCAGATGTTCGAGTTGTTATGGATGGGCGGCGTGATCCGGCGGGAGCTGCGGTGGAAGAGGTTGAAGCGCAGGTTGGTTCACCGCTGCTTGAAGTTGTTGTGGTAAGTCTTTGTCTCGATCGGGTCTTCGATTCAGGTCCTGTAGCTGTCTCAGAAGGTTTTCATTCTCATTTTGTAATTGGGCTAGACGTTCCAAAAGCTCTTGGTCCATGTCGATTGAAGAATTGAAGGATGAAAATCAACTGTTGAAGAATGGTTGAAGTAGTGAAGTGGAAGTGATGTGATGGACAAGGAAGGGTCGAAGTTATCTTGGTAAATAAAAGGGCAAACTTGTTCGTCGGGGTCACCAATATTGTGGGGTTGTTAAAATGAATTGCCAGATAATGTTAGATAGAAGTGATTTTTATTTGAACTCTGGTTGAATGTGAATATAAACAAAAGAATAATAATAAATTGACAGCTGATCTTACAATAAATTAAAATGTGCAGCTGGGTCGCCACAACTCTAAATCCTAAAGGCAATATTCCTATTATAACCTACTGCACTGCAAGTAATTTGAAATGATAAGTATGGTAGGTATTTATTTGTTTTTTTTTTATTACAACAAATTATTACTACTAATGATTAAATTTACCTTACGTTATTTATATTTATATTTGATATTTACGTTTTAAGTATACAATATTACGTATTACAAATATCAACTATAAATTTATGTAAATTGATAACAAAACGTTTGTAAAATAAAAATAAATAAACATTGTTTCAAGCTAGGAATGTACCCATGTCTTGAATGTTTCTTGAGCGACACCTAACAATCAGTTCTGCATACCACGTCTGTCTGCTGTCAAATTTCCCACCAGTCATGCCGTAGACACCATTACCTGGCAGTCTTGTGGCTTGTATTGGAACTATACTGAAACTGGTGGTTTAACATTGCAACTGGATCGAAATAACTCTCTAATAATTCATGAGTAATATTAATGTAATGGGATTAGTTGTATCCTTAATACTACAAATTATAGAGTATCGTGAGAAATAGTCAGGTAATATAACAAGTGGTATTATGTAATACGTTTTCAAAGCTATTATTAAGTATTTGTCTATTTACTTTGTTGCGTTTCATAACTTATTACAGACTTAAGATCATTTTGCTAATTACAATTTTTAATACGCATATGATTTATATATAATCTTCTTTTTATTTCTCATTTTATTTTTTAGTGCTCAAAACACTAGTCGAAGTATATTGGCAAGTAGTATAGTGTTAGAAAATACTAACATTAACTATCATTTAACTATCATTAACTATCGTTTAACTATCATTTAACTTATTTAAATCATTTAAATACATTTACCTTACAGTCACATAATACCCAATAGATAATTATGTTTGAGTATGTATCTATTAATATATTAAAACTATCGCTAAACTTGAATATATTTGTTCGATAATGACATCATATAACATTATTTTTGTTTATAGCTAAGAAGTTCTTAATATTGACAAGTGTTTTTATGTTCTACTCCATTTAAGTAAACAAGTATTACTAATTGTCAACTCTATCCGATACTCTATATTTGTTTAAAATATGCGTCTAGAATTAAAGCGTTTAATCTTTCCGTTAGACCAGTTACAAGCCGAGCTCAACCCCTATGCAAAGAAGTGGTCAGTCGGCAAACCCCCTCATTTCACTGTGTAATATTTTGTACTTATAACATATAAACAACGACATACCAAAACTAGTTACACAACTATTAAACACATTAACAAACTTCAATGGGTTGTAATACCAAATTGTAAGTATATCTCATTCATTGTATGCCTCAGATTGCTTAATATGTATATATATTAAAAGAAATCTTACCTTAGCAATCTAGTCAATTAGTCCTTAAATTTCGGATTTCGGTTCCCGTAGGACCATCATCAGTTAATACTAATACTAATCTCAGGTAGTAAGAGTGCACGTATGCAATGTGTATTTTGAGATTAAGTTCAGAAAAAATGATATGAATTACGAAAAGCTTAAGAAGACAGTTTTTAAATGTATGTTTCAGTGTCTGTGTTGTATGTGTAAACAATTTAAAAAAACACGACGAAATCCTTCGGATGAATATTCAGTTATATTTTAGCTCGGTTGACCTATACAGTCCTAACTGATGATGGTCCTACGGGAACCGAAATCCGGATTTTAAGGACTAATTTAATTGACTAGATTGTTAAGGTAAGACTTCTTGTAATTTATATGTAAATATATGTATTATTACCAAACCAATGTTTACATATGAAAAGAGTTTCCAAAACCAATTGACGAGTTGTGCAACGTGAATTAAAAGTTAAACGCTCTTAAGAAATTCCCATCTACACCATTTTATCAAAATAATCCTATTGCAAAACAACAGATACAATCGTATTTTGATAGTTTTAAAGTTTACCTAGAGGTTGTTTAACTCTATTACAATTAGTGTCTGTCATGATTTTAACCATAATTATCGTTGGGAGGATTTTTACAATCATACAACTATTGCATTTTCCCAAAATACTTTGAGAGAGAATGTTTTTACAACATAGCATATAACTTTGGAGAAATCGTCATGAACAGTCTCTTATAAAGTCTCCTTCTGTTAATAAACCAACAAACACTTAATTAAACACTATTAAACACCAATACACTTTGTAATTCAGTGGTGCTTATACACAATGCACTTAGTTGTTTCCTAAGCCATTACATAGGTAGGCAAACAGGCTCTGCAAGGTAATTGTGTGATGCTAATGCAGTTCGAATGGCCTCTTGCAGCCATACTGTAATGTAACGGCTCCATGCAGCTTGGCCACACACCAACACAACAACCAAGAGCAGCCCATTACACCTGCGTGAGTTTGGTGATAACGTTTGTCAACAGGGGGGCATATTGGGTCAACCGCACCATTAGATAGATAATTACACCATTGGATTACTTGACAAAACTGTAGTCTTTATCCAAAGATCTTTAACCATCGTGTCTTTTTATCATTGCTTGTGTATGTTTAAATAAACGGTATCAGGAAACTGACACATACTTTCTCCCTTTTGCCCAAACTTCAATAAAAACATTATTTTTTATTTACTAAATATATAATATTAAGTACAGATAAATGAACAGAAAATTGTCTAAAATAGTTGTTTTCAGAAATATCCACCCAAATCCCTTTTTGGTAGGCACTATAGAATCCATTGCTACACACAGTGGTTTTGAGAGGGGAAATGCCCCTTGTCCCCCCGCCCACAAGGGTTACATGGCAACCTATTTCGAACATCCTCTGTTGGTCAATGCTAACGACCTGTATATCAATTTTAAATTAAATTGATCAGTAAATAAGAGAGAAATAGCAATTTTTGTATTCCCCATAAGAATAACATCGGACAACGTACTGCGTTTACCGCTAAATGAAAATTTCAATTTTATCTGCAACTAGCAATCGTAGAATAGTAATTCAAAATACTACTTTATTTAGTTTTTTGAGCTATTTTTAATGGTGAACAGTAATCTTTTTTAAAATTTTTGTTTTTTTATGAAAAATCCAAAAAACTTAATTTTTATGTTCTAAGTGTTGTAATTTCTGAACCCGAATTTTTACAGAAATTCGGGTGGTGTCATTTTTTTAACCTAAAGCTCTACAAACCACTAATGTTTAATCGAAATGGTTAGAGTCGTTTTTGAGAAATTTGGATTTTTCATTTTTTGGCGTTTTTTTTTAGGGATGACTACCCTTAAAAATCAAAAATTCAAAAAATGAAATCGCCTGGAGATATCGAGGATTAGTACCTACATACCAAATATCATGAAAATCGGTCCATTGGTTAAGGCTCTAGATCCGTACACATCCACACAGACAGACACACACACACGCAGACACGCACACACACACACACACACACACACACACACACACACACACACACACACACACACAGACAGACATCACGTAAAAACCACTTTTTTGGGTTCAGGGAGCACCAAAACGAATATTTCCACCAACAACTGAAATTCTAAAATTTTACGAAAACAATACTTTCTCCATATACTACGTATAGGGGGAGAAAGTAAAAAGGTGTCAAGATGAGAGGTAAAATAAATATTGAGTTTTAGTCTAATGCTTGGAGTTGAGTTGAAGACATTAGTTGCAGTTGTTGTAATCGGAGACAAAACATGTTTATTTATTTAGACTAGCTATAATATTTCACAAAATGGACTATGTAATTATCAGCTGACAGATATTCAAATCTGTTTCTTATTTTGGTTAGTAGGAGAGAGAACAAACAACTATTATTATATTTTAAGCTTCTCAATAAAACAGTTTTATTATTGTTTTTCTAATTGATAATTATAGCAACAATTAGTTTCAATTAAATAGATCTTTTGTTGGTAATAATTAAACTTTTCTTTAAATAATTTAAACTTTTACCAGTTAACTATGGTATAAATCAAGCCTGATTTAAATACGAGATTCCTTCCGCTAAACAGCATAGCAGCATTCTGTATAGACATATTTATTTTACATCTAGGTGAATTATAGTACAATACAGAGCCATATCAAACTCACACCTTTTAAAACAGTGTATTTTATTATGCCTAGGTATATCCTGATGTCCACTGTAAGCTTTTATTTAAATATATAAACAATGTTTAAATTAAATTTTGTTTTGTAAACAAAACATACTATTAAATATTGAGATAATATCATTGACGATAGAGACAACATAGGGTTTCAATCTACGTGTTCATTGGTTTTATTAATTAACCAGTATAACTTGTATTTATTTACTTACTCAGCTTTTGATTTTCGCAATTTTACCTTACCCACTGTTCTACATTTTCAAATAGCTTACAACAAATCAATCAATTTAACAAAGGAAAATTACATTTAAGATTCCTTGATGGTTTCGCTTCAGTTTCGATAGACATGCTGTAAATAAATTTATTAGGCTTGCTTTGTTAGTGTACTTTGTCCTAACTATAATGATTAAACGTTGTGCCTAGATTTTGTCAGAGAAAACACAGCCAACAGAAAGTTAAGTAAAATGTTAGGTAAGATTGTTCGCTTGGTTGTGCAAAATTAATACTTAAAGTAAAATAAAGAAATATAATTGAGAGCACTTGCCAATAGTGAGAGGTTTACTACCAATCACTTGATTGGAGAGTTTAGGATCAGAAATAATTTAACGCTACGTTTCTGATCAATAACAAGTTTAATATAAATCAAATTATTCAGTTACAATCATTTGATAATTATGACTCCTGTGAATGTTTTTAGAGATAATTAGATTGGTATTAGTATTTTAAAATATATTTCCTTTATCAATGAATTAACTATTACAATTATTTTATGTACTTATGAATAAAAGTTAAATTTATCTTAAAAGTAAACTGTCTAATTAAAATGCAAATTAAGGAATGTTTGCTTTTGAAACATTATTTTGATAATTATAAATTGTATTAAACTTATGTGAATTCGATGTTACTTGAACAAATTATCTAAAATTAAATGCAAATCTAATAGATTTGTTTTGTAGTTTCAGCACTATACTCAAAACATGTATTAATTTAAAATATTGGAAACCTGAGGTGATTACTAAATTCACCAGTTCATTGTTATATAAGGCGTTGAAATAAATTTAAAAGAGTTACTTGAATTTTTGGGTTTACCCAGATTTTTCACTACACAGACACTTCACTTAATTATCGAATTGCCCATTTTGGCACAAGGCCATAACTCCCGCACTACTAGCCACTGAAATTTTCTAATCCATTGTTGTTGGATAATGTTGGCAGACTAAAATTATTTTTCTTAATATTCCTTCAATCCCCTGCCACACCAAAGCTGTGGCTCGTTGTCATTGGCTGTCTAAGTATAATTTTTCATGGAGAGGAAGAAGGCTATTGGTTCAATATGATATGGGGAGGTCTTTAGTTTGAGTGAGTATTGGATCAGCATTTCTCACGGGTACTGTGCAATGTGGATGGAGCTCATGGTGTAGGGTTCAGGGTCAAAAGGTTTAGGTTTACTGGCTCTATTGTCTGAGAAAGGATTTTATTCTTAGAAAGGTTAAAGTCAGAGGAAGGAAACATTTATTAGTTTGGTTGGAAATTGTAAGGGAAAAGATTTTAGAAATATTAACACTCTCTTACAGTTATCTTCGAAACATATTACAAGTTCATTTTACTTAATGTTCTTTAATATGCCATTTATCTTGAAGAGCATAGGTGTAATATAACAGGACATTGTTAGTAACTATAATTAAAGCCGACCATGACAAGGTTTAAACACTTAAATATTTTGTATGCAATAGATAAAAAAGGACCCACAGATGAAACAAGTTGGATACAAACACGTTTAAGAGTTGTAAGGGTAGTCTAAACTTGCTTACTTGCGCTACAGATCTTCAGAGAACCTTGCTCTTGAGCAAGGTTGGTTGTACGCTGACTCAAATACGTCTTGGATTACCCACTTCAGCTTTATGGCTTGTGAGTAAATGATCTCTAACACAGGGAAAACATTGGCTAGTAGGCTATATTGTTGTATGAGTTATATCAGGCTTCAAAAATAATAGCCTTTTACTTATTAACATATATTCAGTAAAATGTTTAAGTTATTTCTTATTCATAATACATCCCAAAAAGCACGTTGGTTAAAATTATATTTTCATATACTAGAATAAAACATTATATATTTACAGTATTATATTTAATTCCCCTCATTAACTTAAAAAATCTGGTACTTACAGAGAAACAGCAATCACAGCCTAACAGAAATCAGAAAAACCTATTTTCTTAATATGAATTAAACCCTGAAAACCACTCAGCTGTCGTTATTCACAGTTCTAAAGGTATCAGTGTAAAAGGAGGATTTGGATAAAAAATAAAAACTGATTTACATTTAAATAAATCAGTTTTTGCATAGCCTATTTCAGGTAAGCAAACACAGGGAGTAGAGTTTGTAGAACTACTTCAAAGTCTCGTAGTGTAATAGATAATACATATATATATATATAAAACAATATAATATAGAATATTTAAACCGATTACTACAAATGGCAATTAGAGGATATGGAGGAACAATGAAGAGTAAATCATTATTTGAACCGCTACATAATTTTAACTAGACCAAAACTATGAAAAATTATTAAAATACAGTTTCAGCTAGTTTATTAGCGAATTTACCTTATAGGGAAGAAGCTATTACCGTAGTCGGCATGGTAAGACCAAAGTACGGGACCATGATAACTTTTCGTTTCGAGGCTCCCAGTTGCCAAAAACACCATTCCTTCAAATTCATATAAATATGTTTATATATATATATAAATTTTCAGTTTATTTAATAGGGCTACTATAATAATAATTCTAAATAAATTTAAAACACCTGAGTACCCTTTTAAAAACATTTTATTGTGCTGACACTGCTGACACGTATTTTAGCTATTATGTCATATTCAAAAAATCTTAATAATTTTATACTTAACCTATAATTTAAAAACTACAAAATATAATTTAAATGTAAATAAAAACATTTGATTCAATCTACATATGTCGAGTTTTTAACACAGGGCGTGGGGTCTTTTACTAGCGAATTTCCCCTATAGGGAAGAAGCTATTACCGTAGGTGGCATGGTAAGACTTAAGCCCGAGACCATGATAACTTTTCGTGTTGAGGTTCCCAGATGCCAAAAACACTATTCGTTCAAATTTATATATATGTATATATGTGTCCGTTACCACGATAACTTTTGAAAGAAACACCCGATTTTGGTTACATTTAGCACAAATGTGGAGAGTAGCATTTATGACTTTAAGTTCGAAAACCAGATCGATCGCACTATGGGAAAGGGGTTTTATGGGGGTTTACAATTTTCCGAAAATAAGTTTTTTGCAAATTTGACCCCAAAATGTTGAAAACACTCAATTTTGGTTATAGCCATTTTATAGAACTTAAAAAACAAATAATTTTGTATATTGAATCATTAACCTAGGTTAAGTTGTTGCGGAGAAAATCCAAAAAACGTGTCCCATGTTAATCTTATGGAAAAAAGGTTTTTAGATTTTTCTCAGATAGTTTCACTAAAAACTTCAAATTTCTGTTTATTAATGTGTTTAGCTCAATAAAACAAACATTTTGGTGTTTTAATCGTTTTTCTAAATCCAACCGTTGCAGAGATATTCAAAGTGCTAAACACAGTACGTTGTCCAATGTTATCCTTATGGAGAATAAATAAAATTCTATATATCGATTATTTATGAATGTATATTGATGAAACTTGGTATGTGGCTTCAACTAGTTGTGGTATATTGGTATTAGCACAAAAAACAAGTTTGTTGTTGATAGTCCCCGTAGCAGCAAACCTGCATACTCGGCCCCCGTGTTATTCATATGGAGAATACGTAAAGTTGTATATCTCCCTTAATTATGAACCTAAATTAATAAAACTTGGTATATAGCTTAACCTGGTTCAGTTATATTGATAATTGCAAAATATACCCCCGTCGCAGCAAACCTGCATACTCAGCGAATTTCCAATGGAGATATAAATGTCTTAATACTACATAAAGCCACTTACCGAGTTTCATAAAAATATATTCACAAATAAGCGATATATACAATTTTAATTATTCTCCATAAGAATAACATTGGGGCTGAGTACGCAGGTTTGCTGCAACAAGGAACACAAAAAATTGTTTTTATGCTAATATCAATATAACTCAACAAGGTGAAGTCGTATACCAGTTTTTATTAATTTATGGTCATAATTAAGGGAGACAGAGCATTTAATTGGATTGAGTGAAACGAAATCCTTATACATAACTTTACTGCTTACACTGGTAAGAGAATCAACTCGAACTGGCGTGTCTTTGTCATAAATAACTCAAAAACGCCTCTACAGATCCACTTCAAACTTTAGAGATAGATTCTATAGTACGAAATCTCGGTCGAGTTCGTTATTGGGAATATTTGGTTAAGTAATGATAAAATTATCTTTAAAACAAATCTATTTTTTTCCCATAAGATTAACATTGGGAGCCATTTTAGTGGTACTTGAATCGTTGATATTTAGCCAACGTCTATGTTTCAACTATAGAGTAACGTAAGTATTGCCATAGATTCACTAGAGAACAGTAGTTATTCATGTTCATGTTGACTAGGAAAAAAAACTTCTTCTCGTAACTTGAAACACAAAACTAAGGTTTAAATATTATTAGCTTTTAAAATTGTATGACTATTTTATTTTATATTAATTAAAAGATGCATTATTATTTTAATACTATTATAGTAAATAACATTATTGGTACCGTACTCTATGTAAAAAAATTTCAGGCCGCTGGACTTAGACCTCTCGACTCCATACTACAGACGACAAAATGACTGAAAAGAAAAATGTCAACAAGAAGAGTATAAGGTCTTTCTTACGTGATTAAAGTGATTAAACGCTAATAAATGTAATTATTCACAGTATAATTTCCACTCATTAACAGGAGAAAGAGTTAGTTTGTTCAAAAAATTATTATCTCACTAATAAAACGGACGGTAAGTTACCAAATAAAATTAGATGTTTTGGTTACTTATTTGACGGCTATCACCAATGCAACTTTACAATATAGGTAACAATAACTAGGAATACGCTCATTCTTCACGTATTAGGATGATCGGACCTTTCGTAATCCCAAAGTTTAATATATTGCGTAGAAATGATGAGAAACTTGTCACGCAATATCTTTCCGACAATACAACAAATTCTCTTAACAGGAAAGAAATTATCACTTTAATGCTCATGGCAGTTTCTAACTCCGAGTCACTCAGAAAGTTTCATTTAAGGATTTCATGTATATCAAACACTTTCTAGATGCAGTGAGTACAAGTGCAGGCATGTCTTTGAGTACTGTAATTTAGTACGCGAATACTTTGTACTTGAGTATAAACATCATTTGCGTTTATGCAAGAGGCATGGAGGTGCCCGCGCTGTGGCGGGAAATTGCAGCTTACTTGGCCGCGAAGGATAAATTTGGATTTTTCAATACTTTAAATGTTATTTTAGTTATGTAGGAAGAATAACCTCCTAAACTTCCTAAATTGTATTGTGTGTTACAATTATAGAGGAATGTTATATTATAGAGAAATGTATCGTTTCAAAATCAAATAATAAAGACTAACATAAGTTGTAAAGAGGGGATTTGATTGGTTAACATATTTGTTGCCATGATGGAGACCAGAGGGTATAGAGAGTCAAAATGGCAGTCCGTATGTAAGCACAGATTTTTACCCCAGGCGAGACCTCTATAGATATATACCTCGTTGGATGAGGTAGGATTTGCTATTTAAAAATAACGTAACATAACCTAACCTAACAGCTGCAGCACACTGTACAAGATGGGTCGTAAAAAACAAACAATACCATTTCACCATCACAATATAGGTAACAATAACTAGGAATACGCTATTTCTTCACGTATGAGGATGATCGGACCTTTCGTAATCCCAAAGTTTAATATATTATGTAGAAATGATGAGAAACTTGTCACGCAATATCTTTCCGACAAAACAACAAATTCTCTTAACAGGAAAGAAATTATTACTTTAGTGCTCATGGCAGTTTCTAACTCCGAGTCACTCACAAAGTTTCATTTAAGGACTTCATGTAGGCTATATCAAACACTTTCTAGATGCAGTGAGTACAAGTGCAGGCATGTCTTTGAGTACTGTAATTTAGTACGCGAATACTTTGTACTTGAGTATAAACATCATTTGCGTTTATGCAAGAGGCATGGAGATGCCCGCGCTGTGGCGGGAAATTGCAGCTTACTTGGCCGCGAAGGATAAATTTGGATTTTTCAATATTTTAAATGTTATTTGAGTGATGTAGGAAGAATAACCTCCTAAACTTCCTAAATTGTATTGTGTGTTACAATTATAGAGAAATGTTATATTATAGAGAAATGTATCATTTCAAAATCAAATAATAAAGACTAACATAAGTTGTAAAGAGGGGATTTGATTGGTTAACATATTTGTTGCCATGATGGAGACCAGAGGGTTTAGATTCAAAATGGCAGTCCGTATGTAAGCACAGATTTTTACCCCAGGCGAGACCTCTATAGATATATACCTCGTTGGATGAGGTAGGATTTGCTATTTAAAAATAACGTAGCATAACCTAACCTAACAGCTGCAGCACACTGTACAAGATGGGTCGTAAAAAACAAACAATACCATTTCACCATCACAATATAGGTAACAATAACTAGGAATACGCTCATTCTTCACGTATGAGGATGATCGGACCTTTCGTAATCCCAAAGTTTAATATATTGTGTAGAAATGATGAGAAACTTGTCACGCAATATCTTTCCGACCAAACAACAAATTCTCTTAACAGGAAAGAAATTATTACTTTAGTGCTCATGGCAGTTTCTAACTCCGAGTCACTCACAAAGGAGTTTCACATCCGCAGCACACTGTACAAGATGGGTCATAAAAAACAAACAATAACATTTCACCATCGGAGGTCACTCTTACCACTTTTGGCAACAAATTAATAAGTAATACGCTAGGATTGGCGCCATTCTGTACTATTTGTATTGCAATGAATAAAGATGATTTGATTTGATGTAAAATATGGACAAAATAGCTAGGATAAACTGAAAAATACTCATTCCGTTGTATTATCAAAATAAAATGATCAAGTACTTGAATCGCTTATGAAACTCAAGACTCTACTGTAGGCTTAAGCTAGGTAATAACTAGGAGTACGCTCTTTTACCGCGTAACAGGCTGAGCTCACAGTTAACCCATTGGCCTAGACATACGAGCTGGTCTCGTTCCTTACTTGCCATTTTTTAAACCTATGAATTGGAATATAAAATTGGTATTTTTAAATGAATTAATGGCATATTTTAATTAAAATATTGTTTTCTTTCAGTTTAGAGAGTCGCATTGGCACACACACAGTAGACATAAGTAAAAAGTATCAAAATCAGTGTTGACCATGTGCAACTCACAAAGAATTAACCGATCCCGTCAACTTCCAAGCAAGCCTGCCACCGTTTGTTTTATTTGGGCCCTGCCACCAACGTTGCCACAGACCGGTTAACTCATTGAGAGTTGTACGACTTGTCAGTTTTGGTCGTGTATGGGATTCGAACCCACGAAGTTCGTATCAGTACCTGGCCAAGATGTTCCCACTACTTAGCTGACTCAGCTACCACGACCAGTGGCCTAGCGGCGTTATTTAGGTTTTTATGGTCAGTCCGTGCCCCTAGCGGAGAGAACCGCAGTTGCCCACAGCCATTAGTTACAGATGTTGTGACTGGAGTGCAGCACCAATCAAATTCCGTTATCAGCCATTGCGAATAGAATATAATTACTACGTTAAAGGGTTGATAATTTAAAAAAAATGTTTCAATTCACAATACACACCATTGGCCCCCATTGTAACTGCAGCTTGACAATGCCGTTCAAATATAGAACATGAGAAACAAACAATGAGGTCTGAAATCAGTCAATCAGATCAAAAGTGCATTTGAAGTAGTTGTTACTCACCCCTCACTCTCACTGGGGGCTGTATCACCTAGACCTCCTTTATTATATTAGTTGAAGATTTTGTTGGAAGTACAACATTTTGATGACAATGTAGGACCACAATCAGTCAAACCAAGTTTTATTTACAATTTGGTGTACACTGGAGGGCTATACACATCCCAGGACCCACACTGTTATTTTATTGTAGCTTAATATTGATGTTAAATATATCTAAATCTAGAAGTTGATGTGTACAGTATGTTTTAAAATCAGTCAATCGGTCTTAAACGCCTAAACAGTTAAATCTCTAAAGAGGTTTTAATGTAGCACTTTGGTCTTTCTGGGACGCTATGCCCCCAGGCTCTCATTGTTATTGTAGCTTGATATTGTTGTTCAAATGGGAGCGGCTCTATTACACATCATATCGATGGACCCTCTTGTAAAAATTAAAAAAATACAAGAGGGTCTATGGCCCATCGAACCGTTTAACACGTTGGCTGCTGGCGCCGACTTTAGTCGGCGTCACTAGCGCTGCCAAGTGGCGCGCGCCGACTATAGTCGGCGCCAGACAAACTGAGATACATTGGGTCGATGTGAGCTTAGCCGCGGACGGAGGAGATTGTTTCTGCGTGCACCACCTGTTTACATCTCAATCTTTGCCGTGTTGGTGCCGTTGCCGGATTCCGCGACTATTTATTTTTTTTCGTGATTGCGTAATATTGCGTTACTATGGATTCTTAGGTGGTTCATATTGAACAATAAAGGCTAGTACGTCTGTCGTACTATTATTATGATCGGATGTCGTGTACTTCTGTCCAGCTTGTCCTGGTGAACCAGGCCTATGCCCTATTCGCTGCTTCGACAAGTTTCACGACTCCCTGTAACGTTGAAACAGACTCTGTAAATATTTGTAAATATTTAGTAGTAGTGATTGAAAAAGTGAAAAAAAGGTTTACATTGCTAGGATATAATCATAAACTGACTAATAAGTAAAAATATTGTGACGGTGCTGCAATATCTCCGAAGCGTCGCACCCAGGTGGCGTATGCCGACAAAAAGCGGCGAAAGCGATGACGTCACGGGACAACCTGAAATTACGATTTTTTTATGACAGCGACCCCGAACAAGACTAACAACAGCATTTGGAAAGTGATTTTGACATAAAATAGTTTTAGCCACAGGTGATGGTATATACTTATTTTTCAGCATTCAACGTGTTAAGTGAATAAAAGTTATATTTACTATTTGGGTCAACGGACCATCGACCCACAATGAGTTCTTTTTAACATATACAAATTCGGTCTGATGTACCATCGTCCCTATAAATTATTATTTAAAAAAACGGGCCCCCTATATTTCTAGTCGTCAAATAAATTAAGTGGCTCTATTACACATCACATCGATGTACCATAGACCCTCTAACATTTATAAAATAGGAATGGTTCGATGGTCCAACGAAATCATCTATAATACCCACTTAAACCTTTACCCAAAATGCCTTCACTTAAATGTTTTATTTATTTGATGTAGGTTCGATGGGCCATCGAATCATCTTGCTTTAATCTATAACAACTAATTCCAATTCACAACTAGAGCCAATTTTTTAATAAATTATATTATAGATCGCACTAGGGCAATGTTATATCGAACCAAAGCCTATTTTTATTTAAGGTTCGATGGTCCATCGATATGATGTGTAATAGACCCAGTCCCGTTTAAACATATATAAATGCAGAACTTCAAAACAATGATGCTTAAATCTGTCAATCCGCTTTAAAGAAGATGAAATTGCCTTATTTCTTTTTAAAAAAGGAAAAGTATTAGTATCTGATGTTATTAAATATAATATAGGAACTAAAACTCTGGCCCACTTGGTTTGCCAGTGATTGTTTCAAGGTCCAACATTTATTATATATATTTATGATTACGTGAAAGGTTCAGTTTAATAGTCCCCTGTGTAGCATTTAAGTTCCCAAAAAAATTATGATCGCATCCTTTTTAAGGAAAGGGGTATTATGATTATTCTTATGTTTAATAATATTTACGACTGTACCTCAAGTTTAATTTATGACAATTGTTTTGCTGTAAAATAATATACAGGGAATTAACTTGGATCAAACAATTTGTATAACAAAATACCATAATAATGACTTTTCCTTCCATTGTTAAGATATATTGTAAAAGTTCACACATTTAAAAAAATAGTTTAAAATAGTTATGAACATAGTAAACAAATTTCATAATTGGCCTTGAAGGAAGAGTACTGTGATCCATTAAAACACAAATTATAAACATTTCTGGTAAATAGTCCAACTAAATTTGACCGGGATGTTAAATAGGAGCAGCTCTTAAGGTGATAAATTTGAAAAGTATTTTTTCAAAGAGAAAATCATATTAAGTGAAAATAAAAGTATGGTACCAATAAACCTCTCTAGGACAGGACCTTCGATTGAAGACCAAAACTATTGAAATTGATCCAGTCGTTTTTTGATAGTGGATTTACAAAAGGAATGTTGTTGAGATTTATCATTTGGTATTAAGAACAAAAATCTCAACTTAAGAAAGGTATTATGACATGAGCGCGGATCAAAACTATAAATTTAATACAAAAACTGTTTATATTTTGGCCCAGTAGTTTTTGCTAGTGGATATATACAAGTGATTTGTTGAAAATTTAACACGATCTGTTATGGGAACTATTAACTAAGTAGTTTTGCACCAAAAGATCACATAATAAAATGTAGTTGACATAACTATATGCCAAAACCTTCATGATAGACCCCCTACTAAATCCGTTAAAACTGGATCAGTAGTCTTTTACAGAATAGGACCGCTAGATTTATGTAAGGAATTTTGTTGAAATGTTAACGGGGCTGTTACAAACAATAGTTTCTGGAAACAAGATTACATTTTTTTAGAAAGGCGTTTTCCAAACATTTTTAATGACTTAAACATGCATGATAACTACCCAGTTATATCTTACCAATTTAATCATGATCATGATTTAATCATTTATTCCAGAATAAAACTTGAAATTCTGGAGTAATGGGGTGGGGGACATAATGTTTAGGAATCTTTCACACAAGCAACCTTTTCCCGCAGCAAGTTTTCCCCGCTGGGATAAATTGAGTCAAATGAGAGCTTTCACATACCTAGAGTGGTTTTTGCCGCGCGGGTCAAATCCACCCAGTGGCTCTAAAATCACACGCTGGTTTCTACATTCGATTTTTTGGCCGCGCGGGGAAAAATGCTCCTCTCCAATTGCAAAGCATTGATTCAGATGCACGTTTTCACGCGAGTGGGAAAAAACGCTCTCCTCAACGGTGTTTGTTGAGTCAGTGTATTCTTTCCCAACATGGTTGGTTGTAGTCCACGTTTTTCTGATGTAATTGTGTATTAGCAAATTTCCCTTATAGGGAAGAAGCTATTACCGTAGGTGGCATGGTAAGAGTTGAAGCCCGAGACCATGATACCTTTTCGTTTTGAGGTCCCCAGACGTCAAAAACACCAATAGTTCAAATTTGTATATATGTATATATAAACATACATAAATAATATGTATATATATATATATATATATATATATATATATATATATATATATATATATATATGTGTGTCCATTAACACGATAACATGAGTAAATAAGTCTGATTTTGGTGAAATTTGGCTCAAATTTGTAAAGGGATATTCATGACATTTAAGTTTGAAAACCACAAAAAACGGACCATAGGAAGGGGGGGTTATGGGGGTTTACAATTTTCCAACAATAATTTTTTTGCATTTTTCACCCAACAATTTTTAAAATACTTAATTTTGGTTTTGACCATTTTATAGAGCTTAATGGGTTCAGCTCTACAAAACAATCATTTTGGTGTTTAAATTGTGATTCTATGTCCAACCATTGGAGAGATATTCAAAGTGCTAAACACAGTTTGTTGCCCAATGTTATCCTTAAGGAGAATAATTCAAAATTTTATTTCCGGTTATTTATGAATGTATGTTGATGAAACTTGGCATGTGCCTTCACTTAGTACTGGTCTATTGATATTTGCACACAACAAATTTGTTGCCGATTTCCCCTACAGCAGCAATCCTGCATACTCAGCCCCCATGTTATTCTTATGGAGAATAAGTAAAATGTAATGTCTCCCTTAATTATGAGCATAAATGAATAAAACTTTGTATGCAGCCTTGACCGGTACAGTTGTATTTATAATTGCATAAAAACACATATTTTATGTTCCTTGTTGCAGCAAACCTGCGTAATCAGCTTTCAATGTTATTCTTATGGAGAATAAATAAAATGCTATATATCATTTATTTGTGTAGTTTTATGAAACTTTGTGAGTGGCTCTATGTGGTAGTGAGAAACATATACATGCAATGGAAATTCGCTGAGTGTGCAAGTTTGCTGCTCCAGGGGTATTTGTGATTATGTCATATCGTGTTCAAATCAATTCCATGACATCATTTAAATTTTTGTTAACTGTTAACATTTTGAAAAAGTAAATCATTATAATTCAGTTACATGTGCCTTTTAAACATTGAGTTAAATTAATAAGAAAATGTATTTATGAAATTGAGGAATTTTTCTGATAACTACAATCATATTGTATAATTAATTAACAATTATTGTATTTATTTTACTTTTATACATCCAAGAATGTCAAATAAAGTTTATTATTATCTTTATATATAAAACAAGTGGTATTAATAACAAGTTTTATAACACACAAGAACGGCTGAATGAATTTAAAGGAAATTTTGCACACGGATAGTTTATTACCTGGATAAACACATAGGATACTTTTTACCCCGGAAAATGTGAAGGGCTCTACTCCTTTGGCTTTTAAAGTTTACATTTTTTTCTTTATGGGAACATGTGTTTATCATTTTTCTGTTTTTAATTAATAAGCAGATAATGTTTCGATAAAACAGTTATTTTTGTAATCAGAGTATTTGTCCAAACATGGCATTTAAAAAATTACATTATCGTAGTTTTATGTTAGGAGTATATCTTAACATAATTGAAAGGCATACATATATGTTCATTATGTAAATAAAAAACATACTTGAATGTCAACTCTCATAATGGAAATAAAATACCCCCGTAGCAGCAAACTTGCGTACTCAGCGAATTTCCAATTCATATTTATGTATCTTAATACCAGATAAAGCCACATACAAAGTTTTATCTATAAACATTCATAAATAAACGATTTATGACATTTTAATTATTCTCCATAAGAATAACATGGCGGCTGAGTATGCAGGTTTACTGAAGCAAGGACAAAAAATGGGGTTTTATACAAATTTCAATATAACTCAAGTAGGTAAAGCCACATACCAAATTTTATTAATTTATTTGGTTACATATATTAATTTATTTTATTAATATATATGGTGACATGTTAATGGGAAGGCACTATAACCTAAAAATAGTAAAAAAGTGTCCGGGTCAAGCCTGTTTTACGGTAGGCCTAACTGAAACCTAAATAACCAAAACCTTAATAGGCCTAACTGAAACCATAACCGAATAACCTAAATAATCGTTATACCCTATCGAACAATTTCATTCGGTTTTTTATATCGTTCCACTTATGAAAGTCTACCCTGGTTTCGGATTTTTAGATTTCAGTTATATTCGATCTCAAAAGATATTGTCTTATAATTTGTCCAGCTAACAAATGTTGATTCCACTGATCATGTTTTTCATCTTAAACATGTTTTGCCGGGAACAACCATTGTTGTTCATAGGGATTTATGGAAATCACACTAAGCACTGATAAGAATATCCAGTCTTTTAGTCCCACAACAATGTGTTAAGGTTTGAGCAAGTTTGAGGAGCCGTTAGAACAAAACATTTTCTCAATAAGAATAACATGGCGGCTTTTTATGCCACTGGGGCAGAGTCCTGAGGTCTTGAGGAAAAACAAAAAAGTACCTATCTGCAATTTGTTGATCCTCTACAACATTATGGTCCGGAGCAGTTTTGAGTTGGCATTTTCAAAATCCCCTGGGACATACACGCAAATGCACAACCATTACATTATAAGTATAGATTTTTCTCAATACAAAATACTTTTAGCTCCCGAAACAGCCCGATTAACATTAAAAAAAAATTCTTTACGTTAATCTATTAGCAAAAACTACTGTGCCAATTTTAACTGTTTTAGTATTAAATTATAGGTTTTGGCCTGCAGTTTGTCATAATTACATTTCTTTTCTTTTTAGGTGTTTTTTAATGCACAATGTTTGCGTTTATTATTCCCATAACAAATATTGTTCAACTTTCAATAAATCACTTACGGTACATTACTAGCAAAATCTATTAAATATAATACTTATATAGGTTATAATAGCTTAACCTATATAACTTATAATAGGTTTTGACATACAGTAATGTCATCAATATCTTTGTTTAGTTTAGATGTGTTGTTTCTAATAATAAATTAATTTTAATTTTTGGCTCTCATAAGAGCACATGTTCAAATATCAACAACATTCATTTTGTAAATCCACTAACAATACCCCCGTCGCAGCAAACCTGCATACTCAGCGAATTTCCAATGAATATATAACATAACACATTAAAACACTTAAGAGGATTCATAAGAAATGTACTCACAAACAAGCGATATTTAAAATATTAATTATTCTCCATAAGAATAACATTGGGGATGAGTACGCAGGTTTGCTGCAACAAGGCACATAAAATAATGGGTTTTTATGCAAATATCAATAGAACTCATCTTAGTGAAGTCACATACCAAGTTTCATCCATATACATTCATAAATAAGCGATATATAACATTTTAAGTATTTTTCTATAAGAATAACATGGGGACCAAGTACCTAGGTTTGCTGCTACAGGAACCATAGGCGAAAAACTTTTTTGTGCAAACAACCATAAACAACAACCAGATCAAGCCATATACCAAATTTTGCCAGTTTTTGTTCATAAATAAGCGAGATATACAATTTTCCTTTTTCTCCATAACAATAACATTAGACAACGTACTGTGTTTAGCACTTTCAATATCTCGGTAACCAATTGACGTAGAGCAATGATCAAAATACCATATTGTTTGTTTTTTTAAGTTGAATTCAATGGTATGAATTAAAATTTGATTTAAATTAAAATTACATGTGAAAACTCCAAAAAACACATTTTTGGGGTACAAAACCCCCCCAAAAACCCCCCTTTGGATGGTGCGATTCATCTGGTTTTCGAACTCGTTCAAATAAATGGTACTTTACACATTTGTACCAAATTTCATTAAGATCGGACCTTTTTTACTAGAGTTATCGTGCTTACGGACACACATATATATATATATATATATATATATATATAAATATATATATAAATATATATATATATATATATATATATATATATATAAACATTTGAACGAATGGTGTTTTTGGCATCTGGGGACCTTAAAATGAAAAGTTATCATGGTCTCGGGCTTAAGTCTTACCATGAGACCTACGGTAATAGCTTCTTCCCTATAGGGGAAATTCGCTAAAAACTAAAGGACCGATTTAAATAGTTTTGATCTGAAATTGAAGCTCCTGTTCTACAGAGATTGGTACTTTTATTTCCAGAAAACATGTTTTTCTCAGTGAAAAATTACTTTTCATGTTTAACAAGTAAAAGAGATGCTCCTGTTTAACATTTTGATCAAATTTAGTTGAACTATTTACCAAAAATTGGAATTATATATGTGTTAGTGAACTGTGCAGGACTTGTCCTTTCAGGCCGATTATGGAATTTGTTTACTAAGTTTTCTCTAACTTTTTGCGTATGTGTGAACTAATACAATACATTTAAAAAATGGAAGGAAACGTCGTTCCTATCTTGTATAATAAATTTTGTTTCCCCCCACCTACTTAGTAAAGTCAAATTTTACTCCTTGTATTGAAGGAGTATAGTTCTACTTTGTCTCCCGGAACAGAATCTGCTGACATTTCGTTGCAATCATTAATGCTGCAGCTGTAAGGGAATCGGATCAGCTGATTGATATTTTGCTCCAGCTCCAATTAACGTTCCGAGTTTAGTTATTACGCATTACGCAACCAACATGGAAAGCGATTGTGAATGTGAATACTTATTTATACTTGTGGCTTTTGGGGTGTGGGAAAAATGTTGTGTGTAAATTTATCGCCCTGGCCTTCGGCGTCAGGCGCCAACAATTTCCCTTAGGGAACAAAGTTGCACTTTACTCCCTTAATACACAAATAAATATTGTTTCAAGCAGAAGTCCCCGTATTATTTTTTACTGCAAAGAAATTTTGCATAAATTAAACTTGAGATAGTCAATAATATAAAACATAAGTGGGATTATAATACACCGTTACTTAAACAAATGTGATCATAATGTTTTTGGATACTTAAATGCTACACGCTGCCTGTAATCATTAATATATATAACTAGCTGGCCCAACATACGTTGTCCTGTCCTAATGTCATTGAATTTGTTTTATTTCAAATACTCGTTCATTTTCAAGATAAGCATGTTCGCTTCGCTCACTGGCTTCCCGGATTAGCTCATGCGCTATGCTCACTTGAATATAAAAAAAAGAGTTTGAGTTGCCATTCAAGTACTCTTTTTATTTCCAAAATGAGAGTTTCCATTCAAGTAACTTTTTATTTCTATAATCAACATATGTATATGCCTTTCAAGTATGTTTACAGCTGCTTGGGGTAACTAACTGAACTTAGATCAAATCAATAGGAACTTTGAAGGCCTGTGGGGCAGAGCTCTTAGGTCGGATTAAAAATTGTCTTTTATAAGAACCTTGTCCTGACATAAACAAACTCAACAAGAAATAATTATTCAATTTGGTCCACTAATTCTCAAGTTATGGCGTGACCAAGGGAAATAGGGATCCATTTGAGCGAATTTCCCATATAGGGAAGAAGCTATTACCGTAGTCGGCATGGCAAGACCTAGGCCCATGACCATGATAACTTTTCATTTTGAGGTCCCCAGATGCCAAAAACACCATTCTTTCAAAAACTATATATATATGTGTGTGTCCGTGAGCACGATAACTGTCGTAAAATTCATCCGATTTTTACAAAATTTGGTATAAACGTGTAAAGCAGCATTTATGACTTTAAGTTCAAAAACCAGACCGATCGACCTATCCGAAGGGGTATTTTGGGGGGGGGGTTTGTATCCCTAAAGTGGTTTTTTTGAGCTTTTTACATATAATTGTTGAAAAAGTCAAATTTTAGTTTTTCCCATTGGAATCAGCTTAGAAAGACGCACAATTTAGTGTTTTGATCATTGCTCTACGTCAAATGGTTACAGAGATATCGAAAGTGCTAAACCCAGTATGTTGTCCAATGTTATTCTTACGGAGAATAAGGTAAATTGTATATCTCGGTTATTTATATACTTTTCCTGATGAAACTTGGTATATTACTTCATATCGTTGTGGTCTATTGATATTTGCACTAAAAAACATTTTTCGGCCGATAGTTCCCGTAGCAGCAAACCTGTGTACTCAGTCCCATGTTATTCTTATGGAGAAGAAGTAGCATGTTATCTCCCTTAATTATGAACATAAATTATTCACATTTGGTATGTGGCTTTACCTACTTGAGTTATATTGATATTTGTATAAAACCCCATTTTTTGAGTTCCTTGCTTCAGCAAACCTGCACACTCAGCCGCCATGTTATTCTTATGGAGAATAATTGAAATGTCATAAATCGTTTATTTATGAATGTATATTTATGAAACTTGATATGTGGCTTTATGTGGCATTAAGATACATATACAGTATATGCATTGGAAATTTGCTGAGTATGCAGGTTTGCTGCTACGGGGTATTTATATATTAAGATGTATACAAAATCTTGGACCTTGACACAATGACTCGTGGATTCTAAGAAGTGGGTCAAAGAGTTTTAATTTCTCCCTAGATTATATTTAACATAAGAAACTACTTTTCTTTTCTTTTTAAAATGAGGCAATTTATTCTTCTTAAAAACAAATTGAATGATTTAAGCCTTATTGTTTTTTAAGTTCTGCATTTATAGGTTACCTATGTATTTGAACAACCGTATCAAGCTACAATAACAATGGGAGGCCTGGGGGGCACAGCCCCCCTCTCCCCAGTAAGGGTAATGTGTTACATTAAAACCTCTGGATTAGAGTTTAAAATATTTAGGCATTCAAAACCAATTGACAGATTTTAAAACGTATTGTTCATCAAGTTCTGTATTTATACTTATAGATTTTTACAGAAATATTAAGCTACAATAAAATAAATATCCTGATGGGTCCTCCAATGGAACCAAAGTGTAAATAACTACTTTTAAACCACGTGCTCTCACTGATTAGTGACCTTTATTGCCGCCAATAAAGGCAATGTTTTGATATTATATTTTATCAAAATCTTCAGCTAATATTATTATGAGGGCCTAGATGATACAGCCCTCAGTGAGACTGAGGGGTGAGTAACTACTTCATATGCACTTTGTCTGACTGATTGACAAATTTCAGGCCTCATTGTTTGTCATGTTCTGGATTTGTATGTTATTGTCAAGCTGCAGTTATAATGGAGGGCCCATGAGGTATATTGTCAATTGAAACTTTTTTTGTATTTTACGTGATCACTCAATCCTTATACGCGATATAAGAGCGTACTCCTAGTTATTATCCATAAGAATAACATGGGGCCTGAGTACGCAGGTTTGCTGCTACGGGAGAATTATGCAAAAACAATTTTTTGGAGCAAATATCAATAGACCTCAACGAGATGAACCTGTATACCAAGTTCCGTCAGTATACGTTCATAAATAAGCGAGATAAAAAAAATTTCTTTTCCTCCATAAGAATAACATTAGACAACGTACTGTGTTTAGCACTTTCAATATCTCGGTAACCAATTGACGTAGAGGAATGATCGAAATACCAAATTGTGTGTTTTTTTAAGCTGAATCGAATGGTTAAAACTAAAATTTGATTTTTTTTCAAAAATTATGTGTAAAAAATTCAAAAAACCCATTTTTTGGGTACAAAACCCCCCCAAAATACCCCTTCGGATAGGTCGATCTGTCTGGTTTTCGAACTTGAAGTCATAAATGCTGCTTTACATGTTTATACCAAATTTCGTAAAAATCGGATAATTTTTACGAGAGTTATCGTGCTCACGGACACACATATATATATATATATATATATATATATATATATATATACAGTATTGAACGAATGGTGTTTTTGGGGTCTGGGGACCTCAAAACGAAAAGTTATCATGGTCCTGGGCCTAGGTCTTACCATGCCGACTACGGTAATAGCTTCTTCCCTATAGGGGAAATTCGCTAAAAAAACATTACTTATCTTCCTCTTTGCAGCAAACCTGCGTCCTCAACCCTAATGATATTCTTATGGAGAATAAATAAAATGCTATATATCACTTATTTTTGTGAAACTTGGTAAATAGCTCTATGTAGTAGTGAGTCACATATATATGCATTGGAAATTCGCTGAGTACGCAGGTTTGATACGACGGGGTTTTTTTAATTTCTTTGATATTTTCAAAAATCTGATTTCTTTGTTCTGCCTGCATAACATTTAGTAAATTATTTTTGTCATCAAAATGGTTCATATATATAAAAAGATCTTTTTTCCGTTCATTTTATTTCCTTTTTTCTCAAATGACAAAATTGTAAACTTTCCTGTAGGTTACCGTAGCTGTGGTCAGTTGTTAAAACATGCTATGCAAATGTAGAATTTTGAGTGGTACGGTTGTTAGATTTTATGGCTTGGATATGTTCTTTGTATCTGCAAGTAAATGTTCTATCAGTTTAACCAATGTAACGGTTTTGGCAATCTTTGCAACAGGCCTTATAAATTCCTGATTTATTAAATTTAACATTGTTTTGGACTTTAGATTGATTGGAATATTTCTTGTTTATATTGAAGCATTTATTTCTCGTTTTGAAACCTATTTTGAAGTTTGATTTTTCAAATGTTTTCCTTGCTGCTTTATTTAATACATAACTATATGGCATGTACATGTATTCTTTTTTGTTTTCTTTTGTTTTATTTTGAGTAGTTTTGTTTTTTTATTTTTTTAATGATCTTGTCAATTAAGTTATCCTTATACCCATTTCTTATAGCTAGGGATTGTATTATTCTTTTTTTCATTTTCGTAATCTTTTTGACTCATAGGAACTTTAAGAAGTCTGTTTATAAAAAAATGAAAGCTTGACATCTTTTGTTGCCAGGGATGGTTGGATGTTGCCGGAATGAGTAATTCTGTTTGCATTCATATTTTCTAATTACTCTAAATCCATGTTTTTTTATTTCCTCTAAATATTGTGAAGTCTAGGTTGTTTAACATTTAATTTTGAGTTTCTATTGTGAATTAAATCTTACCTGATAAGTTGTTTAAATAGTTTAAAAATTCTTGACAAGCATCTTACTTTCCGTTAAAAAATTACAATGTCATCCACATAACGATACCAATAAATTATATTTTGATTAAATGGATTGCAATCTTTACAAACTTTGGTAATTTCCAAGTTGTTTAAGTATATATTTGCTAAGGTGCCTAACAGGGGTGAATACAATAAAAGATTTGAAAAATGTATCAACAACAATACGTTTAAATGCCTTTCAATTTAATGCCACAAAGTTTAATACAAACACAAATGCCATTATTTCGAAATGTAAAACGTTATCAAACAATGAAAACAGTAAATTAAAAACTCTAAGTATCTACCAAAATTACACAAAGAAGATATACCGATTAGATCTGTAGTTAACTACATAAATGGCCCCGTCATACAAAATTTGTAAATTTCTTAACAACAAATTAAAGAATAAGAATAAATTTTGTCAGGATTTTAGTGTAATATAGAGTTTAGATTTAATAGAAACAAGAAAAGATACAAAAATACCAACAAGTGCAACATTGGTGTAATCTGCTATATCTAATATGTTCACAAACATACCAAGGATTATACATTAAAAATAATCAAATATAAACTTGTTATAAATAATATAACGAAGAATGAAGTAGAAGATATCATGAAATTAACAAAAATATCTGTAAATCAAAACTATTTTGAATAAAATCATGGGTTTTGTGAAATTTTTACATACAATTATTTATAAACCCAAATTTTGGTTTACACCATTAAATTCAGCTTAAGAAAACAAACAATATGGTATTTTGATCATTGCTCTACGGCAATTGCTTACCGAGATATTTAAAGTGCATAACACAGTACGTTGTCCAATGTTAGTCTTATGGAGGATAAGTAAAATTTTAAATCTAGCTTATTATTAAAAATATATTAATGCCACTTGGTGAGTGGCTTTATTTGTTTGGGGTTACTGATATTAGCATACAAAACCCATTTTTTTGGTGTCTCCATGGCAGCAAACCTGCGTACTCAGCAGCTATAATGTTATTCTTATGGAGAATAGGAAGCATGTGATATTTTGCTTGTTTATGAATATAAATTGGGAAAACTTGGAATGTTGCTTCACCTAATAAAATGGAATGTTGCATTCATTGGTATTAAAATAAAAAACCGATTTTTGTGGTCCATGATGCAGCAAACCTGCATACTCAGTGCTAATGTTTTTCTTATGTGGAATAAATGAAATGTGATTTGAAATTGGCTTAGGATACTATAATGTATTAGAATAATACTGAAACTACGTGTGACAGCTGTAAAGAATTATTAAACGTAAAATCGTATTAATTATTATTTTATGAAATGAGAAATTACTATATTAAAAATTTTAATGTAGCAATACAAACCACGCATCATTTACAGCTGTAGAGACGTATGAGGTATTTAAACTTCGCTGCATATCCGTTCACGGATTTTTCCATCCGAATGCAAACGTCAAGTGAAGAATGCGAACAGGGGCCGAGAAGGCTTACGTCCCGAATGAGATGACTTGGTATGTGAAGCTTTCTGTAGTATGCCGGTTTTCAACATATGCAGAAGAGCATTTATATGTAAAAATTACTGGCATTTTCAGTGCTTATACGACATAACGGTTAAATATTGTACAGGTTCTATTCGTTATTATGTATTTAAACTATAACTTTTTCTCCCTACTATATAACTATACTGCTACAAAAATCAAGAATTACTATTGGTTATCGTGTCGCTTCATCAGTATAAATTTTATAAATACAAAACTAATTATAATATTAATAAATATAATATTTAATTAAAGTTATTAATTTTATAGAGTAAAATTACGTCAAAAATTAAAATTGCAGACCCTAAAACAATTTTAACGTATTGAAAATAAAACAATGCTTACTCATATTAAATTTACCAATAAATAGAATCAAAGAAAGATGAGCAAGCACTGGCCATAGTTAATAATGTATCGCTATGTAATTACTATTCTTATTGCTGTTGGAGCCGTCACCCCAAACCCTCTTTTGGAGTTCGCTTCTCTCACTTCCACTCCTCAGTTAACACAAATTTAAATCAACTCAACTATTGTAGTTCATAAACCAAAGTAAAACTACATAAATATGAGCTTTGGTGAGCACATTATCGCCAAAACACGCGGTCCAATATATTTTCCATATTGGAACACTTTACCATTCGGCTGCTTGTTCGTTTTATCGAATGATCTCCTGACTATAACTAAATCAGATATCATTGAAATACAAAGTTGTGGTTACAATGTCAAATTGGAGTTCTAAAAATGTATTAACGTGTAAAAACTAACACAAAATTAGTGGCAGTTGACGACAAAATTATAGTCACCTAACCTAACTCAGCGATGTATGGAGGCTGTTCGTTTAGCAACATAATACAAATAAATAGATTTGTATAAATAAAATAAAGTCAAATTAAATGATAAATCAGACCTGAAAAACTCATCATCAAAAGTAGGATTTGAAATGATCGTGTTTCTCACAACATTTACCGTAGCATGTCGAACTTCCTGAAAGTTTCAATTCATCAAGCAGTGAGCAACGAGTATAAATTCATTCGATAGAACAAACAAACAATCGGTTGATGAAATTGTTCGATATCATAAAATACCACCGTAGCAGCAAACCTGCATACTCAGCGAATTTCATGAAGCTCTTCTTGGATTATCAGATAGTAAATCTGACTAAGAATCGTTAGTTTGGAATTAAAGTTCTACAATTTTGGTATTTCACCTTTTTTACCATCTCTTACAGTTTTTTTTTTCAAAACAACTCAAGAAAGTTTTTCAAGTATGGAGTCGAGTAGGGTCAGATTACTGGAATTGCCTCATAATGTATGTCAGGTTATGACGGATTATCAGTTAACCCGTCTAGCTTTATATAAACGAGTTCGCACGCAGCACGCTGACGTGAGGGAAGTGAATTTCCACATAAAAAACTATAAAAACTCAAAATCAGTTAAAAACATATAATTATTCCAATTTTCATTCAAATCTGAAAATATAGATTTTTTGGCTGTTCTGATGCTCCTGGTTCTATTTACATGCAATGCTGGGAATACAATTTTGCGCATTACAAGGTCAGGAGGAGGTCCAGTCAGGCTTTAAAATAGGCGTGAGGTTGTTGGGGATGATAAAAGTACACCAACAAATGAATAACAGACTTTTCTAATGTAAAACCCCCATAAGACAACGTACTGTGTATGGTCAATACAAATTTTCTTTAATACCTCGGTAAATATATATGCTAGAATAACGAGAGAGGGCTTAAAAGTTTCGCCTCACTAATTCCCATCTTTTTACATTTGTTAATTTCACATCCGGGGCTTTTCTGACTCTTTTTGGGCCCAAATACTCGAAATGTGAAAGATTAATCCCCAAAAACGGTGTTTAGAGTTTTCCGATTGTTTTTCCCAACTAACTTGTTCAACTGTTTATAGAAAGGAACGTCCCTACCAATTTGAAGTTAATCGGACAAAAAATGCGACCGCTAGAGTGCAAACACACACACACACACACACACACACACACACACACACACACACACACACACACAGACACACACACACACACACATATATATATATACAATTTTGAACGAACCCCCAAAACGTGTTCAGGGGGTCACGTTAGGAACTTCTATGGTGGTCCCGGGCTTAAGTTTCACTGAGCGGGTCATGCTAATAGTTCACTTTCCATAGGAAATTCACTAATAAGTAGGTGAACAAATAAGTTTGATTTTGTGAGCTGATGATCTTAAACCACTTTAACCGCTCACTCAATCGTATTTTGCTAAATTCACAAGTTGTAGAGAGATAATATTATGTGTAGTAGTCTATTACGCTTTAGACCGATATAACCAGATATGACCGAGATTTTATTGAACCAGTGTTTAGGAATGTGTAATAATTTTACAAAATATGACTTAAGCATTAAATGTAACCCTAATTTCCTTAATAATTTACAGCTTGATTGAAATTTAAGCAGCATAAAATGTTCTGTGTTAGAAAAAATGTAAGATCAACTGTTACAGTCTATGTTACTCATATTTACACATAAACTAGTAAATACAATAAATGCAAAAAACATGAAAAAACTACAGTCTGAATTACAAAACCATTGTTTGCTGACACAGAAAAGAGAATGAGAAAAAATATGTCACATCTTCGCCATATATACCATTTATGGAATCCTGTATCTGATCAAACTGATCAGTTTAGGTTTTAGGGTAAGCTTAAAATACATACTTTTGCTTTGATACAAAATAAACTATAATTCAGTTTGCAAAAGCTTATTTTATGTTTAATTTATCTGTACACTTTAAATATAACTACTAAAAATTATTGGTAAATGATAAATTAAGAATCAGAGAGAGAAACAAAAACAGAATAGAAGGATTCCGATGAAATGTTTGTTTAAAAGTCAAAAGGCTCTTACTGGTTCATAATAAGAGGCTTTCACAATGCTTCAAGAATAATGTTGGCAGCGGATATAAAATGAATATCTGTAGTTATGATTCCTTACTATACTTAACCTTGTGAAAACAAGATATGCAGTAAAGAATGCTTAATTATTCTGAAGTGAAGGTAAAGAAGTTATATTACTGGAATTTCTAAAGAAAGCCATCAAATCTACACAAACAACTAAAACTAATTTAACAAATTAACTTAAGCATTAGAAACGAAAACTCTATATTGATTTGACCTCACAACTTGATACATATACAAACAAACAAAAAAAGGCATGAGGTTTAAAGATCTTTGGATAAAGTTAAAATTTCAAATAAAGTTTAAGGACGTAATAAGTTATTGTTTATAGATAACAATTAATTACATTGTAATCTTAAATTCATGTGAATGTACGGGGACAAAGTATTGATATTACTTACCTGGATTAAAAGTTATTGTCGAGTATCGGATTGAAAAACAGTGGTGGGTTAAGCTTATACTAGTTGTCCTGTTGCTCGAATCCGAGCAAGTTTGTAACCAAGGAAAGGTTACTTTAGTTTTAAACAAACATAACAAACCATCTGATATTGAAACGGATGATAAAAACGTACCTTCAATCAACACGTAGTTCAGACTTCCGCAGTCAGATAGCGCCAATGTTCCAAAATTTCAGCCCTTTACTGTCTTTAAGTGATGCCCTTTCTTAAAATGATGAGACGTATTGGCAAATCTACGTAAAAATTCCTTTAATTTGACACCTCAAACGTTAAAATCTGTTCAGCCGTTATCGAGTTATGACTGTGAAGATAAAACCCCCATCGTAAATATATATATATATATAGATAGGTCAGATGGTATTTGTTTTCCTATCCAATATGAAACAGTAATAACTGTAGCCTCTTTCACAGTGTATGCGATAGTGGTTATGGCACATACGCATTCCAATGTTTGTATTTATACGGTATTTGGATACGATTATAATTCATCATTTTATCTCTATAACTGTTTAAATGATAATTTATGAAAGTAAACTGAATGTATAACATATAACATTTTGATTATTAAATCCTTAAGGTTAGTGGATTTGTAACAATTGTGTAATTGTAAATCAAACTCGCTATTGTTTTAGTACAAGATTGAATTTTAAAGTAGATTGTTTCAAAAGGATTACATAAACACAGTGTATTATTTCCGGTGTTATTTATTGCTTAGGTGAAATAAAATAAATCGTGTACTTTCGTTGTTGAAATTTATAGGCAAAACAATCAAATAACTTGATAACAAGCAACTTAAACCTTAATCGGTTTAACGTATTTAAATATTAAACAAGTAAATTTATTATATAAATAAATACAAACAAAATAATACGCAACTCAGTTTTAGAATTATTTATTTGTAACTAAATACACATATTAAATAATGTTTTATAGATGTTTTATTTCTCAAAGGTACTGCAACATTTTTTATTCCCTTGCACAATTAAGCGCGATTTAGATAAGCAACGCCGCGCCGCGCCGTTAAGATGCTCTTGGGTGACTACAAATAACGGTTTATTTAAAACAAGAAGCCTTTTATAATGTTAGTGTAAAGTAAGGTTAAGTATAGGTTAAGGATATAAATAAGTAAGTACTGTGTAGGTTAAGGTGGGATGACAAGATCAAAAGATTGATTTTTTTCAAAGAGTTAGAAAGGATGAAAAATGGAAACTAACATCAATAGATTGTAATAAAACAAAAGTCAACAAGAATTTGAAAATCACTAAACAATTTTAAAATAGAAATTTCATGCACAAGAACCCCAGGTATCCCGGAAGGTGGGAACTGGGGGAAAATAATGGTATTAAAAAAAGTGTAATGTAAAATGGGCAGGTGTTTCTGTTGTTGAAGTCGGGAAAAAATTTAAGGGCTTTTGTAACGTTTAAAATTATTTAAAACAAGTACTATAAAGATCCTTAAAGTCCTATAAAGTCCTTGAAATTCTTTTGGCTTTATGACAAAAATAAAGATTTTAAATAATATTATTAAACTTACTAATACTGAATATAAGGTGATGAAAAGGTCTTAAACATACGATGTAATTTAGTTAAAAACTGCATTTGAGCCAAAGCTATTGGCATTATTTTTTCTTATTGCCAGGACACTCACCTTTAACACCCCTTACGAGGCGGGGAGGAAATGCAATTTTGCACGTGAGACAAAGGGGTACGTGCAGGAATGTGGGTGTGGCCGGAATGTAGATGTGTGTGTCTGTCATCAAAGAGCGGATAACTCAATGTATAGTAATGTGTACACAATTATGAAGTAGAATATAAACTTCAGATATACTTGAAATGATTATGCAAATTTAATTCTTTAACATTTGAGACCAGAATATATAGTCTCATAAAATTTAAAACGAATATCCATGCGTGCCTAGCACGCTTATCGAACATTTGTTTTTTTCTATTTTTATAAGTTTTCTTTGTGGTTTCGGTGGTAAGAACACTAAACGGTGGTTGGATGTATTTATGTTTACATTACAATTACATTTCATTTGATGCTGTTATTAATTTTTACAGCCGGTGCAAAACCTAAACGTTTGAATTAAATACGTGTTTTATTTACCTCAACACGATTATTTCATTTAACTTATAATTTAAAACAAATAAAGGCATTTTACTCAGCAATCAAATATTTTTTTAATTAAAAGTGAAATATTTTATCTTTGTCAATAAACAGCAAAAATAACAAACATCAAACATTATACAAACTGGGATCTTTACAAAAAAATACTAAGGCTTTGCGCAGTTGTTGTAAATCATTATTTATTATATTAAAGTGTTTTATATATACCATTATTTATTTCATTAAAGTGTTTTATATATACCTTTATACAAACGTAATTCTCCAAGGACATCTTAACAAGAAATTAATACCTTGGTCTACTATAAACACGAAGTGAGGAAGACGAAATTTAATTCTGTCGGGAGACGTTTACAACACGGACGCCCAGGAATGTCTTCCCTTGGCATGTGCGTGCGCGTGCAAGGGACTAAACGTTATTCTTTCTTAGTTTGTTGGGTCTCATTATTATAGTTTCATAGAGTATAGTCTCATTATGTATTTTCACTACATAACTTATTTTCTTGTGATAGTTTATAGGTAAATAACAACAAGATATATACATTCTTATTGTTATGGTTTAGCCATGGAACACTGAAATGGATTGTGGGACAGCACCTGGCTCTTTAATTCCTTTAAAAAAACAAAAAACAAAAGAACAGGATTTGAATATTTTTAGGATTGCGAAAGAACGTTGTCCATAATTTGTTTTTAATGTATTTATATTTCTCTTTTCCTGTTAAATATTAAGTTACGGGTAACTTCAAGCAATGAAAATGCCATAGAATAATGTCAATACAAAATTTAATTTCTTTCGTAAGGTTATTTAAGCACATTTCAAAGGTGAATCACCGCCTTCATATATTTGCTAGCAGCAAGTTGGTACACTTACCATTAATTTCATAGACTGTAAAAATTAAATTCATAGAAACAATTAATAACTTTGTTTTGTACTTTATATCCTTATATCTTTGCAGGAGTGGAAAGTAGTATTTTTAACATTAACAGCAATGAAAACCAAATTGTTTTGAATTTCATTTACGATATAGAAACAACCTTCACACAACAAATGAATATACTTCCTTTTTAAGGCATACTAGACCGTCATATATAAATGTGTATTTTTTAAACTTTAAAACAATCGTGTATTGCATAGTTAATAGACTAGATTTAAACTTGAACGGAGGTTCCTTATTAGCTGCATAGAGGCATTACAGTTTATAAAAAACATGATTTTAGCACACTTTACTGAGAGCGAACAATATACAGACGCATCTACATGCCAGCCACACCCCACATTTCTGCACGTACCCCTTTGTCATAGTCACCAAATTACATTTCCACCCTCAATGTGTGGGGTGTTATTGTGGTGAGAATCCCCTCCCTGCGAAAACAAGATACTGCGGCTGGAAACCATCCCTTTAAGTGGTTGTTTTGCAGTATGGTATAACCGTGTAAACTAAATTGTAAATCTCTTTCATGTGCTACGTGGTAGTGTTTTATTTGCCATGTACTCTCAGTCATTGATAGGTAGTTTTTTTTAAGTAGTAGTTTAGCTAGTTTCTTAAATTACATCATTGGTCTACAGAATGAGTCTTTTGAGAACATCGCTTTGATTATTTATACATTTATTAAACATGTAGTTAAAAAAATGTAATCTTAAATGTATAGGCCACTGAAACAACATTATTGAAACATAACAATTATTTATTTCCCCTAAGTAATAAATAACACTAGAAATAATATACTGTGATTATGTAATCATGCTGTAACTATGTAATTTACAATTCACTGTTGTGCCAAAACAATGGTGATCTCTGATCTACAACTGCACAATTGCTACAATTCCAATAACATTTACGACATAACAATTACAATGGTATGTATTACATATACAAATTAGTTCATACATTAACATTTCAATAATTATTGAAAAAATATGGTGATTTATATTCGTATACATATACCGTATGAGAATGAAGGTTGGTATGCGTATGTGCCATAACCACTATCGCATACACTATGCAAGAGGCTGAAGTCATTACTGTTTCATATTGGATATGAAGACAAATACCATCTATGACCTGGATAAGCTTAACCGGCCAGTGTTATTCAATCCGATACTCGACAAATACTGTTAATCCAGGTAAGTGATATCAATATCTTGTCCCCACACATTCACATAAACTTAAGATTGCATTGTAATTGTTATCTTCAAACAATAACTTAATAATGTCCTTAGTCTTTGTCTTAACTGCTTTGATAGCTGTCTTGACAATGTTAATTTAAAATTAGTTTTTCTTGTAATTAATTTATCATAATAATTAACTTGAATGATGCAATGTTTTGTGCTTTTAAGATATAAAGTATTTATGTTAATACATTTAAGGCCTCCTGCTTTTGCTTAACATTGTCTTATGTTAAATCGTCAAACCAATCAAATTAAATTGATATGAAGAGAAAAGATTTAAAATATATCATTGGAGTGTATAGAAAGGAGCTTAAACTTAAAGGTTAATGACTAGCTAATTCTACTGAATAGTTTACCTTGATAACTAACTGTGTCATTTAAAATATTGTAATGTTCTAAAAGCAAACTGCAAAGTGTATTATGCAGTAGAAAATGTTGTATGTTGTATGTAGTTGTATGATGGTGTTGTGGTGGCTGTTGTATAGATGATTTCTTGATATTCATTCTTCTGCTCACAGTACAAATGAAGTCAACATTATAAAGATGTTTCATTCCTTTATTGAACCGTGACCAGCCCACAACCAACAACTCCTGGAAGTGTTGCTCAAAGAGAGTAGATCCGCAAAGAGAAGAATGGGGAAAAACCAACTAATATGCAATTAATCCAGAATAAACAATGCATAAGTAAAATACCCTCAACAACCGGCATTAGAGACAACACAGGCCAGATAAAAAATATAAATCGCTTACTTAAATAGATGTCAAATTTAAATAGTACAAACAATGTATCAATCTTTTGTTAATAGAAACGAATAGTATTTAAATAACCTGCTAAAACCTAAATTACCAAAACGGTTAACAAATACTAAATTAATAACAAATAACTAACATTTTAAATTGCCAAATAAATACTCATTGACTCAAAAATACCACATTTCATATATCCATATGACATTAAATTCTTGGTCCCCTCTTAAACCCCACTTGAACATCACATATTTCAGTAATTTCTTTCACTTGAGGTCCAAAAAAAAGGTCTTTCCAAGAGTCGGTTAGAGGAGCCTCCATGAGTTCCAGCCGGCGTGCGGGCGGCACCAGCAGCAACTGGACTACCAACATCGGGGAACGAGTTGGACCCTGTCTCCTTCGTCGGCGAGGTAGGGCGACGTGGGGAAGGTGAAGTGGTGACCCTTCAGCAATGTTTCCCGTCTATTAATACATGTACATCTGAAATAAATAAAATACGAAATCAACTAATAACTAAATAATCTTACCCTAGTAAATAAGTTTTACTTACGCCTACACCACTAAGCCTCTATACCAAGTTTAGATTAATCTTAAAATATTTTCCACATATTTCAATCAAGTTTAAAAATATAATTACACTCAAATGTTCAATTAAAAGCAGTAGTTAATATATACTTATATTAAACACTATTTTACTCACAATAAAGATGTTGGAGAAAGAAATGTCTATAACACACAATGTTATAACCGACATAAAACTAATTTGGACGGATAAAGCTTTTAGAACTGTAATTTCAGAGTCCCACAGGATGAGCGAAGTTTATTACCCCTAAATCTGCGAGGCCATTCTTCCCCGTCTCACAAGGATAAATAACAACCACATATACGCTCTTTATGTCCAATTACTTAGTAAGCCCATCACTCTTGTCTACGTTTTAAATGAAAAAAACTTGCTTCAAACAATTTACCTCTACGTAATGACAGCAGTTTTTCTTTCAACGTAATATATTTTGCACCCATTATGTAAGGGGTTTCTAAAATACAAATATTATTTATTACATTATTTTTGACGCTTTAACAAGCTTTTTTCCACGTGCAGTGTAGTTCTGCTGTTTCTATGAGTACAATGTATGGCTTTATCTATTACTTGTTATTGTTAGAATTTAAATGTGCCGAAATATTTAAGTATAAGCCTACAAGTTTTAAGTGTATTTTTGTTTACTTAAACAGTAAATATACCAGTGTTGAAAATAATTAAGCCCTATTATTAATTTTGAAAACTTTGGTGATAGTACTAATAAACACATTTTTAGATTCGATAATAATGCAAATCATTAGTTATAATTTTGTTAAAGCATTTGTTTAGCTAAAGATTACCAGGTTTGCATGATGATTAATTTATCTAGTGTAATGCAAACTACTCTTTATTATATTCGTAAAAAAATATAACTACTAAACTATGCTAACATGCTACTAACACTAAAGTTAATTAAGTTGAACAACTTTGCCGTGAATGGAAACTATCTTTTAATCACTTTTAAAATGGATAAAAACTTTAACTATATATTGGCAAAAACCTCAACTATATACTGGTATATTTGTTGGAAAAAAATGGAATGCTTATTATGATACTAGTGTGAAAAGCTATCCCGGAACTAATCAAATTAAAACAGTACAACCCTTCCAATGGTATAACAGTCCAAAGCAATATTACGTTTCATTGCAATAAGAGCCGCAGCCACCAATCACAGCGCAGGGCAGCTAGCCAGCTGATACAGATAATATATGACGCTATTTCCACCAGTTAAATGTCATCAGCTGTTGTTACTGTCTCCAATGCTACACAATTTAAAGTGTTTAAACATGCAATGTCTGTAATTTATTTTTATTCATTCACCAAATTATGCCAAACGGTATTTTATTAAAATTTTAAATAAGTATCAATTTATTTTTTTATTTTAATGCAGTATAAATTGTTTGTACAGACAATAACTCTATACCAATATTAGATAAGGTGATCCTATGAATTACCTATGAATCGTAATGCTTCGTTGGTCTGTTAAATTTTGAACCAGTTTATTCCTTTATCTTAATTCTGAACACTCTCTATATTACCCAGAATATGGTATTAATAATATTGTCAGTTAAATTGTAAAAACTATTAGGTTACAGTACATTTCCGTTTCGTAATTTCGTTGAAAAAATTAATAACCCTAAAATTATACTTATAATTACATGCATACAAAATTCTGAGAAATTTAAATATCCGTTGCCACTAATATTGACATATATTCATGTTGTTATTGTTATAGTTATTATTTCAATTTTTATGATTTTCTGTAAAAAGGATTTAAACAGTTAAATTCCCATTTAAAGTTGCCTAAATGTTCGTATTATGTCCTTGATATTCGCAAAACAACTAAAATACAACTAATTATAAATTATATTGTTTCTGAGGGGTTAGGATATGGGAAACCATTTTTTACTAGTTACATGTCACAACTACAATTTAATGATTTTTGTTTTAAAATATATTAAACAAATCTATCCCTATAACAAATGACACTGATAATCGGCATTCCTTCGTCCTCATTTACTACACACCTTAGTTATATTCTAGGTCACTAAGAGAAGAGATAGCGCTCATTTATGATACCCTTGCTGTAGATTAAACAAATACTGAAGAAAGTATACATATTTAAATCCTTTATATCAAAACCTATTTTGTTTATGTTTTAAAATATTCAAACTGTCTTTTTAATAGAAGTGTAATTGTTTATTTTCTTTCGTAGTATGAATTTTCTGGTCTAGTTATTTGCATGTCTAGTTTCAGAAATGTTCGTTTCTACAAATACGATCTAAAACATGACAGTTTATTAAAACACAAATGTTAAAAGGGTAGCCCCATTTTTGATTAAAATGGACACTGTTCTTATAATGACGACTGTAGTACTGTATTTAGCAATACCTATGAAGGGGATTTTGGGTATAGCAGAAATTACACAAACAATGATGCCCACTAAATTTTAAACCTTGTCTCCCCCTTGTCTAATTGTGTTTTTGTCCATATCCCTTTAATGGTATTTAAAAAAAAATTCAAGATTGAAATAAATTTATGGACTAGGGGTATGATTTTGCCAATGAAATGTATAATACTGTTTATAGACTAAATAATTCAAACTCACTTTACTATTTAGAATATATTTAGATTCCATACATTTAGAATGATTTGTCAGGAAATTAAATTAGCCAAGAAGATATTTTTTATGACAAATTTATTTTAATCGTGTGTGTGTTTTGTTGTGACAAAATATAACAAAAACATTTTTTATATTTTACCATAGTTAACCATGGATATTTTAATAAGTGATGGATTTTAAATATTCAGAAGGTTTCATAGAAGTAACGAAATCGTCCTTCAATCCAATGGCTGAATTGGAGCACCAGGAAACGTACGGCTCCACATGAACTCGTGCTGTTCGGTGATTTGTTCGACGAACCGAAATGAAAGTCACGTTCGATTACCTGTTATAGCACACATGACGCAACAGTTACATGAACCTTTCAGCAAGAATAAGCGTCTTGTGACCAACAAAGGGGGTTGTTCTCACTTCCGAGTAACAGGTTTGGAAATAATTCGTCTGCCAATTCTTATCGACTCTTCAATGGTTTTCAATAAAAATTACTATTTGCTTGAAAAATATTATAACCCACAGAAAGACATAGTTCGTTAAGAACCTTTGGCTAGAGTTAAATGATTTTTTTGTTTTAAATGTTGATAAAGTTACTAGCCGAAAACTTTTATTTTAGGGAAGCTTATTGGAGCTTCTAGTTTGAAATGCAATTTGTAAATATTCTCACTATAATGTTAATCGAACTAATGGAACCTCCAGCACGCAAGGTTGTGATAACCAAAAATTGGCAGAAGTAGGATGTAGTATTTTAGATATGGTACATCGATATACACTTAAGGCATGTCAGGAATGTCCAAATTTACAGTAACTAACCATCAAGGATCGGGCTACAATAAATAATTTTTTATTTTGTTTTGTTTGCCCATCAACTTATCCAGGACTCCGAAATCCACGGAAATCCCTCCAGTACGGCGTTTCCCATCAGTGTTTGCCGATAAACCAACAATCGTATCGTTCAAGCCATCTTTTCGTGAGAACCTGCAAACTGTTGCACTTGTAATCCCCGACGGTTCCGCATTGTTCGTGGTCCTGGTTGTTGAACATCCCGTAAATCAATATTGGGATTGCATCGCGGCCTCGGCCCTCGGCGCGGCTATTACGGCCCTGGAACCAATATTTATCGTGATCAGGATCCCATAAATCGGCGAACTGCGACCAGAATTATGGAAGTATTTGGAAGACCGGTGGTGTTCGTGCGGCGCTGCGCATCCTATCACCGACGAATCGGCCATGCGGCACAGCGCTTAGGGAAGAGTTATGAAGTGCTCTAATAGCGTGCACTGCTTGGCTCATCCGCGAGATAAACTTTACAAATTGTGATGCATCGCTCTTAATTTACTTGTTTAACGATCTGCGGGCTTTGTACCACCTCTCGTGAGAAGACGTTTGTTTTAGAGATCATCAGTGAAAATAAAGTTGCCCCTTTATTTTAATTTATCCTAATACAACTTTTTACATATTAATATTTATTGATAATTTACCTGATCGTTGTTATTTAAGTGAATTAATGGGCTCAAAACCAACTCAAAGAAAAGAGGGCTGGTAGTATCAGATCAGCATACATTCTGATGTAGTATACATGAAGTCTTATATATATATATATATATATATATATATATATATATATATATATATATATATATATGACTTCACTGGCTTGAATAAGGTTTTGTGCCATTCCGTCTTAGCGAACGTCCCCAATAGTTTGGAGCTATCAGGGAACGCTATCTAATTTTTAAATGTCACATCCAAACTACTGCACTGAAAATTAGAACCAGGGGAAACAAAGTTCAAAGGCTAGCTATAAAACTCTGGGATCCACTGTCGATTATTCTGTTACAGTATTCAACTTGGCAGGGTCATAATGAATAATTCAACTGTAATTCCCGGGCCTCAAGGACTGTGTAAAAACTAATCTTCCAGATATCCAACTTAAAGAGGTACTTGTAAAATAGTTTACGAATATTGTATCAGTCCCCAGTCTCTTGAAGGATCCCAACAGAATAAGATTACTTACAGTATCTTAAACCGATGCTTCTGTTATCCTCCTCCTTTGATGAAGGGGATGAAATTTCACGCTAATCACACTAAAGAGCTGGAGCTCAGTCTTGGAGAAGGTTTGTGAAACGAATACACATCTTGGTCAGTTGGGTATAACTGTTTTTTGTATTAAATGAAGATATATGGAACTAGTGTAGTTGGAGCAGAAACATTAAAATAGTTTTGTAAATATCCAACCAAACCAAAGGGGAGACATTTTCTCCAGCTGTCTTTATTTAATTTATTATTTTCATCAACATCGGAGGCATTTTTTTATATGGAGAGAGAAAACTCATTTAAGGGAAAGCGGTCCAAACCCATCCTGATTTGAACACCACGAGAATCGACCCTGGGACACCTTAAACCGAACTCGAAGACATTAACCGTTAGGCTAGCGAGACTGCTTCTGGTTGCAGGGCCACCTACCAAAATATAAACTATGTATTTTATAGTTCTCTCTGCCTGTATTTTTGCGAAGGCCTCTTCAGTGTTAGTAAAGTGGATTTTACTTGTCTGAGGTCGCTAGAATTTGGGGATCCCTTTGATACGAGATCATTGATTACATTGTCACCCATTATAATATACTAGCTGATGTACCCGTTCTTCGCACAGAGGTTTTCTTTACCCCTTCTGTAGTCAATGCAATTTGCATTTTAGTTAGCTTGAAACAGCTGTTCTTGCTTCTGCTCTTTAAGCTGTCAAATGAAAGTATCCACAGCTGTTCGCATTACAGTTTCTGAATGTTTGCTTTCTTCTGAAATGTAAACATTGAAACTTAGGACGTTCACGGGGCGTAGCCCGAGGGGATTTTAAGTAAGTGAGTAGGCCTATGTGTTGCATGGGTTCAAGATCTACCTTTGTGTAAAGTTTCAGCCCAGTCGGTTCAGTAGTTTTTGCGTTCACCCGGAACATCAGACAAACAGACAGAAACCACCTCTTCTTTACAATATTATAGATTTGGGACAATATAACTTGTTTACACGTTTCATTTAAACAATTCATCAAGCAAAGAATAACTTTAAAAATACTTTACATTGAAATGGAAATCTTTAACAATTACTCTACTTTAGACCTTTGAATGACCGTTGACCGTTGTTGGCTATAAAACGAAATTATTCCAATTTATTTGTCACAAACTTAAATATTCTAATTGCTTATGAAGTTTGAAATATAACAATTAAATAACTCACTTGAATCCCAGGAAAGTGTTGTGTAAATGGTAAATGTAATAATGAACCGTATTAGAGAGAGGATGAGTAAAAGTCGAACCGACACCATCAATAGAAGGAAGACGCAGATGTATTGGAGCAGTCAATAACTGATGGAGCGAATGATGACAGGCCCGAATACTTGTTGCTGGCTGCCATTTTGAGCCACCAACAATATGGTAGAATTAACAGGCAAAAGTCAATTATAATTGCTCTCTATTCTATTTATTTACATATTATTGTGTTTGTATTCGGTTATGAGTACAGTGGAACGAAATGTTTTTATGTTTAATATATTTAATAATTTTCCTTTCTGATGAATTTTTTCAGCATTGTTATTTAAAACCTCTTTTTAGCCAGAATTGTCTGTGTTTAGGTCAAGAATACCTTGTTGATCGAATGTTTTAAACCAGACCCTATTTAAAACGAGGGACCATATCAAAAGAGCATAATTAGGAAATATTTTATGTTTTTTAGAGTCCATGTTTTAACACTGTGGAAACTGTTAACTCCAGAATTTAGTTTATTTCATTATATTATACAAGAAATAAACTAACTTATTGAATTTAGTTATTTGTTTTCTTTTATTCGATGTGTAACCAAGTTATATTCATGGCTTACTTTAAAATTAAATGACAAATTAAAGGCGATGTTTTAACAACATAGGTAACTATAACAATTAAACCTATATAATACTTAATTTGGATTTGGAATGAGAGTTAATTCTAAAGATAACTTCCACTTTCATATAAATATCCCATTAATATACATTATTTTATCAGCTTAATCTTAAAAGCAATATAACTATATCTTAATTTCCCACCCACACAACCATATCGCCCACACATTCGACGATTCAATTAAATCCCCATCTTATCTTTATCACCGAATTAACTCGAGCCATTAGACCTCAGTCTGTGGGAACACCCATCGGGCAGTACCACAACACACAACCCGGTGGAGTGGGCAGGCCCGGGTAGGGAAACATAAATTGATAGATTTGATAATGTCCCTTGTATCGATTCATTAGGCCAGTGACCGGTGCCATATGGCGGACCCCCCACCCCGCGGCGACGTGAGCGCTTAGCTTAACACTCTCGCCGCGCCGCACCGTCAGGCGATGTCAGCGAGTAGTTTATTGCGCCGGTTAGCATTATAGTTAGCGCGACAACCGGCCGCTTCTGTTCTTTACGAGCTGATGGTGCCAGACTCGCGATGTACGCGTCAGGCGCGCTGCGGGACCGAACTAGGCTGCGGATCCTAGAAACGCGCACTCGCTTGTACTGGCGAGTTTATTGAGGCTGTAAATTGTTTTTAGCGCAGATTTCATGTTTAGAATTTTAATATTCCGGATTTACTCAGTCATATTTTACTATATTATATTCATAAAGAGTAATAAACTATTTACTTAAGTACGTCTGCTAACATGAAAACTCATAAATTACGTATTGCCATAACATATTTTTATGTTTTCCTAAAAGTGCATGGAAATAAAAAAGGAAGAAAACAAAATTTTAGGGGAAAATAAGAATGTTAAATAACAAATGAGCAGAGCTGAATCGGCCTTCCTATAAAGGTTAATGGGATTTGCTAATTCATTCTCAAAATTCTCGATGAAGATTGAGCATCATTCTTCGGATTCTAATAAGTTTCAATAATCACAAAACATTAAACTTCAATTGCAATTGAAGAGTTTTATTTTGAGAAGCAACAATAATGTTTTAATGAACAAAGTGTTTAAGTAAGCAAAACAATCGTATAAATATTCTTTAATCAGTAACATAAATGTCACGAAATTACACCATAAGGCACAACCAACTATTACATAAACAAGGTTAATCTCCATGGGTAAGCCCAGGAGGATCTCGGAACGAGCAACATCCTAGACGCTATCCGAGGATGCAGAAGAGGATGTTAACGAGCAGAGTTTCGCTAATGAGTGTTCCTGGTGGTTACAGGTGGGCAAAATACACTGCCCAATTTATAGTTGAGGCGGGCAATCGGTTGGCCTAAAGGATGGCCTGGGTGCCGCGGCTAGATCTGATTAGGCTAGAAGTATTCATTAGTCTGGGCCGAACAATCGACGCATTAACATGGGGACAAGACGTAACGTGTCTGAATGGGTTGTCGACTACCTCAGCCTACTCTGCGTCGGCGTCGGCGCCTGCCACAGTCAACCGCGCGGGCTTTGTGGTCCACGGGGATTAACACCGGAGACCGGAACTGTGTTCTTTGTAGTATAGTTCGCATCTGTGATAGTTTTATTGGAGTTTTTGATCCTCCAGTAAATGTACGTCCCATTAGCTAAGTAAACCACGGTTAATAACCAGTAGTCTTTACGATAACCTTGAAATGAAGAAATGTAAAAAAACATGACATGGTCATAGTTAGGAAAAGGATGTTAGCTATGTGAATTAGTGCTGGTAATAACGCTGCGACCCAGTGGGTCAGAGCCTATCTAACACTGTAGGTCACCCGTAACAAATATATTATATAAATGGTCGAAATTCTGAATCCAGAAAAGAACTACGTCTACTTTCGAGATAAACCTTCACTAAAAGATGCAATATAACTGATCGAATAAATAGTATTAAGTTTTAATGGGCATGTATGTGCCACTCTACAGATAATAAAGAACTAAATTTTGTCAAGTTACTGAATTACTTATTATTAAATAAATTACAAATACTTGAATTCTACAACTCTACTTAAACTCTTTGGTTTTACCTAAAGGGGTTTAACTAACTGTATTATTAACGAGGTGTACATTTATACGTTTTGAAGGTAGAACAAGATTATTAAATCTCAAAATGTTGCAAAAATTACTAGTTTTTTTGCACAGAAACCATTTTAACTAGACTCTTAAAAAACATAAAAACCCATCACTATCAACGAGAGTTAATGTCCAAACTATGCACCTTAAATGCATATTTATTTACTTGCAAACCTTTCAACTCATTTACAAGTGATCAATCGGATTACATTGCAGACTGAGTCTATTTAAATGGAAGCGAATTTAGTTTCAGTAACAAGTAACATTATCAGATAAAAAGTGTGATCGGCTTAAAACGAGTGCAGCGTTTTACAGCTACTTACGGCTACTACTTACAGCTACTTTGTAAACTAAATAATAATAAAAATAAGGTACCTAGTTGGTTCATCAAACAAACTAGTATGAACTACAGCTAAAACTCGATAAAATGTTCATTTCATGCTTCTAAAATTTACGTCACCCCTTACAACGTAATACCAATTCATACTGTGTTATCATTCCAGTATTCACTATTTATATAATGTTTTGCCACCTGTTATTGCTGCTGTGTTTTATTTTAACTATATTAGCTGTTTTTTTGTTTATGTATCTGTTAAATACATAATTAAATTATAGAACCTGTTGGGCCGAGTCAACAGTTTGCTCGGGGAAGGCCAGTTAGTTTGTTTAAATACTTGGAGTAATATTTCACCACTTCCCCCAACTGATTATCACACCTTTATAGCTCATTTGCCTCTTTTCTGCATTTTTAAGTAACTCCAGTTGTTACTTATAGCTCAATGTATCTTTGACTTATGTCATATATGACCACTCTATATATGCAATCTTCACTCAACAGTTTTAGTCACTGTACCAGGAAACCAAATGTTAACAATTATAAACAATACGAATATTACTTTGACAGTTCCCTGGTTGATTATGAACAGCTGTTACAATTCTTTTATTTTTATTTTAAACTCCATAAGCCTAATGTTAATTTGTTTAACTTCTCTTTTTAGCGAATTTACCCTATAGGGAAGAAGCTATTACCGTAGGTGGCATGGTAAGACTTCAGCCCGAGACCATGATAACTTTTTGTGTTGAGGTCCCGAGATGCCAAAAACACTATTCGATCAAATTTGTATATATGTGTCCGTTACCACGATAACTTTTGAAACAAGCGCCAGATTTTGATGAAATTTGGTAAAAATGTGAAGAGTAATATTTATGACTAAGTTCGAAAACTAGATCGATCGGTTCATATCAAGGGGGTGTTATGGGGGTTTAAAATTGTCCAAAAATCAGTTTTTTTTACTTTTTACCCAACAAGTTTAAAAACACTAGATTTTAGTTATAACCATATTATAGACCTTGAAAAACAAACAATTTAGTATTTTGAATTATTAAGCTAGGTTTAGTCGGTGTGGATAAAAGTAAAAAAATGTGTCCATATAATTTCCCATGTTAATCTTATGGGAATACGGGTTTTAGATTTTCCTCAGGTAATTTCACTAAAAACTCCACATTTCTTTCTACCAATCAGTTTAGCTCTACAAAACAATCATTTGGCGTTTTAATTTTTGTTTTACGTCCGACCGTTACAGTGATATTCAAAGTGCTAAACACAGTACGATGTCCAATGTTATCCTTATGGAGAATAAATAAAATGTTATATTTCGATTATTTAGGTATGTATATTGATGACACTTGGTATGTGGCTTCAACTAGCTGTGGTATATTGATATTAGCACAAAAAAATTGTTTTTGTTGTTTTTTCATAGTGGCAGCAAACCTGCATACTCGGCCCCATGTTATTCATATGGAGAATAAAAGTAAAGTTTTATATCTCCCTTAGTTATGAACCTAAATTAATAAAACTTGGTTTATAGTTTCACCTGGTTGAGTTATATTGATAATTGCAAAAATAACATATCTCTTATCTTTTTTGTTGCAGAAAAATTGCGAACTTAATTATAATGTCATTATTATGGGGGATAAATAAAATGCTATGTATCACTTATTAATGAATGTATTTTTGTGAAACTTGGTAAGTGGCTCTAGGTAGTAGTGATACTCACATATATGCATTAGAAATTCGCTGAGTACGCAGGTTTGCTGTGACGGGGGTATTATTTTTTAACATTATATAATTTTTCCTGGGGATGAGACCTAGAACTTAATTTTATCCCAGAAATTTATTATTTCCAACATTTAAAGGAAATCGTTGGTGTCGTTTTTGAGATCAGAGCTGCAAGCAAGCACGCACGGACAGAAACAAGCAAACCTTACTCATATAGACTAAGTTGTATAGGATTATACAACTTAGAGTGTCCCATACAATTTTGGCTGAAGCTTTGAAGGCATCTGGGGCTGAGCCCTAAAGCCGATTGTGTAAAGAAATTCATGTAATCTTCACCTCGATTTATATAAACTGACTTATCAAGTATGACAATCGGTTCACTAATGACTTTGGAACTCGTTATTCCACAATAACCTTCTTGTGTATTAATATAGGATTAAATTCTGCCCAAATATTTTAACAAACTACAAATCACACCTCTAAGTACCACACAAACATAATCTTAAATTTGTCATTGCAATTCGTATTTTCATTTATTTTTTAATCATTGGAATTTATATTCAAATAAACATACGACAGGATCACTCCCGGGCAAAGTCTGAATCATAAACAAGTTAAATTGCACAAGAAATTATATTATATTTATCGTAAAAACACACCATGTTTGAAAAAAACCCAGTTTTGTCCCTCATCAACCCTATGACAAACCTTGATGAGATAACCTAATGAAAAGTATTATCTTTTTTTATTACATCATCCTTAGATTATTAATATAAAGCAAATAGAAAAATACAAACATTTAATATCTTCGCGAGTTGATTAGCAATTTTGAAGTAATTCTAAAACTAAAGCAAGACGAACGAGTGGATCACTTGTGTCCAGTTAGTTAATATTAGTGCCAAATACACATGAGATATTCTAACCCCTCACATTATTGACAGACGTGTATCCCTCCCCACCAAGGGACAACGTCCAGACTGCGAGACGGTGTTCGCGTTCCTAGGCGGTATAACTGTTGCACAATACGCCGGCGTGAAGGTGAGGCGTTAGTTATTGTATTCCCGGGGTATTACTTATCGTCGTGTCCAGGTTATCGTATCGTCGCTGTATACGGCCGACAGCGTCGATCCGTTGCGATCGTGGCTCGTACGTCGCCCCGGTTCTGACCGCTAGCCGCTGACCGTCCTGAACCGCAGGCCGCAGTCCGCAATCATTCATTCGTTAGGGTCCTGTAATTGGCCACTTCCTTATTGTTGTGGTTCAGCGTTAAAATGCCGTTTTCTCAGTGGAACTGTCTGTAAAATAATCTAATAAGGAGATCGTGAATGTGAGTCAGTGCGATATCGACTCAGATACCCCCCCCCCCCCGATATCATCGTGGCGGCGAAGTCTCAAGTGTGCCTTTTTTTAGAGATTGACAGCACCTTTTTGCCTTACTTTACCCGTCCAAATAAACCTGTGCGTTGACATATCCATGAAATCAAGGGGTGAGCCGTTACAGTACAAGTTGTACAGTGCTTATAAAATGTACATGCCAGGGCTGGGGTTTGAACTCACGACAGGACCGCTGCCATGGTTCCGTGGTCCGTCACCTTGATCACTACACCACGTCTTTACTCATATCATAACTTGAATTTGTTATGAGGCATTAATTAAATTTCCTCTTAACTTTAAATTATCCTTATACGTGAGGAATAATGTACACCTGAGGGAATTTATTATTGGACACTGTGTTATAAATTGGAAAGTGAAATTATATTTTATCTGTGGGTATTGTGTGGTTTTTAATTACCTGTTATAATCAGCATTTCTAACAAAATCTATTTTTCATGGATAGTTAAGAAGTATCTCGAAGTAACATACCAATTTTACAAACGGTTTATTTCCAAGCAAAGAATTTTAAATATAGCACTTAAGGATACGAGTATCAATAACAATGGAAAAGTACGTTGATGTAATGTTAAAGAGTATCCAGAATTAGTTAGTATAATTGTTTACTAAGATTATTACATTATTACTATCATTAGTACAATTGTTTACTAACTTTACTTAGTTTGTATAATTGTTTACTAATAATACAGTTTACATAATTAATGGGTATTAAAAAAAAGTTAAATATAGTGCTACCATTAACACTAAAGTCTAAATCATCATTAACATTGCAAAAATCAGACTTTGCTTACCATTAACTGTCTACCATTAACAATACATTTTAAAATTTTTTTTATTTCAATAAAAAAATTAAGCAAATTATCTCATCATGTTGTATACGTACTAACTAGTTAACAAGTAAGTCGTTTCTTAAAATGCTATTCCAATGAATAATAGAAGCGTTATATTTTATGTTAAATAATAAATTAAGATTTACATCACTGAGTAACATGTTTACATCTCCTCTTTACAACCTCGTACAAATTACTTAATCAGTTACTATTCACTACACCCAATTGAAAACATGCATTTTAATTTTTTAAAGCCACCAATGACAATCGCAAAAGCACCTAGTTTTCTAACCTACTTCTCCGCGCCGCGCAAGATGCGCCTGGCTGACCACGGCCGCGTCACGCCGTATCCACCGCAGACCGCGCATGTTGCGCCAGCTTGTATATGCGCGCCAATTTGCATCAGTCCGTTATTCTCCCTGCGCCTATGTCGGGCAGTACCGTCGTCCTGCCTACCGTTGTTCATTAATATCCACGCAGAAGATGTGCGCATATTTATAAGCCCGCAGATCGAAACATGGCCCCGCTAAGATTTAGTTAACGATACACGATCGCAAAATGTAAAATGGAAATCGGCAACAATGGTGGAATACATTAGGTAATAATTATTCAAAGATTGCCCAGCACTGACTCGTTAAATCGCTTTGATCAATTATAATGTGAGATCGAGGAATATCAAGAGGAAATTAGATTTTAAGAAATGTTCAGAGTAGATTATATTCAAAACTTTGTATATTTTAATAACACTTTTTGTCGGTTCTCTTTCAATAAATATATTAATCGAATTATGGATTTAGTAGAGGAATATTTTACTGTTGTCATGCAAACTTGTTATGGTTATGCCGATAGATATTTAATAAAGTCTCATTTAAATGTAGAACTCTTTTGGTTTAATAACATTGAAGATTTTCTCATATAATCTGTGTTGTTATCGTTGAAGTGTTTCATATTAAGATTTGTCACTGATAAATTGGTTCTAGGCTATATGAAGCTTAATACAGTCAGATGCACTAGAATCTCTCCAGCAAGAAATAAAAGTAAATATCTGGGAATTAAACAGGTAAATAATTAGCTGTGTTCTATTTTTGCTCATTGTGCAACTTTCAGGAAGACGAGACGGTTTTCACTTCATGGCAAAGTGCCCGGTGTTTAAAGATTTAAGAAGTTTTTATTTTGGAAAATTAATAATTGACTATGAGGGTTTTTTAGCTTATTTAAACGGGAGGGATTGGCGGGGTTTAGGGGAATTTGTTAAAACTGCCTGGTTTCGTCGACGGGAATTAATAATTGAATTGAATTTTCAGTAGTATAGATGAAAACGTCAGTTGTAGCCTACCTGAAAGAGTGTTGGCTACTTGCAATCCTCACATTGGGTTTTACAATAATTACCTTCTGAAGTTGATGCTCCAGATATAGTAAAGTGTTATTTCGCTTTTTCTAGTCAGTTTTATTTTGTTTTGTTAAATTTCTGAACTCTTTTAAGCGTTTATAAGGGTTTAAAGATCATTAATACTAATATTATCAGAGTTTTCTTGGCTTGACATTTGTAAAACGTAAGCATTTTTACATTTTTGTTTTCTTCCAAAATGAAGGTATTTTAATTTGTATTAATTATTATTTGCCTTTAATATTTAGCTAAACCAAGTTGATTACTTTTGTTTATTGACTTTGAAGCTCTAAAGCGTAATTTAGTTGATTTATGTTGCTTCAATACTGAGCTGGAGGGGGATGTACTCAGAAAATGGACTTTGCCAACCTAACAGACGGTCACATGACCATTGTTTAAACTGTGCAATTTTATATTGTATGTTTTGTAAATCAATTTATGTTAATAAAACACTGTTCTATCTATCTATCTAATGAGCTGTGTTCTGCAGTGAACCTAAATTAACTCCCTTTGTTGATAAATGTACGCTTAAGAAATTATAAAATCAAATAAAAGATAATCATCGAATTTAGTATATCCAAAGGGATGAATATTTCAGATAAAATGGCAGAATATTGCATTAAAACACATTTTGTCGAACACCAATTTATGAGGATAGTAATTAGAAAGATAGGAAAAAGCCGTATTGGTTAATTTTAAACAAATTAATATAAAATAAAGCATTGTTAAATATGTGACAGCTGTTAATATTTTTACAATATTAATGAGATACATAATATAATTATGTATAACAACAAATAGGTCAGAATTCAGAGTAATCAATTTGTTTATTTTAAATGTCTAGTTTAATGATTGTGCTTGGTTTAAGTTAACTAAATTATTATAACTATTTACTCCAATAAATAACTACTTAACTTTCTATTAATTTTCACGTGAAAATCTAAGTTTCTTTAATTGTGTATAATTATAAATTGTTTATACTTTATTTAAAGAAAGGAAGTTTAATGATCCTGTTTTTACGACAATTACCAATGACTACTACTTCTTCCAAATTAAAATTTAAAACCATATAACTAATAAATGTGTTTGTATATAAAATGAGAAAAAGTTGTACAAAGCGCATACTTAACTTAAATGGAAAGAGTAAAGTTAAATGAAATACAACTTTTAATAGCGCCATTGCTGCACTCGTATGTACTCGGGTCTACCTAACTACTTTACAACTTTTTATGGGTGAATAAAAGTAAATAGAAAACACAGTTTGCTGAGGTGAAATATTTTATCTTTTGTTAAACGTTCAATAAACATCTTCTATGAAGTTCATAAATTGTTTGATTGACGAAAAGTTAGTCCTTATAACGTCGTTGGCAATTTATTAATACTAAACAAATTTATTAGCACTTAATCCTTGCTGTTCTAGTATTGCGTATTTAAAGTCATAATCTATATAAAGTAAAGCATATGAAAGTATAAAAAAATAACTTTAAGGCTACAAAATCCAGGAGCTGCTATAGGTATATTTAAAAGTATACTGTGCAAAAATTCATTCCTTCAGTGTCCTTTCACTGGGAAGTAAGAAGATTTAGTGGCAAATGCAACATAATTTAGTAAAATCATTAATGTATATTCACAGTGTGATGCTTCACAGTGTGATGCTTCACAGTGTGATAAGATTTAATGTGTCACTCATCTATGAAAAAAATGCACAGGACAAATCGTCAATCTGTTTTTTGTAGCGTATTGGTATATTTTATTTCCACTTTCGCATTGTACTGGGAGAATTTCCATCATGCCACGCAAGAAAGTAGAACGTAAATTAGCATATATACTACAACCTAATACTTTTAATTTTACACTTATTATTATATATATAAAAATCAACAACAGTCAGCTAAGTTGTTTAACATATACCAAATCCTTAGACGAGGTACATTTGCTATTCTCATTTAAATCAGACTTTAAAATCGGATGTAAGATGTCAAGAAAGATAACCACAAAGAGCAGACGCGAAGGACACGCCGGTTTTGTAGAAGGTGTGCTAATAACATGTTGCCGGGCTGTGTCACAGTGTGGCCAGAGCGGTAATGTGGAGTATCGGACCTGTGGTTAACTGTGAACTGGTCTCTGTAACGGGCCCGGTGACACACTGCCTCTACAACTGTTCCAGTCATAACTAGGTCAATTTAATACTGTTTTGGTCACTGTCATGTTGCTTTTGTCATTTTAATGACGTTTGGTCATTTTAATACTGTTTTGGTTGCTGTAATACTGTTTTGGTTGCTGTAATGCTGTTTATTAATCTTTCCAAACCCCGACCCCCCCCCCCCACCACGATTTGGTGTTTTGGATCTTTGGGACGAACTTTTTTTGTGTGTGATTATAGTTTGTTTGCGTGTGAACAGCCTTCTGTATTTTGTTTTAACAGATGACAAGGCCAAAACGATAACAGTTAATAAAACCTTTAGGTCTTATTAGCGGTGAGTGCTGCCCAATAAGGAAATATTAATAGTCAGTTTACCTCACCTATCAACATGTCGTTCATTAATGGAATACTTTTTGGTCACTGTAAAATTGTTTTGGTTCCTGATAAATTGTAAAACTAATTTATTTGCAATTTGATTTATTAATATTAATTTAATTGTCTTATAGCCAAAAATTTAGGGAATAAGATAAGATCATTAAATACAATAAAGATAATAATTCTGAAAGAGAAAATAGTTGCGCTACAATAAAACTTATGCCTTTATGATAAGTTAAACGTGACAATAAAATAGGATAGTAATATGGTTTCATATTCTGTTTATAATCTTGTATTTAAGTAATAAATTCCATTGAAATAAGTAATTTCCCACTGACATAATTATTTATCCTACCAAACTGACAACACAAGTCAGCTGCACAAAAGGAACCGAAGTGATGATACTTATTTAAACGTAAGCAATAAATATTTATTGTAAATACTTAATCAATACCTGATTTATAAGAATAGTTAAGTTAATAATAAGTATTCAGTTATAATACGTGGAAGAATAATAAAGCCTTCCACTAAATTGTTTTATCAACGTTTGAAACCTTTATTTTTAATTTTGTATCGACCTTTTATACAGACTAGAGGTTTTGAATATAAAAAGTTAATTATTAAAGTTTAGAAACCTTTATGTTTCACTTATTTCTTTAAGTTTAGGTTTGTTTTATCATGCATAAATCAAAGTGGGAATACATTTTAACAGGTTAGTATTTATTTTAAGATATATACGTCTATTATGTATAGCTTGAGAAAAAAGTAAAACATTGCCAGACAATTAAATCAATAATTATATTTATTTAATGTTCAAGAATATGTTATTCATATTCTTGTTCAAAAATAAAATATTTTAATTGTTTAGTTTATGTTTAACTTAAAATGTGATAGAGATGGTGAATACTCCGATTTACCTCCATTGGTTCTATACAGTGTACTTAACATTTGTATGACTTTTTTTATTGCATTTCATACTGACTAAACAACATAACAATAGGATAAATTGAAACGTTGCCCTAAATAATAATTACAATGTTTTGACCATTAAATTTAGGTTGTTAAGGAGGTAAGTTGACCTGTGGAGGGGAAAGTCTATCACTAAGCATGCTCAAACCAGACGCTACGTATTTTAAAAAGGTTATATATCGCTAAGCAGCTTTTTGACTAACGGCCTACAACTTTAAACCGCACACTCTAGTCGGTGACAAAAAGGCCATCAAATGTGAACACGACAAATATGGGAGGCGCCCAATCAAGTATGTGGCCATATGTAAAGATAATCTGAGTCAGGGTGATATATTCATGAACCGCGGCCCCGCGATTAGTGGAAGACAAATATGTTGGTGGGACAAACAGGGACAAGTGAAGAGTAAACAGCGGGGTTAGACTCGGTCTGGCTCATTAATATGACAGTCTGTACCACTGCCACTAAACGATTGTATTACTTGAGAAAAAGTAGTTTCAGGTTTACATAAAATATTTTAGATTCCATAAGACAGTGAATATTTATGAGTTATTCGAACAGGACACATTTTCAGGCAATAAGGCAGACGTTTTATAGTGTACAGCTAATTATGTTTTAATAAAACACTACGATTTTTATTTAAAGTTTTTTATCCAAAAAACAATACTCCATATATTATTGCAATATGATTGCATTCTTAAAACTGTTTAAGTGTTAAACAATTATTGGGATTTTTTCAATATGACGTACCAGTAAAATAGTGTTACGGGTGTTTTCTTGGTTAGAGTGCTCACCTTATAACCTTAAGTTCACCAGATCAATCCTGGAAAAAACTGAACATTTTTAAAGGTTCGATGTTAGACCCAACTGCCATAGCTGTCATTGAGATATAAAATTTGTTTTTTTTTTCTAAGAACAGGTAGGCCTTAGAGAGTAACAAGAAAAGGAGTGGGACAGTTACCTTTCAATACATAAACTTAAATGTTATGTTCACTTGGGTTCCTCTGTAAAACAGTTTTTTACCTACTGAGAGAAGCTTGAAAACAATGGTGTTTTTATTTGTTTAATCAAAAACAACTTCTCCGTTGTCAATACAAAATCGTATTGTTAATCTTAAGTTTAACACTATAAATGTGAAGTTGTCTAATATTTAAATTTCAATTTAATCTATGATAGTTTATTTTGGTGCAACAGGTTACATTTATCTTAGAAAACTAAAATATATTACAGATAAATGTATTACAAGATTGTTTTTAATTTTTGTTAGCTAATGGCTATTGGTAGATGGATATATCAGTTGTAGAGACAGTTAGTTCTCCCCTCACTCAGAATGAACATAAGCTAAGGTGAGTTGCGAACCATCGGCAGCGGCGTTATCTCATTATCATTGGTGATTACCGAGGATCGAACCCAGTATCATGAGTCTCGCGTTACAACCACCGCTCCAGGCTCTCCATGGATTGGTCATATTACCTAAGCAATATGTTAGTATAGAAAATAATACAATAGAAAAAATTCCTAAATAACACGCATAAATGACGATTTAGCTTAGTGAGAAATAAACAAATTACCAAACTGATAAGTTACTAAAACTAGTTTACAACTAGTCAACAACTTCGCACTACACCGCACCGACTAATAAACCACTCATTCTCTCACTACAGATGGACGGTAGTTAAAATTAAGATGAGCTTCTCTTTCCATTTAAAGACTATTACGTGATCTAATTTGTATTACTCGTACAAACCAATCTCACTCACATCCATTAAAGTAAATGAATCCTATAAAAAGTACTTCTAAAACCCTTCAGCTGTAAAGTTTAAAACGAAATTAGAAACAAAAACGCTTTTGACACGAACATTGCCCCGCTCATTCGGTTTAGTACTTTTTAGTTCTGGCAAAATAAAATGGAAAGATTATCGAAACGACCGCCCGGGAGGCGTAAAGCTCACGCGAGCAAAGTTTCACTCCGCAGTAATGAGTCATAAAGGCGTGCGAGAAGAGGTGGTTGCCGGCGGCCGCGGTCTTGCTGTTACGAGTAGTCGGCCGTTTAAGTGATTTAAGACCCCGGCAAATTCTTCAGCCAGGAATAATAGCTCCAATAAGTGGTCTTGTATTACAAGGCTAGTTAAATTGAAAACATGTTTACGGTGGAATCGTGCATAATCGGGGGTCTGAGTGGTTTACCGTAGCGTTGTTGGTCTGTGTAGTCATTCGTAGTGTTTGATGGTCTAACTAGTCATTTGTAGCGTTGTTGGTCTATGTAGTCATTCGTACTGTTTGATGGTCTAACTAGTCATTTGTAGCGTTGTTGGTCTATATAGTCATTCGTAGTGTTTGATGGTCTAACTAGTCATTTGTAGCGTTGTTGGTCTATGTAGTCTTTCGTAGTGTTTGATGGTCTAACTAGTCATTTATAGTGTTGTTGGTCTATGTAGTCTTTCGTAGTGTTTGATGGTCTAACTAGTATTTGTAGCGTTGTTGGTCTATGTAGTCATTCGTAGTGTTTGATGGTCTAACTAGTCATTCGTAGCGTTGTTGGTCTATGTAGTCATTCGTAGTGTTTGATGGCCTAAGTAGTCATTTGTAGCGTTGTTGGTCTATGTAGTCATTCGTAGTGTTTGATGGTCTAACTAGTCATTTGTAGCGTTGTTGGTCTATGTAGTCATTCGTAGTGTTTGATGGTCTAACTAGTCATTTGTAGCGTTGTTGGTCTATGTAGTCATTCGTAGTGTTTGATGGCCTAAATAGTCATTTGTAGCGTTGTTGGTCTATGTAGTCATTCGTAGTGTTTGATGGTCTAACTAGTCATTTGTAGCGTTGTTGGTCTATGTAGTCTTTCGTAGTGTTTGATGGTCTAACTAGTCATTTATAGTGTTGTTGGTCTATGTAGTCTTTCGTAGTGTTTGATGGTCTAACTAGTCATTTGTAGCGTTGTTGGTCTATGTAGTCATTCGTAGTGTTTGATGGTCTAACTAGTCATTCGTAGCGTTGTTGGTCTATGTAGTCATTCGTAGTGTTTGATGGTCTAACTAGTCATTTGTAGCGTTGTTGGTCTTTGTAGTCATTCGTAGTGTTTGATGGTCTAACTAGTCATTTGTAGCGTTGTTGGTCTATGTAGTCTTTCGTAGTGTTTGATGGTCTATGTAGTCATTCGTAGTGTTTGATGGTCTGTGAGTCATTCTTAGCGTTGTTGGGCGATGCAGTCATTCGCAGAGTTTTTTTTTGTGTATCTACGCCAGTGGATTTTTTTTACGTTTTGATAGGGATACGTATTTTGGTTTATGTAGGCTTTCGAAGCCTTTGTTAAGGAAACTTGTTTAATTGGCCAATTTATATCCAAGGCACACGATTGCATTACTTCATATTATTTGTTTATTTATTTGTCAACGGCAAAAGCCAATACATAGCAATAAGAAGTAAAAAGAACATAGCTTATATGCTAAACCAGTGAAATACTGGATACTAGCTAGCAATACAACCATAGTAAATTCGGTAAATGCAGGTAGAAACCACTGTGTATACTAAATTAATGAGCAATATTTGTGAAAAAAACAAAAGTGTAGAGAAACAGAAATACATACAATTTAAAATATGTTAGATGTAATAAATTAAAAATAAAATAAAACATACAATGGACTTATTTCTAAATCAATTCAGAAACTACAGTAACTTCAGAAATAAATTGAGCTAAGACTGTAAAAGTTATGTAGAGTTTTTACAGTGATTACTGTATTGCATACTCCCAATGTAAGAAAAGGAATCGTATTAAAATTACACTTAACAAAATAATTCAATAATCGTTGACCTTGAAGACGAACTTTAAAATTCCAACCTACCTATAAAAACTCAATACCACTAACCCAGAAGAATCTCTATCAGTTTATATTGTAATGATGTTCCCCCACTATCTAACCTCTCCTTCACCAAAGTACGAGGGCGAATTAAAATTACAATATCCAAGTGACAACTTAACGCAATAAAAGAGGCCGGATGGTAGGCAAATGTGAAAACACATTCAGGAGCATGTCTAAGGACATAACACGCTAGTATTTATACGGGGCGAAGCAAGCACAGTCGTAAAGCCGCGGCCAGATACCATCGGCCCTTCGTATTATAATGAGATAGCCGGAAATATGGTATTCCCGGTACTATATACGTCCCGTGTCTCCCCATTAGCATTTCCCCGCCCTAATACCCAGTATCGCCCAATACCGGGTCCATGTTGGCTCCCACGCGGTCCTTTACGCCTTTATTAGCGACCTGAATGACATCCGTTTGAGCGTTTGGAATTTACCATTTTAGTCCTCCTTGTGTTGTTTATTAACAGATATGTTTTAAGGAACATGGTTGGAAGAAGTTTGATAAATATAGTTATGGTTTAGTCGGGTTCGAGTCTTACAAGTTTTATTTTTATATTTTAACCTAAAACAAGTCATAGATCATTTTAACATTGTTTTCAATTTTTATTTTGTTGAAAATATCTTAGAACACGCTAATCTATATCCGTTCCAAATGCGGATCTATTTCTGTGAAAAATATGGATGGATTAAACCAAGAGTCGTATCTTTTTTACGATTGAAATTTCGTATTTGAAATAAATTCAGATTTAGACCTCCTCTGATATGCTACATGGCAGTCTTAAAAAATATTAAAATAGTTTGTTATGCTTAATTTAGTACAAAATTCAAAAAGGCCTCATGTTAGCATACTATGTAAGAAAGCATATCATCCTAAAGGTTTTGCATATTCTAGAACTTTTTTGACTATCATCAGCCTCCTATCTCTTTTCATTGTTTTCCGATAAGCAGAATCCCGGTTTATTTCATTTTCCCGTATGAAATACATGTCATTTGAACATATAACACTTAAATTTAAGATAAGGTCGCTTTCATTTATTGTTTTATGCACAAACAACATGCATTTCATAAAAATATGTTTTTTTTTGTTGTGATTGCAGTAATACAAAAAGATATCGTATGTATAATTTAAAATTATCAAGGATTTACAAAACCTTTACAATGGTAGGCCCGAAGCTTTTTAAAACAAGCAACTACTATAAAAATTACGAATATATTTTCCTTTTAATAGCCAATACTTGAAATTGACGTTTATATAGTGATTAATATCTAATAAATTTGATTTCGTCCTGGTATAATTTCCTGTGATACATTTTCGTGCCAGCGTCCACCAATAAACACCAGAAGCTATGGCGGCACAGGCCACTGGTCGCAGGCTGATGAATGTATAATGTAAATCAGCCGAGAGAATGCGACACAAGTAGACGTATCTGATGTGAGCTCTCCTGTGTAAAGATGTCTCGGCTCCAGATCTTGACCGTGATCTACAAATACTCGGCCTTATAAATTGAGCAACATAAAGGACTTCATCATTGTGTGAAATATAGTTCGAGAATCTAGGTTTTTGAACCATAAAATTCGTCAGAGAAGCTATAACACGTTTTGTTTATATGGGCTCCTAAGCTTAAAGAAATCTAAAATATGGTTACATGACAAACCAAGTGACAGGAAACAAATGATTCTGTTCTGGTACGTGGTGTTTTTTCTCGGTATAAGTACAATCTTATTGTGAAAAAAGCCACTTCTCGTTTTATATTAGATACATTTTATTAATATTGTATCCATACTTCACCACTTCACCACCAATCTACCCACCCCCCCCCCCTCCACAGGCCCCACCCTCTGCCCCTCGCCATCATGCATGGACATTTTCAGCTGCTGCCAGCTTTTTTGTTTTGTTTTGTTTTGCTATATTTTGTTTTTCCTTACTTCATTTCAATTATCATTTGGTCATTTTTACTTTTTGGACACAACTCAGAGCAGACGCACAGGCCTTAGCGCCTATGTCAGCTTATTCCTAAGACCGTAAATGCATTTGTTTATAACAATAAAGGTTATTTTATAATTTCTCTTAGCACAAAGTTTTCTTTTATTAAAAAATAACAAAAAACTTAATAATGTTATTTATATATATATATTTTTTTGTGTGTGTTTTGTTTATTATATATATGTGCTGTACGATTTTGTATTTGTTACTATTATTGTTCTTGTTTTTCTGGAATAAATTCATTCATTCATTCATTCATTCACATAAAATAAATCTTTATAAATTTAATAATGACATGTTTTTGATATTATAGATGTATCAAAATCACAAATTCGCTTCAACCAATCATCTATTTAATTTATGGTTGCTGGAAAAATTACTAACCAGAATTTGTAAAACATCTCTTTGGTTGATGGTAATAGTATTAATTTATTTACAGTGATAAACGAGTTCGCACGCAGCACGCTGACGTGAGGGAAGTGAATTTCTACAAAACCGTTTATAACTCAAAATATGTGTAAAAACATACATGTATTCCAATTTTTATTGAAATCTGAAAACATTGATTTTTTGGCTGTTCTGATGCTCCTGGTTTCATTTACCTGCAAAGCCGGGAATAAAATTTTGCGCATTGTCATGTTAGGAGAAGGTTCAGGCAGGCTTAAAGGTAGGCTGAGTTGCTGGGGATGATAAAAGTACTCTAACAAAGGAATAACAGGTTTTTCTAGTGTGAAACCCCCATAAGACAACGAACTGTGTTTAGTAGAAACTCATTTTCTTTAATAACTCGGTAAATATTTATGCTAGAATAACGAGATAGAGCTTAAAACTTTCGCCTCACTAATTTCCATCTTTTTACATGCATTAATTTTACATATTTGGATTTTCTGGCCCTTTTTGGGACCAAAACCCCGAAATTTGAAAGATTAATGCCCAAAAAAAGTGTTTAGAGTTTTCCGATTGTTTTGCACAACGAACTTAACCAACTGATTACAGAAAGGAACGTCCCTACCAAATTTGAGGTTAATCGGACAAAAATGCGACCGTTAGAGTGCACACACACACACACACACACACACACACACACACACACACACACACACACACATATATATATATATATATATAAAATTTTGAACGTCCCCCCAAAACGTGTTCAGGGGGTCACGTTAGGAACTTCTATGGTGATCCCAGGCTTAAGTTTCACCGTGCGGGCCATGCTAATAGTTCATTTTCCAAAGGAAATTCACTAAAAATGATACTAATACAATTAATGACGTATATTTTGCTTGACATTCAAACTTACCGACGGTTTAGTGTTTAACGAGTAATAAAATAACTTTAATGAAAACAACAAAACGTTAAAGCTGTAGATGAACAACATATTTGTTCAGAGATTGAAAGACATTAAACTATCATTAATCCATGTTTAATTAATACTATGAGTGAGGTGGAGTGTATTTTAGAGGCATAAAACTTATCGCCAAAGAATAAACGTATAATTGGTATTTATTTTATGGGATTTACTGTGAGATTGATTATAAGTTTAGTCTTAGAATAGAGTATAGATTAGCCTAGATTAGGGGTTAGAACGCAAGACTTTGGTCTGCAAGGTCACTTGTTTGATCCTTGCTATAAATGCCTCCAAGCAGTGTGATAGTACCTCAACCTGATTGATCGGATCCGTAGGTCCACCTATGTATGGGTAGGTCTCTTAGGCAAGGAGAAATAACTCTTTAATATATTTCTCTCCAATAAAAGCCATGAGATCATAAAATAAATAAACTTTACAGTTATAAACGTTCCCAGTTTACCCAGTCTCGGGTCCCAGAGGTGCTGCGGACGGACTGCTCTGTGTTTGTCCACTTTTGTCAACACTACAATGTCCTCGGCCAACTCCCATGTGTCGACTCCCCCGCGCCGCCGCGACGACAACGCCATCTGGACGTTTTGTTTGTTAAAGAGAATATTAAATTGCCAGCTGATGATGTTGAGTAAGTACTACTCAATGATTATTTAAAAGTTGAGTTTCGATGAGGGCTACAATAGTTTCCAGATGTATTTTTTGTGTGTTTAACTAGTATGAATTGTAATTGAAAAAATATATAGTATTTAGGAAATACATTAATTATATATCTATGAATGTTTAAGCCCAGAAATAATTTATATTTAAATAGAATCACATGCTGACAAGAGGACATGTTTTCCTCAAAAAGGTGATGTCATCAATCCGGTTCAATTCGTAAGTCGCCTTAATCACATGAGATAGCGTAAAGGATTGGGATAATATCTAAACTACAGAGTTTTGGCCCTTGGCTCAGTTTAGTAGACAGTTTTAGGCGGCCCGCAGACAAAATCATGGTCTCTCCTTGAGGGGGCTAATATATGAAGTTTAAACTGTAAATATTCTCCATCCAGGTGAGATATGACTACATTTTGGTCAACTATTGAGGCAGCAGGTCTCGCACACATAGGGTTTGGCCTCGATGATTAAACAGTGCAGCCCAAATTTTGAGGACAGTCCTCATGTGTGTGGAGGAAAAATATTAAACAAGAACATAATTACAATAGCCTACGTTCAAGCTCAGACAATATCTGCGGTTCAAACAATAAGACGATCCATTTTGAGGATCGTTTAGTTTATACGTATACCACCATTTCAAACGCACTTTTTAGACTTTATTTATTGGTTTTCTCCAAAACTAGTCAAATAATTGAGATTATAGACATTTGAAAATAGGATTTACTCGATTAAAAAACTTAGAAGTGATTTCGCTACCTTATCTGTCGTTATCTCTGTCCACGCGATAAGCAAACAAATTACATAATTTAATATTTAATGACATTAATAAATTGCAATTCACCGCCAGACAGTGCTCTGCGGAGGTAGGTTAGGTTAGGTTAGGTTATCTCAAATAAAAGCAAATGATCTGTATCTGGTAAATAATTTGTCTTTATTTATGATTACCTATCCTAACCTTACTCCAATGGAAAGGACCTATTCGAGGAAATATTGTGCAATATTGCCATTTTTATAGACCTAAACAGGAGTTATATTTATTGTTTTGTATATTTAAAACGGTAAATCTTACAACTTGAATTTAAATAGTGGTATGCTTATAACGGAAAAGATACCTTTTTCGAGTTGAAACTGGTCACATTGTTAATGAATCATTTGAAAACGTAAATTTAAACTAGTTGCCTCTATAGCAAATTAGTATTCGTATTTAACGTAAAACTATTTCATCAATAGAGTAAAAATACACCTCTGAAATAAATAAGGTTTTGAATCTGTTTCAGAAACTGTACACAAGGACAACTTTTAGTTTGTCATTAGTGAAAATATTCTAATTAAAAACGAGCAAAAAATGTAATACCTCGGAAACCGAAATTTACGGTTAGTTTAAATCGCAGTATCACTTCAATGACAACTATAATGGGACGCAATTATTGCGCAAAACAACGCATTAGTCATTCTATGCAATCCGTCCCCAAAACGCCAAGTAAACTGCAATCGAACGGATTCCCCGCAGCCTGAGCAATTGCACGCAAATCGTGACCGCAATATTACAACATTCCTCGGAGCAATCCGCCGTGAATTATCTCCGCAGAAAGACAGTTCCTCGGTCACACTCATTCGCTCGTGGTAAATTTGAAACAAAGAGGGTGCAGTTCGTTCCGACTAGCCAGTCACAGTAATTGAGTGCGGAGAGCGGGAGGTGCTGGTATCTGCAACATCATTTGGGGCAGAACGTTCACAAAGGTGCCTATAACTGTGAGGGTGCCAACGCAGGGGGATGGGCACCAATAGCTGTGAACGCGCTTGGGCAGGGGTACAGGGATCAATAGTTTTAGAGCACTCAGGCAGAGGTATGGTACTGATTCTTGTGAGGGCACTTAGCAATGGGCAGGGAAGTGCCAATATAGTATGGGATCAGGCAACGATGTAAAAGCAGGGGCGCAGGGGTGCTAACAATTTTAAGGGAGTTTAGGCAAGGGCTCAGGGGTTCGTAATTGTGAGAACACACGGTTAAAGATACAAGTGTGTCAAAAGCTATGAGGGTGCTCGGGCAAGGGCACGGGGCCCAATATCTGTGAGAATCTTACAAAGGGGCGCGGGGGTGTCAAAAGCTGTGAGGGCACCAGGGAAATAGTAATGGGGCGCCAAAAGCTGCAAGTTCGTTCAAAAGGAGAGCGCGGAGGGTACCGATAGTTGTTAGAGCACTCAGACAGGGTTGCGGGGCTCAATAATTGTAAGAAAGTTTTAAAGGAACACGGGGGTGACAATAACTGTGAGGACGCACGGGGAATTAGTACGAGGACGGTATCAGTTGTGAGGGCACTCGGGCAGAGACTTAGAGGTCACCAAGATTGTGAGACTGATCGAGCAGAAGTGCGGGGCCCCAGTAGATGTGAGGGTGTTCAGAAGGATCGTGGGGGCCCAATAACTGAGAGAACGATTGAGAATTCGTAGTAGGTACCAGTATTTGTGAGGGCGGGTGGCACAAGTAGTCGTGAGGGTCCACAGAATGGTCGTGGGGGCCCAATAACTGTGAGAACGATTAGGAAGAGTTGCAGAACCTCCCAATATTCGTGAGGGTGGGTGGCACCAGTAGTTGTGGGAGTCCTCAGAAGGGTCGTGGGGGCCCAATAACTGTGAAAATGATTGAGAAGTGTCGCAGAACGTGTCAATATTCGTGAGGTCGGAGGGTACAGTATTTGTGAGGGCCCTCAGAAGGGTCGTGGGGCCCAATAACTTTGAGAATGATTGATAAGAGTCGCAAAATGTACCAATATTCTTGAGGGTTGATGTCACCAGTAGATGTGAGGGTCCTCCGAAGGGTCGGTTGGTTATTGTACGGGTACTTGGGTATGGCCGCAAACACGCTTCCCTCCATAAGTAATGTATGCCCAACTAGCCTTGATATCTTCTTTACTTGCTCGTAATAAATCATCTGCCCACAAGACACGAAATCGATCAAATACGGATGTGAACTGGAACGGAATCCTCGTTGCTAGTTAATACCGTAATAACCGTGACCTTTGTATCAGACGGAGCTGTTGCAATGCACATAGCTAGTGCTTCCATTGGTCACGCATATTAAATTAGAGGAATACCTTCCTAGATTATGGAAAAAGTTACAAGAACAAGTGAATTTAGGTATAGAAAATTAAAACCCCATAAAAATTAGTATACAAATATGAATCAAAATTAAATCAACTGTATTTGGAAAATATCAGGTACAATTAACTAATACTTACAATCCGATATAGTCTCACATAAGCGAAAATGGCTTTGTAAGGAGACGAGGCCTTAATTGGTAGTTTGTGCACTTCTATAATGAATTAAGTACATAACATCATCTTTTTGAAAGCTTATAAAAAAGGTGAAAAAAAGTTCATTTGTTAAAATAAATATATATTTATTGAAGATTGTATTAGTAGTTAAGATGCCCATGAATAGAATAATGTTAATAATCTTATTATGACTGTACTAAGCAGGATAAAACTAAATGAGTTTCAAAACAGTGTTACACAATATACAAGGTTTTTCACACATAACATCCTGAAGGGCCAATCAGGCTTTAGTTGAAGGGGTTTAATAGTTGCATTTTTACGCATTTTTCTGGGAAGAATAAAACGTAACACTATTAAATATAAAAATAAAATACCACATCCAATAACATGTTAATCATCATCTTAAACTTTCGTTTAGTAATCAACAAGGCATTAACATTTAACTCGTTATTCTAAAAAAAAAATAAAAAAGTTTCATAGGTTATACAGTACAAGAAAATTACACATAATTTTCCCTATTAGTTATATTTTAATTAATACATTTCTTTATATTTATTAAACATAGAATATAAATTAGACCAGCAAGTATAGACAATTTTCTAGTGAAGTTTATTTTAGAAATGTTGAACCCAATCGCTCTGTTGAAGGCACTACAGGATAAATTCAGTGGTTTAAAGAGAAGTCACCATCCCTCCCCCACCGGTTAGATGTCAACATAATTCGATTGTCCTTTATACTGAAATATTAACTTAACCTATATACCAAGTTGTATTTTATTACATCCGTAAATATGAGAGAAATTATATTTTTTATTCCCCGTAAGAATAACATTTGACAACGGACCGCTTAGGGACAATTTAAATTTTCGTTGAAACCTTTAGTCATTGAGTAATAGTTACAAATTGTAATTTATTTAGATTTTTGATATTTTGTTATGTTGATAAGGATATTTTATCTATAAATTTGATGGACAATTTTAAGTCTTAAATAATTTATGAACCATAATTCTACCAGAAATTCAGGTGGTGCCATTTAGTCACATACTTAAAGCACTATAAACTACTAAATTTTAATTACAATCGATAGAGACGTTTGTCATAAATCTGGATGTTTTATGTTTTGTTTATTTATTTAATTAATTTTTTGGGGGATAAAACAGTTTTAAATCAATAAAACAGGAGATACTGTGAATTGTTACCGACATCTCAACTGTTATCAAAATTAGGGTACTGGTTTCTAGGCTTGTAAACATCCATACAGGTAGACGGACAGATATTGGTTCGAAAACGATTTCTGGGGGGTTCAGAGAGCACAACAACAATTGTTTCCACCAATAACTCAAACTATAAAATATTGACGAAAACAATATTTTTCCTACGTACTTCCAATTCTCTAAAGTACAAACTGAGCTAGGATAACCTTTTCATTATACTGATGTGACTCTACTCCACTACTTAGATTTACGATACCCGACTGAAATAATATTATAAACATTAATTCACCTTTATTAAAAACACCAACAGTGGAACATAAACGATATCCTAACTAGAACAGAGATTAAGGTTAATAGCCAGCTTCTATTAACTTATCAACTCTTATTAGCCAGCAATATCTCCCCAGAAACATTTTTCTTTATTAAGAGAACTTAGGAGACGAGTAAAGAGATTGGACGAACGACTCCTATCCTTATTAAAAAGTTGGTTATTATTTTGCGAGGGAAGTTGAGAATATGGCTTGGGAGGAGGAAGTGGGGGATTAGGGACACTTTAATGTAATAATAAACTGCCAAGCCAAAGAGTGTAGATCGTTAGGATTAATGGCGCCGTCTCATCAAACAACCTAATCACGTAATAGCATTAAATTTAATTATATTCTGAACAGAAGAATACACCACTAATGGCTCTATCAGGGCCTAACTCTGAGGATGGGGACAGGTGTGCGAGGATCCGCAGCTGGTAATGGAGCTGGAAACGAATCCTACTTCCAGGATATTTTGTTTTTGAAGTTCGTGCAAGATAAAGACATTTCTTGAATAAAATACCAACCAAAAGTGGCCCATTCAATTCTTTAGCTTTAAAACATTTTTAAAATACGCATATCACGTATCCTAATGTACATAATTGCGTAAGAAAAAAGTTGTTAACATGTGCTTTTGCACAAGTGTCTAAAGCTATCGCATGACTTAGAAGGCTGAGAAGATGTTCATAGAAAATTACTGTATATGGGGAAGAGCTTGATCCAATTGTTTTATTTTTGCCCTTATTTATTCAAAAAATTATCCTTTACAAATAAAATACAATGCAAAACTTGTAAATAAAATATTGAGAAACTGTTATTAAGTAGATTTTTAATTTTTTTCAGGTGTGAATAGTAAACATTGGTATTAACTTATTGTAAAAAAACAGCAAATCCAATTAAACTTAAACTGAAGGTTAAAATGACCAAAACATTAATTATTTTTCCAAGCACATGAATAATAGTAATTCAACTATTTTTACACCGATTGAACCATCCAAACATCGTGCATTAATGATAAATTATTTTATAACTTATTTGTTGTGTAGTATATTTAAGACATAACTTGGTTTTGAATTGAAGTTTAAAGTTGTTTTGCAATCTTAGCCTCTATCTAGATTTTGCCCCCGCACAGTAATAAAACTGTTTTTATTGCTTTAAAAATATGAACAGTCAGCACGTTATTAACATTTTATCAAACCATTAATATCACTGTTAATAGTACATTGTATTAGTGCGATAAACAAAAATGATTTAAACGCCAAACTTGGAATAAATATAATCGTATAATATTATTAAAGAAACTCATTCAAATCGTTGCGTTAATTTTAATTTCTCATACACAATCAATTATTATACACTAGAATAGATCGGAATCTGTCAGTTTTGAACACTGTTAAAAAGGTCAGACGATATAATAAACAGATTTAAGAATATAATCCCTAAAACCCTTTTAAAGTAACCTTTTTAATTTTATAATTAATATTTTTACTATTTTTGCTGTGCAAATTATTATAAGGACCACCCCGTTGTTGGACAACTTAACGATATCATAGGTACAACAAGTTCGGTGTACTTGTTCCGGGCAAACCAATACATATCATATTCGGCTAGCAGTAAATAAGCCGGGTTAAATATTTACGTTGCCCGAGCACCACGGCGGGGGGCTTTTGTTTATGGCCCTAAATTATCTTCAACAAAACACATGGAAGTTGGTTTGTTCCTGACCAATACTCCGACAAGGCAAATAACTTTGCGGCGTGTCCCGATATGCACGACTCCCACCCGTGAGCAAGGCCGTCATTGAGGCTCGAATGCGCTATTAGCACCGATATTGGCGCTTTTTAAATAATAACAATAAAGTAAACAGAACTTCTGACATCTTGTATTATTCTCTCAAGAAAATACAAAATATATTATATACAGAAAACCTAATTATTCTCTAGTTTATTATTTACCTTCAATCCTTACATCAACGAATGTATTTAGTTAGAAATTTTAAGACAAATTTGATTACTATTTGCGTAAGACATTTGATAATTTTCACAGTAGATTAATGTGTTTAAAAATAAACGCATAAAATTAAATACTAATGAAAATAAATAAATAAAGTAGGAATGTTAAAGCGGGTTATTCAGAAAGTATTTAATTTTACATATTTATCAGCGTCACATACATTAACTTGTTGGGAAATATCAAAAACATTTTGAAATGTACAACTGAGAGGTTAATAATATATATTTCTAATAATAAAGTGTTAGGTAATAAAAAAAACATATATAGGAAAAAGAATTCCACCTATCCAATTTTAATAGGTCAGATCGTGTTTTTGAAACACACAAAGATAACCCTCATTAAAAACATCGTAGTTGTATTAGTAATACGTTTGTAATAAACTTGAATAATCCTTTTATGTTTAGGAGCTCATAAGATATCGAAAATATCTTAAATGTGCATTAAACAGCGTACTTTGTATATCGAAAATACGAAACTGAGAAATAGTTTAACCTATTTCAGAAATTCAAAATACTTTTGGCTCTCAACTTTTATTCTCTTTAAAATTATATGAAATTGTATAAGGACGGAACATTTTTGTAAAATATATATTTAAGCTAAATAAGGCGAAACCCCTATTTGTTATAGCAAACATGTTAGTGTTGTATATTTAATAAAGTATACAATGTGCATTGATGTATTACCAATTTTAATATTAAAAAAATTAAGGAAAAATATTTTATCCGAAATTTGAAAACACTCTCAATTTTAAGAAAGCTTTTTCTATAGACGAGATTGAGTTTTGCCAAAATAAGTTTTTTGAGTGCAATGAGAAAATTCGGGTGAATATTTTGGATATCCAACCGCCACTTTTTTGTCCCCAGAATTCAATTTTAAATTAGATTATTTTGCTAAATTATAGTGCAACTATAACATACTGAAGGATTCCAAAGGGCACAACAAATTAACACACTATATATATATATATATATATATATATATATATATATATATATATAAAACAACTTTTATAAACAAGGTTATCTTTTATAACTTTCTATCACATAAAGTCGATTATTCTTACCTTACTTTTTGAGGGCAGCTCTAAAATTAAGTGGTTGTCCCAATAGATAAAATGGGAATAGAGTACATGTATAATATATATTGTCTACTATATTGTTGTTTTACAGAAAAATACAGTTTTATATCTGGTACTGCAATGTTACTTTGAAATCTATTTAGAACATAACACAATATATGCAATTTACCTTGTATCAATGTTATATTCCAAGGTTGAGGGCTAGTTAAAAAATGTGAAAATAGTTGTACAATGTCTATTAAAAATATCGAGGCTATAAACATGGAGACTAAGAAAAGAATAATGTGCACGGACATTCTTCAGAGTAATTTTAGCTTTGTGAAATTTCGAAATAGATACCCCTTTTATTGTTTGTATCAAATTGTAATTATAATACATTAAATTGAATTACAAAATCGGTGAATATACATTTAGTAAGTATACCAAATACTATTTCGCACGTCTTTTTCTTCCAACAGGAAATCCTCAGACAACAGACTATGCCATTCGGTCAATTACATCGGAAACACAAAGAGTTTTATCACCGTTCGATGAACTCCTAAATACCGCCTCTCAATCGATAGTTAAAATTTTACGACCCAATTAATAAGAGAGTGGGGTTTAAACAGCTGCAAGGAGAAATGTTCGGAGTAAGGAACACGAAGTGGAACCGTGCAGTAAATATCGCTGGATGTGTTCGGTTACGTCCACAATAAAAGTTCTTCCTAGACAAAAAACCAACGAACGAGTTCGGCTCCATTAGCCCGGTCGTGTTTCGGACGGAGTTTACGAGTTATGTTAAATCAGTTTGGGCAGGGCGCGGGCGCGGCGGCCTCTCCCGAATATTCTTTAATACTTACGCCGGCAGTTTATTCCTAACCGAAATATTGGTGCGGTCGTAGTTTTCGAATTTGGCCGTGGCGGTGGGGGGCAGCCCATTGTGCCCTGTACCCTCCTCGGCTCCGTCATAAACTGCGCTGTCCGTATGTACGTCGCGTGCGCCGTTTTTGGATCTTGCAATTTTATGTTGCTAATGCCCCATACAAGTCTTCAGAGGTTGTCGGCCCCTGGTCGGTTATTTCGAGTTATCACGTTCTATATGGTGGCGAGCTGTGTTCTATTTCTTTACTGTTCATTTTTCAATTAAGTACCGTATGTTGTGTAATAAAATGCAATTTGTTTGTATACCTATAAATAATTACTATTATCTTTAATTTAAGTTGTATTCCATGAAAAGTTAGATTTATATAAACAAACCGTTTCTGTAATATTATTAATAACTATAGGTTGGTCTGATTAAAATTACAAACGGGACGTGAATTTAATTTTTTATAGTCCTGCTATATATTTTATAACCAGAGATTCCTGCTTTCATAGAGTTCACTATAATTTTGAAACCAAATGAACACCGACGTAAAATTGTAATACCGAACATACGATTGCTATGTTACCTTTAAACATAACTTACTACATTGATCAAGAACATTGTTTCATAGGATAGATCTACAGATTTTTGGCAGTTATCTTGTTTATGATCATATTCTAAACTAAAACAAAAATAATAATTTATGGTTTATGATGATGATATCATTTGTCCGTTTTCTTTACTTGTTATTTTTGTATATTAAACACATGTCATATATCATATGTAATGATAGTATGTTTAAACTATTTTACAAAAACTGAAATTATCAATTGAATTTAACTTAAAATAAGTAATAGTGTTATTGTTTAGGTGTTATTTATAATAGAAATAATGTATATTACAATTTATATGCCACAAAAAAAATTGTAACCCCACCACGTCTGACGGAACCTAAATATAAACAAAAGTAGTATACGAAAATGCTTTTCATAAATATTGTGGTATTAAAGAGTTCAGAAAACAGCTGCATGTGTGAAAGGCCCATTTAGGATGTCTGCAATAACAGCTGTTTTAATATTTCCGAGGTTATGTTGAAAACAGCTGACCTCTCAGCACAACGTGAAATCGGACACCTCTGTTGTTAAGCGCTCTTACGTTTATGTCCTGCTGTAAATTTGACCATATTATGAGCCAAGTCTTGGTTTTTACGGCGAATCTGTGCTTACTTCAATGCAAAATGTCATAATCTTTTGAACTGCTTGGCACGGAATGCTTGGGTAGTAAATTGTATAGCTTTTATTGTGGGGATAGATTTACGGGAGATATTGCAATAACATTTTTACTGGCATCGAAAATAAACTACTAACCTCATTAAAATATTATTTGATCGTGTATTTACCTTCAATGACTTTTTACATTTATCCCAAACAAGTTTCAAAAATATAATTTATAATAGTTTACCTTGGTATTTCCATTTAACAAGAGTAACTTACGCAAACATTTTTACAATAGTTTATGTTCCCCAACTATCTGAAAACCTTCCACTGTTACAAGAGAACAGAGAAGGGAAGTTTGAGAAACTTCAATGTGGTTGCTGGGAAATGTACAATTAACAACACTTGAACAAAGAACTTTGCACATTAACTGTGCTCTGTACTTGATATGCCCTTACTTTCCTCTTTGCTTCCTTTAACAAAGGAATTGCAGCATAAGAGTGCTTATATAATGTTATTAGAAGTTTTTGTCGTTCACATAAAAAAGAGTAGTGATTAAATAATAATGATTAATAATATAGTACATATTGTAGTACAAATCTATTAATTTTAATATCACTGAAAAATTCTATTTTTTTATTTTATCAATAAAAGTCCACTTTTCAATTTTTACCTGTGTATTGGTACTGATTACAATGAAATAATGGTAAACCAATCTGAAGACACTTTTCACGGTCAGGTTAAATATAGGACAACCGTTAGACCGCACTTGTATAGATATAACAAAAACAAAAGAATTCATCCAAATTAAAATTAAATTCGTATTAAATATGTTTTTAGATAGCTATTGATATATACCATAAATACCAGCTTCTGTCAGTGTTTTATTTGATTTAACCACGTTCTTACTCTCTAAATTTATATATATAAATTTAAAAAGGTGTGATAAAGTAAGCAAAATTATCAATCAATAAGTACACTACCAATGTTGTTACTAAGTACAACATTGAAAAGAATGAGACGATGTATGTAACATTTTATCCATCCAACCACTATTTTCTGGTCGGAGAATCCAATCATCAGTTGCATCATCAGAAATAGAGAAACTGGCTTATTAGATGTCCCCAGGTCACAAAACAAAGGTCTTCATTACGAAAGAGGTTTCAGGAAGGGAAAGTGTTAAATAATTGTGAAGTCAGATCATACCGACCCCAAAATATAGAGTAGTCCGAGGAAGCTGATTACAGCTATTGGGGACCAGTGTGTGGCACCGCCGGCGTTTTTGAGGCCTGCAATTTAGGGCCAGTAAGTCCAGTTGATACCATCATACGGTGTCAGTTTCAAAAATAGAGCCTTGGGAACTGAGAAGGACCGTCAAACTCTCTAGTTTATTTTGGACAAGGGAGCCCGTGTCGTATGTTAAATTTCTTATGTAGTTCTAGGCAGATGTCAGAACATTTTGAGTTGATCATAGGAAAAGATTAGCAGCTGAGAGGAATTTTAATGAAATCCTTCATAGTTTTCCTCAAGCTCTAAATATGCTTAGTTACAGTGATAAAATATGAGATGTTTACTGCATTTATATTAAAATATTTAGTGTGAATATATACTACGTATATTTTTTCCTAGAACGTTAAAGAATTTTCTATTGGTTGACAAATGAATAACTTTAGGAAAGATGTACAGAGTAAACCATCAATAAAGTCTCATGTTTAGCTTTTTCAAAAACCTATTTACCCTTTTTAAGCCAAGCATATCTATGTGGCTACCAATTTTGTAATAATTATGTCCTTGTTAATTTATAAAATACACCCTTCGCAGCAAATCTGCGTACTCAGCAAATTTCCAATGCAAAATTTATGTCTTAATACTACATAAAGCCGCATACCAAGTTTCATAACAATACATTCACAAATAAGCGATATATACAATTTTATTTATTCTCCATAAGAATAACATTGGGGATGAGTAAGTAGGTTGATTGAACAAGGAAGACACATAATTTGTTTATATGCAAATATAAATAGAATTCAACTAGGTGAATCCACATACAATCATCGATATCAATTCATAAATAAGCGGTATATACAATTTTCATTATTCTCCATAAGAATTACATGGGGAATGAGTACGCAGGTTTGCTGCAACAAGGAATATATAAATGAGTTTATATGCAAATATCAATATAACTCAACAAGGTGAAGCCACATTTAAAGTTGCATTGTGTTCATAACTAAGCAAGACATTAAATTTCACTTATTCTCCATAAGAATAATATGAAGGCTGAGTACGCAGGTTTGCTGCTACGGGAATCATCGGTAAAAATTGATTTTTTTGTGCAAATAACAATTGAACACAACCAGATGAAACTGTATAACAATTTGCGTTAGTGTACGTTCATAAATAAGCGAGATATAAAATTGGTCTTATTCTCCATTAGAATAACGTTGGACAACGTACTGTGTTTAGCATTTCCAATATCTCTGTAACCAATTGACGTAGAGAAATTATCAAAACACCAAATTGTGTGTTTTTTAAAGATAAATATAATGGTGAAAACTAAAATTTGACTTTTTAAAATATTACATGTAAAAGCTTCAAAAAAACCATTTTTGGGGTACAAAACCCCCAAAAGTATCACTTCAGATAGGTCTATCTGTCTGGTTTTCGAACTTAAAGTCATAAATGTTGGTTTACACGTTTGTCTTTAATTTTATCAAAATCGGAACATTTATATACATATATTTTATATTTTTATATACATATATGTATATATTTATATACACTAATATATATCGTTTGTCATCTGTACTGCAGACCAACAAAATATATATATATCTACAGTTTCGAACAAAAAGTGTTTTGGGGTCTGCGGACCTCAAAACGAAAAGTTATCATGGTTTCGGACCTAGGTCTTACCATGCTAACTACTGTAACAGCTTCTTCCCTAGAGTCGCTGGAATACTGCCCCCAGAAAATTAACCCCAAGAAAAAACGCCTCGTCATTTTGACGTCACGATGGGTGGGGCCTAAAGCCGCATGAAAGTTGGCCCGCGACCGGAATTCTACCCTTAATTCATTATCATTTTATCAAATTACAATTACATTAACATTTAAATAATTAACTCAACAGTTCGGCCCCCCGGAAATCTACCCCCAGAAAACTATCCCCAGAATAATGCCCACAATAATCAAACCCCGCAAATCTAACCCCAGAAATCTATCCCCAGAAATCTGTCCTCCGAAAACCGTCCCCGGAAATCTACCCCCAGAAAACTAGCCCCTCAAACCAAACGCCCCACTGCAGGTGAAAGGTAATGCAAGTAAGTTTCTCTACCACTAAACAGGATCATCCTCTTTGGATTGTGTAAGTATGTATTATATTATATTAGGCTAAATCATGCTACATGTTATTGATACTCCGGGCCACAGGCTATTTTGATTTCAAAAAAAAACACTACATTTTATTCGTGTAGTTTGAAACTTTTTAGGAAGAATGAAAATTTATAAAATATAGCTATTCGTTTTAATTTATTTAATCTGCCCACAGAGAAAATCAGTATCATTAGTATATTAGTATAACTTCATGTGATTCAGCAATTATCTCTTGCTTTTGCATCATTGGCTAATATTGTCTCAGCACTAACATAACATGTCTAATGGTTAATCAACTAGTGAAATTGTAACAGGGAATCCGTTTGCTCGTAAAATCACTGTGGAGTTAATTCGGCTTTTTTCAGCTGTCACATTTTTACTGTCCTCAGATATGCTATATGAGATAAGTAAATGAATAAATTCGCCTGTCCATTGTAGCAAATTATTAGAGACGCAATTGATTGAAGTTAATTTATCCTGAACCACCCGTCGTTTAACTAACTATTAATGCATTTCATCTTAAAGGTATATGTCAGTGAAACCGGAACAAGAACAAAATTTAATTATTATGCATCACCCCAAGATGCCTTTTGAAAAATTAGATCATTTAATTGAATCATTTAATTGAAACGAATGGCTAAATTATATAAATTTATATCTATTCTTTCTAATAAGGTACAAATCACAGGAATGGAATGTAGTACATTTTTATTTAGTTATTCCGCAATTAAAACAGGCTGTAGCCCAGAGTAAATCAATAACACATCACAGCTTAGGCTAATAAAATATAATACAGAGTAATAAATAACCTATAAATGATGTTCCTGTTCAGTGGTAGAGAAATGTTACCTATATCAACTGTTACCTACAGCGGGGAGTTTAATTTGAATAGATAGCTTTCTGGGGATATTATTCCACTGGTCGTATTATTCAGATTATTTCTCTGGGGGTTGGTTTTCTGGGGATAGATTTCTGGGGTTAGTTTTCCGGGGGTAGAATTCTGGTAGTTGACCTCTGCAGAATAGTGTTCTGGGGTTATTTGTCTGGGGTTGGATTTCTGCGGTTAGTTTTCTGGGGGTAGTTTTTCGGTGTTAGCTTTATTGATATTTTTTATTACATTACCATCACTTAATTCAACTACTTAAACTGTGAAATTTTGGTGTAGTAAAATACATAATAATTTATTTGTCCCTAAAATTTCGCGGCCCAAAAACTACCCCCAAACCTCTGACGTCAAAATGACGTAGGAGTTTTTCATGGGGATACTTTTCTGGGAGTAGTTTTCCGCCACCCCCTTCCCTATAGGGGAAATTCGCTAAAGGCACATGCAGTTAAATAAAAGCTCATTACACAGTATAGTATTTTAGTAATTCATACTATAATATTACGCATAACGCATCATTAGGAGTTCAATTTTCAAATACAACCAAATAAATACATATGTGATCTACTTAAATGACACTCACGATTTATATATTTAAGTTGTAAAATAAAATAAATAAACAAAATACATATGTTTTGTATATTACTAAAAGAGTAGAAAATGTACAAATACTGATTTGATAAATTATTAAACTTCATTGTTAAAACAGTGCACAGTATGAAAATAAACATTTAATTAGTAAAATTTTGTATCTGATTAAAAGTGGGAAACAAATTATGGTAAGCAAACTTGAGTTTATATTTTTACCAGAATACACACCATTAAATAGTATTTGGCAAAGATTACTTATTAGTATTTGGCATTAATGAATAAGTTGGCATGTTTTTTTATTACTGGGATTTACATTGTAATGTGCAAAATGTACTTCAACGCAAGCCAATACATGTTTTTATATATTTTTTGAAATATAGTATATCTGATCAATTTAATAAATAACCGTTTTTAGAAACGAATTCATAAAAGGAAGTACTTAAATAATGTTTGATGAAAAAAAAAAGGAAATATTAATAAATACAATTTTTTTTAACTAACCCTAAATGAGGTTTTAGATTTAAGGACTAATTGACGGGCATGGCTTAAGTTATCTTACCTCTCTATCCTGACTATTAGTAGGCAATTTTGGAATTACCTTAGGTGAATAACAATTATCTAAATACTTGGAGTGGTCTATAGCATGAATGACAACATGCCATTCAACCCAAAAGTTTGAATATGAATTAAAATAACTGCAAAGATATTTTTGTTTTCCATTTTATAATAACTGTGATAAATACATTTACGTAAATACCCGAGTCATTAGAATCTTCTTGGTTAACAGCAGTTATTACTCTATTCTTTTATATAACAGTTAAAAATTATTATAGTAAAATCAATAATATTTAGAAAAATAATATCTTTTAATCTGGTTACATACAAAAATTCCACCTTCCGTAATCTAAGTAAGTAATTTAAGGACAAAGTATACCATATCCTTCAATGAAGTCTCTATCTTAGAATTCAAAGATTGCTGATGTTTTTTTGTTTTTGTTTCTAATCATAAAATATTAACTAGTCCCAATCTGACCGGAGTGAGACCCGCACGCAGTGACGACTGGCCGGCCTCCACCTCGGTCGCGTTGGTCACTGCCGCATTACCAGGTATAACTGTCACCCCGCAAGACCTACTCCACTTTATAGACTGACCCGGGGCGCGTGATAAATTCTCCATAAGGATAACACCCGAGAGAGTTATCGGCGACAGGAGCGTTTTTACGATGACGCCACTGACCGCCGTGGACGCCTTGTCACCGGGGAGTCGTCGTTTACGAGTCGATAAATTTCGCGTGACGTACCGTCGCAGCGGCTACGTCCCGTCGCTGTTGCAATGTACCGGCCACGCAGCGGCTACAGCGATGTTTGTAGCCGTTGCCACGTACCGTCCTTAAATTGCCGTACCGTATTTTGTCCTTAAATCGCAGCGTCTACGTTCCGACTCGGTTGAATCGTACCATCTCAGTAACTATATTCCGTTGAAGTGTATACATACCGTTGAAGTGTCTACGCACCATTGAAAAGGCCAGGTACCGTCTCATTAATTACACACCTTTATGGTTTCTGTGTACCGTTGCAGTGGCTACGAGTAGTTTCAGCTGATACGTACTGCCTCGTAGCCACGTAGCCGAGGCTACTGTCGACTACGCGTACTGTCGACGTACGCAGTTTTGTAAGGAGCTTCACACTCTCGTAGTGGCTACATACTTTCAATGTGTCAATTTAGGTCTCAGGGGTGATTTAATATGTTTTGTTACTCCGGAGAGTCTACGTACATAGTTGGTCCAACCCATATCCATGTGAATTATGTCATGTGTTTGTTATATGTCTGTGTGTCCTTATCCAAGCATTGGGTAAGCATGAAATATCCATAAGCAGTAAATAAAACTAAACGCTGGAACCTATATTGGTTGCGTTTTTGAAGTTATATTACTAAATACAGATAGATAGTATTTTCAAAAATAACGAACGGTATATCAAATTGTTATGTTTCGCGTGGTCCTCAAACACTTATAAATGTACTGATAGTGCCAATTTATAAGGCATCTAAACTATGGTAAATAGTAAAAAAATACAAAACATGCGATGCAAAATTATTATAAAATTGTGTAACATTTTAATATTTGAATTTATAAATTCATTTTATATAGTATAATTTATTATGATTATGTATGTACACAGCTCCATTAATTTTGAATTATTTAAACTTATAGTGATAGAAGAAGTAAGTAGTGACTATGTATCTTAATATAACATTCAACATTAAAATATACAGTTGATTTAAAGGTAAGTAGGTCTAAAATCCCTTTTAAACTAGGAAAATACCTAAAAAGAAAACCTATGTTTGTATTTAACTTTTGTATTTACCTTATGTGTATTTAAACTATTGTGTATTTACATTTTAATGGACAATTTATTATGCCATATGACAGGTTTCTGTTACTATACCAACTTTATATTTAGCATGGATCTTCTATTGATTAAATTATTTCCGAAATGATCGTTTCATACACAGTTCTTTAAAAATACATAGTGCATTTTTACATAGTTAGTTTCTGTATATTTATTATTTCACACTCATTTAGAAATATATATATATATGTATTGTGAGAATTTGTTTTATAAACCACATATTACATTACAATTCAACAATGTAGCATTAATGTTACTAAGCCAGTTATAATAATAGCGCTGATGTTCATCCAGGCTGAGATTAAGCTCCCTAATCTTGTAGTGTGCCACCGCTACAATAAATTAGATTTATAACTCTGTTGGAATTGCTACGGAACTGAGATACGGAAATAGAAGATTAAAGTTCCGCTTGTTTAGCTCTCTTCATTTGCTTACGACATTAATAATTATTTTGAGTAAAAAAGAACTGTTATAAAACAAATATTACAAAATACAACAGCATCGATATTTATGGTAACGTTTTGCCGATGTTCATTGATCATTTTCAGAAACAGCAAGCACAATTTTTAAAGAATTAACCATCTGTTTAAAATAATAACCTAAAATAAACTTGGGGACTACTTTTACATATCCAAAGCAAAGGATGACTAGCCCCAAAGGAAAACAGTTTGTAAAAATAATTAAAAACATATTTTATTCTAAGAGTTATAGCAAATGTCTACAAAAATCATAAACTAAAATTTAAATAGGCGTTGAAAATAAACAATATGTAAATACATACTATTATTACCACATTTACCACTAAGTTTTAAATATCTTTATATCTCAATGTATGTTTCAACTGCGAGAATGCATTTATATATTGAGGGCTAGTATGATTGACATACTAGTTGATTAAGTAGTACTATTAATTCAGTAATTTCGTTTGTCCAACTGCTACGTAAGTTACCGATTTGTATTTTTTATTTTATAGCCAACGAGACGGAATATAAACATTCCTTCGTGTCATAACGTGTTTTCTAAATTCAATAAGCAAAACATTGTTCACAAACAAAACACGGGTCATATTTTAAGATACTTTTATACCGCTATTGGAACACGGTGCCCTTATTTAAATGCAATCAGAAATATTGTAAACTGCTAGAATTTAAACATGTTATTTATTTTAAGTTTTTTTGGCCGATAATGTTTTTAAATACTTAAAATGTTTACATAGTCATTATATACGTCAAACGATGATTAAAACTTCTCTTGTGTGCTTTATTATAAAAAGAACATTACTTGAGTAATAATAAAACATTGTTGTATAACACATTTTAAGTTCACTAAAACCACGATACATATAGCATTTTTTAAATACAAAATAAATTAAACACCAATTATTGTTAATGAAATGTAAACTCCTTAGAGCAAGGAACCAATATTGATTCTCATATACAGTATACTGCAGCTATATTGTATAAAAAAGTGTCGAGACAGTCGTAAACATTGTCATAAACCTAGAATTTTAAAAGGCAAAAATACTTTTGTAGCGATTTTATAAAAAAATAATTTATATCTACTATTTTTATATTTCTATTTAACATTGCGTTTTCGGGTGTGAAATATGTTTACAGAATTTTTAAGATAAGACAAATTCGTACAGTATAACTTAGTCGACTTATGGTTACGAGTAAGTATTTCAAGATTTTTTCTATGGATCTGCTTCCATGCATGGCACTCAAATTGGGAAAAATATACTGTATTAAAGTATATTTACTTTTATTCAACAATAACAATAGCCGTTTTCGGGCTTTTTAGACTCCCAGTATTGCACCAGATACGTATCAGTATAGGTGATTTACAATACATAAATGTACATTTTGATCCCATCAAGATGTTCGGCTTACGAGAAACAGGTCATCCTTTCGAAATATTTAGTCTCCTTAAGGATAAAAACAATACCCCCGTTGCAGCAAACCTGCACACTCAGCAAATTTAAAATGGTACTTCACTAAGTCATGAAACTACTTACCAACTTTCATCAAAATATTCGTAAATAAGCAAGATATGACATTTTATTTATGCTCCGTAAGAAATACATGAGGACTGAGTATGCAGGTTTGCTGCATCAAGGACCACAAAAATCTGTTTTTATGCAAATACCAATGGATAACCTCCAGATGAAGCAACATACCAATTTTTACTAATTTATGTTCATAAACAAGCAAGATATCACATGTTTCTTATTATCCATAAGAATAACATTATAGCTGCTGTGTAGGCAGATTTTCTGCCTTGGGGACCACATAAAATCGGTTTTGTATGCAAATATAAGTAAACCCCAACCATATGAAGCCCCATACCAAGTTTCAATAATATATGATAATTAGTAAGCAAGATATAAAATGTTACTTATTCTCCACAAGATTAACATTGGACTACGTACTGTGTTTAGCACTTTCAATATCACGGTAACCAATTGACGTAGAGCAATGATCAAAATACCAAATGTTTTAAAGCTTAATTTAATGGTTAAAACCAACATTTGGGATTAAAAATTATTATGAGTGAAAAGTTCAAAAAACCCATTTTTGGGGAAAAAATCCCCCCAAAACCCCCCTTTAAATAGAGCGACATGTCTGGTTCTCGAACTCATGAAAATATATGCTGCCTTACACATTTATTCCAAATTTAATCAAAATCGGACCATTTTTACGAAAGTTATCGTGCCTGCGGACAAACACACACGCATATATATATATATATATATATATATATATATATATATATATATATATAAATGAATTTTAAAGAATGGTGTTTTTGGCATCTGGGGGCCTCAAAACGAAAAGTTATCATGGTCCCGGGCCTAGGTCTTACCATGCCAATAGCTTATTCCCTATAAGGGAAATTCGCTGAAAATAAAAGTGAAGGCTAAAATTAAAAAACAGGTTGCGTTACAATCAATGGAAAAAATATGTAAAAATAAGACCATAAATGAATTCATATATTCATTAGTTGCTAAATATTCTGCAACCGCAGTTTGAATTTCTTCACGATTCACTCTTCAAAATCAGCATAATCCCGCTAACAAGGACAGCCCTAAACCTGTCATGTCAGGCGAGTGAACGAGATTTCGCTGCGAACATCGGTGTCAGGAATTTAATATTTGCCACGAGATAAGATCTGTACACCGTGTTGGCCGGTAACCGGTCGCAGGAAAGGTGTATAATTGTGCGGACTGAGACCGGCAGCAGTGGCCGGCAGGTGATTATACCACTACTGCCGACGTGTCGGACTACCAAAGGTCAATTTCATCCTTGGTATGATTAATCCCCTATGCCGGCAAGTTGGCCGCTGGGACCTGGACTATTAATTACGTCTGGGTGTCCAGGACCCGCGTCCAGGTGTAAAATGTCCACCGAGTATGTGTGGGGGCTCGGTACTTGTACCGTTACGAATAATAATACAATGAAAACGCAGTATTGTTGAATAAGACTTTTTATCAGTTACCTTTTTAGGTTATAAATAGTATCCTCAAGTACTTCCTTTTATGAATTCGTTTCTAAAAACGGTTATTTATTAAATTGATCAGATATACTATATTTCAAAAAATATATATAAAAACATGTATTGGCTTGCGTTGAAATACATTTTGCACATTACAATGTGATCTACCCTAGTAATACAAAAACATGCCATTTTATCCATTTATGCCAAATACTAATAAGTAATCTTTGCCAAATACTATTTAATGGTGTGTATTCTGGTAAAAATATAAACTCAAGTTTGCTTACCATAATAATTTGTTTCCCACTTTTAATCAGATACACAATTTTACTAATTCAAGGCAACAAATATAAATTGCGTTAAACATTTACAGAAGAAGGAGTTCCTATCATAGGTGTTAAGTTCTATAATTATTTAATTTGAACTTAATCTGATGTTATAAACAACATAAAATAAGTATATTAGTCTAACTTTGCTACTTTTGTACTGAATCTAATAGATATCGATATAAACCAGAAAATAAATTTAATTACAACTCAGATTTTTCTATTTGCTTTTTCGCAAATATGTGTCAATATATTTTCTTACGCATGACAGCAAACTGTTAGAAATTAAGTTAAGCAATATTAAAGTGCTATTACTCTAAAAACTAAGAAGAATTTTAAGTTGTATACCAAATAAAACTATTTGTGTCATGCCTGTCAATTCCTATTTCTCATTTATGTAAGATTGCCTTTATTTTGTATTTGTTTTTCATACGAATTAAATGTAAACGAATTTAAGCGAACAATCCTGTGTTATTACACTAAACATAAATACATCTGGACAGATTATGATAAGGAATAGGGACCACATAAAAACATATTTCAAACGAAGCGCAAGAACAAAACCGTAACCACACAGGCATCTCTTCCGAACTCTGGTTTAACCGACACAAGAGCGTTCCGCATTCACGTATACGTGATAGTATGCAAATAACGGTGCAGTTAGTGTACATTCTCCTGAAGGATTTAATATTTACTCCGGAGACCTGTACGCTGGTACGAACCGGTGACAGTGAGCGACGCGACGACGGCCGCGGACAGCTCCGTGCGCGCGGTGACGTCTCGTGCTCTCTATCTGACTATCGACATGGCGACATTAAATCGTTCGTTCGTCTACTCTAACTCCGCTATTGTCTCAGGAATGTGGCTGGTGCAGGTGTTCACGGAGGGAACTCATACATTTTTACAGAAATTATCTGTTATAGTCAAAATGAGCTTATGATTTTAATAATATTTTGTATGTTTTTATCACTAGGACCAAAGGTGAGCTTTTTGATAAGAGTTCAAGTTTAAATGAAGAAAGGATTGAGAAACCACTTTTAGTCCTAGTGATGAACTATATTTTTCGTCATACTGCAAATAATATTAAGATAACAATTTCACAAAGACTAAAGTTTGTTAAAGACCTATTTACCTTTACAAAGTTTATCTTCCATCTTGATCTTGCATCTAAACAAACAAAATAATTCATAGTTTACAAGTTAAATAATTTGTTCAATTAATATTTAACGGCTGATGACCTTGATCAAAAAGTGTCATCAATTTTGTTTTAGCGAATTTCCCCTATAGGAAAGAAGCTATTACCGTAGGTGGCATGGTAAGACCTAGGCCCGGGACCATGATAACTTTTCGTTTTGAGGCCCCCAGATGCTTAAAATACCATTCGTTTAAATTCATATATATAGGTATACATATATATGTGTGTGTGTGTGTGTGTGTGTGTGTGTGTGTGTGTGTGTGTGTGTGTGTGTGTGTGTGTGTGTGTGTGTGTGTGTGTGTGTGTGTGTTTGTATGTGTCCGTAGTCACGATAACTTTCGTAAAAATGCTCCGATCTTGATGAAATTTGGTATAAATGTATAAGGCAGCATCTATTTTCATGAGTTCGAGAACCAGACAGGTTGCTGTACTTTAAGGTGGTTGGGGGGTTTGTAAATATAGACATTTACGGAATACCCTCTATAATAACCACTACTCGTATCGTTTTTCCAACTTAAATTTCTTACTCGTGATAAACTTAGCTTTACTCTGGTATGCTACATTACAGGCTTTATTGAGAAAATCTATATTTAAAAAAATATATTTATTTTGAAAATATCTATATGCCCAAAATTCAAAAAAATCAAATCGTAGCTTATGTCAAAAAGCGTACCATTGAAAAGCTCTTGTAAATCCTAGCAACTTTCTAATTTATACCAACCTTTTATCTCTTTTCCTTTCTCTGCAATCGGCAAAAAACATTATTTTCAGATATGAAATGCATATTAATTGTACATAACACATAAAAAGAATGTGACCACAGAATACATGCAAGTGTTATGAAAATTAACATGCATTCCATATGGGAAAGCAATGCTTTTTGCTCATTGAAGAAAAACTAAAAGAGATACAAGGTTGGTGTAAATTAGAAAGTTGCTAGAATTTACAAGACCTTTTAAATGGTACGCTTTTGACATAACGCTACCAATTGACTTTTTAAATTTTGGGCATATAGATATTTTCAAAATAAATACATTTTTTTAAATATAGATTTTCTCATTAAAGCCTATAATGTAGCATACCAGAGTAAAGCTAAGTTTATCAAGAGTAAGAAATTTAAGTTGGAAAAAAGGTACGAATAGTGGTTATTATACAGGGTATTGCGTAAATGTCTTATTTAAAAAAAGATTGTCGCCATTTTGAATCGGATAAAGGTAAGTGAATTCTGTTCCCACCATCATCTTTATTTTAACGAGACCTTTAAAATTATGTATAATATTCCCTATGTTTACATAAGAAACATTTGAGATTCGAACCCGTGACCTTCAGTTATGGAACATACTGTACATCAATTTTGATGAACATATATTTAATAGATAGCCCATATGCGTTTTAGTAAGCAATAATTTTGTTTAATGACTTGAGACCAAACCGTTCAACAACCGTTATACATGCTGGACGGGTGGTCTGACTCACTCTGTTTATAAACCAAACCATCCCGGGCAGATTAATAAAAAACAAAAATAAATTCTAACAACAATTAAATGGTATACGTGATTGAGAGGGTTTGGAGATAAGATCAGTGGAACGCTTTTAGTTTTTTGAGCCATAAATTAAATATAATTTTAGTTTAAATTTCATCAGCAATGTGATTTAATTTCATTTTAGTTTAACACGATAGTTTTATTCTACTTTTGAAACAGACATACATAACATAAAAAGTTTGGAAGAGAATTTTATTTAAATACGCCTTAAATTTAATATTTTTTTGTATAACATTATTCTTTTATACATGACGTTTATGAATAAACGAGAGGTTATTTGAATCTACTTTTTACACCTAGAGGTAAACTAAAAGAAAATTGATCACAAATGAAAAGTCTACATTATATATCAGATGTAGTTAATTGATTAATCGACAGCAGGATAATTATGGTGTTACTGTGCTTTAAGTGGATTCCGGTGGCACTGCAATTTAGCATCCATGGGATATCGGTCTAACCTTTACGATCCTGACAGTAAATTAGATTAATGAATATACCCTGGCATTTGAAAAATTCTCATCATCGCACACGCTATATTTCTACCTGTCTTATTAACACACTGATATGGAACCTGTCTCACGGGTAGCGGATAAACAGCTGACTCCTGATTCATCAGCTTTATAGTGATATGAAGTAGACAATAAGTATAAATTATAGTTGAATATTTACATATAGTTAAGAGTTATTGTTTTTAGTATTATGTTACTATTTATCACATTACTATTCACAATGAATACTATACTATACTATTACTATAATATACTAATTATACTATTTGCTTGTAATATTAATTTTAAATGCGTTAAGGAAATCGGTTCATAAATAAGGGAGGAACCTAATTTTTAAGAAAATGTGATCATGTCAATATAAAATGTTATTATGTAAAACCACTGCCAGTAAACCACGTCAATTTCTTAGAAATGGGTTTTCTCCCTTATTTATGAACAGATTTCCTTAATTTTGGTATCGTTGAATTTGTAATTGAGTGTCCTATAAAATCAATGACAGCTAAAACGTTGATTTATATGCATCTTTTGAGATATTTACGTTTAAAATTTGTAAGCAGCTGCCATTTTGAAAATAAAAATTCTGCAATTATATTATTTTTAATGTAATTAAGTCTATAGGTGATAAGGCTGTATACCAAATTTAATTTTGTTACAAAAAGCCGTTCTTAAATTAAAAATTGTATTTAAAAAAATGGTGGCTATACGAGTAATTTTTGAGTTTTTGAAATGTTGAATATGATATTTTGACTTGTCTATGGTTTAGGAATAATACCAGAAAATTCGGTAGAGATTTCAGGGACACCCTGTATAATTATAATTTTGCAATGCATCCCCCAGTATGTAAAATTTGTTAACTATAATGTTTTCTGATTCTAAATTTAAATTAAAGTTCACACCCTTAAGAAGGCAGAAGTAGGTACCGTTAAAATATTAAAAGCATAATTTTATAGTGTGAAATAAACTGAAACGTTGAGGGAAAGAAAACTTGTTACATTATTTTTGTTAAAAAATGGAACATCACTAAAAAATTCAAATGTAGTTTCAACAACACAGCGACTCAGTTGTTTCTTTAACAATTTCCCATTATCGCTAAGGGTGCAATGTCATCTTATGATTGAGGTCAAGGGACGAACAGAGACGCCGCGACCTCTGACCCAGCGCTCCCTGGTGTGCAACCCGATAACTAACTTCTATTACATACAGATGCTATCGTCGGACCGCTCTCAATTAGCTGCCCAACCGTCCGACTGACGGTTTCAAATATATTGCAGCTTCGTGACGTCCACTTGATCTATGGGTTTCTATCTGTATCTCAATAATTATTATTCTGTCGTACAACTTTCGTGAAATGCTGTTTCGTTCTGAATGTTAGTGGCAAAAGTTTAGTATTTTGATTTATGTTTGCTTTCAGCTTGTAATGGTTCATTTATTGTTCGAGTTACATTACAACTGACTAGTGTATAATCGATTTCAGTTATTTTGTACCGCAGTAATTTTAGCAATATTATAAAAAGAAAAGCAATTTACAATTAGGTAGTAAAATGCTAAAGGTCAATTCAGTATGGATTGCAAAATAAATTTCACGATAATTTTTTTCTTTTAAATGATAATTATTACTTAAAAACACTAATTTTTTAAGTTTATGTTCAAGGATACCGTTTTATACCCGATCAATGTTTTGAGATCTTAGAAATTTTTTTATTAACCGTTTTAATATAAAATATAAGCCGCGAAAGTCATCAATTGACCAATAAAAAGAATCATCAATGCATTAGGAAAAAGGCGAATGGAAAAATGGATAGCTTTATTACATTTTATACCTTATGATATTCTATCATAGAAATAAAACTAAACATTTTTCTGGCAGCTACATTACTGAGTGCAAACTACCTATTCACTTCCAAAGGGTGATATATTTTTCCCGTCACATTACAGAGAAAACTCGAAAGAAAATCAGTAAATAAATCAGTTGTCTTAAAAAATACATAATATTTTCTAACCATGTCAAGAACAAATTATTAAAACAATAGTTCTTTATAGTGATGAATTGCATCCTTTAAACAATATAATGCTAATAAAATATGCATAATTTAAATTAATTTCTGGATAATACCACAGTCAGTTTCGACGTTCTCCTACTCTATTTATATGTATTACTCTATCCAACGGTTTTACCTCTGATATCACCTATCCATAGTTTGATGAATCTTAAAATGAATAATGAAACAAAATGTTACTACAAATTATTAAGTCAACACCACTATTCTAAATATGTTGAACAATCCCACGGTACAGCCTCTTACATATGACACAACATGAAAACCAGTCCTGACCCAGCAAAGACTACATTAGAAACATAGCAAACATCGCGACACGCTATACTGAAACCTCAACAAACGACGTTGTAGAGACAATGAAATGACAGACCATGACCCCGGCTCAGTACTTTCCAGCAAAATGGACAGCCATGACAGAGGTAAAATAGGGATAAGACAAGGTTCAATTTGTGTCAGCTTGTTAGCCAATCAGCCGAGAGAACAATGGATGACTCATTAGTCCAACGTCGCGACCGGGATGACGGGGCTCATAACTTGGGCGATAACCGGGGCTCGTCACGCGGCCGTCTCCCGAGTGGAACTACTCGTGCTGATAACGTGATAAGGCGATCATGTCAAGGTAAATCTTCCGCTGCAGCGTCTGCGGAATGTCGACGAGGAAAGGATGCAGGAGGAAAATGGGCTGGAACCAACAGAGAAACGTATAAGGTGTTACTGAGCATGGATTCCTTCCAACACCGCATCGCTAAAATACAGCTATATATTTTTATTTGGAAAAACATCAGTTATTTAAACTGAATAATAAACCATTCTCCACCAAAGTTACCCCACCTGTGACAATACTGAGACAATAAAGGGGGAGTTGGGGGCAGCAGTTCTATTGTTTTCTTTAGGTTGGGGAACATAGTTAAAAGTTATAAATTATTAAGTTAGTTTTAAAACCTAATATTATGCTACAAACTGGAAAGTATTTCAGCTCGTATAGAAGAGCTTGCAGTTTAATTAGGTTATAAAAAAGTACATATCTGTCTTTTTGGGGACATTTTTACCATTAAGGAACTTTGATGAATTTTTGTTTTAAAAAAGGCTATCCGTCTCCATGGGCAAACAGATCTGTGCGATGCGCGACGATCTATTAGGCTACCATAGCAATCTGCCGGGACCAAACCTTCAATTGAGTCAGGAGTATTAATTAAACCGAAAACTCGTTGACGTACGAGGCATCAATTCTGTTCACTCGGGTAACGAGACCTTCCTACTGAAGACTTCAGGCTGACTGACGCTCATGAGATCCACTGTCAGGGGGACGCTTCAGTTTAACGGATTTCCTTAACAGATTTCAACCGCGGATAAAAATGCAACAAAGGGTGATAGCATCGACGGTGACTGGACACGCTGTGGCCACGGTTGACAGTAGTTGGCGGCAAGGCCGGCCCTGACAAGCCATTCATTTGGCCCGCGCGTTGCCAAATACCCGTCTGCTGTATACAATACTATTTGAATAATGTATGTGAACATCATTACGGGGACAGACTGATGGATAGAGTGATTGTTTGATTGGCCGCGCCTCGCCCGCTGAGGTCGTGTCGACAAATCACCTCATATCAACCCCCCTCCTTCCCTCCCGCTGACACCTCCGCTGTTGCTGATGCAGGATCGCTATGGAAGGAGCGGAGCTGATTTGATGAGTGTGACTTGTTTGTCATATCGGCCAGCACGCGACAGGTTTAGGGGATCAACAATAAAGGAATGTCTCATAGTTTGAGGTAGGGCTGCAGGTAGACTAGATTATTAACCGTTGGACAACTTTTTATATTAGACAGTTTGTTTTATATTGTAGCTTTGGTAGATAATATGAAAAAAAACTATGTAAGCTACCCAGCCAACAGGTTTGGTTGATAAAAAACATCGCCAGGTCTGGTTACTGGCACACAAAAATTACTGTTTCCTACGTTTGCCATATCAGTCCCAAAATACTTAATTAATAACTAACTAAATCTAAAAAAGTCAAAATAATTTGTGTGAGTCTAAATTTTTGAAGTCTCATTTGCTTAACAATTTCCTCATCCGACTTATGATTAAGATCGCATCAAGGTATATTCCCAACCCAATTAGCTCTTGAAAGTGTTATAATCTACCCTCAGTTTATATAGCTTCCCTGAAACGAAAATAATGTCAATTTATTTGTATATGGTAAATTAACCAATAGTCATTCGTTTGTATGTTAGATACATACGGAAATATTTGAAATAATTTAAATTGTTTATGTTTATATCCTTCAATTATTTAAATTTATGTAGATAATATTACGAAAATCGTTGTATTCATTTCAGGAATAGCTGATATATGGATTGTATAAATTCGAAATTATGAATAATAAATGTGGTGAATTACATTAACCGTACGTGGTTACATTTTATGATCTAAGTAACGAACACAAATATTTAAGAAAGCAAATGTTATATTACTTTCTTTAAAAAATAATTTAAAGGTCAACCAATAAACATTAACTACTGAAGTACTCCATTACCAGTTGTATACACTAGTTGAAACTGAAACCCAAATCTATACTTATTTAAACGCTAGGTTTTTTTTGTGACTGGAACTCCTCCTACAGTTTTCAACCGATTTTGATATTTTTGGTGTTGTTAGATAGGTCATGATCTGAAGTATTTTGTGCCCAAATTTCATAAGGAACGAACGCTAGACGCCCTTAAAGTTCGTAATTTGTCCATAAGATTAATATTGAGAAAGATATTTTTTGGATTGTGTGATGAAACAGTTGAATAGAGTAAGCACAGTTTATCAGCAAGAACACATGTTCACTACTGGAAAGGTAACAAAATATGTACATAATTTTGATTATGCATGTTATGAATGTCATAGAGTGAGTTTATAATGTTTATACCAGAGTGCAGCACATGAAACTTCATGTTAAATTATAATAAATATATTATTCTTAAGGCTTAATAGTAAAAAAACATATTTTACTTTTTAATAATACCAAGCATTTTTAAAACATTGCAATTTTGAATTTTGAATCAAACTTAATAGCGCAGTGCATTTGATTTTCAAGGGAGTATTATTATTATTATTTTGAAATATATATGGCTCTAGCTGCCACCCGTTGCGACTTTGTTCACTCGACCTTTCCTTATTACCCCTGATTTACGTTTATTTTCCCGCTGGTAAAAATATTGTTAACATGGAAACTAAAATTAAATCATCACCCCATGAGGTTAACTCTGACAATTTTTTTGTTGAATGCCAGTAGGGCGGAGCCCCAAGATTTTCAATATGGGTCTGTATGTTATATTCTCATGTACTTATCTTCCTACCAAATGTTATCAACATCATTCCAGAATTATACATTTGTTACGTAACATAACTACGTATAAATTTCAGTGGGGTGGAGCCCCATAGAACCTTCGGGACGGGAGAAGGATATAGTTTGAGGGTAATTTCAGAATCATCTGTTCTGTAGTGGATAGTTAACATGTGAATAAGGCCAGCGGGGTGGAGCCCTGAATATTATTTTTATCAGGAGTAGGCCTATGTCTGCTTTGAGTATATTAGCACCTTCGACCCAAACTTTAGATCCATAAGTCCAGCAGTAGATGCTAGGAAAAAAGCTTTATTTTAAAGCCAGTGGGGTGGAGCCCCATATGAGTTTTGGAACAGGAATAGCACAACATTTGATTCTAAAGTTTGGTCTATTTTCCAAACTTTAGTTTTATCGGTTCAGTAGTTGGATGTGCGATAGTTAACATGGAAATAAGAAAGGTCTGTGGTGCGGAGCCCTAAACATTATTTGAATCAGTCGTACGCCTCTTCTGGTTTGAGTTAATTCGCCATCATCCCACCGATCATCAGCCCTATCAGTCCAGTAGTAGGTGCGAGATGGCAAACATTACTTTAGTGCCAGTGGGGTGTGGTTCCAAATGATATTTGGATCGAGGGAACGTCGACTTTGATTCTGGTGTTTTTTTATTTCCCTGCCAAATTCCATCTCCATCGTCTCAGCCTTGGTGTATAATGATTAACTTGGGTTTATTAAAGGTGAGTGAGGCGGAGCCCTAAAGTATAATATTACAAGAGGTAGGCCTATGTCTTCCTTGACTATCAGCTATCTTTCTACTGAGTTTTAGCTTTGTCAGTCAAGCAGTAAGTGGAACATGGTTGGAATAAGTATTTTCAAGGTCAAGGGGGTAAAGCCCTAAAGCATTTGCGGATGGAGGGGATACAAATTGTCCCTGAGTACATAAGCCTAAGATGGGGAAGCCATAGATCACATAATATTTATTTTTAATGGGTATAGAGTTCAAAAAATAAAAGTTAATTTTTCGTAATTAATAGGTTTTGGATTGTATGTTAGAAGGAATAAGATAAGATTATTAGAAAATCACCAAAGCCTGCTTCAAGCAGATCTTTATCAGAATGTGTCAGTCAGATTGAACAATTTCAGAATCAGAATTAACTTCTTGGAAGGCAATTATCCCATCCTTATTTTCAGAGTCTTCATAAAATGTGAACCAAAATTAGTATGTCATAAAATTTTGTGCAAAATGTTATTAAACCTTCCTTCCCACAATGGCATTTTACCCAAAATGCGTTAAAATTGGTAACAACCCAGAACATAAAATTCTGCCATATTGTAGGCCTGAGAGTATTTACAGCAAAGCAAAACATCTAATATCAAGTAAATAAAAATTTTACATAAGTTTTGGACAATAATGAGCTATTATAATGTACTGTATTTGGAAAGTATTCGACACTTTTATATACAATCGGAATTCCAAAAACCTGAGTTGCCATCAGACGCCCATCTATTAATAGTCTGAGATAAGAAAGACAGAATTAGCGATACAGATGATAATATTGTTAAAATTCAAACTCATCAAAGCGAAATATTGCTCGATTTCGAGCAACGGGTTTACTAGTAAATATAGTTTTGTAATAATCAAAACATCGTTTCATCGATGACGTTCTTTCATAGAAACTCGGAATTCTTCTCGCTATCATAAAATTATACGAAGGCGGAATACGATACTATTGACCGCCAGTTAATAGATTCATAACGTTTTCATAAGCTTCTAAATACGCCATAATATAAAGGTAAATCACCGAAACTGCACAACCTGTTCGGTAATGGTGTCGTAAAGGCTATTGGTGAGGCTGCAGAAGTCCTAAATCATAAATAATACAAAGGTAGCGATAGCTGGCGGTTGCGGCCCCTGCCGATATGTCAGTCCCAGGAAACTTTGCCAACAATAACTGGTCAGGCCTACACGCATCGCAGGACATTATCGTCTGGCCTTTTTCTGTCGCAATAGTAATAGTGTTTTGATTTTAGTACTGTAACATACTCATCCGCACATTTTCGTTGTAGTGCTCTTCTAAAGTACACTAGAAGTTGCATGTACGTAAAATAACACTGTTTCATAAAGAGAGCACCGCTTGAATTAGAAAATAATAAAAATAGGACTACAGTAGACCTAGTTACTATATTCTTGGTCTTTATTTATACAGTTTCTAAGAAAATACAAACATATTATACAACATATTATGTATTACAATATTGTTAATATGACATGAAAATACGTCGTAAAAATGGATTTCCTGTTTGATTTGGTTGGTCGACATGGTTTGATACTACAGTTTGGAAGTTTGTTCGTTCGAACTCATTAGCCCCATTTTTCATATTTTTCCCTTAGTCCATTAAAAACATAAATTAACACTTGTCCTACAACCAATGAGGTTGGATTTGCATATATCGGTATCGTTGCTTTGTTATTAATGTTTATATAAAGCAAATTATGTCCAACAACTAAGCTTGATAATTGAAATATACACGTTCTTTGCTCGGGGATCTTTCAGTCATGTATTATAGTTTTGAAACAATCGCTGATCAAGATTTAGTAAACTCTACCAAGACAAACTTGAAAACCATCCTAATAGTTTAGCTGTCAACCTGCGAGGCAATCAACAGGCTGGAGAGAGTGAAAGTATTGGAGCTGTCTTACAGATTCATTTAGTCGTCTCTCTCAAGTTAAAGTTTAGCAATTAAAGATATGATTGGACATACTAATCAGAACACTATAGTCTCACTAATAGTCTCAAGGAGTGAACCTCATAAGGAATGTTTGAAGCACAAGCAGTCTTGTGTGGCCTATGTTTATTAGGTTCCTCCAAGGAAAATAGATAGTTCGGTTCAGGAGTTTTTCATTACTACAAAAACACTTAGATCATAGAATTTATCTTTTTATATAAAACGAATGATATTAGTTGCCATTTCTACATTTTCCACCTCAAGTAAACAATCATTGTAAACATTATTTGATTTAATACTCATTAGTATATATCATCAGTACAACCTCAAAAATTTGCAGATTGTATTGTAATAATTTTAAAAGTGCGTAAAAATAAATTACACATTTGCGCAGCCTTATAGTATTTACCATTAGTACACTAATTAAAGTTTAATTACATTACAATTTTTAAGGTTTATAGTATTCTCTCATATAATCCAGTTCAAAAACTCCATTAGGACAACGATTTTTAAATAATAACTACTAAACAATAGAGGCAAGTTGAGGTCATGGTCATAGACAGCCACTCAAGGGAGTGCTTGAAACTTGGTTGTTCTAACTGCTGTTCATGAACTACACCTGGTCGCTGGGGTTTCTGAAAAGTGAGGGAAATCATTTTAGACTTGACATCCGATGGCTATCCGTGTAACAGTTTATAGAACATAGAAACATGATTTTAAACATGGTTTTACCATATTATTATTTATTAATTGTCAATGAAAGCGATTTGCTAAGGAATCCTAAGAAATTAGGAACTATTTATATTATTGGTCCACACTTAAATTATTTAGTAAAGGTGATAATACTACAGGATAAACTAAAGAACAAATTTATAGTTTTCATTAAATAAAACAAATAAATTAACCCAAGTATTAAGTTTATTATTTTTCTGACGATTAAAATCATTCTAATCCAGTTATAAGATTCTAGAATAATCGGTTATAACGGAGTTTTGGCATACTTTCAATATTATTTTTGAATGTGGGACGCAGTTAATTTACATGTTTCTGTAATATTTTACTGATTCGAAAACGCATCCGTGTAAAAATCAATAACCATTCTCGTTGTTTGTAAACAAAAATAACTAGATATTTATTTTGGATTTGTCTTATAAAACTTAGTTCCATTTCAGAATAATATTACAGAAGTTTCTTAAAAACTACTTGCTTCTATAATTGATAATAAATAAAGTATTTACAAATAATAAATGTAGTTTGTTTCTTTTTTACAAAACTATGTTTTTATATTTCAATTCGACTCATATATACTTATTGCTTATTGTTTCTTATAAAAACAGGTTTAAATTGAAAACATTTAATTTGCAAGTTATAATTTGTTCATAAGTAACCACAACAATAATAAATATCCTAGTACCTATTAAGATCACCAACCATAAAATACAATAAAATTATTGTTTTTTATAATATTCACGCCCGGCTACATGTCACCAAATTTGTAATTTTACGAATTTTATTTAACGTAATATAACAACTACATATAACAACGTTGCAAATATTCTACAATAAATTTACATCCATCACACTTACTGTGCTAACTCCAACAAAAACACACAGCTCGCGAGGAATACGTGCGAATTAGACGCATCGCCTAGCGGATGTGCGAATAAAAGAAGGCAGCCGCATAACGCATTAGCCATGACGCGCGGTGTATGTTAATGAAAGCTAAGTACACTGCAGCCGCTCGGCAACCATTACATCCGCACAAGAACCGACATAAACAACGACAGTCGGTAGCCTATCCGAGATCGCCCGTACGCTATTATTTATAGTACTTAATCCCATATGTAAAGTAGGTTCTTCGCCACATCACTCTTACTTTCTGGAGCCGAACCTGTGATTAAAATGTGGCTACTATTTTCCTAGATTAAATCTTTATAGACATTCCATTTTTTATTTGCCGAAGATCCGGGGTGTGTTATTAAAATGTACGCCGACCCGGTGAAATAGCGCGATAGTCCTTCTTTGTTGCCCCGTCTCCCGCCGCATCGCTTGTTATTTATATCGCCCTCTTATTCTTTACTGTATCGCCGCACTTTTCGCTCTAATGTTATGAGGCATATCTGCATTGTCTTTGTCGCCGTCGAGGTAATGTATTCCGGTCTGCGGATGTCGTTGTGCCGAATATTCGCCTCTTTCTTTCTTTGCTGGAATAATAATTCAGATTTATGCGGCATAACGCACGCCCACTTCGTGTACTCGAGGAGGTATGCGAGCCTCTTATTTGCTACAATGTGACTCGTGCGTTGTCGGCTTGCGTTTTATTTTTGGTAATGCTTAAACTAATTTATCTCAGTTTCAGGTTATGATACGGGATGTAATAAAAGACGTCTTACAACACTTAAGATATATTTACACTTATAATGATTCACATACAGACGGTAAACATATATAAAAGATGGTACTAGGCTATCGATTTCGACCAGTCACCCCAGTCATCATCAGGCCAATGAGAGAACTCTATGGGAGTTCTCTCATTGGCCTGATGATGACTGGTGTGACTGGTCAAAATTGATAGCCTGTACCATCTTTTATATATGTTTACCGTCTGTATGTGAATCAGTATAAGTGTAAATATATCTTAAGTCTTGTAAGACGTCTTTTATTACATCCCGTAAGTAATAACAACACGTAATATGCTAATAAAAAAGTTGTTTAGGTTATGATAAACATATTTCTTAACAATATGTCCCTAGTGCTCTATTCTATTCTTAATAATCTGGATTCACGAGGAAATGCAAGGTTGCTAACGGAAAAACACATTATGGTATGAAGATTTCGTAATATATTGGTTTAAACTAGATATCTTTAATTTTTATTTTGAAACTACTACTAAATTTACCATTCCATTTTAATTTGCTGAGAAAAACTATTATTTTGTGAATTACTATATAGCGAGTTCTTATTACATTTTTAAACAGTACGAAGGTATACATTACATATTATTAAAATGTATTAAATACTTGCCTAACTTCATGAAATAATCAAAATTTAAACAACTACATTGGACTAGAACTAAATAGTAGACAAGTGTTATAGCATTTACACAATTAATTGCGATGTAACATTCATAAAATCATTAAGTACAAAACCTAAAACACAGGTTTAATTATTTTGTTTAAGTAATTGTTGGATATTCTTTTTCTTGGTTAAACCGTACTTGAGAGACTGAGTGAAAAAGTCAGCGCTTATAGCTAATTTAAATATTACAACCTAATCCTGCATATTATATATTTTATTTTAATTACAATAAATTTTACAGAGTACGTGAGTTTACGTTATTACGGGTAAAAAGAATCATATACACGACAGTTATTAAAAAAAAAAAAAAAAAAACTAGTAAAATAAATAGAGAACTTCCACCATCTGCTGGAGGATTACGTAAAGTTTTAATAAATAAAATACATTTAAAGTATTACACACATTCCCAATTAGTTGTGAATGGTCTAATGTCAAGTTTACCGTTCACTAAGCTACCCTTGTATTTGTAGGGGTAATCGGGCAACTCGTGTAAGTCAGATAAGGGCCACCAAAGCCCTTGCTTTAGCAGTGCAAACACTCGTGAACAGTGCAACTGACTGCAGCACACGTGTCAACATGTGGCGAACTAAATATCTGGAAACGTGCACATGCATTGGTGTTATAGTAACGGTTGCAAGTTATATAAGGGATAACATGATTATGGGAACCAATGGTGCTCTAAATGAGTATAACATCTGTTATAAAGTTTTAATAATTCGTTATTTAGGTTTTAAATTGTATAGCCTATCCATCAATTTGATAAAATAACTTAACAAATTCTAAAAATTCCTTTATGGTGTCTACATTTTGAAATTCAGTTTATTTTAATAGAGGTTTAAGAATATGTATTTTAAACACTTTATAACTTTTAGGCAATAACATTAAAATATTTTTTTAAGACTAGGAATGTTTGGGCAAACTGGAAATATAACAACATCTCGATCTCGAATATCAAGTAAATTGCGTAGTAAATTAGTAAATTTAAGTGAAATGTATAGTTTGGTTCACAAGTTATTACTAACATCATTATATAATACTTAAACAATTGACTAGCGTAATTTTATAATTATAACAACTAACGCTAAAGCTTCCATTACTGACCTACCGGCCCTTATCGAAGTTGGCAAAATATGTCAAGACTAACGCCCATACGTCATAGTAGAAAGTTAGCTTAGTGAAGTATTTCGTACCACAAGCCAACTCTCCCAAGTAAATCCAAAAACCAATAAACGAAACGTATTCCGGAATCTGTTACATGCAAAGGCTTTATAACGGTAAGAAAAACGTCATTTTGACAAGGGCGACTCATATATTCGTGCCTTATAAGGGCCAGAATCGCGTGTCCTTGTGACATGACTGTGTGCCTTATGGCGTGTGCGGGTTAGCACGCCAGGTTCCCCGGTTGCGCTCGCGATCTATTACACGACATTATCTGTTTGTGCTGCACTCTTGTCGTCAGAGAAGTTCGTTCAACACTTCAGTACCGGCCCTTATCTTACCAAGACACCTTCCTACGACTGCGAAGAGAAGTTGTGGTACGGCCTTGTTGCCTATTTGTACTTTGTCTGTATGTTGTGTTTTTAATCCTGTTTGACCATAAATTGAAAAAAAAGAGTAATGTATATAATTTATAATATAATTACTTACTTACTCTCTGGTGCTACTCAATCGAGGGCCCTCTGTGTTCAGGGTATTGGTCACCTCTTTCATTCTTTTGAGTAGCGATTGTTAAGAAATGCCTCCATTTAGAAATGTTAACCTAAACAGTTTGACGATGACTTTTAGATCACATTAGTTTTATTTACAGCAAAATCATTGTTTGTTGAATATTAGTCTGATTGACTCTTACCATATTTTTTCTTCATGCGTTTAGCTATAACACTATGGTCGTGGATCACTTCTCGTTTACTACAAAGCATATTCCGAATACCCATTTTTCTGTATCACAAAGTGTAAGTACAAAGTCAACTTGTAAACTCTTTTCTTTCCTAACAACCTCAATTTTTTTTATTTTTAAGAAATACATTTTCAACCTATGTGCCTTATATACTATTGGGAAATACATTTATACTTTGTTCTAATATATTTTATAGTTCTGAAATGTTAAAAAAAATATAACATTAAAATAGTTATATACATAGCAGAAAGGCAGGATAAATAAAAACAAGATAGAAATAAATCCATCAGTTATCAAATTACTTTTGAGGGTGTAGTAGACATAAATAAATATTACTCTAAAACGAAAAGGTAAATTTACTCTAGACATTACAGGCATACTGCTTGTATTACGTAAAAACTAAAACATTATTAATTGCAACAGCCTTCATAAAACGTATAACTGTTTTTTTCAAATTATAAATGTATAGTATAATAATACAACTATATATTACACCAAAACCTAAATCCTACTTAGTTTAGAAACGTTAGTATTATACTAATTAAATCAAAATAATGAAAAACAACGTTCACTGAAGAGGAAAGCACTTCATTAAACGTAATTCGAGAAAGCCAATTGCTCAAATCTCCAAGAATAGAATATCAGTTACAAGCCAAACGCCTTTAAATTGATTACAGAGGAAATCTCACAGATAATTAAGCATCGACGAGGTCTCATGTTCGATAGCAACTTTAACAACAATTCAAATTGACTTTGCTCTCGAATCTTAAAATTGCTTCTCAGCTTTCTTGTGATTGCACCCCCACCCCCTTCTGACACCCGACTCTAGCCATCTGGTGCCAACATTGGAAACTAATTAAACCAAAAGTCATTCGTCAGATCTTCACCGACTCGGAATAATCTCTGGATTCTCATTTCATTTAATATCGAGATCATCTCCCCCCGATTCTGTGAAAGAGATACCCATGAAATATTCCTCCCTCACTTTTACCCTGACTAATCCCTTTGCCTGACTTATTCGCCCCATTAAAACCTCGTTCCTGCTTTGATTCCTCTTCTTGATTTATGGAAAATGTTTTTATAAAAGAGTTTTAGGTTTTCCACACTATGGGTTAAGGATTTTATCATTTTATCATAATGTTCTGTCTACTGTATAAATTGATTTATTCTTTACTTAAAAAATCCTTGAATAAAATTTTATGAGTTTGTGTTTTAGCTAAATGCTATATTTTTTGTAATTGTTGGTTTTGTAGTAAAGACTGTCTTTCCTCCTAATTAAAAATTTACAATTGTCTAAGAAAATAAAGAGATTTGTCGTTTTATAAAATTTATATTTATATACATTATTTTAGCAACGTTATTTTAATAGACTAGATATTACTTCTCGCACATTTTACTTCACAAATTATATATCTATCTTCACCGACCGATAATTCACTATCCGGAGGAAGTGGTTTTTGTGCAGTGGGCAAATTGCCGGGGTGGTCTCCACAGAAGAACAGCTGTAGACAATACTTGTTAGGAGAACGAGAGCTATTAGAGTGAATAAAAAATGAAACTAACAGCGATCGTAAAGCACGGACTCAATCATGCGTACTGCACAATATCGGTTCGGCACAACAAAACGCCGCTCGGACACGACTGATCTATAAAAATATCGGCTCCAAGGACAACTCGATGGCTGCTGGGGTTATAAATTTTAGTGGGCTGGGAGACTTTTGGAACGATTGTTGGACTGACCACGATCTAATTTGTTTCAGGCTTGTAGGATTAAGGTCTAGATCAAGGCGATTCAGGTATTTGTTACTATTTAAGACTAAAAGTTTGTTATTACATAAATGTGCAGTATATACTCAACGTTAATTGGTAACTATAACCTATGTCACTATAATGCTGCATGATCTGCTAGTGCATTGATATTGCAGTTAATCGTTGATAAGTAAAATAAACTTTAACATTTAATAACTTTGGGACCCCAGCCAGGAAAATGTACTAACTACTTCAATAATTATCAAACAAAGTTGTTGAGGACAGCTTACAATTTACAGCCTCCGCTGATTTGAATTTCTTATATCATGTAAATTGCACTTTACAAAATCCATATAACTTTCCTATGTAAACTGTATAATTACAATTCTGCTAATCTATTTAAACCGACTACGTAACCGTAACAGAAAATTTAGAAAAAACCGTGTTACTTATCCTATTAATGTGACATTGTGAAGAATATTATTATTTTTGTATCTTCCTCATGGCATAAATCAGGTAAAAGAATAAAATTAACACACATCTTATTAATACCGAAATCTGATAAGCTGTGCATTGATATTTTACCATAAAACGGAATGCATGTAAACGAGTGGAGCTAGGTTATATTACACAAATCCTTTTAGACATTTTACAAGTGTCAATAAAGTAAACTGCCCTTTCACACATGTCCCAGTTTTCCAACACAGCCGTTCTTAGCAAACCTGGCTCATTGTCTGTTCAAGTTTATCTGCCGTGAACGGCTGGAAGGCTGTAAGAAGCGCCGTTATCTCGGCACATCCGATTGTTTACCGCCGTATTGTACTTGGCAAGATTACTTTGTGCTGGTCGGTTAAATTTGACAGTAAACTCGATTTCTTCTGTTACTGCTTATTGGCCATGAATGAGATTGTTTTGTTGCGGGAACGGGTGTGTTGGAAGGGTGTGAGCGACAATTACTCGGAGTTGATCATGTTATTTCATACAAAAATCTTATTCTTAATGTAATCTGGTGAAGTTACTAGGAAAGAGTAGTGTCTTTGCAAAGTTTTATACTCGTTTTATACTTGCAACAAATGTATTCAATATAAACTACCCTTTTTATAATTAACCAGTAGATATGTTAGCAGATCTACGTATTAAATCTTACCTTGTCAATAGTATTATGACTAGACTGCTATGCTCCATCATTTTATTATAAATAATTAAGTTCAACAATATTTTTGATAGATGTAATGTATTTCAAACTTAAAACGAATTAACACCAAAAATAATCTAAATAATAAGTTGTAAGTATATACACGTTTAATAATAACGAATAGACTAGTAATGTTCTAGATTTTATTCTGAGTTACATTTTTCTAACAATCAGTGAAAGATTATTCCAAGTACATTTTATTTTATTATTAAAATCAAAAACATACACCTATCAGTAGTAAAAACATTGTTTAATTTGAAGTTAATGTAATACCAAGGATCCCAATGGATCCTAGGATTTTTAGACTTGAAGAGTACTTGATCGTCCTTATAATATGACTTTTATTTTCTTCTTTTAATGAATTATTTATATGATACATAGATATAAATTAAAATAATATACGTACTTTATTTTAATGATTGAATGAAGGCTCACTCCAACAAATGTGCTTACAAAAAGTGTGCCCACTAAACGAAATGACCACTAAAACGACTTAGGGAATGTCCGTCAATTTCAGTAATCACATCAATAAAGATAACTTCAACAAACCTAAGAAAAGTAAACATAATGTCTTAGGGAGTAAAAAAACATAAGGACGCCTACCCAAAGGCACTAACATACCCGACATTCGTCCTTGAACCTTGTGGACAACAAAACGATATCGTAGCAGACGAGGCGGCCCAGACAAAATGTATAACAGATACTCAGATATGAGGGCTCGTGCAGACAATGGCTCCAGCCTCCAATAAATAATGTGGCTCTCCCTTTGTACCTTGTCCACGGCGTTCGAGGAAATAATTTTATTATAATTCTCGGTGCACGAATGTTGGAATGCCATTGGCCGGGACGTTGTCGATGTCCGCCGTATCGGAGACAACTGGAGTCCTGGTATAAATATTGGAGGTCCACCGCGATCGGACCGGTTGGTCGGCCGGCGTCCCTCTTAACATGACTTTAAGAGGATATATAAACGGGATTTACTGCTACAACCACCGGTCTGATACTCGTAAGGTTCGTATCAGGGTGATATTTTTGTTGGTACATTACAAAGTATATCCTGCTGGAGTTGATGTCGTATATCTATTTGTTATGGGTATTTATTATATAGGAAATAAGAGAAACAAGTTTGTATTAACAACGTATTAGGAACGTTTATGAGGTATACTTGTTCGTAAGACTAATTTGTGTATAAGGAATTGTAATTATTGGAGAATATCAAGGATCAATTAATACAAAACAATCAAGAATCAGAGGAAACAAGTATACAAATTGAACATACGATAAACCACAGTAAATTCTGAAAGTATCATTCATTTTCATGTCAAGTTTAGGAGAGATTTTACATCATACAAATACTTAATCCTTTTTTTATACTTTAGAAATAATATATTGCACACAATTACGTAGTTGACAGGTGTTATACTCTAAAAAGTTAGTCTCTTAACAGTTAGTCTCTTACAATCTTGTTAGTATTTAAGGTTGTTTGCACAGTGCATGGTGTGGTTTATCAATATTTATTGTATATTTTTACTTGTATAAAACATATATTTTTCATCAGTAGTATAGATAGCTATACAATTTATTGAATCAACTTTAAAGGCTGGTAAATTAATATATAGCAAACTTATTTAAGCATGATTAATTTATTTAAAATTATATTTCTTTATTTCAAAACCTAAAATTGAAGTAATATTTTAGTTTATTTTTTTAAACTTTTTAAAACACTTGACTATATTTACTGCAAGTTTAGACCTGCATGAACCTTTTTTAATTTATTCTACGAATTATTAAAATATGTGAAAATTCCGCTACACAGGATCCGCAGAGCTTATTACACACCTTATCATACCACAACGTTGCACGGCTCGCCATAAATTTCCTTGAGAATAATCTGGACAGATATTCTACAACCCTTCCCCGCTGTTTGGCCTATCTGCTAATACATACCCGTAAATCGCATTAAGCCAAACCCCCCATAAATAAGGCGTTGATATAATCCTTCAGCCATCTTGAAATGCATAAGCGACCTCGCAGCCGGCGAAGGATATTTTGAGAAGTGCAACGCTACCATAAATAAAGGATGGCGTTAGTAGGAGATTAAATAGCCAGTGTCTAGCTATTAATCAACGGCTATAAATTAGCGACTGTTAGACCCGGCACACTCATCATCAGATTATATCGCGATTGGCCGGAGCACTAAATCCTCGGTCTTGGCCGGATTAAGATGTTAAGAAATAAGTACGAATACAGGAACTGCACACCGGTCCCGCTACGGCGCAACGGTAGTTTTGGGCGCGGCCGTTGCGGAGCGCTGGCATCGCATCGGCTACTGTGGCTTGAGTTGTTCAATTAAGCTGCGCTAGGCTCTCTCTTGTTGCAAGAAACTATAAAGAACCACAGGAAGATGACGATTATTTACACGGCAGTTGCGTTTAAAACTGTTAGTTCACTCACAGCTCGCTTGAACGCTAGTGGTGCTAGGCCGCTCAGAGTGGGTACATTTGGATAAGCTGGTGTTGGATCTAGTGTAGCGATCCGACTAGTGGCGCTGCCACGGGAGCGCAACCTTCTATCCTAGTCAGCTTTCTGTAGTGTTTTATAGTTTTATTTGCTCTTATTTATATATTTCATATATCATATGTTTGTCAGTTAAATATTTCATATTTTCTTGACCTTACCATATCATGCACAACAAAAACAACTGCCAAACCCATTACATCTGGGGCTTCCTAAAATGTTTACTTAAACATACATAATAAGTCAAATACAAATCCATTTCAAACCGATTCCCAATGTTTAAGAGAGCTCTGTTCATATTTTTATTTTATTTTGTGGTTTCCAATAAAATTGTTCAATCAAAACTGTAAAACAGTCCCGACAGTAATCCCTGCAAGCGGATTACTGTCGGGAGTGTTAATGTTTTGAGCAATTCCAATCAACCACTGACGGATTATCGGGAAAATCCTACAATTTTAAATAATAAAAAAATACTGACCAATGAATGGAACGTATGGTTAAAATCAAATATTATAAAAATTATCTTTTACAACAATGAAACTGTTTGGATGAACAAAAACAACCGACAACAACCGAAGCTCCTAATTTTTAATAGTGTTAACCCAAAAAAAAAACATAATCCAGGAATTACCATGCAAGTGGCTACAATTTCACTATTGATTTAAAATGCAATGACTTATTCTCTCTACAAAATGCTTGCACATCAAGTGGAAACATTCTTGAAATGGTTTTACAAAATTTTAATTAAAGATTTTACTAAGTTTTGCAAGCATCAAAACGTATTATTGAGCGATACAGTATAAAATAACCCCTGCATATTAAAGAACGCAATTAGAAGTATTACATTACAGGCATTTTTTATTTGATATTCATTATGTTAGTTATAACCAACGTTTAAGGGGCCTTACAAAACTTAGTCTTCTTCATTCCTTGTAGAAATATTAACTCTTTTCAACGTCAATAAGAATATATTATTTTACAAGCCCGCTCCCTATTTAGTTGGTTATTATCTTCGATTGGGACACGGGGTACCCCTGACTGGCCGGAAAGATCCTCAGATCTGGCACCGATGAATTTTCCATCTAGGGAACAATATAAAATTATTTTTTTTTCTGCCACTATTCTTTAAGATAAACATATGAGCGAAATTAGTCATAATTTAAACCCATTAATCATGGATGATTTTTGATAGAACCTGTATATTGTGTTGAAAATATTTAAAAGATGCACAGAACAGCGTGGAAAGCACTTTGAGGATATTTTAAAGTGAAACTGAACATTACGTGTAGGATACATAACATTTTGCTTTGGGTTTTTTTTATTAATAATAAATTTGTATTCATTGTACGCATATTTGAAAACTGACTTATAGATCACCCTGAAAAGATTTTGTAGGCAACCCTTATTACAACACATTCAATACCTTTTTTCTTGTCATTTCTACCTTTAAAGTTACAGAACAATCCATATTTGAACAATCAATTTTAATGCGAATAAACGAATGATTTTGATTGTTCTAGCAAAATATATATAAAATATACGTACATAACTTGTATAGTATTTGTACGTAACTGTACAGTATTTGTATTTGAAAACTTATATGTAACAAATAAACACCAAAAGAAAAGTTACACATACAAATTATTAGTTTGATAAAAATCTATACGAATGTTGATAATATATCTAAATATAGTTCTTTTTACATTAAACGTAAGATCAGTTATACATTAAATACGTTAAGCTCAGTGACATCAGTTCAAAACGTCGGTGATCACTGGGAGGCTTGTCGCCCAATCCAGTCCCCCGCCAGTCGCATTCGACACTAATCCATTTGAGCAATTTGAGCACTAAAGCACGGATCTGGTTTCGGTCTGTGGTCACCAGTCTAATGGAACCACGAAAAGGGCCGGTCTTCCATGCAAATGGTGCTGGCATTATCCAAATGAACTACATGCATTACGCTGTTCACTTTATTATATATTTTACACTGTTTCCATTCATGTATGTTATAGTTTTAATAATTTGAAAGTTTAATTAGAATTTTAAACGTTTTAGGAAGTATCGTGAATAAGGTAAATGGTGGAAGACATCAGTAATGATATTGAACATTATTTATATTTATAAATATTGAATTATTTATATTGAACACAACATGTTTTCCGTTTAACTCCTTTATTAACAAAAATTCTTGGTTGAGGATTGTGTGGAAAATAAAGTCTCGTTTGAATATTTTAGTTGTTAAACAAATTATGTCTGTTGAAGACGTTAAAAATAGACAGTGGCATCACAAGAGAAAGGTGGTTTTCTTAAAACTAAAAGAATTAAAACAAACACTCACCAAGCTTTGCCCTCTCTTACCCCTTTGGTTTTCTTTTGATTTATTCAGAAACAGATTGGAATAGCTAAATAAATAAATAAATATGTATTTATATTATAACCTAAATAAACATTAAATATATGTTTCTTTTTAATTAATATATTACAACGTGAATGACTTTTTTACCGCCCCATCACGCAAAAAATACCGGCTCTACTTAGACAGACGTTTTGAAGGAAAATTGCTAATATTGCATTTTTTAAGAACGAATACCAGTTTAAGAATTTATATCCCTGTTTAGGAAACCTTTAAGTTTCCACTTTCATGACCTTAAAAATTCTCAAGTTATTTTTCTAGACAGTGCTGTATTTATTTATCATTACCATTTTTACCTACTGTCTTTTTCCAATTGCTTCTTTTTTTATCAAAACATCTAGCTTTTCGCAGGATCATCGTGCAAAGCAGCATTTGATTACGTTGACAATAATGCAATATTTAGGAATTAGCTTATTAATAGCTAGCGAATTTATTTTAGTACTGCCATACTGAAGGTATTATTGTACTGCCATACTCCCATATATATGGCCCAGCTGTCCCTCTTTTAGTGTTAGCCAGAATTTGAAGTGGACGTATTGTGCATAAAGTCACCGACGGAGTGTGCTGCTGTCAGCTATTTATTTCAGTTATTTAAGTTAACTTGTAAAATATCTCCACTCCAGAAAGCAAGTGATAATCAACTTATGTTTGCTCCTTGACACGCCAAATGTTGTCCTATCCCCTCCTTGAGAGAATAAGTAATATTTGGCAGACGTTTACTCTATTGGTGATTAGTGTAACTACGTTCTCTTTGAATCCTGGCTCATAAAAAGGTAGGGCCAGCTTTTACAATGGCAGTGAGAAGTTCTATCTATAGTATCTATAGTCAATGCTACTAGTCAAAACCTATAATTCGTACAAAAATAAATACTTGACAGACGATCTCCACCAGATAATTTCAAGTTTTGAAGATAAGATCTACAGTAAAACATTTCTAAGCGTCAGCCCCGAATGTGGAGGAATGTTGAATGCTGATGTGAGTCCCAGCGTTCCGGGAAGTGCAACGTGGCGAGTATCATTAGGGGTGTTTAATTGCTGATGCATTGTAAGCAGAACCCTCGACTACGCTTCTAATTGTAATCACAAGGCAAATATTCCCCGAGCTCCCTCGCCTTTGTTTGGACTGGCTGCTCGATATCCCCATCGTCTGTTCTCTCGGGTCAATTTGTCTTTGGAGAGAAACAGCGGAATGAGTTTTGGTTTGTTTTATATTGCTAAATCGCTCGAAATACCGACTGAAATAGCGATATGGGGTGGAATATTAAAGACACGTTTTAAATGGCCAGTGTTACCTAAGTCATTTCGAAGGTAGCTTAGAATTGACAAAATAGGACTGCACCAAGTTTCGTTTTAATAAATTAATCCATAATTTGTTTGTGCATTTAAACTATTATTATGTGTGGCTTTTGCATCATGTTATGCATCATCCTATATAATGATAGAGTGTAGTGGTGACGTGTAATTTCGTATTCCGAGTAAACTACTGAACCTAGAGAGGCCAGGTTGGTGTCAAAAGATTTCCCTTAGGCCCAGGATGATGAAAAAATACGAAATCTTACATTTATTTAGTTGTAAGTTTTCAACTGGCAAAAAATACTGTTTTTTGCCTTTTTTCGACATCCCCATGTATAAGGATCGTGTAACCACCTATTCAGAGCAAACTACTGAACGTAGAGAGGCCAGGTTGGTGTTAAAAGATTTTCCTTAGGCTCAGGATGATGAAAAAAGTACGAAATCCTACATTTATTTAGTTATAAGTTTGTAATTGGCAAGAAACACTGTTTTTCTGGCCACATGTTATTTGCAGTAATTTTGTTTACCGAGCCATGTGTTCCCTACTTTGTATCCAAATTCAATACAACAGCTATGTGGAGTAAAGTTTGTTTTTGTAAACAAAGCAGATAACTTTTCCTAACTAATTTTAGGATTTTGGATTTAAATTTACAAGCAGTAAGGAACAAAAATTCCTTGCTGAATGGGAGTAGAGTTTATAATACTGTATAAAAGTGTCAGCAAAGTTCAATTCAGATTTATGTATTCTAGATTTACTATTTATATTTAATTTTTTGTTTACTTTTAAATTGGGTTTTATCACTGTTAATGGTACCAGAAGTAGATGATTTACCTTTGATAATCCTGGGTCTCAGAGAGTATGACAGCAAGGTGGAATTCTAGCAGTTCACTGCTAGAATATTAGTTTTTTATTTAGTTTTTAAAGTTTTGTGTAGAACTGAATTAAAGACTTTTTTTAAACACCGATGATACCAATTATAATACTCCCTAAAGTAGTATAGCGATTTGTGTATGAGTATATAAAAAAACTACTAAGACAGAAATACAGTTAAGAATGTACACTAATTTCCTGTGCGCAGCTTGCACATCCCGTTTTGAGAAGTTAAAAAGTAAATAGTTAAATAGTAAACAAAACCATGACAGTCTGTAGTTATATATAATCCTTATAACAATTGTTTATTTTATTTTATTAAAAAACGCACATGTGACATAAACGAAATAAAACTCTCATCCATATGAATGACATGGCAAATTGGAAGTGCAATGTGGCAGAGCGTTGAGGCCTAAGTCGAAAATCTAAAGCCAGTTTGCACATCTGCACACCTAGACGTGCGTTTTAGTGTATAATATGTGGGTAAATAATAAAAAAGCCTTATTGTTTGCTAAGTTTGCATGTAGCGTATTAATAATATGGACGGATAAATTATTTTTGTTGGTCTGTCCCTATATAGTTTGTATGTTAGTAGATGAAATACAATTAAATGTTGGTAAAAATGTAGACTGTATTTTTACCTTTTAGTTATAAAAGCGGTGAAAGTAGTTAGGTTATTTTGTATTACAAATTTGGACCCGATAAACAAACCTTTAAACACTTCATAACAGTTAACTGCACGTTTTACGAAACAAAATTTGGCTTGAAGTGACACCAAAATTGGTTTGATTCAACATCCAAAACTAAACTAATTACAAAGTTTAAACTAAACCGTTTTGGGCTATTGCACGCAGGCGTAAAATGTATTTCGTAAAAAGACACTTTTTGAATTTAGACACGTTCTGATGAATTGAATATGCATTATGTTGGGGCTTTACTACAATAACACCTATAAATTTTGTACGGTGGATTCCCATTTTGTTACATGCAATTACAAATTAGCTTTTTAAATATACATTTTTAAGCCTTTAAATTGATTTTATAATAAGTGAACAATACTTCTTTAGTGTGTTCAAGCCCGTCATTTTTGACGAGCTAGTAACAGCTAGTTATAAAATATAATTATACATATTTTTTAAAGGGATAATACAATTACAAATTACAATAATTTTGTTCTTAAACAAAATAAGACAAGCTATTCAATTTAAAAGTACAAATTACCTGAACAGTCAGTTGATACTTCAGATTGTGTGGGAATATTGAGCATGAGGTTTCCATCATGTTTATGGAGGGGGGTAACATGTTACCTTATAGAAAGTCGTAATAAAGTCGAAAAAGGTAAAAATAGTCAAACATCACATAAATAGAACAACACAGCAGAGAAATAAGAGGTGATATGCAATATTGAGCGGAGTAGTCGTTTTGTGAAGCCGCAGAGAAGGCGACGATGGTTAAAGATTTTCCGTGGTTTATAGATAATGTATTATATACAGTAAGTTTTTCTGCATGAAATCCTCTAGGAATTTTTTTTAATACCAGTTGATGAAAAACTAAGGTAAGGTTTGAATTTTTTAAGTAACCCTGATTTTAAATGGAGATTACAGTGCCGAAATGAACGATTTGACAAAAAGACGTATTACACGGTGCCGACGCCGGGGAGGTTGCACCCCCGCCATCCCCAATTGTCTTAGACCCGATTATGCTAGGTCCGCACCAAGGGTAGTAATTGTTCACGCGTGGTAGGCAAAGCTGAGCCACGTGTCTCGTAATTGGGATGATAAAGTAGATGTTACCCTCATTCGTTAAGGCCCTGCCCTTATTGATCGGACGTTTCTTGACGAAGGGGACGTGAAATGTTCCTTGGTTTTGACTAAACTTGATCTGATCGGAGCTTGGTGAGATTAAATGTAGGATAATAATAAAACTAAAAAAGATTAAAGTTTAGTGTTAAAATAAATATATTTTGATAATCTTACTATTGAAATACGACGTTGAGTTTACAAATTTAAAACAGATGTTTCTGTAACGTCAAACAGACAACACCATGTAACGTTAAAGTGGTAAATTACTTAAACAATAAATCATTTTTGTCTTCCTAAATTGTTAGACGCTTGAATTAAGGAAGGTATTTTTTAACAAAGACTAATTCTCAAAACAAAGCTAAATAAATTCGAACAGCGTACGTACAAGTAGTTGTTTTAGGGAACAAAGATTTATATAAAAATACGTATTACACGGTGCAGTACATGATTTTACATGGTTACTGTATTTTATAATTTAAACGTCCAACACTTTTAAATGATTTAATGACAATCTATTCGATATTTTATTTACGTCCATTGACTGTCTTATATATCTTAGGTATTCCTATGAGTAAATGGAAGATTAAAATATTTATGTAACCTTGGAAATGTGATATTTTGGGCGAAACAGTACATTTTAACAATACATAAAATAAAACAATTCAACTAACTAATTACTCATTGGACTAAACAATGCTACATTGCAAGATAATACAAATTATACTATGTACAAAATTATTTTTTTATGAGATCAATTATTTTTTCTCTGAAAATCCCATTGTTTTACACTACAACATATTTCTTTATAAGAAAACACTTATCACAATGTTCTCTAGCAACAAGTGTAAACGTTATAAAATATAATTAATATTATTTTATTATTTTTAGGGGTATGCCAGGACATTCCTAATGTGTACAGAAAACTTCCCTGTCTCAACACCAATATTTACCGTTTTTGAATGTTTGAGGGTGCAGCGAGTGATGCGTTTAAAGTATGAGTCACAACGGCAAGAGACCCTTTCATTTTACATATCGTTGAATAATTATGATTCGCCTGTTAAGATCAGTCACCCGTGTTTTCTCCTGTAAGCTTCTCCCCTCCCCCTCCTTTCATCGTATAAATTATAAAACGATGAAGGAACGATCACTCTACTTGCTACGACGTATAATTGATTTCTAACGAATACAGAGAGGGATTTAATATGAATGAAAGTACTGCTAATGAAAATAGTAAACACAAAATAGATTTTGTCTTTGAATCTGCTATAAAATAGGATTTTATATGGAAAATCACTTTTAACATAACATGTTATCTTTAAGCAACCTGGTATGTTTCCCTTTAAAGTGTTTTGTTTGAATGCTAGTGCCATTTTAACACGTACAGTACCTAATAATAGTATCAGATTAAAAGAGTAATCGCATCGGGAACTAAATTCAAATCAAACAAGTTTGTCGTAACCCCATCAGTGAGATCATATGATCAAACATGTTCTCGAAACATCAGCCACCTACTAAAATACTCTCCTGTACTTTTCTCTTTTGTAATTTAGACACTAGTGAACATTCTAGAAAGCACAGAAGTTCTAACATTTTCGTAGTTGAAGGAAAATAATGCTGGGTCCTAACAATTTCGAGAGAGGTCTGTTTATGTTTTTTTAATTAATGTTCGTCAATTTATTTGACATTTAATCAGATGGATTGGTTTAGTCTTTTGGGATGGGAGGGTTTTGGAAAAAGTTGTAAATATTATTTCTCAATAGTGTTTTTTATCGGTAGGTATACCGCGATACTTTACCAAAACCAGTAATTGAGCCTTAATTTTGAAGATTATCATATTCAAATACCACGATAAAACCGAAAATAAACAAAAACTTTGAAACTATAAACTTGTAATTTAATATGTGACTCCAACTTGTTTATTTGATAACCTACTGGTGGTAGTTCCTTAAAAAGTTAAGTTCAATTAACTCATAACAGGTGTTTCAGTGTGCGAGCTGATCATGGAGAGTTCCAGTAATATATATTTATATTGTATACATTACACATTAGACATTACATTACACCTTTATTGTCTGATGGAATACGTAGTTAGACGTACAGAAATCGTTACGGTCTCAAACTTTAGTAAGATTGATCCAGTTTAATAAAGGATCGGACAACATAATCTGCCAGAGCCATACGTTTGGAGATATTTAGCAAAAACTGAAACAATTCAAAAATGAGACTGTTTTTTGGCTACTACGCCAGTAGCACAGGTCTTTCGAAGCTGCAAACTTGGTTTCTTATTTGTGGTATATGTTCTAACAACATACTAAAAAATTAGAACTACATGACCTTTTGCATGCAAGGACACTTTTTAATATCTAATTTGTCTGGACTATAGCTACACCTCAACAATCTATATTATCAATAAATAAAATACAAAACTTTATGCGTATGATTCCAGGGCTTTCGCTATTCTTCTATACATTTAAACGCATATTTTGCAATGGTCGGTGCAAACATGTTCGGAGGGAGGGATAGGAAGAGGGCTGGAGGAGTGTGGAAGCCATAAGCAAAGAAAAACGAGTGCCATTAGTATGCAATTATGTACGTTAAGTGCCACAACATTTACGTAACTCATGCACGATACGTGCTAGTATTACAATTTGGTTGACTATTTTATCAGCCATTTCTGTTTGATAAACGCTTATCAGTTCAGTGTCCTCATATTACAGCCCTATTTGGAGCCTAACAAGCTAGATAGCTTGTATTTACCTAATCTGGTTTCTCTATGTTGCCTTGTAAGGTATACATTTCAGGCCGCCGCTCCCCACGTATTCTGAGTGGACTTGGGTTGAATAAATACATATTATATCGCAACCAAGTGCGATGGATATTTACAAGCCAAAACAACCAATTTGCACTGTACGGCTTTAGTAATGTTCTGTGTCGTGTCATAAATAAATATTTGTAAATTACCTAGTGTAAGTATTAATCGATATTTACTAAAATGTTTTACATCTAAACTAATTAAAGCTAAATAAAATAGCAGTAAACTTTATTAATCCTTTACCGATGTTCTTAGATCCCATTTTGAAATAGCAAAAAAGTCATACAAATAATTGTAATGTTAACTATATACTGAGAAAGAACCAAATATTTTTATAATGGCTTATATCCGATTAGTATTTGAATATTAGTTTGTTTATTACCACTTGATAGTTATAAGCTAAGTGTAAGTAGGCCTAAACGTGTTAAAATTTGCTCAACCTGATTTTATGAATTACATATTGTATTATGTACACACATCTGGCTTAGTATTAAAAGCTCTATATAACTGTTATTTATGTTACTTAAGTTACGGAATCTTCACTATAATTGAGTATACACTAAAAATAAGTTGTACACACATTATTACTCTAAATTACATCATAGTATTTTTAAAAGCTTAGAAGTTGTTTAAAATTGTCTCCACTACATTTGTTATACATCTTTAGTTAGTAATACTAAAACGTAATACAATGCAAAAAAAGATTTATAAAAAAATTCCATAAAATGATTTGACAGAGTTAAAAGGGACCGGAAACCAGGAAAAGAGGCGGAAAAGGCACTGGAAAGAATAAATGTAAATTTATGATGTTTAGTTAGCATTTCCCGGGGTTTAAAAGGTTTCCAAGTTATTTAATCCGGAAGGGTGGAGCCGCGATGTGCGGGTTGCATGCTGGCGCGGCACGGCGCGCTGGCACCTTTACATGGAATGGTTTGGTAAGGGGAGGGGGGTGATGTGCAGTAGCTATGTCCCATACATGATTCGTGGTTATTTATGGTTTAGTAAATCCTTAAACATATTCAGAAATAAACGAGAAGAAATTTTTCTGAAAAATATGTGAATAACTATTTAAATCTTGCAAGTAAAACCTCCATGTAAATTTCATATTTAATACAACCTATATGAAAATATTTTGAAGAAATGTGAATGAAGTAAGCAATATGATTCACATACATATCCAAGCTATGAAAAAAGCTATGAAGGGGGGCTTCAGTGTTATGGATACTACTGAATAAGAGAAAAACCTTTTAAAATGGTTTTTATCCTTAGAAAAATACAATATTTTAAGCAATAAGATTGGGGCTAGGAATGCAGTCTCTTGAAATATTTAGTCTTCACTTTGATAACTGCAAACATTTCGGTTTACATGATTACACATTTTTATCAAGTACTACGCTGAAAGATTCATAATTTCCATACAAGCTGTATAGCCGACTATAAAGGAATATTTGTCAAAGAAAGGTAGTTAAATATGAATTATTGTGGCTTATTTAGCAATTAATATATATAAATTAAATTAGATATCTAACTGTGCTTATAACGTGATACTGTTTTGTATACTTAAAAGCTTATTCGGTATTATGGATATTAAAGAGTTTTTGGTGCGTGCCTGACACCAGAGCAATTAATCATCAGCTTAACAACTTGTCCTAAGTGTGACTCTCCTCCCAGAATGTGTAATGAGGTCCCGAGCCCCCCCCCCCTCAACCCGCTGGCACCACAAGACCCCCCAGACCCCCCACCATCCTTTTCAGCTGATAACAGAGAAAAACTTTGGACAATAATTACTGATGTGGATTTATTGCGAGAAAATCTCACTGTAACAATTTTTAACCGTAATTTCTGTCGGGTCTTTTTTACCTGGAAGAAATCAAAATTCCGTTACAAAATTTGTACTTTAATGTTTATGTACCGTAGTGAACTATTTGCAGGATTTAATTGTATGTTCAAGTTTGCCTTTGTACATGCTATATGTGATTATGGTTGTCATCATGATTCAAATACCTTTTGCAAGAGCAAACAAAGCAAAACAAAACCATGTAATACAATAAACTAAGCTCTCTCGAACTCAGGAAAACAACACTCACAGTTAAGCTGGGATCGCTGACAAATTCCTGGATGAAATAGATTGGTGGCTAATAAGACGTTCTCTGCACAGTTGTTGAGCTTGAAACAGTTCTTTGTTCAGGCGGTATTGAACATTACAGTAGTTTCTACCCTCAAAACTACTGAGCTATTTTGTACTTTCCTAAGCCTAAAAGAGGGTAGATTTTTTTAAGTGCCGATTTCTTAAGTTATATTATTGAAACTCACTTCCAAAGATCAACTTAATCAAAGATACACAATAATGCTAAATAGATAAACGATCTTTTTGTATAAAAAGTGGCTTATTGTAATGGTTTATTGGTTCATTGTACAAAATGGAATAGAATTTTTTTAAGCGTCGGTACAAACTTCATGGCTTTGAGATCAATACCATATATAATTTATTATAAATACCATTTCTTATATGTTAAATTTATTGATATTTTTTATTTTACTATTTTACTTAAAGACTTATATAAGATATGCGGATTTAAGATAAGGAGCTTAGGCCTTATATCACATCTTTATCGTTTCCCCCGGCACTAAGTACCTGCTTTGTATAGCTAGTAGATTACTGCCGACATCACTCTACATAACATCCTGTAACATTATTAATTTCAATGGAGATTACAACAAGTAACATAGTGACAGAGCCATTTATTAGCATAAAATTACGGTAATTACCGTCATAATTGAGTTTTCTATCCTCATTGTGTATAATTGATATCAGATTAAAATTGTTTTCAATACTACATGGGAATATTATGAGATAAAATCTCCACCTCTTTTATGGTAAAGTCCCATGCAATTTTCATACGTCAACAAAACAAAAACACCTCATATAAACGCCCACTTCGTGTACTTTAAAACGTCGTTGTTCAAATAATCACAAATAAGATTACCGAGGCGCGATAACGCGTTATTATTCAGTAATACGAATCTGCATAATCTAGAGCTAGTGTTATTATCGGGTGGTGACAACACCTCATTTAAATTCACAAATATCCGGGTCGAACAAACGCCGTATCTACGGCAAACAAAGATGAGATCTGCGGGGAATGCTGCAATGTTGGGGCTATTACGGTTCGGATAATGACAGGGGGCTGTTCGGATTGTGATAGATGCATAAATAATGTGGTGTGAAAACACGGCGTACATGGAAATAGCGTGGCTAGTCGTAGGAGCTAACTATGATATAAGGGGCAGTTTATTGCCTGCGATGTAATATATTTGATATCTAATCTGTACCGTGGGCTGCGCCCGTGGGTGCCGCCGGACCTCTGGCCGCATTCCGGGCTATTGTCGGGTTCGGGCCACGGTAGGCTTATTGGAGCTGCAGGTGCCCAGTACAACTAAAAACTGGTAGCTTTTGTAAATTACTAGCTGATATAATACTCGGGGATGCAACAATTGTATGGGGCATTTTGCGAAGTTTTTAGAATATAGACCATCTGTTGGAGCTATGATCGAAACCAATAAAGTGAATGTACAAAAGAATAGATTTAAACTATGATGATCCATGCTGGGTAAGGGAAGAGTTTACGAAGAAGCAATGCACTAATAACCAATATTTTACAAGAAATTAAATTCTTAACGTGTAAAACTATTTAAAACATTGAGAAATAATCACTAAAAGATTAAAAATGTCATATGCCTATTTTTACGCTTGCATAATTATCTGGAAGCAATAGATGTAGAACGGTACGCACACAACTGTGCTCTAAAAACGAATGTCTTAAAATATTTGGCAATTTATTTTAAGCTTATTAAGTTATTACTTTTATGCTTTAAGTGTACTGATGAATTTTTGAATTCACCCAAGAATAACATGGTGCTATGAACTAAAGAATTAGCAGTACCATTACATAAAAATTAATCGACGATTAAAGTGCACCCCCGTTGAGGCAGATGTGTTGATATTTAAAGAGTTTTGTAATGGTTACGAAGAAAAACTGTTTTCAAGAACGCACATGCTCTGATTTGATTCAGTATGGTTTTATAGCATGCATTACAATGCATGCAGATGTTTATGCAACAACAGAAATCATAGGAGGAGGTGCAGCATGACGAAACCACACGTAGGCCGACTCAGCAACATTTTATAATCGGAAATGCAAACTGCTGCGCCACTTAAATATGGTAAGAATGCTAATAAAACGCAGGCGACACTAACGGCTCACATCCCACCATAAGGGCAAGATCAAGGCCGAACTGCGCTCGTACATCCGAGGAATCGTCCCATTTTAAGGAATACTCGACCGTAATGAATATGTAAACACATCTGTATCGCGGCGAGATCCGCCCATCAGGCTCCGCCCGCTCTGCTGATCATATTTCTGTTGGAATGAAGTGTCTATTGTGTTTTCACGCATTTCCATCGCCTATTATAATAATTACAGTGACGGTTATATCACATGTTTAACTAAGTATAACAGTAATTGTAGGTGGGAGATGTATTGCCCGGCGCCGCCCCACTGGCAGAGGCGTGAGGGGCAGTTTCGGTGGTCGTGAGTACGGAATGGCTCTGGTTGTCGGAGTGGTGAGCGTTGAACAGCCTCAGGGCATCGGTGACCACTGGTGGAGTAGAAGAGGCAGTTGGACTTATGAATGTACATTTTGAACCCATTTCATTAACATGTACTTATAATTACTTTACTATAATTATCTTTAATTTTTTACTTAAAAAGTGTCAAACTAAAACCCTGGTTGACTCTAAATGACGTTCAGTACCTTGATTTTTTACTTGCAAGTTAAAAACACAGTTCATGAAGACGTTGCAGTTGATTTCTATAGCACTATAACTTACCTCGGATATTATTCAGTTGTATATATACTAAACATATATATACAACTGATATATACTAAACATATTATTGAGTCCAATGTGCAATTGTTCCGTGGTTTTATTAGCGAATTTCCCCTATAGGGAAGAAGCTATTACCGTAGGTCTCATGGTAAGACTTAAGCCCGAGACCATGATAACTTTTCATTTTGAGGTCCATTTATATATATATATTTATATATATATATTTATATATATATTTATATATATATATGTGTCCGTAAGCACGATAACTCTCGTAAAAAAGGTCCGATCTTAATGAAATTTGGTACAAATGTGTAAAGTACCATTTATTTGAACAAGTTCGAAAACCAGATGAATCGCACCATCCGAAGGGGGGTTTTTGGGGGGTTTTGTACCCCAAAAATGTGTTTTTTGGAGTTTTCACATGTAATTTTACTTTAAATCAAATTTTAATTCATACCATTGAATTCAGCTTAAAAAAACAAACAATTTGGTATTTTGATCATTGTTCTACGTCAATTAGTTACCGAGATATTGAAAGTACTAAACACAGTACGTTGTCTAATGTTATTCTTATGGAGAAAAAGAAAAATTGTATATCTCGCTTATTTATGAACATAAACTGGCAAAATTTGGTATATGGCTTGATCTGGTTATGGTTTATTGTTGTTTGCACAAAAAAACAATTTTTCGCCTATGGTTCCTGTAGCAGCAAACCTAGGTACTTGGTCCCCATGTTATTCTTACGGAAAATACTTAAAATGTTATATATCGCTTATTAATGAATGTATATGGATGAAACTTGGTATGTGACTTCACTAAGATAAGTTCTATTTATATTTGCATAAAAACCCATTATTTTGCGTGCCTGGTTGCAGCAAACCTGCGTACTCATCCCCAATGTTATTCTTATGGAGAATAATTAATATTTTAAATATCGCTTGTTTGTGAATACATTTCTTATGAATCATGTTAAGTGTTATGTTATATATTCATTGGAAATTCGCTGAGTATGCAGGTTTGCTGCGACGGGTGTATATATATATATATATATACAGTATATATATTTATATATATATATATATGTGTCCGTAAGCACGGTAACTCTCGTAAAAAAGGTCCGATCTTAATGACATTTGGTACAAATGTGTAAAGTACCATTTATTTGAACGAGTTCGAAAACCAGACGAATCGCACCACCCGAAGGGGGGTTTTTGGGGGGTTTTGTACCCCAAAAATGGGTTTTTTGGGGTTTTCACATGTAATTTTAATTTAAATCAAATTTTAATTTATACCATTGGATTCAACTTAAAAAAACAAACAATTTGGTATTTTCATCATTGCTCTACGTCAGTTGGTTACCAAGAAATTGAAAGTGCTAAACACAGTACGTTGTCTAATGTTATTCTTATGGAGAAAATGAAAAATTGTATATCTCGCTTATTTATGAACATAAACTGGCAAAATTTGGTATATGGCTTGATCTGGTTGTGGTTTATTGTTGTTTGCACAAAAAAACAATTTTTCGCTTATGGTTCCTGTAGCAGCAAACCTAGGTACTCGGTCCCCATGTTATTCTTATGGAAAATACTTAAAATGTTATATATCGCTTATTTATGAATGTATATGGATGAAACTTGGTATGTGACTTCACTAAGATGAGCTCTATTGATATTTGCATAAAAACCCATTATTTTGTGTGCCTTGTTTCAGCAAACCTGCATACTCATCCCCAATGTTATTCTTATGGAGAATAATTAATATTTTAAATATTGCTTGTTTGTGAATACATTTCTTATGAATCCTCTTAAGTGTTTTAATGTGTTATGTTATGTTATGTGTTATTCATTGGAAATTCGCTGAGTATGCAGGTTTGCTGCTACGGGGGTATTTTATTTGCACACGTTATTGAATTTTATTCACACTTTTCCCACTCCGCGTCTATTTACATATTCTACAAGGCTGTGAGTAGATAGTGTGAGATAAATTAGGTACAGAGTTGTAAAGTGCAGGTTCGGTCCTGGCTGTATGCAGTGACACTTGTTCACGAGCGATCACCAGTGGCTTGCCCTTGTAGCTAATGCCGTCACGGAACCTCACTGTCTTTAGATCGCCTCAAAGAATATTAACATGCAGTTGAAGTTAAAATAAAAATTTTAAAACAATTTAAAAACAAACAAACATAGATGACCTTTTAAAGTTTTAATTTTTTGACCACAGACCAAAATAGTGATACAACTAGTGGCTTGAAGGGGCGATAGCCCTAACCTTGCTCCAAGTAGGAACACATGTCATTTCGTAAACAAAATAGATACTCAATTACATTTTTTAATGTTACAAAGCAGGCTTTTTTTAAATTCCCTTGCTTTTCTTATGGGGGTGGGTTTACGTAATTTTGCTGGTAATTTTTGAAATCTGCTATTTTCCCGAGTACCTGGGATCAAGACCTTTAATTTGAGACCTCTCCCATCATTCTGTAATTGTCAAACTCCCAAAATGTTTACAAAAACATTCGTTTACACAATTAAACAGAAAGATACAGAAAATAGTACAAATTACGCTTTAAATTTAGAAAGAAGTTTTTTATTAATCCATAAAAATAAAAAGTCAACACGAAAAACACGGTGATTATAATTTTGATCTGAACAGAGTTTAGACTTATTTCCAATAGGTTAACGCAAAGAAATAAAGGGATTTATGGTTTTTACGCCTGAGACCAAATAAAAGGTCAATCAATTTCAACTTAAATGTCCTATTAAATCATTAATCATTAATCATTAAATCATTTAATCCATTAAATATATCTTTCTCTCTGATCAATTCGATAGAATAATCAAAATGCAATTCATTTGGAAACCAACAGATGCAATATTCCTGGAAACGATCGAGTTTATACCGCGAAGTACTGGTTTGTTCGGGTGTTAGCGTGGTGGACATGCGCATTGGTGAGTTAGTAGGTGTGTGCGGGTATACATACAATAATCAAAGGCGGCGACACAACTATTCGCCCGACATGGAGACGTTGCAGTTGATTTCTATAGCCCTATAACTTACCTCTGGCATTATTCAGTTTGAGTCTAATGCGCAATTGTTCCGTGGATTTATTTTATTTGCACACATTATTGAATTTTATCCTCACTTTTCCCACTCCGCGTCTATTTACATATTCTACAAGGCTGTGAGTAGATAGTGTGAGATAAATGAGGTACAGAGGTGGTGAACGTGCTGACTCTCGAATGAAATGGAATCGCTTGTTGTTCTTGAGTGTATGCCCATGTATTTTATTTGTGTGTGATGTTTCCCTTGCCAAGACTAAAATTGCGTCACTTATAATCTCCGGGTCATGTAGGCGTTACTTAATGTCCATCTCTGTGCTTACTTAATGGAATTTCTGGATTCCTGAGAAAAAATGTAAAATGCAAAATTAAATGTAATACGGAAATTTATAAAGCAGTTTATTTGCAACACTGGCGTTTCCAGTGTAAGTTAAATGTTGTTATTTCACCGGTGTGAACGTCATTCAATAACATACTTAAATGCAAACGGAAATTACTGTCCTCAATAATTGTTTACCCCCAAAGTCAGTAAAAATATGTTGATGAACAAAGATCTGGCTTACAAATAGAACTATTCCACGCATGGTAACGTGAACGCTATACAGCCAACAAGATACTTTAAAAGTCATTATAAACATTGTTTATAATTAAATTGGATTTTGAAAAATACTTTCAAGATGAATTTGTTCGTAGGAATATTTGAAAAACATCACATTCCTAAACTATTTTAGTAAATAATGTAATGTGGTATTTGTTTGAAATAGTTGATTGTAATTTGTATTTTTAAAATCTCAACTGTAAATTACAAGACGGTTTGTTATAAGAAGAGGAGATGCAACAGCTGCAGACAATACCTTATTCCCTTAGATATTGGGATGCCGAGAAATTGAGTGAATAATATCTTTATCCGCTTTCCGTGAGAATTCATGTCTTTGACGTAGAACATCGTGTTTGTATCTATTTTGCTCTTACGTACTTTTGAGTGCCTTTGATGCCTGATCTCTCAGATCAACAATGCCTGTCTTCTTTAAGCTTCAAATTATTACCTTCTAGTGGTACCTGAAATTATACATATGAATATTACTAACACACATAATTAAATCCAATCCTTTCACTGTGATTTAAAAGATATAATTTACTTCCATAGTAATTTAAAGCTAACCTAAAATTTAGAAACGTAATATTGTTTTAGCAGAATAAAGATGCGTGAATTGATTTATTAATTATATTGATATAGTTTTAACAACACCTTCAAAATACAGCGCTGCTTTTTCCTTTCATTTTCATACCGCTTTGAAGCAATATTTACAATTATATATGTTTCTTACCATCATAAATGTTTTTTTAGCTATTAAAATCTTCTACTGAAAAGTAATTTAATAAATATTATTAGCAGGAATGGTATGAATAATAACTTATTCAATGATTTTTCATATAAATCCAATTTTTTAAGATGTTTTGTTCTTATTTTTCTTTCCCTGTATATAATCATTACATTAGGATCGTTTTAGCGAATTTCCCCTATACGGAAGAAGCTATTACCTTGGGTCTCATGGTGAGACTTAAGCCCGAGACCATGATACCTTTTTGTTTTGAGGTTCCGAGAAGCCAAAAATACTATTCGTTCAAATTTATACATATATATTTATATATATATATATATATATATATATATATATATATATATATATATATGTGTGTCCGTGAATGCGATAACTTGAGTAAATACCCCCGTAGCAGCAAACCTGTGTACTCAGCGAATTTCCAATGCATATATATGTATCTTAATACCACATAAAGCCACATACCAAGTTTCATCAATACACATTCATAAATAAACGATTTATGACATTTTAATTATTCTCCATAAGAATAACATGGCGGCTGAGTATGCAGGTTTGCTGAAGCAAGGAGCACAAAAAATGGAGTTTTATACAAATATCAATATAACTCATGTAGGTAAAGCCAACTACCAAATTTCATTAATTTATTTTCATAATTAAGGGGGATAACACGATACTTATTCTCCATAAGAATAACATGGGCTGACTACGCAGGTTTGCTGCTACGAGAGCGATTGGTAAAAAATTGTTTTTTTTAGCAAATATCAATGCTCCACAACCAGATGAAGTCGTATACCAAGTTTCGACAGTAAACGTTCATAAATAAGCGAGATATAAAATTTTTATTTTCCTCCATAAGAATAACATTAGACAATGTACTGTGTTTAGCACTTTCAATATCTCGGTAACCAATTGACGTAGAGAAATGATCAAAATACCAAATTGGGTGTTTTTTTAAGCTGAATCCAATGGGAAAAACTTAAATTTGACTATTTCCAAAATTATATGTAAAAAATTCGAAAACCCATTTTTGGGGTACAAAACCCCCCCAAAATACCCCTTCGGATAGAGCGATCTGGCTGGTTTTCGAACTTGAAGTCATAAATGTTGTTTTACACTTTTATACCGAATTTCATCAAAATCGGATAATCTTTACGAGAGTTATCGTGCTCACGGATATATATATATATATATATATATATATATATATATATATACAGTTTCAAACGAATGGTGTTTTTGGGGTCTGGGGACCTGAACACGAAAAGTTGTCATGGTCCCGGGCCAAGGTCTTACCATGCCGACTACGGTAATAGCTTCTTCCCTATAGGGGAAATTCGCTAAAAACATCCGATTTCGATGAAATTTGGCTCAAATGTGTAATGTGACATTTATGACTTTAAGTTCGAAAGCCAGAAAAATCTGATCATGAGAAGGGGGGTTTATGGGGGTTTTAAATTTTCCAAAATTCAGTTTTTTGCATTTTTCACCCACAAATTTTTAAAATACTTAATTTTGGTTCTGACCATATTATAGAGCTTAAAAAAACAAATAATATAGTATTTTGAATTATTAACCTAGGTTGCGGAAAAAATCCAAAAAACCTGCCCATAAAATCTCCCATGTTAATCTTATGGGAAAAATGTTTTTGGCTTTTCCTCAGTTAATTTTACTTTAATCTTAACATTTGCTTTTACCACTCACTTCAGCTCCACAAAACAATCATTTTGGTTTTTAAATTGTGATTCTACGTCCAACCATTGCAGAGATATTCAAAGTGCTAAACACAGTACGTTGTCCAATGTTATCCTTATGGAGAATAAATAGTAGGGTATATTGGACACTCCGACACCAGGAGGAGTCAGGAGGAGCACCCCCCCCCGAGCCCCCCCCCCCCCCGAGGTCTCGTCTGTGACACTTTGCGAATTTTTTTTTTGCGAATTTTTTTTGCGAATTTTTTTTTGCGAATTTTTTTTTTTGCGAATTTTTTTTTTTTGCGAATATTAACCTAACCTAACCTAACCTAACCTAACCTAACCTAACCTAACCTAACGTAACGTAACCTAACCTAACCTAACCTAACGTAACCTAACCTAACCTAACGTAACCTAACCTAACCTAACCTAACCTAACCTAACCTAACCTAACCTAACGTAACGTAACCTAACCTAACCTAACCTAACGTAACCTAACCTAACCTAACCTAACCCATCCTAACCTAACCTAACCTCGGATCAGTTTTCTGATTGCAGATTCTTGTTCGTCTAGTCAAGCCGAGAAATTTGAGTACCCACATCGTACACTTTGGATGATGTTTACAAAAAAGGGGCCCGCACCACACTTTTGACCTTTTTTTTTGCATTTTTGGAATCTCCTCGTCAAGCCGAGTATTCTCAGTACCCACATGACATACTTTGGATAATTAATACAAGAGTTGAACAGGGTAACGCTACAACCAACAGAGCTAGCCCATCAGCGCTTGCGGTCAATTGAACTACCAGTGAATGCAAATTTTGAGGAGAATATAATTGCAATGCTTTGAACATATACTGCAAAGGGGGGTGTATCGATACACCCCCCTTCAAGTACTCTGCACCGAGGCAGCTGTTCGCACAACCGACTGACGCGTCCAGTCTACTGTCTGGGAATGCGGATGTTGTAATTTGATACCTCGACTGGAGGGTGCAGGTGTTCACACAAAAAACCGACAAGTTGAGACCTGTCTGGGAATGCGGATGTTGTAATTTGATACCTCGACTGGAGGGTGCAGGTGTTCACACAAAAAACCGACAAGTCGAGACCTGTCTGGGAATGCGGATGCTGTAATTTGATACCCCGACGGGAGGGCGACGCGACCCTTCCAGGAACCCATTATAGTCCGCCCGTATCGAATTCCGAGCAATAAATCACCAGTTGTCAAACACCCACAGTATCATTCTTGTTTTTGGCTTCAACAATTCCTGACGTATGGGGGAGCGAAAATCTCCCCCTAACCCATTATGTGTTAGGGGGAGCGAAAATCTCCCCCTAGTAATTAAATCAACAGAACACCAGTTGTCACGGTCTCATTCTTGTTCTAGTCTTCAACAATTCCTGACGTATGGGGGAGCGAAAATCTCCCCCCTAAGCCATTATGTGTTAGGGGGAGCAAAAATCTCCCCCTAAGCGGTGCGCGGGTCGCGACACGCCACAGTCTCTTGATAGACTTCTTCGAAGACGGACGTCTACATTAATTCGATAACAATGTCGTTTATTCATCAGAAATCGTGTGAATGTGTGAAGACTGAACTGGACTTGTTTTCGTTACCGCCTACGCAGACCAGCATCGAGAGCGGTAAATGGGTTCAATACAAACCGATCTCATCACTCACAGACGATTCGCCAATAGAGTTTGTAATACCCGGTCACGGTGACGAGTACACGGACCTGACACAAACGTTATTACACGTGAAAGCCGCTATTGTGAAACAGGACGACACTAAAGCGGACGGTGGGCAACCTGCTAAAGAGGTGGGCCCGGTGAACAATTGGCTCCACTCGATATTCAGTCAAGTGGATCTCTATCTCAATCATAAACTGGTGTCACCACAAAACAACACGTACGCTTACCGTGCCTACTTGGAAAACCTATTGAACTACGGATGTAGTGCGAAGAATTCGCACCTGACTAGCGAGCTGTTTTTTGAAGATTCGGCCGGACTAATGGACGATTGTGACGAATTGAACGAGGGATTGAAAAAGCGTCGCGATCACACGAAAGAAAGCGATGTTTGCGATATGGTCGGTCGATTGCACATCGATCTGTGCAATCAGAACAAATTCATGTTGAACGGTGTCGAGATGCGATTGCAACTTAACAAATCCAGAAACTCGTTTTGTATAATGTCCAAAACGCTAACTACCTACAAGGTGACAATTAAAGAGATTAGTCTTTTCGTACGTCGATGTAAGATCAATCCGAGCGTATTGTTGGCGCACAGCAAAACTCTCGAGACCGGCACGGCCAAGTATCCGATCACGCGTGTAGAAGTGAAATCCTTCACACTACCCTCCGGTATAATGAGTAAAGCTTTAGACAGCACATTTCTCGGTCAGTTACCGAAACGTGTGATAATTGGACTGGTCAGTAATCTTGCGTTCAACGGAGATTTCAAGAAGAATCCCTACAACTTTCAACACTACGATATGAATTATCTCGCATTGTACGTGGACGGTGAACAAGTACCGGCCAAACCGTTACAGCCCGTTTACACATTGAACAGTGAGACGTATATACTCTCTTATTACACATTGGTCACTGGCACCGGAATCCAGTTATCCGACGCAGGTAATGAGATCAAGAGAGGTGACTATCCGTACGGTAATTGTCTTATGGCGTTCGACTTGACACCGGACATGTCCGCGGCTGAGTCGAGTCACTGGAATCTCCTGCGCAACGGTAATCTACGTATCGAAATCGGATTCTCCAAAGCGTTGTCCGAGACCGTCAACTGTATAGTGTACGCCGAACTGGACAACGTCATCGAGATCGATCGTCACCGTAACGTAACAGTTGACTTCAGCGGGTGAATAAAAGCGAACGCCAAACAGAAATATTGTCTGACAGCGAGTGCATACAGTTTACTTCAAGGTTGAGCAGACGCACCACCAGTCAGTAGTACGGTTGAAGTCACACGGTAAGGACGTGAACATGGACGCTTACGCTTCTGCGGACGACTATATCAAATCGTTTATTCAGGAGATTGAGGTTATGAACAATAATGCTAGTGATCAGACATTGGCATCACCTCAGTCGTCATTTGTAAAACCGACAACTGCCTGCAAGAGACGAAGGAGGCCAACTCCCATCGAAGTGGAAACCAAGAAACCAGGATGGGTGCCAAAACCAACAGATGATTCTCCCATAGTGTCATGGATGGACGATGGGAATACTTTCGCAGTTCAAAACCCAGGAAACAAAGGACAAATTTTATTGAAAATGGAAATGTACGATGGTACAGATATGGTGTTCATGTGTGGATTATTTTTGGACAAAGATGGCGAAATGCACCAAAGTGTTAAACAAGTAGTTGATAAAGTGGAAAACATGTGGATCTATAAATTAACAGGAGTACCGAAAATTACAGGCTTAACTCAAACTGTTACACAACGCAGTGCAGTTTCGCAGCCAACGCCGAAGAAGCGAGCTGTGAGGAAGAAACAACGAGTGGCGTCGGCATTCAACTAGAGCATCCGCATTCCCAGACAGGTCTCGACGCGTCGGTTTTTTGTGTGAACACCTGCACCCGACCCTTCGGACCACCCACGTAGAAGAAAATGGCGGCGAGGGTTTATAAGGCTGGGCCCCGCCCGATTGAGCATCATTCGCCACCAGACCACCACCTCACATAGACCTACTCCAACTACTACTACTAGAGATGTCGAGCAGCAGCACTTTCAAGCTAGAGTTTCCGGGCGTGAACGGCACTGCAGCAACCGCGAACCTGAGAGCTACCCTCAACAACTGCAAGTCTGACTCTCCGCTCTACACCAGGATAGCCGATCTCCGAGAGGAATGCGGCTATCTCATCACTGCGATGGAGCGAGCCACCACACCCTTTGGCGAGACAATCATCGTGATCCTGGAGGGGCAGGTCGGGGACGACTTCTTTCTGCGAGTCTACCTGCCTAGGCGCTTCAACGAGGTCCTGAGCAACACCGACATCGAGCGCTACAACAGCGGGTTTGGAGAACGCCTTCGCTTGGTGAAGCGCAGCCCGAGGGGTTCCAATAGCAGATTCACACCGTTGGAGTTTATGTAAAGCAAGACTTGAAGATTATGTTAATACCTTTGTAAATTAGTTTTCGTAGTCAATACGAAAACGTCACGTTCAGAACATAACCACTGTGTTATTTATTTCACTTAACCCCAAAAATGTCCTTTGGTAGTAAGTTTAAGAGTGTGAGTATGGTAACTGTGAGGTGTTTAGTAGCTCAGTAGTAATCATGGGCTTGATGTGGAAACATCCGTTCTCAGCCATTGTGGCGGGGCCTTCGGGTTGTGGCAAGTCTCAGTTTGTGTCAAAGTTTATAAAACACATTACAGAAATGTGTGACACACCATTTACCAGTATAAACTGGCATTATGGTAGTGGTGGTGGTGGTGGTGGCGACTCGAAAAATGTCACCATTAACCACGTAGAAGGTCTACCAAACTTGGAGGATTTTTCTGGTAACGAGCCGATACTTGTGATTATAGACGATATGATGCGTGAGGCCGACAACCGTGTAGTGGATCTTTTCACAAAAGGTTGCCATCATCGCAACATTAGTGTGTTTTTCATTACACAAAATTTGTTTCATCAAGGACGCGGGCAGAGGGACATCTCACTGAATGCGCATTACATTGTGTGTTTTAAGAATCCTAGAGATAGAGTTCAGATTAGGTACTTGGCCAGACAAATATATCCAGACAGCCCGAAATTCATCGAGGAGGCGTACGCTGACGCTACGAGGAATCCACACGGCTACCTACTGATAGACTTGAAACAATCAACAGACGAGAATATGCGAATACGAAGTTGCATATTTCCAGACGATTCTACCAACTATGTGTACTTGCCAAAGAAAAGGTAATTTTGCCATCAGTAGTAATCATGTCGTGCTTGCGGAAGGACGCAGCTCTGCTTACGGCTTTCATACACGCAACACCCAAGGAGCGGAAGGCACTGTTAAAGGTGTGTGACAAGAGCCGCATTCGCTCAGTGTGTGAGTGCGCATACAACGTGTTGCGAGGTAACGTTCCTCTGGCGAAGAAGAGTAAAAGTCAGTTAAGCAAACACAAGGCGACGATACGTCGATTGGTGAAACGCGGCGAAGGCTGGTCAAAGAAACGAAAGTATCTCATACAAAAAGGCGGTGGAATCTTTATACCATTACTTTTGAGCGCAGTACTACAAGCAGCACTGAGTAGATAAAAATGACTGGTATCAACAATCAGTTCTATTTGACACTGCCCAGCAACAGTTCGATGCAGTATTATCCGAAAAATACAGTTGCAAATTATATAACACATTTGCCGAGAGCTATTCAACTGGACGCTGGCGACTGGGAAATTGCACTTGTGGAAGCGCACTATCCAATGACATTTCTATCTGTCGGTAATGACGAAACAATTGACATTTGCATACAACCGCAAGAGGAAGCAAAAGTGAACATAGAAGCGTTGGCGCGGGTTATGGACAGCACTGCCGATGTAACACCGGTAGTGTCTGCTACTCCAAAACAAAACCACAGAATTAAATTGAAGACTGGTGATTACGCAAATATTCAAGAATTGTGTGATCATATCAATTCACAAGAACTAGCGATTACTTTTGGTGTAAAGTTCACCGTTGAAAACTCATACAACAAATTCATTGAAGTATCGATGGGGACTGATGTTGGAAAAATTACATTAAGTCCAACGTTAGCGCTTCAATTGGGGTTCGATCCGAATGAATTGACGCTGGAAGGTGATGCAGTTAACAAAAGCATCCGTTCGCCCAACATTCGTCTTGGCTTACCGTCACACATGTACGTGTATTGTGATTTAGTCGAGCCGCAGATGGTCGGCGATACAGTCGCACCGTTATTGAAAATTGTCAATATATCCACGTCTACTTATGTATACGGATTGCATAAATCAACATCATTCATCGATCCGCACTATGTGCCTGTTATGAATAGATCTTTTGACAGTGTGGAAATTGACTTAAGAGATAACATTGGTAATCATTTGCCATTCCACTTTGGAACGTCGTGCGTGAAGTTACACTTTAGAAAAGTAGCTAGTCATTAGTGCAAATATGGAACATGCGAAGAAGATGGTAGTTGTGCCGCAAGAGGTGATTGATCGACTGCAATCAAATGCTACGGATAACAGACCGACTAATCTATCCAGTGAAAACAGCCTCGACGCGGAGATGCAACAAATATTGAATAACAAGCGTATGGACGATAGTGAAAAAAGGAAATTGTACAAACAGGCGTTACATCGCTTCTTGCATATTGCAGAGAATAGACGCCAACCGATTAGCATACCAATCGTGGAGACGGGTGGGATTGAACATAGTCGACGAGCGCACCCCGCTGCGGAAGGTGGTCCAGTGGAAGAGATTGTGGAAACGTTTTCCAAAACTTACAGATCTGATGCCCGCAATCTTTTACGTTTCATGAAACGTGACGGCAGCTTAATCAGTTGGGACAGTGGCTATTCAGTGTACATCAACGGTGTAAAAATTCCAGACTCAAATCTAGTGGATATCTTAAATTGCATAGTAAAGGTGCGTATGCGTGATTACATACCGCCAGGATGGCGGGAAGTGCTCAACGCATTGAAAGCGATGAACGTGCCAAAGGACTATATGAATAATCTAAGAGCACTAAAGGAAATAAATGCCGAATATCGATCATCATTCACAGGAGGAGAAGGATCAGACGATGACGTGGAAGACACATCAACTGAATCAATACTGAGAACACCGCTAGTAAATCGGCTTCGATCGGCAAGAGGAAAACGTGTAACATCTACACCGACAGGGCAGTTTGATCTTCTAACTAGAAACAAGCCGTCGTCAAATTTGGACAAGTGGGAAACGTACACAGGATAGGTTTTCAGTATTATGGAGCGTTTGTATTACAATCCCATCGAACCTTCGTCGTATGGCGGTGTAGCTTCTTTAGCGCGAGCTGCAAAACCAGTTTCAAAACGCAAAGTGATTGAATGGTTACAAACACAGGACACTTACACATTGCACAAACCGGCACGCAAGCGTTTCCCGCGCAATCCTTACATAGTGTATGGTCCATTTGAATTGTGGCAAGCGGACTTGAACGATATGCGTGGTCTTAGTAAACACAACGACGGCGTCAACTACCTACTGACTGTAATAGACGTGTTTAGCAAACACCTGTATGTGCGGACGTTGAGGCGGAAAGAAGGAGCTGAAGTGGCCAACGCTTTCGAGGAGATATTTGCCGAAGCGACCGATACACCTCGCTGTTTACAAACCGACAAAGGTACTGAATTCACCGGTGCCAAGACGAAAAGGTTATTCAAACAATACGGAATCATCTATGTCACTACACAAAACCCAGATGTTAAAGCGGCCGTAGTGGAACGCGTGAATCGCACTTTGAAAACACGCATGTGGCGATATTTGACTTACAAAAACACATATCGTTACGTAGATGCGTTGGACAAACTGGTTAGCGCATACAACAACAGCGCTCACAAGAGTCTAGGCAACAGAATACGGCCAGTCGATGTGACTGTTGACAATAAGCAAATATTGCATCAGGTATGGCGTCGCATGTTCGGTAAGATACCGCGTCGTGTTAAGGCAAAACTGACAGTTGGAACCACAGTGCGCATATCTAAGGAGAAGGGTACATTCGCAAAAGGTTACGAGACTAATTGGAGTAAAGAAGTGTTTTTGGTGCGTCGTGTAAACACATTGATGCCTCTACCAATGTACACTTTGGCGGATCTCAACGGTGAACAAGTGACTGGTCAGTTTTACGAATACGAATTACAAAAAGTGACAATATACAACGACCATCTGTTCAAGATTGCTGAAATACTAGCCGCTAAGGGTCGTGGTCGCAGTAAGCGTTATTTCGTCAAGTGGGCAGGTTACGGAGACGAGTTCAATTCTTGGGTAGGAGCGCAAGATTTGCAAAATGCCTAATAGCAACCAGTTCTATTTGACATTGCCCAGCAACAGCTCAAAGGATTATTTTCCAAAAAACACAGTGTCCAAGTACACTACACATCTGCCGAGACAAGTTCGATTAGAAGGCGATGGCGAGTGGGAGATGGCTTTGGTCGAAGCGCATTATCCATGCTCCTTTATGACTGTGGACGATGAATCGTGTATTTGGCTCGACTATAAACTCGTTCTGCCGAGTATTCCCGTCACACTCAGTGTCGAGCACATTATGCTAAAGATGAAACCCGGTTATTACAAGAACATAACCGATTTATTGAAAATGATCAAGAAAGCGAAGGATGTAACCCAGTACTTGTACTTTGAGTATGACAAAGAGCAGGACAGAGTCAAGATCACGACAATGGTGGACGGTATAAGCAAAGTGCATTTCACCGAAGCGCTGTCTCTCCAGTTGGGTTTCGATCCGTACGAGAACGTTTTGACAAATGACCTCACAGCGATATGGCCACCAAATCTGACTATGGGACTGCCGACACACTTGTACGTGTATTGTGATCTGATTGAACCGCAGCTGATTGGCGACACTACAGCGCCGCTTTTGAAGATTATCAACATTGACAGAGATAACTACACACACGGCGCGCATAAGACTGTGCATTTCATCAGTCCTCATTATGCGCCAGTTATGAAAGGAACATTTGAAACGATCGATATTGACCTAAGGGATCACGCTAGTAAAAAAGCGTCATTCCTCTTTGGGACGTCGTACGTGAAGCTTCATTTCAAAAGAGTAGCTCAGCAATTATGAATACAAACGATCCCTACTTGGCTTACTACCGTCGCCAACAGTTGCAGCAGACCGGCGGCAGTATCGATAGGGTATTTCGCGGTGCACCCTACCAGCGCGGACATGGAATTGGCAGTTTCCTAGGCGGTATGTTCCGCACCATCACACCGCTACTCAAGTCGGGAGCCTCTGCTGTGGCCAAAGAGGCGTTGAAATCCGGTGTTGGATTCTTGGGCGACATGGCCATGCACCAGCGGGATCCCAAAGAAGCCGCTAGAGATCATTTCAGCCAGTTTACAGACTCGCTAAAACGCAGGGCGGATGGCAAACTTCAACGTGTGCTAAGTGGCGGCGGCGGCTCTCGCGCGAAACACCGTCGCGTAACGCGAAAGAATACCACGAAACACCGACGCGCTACTCCTGCGCGAAAGACTAACGCGAGACTCTCGCGTAAGAGGAACGCGAAGCGCGCCATTTTCGGCGGCCGTCGTGTCACACCGCAGTCTTTGACGAAACTCCTTCGAGGAAGGTCGGCGTCGTCATCCAAGAGCAGCAGCAAGAAGAGAAGATCAGTTAGGAAGAAGACGAGGAAGACGAGGAAAGCAGTGAGGAGAACGTCTGTACGCGATATATTCAATTAACACACACGCTAGCAATGTCGTTTCTACATCAAAAGTCGTGTGAATGCGTCAAGACGGAATTGGACTTATTTTCCCTACCGCCGACGCAGACCAGTATCGAGAGCGGCAAATGGATTCAGTACAAACCAATCTCCACACTGACTGATGATTCGCCCATCGAGTTTGTTGTGCCCGGCAACGGCGAAGAATACACCGATCTTTCGCAAACAATGTTGGAAGTTACAGCGTCTATTGTCAAGTCGACAGGAGCGGCAATCGCAGATGCCGATGAATCGAACAAAATTGGCCCAGTCAACAATTGGCTGCACACGTTATTTAGTCAAGTCGATATGAGTATGAATCAGAAACTGGTCACACCACAAAACAACACTTATGCATATCGAGCGTATATTGAAACATTGCTGAATTACGGCTATGATGCTAGGAAATCACATTTAACATGTGGATTGTGGAACGCGGACGATGCCGGCTATATGGACAATACTCTGGACGATAACGATGGACTAAAGGCGAGACGAAAAATGACAAATAAAAGTCGTGAAATCGATATGCTCGGTCGCCTACATGTGGACATGTGTAATCAGAACAAGTTCCTGTTGAACGGTGTGGAACTGCGTTTTAAACTGATCCGATCAAAAGATTCCTTCTCCATTATGTCGGATGATGGTGACTACAAGGTGCACATTGTTGATGCGAATCTCTGGATACGAAGGTGTAAAGTTAGCCCCACTGTACTGTTGGCGCACAGCAAGACGCTTCAGACCGGCACAGCTAAATACCCAATCACTAGAGTGGAATTGAAAACATTCACACTGCCGTTTGGAGTGAGGAGCAAAACTTTGGACAATGTGTTTCTAGGTCAAGTGCCGAAACGAATCATTGTCGGACTGGTCACCAACGCCGCTTATAATGGCGATTTAAAAAAGAATCCATTTAACTTTCAAAATTTCAAAACCAACTACTTCTCGCTGTACGTGGACGGTGAACAAGTGCCGTCCAAACCGCTACAACCACACTACGAAACCGGCAAGGGAAAATACGTGATGGCGTATCACAGTCTGTTTTCAGGCTCCGGCATACACTTTAGCGATGCTGGTAATCTCATAAATAGAGACGATTACGACAATGGATACTGTCTGATGGCATTCGATCTAACACCTGATATGTCAGCAAGCGACACGACTCATTGGAACCTAGTGCGCAACGGTAGTGTGCGTATGGAGATTGCTTTCGACACGGGGCTCACAGAGACTGTCAACTGTCTGGTATACGCAGAGTTTGACAACGTCATCGAAATCGATCGTCATCGCAACGTGTCTGCGGACTTTGGCGGTTAGATCGTCGGCGGCGGCGTCATCGTCCTCCTCCTCAGTCAACAACCAACATTCGCACAAGATGGATCGTTTATGCAGAGTACCGCGTAAAAATTCCGCATCTCCAATTATTGTGGATTTTCAATGTTTCAAGGACAACGCAAATGACTACATTCTGAAGGAAGTGTGCGTCTTGGAATTGGTCAGTGGAACACTGCTAATGCATCATATCGCCAAATCACCATTCAGTCGAGATTTCCTATCACAAGAGAAACTGCGTGAAAGCTATTGGCTCACAAAACACTGTCACGGATTGGAATGGGACCAAGGTGATATCTGGTATCATGTGCTAGAGGAAAAGTTACGTGCATGTATCGCCAAACGACCGATTGTCTACGTCAAAGGTGCTGAGAAAAAAGAGTTTGTACGATACAATTTCATCACGGATCACTGTACTACTAATGTCATGGATATCAACGATAATGGCTGCGGATCACTATCGTCAATCAACAGTCTACTATCAACAAACGCAGTGCGATGTCGCCACCACAGAACAGCTCACACACGATGCGCTCTAGCCAATTGCATCACATTACGCAGTTGGTTACATCTAAGCACAAATATCGCTGACGCTGATGATTACGCTGACGATGGTGAGAGTGATACCAGTTCCTGCTTTTGTTTTGCTACTAGCACTACTACTCCTACTACTGACTGTGGCGTCGACACAGTAGAATGAATACCTTAGAGATACAAAAGTGTATGGCTAAACTGCCCGTACAGAATGTTGGTGTCTACGCTGCCGATCAATTGCCCCATTATATTTCACCATCTACCGCTATGATTGTGAACACTGATCCACACAATGAAGACGGCACTCACTGGGTCGCTTTCTACCTTAACAAAGGAGGAGGAATAATTGAATTCTTTGACAGCTACGGTCAACCGCCACATCTTCAATTCTACCAAGGATTCCTGAGACGCAACGCTCGTCGCTACCTGTACAACGAGCATCGCCTTCAAAGTGACAACACTCTGGTCTGCGGTCAATACTGCCTTGTATTCCTGTACTGCCGCACCCACTACGGCATGAAGATGAAGGACTTTGTGCAGCTCTTTGAACACTCTTCTGTCGGCCACAACGACGCACTGATCAGAAGACTCTTTGCACAAATGTATACCAATTGTGTTTTGAAATTTTGCATTTGTTTTTTATCAATAAACTAGTTGTGTACTCAGAATAAAAAAGAAACATTCTTATTATTTCCCATCCTCGCCTCCTTTAGTAATTACTTTTAGCAATTAGTCAGACAGACACATATTGAACGAGCAAAACAGATATTGAATGCAAATTTTGAGGTAAAAGATGAATGTAATGCTTTGAACACATACTGCAAAGGGGGGTGTATCGATACACCCCCCTTTCACCCCCCTTGCGTGTTGGTGAAAACACTAGGTCTGACCCAATTTTGGACATACCTATCATACAATGATTCTAAAGTAACATTCATATCCTCGCCTCCTTTAGCAATTACACTTTTAGCAAGTAGTCAGACATTTGAATTGGTAGTTTACTTTTGAATCTTAAGACTATGTGAGGGGAGGAAAAAAAAGACAAATGTATATACGAACAATTTGGCTATTTATTTACACACCTTATATATATTTTACATCGAGTATGTGCTCCTGAACATTTGTGTTTGGCTAGCAAAACGAGACTCGACACAAACTAACGACTAGAACAAAAAGAACAAAGGAGCACATTTCTAAGTTTTACGAGACTCGATACAAACTAATGACTAGGTTTAGCAAAATCGGAAATTTACAAGTCAAGTCAGGGTCTTTGGTAATATGACACAACCACTCAACGCTCCTCATCCTCCGCCTCTTCATCGTCTTGAGGGATGTCTTCGGGCTGAGGTGGCACGTCAACATGTCCCCAAGGCAGTGTGTTTACACCGTCCGGAAGGATGTAGCGTTTGTCATCGTTACAGCTCAAGGATAGCTTGTCGACTTGAACTGTGAAGACGCGGTGGTTTCGGGACTGGAACCTGGTGTTGATGGTTCTCTTCAACACGCCATTGAAGAGGCATTCCCGATAGTCGTCAGAGGTTAGATTGTGTTTTACAACACCTCTAGCGACTCCCTTGGCACGCTTCACCGTCATGACCTGCAACTCGTCATCTTCAGTCCTCTCCTCGAACTCGACTATATCCATGAAGTATAGTTTCGAGCGAAGACCGAGGTACTCGAGCAGCGGAAGACCGTTCGCTTCATCCTTAAACTTTCCGATGACTTTTGCGTTTATGGGGCTGTAGCAGGGATGGTTTTGGGGGTACGCACTGGTGTCGAAATCGTCCAGGTGCTCCAACATGTCCTTATAAACATCTTCAGTCTGGATGTCGAACACGAAACTGTCAGTGTCCATGTAGTCAACCTTCAGACGATCGCCGTAGCGGTTCTTCATCTTTCGAAGGAAGTCGTACATGAGCCACTTGCTCAGATCGAGGACACACATTCCGACGTAGAGCGGTTTGTCCAGGACGATATTGACTTTCGACATGTGTACAATGGCGACGTCATCGTTGAAGTAGGTTCGGTCCAGGAAGTTTGACTTGGCTACGTACTTCCTGAACATCTCCGGCGTACACACCAGTTTAGCGTTCATTCGCTTGCGAACATTCTCGATCGTCTTGCCAAAGACCGCATTGTTCATAAGCTTAAAAAAGTCTTGCTCAAACTTGGTCTTGGCCTTCTTCCTCAGTTCGGTGTTCATTAGGATGTAGCTCTCTAACCACCGAGACTGACGGAACGAGATGACGCGATGCACGTTCGCAAGCTCCAGTCCGTTTTCCAGCGCCTGTTGCAAGATTCTGTTACCTCCTCTGATGCCTTGCTCGAAGAAGAGGTACATATCAAAGTCCTGTATCGTATCAAGCTCCACTCGACAGGTCCTTAACATGACATCCCAGGCGTATGACGGTAGGGTGTAGTAGTGCGCAGGGTCTAGTTCGTATTCAGCCATCGACGTGTCCCTGAAGCGTTCAAAGACGTCAGTCAACAGCGCAATGTCACAGCGCAGGTACTTCTCGGCGTAGTCCTTGAGGTTCCTACAACCGAAGGTTTCCCACACGTTGCGAGCATGCTCGTAGTCTGCATCCGTGATGTCCTCCAGGGTCAGGTCGTTGTGAAAATCTCGCTGCAGAGGCAGTTCCGTAGTATCTTCCAACACGGCGTTCGACGTTACAAAGTTGTACGGGAACACGCCTTTCCTACGGACTAGATCGAAGAGGTGGTCTTCGGGGAATCTCTTCCTCGTCTCCAAGAGTTGAGCTGGTGGAAGTGCGGCTGCGAGGCTGGCGAGGCTCAAAGCCAGGAACCTGTAGGTGTCGAGGAACCTGACTCTGAATCCTGGCTGTCTTTTTCCACGCCCTTGCATCCCAACCGGTGCCGCTGCTTGGTCGAACAGGAACCGCTTCGTGAAAGCGATGTACCGCTCTTCCGTGTGAGCCAACACCTCAACATCACCAGGGTCGACCGCCAACTCCCGCACTATGAAGTGAGCGTCGTAGTTGGAGAGATTGTGGAAGTAGCAGTTGACTACTCGCTGCTCCCTGTAGCGTAGGTTACATGATCTGTGCGCAGCGCCACGGAACTCGTAGGGCGGCGCGTGGTTGTGATCACGAACCTTTGGGTCTTCGCTTGAAAATGCCGATCCGCAGAGGTAGCAATTCGCTGTCGAGTTGTACTGCATCGTTTCGGCTGGGGTCAGGACAGGGCGCAGATTTCTTGCTTCGTACAGGAAGTTCCACAATCGCTCAACATCAGTTTTCAACATCTCCATAAATGTCTTTGACGCATCATCCCCGAAGTAGACTCGAGGCTCAAACTCCTCAAGTCCGTACGAGTCGATGATCTGGTACGCAAAGGCGTATGGGATGTGGATGTGGGTGGCTACTCCTCCGTGCGGTTCGTCGACTTGTTCATCCATCTCCGCGGTCGGCAGTAGAGCACACTCAAAGTCCGCGTAGATGGTGAAACGCTCGCGTCGGGTGAACTCTGGATGGCTGAATTTGATTTCAGTCTTCTTCGGCGTATCCATGCGAATAGGGGCTGAAGCGGAGCAGTATCGCCTGTGCTCCTCCAGACGCTGTGCACCCGTCAGACCAAGCTTGTTCGGACGGTTATCAAAGTGCGCGAAGCACCGCTTACAGATGAATATCCTGCCCATATGTGCTGTAAGCTGGGGACGGATCAGTCGGCCAAGGTCTTTGATGTAGGCGTAGTGACTATCACCGTCCGTTGTCACGTACAAAATGTCACAATGGTCTTCACGCTCCTGCCTACAAATCTTCAAGGGGAAGACGGTGTCCTGGTACTTTGGTTGTCCGTTAGGTTTCTGACCCACGCACGTGCGATCAATACCATAGACGTTGATGCTGATGTTGTTTGTCCGCTCAAACGCCTTGATACTTTTCAGAGCAACGGGGAATTGAAGGCCGGTCCAATCTTGAACAAACTTTCCCAGGACTGCATACATAAAACACCGCTCATCGGCGTTCGATACGTTGACGACTGCTTGGGTGTTCTCCAGAGACGTAGGCAGTGGGAGCCAAGCTCGACCATCTTCACCTAGAGGAGTGTATTCGTTGATGCCGACCTCCAAATCACGAACGCGAAGGTATGTCCACCCGGAGCCGATATGATCACACTCAGCCTTCTCTCTGATAAGCTTCGCAAAAGCTGTTGTGATGTACTGGTTCAGGTCCGAGGTCGTCGTCAACGGAGTCATCTTCGTTTTGAAGTTGCGCAGGCAGGTGTTGTTGTGAATATTTTGGAATTCACACTCCAGCTTCAAGTTGACCTTAATGCTGCGGTGTTTCGCCAAGGTGTTCTCAAGCAACTCCGTAAGGCTAACAATCAACAACGCCATCACTTCTCCGATTGTGACGAGATTCTCCATCGGTCGCTGCAGACGGTAGGTTAAGAGGCGGTTGCGAAAACCCCGTTGAATGATTGAGAATACGGGGCTTGACTGTCCTGCTCCAGTCATCTCAACATCATCGGGTTGCGGGTGTGTGCTCGTTCCAGGTTGTGGATCCGTGCTGGGTCCTGGCTGGGGTTCATCCTGTATCATAGCCACTCGGTTCAGGATCAGGTCCTTCATGATCGGGCAAGAGAACCGCTCATGATGGTCCTTGTTGAACAGCTGGTTGAACTCCTGACCGCAGTATGCGCAAGGGAATCTCCGTTCTTGACCATCACCGTGAAATTGCATGGTGTGTCGACGCAGGTTGTCTTCCCTCTTGAATTCGGCGCCGCATGTGCCGCATATGAGCCTGCGGACTCTGCTGTGGGTCGAATCCACATGTCGACGCAGGTTTCCTTCACGACGGAAACGGCGACCGCATTCATGGCAGGTGTGGTGGCCAGGACCCGGTCCTTCATCTGAAAATAAAAATAAAAAACAGATTAGGATAACTAAAGATACAAATTCCCCTCTCTCGAGAATCACATTTCAAAATGGAGTTGTTAATTAAAAATATCACTTTTCAAACAGGGAATGTAATCTTCTGTACTGTTTGTCTACATTCATGATTCGGGGTTCAAGGCTAAGGATGTAGCTGCAATATTGAGCTGCGCCAACCCTAAAGAAGCATTATGTTTTAGGGGGAGCGAAAATCTCCCCCCTAGCAATTAAATCAATAGTACACCAGTTGTCACGGTCTCATTCTTGTTCTAGTCTTCATCAATTCCTGACGTATGGGGGAGCGAAAATCTCCCCCTAACCCATTATGTGTTAGGGGGAGCGAAAATCTCCCCCCTAGCAATTAAATCAATAGTACACCAGTTGTCACGGTCTCATTCTTCTTCATGTACCTAGTTAAATAATTATAAAAAAGGTAATTAGTTTCAAGGGGAAAAAGTTATTTTAATGTGGATTCTCACCTTCAACGGAGTGTTGATTGACATAGGCAGTCGTCTGCGGAGCATCAATCACCTGCCGGGGTGGAATGACTCGGTGGTTCGCTTCCATGTGACGCTCTAAAGCTCCCCGGTCTACGAAAGTGGCTCGACAAAGCCGACATGCAGCTACTCCATCTGCAAACGCACAAAACGATTAGATTGTGAAATGTTTAACACCTACCTTTTTTTAAAGTATGTAATGTGGGTACTCTGATGACTTGATGGGGCGAGCAATAACATAAGTTATTAAAATTAAATTATATTGATATAGTCATAAAAAAAACAAAGAGTTCTCTATTCGCGCTAAATAGTTAAAGCTGTTAAATGAAAATAATAGTATCACTCTGCGGTTATATTGCATAACGTATTTCTATATTACTAACATTTAGGTCTGATTAAAACAATAATGCAACGCAAAAAACGTACCTTGCTGCGTTGGTGTTGGTGGTGGTAGTTGTGGTCTCAAGCCGTGGAATCTGATGTGGTGTTGCACCAAATTGTTTCTACGCACGAAAATACAACCACAAATGGTACAAACGTGTGTGGCGTTCATCTTTAATATGGATTATAAGTTTTGATAATCACAAACAATACAGCACAACACGTACGTTTTAAATAGTTCAAAGGTGCTTTACGCAAATCGCAAATGATGATAATCAGCAACTAACACAAATCGCGTAGAACGGAAAAGGATCGGACTAACACGTCTTCACGCACTGAACTCTCGAACTGAACTGAAGGAGGGCTGGTGATGTGGGTGACTATCCCCACTAATGGATTTCGGAGAAGGTCGGGACAAAAACTCTCAACCGCTGTCTTGGGTAAAGACCACCCTGCTCTAATGGAACTCGATACGGGCGGACTATTATGGGTTCCTAGAAGGGTCAGCCGTCTTCCCGTCGGGGTATCAAATTACAGCATCCGCATTCCCAGACAGGTCTCAACTTGTCGGTTTTTTGTGTGAACACCTGCACCCTCCAGTCGAGGTATCAAATTACAACATCCGCATTCCCAGACAGTAGACTGGACGCGTCAGTCGGTTGTGCGAACAGCTGCCTCGGTGCAGAGTACTTGAAGGGGGGTGTATCGATACACCCCCCTTTGCAGTATATGTTCAAAGCATTGCAATTATATTCTCCTCAAAATTTGCATTCACTGGTAGTTCAATTGACCGCAAGCGCTGATGGGCTAGCTCTGTTGGTTGTAGCGTTACCCTGTTCAACTCTTGTATTAATTATCCAAAGTATGTCATGTGGGTACTGAGAATACTCGGCTTGACGAGGAGATTCCAAAAATGCAAAAAAAAAGGTCAAAAGTGTGGTGCGGGCCCCTTTTTTGTAAACATCATCCAAAGTGTACGATGTGGGTACTCAAATGACTCGGCTCGACTAGACGAACAAGAATCTGCAATCAGAATTCAAATCCGACTTATGGTAACCGATATAGCCCGCCCCCCCCTACATCGTCCAAATGTACATTGTGGGTATGCAAATTTCTCGGCTTGACTAGACAAACAAGAATCTGCAATCAGAATTCAAATCCGACTTATGGTAACCGAGATAGCCCCCCCCCTCCCCCCTACATCGTCCAAATGTACTTTGTGGGTATGCAAATTTCTCGGCTCGACTAGACGAACAATAATCTGCAATCAGAATTCAAATCCGACTTATGGTAACCGAGATAGCCCCCCCCCTACATCGTCCAAATGTACGTTGTGGGTACTCAAATTTCTCGGCTTGACTAGACGAACAAGAATCTGCAATCAGAAAACTGATCCGAGGTTAGGTTAGGTTAGGATGGGTTAGGTTAGGTTAGGTTAGGTTACGTTAGGTTAGGTTAGGTTAGGTTACGTTACGTTAGGTTAGGTTAGGTTAGGTTAGGTTAGGTTAGGTTAGGTTAGGTTAGGTTAGGTTACGTTAGGTTAGGTTAGGTTACGTTAGGTTAGGTTAGGTTAGGTTACGTTACGTTAGGTTAGGTTAGGTTAGGTTAGGTTAGGTTAGGTTAATATTCGCAAAAAAAAAAATTCGCAAAAAAAATTCGCAAAAAAAAATTCGCAAAAAAAAAAATTCGCAAAGTGTCACAGACGAGACCTCGGGGGGGGGGCTCGGGGGGGGGGTGCTCCTCCTGACTCCTCCTGGTGTCGGAGTGTCCAATATACCCTACTATAAATATAATTTGATATCTCGATTATTTATAAATGTATATTGATGAAACTTGGTATGTGGCTTCATGTTGTACTGGTATAACAACAATATGTGACATTCTTTTTTGTGATATTTGCACAAAATATAAATTTGTTGTCGATTATCCCCGTAGCAGCTAACCTGCATACTCAGCCCTAATGTTATTCTTATGGAGAATATGTAAACGTTTATATCTCCCTTAATTATGAACATAAATTAATAAAACTTGGTAATGTAGCTTCACCTGGTTCAGTTATATTGATAATTGCATAAAACTCGTTTCTTATCTTCCTCGTTGCAGCAAACCTGCGTACTCAGTCCTAATGTTATTCTTATGGAGAATAAATGTTATAAATCACTCATTTATAAATGTACTTTTGTGAAACTTGGTAAGTGGCTTTATGTAGGTGTGAGAAACATATAAATGCATTAGAAATTCGCTGAGTACGCAGGTTTGCTGTGACGGGGGTATTTATATTTTTAACATTCTTAAAGATGTCACCAAAACCTTTGTTTTTTACCAAAACGTTATTTGCCAGAATATATTTAGAAATGAGTACATTACGAGTTTTTAGTTATGAAAGAAAAATCCCTTCTTCACACGATCCGAGCTTTATAGTTCACAAGGTCATAAACTAGTGTATATGTAAAGAGATCTTAAATTACTTAATTGATTAAATAAATTATGATTGCATTATGTTTCCCGAGACTGCCTATAGGAGAGTAACTCTAATGGAAATGGATGCTTTTTCCAGTATTAAATGCAGGGTTCGGATTTGCTTTAAGGGAAAGCGAAACAGATGCGAATATGCGAGTGGATGGAAGAAAAGGCTCGTATATCAATGTCAGAGTATCAGGGTGGTGTCAATCCCTTCAGCCTCACTCTCCTCTAGCGTTGATCGAACTGATAGCATACATTGTCGGGGGCTGATTAGTGAATTAGCTGATCACTGAGGCTATACACCTTCGAAAAATTATATATAACATCTTAGTCTCAGGGTGGTGTCAATCCCTTCAGCCTCACTCTCCTATAGCGTTGATCGAACTGATAGCATACATTGTCGGGGGCTGATTAGTGAATTAGCTGATCACTGAGGATATACACCTTCGAAAAATTATATATAACATCTTAGTCTCAGGGTGGTGTCAATCCCTTCAGCCTCACTCTCCTATAGCGTTGATCGAACTGATAGCATACATTGTCGGGGGCTGATTAGTGAATTAGCTGATCACTGAGGCTATACACCTTCGAAAAATTATATATAACATCTTAGTCTCAGGCAGGTCTTGTTTTTAATTTGAACTTGTTATTGCAGTTGTCACTTCTATGAGGTATATTGTGATGTTTATGTGAAAGTTAAATTTAAATACGCTATGATTATTTAAGGTTGTACACGTGATTGTACTTTCAGAAGATTGCTTTGGTTAAATAATATTTCAAAATTTATAAGGAAAAAATAAGTAAAACAATATTTTAAAATGCTATAAAACTATATAAATTGCAAACGACAAGCTACACAGTCAGAAATATATCTAACTAGCGACAAGACTATTTACAATTTGCCAATTTAGAGCATAGATCATAATCTTACTATGTGGACTCAATACATTTCAATCAAAACAGAAAATTGTGTAGAAATAATTTCCTGTAAAAAAAGTAAAAAATAAAATTATAATATTACAATTTAAAGATACAGGTTACAATACATATTTGCAATGCTAGTTCCTAAGTAAGAATAATTCCCCAACAAAAAACGAATTCAAATATTTAAACTAATGGTTTTATTACAAATATGGGCAAGACAATAAATGTGGCTGGTCTTCACAGGGGATTGTAAAGAGGAAAGGTGGTTAGTTCGGAAGTTTGATGGTGTGAAGTGTATACGTGTTTGACGAGTATAACTCTGTGTCGCTAATAAATATAGAAGTCTGCTCGTCACCAAAGGTTATATAGGGACTGAAGATACACTTACTCTACTCTAAACCCCTAAAGAAATGGGGTTATCTCATTCGACATGGAAATTACCGTAATGACTTGCGACGATGTTCGGTGTAAGACTCAATTTTCGTATGGTCGACTTTCATATCATTTTATAGGTCTTGATGAAACAAAACAATTATTGACATAAAGAAAATAAAAATCGGACCACTAATAACAAAATGGTGCCCTTAAATGATTCAAATCTAATCAACCAGGATAACAATAAGAAATAGTAAATTAATGTACCTTTTATTTTATCAGATGTTCAAATTGCTCTCCTTGTACATCCATACAGTAGTACAATCTCTGTTCAAAACTTTCACCCAGAGATAAGAACTGAACATTACAAGAAAAAAGTCAGAGATTACTGATAACAATATGGGAAGTTGGGGATTTTCCAGGCACTATTTACTAACCATTCAGATCTTATTAGCAATGATCTGAACTAAAAAAAAGTTGCATTGATACAAATTAAAAATTAAGAAAATAATTATTATTATTTTTTTGACTACCACAATAAATGCTGTTTAAGACGCGGGTTATTAAAGGTAATTTTTAGTTGCCATTTCGGTATTAGTGGTCCGATTTTTATTTTCTTTATGTCAATTGTTTTGTTTCATCAAGACCTATAAAATGATATAAAAGTCGACCATACTTCCCGTTTGAAAATTATGAGCTACCCCCCACCCCCACTACCCCTAAGGGTAAAAATTGTAAAACTAACCATAATTATTGTAGACCCTCATATCCAAGAAGGTTGCTGCAAACCGATTTCAAATATCCCAAATAGTTAATAAAGTTAAGGGGGGGGGGGGGTGCAAGTTACTTTTCAATCACCCTGTATACTATAAGCTTATGGAAATTTAAACATGTGTTTAAAGATGTTATTTATACAATTATTAACGGATTCCATTAACGTTCAAACTCGTTTACTTATTTGAAAAAAATAACCGGAGACACACTTACACCCTTTCTTACAGCTACTTCTAACCCCTACCACCCTTAGTAATTCAATTTAGGCCAAACCACCGGCAGCGCCGTAGGGTGGTGCTGACGATACAGCTGTCTACACGTCCTTCTCCAGTCTCCACTCACATATCCCTCGCGAGGTTCCACGAATCACGAGCATTACTGTCAAACGTTCGCTCCTCACTCACGCATTGATTGACACGTCCGTTCCATGCAAAGCAGACTTATCTGGATCCCGTGGTAACCAGCCGCTTCCAGGAATTTTAATGAAACGATACGCCGTTGATGCGATTAGCTGGCAATGACTGTAAATAAGCATTGTCTGCCGAGATGGTTCGATAGAGAGTGTATTTTTCGAGCTAGGGAGCAATTACCGACGACTGACATGACGGGCAGCGGCTGAGACGATCGGCTGATATCATGTTCTAATTAATCCCGACTGGAAATGTAAACCGAGTGAGGGCGGAGTGAGGCCTTGCTACCAGCGAGACTCTTTCTCAGAGGGGTTGCTTTTGTCAATAAGTAAACTATCTTGGTTACCATTGATTTCGGTGTGTTTTTAAACGAACGAGTACAATTTTTAAAGTTAATTTAGTTTTTCCTTTCTATAGTTTTCTAAACCATAGTTAAAATCGGATTACTTTTACAAAGTTTTTCATACGATGAAAATAATCTTATTTTGTATGCTTTTACAGATTTTCGATTGCAACGTACCCTTATTCACGTGTACGCCTTATTAAACATGCGAGCAGTTCTTGAAATAAGGGATGCATCCTCACGGAACAAATTGAAGGTATATAAAATACTTTTTATATTATTTAAACATACTAGACCACGAAACCCTTTAGGATATCCTGAAAGTGGTTAAGAAATTACTCTATTTACCCCTCGTTAACAGGTAGTATGAGGATAGTAAGATAGTATTTATAACATTTAACCATTAACGATTCAATACCATTTCAGTTTAGATCTTATCTATAGCGGACTTTAGTCCATGACCATCTGTATAAGTGCATTAAAATAAAAAGAAAACATGCTTTTCCAAGTTTTTCCAATTGCACTAAACTGAATAAAAATATCATTCTCAAACTGTCTAGCTTTAACACTCTTACGTTCCAAAATACCTGAGAACGTGAAATGCTTTTTGTTACATTACATCAAGTTCGAATAGAATAATTATGTTCCATAAGCTTTTGTAAGGAATTATAATTTTTTATTTGTCATTCTAAAGTATTATTCCCACTATGGGGTACATCAATAATAAAAATGTCCTTTATTTTAAATTCTCAAATGTTCAATATAACTTTATGGAATCAGGAACTATTCAATTGACTTTCCCTATTGATCATTAAATCCATTATATTGGTCCATTTTCATTTAGCTTAAACTAGTCTTAAAAACAAAATCGATTCGCATACAGTTTGCACTCCGTTATCCCCCGCCAGTATGATTTACAACGCGCTTCAGCGTACAAGTGTGACTGGTGAGATAAGCGTCACAGCGTGACAATTTATGGCTCAGATACAATTTTAACTTTAGTTATTTATCGTTGTTGGGGAGGACGGCGGTTCCGGAACGCGAGGGTGACGCGACGCTCGGCACGCGACTGGAGACATTCGTGGTCGTGGCACTGGCTGGCATCGGTGGGAATGGCTCTGGACGGATCGGGAGGGAAGGTTTTTAAGCAAAATTGCCAAGGTTATGTTTTGGGTGAATACGTGTATACTGGGGTAAAACTGAATTGTGTACAGCACGATTGTGGAAGGAATCTCTCTTTAGCTATGCAGTAGCTCTCGAGAAAATTAGTTTTAATAATAAAATTCATATGAATAATATTTTTAATCAAACACAGTATCACACATGAAAAAATATTATTTACAGTCTTGTTACTGTTATTTAAATACAAATAAAACATAGCTGATAAAATGTACAAAAAAATCTAAATATACCAGCTTCTGTTCTCTTTCTTTACGGCGTTAAAAGACTGGCTCATGTGATCAATGTAGGATATTACAAACATTTATAATTATATAGGGACAGGACAACATTTGGTTATAATCAGCATATAAAGTAAAATGGTTACGCTTTATAATAAACTGTAAGATAACAAAATAATACATTCATTAAAAAGTTGCATTGTATAAAAGTTAAAAAGGCCTTATAATGATAAAAAAGTTTAGAATCTGCAGTCAATTTAAAATTTTGATTACGGATCACAGGATTAAAGTCATATATTTTGAACAAGATGTTATTCTTGAAAGTTTTGCTTATGTTTAAAGTAATGGTATAATTTATTTAATTAGGTCCTCTGCTAAGCTAATATATAAATATCGTAATTCTTTGATCAGAAGTAAGATTCAACTAAACTCAAAACTAAAATAACTTGGGCTTCACACTCCAAATTCTAACGGTGATATTTTACCTTTTTATTCTCAGTCGACTTGCTGTGTTGCATGTTGGAGGCAATGATGCCAACTGGCTTTCATTTGTTGGAAGAAATTATGTGGAAAACATAGGAAAAAATATAAACAAAATTAAAGATTCAATCACTATGTATTTTCCAAATGTACTTATTACTGTAACAGAAGTCTTTACTATAACTTATGGCCTTTACTATGACTAATTGTACTGGATGCAAGTGTCTTCAATGATTACGGGAGTTATGAGTTGGAAAAATAACTACATATAGACAGCCTATGAAAAATTATATAAAACATACAACAAAATATAAAATAAAGTAATAAGTACTTATAGACTGCCAATGAAAAGTATGTAACACATATAATACAATTATAAGTGTAATTACAGAGTGTATGTAAATGTATGTAAACATAATATAAAATTTATATTTTATCATCATCTTAAATGTCTGGAGGTTTTACTCCAAAACTTGTTCATTACCTAATATGTAAAAAGCCCAAATATTCAGTTGCATAGCAGAGGTAAACAACCCTCTCCCCTATAGCTTAAAATATTCAGGTTAAAATTTAATTGTTGAGGAGGCAATAAATTGTCACGTAATAAAACGTTATCAGAGGCCCACACTAGGGAGGGCCCGCGCCACATTAACCCCCGTTAATAACGGCCCGGCTTCACCCAGTTATTGTCGTCATTTGTTTAAAGCCCCACTTTTAATTTCGTCAAGTCATTTATCTTCTCTACTAACTGTGTTATGATTTTATTAATGTTATGAAACATTTAAGGTTTGGCTATAGAACATTCCACATATGGACTACATATCGTTGCAATAGTTCTACGTGTCGAATATAACCTTTCTATATTTTTACTTTCTCCCCCTATACATAGTATATGGAGAAAGTATTGTTTTCGTAAAAATTTTCGAATTTGAGTTGTTAGTGGAAATATTCGTTTTGGTGCTCCCTGAACCCAAAAAAGTGGTTTTTACGTGATGTCTGTCTGTGTGTGTGTGTGTGTGTCCGTGTGTGCGTGTGTGTGTGTCTGTGTGGATGCGTACAGAGCTAGAGCCCTAACCAATAGGCCGATTTTTATGAAATTTGGTATGTAGGTACTAATCCACGATATCTCCAGGCGTTTTTTTCATTTTTTGGAATTTTTGATTTTTAAGGGTAATTATCCCCCCAAAACCGCCAAAAAACATGAAAAATCAAAATTTCTCAAAAACGGCTCTAACGATTTTGATTAAACTTTAGTCGTTTGTAGAACTTTAGTCCTCCAACAAAATGACACCACCCGCATTTCTGTAAAAATGCGGGTTCATAAATTACAAGACTTAAAACATCAAAAATTCAGTTTTTTGGATTTTTCATAAAAAGACATAAATATAAAAAAATATTACTATTCACCACTAAAAAGAGCTCTAAAAACTAAATAATTTAGTATTTTGAATTACTATTCTACGATTGCTGGTTTCGGAGAACATTGAAATTTTCATTTTGCAGTAAACGCAGTACGTTGTCCAATGTTATTCTTATGGGGAATACAAAAATTATTATTTCTCTCTTATTTACTGATAAATTTCATTCAAACTTGATATGCTTGTCAATTTAGCATTGACCAACAGAGGAAATTCGAAATATGTTGTCCCTTAATAACCCTGGGGGGGAATAGGGGGCATTTCCCCTCTTAAAACCACGAGTGTATCAATGGATTCTGTAGTGCCTCCAAAGCAGGGATTTGGGTGGATGTTTTTTAAAACAACTTGTTTACAAGATTTTCTGTACATTCGACCGTGCTTTGTATTCTATATTTAGTAAATAAAAAGCAATTTATTCGTTAAAGTTGGGCTAAAAGGGAGAAAGTATGTGTCAGTTTCCTGATACCGTTTATTATAACTATATCAGTAAAAAGCAGATTTTGGCAGTGAGCTTAAAGTAACCTAGTGTAACGGTTCATCACGAATCATCCTGACCATAAATAAAACATTTAAAAATTAAAATTCCCAACACTTAAGTATTTAATAGTCTGACTAATTTTTCCTTAAATAGGATGTCAGACCGAGTGTTGTAAATGATGGACATATGATAGAGGTGATACAATCAAGAGTAAATAAATAAACAATTGTAGTTGTTAATCCATATCGAATCGCACTATATTAGTGTGCATAATTCATCAATCACTGGCTTTGCTAGATCGCTTTGAAAGAGCTAACATGTGTTTGCTATAAATGTTAATTATAGAGATACATACGACACACACACACACACACACACACACACACACACACACACACACACACACACACACACATACACACACAATATGTACAACTAACCCATAGACAAATTCATATACCTACTATTATTTCATCATATAAAACGATTACATAAATAGTTTAAATCTTGTTTCTAATCATGCGGGTTTTTTTTTAAGTTAGTTTTCCCGCATTGGGTTGTTTTTAGTGTAACTGAACTGCCATTCATCAATGTCAGACAGATCGACTTTTGAGTCAAACTCTAGGACTCACTGCCTCACGGTTTGATGGGAAATAAATTGATAGGTCGATTCTAATGCGAGATTCATTTATACCTTTGGGAGACGCTGCGGGGTGTATTAATAAGCAACACGAGCTGTCTGAACTTCTTATTTTAATTTATAAAATGATTTATCAGTTCTAAATACCAATTGAGGTAAATTATTATTTGTTGTCCTTGAGTATATTACATATTTTAAGGTGTTTTTCTTAAAAGTCTTATTCGGCAGCATAGCTTCATCTTTAAAACGAGATCGCACGCAGCATGCTGACGTGAGGGAAGTGAATTTTTGCATTAAAACCTTAAAAAGATGAAATAAAGGGTTTAAACTAACACTGGATAAATCTTTTTGGAAAATTGAAAAATATTATTTTTTTGCTGTTCTGATGCTCCTGGTTATATTTAAATTCACTAATAGGATGCCAATGTTGTACGTTATAAAGTTAGAAGGGGGTATAGTCGGGATAACAAGTTGGTATAGGGGTATTGGGGGTGATAAAACGATATTAAGATATGAAAAACAGCCTTTTCCAGTGTAAAATCCCTATAAGACAAGTACTGTATTATGTCAATTAACATTTTCTTTAATAACTCAGAAAGTACTTATCCTAAAATGATGAGGGAGGGCTTATAATCTTTGGTTTTTTACTTAAAATACTTAAATGTTCAATAAGTGTACATTCGGGGCTTTTCTGACCCTTTTTGGGCCCAGAGTCTCAAAATTTTAAAACTTAAAATCCCCAAAAAAGAGGGTTGGAGTTTCCGATTGTTTTGCCCAATGACCTTGTCTAACTGACTATAAAAAGGAATGTCTCTACCAAATTTGAAGTAAATCGGACAAAAATTGCGACCGCCAGAGTGTGAACAAACAAATATATACATATACGTATATATTTTAGAGACCACTCAAAACGTGTTCAGGGGGTTACGTTAGGAACTGTTATGGTGGTCTCGGGGTTAATCCTCACAGTGCGGGTCATGCTAATAGTTCACCTTTCCATAGAAAATTCACTAATAATACCTTATTTTCCTACCTTTAGGAGCTAAGCTAAACTGCAACAGTCAATTATACCCACACTAGGCTTAGGAAATTAAATTATCAAACATATCAATGTAAGAATGCTAAACGAATGAGCTGATTATTTCCATTTTGAATTATTACTTAGAAATATTACTTAGTATTTTTTTACATTACGAAAGATAAGTCTAAAATTGTATCACTAGATGATAGACGTGCTAATGAAAGAAAACATAAAAAATATATGCATTTCTAAGAAAAGGCCGACCTTAGGTAGTAACAAGACCCGGGTTCAAACAGTTCTCTTTCAAAACAATTTTAATACAAAATACGAGACGTACAAAATAAATAAATAAACTGTCCACCGGTCTCCTAAGGATTAAATTGGATGGCAAAACGTTGAATAAACATTGCCTGGTGAGGTGGTTCCATAAAAGTGCATACTTTTCAATCCAGAAAGCAATTACAAAAACCGTGACGGACAAGAGCAGATCATCTGATACTTTGTTCTAATTAATCCTTTCTGCAAAAATAACCCGACTGATAACAGACAGATGGGACAACCTTATTGCTACTTTCTCCTCTTCACTTTGAGTTTCATTTTTTTGTTCTTAAATTGATTAAAATACACTTTTAATTGAACTCCCAACATTATAATTTAGGTATAATATGTCTGACTCGTTTTATTTTACTTCATTCCTAAGAGTGAAAAATGATTCAAATACAGAGTAAATTTGTGTTACTCCATGATAAATAACTTATACTTTTTATTTATCATCAATAAAAAAATACTGCATTGATTTATTAAAAACTTTATATAATGATTTAGGGACTTCTAATAACATGATTTGTGAATTTTCTAAAGTCAAACACATGACATAAAATTGAGTCCATCACAGAAGTAATTTAACCATTAATTTATTTAAAAGAAAAGGCTAAACACCAGTGATGAATTAGCTAAGAGTATTAATAAAATGACCATTTCACACCGCTTCTAATTTACTATCTCTATTTGGCAGAAGTTTTTCAGCTTTTACAAATTTTAAATGCTTATTGTACATGTGGCTTGGCTTTTACACAAAAATATATTTATTTTTTTTAAAAAGCTAATTTTAACATTTTAGACACGCTCATTCTTGTTACACTCTCAAGTCTTGATTTAACTAGCCGTTAAGGTAAAACTAAGTTTAAAATACACTGAAATCCAGAGATAATTTTGGATTCTTCAGGTTGTTTTTGGTAACCAATCTATCATGTTAAAATTAATCATTAAACTGAATGTGTCTAGTAGGTTTATGAATCAGTTGATTTAACAAACCTGTGAAACACCCGGGAAAACACACTGCTCAGCTTTTAAATATTTTCTGTAAACTAAACTTAAGTATAAATATTTTGGTGATCAATGATTTATATTTAGTAAAACATCACATGTTATACAAATCTTTTAGAAAAGTATTATATCAATTTGATATAAGACCAGGACCGCAGATGTGGTTTCTATTTGATTAAAAGATCAAAATTATCTATAATATTAGTGAAATAGTTGGAAGGTCCAATAATAACGTGGGTTTATTACTAGTAGGTTCATGCCTATAATCTAACAGAAAAGTAACTGTACAACTCCGCTTCTCCGTAGTAGAGGAAAAGACTAATAACGAAATGTAACAAAACCAATCTCGCTATTCATGAGTTATCGGGGAACTCGAGAATTTAATTTTTGGCTGATGAAATTTTTCCCGATAGCATCTAACCCGAATGAGTGACGGGTGCGTTTGCATGCAAATCGCCATTAATACATGCGCGCATGGGAACATACATTTTAATGAAACATTCCATTGTACAGGCGGTTCGGCCTTGTACGGCTAGGAAAGTGCGTTATTACTGATGTATTAGCGATCGTGTGATAAAATCAAGTGATTACCACCGATAAAGATCGGTTAAGCTTGACACTAAACCGCCCTTGGGTGATGTACGGTGACGCAACGAAGTCACCTGCAGTTTGATATTTAGAGGAAGACGTTAAAACCTGTAATATATTTTAAATTGGGTTGTATCGAAATATAGAAATATAACAGTAATACCTATGAGCTCTGCTAATTTCCCTGATTCCATTTGAACATTTAATTTAAATTGAACATCTAACCATCATACGATATTATAAATAGCGTTAAATTGCCACCTATTTTGAGCAATAAAAGTAAAAAAGTTCCCTGATTTTAGCTCGAAATTGTGATCAAAGAATTTCTTACTTAAATATACAGTTTAGTTTTAAATATGGATTTCATATTAATACAGATTAAAGGATACTAATCAATTTAAAGACTGATACACAAACTTTTGCTTATAAAAGCGGTATATTGATTAGTAAAAATAATTCTGCTCCGTAACTACGACTAAAACGAATACTCAAAATAAAATTTTTGGAACAAAATCCATTTTTGTATTTTTTATGCTCGTATATTCAGTTGCATTTGTTTTAGTTGTTACTGTATTTTATTGTTTAAATAAAAAATTTACTTTGCTGCACAATGACAATTTTAAAACAAATTATAGTGTTAGAAAACGCAATTATTAATAGAAAGTGTTCATCATCAGTAGTGCAATACGTGAAATATATAACTAATAAATAATTTAAGCTAGGAAAGTAATAACTACATTTAGCCTCAAAACGATAAGCCTTTAAAAATCAGGGTACAGCAGGCAAACGCAAGTGGTTTCTTGTGTAACATTGTAAAGCAGGCATATGCAAGTGGCTTCTTGTGTAACATTTAAGCAATCGTAAATCAGACTGGATCGGGTTTTTAACTCTTTGTAAGGCATAATTTCGGATTAAAATGTTTTTAAAGAAATGCCAACAGTCATTCAAGAATGTCTTCATTTCGACTGAACGTTCCAAAACGTTCTTTAATATGGAAGGAAAAGGCGACAGCTGCAGACCTATTCTATTAGATATCGGGAATACTGAGAAATTGAGTGAATAATATCTTTATCAGCCTTCTGTAGGAATTCATGTTTAAGAATCTGTACTGTCTATTTCGCTTTTGATATGAGTTTAAAATAAATTTGCTCTTATTGTAAGAAATTTAATCCATATTATATTTTATCCCGCTCTTTGAAGTAATTTGTTTATGAGAAGTTCCATTGTCTGTTTTACTTACAATTCCTGTTTAACGTATTTTTTTGCGTTTCATGTAGATTTTTAATATTACATATTATATGTTCAGTGCCTTTATAACGCTTAAACATTTATATGTAAATTCATGACAATAACCATTAACTGATCAAAACCATAATTCCAATAATAGTATAAGTAGGTGTAGTATTTTGTCTTACAACGTATGTTAACTTATGTCAACGTATGTCAATATCTTTATTCCTCAGATCGCCAAAATATAAAACATTTTAGTATATTTCTTGAGACAACAATGAATTCGCACTTAATAAAACGTTATCACTGTTCCACGCTTGGGAGCCAGTCGCCAAGGTATATCTGCAACATTAACCCCTGTTAATAACGGAAGAAGCCTTTAAGCATTGCCACCATCATTTCTTTTACTTGAGATTTATCATAGTTAAAAACAAAAAGGGTATAACAAATTATTAATTTAAACATGTTTATTTGGGTTGATTAAAAGAGAAATACAACGTCTGAACTATAATTTTCTTTTAATACTAGTTGAATTCGTATTTTTACAGTTTAATACATTTATTTCGGCTAAAACATTGTTTTTTGAATTCCGAAACGAAAAAAATAACCTCTCAAATTTGTAAGTAAATCTTTTAATACCATTAATGTTTTAGGGCTCAGTTTTTTTTAAATCAATTTTCCCCAGCAAACCTATGTACCCTAAAATCAAATTTACTGAATTTCCTAAGTTTATTGATTAATGGTTTTGTTTCAAGTATTTTGACGTATTAATTCTACAACACTACTCAACTGCCCAAAGGTTAACCTATGTTGATAGGATTTGGACGACAACTATAACAAGACCTGCTATCAAGGCGATTTTTCTCATATTGAAAGGATTGGCAAAGGGGACAGTGGTTGAGGCAATCAGCTGTTCCTTTTATAAGCATCTGGTGTCCGTAACGATCGTTACAAATAATAAGAATGTGTTAGAAGATAATGTATGAAAAACTAATTCATTAATGGTTGCAAACATTAAAAGTATTATGGAGTAAATTAAAGAAAGGTTGCACTTTAGCGAAAATTTACACGAAAAAGATTCGTTTCTCTGTGGTCAAAATAAATAATGCCAGAGGTGAGTTATAGTACTATAGAAATCAACTGCAACATCTCCATGTCGAGTGAATAGTTGTGTCGCCGCCTTTGATTATTACAACCTTGCGCACTAACTCTCCAATGCGCATGTCCATTCCAATAACATCATAACCAACTTAAGGCTTTCCTTAATAGCCATCGAACCTGATTTGCAAGCATTTGCTTTAACGAATTATATAATTTGTTAAAGTAAAACAACAGAAAATACTGACTTTGAAGGATAGAATCTTTTAACTTTGTATACGTTATAAAATATTAGTCTACCTGCTATGTTCATAGTACTTTGTATTTGATCCAAGCCTTTTGGTAAATATATAATAAACTGCCTGCTTTTTTAAACTTATTTATGTTAACTTTATTTATATTTATAATTACATTATATTTATATTTAATTTTATTAATTTATACATTTTATTTATTTATTTATTTTTAATTATATTATATTTATATAATATATTTATATTTATTTTAAAATTAATTTATTTATATTTCTTATTTATTTAACCAATTGTCTTGATTGCTTCTTTTGTTAAAAGCTACACAAATATTAGGGAGTAGGCCTAGATGAAACTTCTTTAATTTTCAAGTGAACCTAACATGCATTAAACCATCAACCACTTATATTTAACTAGACTAAATATTTTACCAGGTAGATGTTTTAGTTTTTACATACAAAAGAATCATTTGAAAAGTACACATCACAATAAATAAACGAGACAAATAAACTGTAAATGCATTATCGGTTCTGCATAACTACCTTCATGGTGAACAATGGGTCTGGTGTCGGAACACTCTACATACATTTACCAGGAAACCACGCACTGTTATAACGTTTGTAGTTATTGTACCTGTTTTAATAATAATGTAACTAATGTAAGTTGGCATCGTATGATTTTTTGGTGGTATTTTATGACTACTGGATAATGGATTGTCCTTACCTTCCAAAACCTAGCATAGTTTCACATTCTAGGCGTGAAAGGCAAAGTATCAACAAATCAATAGACGAAAACAGTGCCAACTAAATACCATGGGACCGTTTTATTTATGTAAAGCTAATAAAGTGAAAACTTGAAATATAGTGTTTATTAAATTATTATTGGTTTATTCAACAAGAAACATTAGCCATGATCTCATGTTGTATATATTACATTGATCTGAAATATTAATTTTATAATTTTATTATATTTCTGAAATAAATATTTTTGTTTACCAACATGATACATTACGACATAATAATTTTGATAAAACCAAGAAATAGTAGTTACAAAATAAAAAAATCTACTAACAATGTTAAAACACTAGAATTGTTTTTAGTTTGTTTCAGTTTATTTATAGTTCGTATATTAACTAAAATTAAAAACTTTTAATTAATATTTGTGCAAAAACAAAAATAGAAGCTATGTTGTACATTTTTAAACCTTGTAATTATTTATTCCAAGCTTATCTGTTGTTTTGGTTAATTTCAAACAAAGGGTGGCGGTAAATGGAGTTTATATGAGTCGTAAAGTAACACCGTGATAAGTGGCACCAACAATACCGTGAGCACGCGTGGCCGACACGCCACCTAGTGGTGTTAAATAAATACAGGTCCCTTATGTTTATTTTTAAAGAAAATACAATGAATGTAAAAAGGAAACGATATATTTGAAGAGTTATACGCTATTTTCACATTAGGTGTAATTAACACTAACACAAACACTTACAAAGTTCATGGGGAATATGAAAATTGTGAGGGGAGAAATTGTATATATGTGTATGCAGCTATACTACTGATTAAGATGGACTTTTTCTACGGCAGGATATTATTACTTCTATCACCATATATGTACATATTATTCTTAACTGATTCGTGTTGAACTGTTGTTTTTTCCTACATACTCTAGAAATAATCAATTTAACCAAAATTGTAAAATGGAATTTCAGAATGAGTAACAAAATGATGCTCATTCATTTTGGATTATTCAGTCGGTATAAATCGTAAACCGACTGATAGCAGGCAGATTGGTTTGGCTCTCTGATACCAGAGGCGTTTAGGTAGTTCGGTTTTGGTATTTGAACTTGTTTACAAACATATCAAAGCTAACATTGGTTGGATTAATACATAAAAGAACGAGGTTTGCTTTGATAAGGCCAGTCGGTTTTGAAAGAGTTTCATATTCCTCTGTTTCATTTTCTAGTGGAATTCTATATATTTCAAGGATAAGTCCATGATATGTATTTAAATGCATGTCAAACACCACTTACAAAACACTAAAAACATAGTTTTTGTTTGTAATCCTTATAACATAGTTAATTGTAAGAGTGAAATTAAAGCCGGCAATACAGCTTAAAAATTATGAGTGAAACCTTATAGTTTACAGTAAACTGTGTATACAATAAGATAACACAAGATCATACTATATGACTATAACACAATAACACCATAAGATTGGCTAAGCTGGAGATAAGGTAAAATACCCCCGTCGCAGCAAACCTGCGTACTCAGCGAATTTCCAATGCATATATATGTGACTCACTTCTACATAGAGCTACAGTACTTACCAAGTTTCACAAAAATACATCCATAAATAAGTGATATATAGCATTTTATTTATTCTCCATAAGAATAACATTAGGGTTGAGGACGCAGGTTTGCTACAACAAGGAAGATAAGTAATATTTTTTTGCAATTATCAATATAACTGAACCAGGTGAAGCTATATACCAAGTTTTATTAATTTAGGTTCATAATTAAGGGAGATATACAACTTTACTTATTCTCCATATGAATAACATGGGGGCCGAGTATGCAGGTTTGCTGCTACGGGGACTATCAACAAAAACTTGTTTTTTGTGCTAATATCAATATACCACAACTATTTGAAGCCACATACCAAGTTTCATCAATATACATTCCAAAATAATCAAGATATTGAATTTTATTTATTCTCCATAAGGATAACATTGGACAACGTACTGTGTATAGCACTTTGAATATCTCTGCAACGGTTGGACTTAGAACAACGATTAAAACACCAAAATTTTTGTTTTGTTGAGCTAAACACATTAATAAACAGAAATGTGAAGTTATTAGTAAAACTATATGAGAAAAATCTAAAACCTTTTTCCCGTAAGATTAACATGGGACACGTTTTTTTGGATTTTCTCCGCAACCACTTAACCTAGGTTAATGATTAAATACCCCCCGTAGCAGCAAACCTGCGTACTAAGCGAATTTCCAATGCATATATATGTATATTAATACCACATAAAGCCACATACCAAGTTTCATCAGTATACATTCATAAATAAACGATTTATGACATTTTAATTATTCTCCATAAGAATAACATGGCAGCTGAGTATGCAGGTTTGCTGAAGCAAGGAACACAAAAAATTGGGGTTTTATACAAATATCAATATAACTCATGTAGGTAAAGCCACATACCAAATTTCATTAATTTATTTTCATAATGAAGGCAGATAACACGTTACTTATTCTCCATAAGAATAACATGGGGCTGAGTACGCAGGTTTGCTGCTACAGGAGACTTGGGTAAAAAATTGTCTTTTTGAGCAAATATCAATGGTCCACAACCAGATGAAGCCGTATACCAAGTTTCGTCAGTATACGTTCATAAATAAGCGAGATATAAATATTTTATTTTTCTCCATAAGAATAACATTAGACAACGTACTGTGTTTAGCACTTTCAATATCTCGGTAACCAATTGACGTAGAGAAATGATCAAAATACCAAATTGTGTGTTTCTTTAAGCTGAATCCAATGGGAAAAAATAAAATTTGACTATTTCCAAAATTATATGTAAAAAATTCGAAAAACCCATTTTTGGGGTACAAAACCCCCCCAAAATACCCCTTCGGATAGAGCGATCTGGCTGGTTTTCGAACTTAAAGTCATAAATGTTGCTTTACACGTTCATACCAAATTTCATCAAAATCGGATAATTTTTACGAGAGTTATCGTGCTCACGGACACATATATATATATATATATATAGATATATATATATATATATATATATATATATATATATATATATACAGTTTCGAACGAATGGTGTTTTTGGGGTCTGGGGACCTCAAAACGAAAAGTTATCATGGTCCCGGGCCTAGGTCTTACCATGCCGACTACGGTAATAGCTTCTTCCCTATAGGGGAAATTCGCTAAAATACTAAATTATTTTATTTTTAAGCTCTATAAAATGGCTATGACCAAAATTGAGTGTTTTTAACATTTTGGGGTCAAATTTGCAAAAAACCGATTTTTGTAAATTTCTAAACCCCCATAAAACCCCTCTTCCCATAGTGCGATCGATCTGGTTTTCGAACTTAAAGTCATAAATGCTACTCTCCACATCTGTGCCAAATTTCATCAAAATCGGGTGTTTCTTTCAAAAGTTATCGCGGTAACGGACACACACACACACATATATATATATATGAAAATTTGAACGAATAGTGTTTTTGGCATCTGGGAACCTCAACAAGAAAAGTTATCATGGTCTTGGGCTTAAGTCTTGCCATGCCACCTACGGTAATAGCTTCTTCCCTATATGGGAAATTCGTAATAAGCTAACGGCAAAGATCTATGGTTGCGAGTGGCCATTCCTCTTGCAGCTTTCGTTGTTATAGATTGCTAGTATCTATGTTATATTTTACACAATAATCACAAACTTTAACTGTTCTACCACCCGGAATAAAAATTTATAAAATGTATTTGGGCTTGCTAGTAGAATAAATAACTAATTCTTTACACTCGCAGAGATATTTGCCGCTAGCTATACCACCATATTAAAAAAATTAAGTTATTATACAAATCTAGCCCTTATTGACTAAACAAATATTGTTTTATGTAACAAAAACCCTTAACTGGGGGGAATACTGAGAGGGAGTCCTGCTATTGGAATTAAGGGACATTGAACTGGCCTGAGTGGATTTTAAGTGTTACTTGGAGGATTGGGCCGTTGTGCTGCGCTAGGGACTGGACAGCCAGTCCCTAGCCTGTCTAAGTCCTAACCTGTGTTAAAAGATACCGGTACCAAACTGATTTACTAAGTTGGAAACGTTGCTAGGGACCAGAGATGGGGATCTTTACCCAGAATAGAAAGCAGTGCCAGCCAACTTTGATTTACTTATTAACTGAACAAAATTGAACTAAACTAACCCCTTCCAAACTAATATTACTGTAATTGTGGCTAACTAAAAGGGCATGACACTACTAAAAATTATTTCCAAACTGCTAATAACTGTGATTTCAATCTGCAAACAACTGAAAAAGATTTTCTGGAAGTATTTGTTAGTTTGTGAAATCGTGGATTTAATCCTGATCAGAAATGTCTGGCTTCGGGTCGCGTAGCCAGTCTGATTTGGTGATTCCTACATTTCCAGAGCTGGGCGTGCAGACCTGACGGCTTTTCCCTTAAGGTTGGAACTCTAGCCTATAATTTTGGTGATCTCATTTAACTTAAAAAATTAAGACTTATCCATGGTACTGCAAGGATTTTCTTAGACGAGACACCCGGAGATCCTGATAGTAAGAAGGTTGCCAAGCCAAAAAGGAAGGGAGGAGGGAGCCGGCCTTTTGACAAGTCGAACGAAAAACAACTCAGTTGTCATCACAAAACGGCAAACCGAAAGATGAGCATGATCGTTGGGTCAGCCGTAATATATGAAAGGCGTGCCACTATGCGTCACAAACAAAAACAACAAGTTGGTATTACGTGTGTTATTTATTTATCAAATTGCGAGTCAATCTCATAAAAAGTTTGAAGTATAAAAATCTTAAGTAGTAATTAATGGATTTGTTACAGTTTTAGATACCTTCATTTCGTTTAAATAATATAAGTAAAATACTTGAGTATAGTTTACCATTATACACAAACAATCATTTTAAAGTTTTGTTTTTGTTTAATCTTGGGTAACATGTAAAGGCTTATAAAAGTTTTGTATTGTATAAATGTGCAAATAGAGCGTTGCAAGTTCCAATTTCCCCCTCAGGAGGGGATCAAAGTCCCTTAGTGGGTAAACCGACCCCGCGAAGGCCCCTGGGCGTACGTCATTATCACGTGATGAGCCCAGTGTCAATCCGCCCTCGTAAGATCTCGTAAATTGATGCAAATTGTGTTGACTAGATTGTATAACTGTTAAATCAAGTTTAAATATAAACTATATTAAACTATTGGCTATTAAAAAGTTAACTATTAATACCCCCGTCGCAAAAAACCTGCGTACGCAGCAAATTTCCAATGCATAATATATGTCTTAATACCATATAATGGTGCATACCAAGTTTCATAAAAATATATTCACAAATAAGCGGTATATACAATTTTAATTACCCTCCATAAAAATAACATTGAGGATGAGTAAATAGGTTTGCTGAAACAAGGAACGTAAACAATTGGTTTCTATGCAAATATCAATTTAACTCAACTAAGTGAAGCCACATACCTAGTTTCATCAATATGCATTCATAAATAAGCGATACATCCCATTTTTATTAATCTCCATAAGAATAACATGGGGGATGAGTACGCAGGTTTGCTGCAACGAGAAATGAAAAATTGGGTGTTTAGGCAAATATCAATATAATACAACTAGCTGAAGTCATATACAAGGTTTTATTAATTTATGTTCATAAAGAAGGGAGACATAGCTTTTTAATTTTTCTCCTTAAGAATAACATGGGGGCTGAGTACGCAGGTTTGCTGCTAAGGTTACCGTTAGAAAATTTTTTTTAGCAAATATCAATAGATCACTACCAGATAAAGCCGTATACCTAGTTTCGACTGGAGACGTTCATAAAGAAGCGAGATATAATTAATTTCTTATTCTCCATAACAACTGCATTAGACAACGTATTGTGTTTAGCACTGTCGATATCTCGGTAACCCATTGACGTAGAGGAATGATAAAAATATCAAATTGTGAATTTTCTAAGCTGAATCCAATGGCGAAAATTAAAATTTTATTATTTAAAAAATATATGTAAAGAGTTCAAAAAAGATTTTTAGGGTACAACCCCCCCACCCGAAACACCCCTTTAGATGGAGCGATATGGCTGATTTTCGAACTTATAAATGTTGCTTTTCACGTTTATACCAAATTTCATCATAATCGGACCTGTTTTACGAGAGTTATCGCATCCACGGACACACATATATATATACAGTTTCGAACGAATGGTGTTTTTGGGGTCTGGGAACCTCAAAACGAAAAGTTATCATGGTCCCCGGCCTAGGTCTTATCATGCCGACTACGGTAATAGCTTCTTCCCTATAGGAGAAATTCGCTAAAAACAAGGATTGCTAAAACTTCAAAGTTATAACGGTTGCTTAAAGCATAATATAGTTATATAACAATAATCTTTATTATGGTTCCTTGTCAATCAAGTGACACACTGAGCACGAAAGGTGGACATGGCAGTGCCAGGAATGAGAAGCGGCAAATCCACTCAAACGAGTTTATAATCCAAGAGGATGTCAGGTTTATGATGGACTCTATACTTGTCCGTTTACACGATTTTAACGTTACCAGCACACATTACGAATTTATAATAAACGAAAAACATAAATTAACTTAACTTGATCTATATTTTAAGTAATAGGTTACACACCTTATGACGACATTGATGAAAATACTCGTCACATACTTACCCGGATGAGACTCTAAAATAAAACAAACATTTATTACGATTAATGTGGCCGGCTAGAACAAATCTAGACTTCGGGAATACCAAAAGCTACTATTATATTCAACGCATAGTTTTACAAATAGTACAGAAGTCCCAGAACTAGTTATATGCTAGTATTTTCAGTACATACAAAGGATAAGCTACGTAATTTTTTACTTCAAGGTGATTTTAAATCCTGTAGGCCAAATATGAATACATTTATCTTAATATAGTTGCATATCGAGATACCTCTGGTTTTGTTTGTACATCTACCGACAAAGGACTATTTCCACTAATTGATACATAGTTAACTGTCTGTACGAAAAAGTAAATATATAATAATTAGAAAACCCATATAAAAAAGAGTCACACAATACATCTTGTTTATAATTTATAAATCAAAATATTTTCTGTTAGAGAGAAAAGTCATGACCAAAATTAAACGTGGGGCTTTAAACAAATGACGACAATAACTGGGTGAAGCCGGGCCGTTATTAACGGAGGTTAATGTGGCGCGGGCCCTCCCTAGTGTGGGCTTCTGATAACGTTTTATTACGTGACAATTTATTGCCTCCTCAAAAATTAAATTGAAATTTACTTATTTTAGTTGTTATATCAGGTAAACATATTTATATTTTTACCAGAAGACGAAAATTAATAGTGCACTTTAGATCCAAAATAATTAAGACACTGCTAGGTTTTTGCTATTGCCATACCAACGATTTTATCGAAACTTCGATTATAAATTAAACTACTGTTCAGTAAAACGATTTTAACTATAATAGCAATTGTACGCCTTCTTCGTTCTCATGTAGAATTAATTTTGATACCTAATCATAATAAACCAATGTTAACGTAAACGTTAAACCAATTAAAATCCACTATGTGATTAAACATTTAAAATTCGTATAAAAGGAAAATCGGTTAATCGCTAATTAATGGTGGTACATGAATCTGGCACAAAAATAATAAATAACTGCAACAAAAGTACGGCAATCCACAAGTAATAATTAATTGAGCTATAATATATAATACTACTATACCGGAATCGTGAGTTTTACGTGCAAAAATAATAATAGCATAGAAATTTAACACTGTAAATAATGTTAATTTTATGTAGCATTAAGATTTGCACACCTCTTAAGATAGTACACACCTCTTAATATATCTCACAACAATACTTAGAGTGGCTTGTAAGTTGTAAATAAAATAAACACGGTACCTTTGAAAAACTATAAGATTTTCTTGTAAATCTGACTTTGTTAAGGCAATTTGAATATATAAAATGTATAGCTCAAATAATATTATTTATTAAAAAGTGTATAATTGTCACGTGTAAAAGCCTTTAAACAGTACTAGGTGTTAAATAATATATCTTGATAAAACCAATAATCATTAACTTACTAAGGTATGCCCTTTTATATATTACAAATTGTATTTATTTTTAGACGGATTTTGGTCGACTTGGTTACATACTTCGCACTAAAAATATGCACAAACACACAAATGTTGTGTACTTTACTCCAATAACTCACGTTTAATCATTTTAGGTTATTCGATGGTTCTTCCCTAGAAAACCATTGCATTTGTATTGGTAATACAATTTGATGATTTTAGCCTTTTGTAAAATCCCTGCCTCCCGATCCGTCCAGAGCCACTCCCGCCGATGCCAGCCAGTGCCACGACCACGAATGTCCCCAGTCGCGTGCCCAGCGTCGCGTCACCCTCGCGTTCCGGAACCGCCGTCCTCCCCAACAACGATAAATAACTAAAGTTAAAATTGTATCTGAGCCATAAATTGTCACGCTGTGACGCTTATCTCACCAGTCACACTTGTACGGTGAAGCGCGTTGTAAATCATACTGGCGAGTTATAACGGAGTGCAAACTGTATGCGAATCGATAGACAAATATGTTGTGTTAACTTTGAATAAGATGAAAATTAATATCATTAGTAATAAACTAGACATACACACCCTTGTTCCTGAAAGTTTTTTTTAGTTAGCGATACTCTTCAAAATTCTAAATTCACAGGCCACCCTTGAAATTCCTCTTCAACTTTTAGTATAATATAGTAATACATTTGTGTTTAATATATTTCCATTAGACCTGTTTAATCAATAATATACTTAGCATTAATATACGTTATAATGTTATATTAGGATCCAAGCCACCGAAATGGCAACACAATATAACAGTGCTCAATATTTATATAAGTTACAAGGTGGAACATCTTTGCTCACATTCAAGCATCAGGTTATATGGTTTATACTTAAATAATATAGAGGGATTATTATTTAACCTTCATGAATTTAGTTTGCTTTAATAAACTTTGGACATGTTGGATGGTGATAAGTATAATCTAAACGAACTTATCACGTATATAAATTAACTAAAAACAAACCTTTTACTCGTGTTAGGTGTAAACTACCCTTAATGTTTATTAAAAACCATGTAGCTTGTTTAATATAATTTATTTGAAAGAAATTTTTCTTTATTTTAATATTATTGTTTTGTAGGTACCGGTACTGTAATATTTAAAACAGAATAACTTTGGCCTCACCATATACATTTTCGTAAGAATATGTGGAATTAAAAAGCATTATTTGTTTCTAACTTCTTTTTTATAACCAACCAAACACTACCGTCTTGTTAATTTACTAAGATAACGTATTAACCTTTAACAAATTTTGTCTGTTAGTGCTCCTTTGTTGGATATCGGCTGATGTTGACGTGTTAGGGTTCTATATAAGTTGGCTTATTCGTCAAAGAAGCTTTCTAATTACGGAAAGGCAAAAAGTAAACCAGACTTAGAAGTATGGCCCAACACAACAGCAACTTTGATTAATTTTAACTTTGCGGTTACAGAAGCGTTCCGTGTATATCCCCTTCAAAACTTTAAATTAGCTGACACCTTAACCTTTAGATCAACAATTATAGAGTTCTTATCTTTGTAAATAACCTCAAAAGTAATTACATTTTTCGTCTTGTCTGTATAAAGCAATTAATCAAATTGTTTAGCTTACTTTTATTCTATTAATGTAAAACTTTTTTGTTTTAGATTATCCGAACATAATGTTTACCTGCAGTACAGCTTTTATTATTATTTCAAAGGTTATTAAATATTAAAAATAATAAATACGTAAACAAAACAAGAATACCAGTTTTAACGTCAACTTTTCGATTCCACAGGGTGTATTATACAAAGATTAAGATACTAAAGCGTTATTTAGGCAAATTGGATTTAAGGACGAGAAATTAAAAATAAAAAATATCTTCAAGAAACGAGAAGCTGCAATTTTTCATACTGATCTAAATAGTGATTAAAAACTTAAATAAAGGTCTAAAACAACTATTAAATATTACTTTTGTTATTATCGATTTTGTTGTTGTTGTTTAATTTTCCTTATTGGGCATTTCTTGAAGGAACTGTTAGAAATATTTCTTTGGAAGGGATATGTTTTAGGGTTTCTGTTACGTTTAAAATATACTTTTGACTTTTTGTCTCATTATCTAAATAATTTGATAGCCTAGACTATTGCTAATCCTATTTACATTTAGGAGCCGCTCACTCTCTAATATGATAAACAGAAATATAAATCATACCACTTGTAATACTGCAACAAATAACTAAAGAGTTGCACGGCTTTCAGCTAACTAAACTTTAAACTAGGTCAGTGAATACACGACTGTAAGCCTTTGTTAAGACTACAATAATGTTTTGTTAAAAACTGACATTGCACTTTATTTTTGGAATATATAATCTTGAAAATGTATATGCATAAGCATAACTATAGTTTATATTAATTGTAAGTTTAAATACTTGTGGAAAACGTATTCTGAATATTTTAAACGTAAATTTATCTTTGAAAGCATGAAATGAGCCGGAATATCCTACATTGTACAAAGGGTGTTTGCTCGTCTTCCTATATCAACCCCGCTAGGAGACATACGCCTCGACCAAATACTTTTATCTCTGTTTACCCTCAGTGTTTGCGTCCTGCAGACACAGCGTACTATAATTTATGCAGATCCACAGCCTCTCTTTATCTACGACAACATTCGCATTAATCACGTATCCTCTAGGGCGGCCCTTTAACCCCGCAGTCCTGTACAAATAAGGGGTTACAGTTCCAGGGGATAACGCACGTGTAAATTGCGCCACGGAGCAGCTGGGTTCATCCCGCTTATCGGCATAATTATTTTGCCGCGGGACAAAACGTTCTGAGGGTGGAAGGGAGAAAGGGGTGTGTGCCGGCATATTAGGTGCGCATTACCCCCCGCGACCTAGGCCCAAGGCCGAGGTTTTTGCCACACGAAAACGCACATCTGCCTATTGTGTTTATTCAGATCGACCGCAGGGTTAACCTAGTATGTAGTTAATAAAGGGCGGTCGGCCCAGCCTATTATCTATGATTACGGGGGTTTATCATCAGCTGTTCGCCCCACCCCACCACTTACACTGATACTTCCGCGGCATTGTTCAATCGAGTGTCACAGCTTAGTTTTTGCGCACTCTCAAAGACCCTTTCGGTCGTGTAAAGCTACAATCGATTTATAAAGTGGTGAGTCAACCTCGAACGTGTGCCAAAGCCACGGACAATTATTGCTCTTGGGAATGACAAATATTAAAACTACATCAATAACAATATCGAAAACTAAATTGTTCTTAAAAACATCTTCAGTACTTGCTTCGAAAATGTGCAATTAATTAGCATGCTTTAGTTTAGTAACCATCAATTAATTAACTATTTGTATTTGATTTTTGCCTGCCTATCATAGGCATGTCGTTTTATCATTAAATAATAAACAATGCTATTTCAAAGAGAGCAATATTAAAATAGCTGATTACCTTGCCATGTATTAGGGGTTACACGTATAGAATAGGTGTTACTAAAAATTACTATTATTCTAAAGTTTAACAGTTTATTTGTTCTGCTTATTCTAATAACAATCAGGATACTGCAAAATGATTTAGCCAAATATTATTTTGTGTGTCAACATTTGAATCAGACCTCGTAATACACTTTCATAGTAACCGATTTGGAGTTGAAACGTAAAAATAACTTTATATAACAGTAATAACTTTTCCTGTATCCAACCAATTTGAGAATGTTGGTAAATTTTGCATCAATATAGCTTTAAAAATTTAGACATCTCAATAAAAAAGGACGCTAAATTACAATTGTTTTATATCTATTTTATGTCAATATATGTTTGAATGAAAACTTTTAGCGTGATGGTTTATGGGGCAATTTAAATGCAATCCAATGACTTCAGCAACAGTTTTTGTAGTGAAAAAAGGAATTAACAAGAGACAATAAAAAGAGAGGTAGTAATCGTGGGATCGTCTTGTTAGGAGACATCTCAGAGAGTTCATGCTGGCTGCCTCAGCCCTGACGAATCACCGGAACATTAGGTTTTATTCATTGTTTAACAGATTACAGCTCTTTAACGGCGAACCTCTTCGCTGGCGGATTATCCTGCCAGAGCTGAGACTCGACTTTCAATGTAAATGCTGAATTGCTTACTGGCTCATCCAGATACAATAACATACTTTATTGGAATACTGAAAAACACTGCCTTTTCACAGAGTGCAGGTAGTTTAATCCCGAGTAGGTAGTAATAAAACAGGTGCATATGAATATTTTTTATATTTTAAGGTACCTAATTATAGTAATAAATAAAATATATGGTATAAATAAAGAATGCAATTTATAGTCTGATTAGGTGAAACAGTGTTTGTGTAAAAAAAAACTAATTAGTAACATTAGGAGCGCAACAATTACTGACATTAGGAAAATCAATTAGTTTGAGAATCCTCAATCGGGCATTAGGACTTGTTTTAAATATTTTTGCATCGAAAGCCATATTGTTTTTAGTATAACAATAAGCCTGACAGGAATTGTTTCAAATTATCACTGGCCTAATTTCCGGGATGAAAAACGCTTTATGGGTTTGTTAGATTTATTTAAAATCGTTAGTTAACCTCTCTGTCGAAACATTTAGTGTGTATGTACAAAACACAGTCCTAGAGTTTTAATTATTTATATTCAATGCAAACATTCCTTTCGCCCAGACCAATTTACTCACCTGTCATAGAGCCTACACATTATGCTGTTATTAAATCTTAAAATTCATTAAAATTCATTAAACTCTTGAGAAAGTTCTAATATAAATTTATAAAATGTTTGCTTCATTGGGACAAATACGTTTTCACCTAAATATATTAACTCTAATGCAAAGCCAGTCCTACGTCACAGCAGAATTTCCTCGTTTATTACAACTCATATTTATGACCGTTCCATGCAGTTGTTAGATAGAGGGAACCAGATGATCTCTGGTCGTCGGGAAGACACGAGCGCAACGTTTCCGATACATCATCCCAACCGGTTCCTGGCATAATATTGATGTGTTTAATATGTATTAAATCCACACCACTTCGAAACCTCTGTCAGAGTCTAGACAAAACATTCTGACAGGATACATAATACCTGTTAGTTAGGCTTTGGTTTAAATCTAACTGCCTTGCTTATTGAAGCGTTATGTTGCTAGTACAACTGGTAATGCTCCGAATTTATTTACATATGATATAGTTATTTTTCAGTAAAAAATATATATCATCAAGAAATATTTACTAATAAACCATTTGTCAATACTAAATGCTTAGCCTTGTAAAAATCCATTTTATATCATTTTGATGAACAGTTTAAGGAGGGAGTTCTTTTGTTATATATAAATATAATTTTCTTGTATGCAGGTTTCTCACTTAGTCCAAAAAGTATAGCTTTCTTTTTAAAATCATTAAGTCAAATGTTTTTATATTTTTTATTACGGTTTCACAAAAAAGTATGAACAATCCCCTGGCTGTATACTTTATTTATACATGTAAAAATATATTGTTAAATTTAATAATATTATTATTATATTATATATCATTCGTTTATTGGAATTTGAAAATATTTGCGACAGTATATAACGTGGTTTTATAGGAATGCTAGTGGGTTTAAAAGTCCTATAAATATATATATATATATATCAAGTTTAATTTTTGCTATAACATTTATTTTGTTGTTTATCGTTATTTAGTTACTAAACAAAATAATGAATTAAATTATTTATAATATTAGTTTTGTTGTAGTATTTTTTTTATTATTTTGGAACCATATAGAAAATTCCTGATAATATTAACTGACTACTTTTACTTTAAACGATAACGTAGCCCGATAGTGTCCGATAATTGTATAAATGTCGAATTTAAAAATTTGAATGTACCCAAAACATCCTATACAATCCCGTTGGAGCCCCTTAACTCAGGGGAAGGTGGCAGCAACTGTAATATCGTTGTCGGTCAATACCAGTTGGTGTTTATTCAATCACGGCCCTTACTGACCCTTCTAAATTAAACCTCACACTAACTGTATTAACTAACATTCCTTCAGTAATTTCATAAAGGTTAGAAATATTGGATTCCAGTGTATTTTAGTAGTTTTTCAAAGTTTTATCATAGAATAAGGCTAGATATATACTTCAACATTACGTATTGTAACTAAGGGGCTATTTTTATAGTATTTGTATAACTATGTAGGAATTTTATGATTAATAACGGGCCATCGTTTTGTTCGTTACAGTCTCATAATTTCCAAAGATTGTTCACACTCTTCATATAAGAGTTGCAAGACACACTAGATAATATACATATACTGATTCGTAAATTTGACAGTAATTTTAGTTTTACATTAGTGCTGGTTTGACTAAATTTTATAGATTACATGATAGTTTCACATAACAATAAGTAACCGTTTACATTAGTGCTGGTTTGACTAAATTTTATAGATTACATGATAGTTTCACATAACAATAAGTAACCGATTCGCTTTTTTATTTTTAATTGAATCTAAGAGAGATTTGAAACCACCCTACAGATAATAATATTACAATTTCCTTCAAATACTAATTCGCCTGTGTTGCGTGTGATTTATTTTCTTATTGAAATAAGTGTTTAAAAACAATTTGGGAATTGTTATAACATGAACATATTGTTACAATTCTCAGGACTCGGAAACGTGATGAAAGAGTATTTATCTTCCATTATCTTTCACATGGTATTTAAGTTGTTCTGTTACAAAACCAAAGTTGCAGATGTATATTATGTTTTACGCTTATTAATTGTTTATCAAAGTCCAAATTTTTTGTTATTTTTAGAATTAAAACAGTATTTTTTCATATCCCGACGCATAGTTTAAAGCACACGCATGACGAAGCCCACATTCACGTGACGTCACATACCTGTGTGACTCGAGGCAATGACGGCCCATATTGCGGGGGAGCGGCAGCTGCATGCGTCGAATACTTTTTGGCAAATCAAACATAAATATTTTGTTTTATTTTAATTGTTTAAATGCCCCACATTCTGCGAATTGCATTTGAATTTCGCTGGTCAAATTATTTCGGAAAATGTCTTCTGTGAATGCAAATTATTTCATTTTTTCCATGGTATAGTAAACAGTCATTTATATAATCAAGTTGTATTGATATTGATATGGCTTTTAAATATAACATTTGTATATCTGTTGATAAAAAAGGAATGTTTTTATTCGCCGGGTGTGTGGATGTTTTACTTTATGTAGATATTTGTCTCATTAATAACCAGACGGGTTTGTACAGTTCGTTCTATATTAACTTGTATTAAGTTACAATAGTTGTATTCCCTTACGTATTATAAAATGTTACAACCGAGATCAGGCAAGATGGTGATGAGTTAAACAACTGGGAAAAACGAAATCACAGTTAAAAAATACATATTACAAATGCAAGTGTTGATTTCATAAACCAAGAACTAAAACATCTAATTGCAGGCTGGCACAAACTTGTAACATGAATTATTAGTAATTAGCGTTAAAAAACTTTGGTTCATAACAATTTCGTAATGTCAAAAAGTCGGTATGACAAGCAATGTAATGAAAAACTTAATTTAAAATGTTGTGTAACCTAAATATCGTAAAATCATTTACAAGATACACATAACAATAACAATACACTAGTTGAAGAACTAAGAATCAATGACACATAGATCAAGGAAATAACTGAATGATCACTAAAAGGAGGTAAGGGAAGGGATAGTGGAATTTGAAACTTCTATACCTCATAAGAAAGTGACTCTCTAAAGGCAGCAGAAAAGCGAAAAACACATTCGCTCTACCCAATCATATACGTATGACCATCATATAGGTTAGGCCTTAAAAAACAATTTAAGTAATGAGAGACTGAAGTTTCCGCTTGAAAAACGACGCAGACTAGTTAAGGAATCAAAATGTGTAGCAGCCTCACTACCAGTCCTAAGAAGACCTAAAAAGTAATTCGGGTGGAGGGGGGCGGTAATTGTTTGCAATGTATTATAAAACATTTGAGTTTTATTTATTAAAAAATTAAAAGTAATAATTAATAATGTAACAACTTATTATTTACATAATGTATACCAGCTGGTGCCCACTGGAGTTCATTCGTAAAGAACTTCTTGATTCCCATTGGTTCATATTTATTTTTCCGTTGTTAAAGATATTGTTGCCAGCAAAACTCCGTGTAAGTCATCACTCCGTAAGTTTAACACGGATAATTCCATACATACAAATTTGCCTACATACAAAAAGTCCTATAAGGTTTAGGAATTCGATTAATGCAATTAATTAAGACATTTCCCATAGCTTTTTCTCAAAACATGTGAAAAAGTTGATTTGCTGAGTTTTTAATCAGTGATATCACATGTTAGCAATGACGTATTAAATGAAGTAGTCTCACCATCACCAACAATGAATTTTGACCATAGAATTAAATTAACAGAATGCAACTTTTTTTAGAATTCTAAATTAGCAGGGAAAGTTTCAAAACAATCGGAAACATTGTATGAGAACGCATAAAGGACAACGAATAAATAGTTTTGAAAGATTTTATATTGCCCCAGAACTGGTATTACATAATATGTGGTTTAATTTACCTTTCGTCTTCTAGTTTTATAAAGTCGAATTATGCGACCTAGATTTCAGTGCATATTTGCACTATCTTCAGGCTGCAGCAAGAAATCAGTCCATCGGACGTCGTTAAAATTAAAACTTCTTTCATTTTAATTTAAGAAGTTTTCATAAAAAAACAATTATTCCAACAAAAAAAACACTAATTTTTATATAATATTAATTTATATAGAGTTAGAGCTAGAGGGTGAATTTTCCATATACTTATTGTTTCCTACATTTGTTAATATACTGACTCTGGTCCTCCGCCAAACATTATTGGGTAGTCGTTAACTAATTTTGACTAAGATTAAATTTCGGCTTCCAAAATGTTACATCATCTGATATTTCTGTTGTAGTTTAGATAAGGGAAATTTCTTAAGTTCTATAGTGAAAATTCACTTCAATAATATAATTGGTTTAATCACTAATATTTTGCGAATAAAAACATATATTGAAAACGGATCTTGGTATTGTGTTAAGCGTTAAAAAAGTAATTGTTAAAATGGATCAGAACACAACCTTTACAATAACAAAAAAACCCATTCGACTCCAATATAACGGATCAAAGATGGCAGCAAAATTAAAAAAATTCTAAACATTAATTTAAAAAATTATGCACGATGGTCCGGGGTTGGTTTATAACAAATATAGAGAACCCAAAGGGAGGTGTTATTTAGCGTTACTTTATTACTTTGTTTTTAAATATTATTTTACGAGATGTATTTAATAGTTTTTCCATAAAAAAAATCTTGTTTAATTGATGTTTAATTAATACTAGAGACCACCCAATGGTCGAAATTCGACCAAATATTTGAAAAAAAGTTTAATATCTGGTTGGTTCTGTTGTGCTCTTCTCTCTTCTACTCTTTCCCTCCCCCGCCACCACCCTAACCCCCAGGTAATTTTTTTAAATGTGGAATTTAAATTAATAGCAGAAGAGCGTTACCATTCCAGTAGTCAGTAGCCTTTTTATTTATGCCTGAAACCTCTCCACCTCATCCTCTCTCCGTCTCTCATCCTCTACCTAACCCTCATCTTCTCCCCATCCCTCTTCCTCCCCCCCTCACAAACAGATTTAATTTATTTTAATGTGTAGTTAAAACGGATGAGAGAAGATACCATTCCAGTGATTATTAGTCTTTTTATCTATGCCCGAAACATCTCCACCTTACCATCTCCCCGTTTAATGTGGAGTTAAAAATGGTAGCAGAAGGGCGTTGCCATTCCAGTAACCAGTAGCCTTTTTATTTATGTCCTAAACTTCTCCACCTGATCCCCTTTCTGACCCTCATCCTCCCCCCTCACAAACTGGTTAAATTGTATTTTTATGTGGAGTTAAAACGGATAATATAAGGGTGTTACCATTCCAGTAGTCAGTAATATTTGGTGAATAATTAGTCTTGGCTGTTGTGGGGTTAAAACGGATAAGAGAAGGGTGTTACCATTCCAGTAACCAGTAGCCTTTTTATTTAATTGTTGTGTTATATGGCCCAGGATCACTTTCTGAATACTTAAATGGTTTAATTTACCTTTCGAGAGGATCACTGACGGAAAAAGGTAAATTAAACCATTTATAATTCCTTTTTATTTATGCCTGAAACCTCTCCTCCTCATCCTCAACACGTTCCTCATCCTTACCACGTCCGTCATTCTCACCACGATGCTCATCCTCCTCCCCTCAAAAACAGATTTTTTTATGTGGAGCTTAAACGGATAAGAGAAGGGTTTCACCATTCCAGCAGTCAGTACAGTGTTTCATTTATATGTCATCTTTTCTTGCTGTTGTGCTTCAAATTTATTTGAATAACGCAGATTTTTATTAATGAAATAAAAAGTATAAACATATACGAAAAGCAGAACGCATGTTCCCATTAAGATAACATGTAAACTTTGAAAGCCAAAAGGGCATGGCCCTAAACATCCAAACACAAAATAATTTATATTCAACAAATTTCCGAATGGTACTAAATAAGTGTGCCAAGTTTCATAATTCTACGATGCCGCATATCCGAGAAATCGGTACCACAAAAATTACCTTAGCCTATTAATATATAGATTAAACGTGATACTTTTTAGGAACCACTAGTACCAGCACTAGTTGTATTAATAAGCCATTTTGTTTAATATAATTAATATATTAAATCTAAATAATCTGTTCAGTTCAGCCAAACGCCTAATTCTACTATTTTAAACGATATTCTGTAGTAACTCAAAATCTCTTTTTTCAATAGTAATTATATCTTTGCTGTGATTTTGATAATGCGATTTTATTGTAAGAGTCTTATTCCGACATGCATTTCTAAGTGATAGACTAATATTGTTTTAATTAAGTGACCAAAACATGAGTTGAATCCAATTATACCAATGTTTATCTGGGGGCCAGTGATTGAATAAACACCTCCTGGTATTGGAGAAATCGTATTAATCGACCCTTCTCTAAGGGGGTTGATCTTCTCTGCTTATTTTCGGATACAGAAGTATTACACAAGAATGGGTAAAGTTTGATTAAGCTAGAAATGAAATAAAGAACAAGATAACTGTTCATCCCAACATTGTACAAGATAAAATTGAATTTAAGCTTTTATTTCAATAAAGTTTGAAATTAAATAAGTGTATTTTTTAGTTAATTTTATTTGTCCTTCCCTTCTAAACATCCATCTCTTTTGATGCTTTGGAGGTATTATAGGGTTGCGGTTGAGTTTAGTCTCTACGTTGTGTTAAATAGGTGGTACTGATTTATGGTTAGGTTAGGCTGTTTGGTACTTGCAGAAATACAAAAACATTCTTGGTTTCTGCATGTTTCTCTAACATATAACATATATGTTAGAGAAACATGCAGAAACCAAGGATGTTTTTGTAATCTCTTCTTAAATTTTATAATCTGTACAATGCTTCTTTTGTGTTTCGGCAGGCTGAAATAATGTTGTTCTAAAGCAATTTCATTTTGGTATCAAAAGGTGGTAATCTATGTGGTTGTGCTTAATGAATGTTTTTGTCATAATACGTGCATAGAATTTATTTAATATGGTATTAAAATACTTTTTTATGCATTACGGGAACGTAATTAGAGGATATATAGCTGATGTAATTAGTACAACTAACAAGTATAACAAATCGTTAAGGAAGGTAAAGTCGTAAGCATTGCCAAATACGGGATTTTTAGTTGTATTTTAGTGTAAGCTAATTAGTTGGGTTCATCTTTCCCATTTTATTAAATTATTTAAGCATTATTTTTATTAAATTTAGCATGAAAACTAATATTTCCGGACCTTTTCCCATACAATTATATGTGTGCTTATAGTTTAATAAATTCTCTTCATGGATTTATTGATTTTTTTCATTGTTATTACTTCTTGAACTCACTTGCTAGTTGAAACCGGACTAAATGATCTTCCAGTCAGAACTACATACAAACTATTATAGCTTGTGCAGTTACTTTGTATATGCCAGACCGGTTGTAACAGTTTTGAGCCTTGGGTCCGTATTTATCTTCTTGCTTTCTAATCCAAAAGCATTGATTCTTGTTTCATAACTATGTTTGAATTAAGTTCTTTTAGTCGTTCTGTGTATTGATTTTCTTAATGGTGTTGTAAGGAACTGATCAATTTATTTTCGGTACAATAATGACTTTATTTTTAAAGTATCTTACTATTAGATTTATACAAATTTAATTTATGGTTTTATCACATTTTTTAAGATAAATGTATTATAATATTCTTCTCTAGTTTTAGTTGTTTTGACTTAGGAGCGTGTAAATTAGTTCATTTATCACTATCATTAATTAATCATTAATCGTTAATTTATCATTTTATATTTAAAAAGGAGGTTGAGTTTAGCTGGAACAGTATAATCATTACGACTGATTTTAAGTAAATATTTTTATAATATAATAATGCTTCTAAATTAAAGATTAAATAATACGTTTTAATGTATTTGATTTATCTACTGCAAAATTGTTCACACAAGCAAAATAAAGTATGGATACAATATGCCTAGTTTTTAATGTTGACAATGAAAACTGAACAAATGTAACGATGATGGTTTTTACTTTGGTTACAACAATAATGGAGGTGGGCGGGGTCGCGGTGGAGTGGGCCATTTGCACCCAGGCATTGTAACATGATCTTTACACCGACGCTCATCATAATGATTCAATGCAAAGTTAACATCTACCTAAGTATGCTTGCTTGAATGTCCTTTAAAATGTAAAAATAAGTTAATTTGCCTGATATAAATCTTCAAATAATATTGAGGGTGTTATATATATTTTACAGACAGATATTGTGAAAAATGTATTTAATTGTGTTATCTCCTCCCCACTGCTCTTATCTCATTACTCTGTCATAGCGAGACAGTTAAGTAGATATTATTCAGCTATAAATGTAAAACAAACCTTTACACCGTTCGTTTTTAAGTTTTTTCAACATATAGATGGAGTTATGTAAACATGAAATAAACCTAGTTTGATGTTATTATTTTTACCCAACATATATAAGAGGTAAAAGTACAATATTCCCACCGAAAACGTGAAGATAAGAAAATAAACTAATACAAATACATGAGTTCAAAAAGTCAAACACCATGTAATAATTTACAGGTTGTTATGAGTTGAGGCAATGTTATTCCAAGAAAAAAACGTTTAAAAAAAGTTGGAATATGTAAATATAATGACGCACAAGTTACACATTAAGATAGACAGTTCATAACCTTAGTAGGCCTTCAAGAGATTCCCACAAAATGCCTAATGAATGGATGTGCTGCAATCAAACTAAATTGATACACTAGGTTTTAATCAAGTTGTAAAATATAAAAACTTAACGATCTGGAAGTATAAAAACCTATCAACAATATTAAAAACCCCTTTCGATCTTAAATTTTACCTTAAAATTTAAGTAAAATATTAATAATAAAATATGAAGCCCAACAGAAACACATTTCGTGAATAAGTTGAGACGTAATAAATAATAACCACTCTATACTTAAAAAAGTTTACTTATGTGTGATAGATTGCAGGTGGCTTAGTGAGAGTATCACTTTTATAAATTAATCCAGTAGAGCCCAAGCTAGCCTAGCTGGATTGTTGTACTTACGGAACAAAAACCGTCCACTTGAGATCTCATTTAACAAGCATCTTCCTCATTTCCGCTGCTCTCACTTTTACAATACGCTCTTGAAGATATTCCGCTGCTTCTCAATTTGGAGCTTTATATCCCGTTCGAAAAATAGGCAGCGGTTTATGAATTGTGAGATTGTAAAATGATCATCAATAAGCGCTAATCATAAAACATTTTGTAAGCTAAAAGACCAGTGAAATGTTAAGCACTGTAAGTATCATTAACATCTAAAAATTACCAACCATTTTGTAAAATTCATTACTTTTAATGGGCGTTGTTACTACGAGTAAATATTAGTCTATTATTATATATATATTATTATTATTATATAGATAATTGTATACTAAATTGTTGTACATATTCTTCTAGGCTGAAAGTTTATAGCTGCATTAGAAAAACAATAAACATGGAAATGGAACCCGAGTGCTTCAATGCAATGAGATAATTGTTTTTGATTATTATTATACTATTACAATGTATGATTAAACAAATTTTTCACTATATGTCCGTTATACATAATCTAGCAAATGATAATGTAAAAAAGTTTAAAATATAGCAAATTGTAATTATTGAAATACATATTTGATTATATGACCATCGAATATAACAAGTATGTTCACAAATAAAACGTTTTGTAAAATTCCCTCCAATGAGAGAATGGGTGAAAGGTGAACAATAAAAAGATAAAGGAGCAGATGGTCAAAGATTGATTTAAAAAGAATAATAATATATCCCTATACAAATAATAAAGCGAAAGAACAATGAGAAATTTTAAGAATTCATTTTTAATTGTTAATTATGCTTACTATGTGTTATAAAAGTGACCAAAGGTTTCCTTTTTGTTCTTATGGTGAGAGTGGTTATCAGATTATAAGAGAAAGCTCATTAGATTAAACTTAAATAATGAAGAACATATACAAATGCTTTATTCCCGGATATTTATGTTTAGGTTCACACAGTTTTCCTGTAGGTAATAATCCTGTATTAATTAAGATAACCAAGCTTATAAGCTTAACTAAGACTATGGCTTTGAGGTGGAACATGTTTTTGGAATAAATTGGTTTAACTAATAAACAATAGTTACCTCTCTTCTTAGAATCTCTTTCATGCTATACTTCTTCTGAAGACGTAAATATTTCAATTGAATACAGTCTAAACACAACCCAAACCCCATATAAAAATAGGTAATGACAAGTTTTAGGTTTAGAAAAGATTATTGCAAATTAATATTGCAACATTGTGCATTTATTTAGTTTCTTTCTATACTTCCCCAAGCCATAACTTTACCACATCACATGTTAAGTAAGGCACTCTGCGTAAGTAGAATATAAAACATTCCGCTGATACATGTCGGCTATACCAGCAGACTGTTAGCGGCCAGACCAGTAATCTTTACAAAGTGGTCTGGCATGACGCCCCTACGCAAAGGCTTTTACTCTAGAATGGCTTTCTGTTATCCTAATTTTTAAATTGGTAAATTTTTATAATATTCAAATATTTAAAATATCTGAAGGTTCCTAATTAAAAATAATAACTGCATAAAGATTTTTTACTGAAATAAGTAATTTATATTAAACAGAAATAATCTTACGAGGTTAGAAATATATTGATAATTTACGCATGCACCTGTAAATTGGTATTAATATAATTTCTAAAACATTCAGCATCTCTAAGTATTCTATTTTTTTTCATACTTACTTTAAAAGTGTAAAGCTTGCACAGGAGAAAAAGGCAACGTGAAATTGTACATTGTCTATTTAATGGACGGTCCTTCTGATCTTCTTGTACGAGATTTTAATCAATTCGGAATGACCGCAGCAATGGGAAATGCCCCGCAATAATCCTGTTTGATCAACAATAAGGACGTTATTCAGTTAGTTTACTGAGCCTCCAGAATTAATCAATCCCAACAGTATCAGAGAAGGGACATCAACATCAACATAATTTTAAAGTGAGAGCGGCGTATTATTAGTGAATTTCCTTAGGAAAGTGAACTATTAGGATGACCCGCACGTGACCCCCTGAACACTTTTTGGGAGTTCGTTCAAAATGTTTTATATATATATATATATACATTTGTGTGTGTGTGTGTGTGTGTGTGTGTGTGTGTGTGTGTGTGTGTGTGTGTGTGTGTGTATGTGTGTGTGTGTGTGTGTGTGTGTGTATGTGTGTGTGTGTGTGTGTGTGTGTGTGTGTTTGCACTCTAGCGGTCGTATTTTTGTCCGATTAACTTAAATTTTGTAAGGACGTTCCTTACTGTAATCAGTTGGGCAAGTTTGTTGTGCAAAACAATCGGAAAACTCTAAACCCTTTTTTTGGGGATTAATCTATTAAATTTCGAGTTTTTGGGCCCAAAAAGGGTCATAAAAGCCCCAGATGTAAACTTAATGCATGTAAAAAGCTGGGAAATAGTGAGGCGAAAGTTGTAAGCCCTCTCTCGTTATTCTAGCATAAATATTTACCGAGTTATCAAAGAAAATGTTTTTCGACTAATTACAGCACGTTGTCTTATGGGGGTTTTTCACTAGAGAAGCCTGTTATTCCTTTGTTAGAGTACTTTTATCATCCCCAGCTACTCACGCCTACTTTCAAGCCTGCCTGGACCTTCTGCTAACATTATAATGCGCAAAATTGTATTCCCAGCATTGCAGGTAAATGAAACCAGAAGCATCAGAACAGCCAAAAAATAAATGTTTTCAGATTTCAATAAAAATTGGAATACATGTATGTTTTACTCATTTTTTGAGTTTTAAAAGTTTTTATGTGGAAATTCACTTCCCTCACGTCAGCGTGCTGCGTGCGAACTCGTTTTTTCTAAAACGTTTTTACTTAATAATGTAAAACGTACTTCCTGCTATAGTATCCGGTTGAATCCGATAATACTCAATATTTGTGAGCTGCATTCTGTAGATGATCTTTGGACAGTTTCTAAAACGTAAAATCTATTTTTGATATCTATATAAGAACAACATTGGAACTTTGACGACCCATGGGACTAAAGTCCGATCGTAAAATCCTTTGTTAGTGCTCACCTTCGTTGTGTAAGGAACTCCTGTGCAAAATCTCATGATTTTACGCTGTGCGTTATCAGTTAATGTTCAGAATTTTATTAGTTTATGCTATCTATATAAGGAATAGTATTGGAACTTCCACGACCCAGAGGGATGAGGTCGAGTGGATAATCTTTTATAATTTTACATTATAAGAAACTCCTGTACAAAATTATATGTTTTTACACCCATAGGTTTAGGGTGTGCGTTACCGGTGTTTAGAATCGTGTTGAGTAGGTTACTAATGCATATCACTGTTAATAAGTCATAAAGTACGAAAAATGTTTTTATAAAAGATTGAACATAAACAATTTTGTACTTAACTGACAATTTTATTATACGTCCAATGTAGCTTGCTACCTAATTGTGTTAGTGACAAACTAATGCTGAGCCACGAGCGCTGAATGCCCTACAGGGACGCTCCGCAGTGCCTCACTAGCGCTGCCTGTCCCCGGACGAAACACCGACATGGTTTAATTATTCCCATTGTCCTTCTGTATGTAAGCCTTATTAATTGTATTTTAAAAATGTACAATTATCTCAAAAATAAAGGTAAAATTTGTTTAACGCATGCTTCTTATATTGCAGTTTTATATTAAAGGAAAATGTAGTCTCATAAAACACAGTTTATAATCTATCTGAGTATTATTCAATATTCCATACAATTCAAAAATAACCATTTATAGTAAATCCACTCTAACTAAAAGGATATAGGTGATGCAATTAACAAATAAATCTGCAACATAATTGTGTTTCTAAAGGAAAATTCAATTTTAATGATTCCTGCCTGTATTTCATATCCAACAACCATTTTCCCCCTACCTACGTTTGATATAGACTATGTTATTCCCCACGTGTTTCGTATTTAGTTTGACATGGCAGCTTCATTCTACGCAATTATTTTATAAGTAGTATATTTAATATTATCTATTAATGTATTGCTGATATATAGATGCAACTATACATAATGAAACATAATTTCCAAACCATAACCTCTAAATATTCTGTTTTTGTCAAACTTACTTTAAACGTGTAAAACTTTTACACTAGAAAAAGGCAAAGTTAAATTCTACATAGCTATTTTACAAGCCATAAAACTGGAGCCAACATTACGAAACATAAAATAGCCAATAAATAATACATGTTAAAACAATGTGTAAGATGTGTAAACACATGTCTCCGATGTGTGTTGTTTTTCCGTTTGAATGTTGTTTTTTGTTGTTATTAGTATGAGTTTTGATTTTACTATAGTATTTACATGGTTTTTCTGAGTAAAACATATATTAAAAAGCTAAATATAAATTAAATCGACCATTCACAAGCGTAAAATATTGCGATCCGTCTGTCTTAACTATTTTTTAGGCTATTTCAACCATATTTACATTTGCGTCTTAAATATTTTGTCATGAGATTATAAAGCAAAGTTTACTTTTATCTCATCCTTTATTATATAGTTATTCATGGCCAGATATTTTATTAAGAACCGAGTTCTAATATTTATGTTATGACATTTTATATGAGTGCTGAAGGCCAATTAGCCAACAGTTAATTAAGCTTATAGGTAGCAAATAAGACTGTTTTAAGCCAATTGCTTACCTTAACCCAGGTATTTTGTAGGGTTGTTCTTAAAGTTTAAACATGCTTTCACCTCAACCTCTACATACAAATACTGATAAAAATTAGCTGGATAGCGTAGTGGTTGAATTGACCTCAAAAACTGAGGTTCACTCAATCGATCCTAAGAAAAGCTTAAAATTGTTTAAACGTTCTACATTGGAACTGAATGCCAATTGAAGTCAAGCTATTACTTAATGATACTTTTTTCAAAACTTTGACGTAAGGTACTAACAAGACCAAGGTTTGGACTGTGAAAAATAAAAATAGTAATTAATACTAACAATCTAGGGGTTGATTAAGGGATTGGCGGTCGGCAGGTAGGGGAGGGGTGAGTTGTGAGGTGGAGGGGTGGAGGGGTATACCATTTACATCCGAGTGTTGTTACATGATCTCAACACCGGTGTTCATCGCGATAATTTATTGTCAGAGCTAACATGAGTCTCGGCTGTCATCGTTTTGACGTCTCGTCATAACATTCTACCTTAATGACGTTTCAAATTTAGTAAAACATGTCACAGTGGCTTTACGACCACTTTTCAAATTATTTATTAGGTTTTGTACTGTTATTATGATTGTGAGTTAGTCAAAGTAGTAGTCAAGGTTATATACATCAATTGCTGTAGTCTTGGTTGTCTACTGGAATACTATTTCAGATAGATTAAATACTGGTTACACAACTGTAGCTGCCTGCAATTAACATTCATGCAATGTTAACTAACATGTATTAACAATGTGTATAAATATATATTGTATGCTTTGGGAGACTAAGAGTGTAGTAAATTCACTCACATCGATGCAAATACGTTTATAAAGCCGACACTCTTGTAAAATATGCAAACAAATGCCCTTATAGCGCGTAAACATTTTGGTTTTTATTTAATTATTTATGGGTAGTATGCTTACACGTTGAGAGAAATAGGTGTTTATTCCAATATAAAAGAAATTGCAAACTAAATTTACAAAATAAAGTGTTTTATTTCGCCGAACGTCAGTTTGGCGGGAGAGCACGCAAGCACGCGTGTGTCCCTGTGATCGATACAGCCGCCGAACCCGCCGCTTCTCCCCACAGTCCAATGTGTGCTTGCAATGCTGAATGAAAAAAAATATTATAACTGGTTCTAAATATTTAAGCTATTTATACATTTAGTTTTAAACAGGATGAATAAAATATGTTTCACAACTCCACAGAGTATTTACACTTGTACTGTAGTTACATACAAGACGGTACAATGTTCACAAAAAGATGGTCCTTATTTTGTGTATTTTTGACCGCCTTGTATGGAAGTACAGTGTAAGTGTAAATATACTTTGTAATGTTGTGAGACATATGTTATTTATCTTGTTTTGTCTTTGTTGAAAAGATACAGCTTAGTTGTAACAACACGTATTATGCTACTAAGGAAATTGATTTAGTTTTAGCTTGCCATTGAAAGGTAAGACTCCTTGTAGAAAGAGTTTATAAGAATGGGCATTATGTTTTATTATTCAGTTAAATTAGTTTTTTATCGTTATGCCCAGCAATCGTCAATTTTACAACAATTATGAAGCTATTTTTGTTATAGTAAAATTAATCATAATACAATATTATTTTACATATATACTGAACTTATTACAGTTATATTGAATCATATGTGTTCAAGCTTATTACCATTTCTCGAATTCTGGTAACCGTAAACGCGTGTTAACAACAATGAAATCACCCTCCATTAGTTTAAAAAGAGACAAATATCCCGGGGCAGTTTAGAAAAATACCTGTTAACAGTTTTTGACAGATTCACGTAAAACAATCCAGCGTGGCGAAGTGGCCGTGGTTGACACGATGACGTAATGTTCCGAGACATTGGGTGCCGATTTTCTGGGCGACTGAACGAGTTTTGACGACGCGAAGTGGTTTCGTCCACCGAGCAGCTAGCTGTCATCCTAGAAAACTGACAGGCCTCGGTCTTGAATCTTTACACGGAATATATTTCCTATTTAGCCAAACAATGGTGCTTTGAAAATATATTATTAATAAAACACTATGGAACGATATATTTTGTGAATAAAGCAAATAAATTTTAAAAATATGTATAAGAATTAAAAAGAAACTATAAAAATAAAGAAAAAATTACCAAGACTGGTGTTTATAATTTAAACAAGTCATGACCTAATTGTCAAATAGACAGGTAGTTAAATAATGTCCCTTGGTTTATAAACTATACTTACAGAACCGAGGGAAGTGTAATTTAATTAATATTGCATTAATACCATTGTGGTTTTATCGTAGACACAAAGGTTGGCAAACAAATCATGAGTGGAAATAAAGCGATTAAGGAGAGTGCATGTTAGCGAACCATCAGGTTGATCCATTAAATACTGTATAAATAGATATAAGTTATCAAAACGTCTTTGAACCTAACTTAAAGTGATATAGAAGCTATTTGTTATCAATCAAACCATTCAAAGACGGGGTAGTACTTGATATTTTTTTGAAGGCCTGCTATTACAGCTATCCATTCCACCCACACTCCCACTGGTAGAAAGAACGGAACCAGGTGTAACAGAATAGCTAATCTCTAAAACTGGATTTTTGCGTTTTACTAGTGCTTGAATATCCTAGTCATAATGTAAAGACGCATTTTTTACTCCTCCTGTATTTTATTTTTATTATTTGGGTGTACAAACCCCAGTGGCATGTTTAACTTTTTTTAAAGGAATGGTCCAAACCCTGGTCTTATTACTATCTTTCCTAGGTCGACCTTTTCTGAGAAAGCATATAATTAGTTGATAGGTATTTATTCAACTCTTCACTTAAACAGTTAGTACATTCCGTTTTAGTTTTTTTTTTTCATGGAGCAGTAAAGTCAAATACCCCCGTCGCAGCAAAACTGCGTACTCAGCGAAGTCCCAATGCATGTATATGTCTAAATGTATATGTAATGTATATGTCACAAGGTCACTTACCAAGTCTCATTAATTTACATCATAAATAAGCAATCAAAAAATTATAATTAATTATTCTCCATAAGAATGACATGGGGGATGAGTACGCAGGTTTGCTACAACAATGAACACAAAATAAGTGTTTTTATGCAAATATACATATATCAATATAACTCAACTAGGTGAAGCCACATACCAAGTATGATCAATATACATTCATAAATAAGCAATGTATGCCATTTTAATTATTCCTCATATGAATAACATGGGAGCTGAGTACGCAGATTTGCTGTAACAAGGAAAACAAACAAATTGAGATTTATGCTAATATCATCAGAACTCAACCAAGTTTTATTAATTTATGTTCATAATTAAGAGAGATATCATATTTTACTTTTTTCCATAAGAATAACACAAGGGCTGAGTACGCAGGTTTGCTGCTACGGGAACCATCAGCAAAATATTTGTTTTTTGTGCAAATAACAAAATACAATAACCAGATGAAGCCATATACCATGTTTCGTCGGTGTTCATTCATAAATAAGCGAGATATAACATTTTCTTATGCTGCATAAGAATAACATTGGACAACGTACTGCGTTTAGCACTTTCAATATATACCAATTGACTTATAGCAATGGTCAAATCACCAAATTTTGTATTTTATGATTATTCGATATGTATGGTTTTCGAACTTAAAGTCATAAATGCTGCTTTACACTTTTGTACCAAATTTTACACGAGTTATCGTACCCAAGGGCACAAATACATATACAGTGATGAATGAATGGTGTATTTGGAATCTGGGAACATCAAAACGAAAAGTTATCACTGTCCCGGGCCTATGTCTTACCACGCCACATACGGTAATAGCTTCTTCTCTATAAGGGAAACTCGCTAAAACGAATAACCTTCTACGGAATTAAAATTAAAAGTCTTAAAATTATTAATATACCGGGTGTCTCAGCTAAAGTGAACCAATAGCTAACTTTGTAATTATAAATATGACATCCAAGTTCTTATGGGGGATTCCCCTTGATTTTTTTAGATTTTTTTGATGAGTTTGAATTTATAAAATATGGCCACCATTTCCCAATATGGCGGACAACTTTAATATTTCTTATGGAACACTCTATATTTTATGATGTTTTTAGGTAGAACATGTGATTTTAAGACGTTTTTGTCCTTGGTAATTTCTACCTAAATGTGACCGTTTACGTGCTAGAGCCAATAGTTTTCGCAAAAATTACTCAAGTTTAGTGGACCACTCGCATGGCCTCCGAGGTAACCTGATCTGACACCTCTAGATTTTTCCCTTGGGGGGGCAATCAAGGATAAGGTATACCAAACTCGACCAACAACACCTGAGGATATGCAGTGGAGGATCCGAGCTGCTTGGAACGCTGTTAGTGACGCAACATTAACACTTGCACAACGAGCACACAGAGAACGACTGGAAATGTGTATAGAATAACAAGGAACTGTTTTTGAGCATTTGTTATAAACAGTTCTTGTTGCTTGAGGTATCAAAGCACACTGTTCTGTATGTGTGGGAATGTATTTGATTATCACTGTTATACTTGTAAAATACATTTTTATTTTTATTTTTCAATGATGACATTTTCTTGAAGCATTGCAGCACTAAACTTGAGTAATTAGTGCGAAAACTATTGGCTCTAGCACGTAAACGGTCACATTTAGGTAAAAATTACCGAGGACAAAAACGTCTTATAATCACATCTTCTAACTACAAAAATCATAAAATATAGAGTGTTCCATAAGAAATATTAAAGTTGTCCGCCATATTGGAAAATGGCGGCCGTTTTTAATAAATTTGAAACCATCCCGAAAAACAACTTAAAAAATCAAGGGGAGTCCCCCATAAGAACTTGGATGTCATATTTATAATTACAAAGTAAGCTATTGGTTCACTTTAGCTGAGACACCCGGGATATATTGAACATAATAATATATTATAAAAACACGTATATTCTTTGTTTAAAATTCACTGTGGGTGGTTGCGAACATTTTCCCGTTAGTGTATTTAACGCATGATTTATCTTATGTAGACAGGGAAAACGGCTTTAAAAATATGCATGTTGCATACAAATGATTCGCTTAAAAGAATCGGTTAAAACCCTATCAAGAAAAACGAAAAACATAGTACCAATAATATTTAAGAATTTAAGTGATTTTACCATGAAATAGAGGCAGATATACCTGATTTGGTAGGTTGTAGATCTACACCTAAAATATACTCAGGTAATTTTTCCCATTTTATATGACTTTGAAACTCAGGCTACCACCGTGATTCATACATATATAAATCAAGGGAATTTTAATAGTAAACTAAAATAGATATGGAACCGAGCGCTCTCATAACAATTCAAATATGTATTTAATTCCTGGCATAGAAGAACATATTCTCTGATGTTACATAAAATTTTAACAAGTTTGATTTTATATCTATTATTATGGTTCTACAGTGGTTGGATACATAACTAAAAACAACTGCAACGGAATTCAAATAATGAATGAGAGTCGTATTTCAAAACTTCTAGAACTAATCGATTCCTCGTGGATTTCCACGCTCTTGATCGTGAATCAAACAACTAGGGTGTATCGTTTTGATGTGGTGACTCCCCCTTGCAATTAATACATTTGTGGAACCGATCCTTGTTTGGGAAAGAGTATGAGTGTCGATAACTGAAGTGAGGGGTATGATGTTTGTCGTTATTATTTGTTAACTGATTCCTATCATTTACAATACAAATTTTGTTGAATATTAAAGTAATATTTTGGATATTTGATTTTATAAATTGGTTAATTTAGCAATTGGAAAGTTACCTATGCATTTTTTAAGTTTACTCACTCGTATACAAGTGTTGGGCCGGTAAGGTACTACTCCATAAATGTGTATAGCTATTTATTTTCGTACTGTATTACAACAATTAAAACCCTTGTTCAACATATATTTTGCTTGAGTGAACTTAAAAGCTATAAAACTCATGCAGCAATAAAAACAGTTTGGTTTGTGTGTTTAGACATCAATTGAAGTTGGGTACCAAAGTGATTTGTTGCAAAACATTATATTCATTATTTGTAAGGGTATAAAATATATATTTGTTTAATATATTTTTCAATGCTATGTTGTCTTTTAAGGTAATTGTCTGCTAAATTTCCGAAACTTTTGGACATCTCTAAACGGTTTCTGGAGCTTCTCTGGGAATTGTCTATTGAGTCCAGTCAAGTTAAACATTAAAAAGGGTCCTTGCATGCAAAAGGTCATGCAGTTATAATTTTGTATTATGTTGTTAGGACCTATACCACAAGAAAAAACCCGAGTTTTCAACTTCGAAAGACCTGTGCTACTGGCGCAGTAGTAAAAAAGAGTAACATTTTTCACTTTTTTCAGTTTTTGCTATATATCCGAAAGTCTGCCTCTGACAGAATGTGTTGACCAATCCTTTCTTAAACTGGATACAATTTGCTAAGGTTTGAGACCATAACGACTAAGTACGTCCATTATTAACTAAGATGCATTATTAACTAGCAAAATACTTTAAAAACATGAAAAAATTCAAAAAAGATTTAACATTTTCGTTAAGGTCTATTTTTTTGTGACGTTGGCCCCTATTGCCAAGAAACATAAAATTGTATATCTTGCTTATTTATAGACATATGCTGTCAAAACATGGATATGGCTTCATCTGGTTGCAGTTTATAGTTTTTTGTTCAAAACACCGAGTTTTTGCTGATGGTTCTCGTTGCAGCAAACCTGGGCACTCAACCCCCATGTTATTCTTATGAATAATATTTACAATGTTATTTCACCCTTAATTATGCAAAAAATAATAAAACTTGGTATGTGACTTCACATAGCTGAGTTACATTGATCTTTGCATAATACCCCAGTTTTTATTCCTGGTTTCAGCAAATCTGCGTACTCAGCCCCAATTTTACTCTTATGGAGAATATTTAATGGGGGCTGAGTTTTTTAAAGTATTGTATCTTACCAAGTAATAGATGTATTGAAGTCGTTATCATCTCAAACTTTAGAAAATTTTATCTAGTTTAAGAAAGGATGGGACAACACATCCTGTCAGAAGCATACTTTCGGAGATATTTAGCAAAAACTTAAAAAATTGGAAAAATTCTACTGTTTTTTGGTTATTACGCCAGTAGCACTGACTGGTCTTTCGAAGCTGCAAACTTGGTTTCTTACTTGTAGTTCCTGACAACGTACTAAAAAATTATAACTATATGACCTTTTGCACGCACAGGTGTTTATTTTGACTGGACTAATTGTTATATGCTAACTAATTCACTAACGATTGACTGGTTAAAGGTTAAAAGAAATGTATATAATTCATCTGTACAACGCAGTAAGGATCAATTTGGTAAACAGCATAGGTTTTGCTAAATACATTAGGGAACTTAATATAGTAAAAGGCTTCTTCTTTTCAATGTAATGAATTGTTAATGAGATAGATAGGAACATAGAGCATACGTCACTCCACTGACAAAACTATATTAATTAAAAAAGTTGTACCCACTAGGTTTTCTATGGTTTAAAAATATACTTTTTCTGTTATAAAATAATAAATTGACTTAAAACGTGTTTGAAAACTCATTTTACGTTTTTAACTATTTTCATAAATAGAAGCCATTTTGTTATTACAACTAATCGAAATGACCAGAGAACTGTTGTTAATCATACTGTATTAAAAGCCTAGTGAAAGAGGGACCATTGGGAATATGTTGACTCCCCTCGTCGATAGCACAGGCTCTATCTTTCGATCTGATCACTAAGTTAGGAAAGGGTGCGATAGGGTTGGCCGTTGTACAAGCCATACATCATTTAAATTTAGAGATTGGCTTAGGAATAATGTAACTGATAGTTCATATGCTAAGCTATCCGACTAAATGTAATATAGGATTGGACATAGATGAAAATTTTGAACTAATATCGGGGATGAAAAATTAAACTACACTGAACACTCATTATTATAGATAAACAGTGATTAGTTTTTGATATTGTAAAAATACTAACTCATACCGTCATTCAGATTAATTACCACTCGCCGGACTACATATATTACCATTCAATTGATTGCTAAACCACTAGAGGTAAATAAGTACGAATAATAATTTATTTATCCTGAGAAAAGTCTTAACTAACATTAATTAACTGTTCAATAAGAATACATACAATCATTATAAAAGCCAGCTAATTGAAAATACTTGCAGCTAACCAAGAATGTAATTAGTGTATCAAGTGGTGGATGTAGCGGGAAACAGTTTAGTTGTGGCCAACCCTCGGTGACCGCTACATCTCCGACCCGGTCTTTGTGAAACTCGAGACTCCGCCGTCTGGAGTACCACCCTCCCTAGTGAAACCCTCCACCAGGCCCTGGAGGGCGATGCATTAATGTGTTTACATGTAAGATGAAACATAGTTGGTGTTGGTATTTTGGCATGAGTGTAATATCACTTCCAGATGTTTCAAGTTTGTGAAACGAACTATTTACACACTATTCTTACATTACTAAAGAGAATTAATGTAAATATATAATTATAAAAATGTTTTCTTTTTGTTTTTATTTTGTATTTTTTTGGGTCGTATACGTGTGCCTAAAGATTTTTTAAATATTAACACATTTTTACAGAATTTCCATTGATAAAGCTTTACATATCGTAACCTCGATGATGCAGCCGATTGATGCGAATGACTTACGTTCACGTTTATAAACTATGACAAGTTTTACCCTCACTGAATTGATGTAAAATAAAGTATACAAAATGTGTTTTGGGTCATTGTTGGGCTAGAAATTAACTGTAACGTCATACAATTTAAAACGATAATACTATTTTACAATATGGAGATTCATTTTTACTGTTGTGATTAACTAAGATTCTAAGGTTCGTTTTAACTATGATTTCTCAGATGTTAAACTTGTATACATTAATTTGAAAAATAACTATGCCAGGTTATTACTATGCTAAATGATATTGTGAACGTCTAATACAAAATTATAAAAATTGTACTGCCTAATAAGGTTACAGAAAAAATAAAACCTTGGCACTTCTATGTTTCAATTTAACTAATTTACTAAAGTCCAATATGGTTACTTTGCTTTGTAAATGATCTGTTCTTAAGTTTAGTAGCTATTTAAAATTATATTTATTATATTCTTCAGATTTCACATTTAATTGTAGCTACAAAATAGCCTACTGTTACATAAACAAGAAAATAAAAACTACTCAACTATTAATAACGTAATATTAGTTTTAATGGGAAATTAAGCATTATAAAATCTAAGGTGAAGGTGGCAAGAGTTGACGCGTCGATGAAGTGGTGTTCTAAGGCTTGGACGCCGGTTTTCCAGACGACTGCACGTGTTTTGGCGATGTGGACTGGACCGTGCTTGGGTGGTTGTCGTCCGAGAAGAATATAAATTTTGCAATTTCTATTCGGACGAAACAAAAATGTTTGTTTACCCTAGGGTTAATTCCACTTAGTTATGGTTTATTTTAGCAATCTGAAGGTTTTATTTACTTATTTATAATGCCCATATACAAAATATGAAGTTTTACTAATTACTATTTATTCATTTAAATTTAATAAATAATATGGGGTTTTATTAATTGAGAATTATTTATTAGTATACTATTATTAAACTAGTAATAGTTAAACTATTATATTTAAAGGTTTTACATTGTAATCAATACAGTATTTACAATGAAACATGAATATTCATGTTCATTCTTATGTCGTAGTTAGGTGTCTTCAGTAAAAAGTAGGAATAACTCGAATTTAAGAATCATTTTAATAAAAGATCTCTCATGATATTTTTTATAAAAAAATCCTAGGGTTTTATATTTACAACACTATTTTTTGTAATTATTGTTTTAGATATCTTTACCCTTCAAGTTTGTTGCAAAGAAGAAAATTATTAGTAAATTAGGCTTAGTAAAACAACTTTTTCTTAGATTGTATTTAAGTGCATAAAGCTCTCCGAGAACTCCTCACGGTAATTGTAATTTGCATTCCGCCACTTAGCATTAGCCAGCCTATCTTACAAAGTTCGCAAGATCAAAGGGATCAGATGAGTAGAACCTTTTACGTCTGTAAACGAATTTTTGCCAGATCTGCAACAATTCGAGACACGTAGAATGTCTTTATAGCCGTAACTTGTAACCGAGTTAGCAACTCTAGACCGTCTGAGCGTCTTAATTCGAGTGATAACTTTCCCGTTAAAATTCTGAGGAGGACTTAAATCGAGATTGCATTTAAAACACTTTGCGGCCAAGTTTGAAGGGATGATTGTACAATGAGGCTAATTATGAGGGGTGTGAGGGGCTTGGTAATGAGCCTCGTAGCGACTTGATAGAGCCTTCGTCACTTGGCGCCCTCGCCGCGCTGAATGCTGATAAGCCGGTGTTATCAGCAGGATAAAGCCTGAATTAATTGAGAACATATACATATTAATGACCTGCACTTGAATATTAAACGATATAAACTTAAGAAGCAATATGTTAATGTTACTTTTACTTTATAATATCAACGTGACTTGACTGTATACGAAAACCTGACAATGGGAGGCCTACATTTTACGAAATACATACATAACTCCCCCAGTTACTGCAAACTTGCGTACTAAATGAATGTCCAATCAAGATATATGTAACCCACTACAATTTCAAGCCAGTTACCAAGTTTCATACAACATATATTATATAAGTATATTTTATTCAACTTCCCCCACGTACAGAATTACGAATGAGTGTGCAGGTTTTCTACAACGTGAACCGAGAATGAGGTATTATAGAAATATCAATAGACCAAAACAAGATAACGCCAGTATACTTAACAAAGGCATCAGGTTTAATCAATTTATATTGATAAATAACTGAGTTTAATCGCTTACTTGTTCTCCATAAGAATGGCATTGAATAACGTACTGCGTGTTTAGCATTTGTAATATCTAAGTAACCTATCAAATTAAAACGATTATTATAATATTTTATTTTTTAACTGAGTCTACATTGAATACGATACAAATTTCCTCCTTATTAAGAAATTCGCAATAACCTTGAAAATCATAATATAAACCCTGGGATGAAGTTTTCTTCAGTGTCTTACCAATATGTCATGTATTCTATGAAACAATATAACAATATTTAATTTTCAGTAAAATCAAAATTTGAACAAATAATATTGTAAATTAATGCTACCGGCGGACTGCAGAAACCACTACTATTATAAAAATGAGTCGGTGTCTTTCTGTATGTCTGTCTATCTGAACTGCCCATCACGGAATTAGTCCATCACGAAAAAACCACTGGGCTAATTCTGCTGAAGTTTTTCACAAAAGGTCTATCTATGTACCAAGGAGTGTCGTAGGCCTATTGCCGTTTTGAAAGTCCTCATGGCTCTGCCCTACACTGAGAAAAATACTGTATACGTACGTAATGGTAAAACAGTTTTACCATTATTAATTGATTATCATACTTAAAAAAGTATAAAATTCCTTATACAAGTAAATATCTGACGTGGTGAAACATTTTTAATTATATGTTTCGCCAAGTCTTAACATGGTATTTCAGGAATTGCATTATGCCGAGTATAACATACTTCATCATAATGAAACATACTGTCTGTTATTTGTAATGGTGTTTCGTACAAAAATATAAGGGTGAATTTTGTCTGGATATGATGTCATTCCCAATGACGTCATCCAGGTATTGCTGCTCTTAATTCTGTTTCAGCCTTACTGGCAGATTAGTACGTATGCAACAGACCTTAAATAACGATTAAGTGTTTCATTACTTATTATGCGTATAACTATAACGTATACTTCTAAACAAGTATGAATTCTTATACTATTATAGCGGGCAGTGGTAAAACACACGAACAACTGTATGAACATCCGTATCCTGATTTTAAAAGTAAAACCTACATTTCCAAAAGTGAAAGATATATGTTACAGCACCACATCAAGTATAAATCATGTGTATTTTTTGACCCAAAGGTGTGACATACTGTTAGACATACGTAACACTCGTTGTTGGTACTTGTTTAGTGTTCTGTTACTTATTACTTGTATTACTGGTGTTGGTAGTTAGTCATTACTGTGTGACTGATCGCTCTGTTCGGTTCGGCGGTGATCTGTGGTTAGTGATCTTGCGTATTGTGTTACTTGTTTAGAGTTCTGTTACTTATTACTTGTATTACTGGTGTTGGTAGTTAGTCATTACTGTGTGACTGATCGCTCTGTTTGGTTCGGCGGTGATCTGTGGTTATTGATCATGCGTATTGTGTTACTTGTTTAGAGTTATGTTACTTATTACTTGTATTACTGGTGTTGGTAGTTAGTCATTACTGTGTGACTGATCGCTCTGTTCGGTTCGGTGGTGATCTGTGGTTAGTGATCTTGCGTATTGTGTTACTTGTTTAGAGTTCTGTTACTTATTAGTTGTATTACTGGTGTTGGTAGTTAGTCATTACTGTGTGACTGATCGCTCTGTTCGGTTCGGCGGTGACCTGTGGTTAGTGATCTTGCGTATTGTGTTACTTGTTTAGAGTTCTGTTACTTATTACTTGTATTACTGGTGTTGGTAGTTAGTCATTACTGTGTGACTGATCGCTCTGTTCGGTTCGGTGGTGATCTGTGGTTAGTGATCTTGCGTATTGTGTTACTTGTTTAGAGTTCTGTTACTTATTACTTGTATTACTGGTGTTGGTAGTTAGTCATTACTGTGTGACTGATCGCTCTGTTCGGTTCGGTGGTGACCTGTGGTCAGTGATCTTGCGTATTGTGTTACTTGTTTAGTGTTCTGTTACTTATTTCTTGTATTACTGGTGTTGGTAGTTAGTCATTAATGTGTGACTGATCGCTCTGTTCGGTTCGGCGGTGATCTGTGGTCAGTGATCTTCCGTATTGTGTTACTTGTTTAGTGTTCTGCTACTTATTACTTGTATTACTACTTGGTAGTTAGTCATTACTGTGTGACTGATCGCTCTGTTCGGTTCGGCGGTGATTTGTGGTCAGTGATCTTCCGTATTGTGTTACTTGTTTAGTGTTCTGCTACTTATTACTTGTATTACTGTGTTGGTAGTTAGTCATTACTTTGTGCCTGATCGCTCTGTTCGGTTCGGCGGTGATCTGTGGTCAGTGATCTTTTGTATTGTGTTACTTGTGTAGTGTTCTGCTACTTATTACTTGTATTACTGTGTTGGTAGTTAGTCATTACTGTGTGACTGATCGCTCTGTTGGGTTCGGTGGTGATCTGTGGTTAGTGATCTTGCGTATTGTGTTACTTGTTTAGAGTTCTGTTACTTATTACTGGTGTTGGTAGTTAGTCATTACTGAGTGACTGATCACTCTGTTCGGTTCGGTGGTGATCTGCGGTCATTGATCTTGCGTATTGTGTTACTTGTTTAGTGTTCTGCTACTTATTACTTGTATTACTGTGTTGGTAGTTAGTCATTACTGTGTGACTGATCGCTCTGTTCGGTTCGGTGGTGATCTGTGGTTAGTGATCTTGCGTATTGTGTTACTTGTTTAGAGTTCTGTTACTTATTACTTGTATTACTGGTGTTGGTAGTTAGTCATTACTGTGTGACTGATCGCTCTGTTCGGTTCGGTGGTGATCTGTAGTTAGTGATCTTGCGTATTGTGTTACTTGTTTAGAGTTCTGTTACTTATAACTTGTATTACTGGTGTTGGTAGTTAGTCATAACTGTGTGACTGATCACTCTGTTCGGTTCGGCGGTGATCTGTGGTCAGTGATCTTGCGTATTGTGTTACTTGTTTAGTGTTCTGTTACTTATTACTTGTATTACTGGTGTTGGTAGTTAGTCATTACTGTGTGACTGATCGCTCTGTTTTGTTCGGTGGTGATCTGTGGTTAGTGATCTTGCGTATTGTGTTACTTGTTTAGTGTTCTGCTACTTATTACTTGTATTACTGTGTTGGTAGTTAGTCATTACTGTGTGACTGATCGCTCTGTTCGGTTCGGCGGTGATCTGTGGTCAGTGATCTTGCGTATTGTGTTACTTGTTTAGTGTTCTGTTACTTATTACTTGTATTACTGGTGTTGGTAGTTAGTCATTACTGTGTGACTGATCGCTCTGTTTTGTTCGGTGGTGATCTGTGATTAGTGATCTTGCGTATTGTGTTACTTGTTTAGTGTTCTGCTACTTATTACTTGAATTACTGTGTTGGTAGTTAGTCATTACTGTGTGACTGATCACTCTGTTCGGTTCGGCGGTGATCTGTGGTCAGTGATTTTCCGTATTGTGTTACTTTTTTAGTGTTCTGTTACTTATTACTTGTATTACTGTGTTGGTAGTTAGTCATTACTGTGTGACTGATTGCTCTGTTCGATTTGGTGGTGATCTGTGGTCAGTGATCTTGCGAACTATGTTACTTGTTCCCAGTGTTCTTTGCTACGTATATTATTCTGTGCTTCTGTGTTGGAGTTTAATTGTGTAGAGTACCGTAATGCTTGTTTGATCCTAAGTTAAAATGGATGATCAGTGTGATGAGCTCAGGTTGAGGTATACATCTATTTTTTAAAGGACTACTGATAGTATTTTGTATGTTACAATTGTTAGTAAGTAATATAGATAATCCTATAAAATTCATGTTTTTAGAGGGAAAGATATTTCTTCTAAGTTTTTTTTTAATTTGTGCAATAAAAATACGTTTGAGGTAAAATGTTTACTCTCCTTATTTACCAACCCGAATCTCCGTATTAAATGTTTTATTGAAACACATGACAATAACCAACATTAAACTTATATACAAATTCTTTATCAATTAAAATATTAAGTACAATCAAGGTGTTAAAATGTTTTCACAAGCAGCAGTATGCAATAGGACCAAATATCCTTTTTAATTTCGACCAAACTCTATCTTGACTTTGAAATGAAGAAACAACTATTTAAGATTAAATAAGAGCAATGCGCGTGCTTAGATACAGTTTATTTCGTGTGCTTACAAATTAATGGTTTATTCAATTATAACGTTTAAGTCAATTTAGAGCGAAAATAAAAGATAATTTTTAAGACATAAATCTTTGCCTTTATATACTTTATTCTCTAATACAGTATATTTATATTATTTTAAGAAGGCACCCGAAAACTACCTCATTAAAATGTTTTCAGCTCAACTTGAATGGCATTTTTTGTTAATTATAAAATGTATGTAGCTCAGTTATATAAGCTCAAAAAATACTTGATTATTGTATTTAGCTCAATGTCAATGTGTATGATTCATACTTTAATGAAATATTATACATTATTGTAGGTCATTAATGCAGGATTTTGGAATATACTTGATTGCAGTATACGATTACCTTTAAAATAAAAGTATACTACAAAAACATAAATTATTTTACACAAAGCCTTTGCAATTGATTTATAAAACTGTCAAGGTGACAATTGGTAAATATAATGGGGTTTGTTTTCCTATTGACTACTTAACTGAATTTTTCAAAGGCATCGTTCCTTTGATCAATTTATGTCTTTACAAATTAATAATTTATGTGTTTGCAGTTAAGTTTATTTATATGGTAATCGTATTCTGAAAACAACTATATTTCATAATGCGGTGTAAATGACTTTCATATGTATAATATTTCAGCAAAGTATGATTCATGAGCATTGGTAATTGAGCAACATACAAAATTCAAGTATGTTTCACACATAAGATAATTGAGCTACATACGACGAAGTAGAAAACTCATGATGAAACTTCTTTAAAATAAGTATGTTTCATACACTGAAACATAAGTTACATACAATAAAAAAGGAAAAATAATGGTGAATTTTCATTCAAATAAGTATGTTTCTAATAATGTTACCTGTGTTGCATACGTCAAAGAAGGGAACCTCACGGTAAAGTTTCGTTAAAATAAGTATGTTTCATACAAGGACACGTTAGTTACATACAATAAACCAGTGAACAGAATTGTGACATTTAATTTAAACAAGTAAGTTGCATGCGCTATTAATTGAGTTGGGTACGTTAAAGCAGGAGACATAATTGTGAATCTTCATTTCAATAACAACGTTTCACTGCTGTGTTAAGTAAGTTTCATACTTAATTGAAGCGAGTTATCATAAAAACAGTGACGTTACTGACCTTCTACAGTTCTGTAAGTATGTAACATCACTATACATTTAGAATTAAACAACATGCAGTACCATACTTAAAGAATCAAGTTCCAAAAAATAACATTATTTAAGGGTGTCTCTGCATTATTTAAGTATGTTTTTTTTCAGTGCACTAGACTTCCCATTCTCCATGTTATTTATATGTAGGAGAGTTTTATTTCGTTTACATCACGCGTGTATTTTTCTTAATTTAATTAATTAAAATGAACAATAAAGATTATAACTAACTACAGAGTATCATTGTTTTTCTTACAATTCTCTGAATTTTTCCTCCAATGCAAAGCACGGGCACATCAGCTAGTTCAGAATAACAATACCGATAGAGGCATTTACTTACCATTCAATAGAAAAAGGAAAAATCCTTAAAAACTGAATATAGCATATATAGGATATATACATGGCTATAATATTTTATTGTTCAAAGTACCAAATTGTACAAAATTAATCATATTTAAGCAAAGGTATAAGCGAACTGTAATTGATTACTTTAAACTAAAAGCACGTAGTTAAAAATAATATTCAAGAATATAACAGTAATCCAATTTGATTTTAGCGAATTTCCCCTATAGGGAAGAAGCTATTACCGTAGGTCTCATGGTAAGACTTAAGCCCGAGACCATGATAACTTTTTGTTTTGAGGTCCCCAGATGTCCAAAACACTATTCGTTCAAATTTATATATATGTATATATATATCTATATATATATATATATATACATATATCTATATATATATATATATATATATATATCTATATATGTGTCCGTGAATGCGATAACTTGAGTAAAAAACGTCCGATTTCGATGAAATTTGGCTCAAATGTGTAAACTGACATTTATGACTTTAAGTTCGAAAACCAGAAAAATTGGACTATGGGAAGGGGGGTTTATGGGGGTTTTAAATTTTCCAAAAATCAGTTTTTTGCATTTTTTACCCTAAAATTTTTAAAACACTTAATTTAGGTTTAGACCATGTTATAGAGCTTAAAAAAACAAATAATATGGTATTTTTTATTATTAACCTAGGTTAAGTGGTTGCGGAAAAAATCCAAAAAACATGCTCATAAAATCTCCCATGTTAATCTTATGGGAAAAAGGTTTTTGGCTTTTCCTCAGTTAATTTTACTTTAAACTTCACATTTTCTTTTACCAATCACTTCAGCTCCACAAAACAATCATTTTGGTGTTTAAATTGTGATTCTACGTCAAACCGTTGCAGAGATATTCAAAGTGCTAAACACAGTACGTTGTCCAATGTTATCCTTATGGAGAATAAATAAAATTTGATATCTTGATTATTTATGAATGTATATTGATGAAATTTGGTATGTGGCTTCATGTTGTACTGGTATATTGATAATTGCACAAAAAATAAATGTTTTGTTGATTGTCCCCGTAGCAGCTAACCTGCATACTCAGCCCTAATGTTATTCTTATGGAGAATAAGTAAAGTTTTATATCTCCCTTAATTATGAACATAAATTAATAAAACATGGTAAGTAGCTTCACCTGGTTCAGTTACATTGATAATTGCATAAAAACTCATTTCTTATCTTCCTCGTTGCAGCAAACCTGCGTACTCAGTCCTAATGTTATTCTTATGGGGAATAAATAAAATGTAATAAATCACTTATTTATGAATGTATTTTTGTCAAACTTGGTGAGTGGCTTTATGTACTAGTGAGAAACATATCAATGCATTGGAAATTCGCTGAGTACGCAGGTTTGCTGCGACGGGGGGTATTTTTAAATATTTTACTAATAGTGTGTCAAGCATTTTAAAGTGTTTAAAACGGACCTTTTTGTTTTCGTGATGAACGTAGCTATTACCCAAATAAATTATAGTATTTTAAAACACCAAACTAAAATATGTTACCCTTTAAAAGGACATTCGGCTTTGGTATTCTTTAAACGCAAGCATTCAACTTACGGTGGAAATTACATTAATAACAAACCCGCCACTTATCCACAGACAAAAGGGATCACCGCAATAAACGCGTACAATACAGCGATTTCATTATGCTAATACCGGTATTCAGAGTCCTCTTACTTAAAACCCAATTCATTTCGGATTCCTGCATGCCTCCAACAGCATTTTTACATTAAGGAGGGTCGTTGTGCGAGCAGGACCTCGAACTTTGGCTTCTTCCAGGGGGTCAGAGGAGTCACAGTCTTATCAAAAGACATCAAGAGATCTGGAGGAACTGCAGGGCTGAGAGCAAAGTCTTGTCGCAGCTGTTTAATTAATTACAAGTGTAAGAGTGCGAGTGGGCGAGTGGCCGCACAACTTTATCACCTCCGGACAGACTTTGGCGCAGCTTGTCTCCTTAATTATATGCGTAAACAAGTTGTTGCCTCGGACGTGTTCTCTGAAATTTGATTCTGGTTCTGGGTGACAGCGATTGATTAAAGTGGGAAGAGTGATGTGTGAATTGTGATGTTTGGTAGGAATAATATATGAAAGAATATGTGAATAAATGTGTATGCGGTAGTGATAATAAGGTTAAGCATTTGCGTTTGTACTGTTCATAATTAACAACATTATTAGTTGTATACAATAAAAATAACTCATTGACGAAGCATCAGCTCATGCTTAGCTTATTTACCAGTTGATTTGAGGTCTAGTTGTAAGGGTATACCATTTTTATAATACATAAGATAAATAACTCGTTTATTTTTATATATGATAAAAGTGTTTATACAGGGTGTAGCACTTAAAGTGTCTCAAACCGATTGCAGACGAACCACTTGATCTAGAAGAATGAAACAAACTTATTTCCCACTAAATTAACTCCGATAAGTACAATAAACATATTTTATCTTGTTTAAAATACAGGACCTCGGAAGTTTCAAATGAAAAAATACGTCATTTTAAAGCCATTCAATATTTTGACAATTCACTTTTCTCAATTATTTCCAAAATGGCGGCCATTTTTGCAAAAAATATTAAGACTTATGAAATACTCTGTACTATATACCCTGTACTTAATATTTCTCGCAAAAATAGCCAGCATTTTGAGAGGGATAGAGAAAAGTGAGTTATGTTTTCGCTAAAATGTTTGTTTAATGGCTTTAAAGTGGCATATGTTTACATTTCATATTTCTGAGATTTCAACAAGTGGGCCTCAGTTTTTGGAACATCCTGTTTTTTAAACACGTTAACAATATTTTTACGTTACTCCTTGGGGTTGATTTAGTGGAAATAATTGTATTTCACCCTTCTAGGTCAAGTGGTTTGGCTGCAATCGGTTTGAAGCACCTGAAGTGAAACCCTCTCTGTAGTTATGCTTCCAATTTTGGAAACTTCACAGTTGTTTGGCGGTGCAGGTGGCAGCAGAGTGGTAAAAAAAGTTCAATCAAATGAGTATAAATATTGTTAAATGTTCTTGACTCTATTTGTGAATGACTTACCCCTCGCCCTCGGTGATTTGTTACAAATATAATTTCAGGAGAATAAAAGCGATAAATTTCCCAGAATCCCAACGACAAGAGTAAACTTTAGTGGAATTCAGTTCTTGTTAAATTAGAATGTATAAACTGAGGAAAAATACACCACTCCGTTGTTAAAATAGTATGAGGACATACCTGAAAAGATAATATTTTTGGATGGTGTTGCATAAAACTATAAAATAAAAAGTACAACAATAAATATTTAAGATATTTAGTTTATGCCGTTGTTTGAAAATCATATTGTTTTGAAGATGGTTTAATAGTCCACCTTGTTAAATACAAGGAAAATATACTGGACATTTATTTTAGCCACTATGTACAAAAACGTCATTTGTAAAGTGTCAGTATCTCCTAGATTAAGTTTCATCTTATCTGGTGAGCACAGTAATGCATCGCCCTCCAGGGCCTGGTGGAGAGTTTCACTAGAGAGGGTGGTACTCCAGACGGCGGAGTCTCGAGTTTCACAAAGACCGGGTCGGAGATGTAGCGGTCACAGAGGGCTGGCCACAACTAAACTGTTTGCCCGCTACATCCACCACTTGATACACTAATTACATTCTTGGTTAGCTACCCGCTCTTTGTTTTCAGTTATCGTTATTTTATCTAATATTCCCTTCCATTTTTCTATTTAATAATTTTTCCATTTTTGGTCTATTTCCTTATTAGAAAGATATTGAATAGTTTTATGTTTAGTATGCCAATTTGTTGTTTGTAAGTTTATTTTGCGTATACAAAAATGCTTATTGTACAAAGTACCAAAGACGGGATGTTCATAATTTTTAAAGTGCAGTTTCACTCTTGATGACAACTAAATAAATAATAAATTTATAGAAAGGGGGCTTCAAGAGGGCTAAACTTAGTCTATGTTGTTTTTAATGTACTACTATAACAAAATCACAATGATTGGTCCCTTTTCCTTCACCTTGGAATATCCAAGTTCCTCCGGGGGATGATACCTTGGAATTATAAAAACCCGTGAGCCTGGATTTCCAGTCAAGCATGAACCCTTCGAGAGAGTAATGTATACTCCTTGAACGTAAGATGCCACCAGTAGAGGTTCCTGGGAGTAAGTACTCTTACCCTACAACCTCTCGTAATCTTATCAAGCTATAGGGCGAACCGAAATGGGGGAATGACCCTCCAATAGTTCTGGAATCAATATAAGTTTGAGGTTTGGAGAGCTCTCTGGGAAGAAAGATCCTGCCTGATTAGCCATGAAAGTCATGCAGGATGGAGAGCAAATCGACTTGGGGTTGCTTGTATTTATGCCCTAGTGTATAATAGTTTAACGAGTGATTCTCTCTCTCTTATTGGTTAACTTGCTGTCTACGTTCACTTCGACCTTCCCATCTCTGCGGATCCCTCCCTTCTAGTATCTATAGGTATCTTAAAGGGATACGGCCTAGTCAACTAAAGCCGGACCCTCTAATCCCTGGAATCAAACAAATAACATTTGATGCAACAATAATTTACTACTTTCGTCAATACTAGTTACAATTGTGAATTTGTTTATTTAGTTTATGAATAGGCATTTGTCTATTTGAATTTACACTAATACTGTTTTTGATCGATCGTCTAGTGGTTTCAATAGCCATCTGCAAATTATAGTGATGTCACATGTCATGTACAGTGCTACACCTCGACAACACCACCCCTCTCAGTGATCAGTTCCAAACATATATATTAATTACGAAGGGGAGTGCACACACCACCACGATATCATTTAGTCAGGCTGTTCCAGTCTTGATTAACAACCCCAGGTGGTATTGAGTTGTATATGTATATAATACAAAAAATATACTGTTCAGTTATTTTATTATGCTCCTCAACGAAAGAGGAGAAATCGTTTATCAATACCCCCGTCACAGCAAACCTGCGTACTCAGTGAATTTCCAATGAATATATATGTCTTAACAACACATTAAGCCTCTTACCGGGATTCATAAGAAATATATTCATAAATGAGCGATATTTTAAATATTCATCAATCTGCATACGAATAACATGGAGCTTGAGTACACAGGTTTGCTGCAACAAGGAAAACAAAATAATGGGTTTTTATGCAAATATCAATAGAACTCATCTAAGTGAAGTTACATACCAAGTTTAATCTGTATACATTCATAAAAAAGCGATATATAACATTTGTATTATTCTCCATAAGAATAAAATGGGGACCGAGTACCTAGGTTTGCTGCTACGGGAACCAAAGCTGAAAATTGTTTGTGCAAACAACAATAAATCACAACCAGATTAAGCCATGTACCAAATTTCGTCAGTTTATGTTCATAAATAAGCGAGATATACAATTTTTCTTTTTCTCCGTAAGAATAACATTAGACAACGTACTGTGTTTAGCAATTTCAATATCTCAGTAACCAATTGACGCAGAGCAATGATTAAAATACCAAATTGTTTGTTTTTTATGCTTAATTCAATGGTGAAAATTAAAATTTGATTTAAATAAAAATTACATGTGTAAACCCCGAAAAAACCATTTTTTGGTACAAAACCCCCCCAAATCCCACGTTCGGATGGTGTGATTCGTCTGATTTTCGAACTCGTTCAAATAAATGGTTCTTTACACATTTGTACCAAATTTCATTAAGATCAGACCTTTTTTACGAGAGTTATCGTGCTTATGGACACATGTTTACATATATGAAGCCATATACCAAATTTCGTCAGTTTATGTTCATAAATAACGAGATATACAATATATATATATATATATATGTGTATATATATATATATATATATATACATATAAAATTTTAACTAATGGTGTTTTTGGCATCTGGTCACCTCAAAATGAAAAGTTATCATGTTCTCGGGCTTAAGTCTTACCACGAGACCTACGGTAATAGCTTCTTCCCTATCGAGGAAATTCGCTAAAAATGATTGGATCAATATTAAACTTATTTACCTTTTATAGAATGTGATGTAACTTATAGGGAAAAATCAATTCTATGAGGCGTTTTTACACTATTGTAGCTAAATATACTTATTGAAAGAATTTTTTTCATATAAGTATCTTGAATTGATTTTACATAAGTTATAGTCAAAGTTTTTATATTACAACTTTCATCGTTACCTTTTTCCTGCAAATGTTCTTTTTAATTATTTCATCCTACAACTTTTATTTTAACTCATTTAACCCTTTCAGTTCATAAAATTATCATTATGGTAGTAATTTACCTAATTTTATCTAGTTTTTAAACTGTTAATAGTTAACTGAACTGTCCCACATTATTGTGCATTGAAGCACTATGTATGATATAAATCCCATACTTACATGCATTAAGAATAAATAAACTGGCAAAAATCTGCCTGGGAAATTATTGGTTTGGTGATATTTTCAAAAATATCATCGTTTATGTTCTTTAGCTGTTGTTGTATTGAACAAATTTTCTGTTTTTAATACAAATTTATCAAATTGTACTTATTTAATGTCCAACAAGGTTAACCAAGAAAGGTAATAGAATAAACATTTGACATTTATAACGTTGGTTTTTGTACCTACTTAATTGTGTTTATAAAAGGGTAATGCCATGAAATGTAGAGGAATGTTACCAATATTTTAATCTATGCTAAACTGAACCCAGTGTTGATTGGACAAATAAAATATATGCACATGGGAAATATGTCTTATGTATTATGCCATACTACGGACAAAGTACCAAGTTTTACTGTACTACTGCAAAGCCACTGCATTATGCGACCAGATCAGACACATACTGTGGGCCGGAGCCACTACCGATACAGGACCAGAAGCACTGTACACAATAGCATATCAATGAGCACATTGTTCAACGCCCGGCATAAATAACATCGCCACTGGAAGACACCGTAATCTCCGAGCATTGAGCATTACCATATAAATGACGAAGCCAGAGTGGGCACATGAGAAACGAGTCCCCTGCATAATTTAAAACTGTACACTTTATTTTTATACAAAATTGATCTCATCTAGAACGATTATCGGAGGTTATCCCATTATTTGAGGCATCGATAGCGGGTTAATATTGTCATAAAGGTAATGGCAACGGCATTCTTGGGTCCTGGTAGCCCGCGGCCGGGGGAGCGGCTTCCGTGCATGCTCCGCGCTGCCCACCGTTCACAGCCAATTAGGAAACATGACGATGCTTGTAATGACTGGCCGGCCAGATGTCATAGGGCGGCGGATATCGGTACTGCTTCCAGGAAGGAGACTGGGGTATATTGGGGCTCTAACTTAAGGTGCACTACTAAGACCTTTCTTTATTAACATTTTAGAGAGAATTGTTTCATAACCAATTATATTTTGATCTATGGAAATTATTGACCAAAGTGTAAGTTTGGAAAAAAATAAATTTTTTGTCTATTTGATCTGAATAATCTAAAGTAATGATTGGTTAACTCTATTTTAACAAACATTTTGACTTTTAAACTTTCCGTAAAAATAGGATTTTATTCAGGACTAGCCGACCCATTGCAGGTTCACCCGCGTAAACTATAATAGTTATGTGTGCTGAATTTTGTGGTTAGCCCCTAGAACTACTTCGAATCAAGATCAGCTGTTTGAATTTTCATCAGCTTAAACAAAAGTAAATGTCCATAAGGAATACATTGGAACTTTGGGACCCAGTGGGGCGGAACATAGGGTGAATTTTGTAATGCCGTTTCTTAGCAAGCACCTAGAGCCGAAGAGGAACCTATAATATGTCACGTTTCAACTCTGTAGACCTTATAGTTATGGAGATTTCGTGATAGGTCTGTCAGTCAGTCAATGATATTTGGATTTTATATATTAAGATATCAGGAAGAGTCACATTTCAACTCTGTAGACCTTATAGTTATGGAAATTTTGCGATAAGTCTGTCAATCAGTCAATGGTATTTGGATTTTATATATTAAGATATCAGAAAGAGTCACATTTCAACTCTGTAGACCTTATAGTTAAGGAGATTTTGTGATAGGTCTGTCAGTCAGTCAATGGTATTTGGATTTTATATATTAAGATATCAGAAAGATTACTTACCTTTTACCAATTTTTGGTGTACACTGATACTACGCGTTTACTTGTTCTGAATATTTAGCACCCCACTGCTGTATGTTTCAAAGAAATCACAGTAATAATATAACATTACAGACAAATAGATATACGAATCGCACACACTCAGCTGTAGCAATCAGGCAAGTTAATGACTGTTGTTATACAAGCGACGATATTAACCACACAACATTTGCACGTAGAGCATAGAATGAAGTACTCCTCTGTCTAAATTGCAAGTTAATAACCTAAAATCAATTATATAATACTTATCGTCTCTTAATATATTTTAAATACAAATTAAATATACAATCTACTTTACACTACAACGAATGAAGTAGAGTCTATGCAAAAACAAAATATCCTGAAATGTAAATATTGAATGTCAAATTAAATGATGTAACTATTTTGTAATTAAACCACATATTATATCCTCCATTACAAGGAAAATCTGTGTCCAAATTTTTTTTTCAGAATCCCTTGGATTGATTATGCTTATTTAAAATAAGTGTTTTGAAACACATAAGTCGATTCTAAAAACCCTTAACCCTACGGAAAATCAATTTTTGCTGAACATTCATTTAAAATTTTAAAACATTTCATTGGGCTTGTTGAGTTAAATCATAACAACGTAATCATAACTGGTGATCAGATACAACCAATAAGCTGGCAAAACACTTCACGTATCAGTTTATCATTTTCTCCGAGTAAAGCTCAGCCCTCATTTACTATAAATAACCAAAGAGCTATTATTTTTTCAGTTACTTAAAATTGTCAACCACATGGTTCAGTGTAACTCTACCTGTAACCCATTCCTCAAACCACCGGCAGCTCCTAATACAACCCGACACCCTGCATATTGACCAGGAAGGCCAGCAACACCATCCGACTTGTTCCATTATATCAGGCCGCCATTATATCACATATTTGCATACGCGATCGCCTGAACCGTTCGGTAACACAGGTGTTGTGTGCGGAGTGCCGTTACCACCGCGGCCTGCTTACAACTTAATCAGGCTTGGAATGTCGCTTGTCCCGCCACTCCCGAGGGTTTGCAATTACCTTTGTTTTTGGGGTTTAAATAAAAATTAGGCTTGTCAGAGACGGTTACACAGAAAATATTTGTGGAGGAAAATATATGTTTGTGACACATTTTGTGGTGAACATAACGCGAATATAAGGCTGATAAACATATATTTTAGTAATTGCATGGTCAAATTAAGTCCTAATTTATGTTATTTATATCAAAAATACAGGTAAGCATTGAAATTATAATGCAAAAGGGGTGGTACGCTAAAGATTTTCCTGACAAGTTATTTTTGTCAAGAGATAATGAGTCACAAGAAAATATAATTATTATAATGTGGTAAATTTGTGGAATGGTAACACCATCGAATTCGGTACCGAGTATTTCCTAAAACGTATTAGAATATGTTAAAATCCAAAACTATATCAATAGCATTATTCTTGTTTCTTGTATACTGCATCTTAGAAACACATGTTTTTGTAACCGTATGTTGTAAATACTAATTCCTTGGTTCTTTTTATTTGACTAAAAGTTTGCTTTTTATTTTTACTCATACATTTTGTCTCACTGCACGACTTAGTTAAATAAAATGTTAAGATTTTATTGAAAAAAAATACCTTTAAAATAATACTGTAATAAGTTTTATATTTACAATATGTGTTGTTTTTGTTAATGTTTCATTATTTGGTGTCTAGTTTGTAATTCAAATTGACCTAGTGAATTTAATAGCAAACCTGACAGCAAACGAGTTCTTATCCACCTAAAATAAATAATAATCCCTGTATTTATTAATGTGGTTATCCAAAAATATACCGTTCCTTTAACATTACCATTAATATTTCCTGACACCTGGATGACTCAACACAATCAAGTAGAATATTACGAAAATATATAGTATCATGAAAGTTCACGAAAGCCTCAATTTCAAGTTTATCGTTACTTTTGGGAGTTTCAAAGTTATAAAGAATTTATACATCGATATTTTTCAAAATGTCATCCAAATCTTTACTATGACATGCAATTATATGTATTGAGCATAAACACTAATATTTTGATGAACATAAATGATGAATAAATATCGGTGCATTAAAGAATTAACAGTAAAGTATGTAAGTAAAAAGGAAACTTTTGAAATGATGTCAGTTAATTAAATACTTGAAACTTACAATTTAACTTAATAACTAACATTATCATTGTGACACACATAAAGAAAAACGACATTGATATTATCTGATGTATACTGGTTTGAGTGTACGAAATGATTTAGTAAATATGAATATTGATTTTGAAGGGGGTATTTTCTTCAAAAGTCAAACGTTATACGTGATATAAACTCGGTGGGCTCGGTTAAGGTACGGTATGCGTTACACGCCACTGAGTTTGATATAGGCTATCACTGGAGTGAAGACTGTATCAGGGTGCGATTGAGGGAGAGTGCTTTCCGAATCTGGGGATCTACATGCTCCAATCCCCGCCAAATCTACATCACTGGAGCCTTACATGATAAGATAAATATTCACGAGATCCTTACTATATTTTTTGAATACTCATCCATTGCAAAAACCAATTTAACCAAGTTTAATAAATAGTAGTAGCTATTTATTAACCATAGTTTGGATGGCGGTAAGGAACGAGATCACAACGCTTCCACAATTTTTCACTAAGGTGTAAATACCTTGGTAAAATGTAGACTTAACGTCGATTTGAGTGAAATTATCCTTGAATAATTTTGGAAACGGAGATTAGTTTGCGCTTCTAAAGTTGAATTTTGGTTTAAGGTATCGATTCAAGATCCTCGGATGGTCAAGTGAATAAGTTCTTTTAACAAAGTATTATTGTTCCTAATTGCAGGAACACATTGTCTTTGTGAAGCACAAATTAGGAACAACTTTACTTCAGTTTTTATTTCCATATTATCAGATTATTGGTCATGTTTTTATTAGTACTTTTTAATGATCTTGCTGGTCTGACTTTGTAGGTATCCAAAGAAAAAAGATTAGATAAATCCAATAGCAACATAATATTTTAAGCCTTAAACCGATTATTCATACAATAGTACAGTTAAAATAGATACTCAGTATAATAGATACATTTATGTAATAGACACACTCAAAGATGATAAAGAAAGATTATGTTCCACTATAATAGCTTTCGTAAGATCTAAAGAGCCCCAAAAAAGTCCTGCCCCCGTATTGACACAATGCCCTCATGGGTTTCCCAACCACTGATTGACAGACGATCGGTGGTCACCCTCCGAAACGCAACTTCTGTCAACATGTCCGCCCCTATATGGGCTGTTTGTTGCAATTAAGGTACCCAGGTTCACTTGTACTCGTCAAACAGGGGAGGCAGCAATGATTGTTTTCAAGAGGGTAAATTTCGCTTTGAACAGATTGAAAACTGCAAGATAAACTTTGAGTATTGTCTAGGGACACTAATAAAGACTTTCGTCAATATCAACTATAAATTTAAGATTATGGTCATGTTATGTATCAATATTTATATAGTTCATAAATTTTAGTCTATATCTTCAATGTGACAGACAAACCTCATCCAGTTTAATCTTTTATTTCCAGAAGTAATCATGTCACATTTCTTAGAAGCTAATTACGAAAAGCTAAAGGTGTTTTAGTTGTATCCTACCAAACAATACAACTGCAGTTAAAAGGTTATTCATACCGTGATTATTTCAAATATGTTTAATTTGTCTAGCAGTCTGGTAAATATTACAATGCAAATGCATTTAAATCTGGTAAACCTGGTGATATTCCTATGCAGGATAATAAAGGAGACATGCAAAATCAGACCACAGACCCCGGCACACGACAAAACGGAATATATTAGTTCGTTTCTCTCTTTATGATCCATAATAGCTCCGTATTTCCTGGTTATTAATCTGCATTTTATTACAACGACATTGTTGATAGTGGGAGGTATCGAGAGCCGGGCCGTGGCTGTTGTATTCAAATGTGGCCAGATGTCTTATATCATACGTTACCACAATGTCCGCGTGGGCTGCGTTCTGTCATTGTCCGAACGTTCTTGTGATTTATTGATTCATACGAACGAGAATGACGATCTCCCTTCCTAAATTGAAACATCCATATGTCAATATACACTTGTGGGATACCGAATTTGAATAACACTGGTTTAAATTATCCATGGGTAATTGGATGACCGTTAGAGGTTAAATGAGGTCCAATTGGTGTTTAATAATAAATTTGGTGTTAAATAAGAGAGATAAGAGGGTAAACTGTTCATTTATGTATTTAAACTAAATATAAAGAGAAAGGATGATTGAAAAGCCTTCAAAATACAGAGTGTTTTAAACGGTCATGATCGTTAATGTTTATGCAAAATATTATTAAGTCAAAAAAGGGATGATCGGAATACAAAACCAAGTTTAATAAATAGGTTTCTTACCATTTAGTAGCAAGATTTAGGGTGAGCTTTTATTTATTTAATGTAATGAAGCTATGTGGATAAAATTGCTTTATTTCCTCAACTTTAAACGAATAACCGCGTCGAGATATAGCTGTTTCATGTTAGACTTAAGCCTTCGATTCTCCACAACATGGCTTAAGTTCCCCACAAAGGCTTTAATAAATAACCTTTTTTATGTTATGTTTTTTACAAATTTAATATTATAATTTGTTCGATTATTTTGGTTATATTGCTTGAACTAATAATTTTAATATTTTCTTTTTCGGAATTCAAACATAAAATAATTTGGTGTTATCATCCAATACTAAATCCAGGTCCAAATAGGTTGTGTTTATAACCTATGATTTTCATAGGTTATAAAAAATGTTAAACTCAGACATTTGTGGTATTACTGATGTGTCTTTTATTTATTTGATTTCCTTTATACTGCTGCAGATTTGATTTAATTAAATATGTCGTCTAGGGACAGAACTGAAAGGTGGGTATTAGAACGAAGAGTTGCTAATGAGGGTAAATTAGTTAGGGAGGTCAGCGATCAGTCAGCCCCTGCGGAAGCTTGCTACCTCTGCTCAGAGGGGATGAATCATCCAGAAACTGGGTTAATAGGTCGACGTCCCTGCAACTCAAACTAATCTTTTGTAATTTAACCCACAAAAAAATCAGAATAGTTGGATTCTATTGACTTTCTTCGGAAATCACTGTTCAGATTTGGCTACACGCTATTTATAACATTTGAAGAGGTTTTTTACAGGGTTCACTCAAACCAAACAAATAAATAGCAAAAACATTATAGACAAAAGGATACTGCACCGAACAGATACGAAGTTGCTCTTGTACAGAGTTATATACATACCTTTGTATAACAGGTAAAATACGTATATAAATGTAAGCCATTATAGCGTAATAGTATCCCCCGTTATATTTAATTTTATAGATACATATTATGTATTAAATAAAAATTATAATAAAAAATAAAAATACTGCAAAGAAAATACCCCCGTCGCAGCAAACCTGCGGACTCAGCGAATTTCCAATGCATAATATTTGTCTGAATACCACATGAAGCCGCAAACAAAGTTTCATAAAAATATATTCACATATAAGCGATTTTAATTATTCTCCATAAGAATAACATTGGTAATGAGTATGTAGGTTTGCTGAAACAGGGAACAGAAACAATTGGTGTTTATGCAAATATAAATAGAATTTAACTAGGCGAAGCCACATACTAAGTTTCATCGATATTCAATCATAAATAAGCGATATATGCCATTCTAGTTATTCTCCATAAGAATAACATGGGGGCTGAGAAAGCAGGTTTGCTGCAAAAAGGAACAGAAAAATGGGTTTTTATATAATTATCAATATAACTCAACCAATTGAAGCTACATACCAAGTTTTATTAATTTATGTTCATAATTAAGGGAGTCAGTACATTTTACTTATTCTCCATAAGAATAACATGGGGGCTGAGTACGGAGGTTTGCTGCTACGGGAATAATCAACAAAAAAACAATTTTTTGTACAAATATCAATATACCAGTACTACTTGAAGCCACATACCAAGTTTCATCAACATACATTAATAAATAATCGAGATATCAAATTTTATTTATTCTCCATAAGGATAACATTGGACAACGTACTGTGTTTAGCACTTCGAATATCTCTGCAACGGTTGGGCGTAGAATCACAATTTAAACACCAAAATGATTGTTTTGTGGAACTGAACAGATTGGTAAAAGCCAATGTGAAGTTTACATTAAAATAAACTGAGTAAAAGCCAAAAACCTTTTTCCCATAAGATTAACATGGGAGATTTTATGAGCAGGTTTTTTTGGATTTTCTCCGCAACCACTTAACCTAGGTTAATAATTCAAAATACTAAATTATTGTTTTAAGCTCTATAACATGTTCAAAACCAAAATTAAGTTTTTTAAAAATTTTAGGGTGAAAAATGCAAAAAACTGATTTTTGGAAAATTTAAAACCCCCATAAACCCCCTTTTCCATGGTCCGATTTTTCTGGTTTTCGAACTTAAAGTCATGAATGTCATTTTACACATTTGAGCCAAATTTAATCAAAATCGGACGTTTTTACTTTCTCCCCCTATACATAGTATATGGAGAAAGTATTGTTTTCGTAAAAATTTTCGAATTTGAGTTGTCAGTGGAAATATTCGTTTTGGTGCTCCCTGAACCCAAAAAAGTGGTTTTTACGTGATGTCTGTGTGTGTGTGTGTGTGTGTGTGTCCGTGTGTGTGTGTGTGTGTGTCTGTGTGGATGTGTACAGAGCTAGAGCCCTAACCTATGGGCCGATTTTTATGAAATTTGGCGTGTAGGTACTAATCCACGATATCTCCAGGCATTTTTTTAATTTTTTTGAATTTTTGATTTTTAAGGGTAATTATCCCCCAAAAACCGCCAAAAAACATGAAAAATCCAAATTTCTCAAAAACGGCTCTAACGATTTTGATTAAACTTTCGTGGTTTGTAGAACTTTAGGTTTCCAACAAAATGACACCACCCGCATTTCTGGAAAAATGCGGGTTCAGAAATTACAGGACTTAAAACATCAAAAATTCAGTTTTTTGGATTTTTCATAAAAAATCATAAATGTTAAAAAAGATTACTATTCACCATTAAAAAGAGCTCAAAAAACTAAATAAATTAGTATTTTAAATTACTATTCTACGATTGCTAGTTGCGGAGAAAATTGAAATTTTCATTTAGCGATAACACAGTACGTTGTCCAATGTTATTCTTATGGGGAATTCAAAAATAAATATTTCTCTCTTATTTACTGATCAATTTCATTTGATATGCAGGTCAAGTTAGCATTGACCAACAGATGATGTTCGAAATGTGTTGCTATTTAACCCTGGGGGGGGGCAAGGGGGCATTTCCCCTCTCAAAACTACTGTGTGTAGCAACGGACTCTATAGTGCCTCCAAAAAAGCAATTTGGGTGGATATTTCTGAAAACAACTATTTTAGACAATTTTCTGTACATTTATCTATACTTCATATTCTATATTTAGTAAATAACAAATATTTTTGTCATTAAAGTTTGGCTAAAAGGGAGAAAGTATGTGTCAGTTTCCTGATACCGTTTATTTACTCAAGTTATCGTGTTAACGGATACACACACACACACATATATATATATATATATATATATATATATATATATATATATATATATATATATATATATATATACATATATATAAATTTGAACGAATAGTGTTTTTGGCATCTGGGGACCTCAAAACAAAAAGTTATCATGGTCTCGGGCTTAAGTCTTACCATGAGACCTACGGTAATAGCTTCTTCCCTATAGGGGAAATTCGCTAACAAAAGAAAAAAATGCAAATACTTAAACAATTTTGTTTCAAATATCAAGCTAAAAAAACTATTAAATTATTACAGCTATACATGTAATCTGAGTAGAGTTTTCTTAGATTAATTAATAAACTATTAATTATAGATTTTTAGAGTCCCTCTACAACCTAACATGTTGGGGTACAGGCGTTAGAGAAACTACTCAGGTATGCGATTCTAGGTGAGAAGATTTACTGTTCAAACTTTATACATATTGGATAGTCCATAATTTTATTCCGTGAACTCCTTCTACCGTGCTACCTCACTTGGAAACATTATATAACTATAATATCATTAACATACCGGTGTTTAATCTAAGATGTTCGTTGCGAACAAAATTTTTCAACTTAATAATACAAATACACCCTGACATTGCTTGCACCTGGTCACTACTCAGACGCAGTTTATTTACCCAAATCAGTTATCCGCGGCGGTCTGTGCGTGCGTGCGTGTTGCGGTTGCGTGCTGCTAGGTGGCGTGTCGCGCGGCGGTCAGCTGATAGTGTCACAGCCGCCCACCCGCCACCGCCACCCGTCACACGTCCCACCCATCCACCCATCCGCCGGTGGCACAGGCATCTAGCTGATATGGATGATGATAAGAGTGTGACTGAATAGATGCTAGTAAAATATATAACACCAAGTAAATCCAGTTGTTGAAACTCGAATTAAATTGTTTTGCTTGACTACGAAAGTGACATTTTGCCAAGTTAAGAACAACGGTCCAGACCTATCAAAAGTCGTGTAGCACCACGGGGGATTGAACCCGTCACCTCTTGCAACGAAATACAAGACGCTAATTGTTACTCTAACGAGGTATCTATGGGATTATGGGATTACACAGGTCCTCTTAGTTTGTACTCTGTTAATCAAGTAGTGATTTTATATACAACATACCGTACTTGAAACATCTTCTGTCGCCGTTATATTGGGTTTTGTTAGTGTAATATTTAAAATACCGTTAAATATTGAAGGAAACTGATTGATATTCATCCTTTAGATTTAAATTTAAATTTGAAATGCCCATGGGGTAAAGGCCTAAACTGAATTTTTTCAAAATGTCAGAAGACACATTAAGATGTCAACTTGTAGTCCGTCGCGGCTTCGCTCACTATCACAGTGCAATGTTATGTTTGAGAAGTTAGATAAATTAGTTAAAGCACCTAGGCTAGTTCAAAATGTCTAGAGTACCTAAATTCACCGTCCCTCTTAATATTTGCTTTGTTTATTTGCTAGTTTTTTTTTTTCATTTTGTACATGTCCGCATTATATACAATGTTCAATTTTAGTGGTTCTTTCAATTTATACATAGCATAATTATGTATATTTAAAGTCATGAATATATTGGTTCTAATTACTATTTTCACAAAGATCACATGATACTTTACCAAGTCGTTGTTATTTTTACAGTTCAATGATTACTTATGAATAGCTGTTATGATTTTTTTGTTTTTAGTTACAAATCTTAAGCATAACCCCAATTTTAATTTTGTTGAGTAATTTTCAATACAAAACTAATTTTCCAGGGATGAGGCCTGCTTAGTACACATTTATTAACCTATAAATTCTATAGCCTAGTTCCAACATTTGGAGAGCCCTAAAGTTAATCATTTTTGGAGCAGGAGTAGGGAAAGGATGTAATTACTATCCTCCTAACAAATGTATGCTCAATCGGTCCAGTTAACTGATAAAGTCAGTGATGATTAAATTAAGATTTTACCTGTCGATGGAGCAGATAAGCCCCAAGGGCATGCGGGACGGAAAGTGTAGGCCTGTTTCTGATTATAGTGCTTTGACTGTAGTCTTTCTAAAACATTTTTGCTTAATCGGTCTAGTAAGTTAACATGTAAAATGTTGAAGGTCGTTAGGTCCGAGCCTCACTGGTACGGGAATAAGCTCATAATTGGTTTTTGGGATGGACCCATTTTCTTTCAAATATCTGTTCAATAACTTCTGTGGTTTGCTGGATTTATTGATGGTGGACTTAAAAACACATAAAATATTCGGTATTCTAATCACAATGACTACCTAGACGAACTGAGCTTTATGTACCATGCTGCAAGGGCTTATGTGTTCCGTACCCAATGTTTCATTGTCCATTCTTTATCTTATACGGTTTAGTATAAATACTTTGTAGAGTAATAAAACAGACGTGTTTCCTCCATTCTGTGATAAAAGATAATTAGCTGACTAAATGCTCATTAGAACAACTTGTGCATTCTGCCTAGGTTTGGTGCATTCTGGAAGGTTGAGTAAACCTTTATACACAACTACGAATCAGGACGAATATTTTGGTTCTTCAATCATTAAAATTGGTTCGGAAACAGCGGAGGAGTTCTCTTAACAAAAATCGGCTTAGCGTATTAATAGATAAGATAAGTTTTAACTGATACATATACTAAATATCACAAACAAAATATCGGTTTAAAATAGTGATAATCTCCGTAGAAATCAAGAAGTTATTTCATAATATGGACTATGAAACTGAATGCTTGCTGCATATTGCAACGGGCCGCATCCAATTATACATATATGTAGAAATTACACAGGCATAGACGTGTATTTAAATATGGGTAATCAGACAGTCTCAATTCAAAATACAAATTATATTTTAAAATCGTAATTTCGTAACGTACGTTTTGTTTAGTTTTCCAACCGGTTTAGATGCAAAAAGGAAGTTTAGAGAGGGTTATGTTTATGTACAATAACTTTATTATTTTGTGTTCATCAAGAACAGAATTAGGTCATAATCGTAATAAGAATGTTACAAACAAATTAAAGTCCTTAAGTAACCCTACTTGGTAATTTATAGGTGAAATTAAATATAAACAATCTTACCAAATCAGAAATAAAAATGCGTAACAGAAACTAAAAGAACGGTTGGAAACATTTAACAAAGTAATGGTATAAATAAATATAGAATGAAATGATAACGTAATTTCAGAGATTATACAATGTTGAATTCACGATGGATTATCGAGGTATGTCATAATCAAAGACAAATCATATATTGATCATATATGAATCAAATATTGATGTAATAACATTGATTACTTCAAAGGGAACGACTGCTCGGTGGTGCGTGCAAATGGAATTGCAAGGATTATTACGGATATATTGCATAGGTACGCTTTGGAGTTCCTCTTACATGTTACTTAACACTGATTTCTGTAACGTTATGTTAGAAATTTATAATTATTAAACAAATAGTAGCATTTCATTGGTGATGTAACAGATTACCTGGCTTACCTTAGCTTTGATAAATCTTTCTTCCATGTCCCTTAGCACAAAGTAGGCAATGTATCATTATTATAACGAATAGTGACACGCAGAAGCTACTGTAAGAGGTTAACATTCCTAACTTTACCTGATCAAATCTTTACTCTTTATATCCTCACATCATGAGTATCTGGAAGTAAATGTGTATATCTCATTTCTGAGGTTTATTTTTCTAGTAGAGGTGGTCTTATATTTTCTGGAAGTTTCAAGGGAAGATGGCTTATTATATATACTTTTAAAATGTGTTGGATACTCCGTATATTTTTTCATATCCAATAATTTATGCTGGTTTGATTACATCATTTTCTGACATAGTTGAAGTGTAACATTCTGGCATTATGTTTGTAGAATATAATACAATTGCTTGATATTTAACATAACTTTAACGAAAAAAGGACTTTAACGAGAAAAGGTGGTAGATTACAATCAACAAAATACTCTCCAGGAAGGTGCGGGAAAGTTAATATAATTTGAGTTTGTAGAGGACAAATTACTCAAGGATCCTAAATGAACCGCATTCTGCCAGGTTACGGGGTGGATAGTCATAGCAAACCTGACACGTGTTCAAAAGCTAACAGAATATTGGTGCAAGAATCATTAACTACGCATAATGAATCAGATTTAATTGCTAATCAGTATCACTTGATAATCGCTTTACAATACGACATATTTCCATGTAAAGGCTTCTTCCCGTTAATCAGTCAGTAGGCTAAACCTTATCTCATGTTCCTTAGTTCACGTACAGGGAATGGAAACTGGAGAAGGCAAGCCTCCTCTCATCTCGTCAGCTGTTGAAGTGCTGTTGTCAATTAGTAACAAGAGCTTGTGATCCCGCGTTGATAATTTGGATTGTGGCTCAGCCCGATTAATCATTCAACGACAGCCAACACGCACCCGCCACTATGTCTTGGAGGAAGGATAAAACCTGATATCTAATTACTGGCTCCCAAGTTGATACGTTAACATGTTTATCAGCCTACGGTTCAACGAGTTACATGATCGATCAGCGTGGTTTCTAATTCGTCTAGAAAAAGTGTCCGATTCCTATCGAGCTAGACGTTTTATTGTAATTGGTCCTGGACATTTTCGACCCGTCTCTCCCGTTAGGGTATCCGATCGTTAATCGTCATCCTCTTGCAGTATAAAGTAAAGAAATAATTTGAGTTTACTCAAAATATAAGTACTTGCCTCGTGAGCCCAAAGAGGTTGAGAGCTATGAATATATATATATACAAAAGTCTGGTGTAAGGCCAAGGAAATACCTAAAAATACATTCGATATTTTTAGCTAATAAGGGTTGACTGCAGAAGCAAAACCGTGGTTTTGCGAGGGATTTTCGGGTATGTGTAAAATGATGCAATTCGTTCTAAACAGCATGGTACTCAAACATACTATTACATTTTCTTAGGGTTGGTTTACGTAAATAGTAATTAAGCTTACCTTTATGAAAAATTATGAGTGGGTCGAGTATTTTGAGCGTGTCAAATCAATACAACTATGCAAATATGTTAAATAGCTAAAGTTGTATTAGCTAATAATTTTGTATTTATAAGTAATCTGGAATGTGGATACGTAAAACGCTAATTTTAAAATACATGTAACCAAATGGGAATTCCGTCTTGCCAAATTCGAAGGATTGACTGTGACATAACCTTGCTTATCGTAACGTTAGTTAGGATTCCATCAAATGTTCAAAATTCTGAAAATGTCCGAGTTGCCTCAGAGTTTTGCCCCGTTAGCCTTAAACTTCCCAAAGCTCAATTACGCAGGCAATGATTTTATTTGTCAGGTGAATATATAAATTTGAGTATGTTAGTCAATTAACAACAATCCTAATTTTTACATTGAGCAGGTCTTAGTATTTTTATCTATTCTTTTTTTGGAGGTCACTCTAGAAAACTTTTACACCACACAAATTAAATCAGTTCGATAAACTTGATTATAAATGTTATAAAAAACATCAAACTATAAAACATTTGTCAAACAATATAAAACTATAAATTTACACTTCTATTCATTTGACTTCTCACCATGAATAAATCCGAAAGCTCAGTTTAAAATCTTAGGCTTAGGCTAACGTTAAACCGTATAAACAGTAAAGTATCAAGAAATAGTAAGTAAGCTAGCTAAGTGTACTTTTAAGTATACTTAGCTTAACCATGGTTAGTTTATCACGATATTCTTCGTGTCGTATGCTCAAAGATTGGAGTACCTTGTAATAGTTGGGTACCGCGAATGGTTAGCATATAGTTAGCCTGAAGCACGTGAACTTTGACATGCGAACTACTTCACTCTTCTTATTGAATATCGTGTTACCGTCAACAAGCCAATTTGATGCATATAAAGGTGTTTCGTGCATTCCGCTGATGCACATATTAACACTAAAGTACTATCTATCTATAGACTGTTCTATCTATAGAAACTGTTATACTATAGCTATTCGATTATGTATTGCCGCCTTGGAAACAGTGGTTTTGCCTTTGAGTTTTTTAAGTCCCCAAAAAGTTCAGTCTTCATAATTCCTTCAGCCATTGTAGAAATTTACATCGATTTCAGTAAATATAAATATGTTTAGCTTTTACGCTTGACAATTTTCAATTAGGTTTGTTTTAGCTCGATAATATATCTATTGACAGTGTTATCAATGTCAGTGGTCATCAATGTCTAAGATTTGGCCTGTTTTATTTTGTTTTTTAAGTATCATATTTTAAATTAATTATTTTGTTGAAACTGCAATCTCTAGGTCCATATAGCTTTTCCATCGAAAAACGGCATACCACAAGGATAAAGCATCAACGTTTTATAATATTTATTCAAAATTGTCCAAGAAATCAGGTCTCAGAGCGTTCTAACACTTTTCAACGATTGGTGTTCATAAACTGTAATGCCCTTTGACTATTGAACCAAACCCTTTAAGTACTGTTTTATACTTTAACCCTGGTGTTTCCATAAAACTAAACTTTATTGATTGTCAATTTTCACGGTTAACATAAACTACAAGTCCAATAAGCTGAGTCGCGGAACCAAGCCCAAGATTGCGTCATTGTCACCCGCCACACAATGGATTAGCATATGGCCATCAGGTCGGATTCGTCTCGCCTCCTTGACTGGCCGGTCCCACACGCCAATGTTCCCCGGCCAATATGTGACAAAAGGTTCCCACGAGGACAATGTCTAAGGTGATAATGACGTATTGTCCATCATGGGTTATTTTATATACGTTCGAAGATTCCGTCGAAGGTGGTATGTATATCATATATAGATTGCGTTTTAAAGCTGGAGGATTTAATATCATCAAGGACACAGTTGTTTTGGTTTAGGATTTTAGGGTTGGTTCTGGCAGCACGATTCAATTATATTTCAAAATACCATTTCTGAAGGTCATTATTCTTAAGTAAGCAAGTCCCAATATTTGAAAGCCAGCAATGCAAGATGTAAGGAAATACTACTCAAATCACCTCAGACGTGTTCGCGAAGACTCAGACCTTCACTGGTTTATACAAAGTCATTACTTTTCACTAGAAGAACAACTGTCGTTACTTTCGTTTTTCTACAACCAAATAATAAACATTTGTACTTCACTGTGACAGTGAAATAGTGTACTGTAGTATTTCTGCCTTTCATTCACTTCCTTCAACAAATGTTCCCACTACAATAACCCATTATTGGCACACTGACATTTGTCATCCTATTTTATAAAGCTCATTGGAAAAGTATATTAGGTTAAATAAGTAGAGCGGCGATACTAAATCACTGAAAAGAGGATGTCATATATTACTTGTATCTCAGATGTGATATTAACAATTTTACTAAACTCTACCAGATCTTCTAATATTGTTTACTATAATGTAAAGATATTGAAAGTTGTATTTAATTTCAAGTTATTATTTTTTTACAATTATTCCAACCTAAAATACATTTTTACCAATATATTCTCATTACTTTTAAATAAATTTTAAATCCTACATTATTTAGCCAGTTGTTTTTTTCTGTGAAAGTTTGTAAATTATAAACGTAAAACCAAATTTATATCTAATCTGTGTATCTGTGCATGTAATCTGTATATGTAAATCTGAAAAGAACCAAAAAGGAAAAGAAATAACACTAAATATCATTAGCTGTGTAAATAAAATATGACTACCCCTATCTTAAACTCTAACATCTTAACCTCGTCAAATCGTAGCACATGAGACGATTGGAGGAGGGCGGTGTAAGGGCAAGGGTTGATGCTTCTAATCTACTTACAGCCTTAATTGATTGCCTGTTAGTAATCTCTGGTATCAAATTTGCTGCGATGTTAGAGCTCTACTATGTACCTGGTTCTGGCAGAAAATTCTGGAGAAGGAAAAGTCAGTGATACACACCTGAATATATGTTTTTTAAATATTAGTTTAATACTTACTTTTTTCCTGGGTTAAGGTCATGAGCATTTTAATCAAGGGGTGATATTATAAATCAACCTTAATGAAAATGTCTGCCACTACAAACTAAATGAGTATAAGACCTCAAATTGGGTGTTATGAACTATTTTAAAATAACATAACTATCAAGTTTTAACATGAGATCTCATATTTAAAAGTGGAACGTATATGTTTACACAAAACATACAATTATATTTACCTGATTAATATGATGAAAATTTTACCTAATGTCATTACTATATTTTGTACACATAATAATTTTCATCTATCTTTCATGTGGTCTAAATCGTGGGCTTAAAGAGATTTTAAAGTGTAAAATTATGTTTACAACCCCACAAACTTTAATGTGTTTAAAACTATGCATTCATTTGAAAACATGGATCTAAAAGAACATTTTCCAGCTTTCATTCTAGTTTATCTTCTAATTCTGTTAGATTTCTCCCTCATATTTGATAGCATTATACACTTTCCTTTGGAATGCTGTGTTCACTTATCTTTGGCTTAATGTTTTTCTGACAAAGCTGAAACCACAGTAACATTGTTATTGATGGAAATGGTCAAATTAATGAGGCAGACGAAGTACCTATAAAACAATTATGGCCGAGGTGTTGCGTTAAAAGAGGTTGACCTACTCAAGCGGAGGTGTTCTGAATCAGTTGTCCTAGCATGTTTGATTTGAATTTTGCTGCACGCAGTCATATTGTTTAAAACATGCTTTTAACATTAATCCTATTATACGTTGTTTTTTTTTTCTTCACTGGTATAAAATGATCTTATTTTTATTTATTTTTTCTTGTTAAAATTTGATTGTGAACACATTTACCATATAGTACATTAATTAAACTTTTCGACAAATACGCCTGAACCCAATACAAATTGTATTGTGTAACAGACTGTATCATATACGTTGTTATGTATTATACTGTAAGCAAGGTAATCTTTCGAAAGAGCCTGAGTAAACAAGGGAAAGATGAGGCGATGGAAAATTAATAGAGCTAAAAAGAGCAAAAGCTTTTTAACTGAAACTGTGAACTACCAACATTTATCTTCTTAATATATACAATCCAAACACCACTGACAGACCTATCACAAAATCTTCATAACAATTAGGCCTACAGAGTTGAAATTTGACATATAGGTTACTCTTTGGCCTTAGGTGCTTGATAAGAAACGGTGTTAAGAAATTCCCCCTATTTTCAACCCCACCGGGTCCCAAAGTTACCATGTATTCCTATGGACATTCACCTTGGTTTGAGCTGATGAAAATTCAAAAAGCTGATCTTGATTCGTATTAGTTCCACGGGCTAACCACAGATTGAAGCACACACAACCAGCGATGCCGCAACGGGTCGGCTAGTACATATATCTTTGTAAAAATAATTTGTTTCATATGTTGTGTATTTCATTAATTTGAATCATCAAAAATAAATTAAGTAGAGTCGTATGACAGACGAGTATTTTCATAATTCAATATAGATCTATAAATTTTCTCCTAAAAATAGGGCATGAAATTTTACTCTCGGTTTCCGGTAAACGTTTGTAAACAACAATTTTAACGTGAAATAATGGCATTTCATAATAAAAATAACTAGTACTCCGTCGCGGCTTCGCTCGCGATCACAGTACAATGTTATGTTTGAGAAGTTAGTTCCATTTGTTAAAGCACTTGGGGGACCAGTTTTTGTTAGAAAAGCCAGTCAGATTGTTCAAAATGCCTAGAGATTTTATATTCATGGTTCCTATCCACATTTGCTTTGCTTATTTGCTAGTTTCTTTTCCTTTTGTATATGTCCGCTGTATATTTTCAATGGTTTAAATTGATTCATATCATAAACCTGTATATTTCAAGTTACGTTTATATTGGTTCTAATCACTTTTCACACAAAAAACACATGATCCTTTCCCAAGTTGGTTATTATTTACAAATCTTAACCATATCACCAATGTTAGTTTTTATCGAATTATCTATTCAGAAGAATATTTTTCCAGGGATGAGGCCTGATTAACCCATAAATTCGATACATTTATTTCAGGGATACATTTATTAACCCATAAATTCGATATTTCCAACTTTTGGAGAGCCCTAAAGTAAATCATTTTTGGAGCAGGAGTAGTGAAAGGTTTTATTCTGATGTATTTACTATCTGATGTTTTTTTAGTGGACTTAAAACACATAAAATATTCAGTATTATAATCACAATAACTATACCTAGACGAACTTAGCATAATATACTATACTGCATGGGCTTAAGTGTTCAGTTCCCAATGTTTCATTGCCATTCCGTTATTTAAACTGTATAGTATACCTTTGTAAAAGCAGATGTGTTTCCTCCGTTCTGTGATAATCGATAATTAGCTGACTAAATGCTCATTAGATAAAATATGGTGCTTTCTGCGTAGTAAAAAGTTGAGTAATCTCTGTACCCTTAGAATATACTGTGGAGAAGTGCCGGACAAAGGAGCATAAACAGCCAAACAATTTGCTCCTCCACTCGAAGATGGGCAGAATGTTTGATTTAATTTAGTACAATCTTTTTTGTGACTCGCAGAACAAATCTGGCTCATAAACAGACAGATGGATACACAAATTTTAACAACTATTTAAATTCGCTGCTGCATACAACATTTCACTGCTCAAAGCGATGTAGAAACTAAACTTATTTTTCTTGGATAGATAAATACATTCCACACCTGTAACATCTAGTATTGCTAATAACCTGTCCATAATGTATATATATGTAATGTCCATAACAGCTGCAGTTCAAATACAATTATTTCACATGTTAATCTTATGGGCAAAAAACGAACTTTGAGGGAGGCCCGTGCCCTTCAGATTGAAAATATCATAATTTGAAAACAGTTATGCACAAATACGAATGAGGACGAATATTTTGGTAGTTCAATCGTTAAAATCGGTTCAGAAATAACGGAGAAGTTCTCTTAACAAAAATCGCCTTAGCGTGTTAATAGATAAGATAGTCAACATTCAAAAATAGACTAAACAAAAAGTATAGGTAGAACGAGATATTTTTTAACTGTGCATTAATAAATAGTAAAATTTATAAGTAGTAAAGTAAAAATGGTAAAATAATAAAATTGTTTGGCTGCTAGTATATTATTGATATTTTTAACTATACTTTAAAATTATGACTAAACCGGTGTGATTTTGTTATATCCACAGGTACAACAGATCAAAACGAAATAAGTCATACTTTTTAGAGGTGTTGGTTTAACCAATTGTTGATTGGGTGTTAATTATTATATTATACTCATTGATAAAGTCTTATTTAACTATACTATGTGCACCTATTAGATATCCTGGTATACGTTTCATAGAATAACAACTATTGAAAGTAAGGCTTTTGCAACTCATTAAAGTGGCAAATGTAACCTAAATTACGCCTGCCACTTTACATGTGTCTCAATGAGGTATTGCATTCTGATGTACACAGGTTCCATTTGAGCTGTTGACACAATCCCAATAGAGGGCAATCAGAGAGATGTCACTAGATTAGGAGAACGACCTATCACTGGCTAGAGTCATCGTAGTTGCATGAGACGAACGAGAACTTAAAATAAAAAGACCTGTTCTGAAATAAAGAGACTAAGGTGACACCTGATTGTAAAATGATATCCATATGAACTATGAACTATGAACTATTAGCACTACTTATATAATGATTTATCTCATTATTTCCTTAGTATCAAGGGAGCATTTATACAACAAAGGAGAAACTATAATTTCATATGGTGGAAAAAGTACTTTCCCGAAGATAAATGTAAGACTTAAAATATATACAGTGTTAATTGGATAATTTAATTAATTGTAATAATGAATTTTTTTCTTTTCTTAATTCAACAACAGATTGATTTTTTTACCTACTACATCAAGATCAAATGAGTATGAATACATAACTTAGTAAAAAAAAAAAACTAAATAAAAGTCATGTTTACTGGTACCAAATACAAATATTATTAATTTCGTTATCTAAAACATGTTGTCATTTTTAAATAGGTAAAAATATGACGTGTAAAAGTAAGAAGTCCGTGGTTTATGAAAGATGAGAGACCCATTGTGGTTTTGTCTCACTCTGTATTGACTATTCTGTATTGTTTAAATTAGTGAATATTTCCGTGCCAAATACTCTAAAATGTCCCGCAACTTTGCAAGCTGAAAAATGTTGCTTTGTAGTCATGCATTTTGAATGAAGAAGCTTTTCTATGATTCTACTGGAAGTAGATCTTGAAATAAAACATTTAAAAACAATAAAGTCACACTTTTATCTTTATTTTTAACACCCCTTCATATCTGATATTTGAAATAACCTGTACAGTTGTGTAAACGGTTTTAAGCATGCATATTATTATGTAGTGAATCATTTTTTAGATTTTCCTTATTTTCTTTATAATTCCAAAATAATTTATCTTCACCAAAGCATAAAGACAGCTTAATTTAATTATTTTTCAAACATAAATTATTTCCCTCAATTAATTAAATTAAATTTGAATTCTTGCTTAAACTATTGATTTATTTAATAGTAGCTGATTATACCGGTTTCACCCGGGTATAAAATGTAGTTAAGCAATTAAATTACTAAGGTCAGCTGTTTATCTGAATAACATTTAATAAATAGCAGAAAACTGTAACCGTATGGTCTCATTTGATTAACATTATAATTTTGAATGTCCCACGGGGAGTAGCCCTAGAGGATTTAGAGGAAAATGAGAGTCAGGTTAAACAGCTGTAACCTAAAGGAACCTACCCTGAAAATTTCATACTTAACTCCTTGTAGTTTAGCCGTACGGCGATCCACACAAAGACAAGAACTCTGATTTATTTATATAGATTAAATTCCGACAAAACTATACAAAGTAACTCTTGTGGTTCCTGATCGAATTCTCTTGGTACTGTGATTCTTGTTGATGTCAAAACATGTTCCTAAAACATACATACAAAGTGTAAACGCAATAAGGAAGTGTATATGTTATAATTATCCAAACCTTTCCACTTTTTAGAGGAAACATTGTTGTATGATATTACATCACACAACCCAGAGACGAGGGGGGAGTAGAGGAATAACTGTCACCAAGTTCACACGTGTGATGAATTGGCCGGACTGCATGTAAATTAACAAGCCCCTGACCACCGACCGACTATAAGGGTCGATATGGTAATGACCGTATCCATATCTATTATTGTCCTTCTATACCACGATGTGTTTATTTATATGGATAACTTAACAGGCTTTTCACTCGAATTTGTTCAGGTGATTTTTTTTTTAATCCGTTAATCCTCTTCATGGAGTGTTTGAAGACTGATATGGGTTATCTTACTAAATAATAGACTGTTTTATTTTTAGAGTTACATATGGTATAATTTTTATAATTAGTTACAGATAAGCCTGAATAAATTAAATTGTTACGTTTGGATGTAAATGTGTTTTATCTTAATGAGTTATTTTGTAAGTTGTCTTTATTATTAATTTATTCCGAATTCAGATTAGAGAAATCCTAAATAAATAATATATTTAACATGTCTTTCTAGGCAAACATATTTTTAATTTAAGCCTTGATATTTTTAGGAAATTCTGCAAGTGTTCAGCGGAAATGGGAAGGCTCCTGAACAAAATATCTAGAAAATATTTTTAAATGCTTTCTGTTACCATGGAACCGTATTTTATAGTTACTAAAAGCATTTATTACTACTAAATTTATACTAAAATTTTTTGCATTCATTCAAAATTATCCCTTATGTAAGAAGCCTAAAAATTATTTAATCTCAAAACTTATTATTTATTTTTTCATTTAAAAATAACTAATACAATAAACTTAAACAGCTTTCTTAAAACTCATTCTGCTTTATATTTTTATATATGCAAACAAGCATACCAAATGTATTTTACAACGGTCTATTTTTAAATGAAAATCATACATCTACTTGAAATTGTTCGCTATTCATTATTAATTGCTCATAAATACTATCTGTAACGTTCGGGAAACATGTGAGTTAAAAATACTCACTCAATAGATTTCAATGAGTACAGAGTTATAGACAAAATAGTTTTAACAAAACACGAAAACTCTTGCGTACGCTAAACGTAATTTGAGTTTATTAGTTTATGTTATTAATTTTATTTCTCAATGTTAAAAAATATTATAAGCATCACAAATCTCCCTAATTATTTTATAAATAAAAGATTATAAAACTAATCATTTTATTATAAAAAACAAACGTTTATAATTGCATCTTAATATTGCCTATTTTACAATGATAGGATAAATTAACTACGTCTCTTAACACTAAAAAGTATATTTACACAAGACATGTACCATATTTGTGTATTATATTTACCATAGTGTATAAAAAGTACAGTATAAATGTAAATATACTTTGTAGTGTTGTCAGATGAAGTCATTGTACCCTGTTTGATTGTAAAAACACTTATCATGCAACTAAAGACATTATTTTCGAATAACATGCACAACTTTCTCAAACAAAACTATACACAATAATTCATAGAGTCTATCTGTGTATTAAAAAGCAGTCTTTCAGTATTTAATTTTTACACACGAAGATTTATTTATTGTATTTTTATTTTATCTCCAAAATATTTTTAATTGAGAAATTTATATTTTATGTACTCTTTCAATTCCATCATATTGTTTTTAGTTTTTTTTTATATAATCTAAGACAGTACTTTGAATTCGTTTACAGAGTCACAAGTCTTGTAGTCTTTTTGTAATTTGTATTCTCTTCTGTTTAATATATATAACTGACGATTCCTATTTTAAAATTTTTAATTGGGGTTTTCAACTTAGAAAAAAAAAGTATTTTATTTTCTTGGATGTATTATAACAGGTAATATTAGGAAAACATAAAGGAATATGGTTGTACTAAATATACCTTTTCTACAATGAAATACTATATTTTAGCTATAGAGTGTTAAATGTATACTAGGTGAATAAACTATAACCGAATGTTTCCGGTATACTGGATATAATCACAGTTAGATATTAAAGTTGATTATTGTTTAGACGGTCTAAACAGTTGTTAACATGGCCACATCAGTAAATATAAGTATATTTTCTTTGCCCTGACAACATTTTGTTTTTCGACCAATTATTCCTAAACAATAATATAATTTGAAAAACACTAAAACTTATACAAATAATGTAGTAAGCACAATAAAGACAAGTTATTGTGAATTCGTAAGTTATTTTACTGTCATCTAAATCAAATAGGCGCCTCTTCTAAATATGAAGAGGTTTTTTTAATATTAGAAGTAAAAAACGTATAATCCTATTTACGGACTTTTTCAAATATTTAGTTTAGACACTAGATGAGCTCATTTTAACTAAAATGTATATTTAGTTTGTAATTATTTACTTTCATGTACTGTTATTGGCTTCAAATCTTGGAGACCAATTATACATTTAAAATATTAAACACCTTTATTAATTTTTCCCCTAAGAAACACTATTAGTGCTGTAACAGTTTGCGGTGATAATATAAACTTATGTTTAAACGTTCAACTGTCTTGAAGTTTGCAAAGAGAGGTCTGCTTGAAATATTCTATGTAAAAGATGAAGACGTCTGAAGTTTATGGTAAAAGCAAAGGCTCAGGTGCCATTCAGTCTCACTCTGTACTTCCTCATCCACTATAACGCGTGGAGAATTTTTTGTTTGCAAATCATTTAAAGTTTTTACAGTTTAGAACAAAGCTTTAGAAGAGAACTTTATAAATTATACCTGTTGTATCGTCAAATTCCTAGAAACATAAAGTTTACCTCTAATCGGCCTAACCTCAAGCACTACACATGTCTTGTAGCGAAACAAATTGATTAGTTAAATTAAATATATGACTTGAAACAAAATTTAAAATTAACTTACTAAAAGAGCAATAATCTACTTACATTTTAACTATATTAGACTTAAACTGCAAAATCTAACTTCTGTTTTTTCTTTTGTACTAATCAACACTGATAAACAATAAACCTCAAACAATGTCTGGCGGGGATTCATAGCAGTTATAATTTTAAAGCACAGTCAAAATTATATTCTATAGATTAGTAGGCATTTCATTCATACCTATTTGTTCAAATTTGGGGATGCACTTAACAATAATTTTTCAAATAGTGCAAAAGTATAAAAGATTGAATTATTTTATTTTAAGTAAAACTACTTATAACTGTTAGTTTGGTTAATTAGACAACAACTACGTGTGAATAACATTGATCACAAAGTTTGCTACGGAAATAAGTGAAATAACCAACAGGCAGTATTACCGAGTTTCTTTATTAAATCAAAATAATAATAATAAAGTATTTATTTCCATTTAATAATTGTACAATCGTATTGAAAAAGACTGGTGAGTTAAATTACATTTGCTTGTATGTTTTCCATCCATCAATTAATTTTGACATACAATTCATTCTTCCCATTTCCACTCATACACAAATTAAAAATTGGTCCTTTTAGTCCCAGTACACAAATTTCAGTTTCCCATCGATGACCATGAAATTAATCGAAGCTATAAAAGGCTTGCGCCATTAAACGCCTTTTCAAACGACCCTTAAAAATCTTGAACTCGTCTTCGTTTTTAATATGGTTTATTTCAAAGTTTTTTAAAGTTTGTCCTAATATTATTGTCAGAACCCCTCATTTTTGCAATCATAACTTGTGTCTAGTTTCACTTTAATAAACATATACATGTTCTTTGAAGTAAGTAGATTGTATATTTTATTACAAATACAAAATTATTTCAAGATTAATTTGAAGTAAATACTGTATTAAGATAAACATTTTCGATGTAACATAGGGAAGGGATCAGAGACAAAACTCCAAGCTTAAGCCAGAATTTGGCAGAAACTTTTGTTATGATAACGGCTTTATCAGTCCAGCTGACGACAAAGAGCTTACATCTGCTTGGAGTTGGCGAAAAACTCCATCTTAGTACATTGTGAAGCGTGCAAATGACAATCGTAAAGTTAGTGACAAACTTCACATGTTTTGAAAAAAAATTGGCATTGTTATATTTTTAGGCAGTTATGATTTTTTTATTTTTTGGCTGAAACTACAATAGGTGGTCAATTATTACTGAATTTTTATTATTATAAAACAAGAAAACATTTGTAACAACTCTTAAAAGTTTCATTAATATTATTATTATTATTTTTCGTCAACTGCCCGGCACCATAGGCCAATAGGTTTAAATAGATTTAAAGACAGCGAGTTAACGTAATGGAAATGGTCACAAGGGCAAGCCAGTGGTTACTGCTCGTGAGCAAGTATCGTATCAGTCAGGCGGGATCGAACCAATAGTTAACCATGGCTGACATTCGAGACCAACGTTCTACCTCTGAGCCGCGTCCGCGTATTACATAAACTACTCACATTTGTTAATGATTTGTGTACAAACTGAAAATCAACTGTAACTTATTTACATATTTATCACCGTTTAACGATTTAACCTGTTTTAATAAACAACTTAATCTGGCATTGACAGTATCGATAGGACGTAACAAAGCATTACCTGGAAGTGATCAATGTTGCGAACAAGGTTTCTGATTTGTTTATGCTTTAACGTTCTGTTTTGACTGCGAATGTCTCGGTGTCATAGATTTTGCACCTCTGGGATTATGATTATTATTGATTTATAAGCTTTATCCTTTCAAATTTAAGTAAGAGTAATCAAGTTTTTTAATTTATTATAAATCTGATTTTTTATTTTAGTAGTACTATTTATAAACTGCTAGAAAATAAATGGTAAATGTATTGGTCATTACTGTTCATGATTCCCGAGTCACTTGAATTTATAAAGGTTTCGAAATGGTCTAAGGTGACTGAATGCATGTTCGTTTTGCCATACTAAACCTTTTGGAACAATAATTGGAAATTAGGATTAACAACAAAAATATTAGGAATTATTCCTAATCTTTCATAATTTGAATTCATCTTTTAAATGCAAACTAGTTTCATTTATTATAGCAATAGGGTTCTTTCTTACCTCGAAGACTCCTACTTTTATTTTGTTTGTTTGAAAATACGCCAATGATATATTTGTTTACGTTTTGAAAAAATAATGATCCAAATCCTATTCTTGTCACTATCTGAGGTTGATTTTTTCTTTTAATAAATGTATTAATTAAATGTCCAATTCTGAATGACAGCTAGATCTAATAACGAGCCTTATCCAAATTTTCAGATTTTGCACTGGGTCAATCTGGGAACCTCGAATTACTCTCTAGCCACTACCATACCAATCCGTTTATTTCAGGAAAAATTATTTTTAGGAGAAAGACATTTAATATACCATCAAGGAAGAAATGGAACGTTCTTTGGTGTGTGGGGCACGCACCCACTAAAACCCTTCGCCCAAGCATGTAATCCACTTTGGAAAGACCCACTAAGGCGTGTAATTCAAAATGAATCGGTTAGATATACTTTTATAATAATATTACAAAAACATTTTAAATACCACCTTGTATTTAAAAGATATTATTAAGTTTGGAAAACTCTGTCACGTTTATCGCTAGGCATTAGGATGACTGACTTTAATTTAGCAAAACAAAACTTGCAATTATTAAAGTATTTGACAAAAATAATTAATTGATAAAATTCTCAGTAAATAATAAGCCGAACATTTTCTTATTTTGCGACTTCACGAATCACTAACGAGTGACCACTAAGCAATGTTTTCGTACCTGATTTCCACAAGATATAGGATTATATTTTCCACAAACCAAGTGGCCACATGTTTGCAATTCAAATGCAACTCTAACAGTTAGAGGTCATTGACCCAAAGATTAAATCGTCTGGTTATAACCAATATAAATCACATGTAAGCCTTCAGAAAATGTATTCAAGCGGCTGTGTTCAGTTCCATTAGGAGCGCCGGGGTGCTTAGTGCTGACTACTGTATTGCTTTTAGCACATTGGACAAATAAACATGGTCATTAATTACTCCACTGCCACGTGTGAATAAGGGTTAGATCAAAAATATATGTATTTCCTATTGTAATGTTATAACCCCGAATGGATAAGAAGTTTTAATCTTTAGTCCAATGTAATTGTAACTCTACTTTTACGACAAAAGTCTAAATATAAGTTGATGACTACACATTCATTCAACAATTTCAAAAGAACATTATGATTTCGTACATTGTGATATTTCTGAGGCCAACGCGTCAAAGTCTTACAACTAGTTAAAACGAGGCTATTCAAAATGTTAAATTTTCATAAAATAAGTTTTCTAAGACGGATAAGTAAGGTACTTGTAAGGATACAAGTACCTTACAACCATTCAATTAATTCCATTATCCTTTGTAGGTTATTTTCCTTAATTGTCCTTGACAAAATAATTTATAGAAGGGTTTTAATTTAAATATGTTTAAGAGTCTTCTGGATATTTTCCAAACTTACAGACTTATGAAAGCACTTACTGGAGGTATTTAGATATGTCCGGCCATTTTACTTAGTAGTCTGGTTCTTTTATGGACTTCTTAACATCCGATAAATCGCTTAGTACGTATGTAAAATACAGCCTAGAAAATCTTATCGATGATTATATTTAGAAAAACGCAAAAGATAGATGAATCATACCTATGATAACATTTTTATCAGCTAGACTTTTTTTAACTGATATTTAATTATAACATACGTATGTTCAGCTATAGAAATACCAATACTTTTACTTAACATTTGATGAGTTCATATGAATTTTTAATACCATTCAGTTTAAATTTGTTATTTGATATTGTAGACTTTTCAAATTATTAACTCAATTGGTTCTTAGGATATGGTTCATTGACTCAAGATCACATACAGGCAGACAGATGGAAAAAAGTTATTTAGTAAAAAGTTAATACGAAGATTTTTTCTCCTGTTAATGAGTTTTACCAAATCCTGCATTTGTACGTGTAATAATCTCGCTGGACATCCTGTATATATTTCCTTTCGTGTTCAAGAGCAATTCTTTACCCCACTTAACACTTCTCGTTCAGGTTTACGAACATTCACTATTCTAAAATTAAGAACCACCGAAGCGCATAGACCTGTCTTCAGACGTAAAATGAACGAGCGTTCATGTTTCTAATAAAAGGTGCTTAATCCCGGGGAAACAAGGGCTAGATATGATCGCCCAACACATACATGCGTCCAACATGACATGACGATGAGAATGTTATGAAAATGTGAGACATTAGGCGAATAAGACAATGGAAACTAAATCATCCGCTGTGAGACATAATAAATGTCTGTGTTGTAATGAGGACATTAGACGTGCCTGGCGCACTATAGCGGCCACGTGAGGAACTACTACTGTTCCTAGAGTTACAATCGCTACGGTTTAGTTAGAACTCTAGGAATTGGTCTTGTGGAACAAGTATATTATATTTATATTTCAATAGTGAGTTGGGATTTATACATGGAATTACAGTTTTTCAAAGGCTATTGAGTTACAGAATTTGCAAGGGAAACTGGGAATGTTTTATGGCAATATTGGATGTTTTCATTGAAACGGCTAACACGAATAGTTAAATTTAATAATTATTTCTTTGTGAATATTAAGACTACATAAATGCTTAATTTAGTTAATTGTCCAGCGTATTTGTCCGTCATCATGTAGTTCCCTTTTTTCGCGTTAGAAAATACATCCATTAAACAAAATTAAAATTCCAGCGACAGATTAATTCAACATGTGCCGTACTTTAAACGGAGTGAATGATAGTGTAGATAGTTAGCATTGATATTCTATAATTTTTAAACCCGTATAAACTAAGTGGCAAGTAAGAAGAAAAGTATTTATTGAGTAATAAGAAAATATAAAACAAAGTTATACCATATTAATCCATATTCAAAAATAGATTTAATTTATCAATATGTTATTATACAAATTATACTATTATATCCAATTTAAAACGAGAATTTTATTTATAAAATTAAACTATATAGTCCAGTATAGAATAGTTGTGCAGGTAGCAAGTTAATAGTTTGTATATGTTTTCCCTTTTAGTGAGTCACCGTACACATAATTAAAAAGACAAGTATATTATTGAACAGTACACATTTATAGTTCCATCGACACACATAATTTTCCTATTAAAGGTTTTAATTGAAAATGTAGGTATTAACTTGTATAATATCCTTGGATATTGATCAAGGTAGTACCTAAATGTTCAATTGATACATCAATGTTCAGCAGTAGGAAAAATAAATTCAAAGGTTTTAAGACAGGATATCCTAACTTTAGGCGAACGGAGGACAATGAGTACGTCACAACTTTGCATCAAGATAACAGACAAGGCAGTGCCTTTGACAGGAACGCTCCCAAACTCTTGTAAATTAGTGGTAACACTTTATTGAATTATTTAACTCTAAATAGTTACTTTTTCTAATTAGACAAAACAATACAAAACAAAATAAATCTGCTTTAAGTTTAAGTTCCATATTTATTATGGAAAGTAAATAAATTATTGATTTTATATAGATTTACTCATTTATAAGGCATTCATTTGGCATTTACTTTAATTGTTACAAAGTTACCATTGAAAAAGTTTAAATGTGATACTGACTTGGGGAGGATGACGTGTAAAATAGCTAACTAGAGAAATTTCAGAAAAACCAGAATCTTCGAAAGATCTTAATTATAGTAACTAATTATAAAGGACGTTTTAAAATAACAACAAATCTCAGTTCCAATATTGATAATAACTAATTCGCTTTGAAACGAACTATGTAATAAGTACACAGTTAGTATTTAAGCTGGGTTTTAAACTAACATAAAATATCACAAATACACGGTATTCGGTTACCGATTGGGATATTAATGAACGTAATCAATTCACTAGATTCTAGTGTTTTCCCTTATTAGTCCCGGTATACGACAACCTTACATTCCTAATACATATTATTAAGGAAATCATCTACCAGTGAATCTTAAAGTAAATAAAAAAGTACATGATTTAAGGCGTCCTTGCCTCGCTAACGAAGCAATTTCCCTTCAAGTGACTTGTTAACTGTAACATAATATTTAATGACGTGAGTGAACATCGCATGTTCTGCTTCTCGTGCAGTGGTGATCAAACTTGTAGCAATGATGTTCGTCTTGTCCAACACTAAACAAGATCTAATCATTAACCTATTTAAAATGTATCACAGAAATGCATAATTGCAGCTATTTGTGATGAATAAAGTGTAATTATAGTTTAAAAGCTATTTGGGTGGGCAATAATTGCTTAGAATATGAATACATTTTAAAAATTTAAAATACATTTTTCAGTGTCGTGGTAATCGTATTTTCATGTACTCTTTTCTTTGACTAAGAAGCTGCTTTGGGAATGGTAAGTTTTCGGGAATTGGTTCTTTGAGTTAGGGTGTTCAATACACAGGATAGTTCATGATAAGACTGGGTCTCGAGTCTTGAACAAATGTTTCCGTTGGGTTGAAATTGCAAATGTATTACACTGCTAAAATTTACAATTGTCAAATTTTGTGCATGCAAATAATTAAGAATCGAAATTGAAAATAGCTTAAATATTCAACTCGAACAAACAGTCTGGAGCAACAAAAAAAACTCAAGGATTTCACATAAAAAAACAACAAATTGGTTTTTAACGTTGATGCATATCCATAGAAATATATTATTTTAGATTAATTTGTTGATTTATTTACTAACCAATGTATTATTTTTTGGAGTGACAGAGTCCAACACATTCATCTAGGGAAAGCAGTAAAATTAAGTTTCTACTCTTGGTTTTGCCCGTGTATATGCGCACACACCTTAATTACTTTCCTTTATTTCATTGGATCACAGATATCTCTTTTTTGAGTACAGACTAAAGTTCGGTGTCCTATAATTGTTTTATTTAGATACATGAAAATACACGAACAAAAATATGTTTTAATATCCCTTAAAAGGAAATACAATAAGGCCGGGATACATTTATTAAAACATTTGGTTCAATTTAAATTAATTTTTTCTAAAATATCCGATGAACTACTTGTTACACAAATATTTAAACATTTTAAATACTCTTCTTGTTACATCAGCACATGTTATTTAATCAGTGTATATTAATTGTTACTAAGTAAATTTAAATTCCAACAACAAACAAATAGGGAATAATATCTCTAATACAGCCTGTTCTCCTAAAGGTGTATTCTGCTCCATAAATAGGTGATCCTAGCGTTAGCAAGTTTCCGGGCTAGGAAGTTCAAACTGTGGCCAATACACCGTTGGTGGTGACACTACACAGTCATCGGTTCCCCTAGGCTGATTGACAGACCAGACCCCTCATATGACAACTTTGTCAACACATCCGCCCCTATACGGGTTGTTTGGGGGCAACTACAGAGATCTGTCAATTACACCATCACTCGTCGCACTTATAAATATATGCTACTTGTAGTTGTTTTGATGAACGTAAATTTATCTTGAAAAATATATCGCGTCACAAAAATACTAAATCAAGCAGTTTCTTCCGTGAAATAAATAATGTTATCTGAGAAGCGAGGTTTTTTATCAAGAATGATTAATTAACACCTCAATTGATGGTAGTCGAAGCGTGGAAGTTTTCACACATTTTTAATCATTTAGGACTTTTAATCATTTTAGTAAGCGGTAGGGTGTTTGTGCACATAACGAGTGATGAGAATCAGTTTTGAGTCCTGGTACATCGTTATTTGTTGACCCTTTTTATGAAATTACATCGCATTAATATTAAAAATAGTAGAAACACATTCATCCAGCAGACGGGTTTAGGGACACATTACTAGCCCACCAAATTGTGTGGGGTTCGATTCCCGCGGCGCCCATTTGTCTTAGAGATGTTTTTCCGTTATATTCTAGTAACATGAGATACACAATTACGTAATAAAGAATCTTATTTTTAATTTCAACCTACAGAAATGTCATCTTTCCGATCACTTTTATGATATATTAAATAAAACAAAAAAAATTAGTGCGCTGTCTTATAACGGTAACTTTAAATTAGTCAACACTATGTTAAGATTTATTCAATGTTTTCAACCAATGCACGCGCATAGGTGGTTTACTAATAAAATAAAGTTGTTATTGAACAATTTCAAGGAAACACATTTAACAAATTTTATAATACATGGAAATCGTAGATATTAAGTATTGTTAGTACCTGTGTGGTACCACATTGTAGGCAGACATCACAGTCGGATATGTATTAATTAACATGCAGCTCGTGCGCCACACCACGGATGTCAACATGGCCATATGGAAATAATCATTTGAAAACCCCTCCCCTACTCGTCAAACATGCTCTGACAGGTTTGCATTCTTGTAAATACATGATGACCGCGTGTTTGCACTAAAAATACCTAAAATAATGTGAACTTGTTATAATTACGTTTTAAATTATTATAAAAACATATCTATTTTATTTTTGAGAAACAGCTTATTGCATTTTAGGCTAAGCTTTAAAAGTTTATGTAAACATTAAAATAACCGAATTTTAAATTAAAAAGTCAAAGCTGCAAAATGTGTATCATCACATTAATCCTGAAATTGTAAATGAATATTGTGCAAGTGTATAGAGAGAACTTGACAAACTAAAGTTATGGCCATGGGTTGATAACGTTATTCACTTTTGTTTTCAGATATTTATACTTATTTAATCGGCTAGGTGTAGATGTTTTGCACACCTCCTACAAATTTAAACCAATTTTGAAGTTTTAGTGTCTTTGAGTGGAACTTTGTCTAAAGTTGTTTCGCATAAGTTTGCAAATTTGCACTTAAAACCAAAAGCCCCTGTATCCCTTAACCTTATTTACCTTTTAATTTACCCATAAAGTCAATGTCGGAAGTTTAATAAATGGTTATTTTAAAACCACTTTTGAAACAGTAACACACTTCTTTATAGCTATAACAGATGCTATTACAAAAATATAATTAAAATAGCTACACAATTTATATAATTTATAAGGGGTCAATGAATGAATGACACCTGCCCATTACGTGGTTCATCAAAATTAGAACTGTCGCTAGCAGAGCTTACAAAAAAGAAAAGCCTTTCAATACAAAAGGTTTCAAGCAGGATAATATGGTTAATTAAAAAATTTATTAATACCCAATAACAACTTTGATCGATTTTTAGAAGCTTGTTTCCTGCTGCTATAGAATATGTACGCAGTTTGGTCTATTTAAACAACGTGTGTGGGTTTACACAAAAATTTGAAAGCGAAGCTCTACCTGCATTACTTTAATTTAAAGAATGTTTAAAAAATTAATTACAGTTTACTAAGGGAGGTGAGGTCATCAGATCCAATCAGCTCACATACCCGTTAACCGTACAATGAAGGCAACTCGCCAATATAAAGCAACCGCAGTCCGTATCATCCGGGTCGTGCACATTGAGCAGAAATTCTTAACCTCAAGTTCAACACCCTTCAAATTTGTCACTGCCGGCACAAGAGCCGTCATCAATAGCCGTCAGTTGTCCGAATGAACAAAAGAGACGTCAGTTTAGCACTGGAAGATCACGAGAAACAATGGGAGCTCTCAAGGTTAAGAAGAGTGCGGTGCGGATCTCCTTGTAGAGATTCCAGTAGTTAAAATATGAAAAACATAAGTATACTAAATCGTTACTGACAATGGTATTAATATTTTAAAATTATATAATGTTCCTTGCAGTATGCAGATGTTATAATTAGTTATAATATAAAAAAGACTGTAAAATGTATCCGAATGTATTGAAGGTAGCTCATCTTCTTACATGAGCAAGGAATCTGGCCATATTTCATTCACGGCCAGTTTAAAATTGAATAAAAAATTACTATTACTTTTCATGCTTCAAATCCCTATTAACCCTCCTTGGGTGGGTATGTAAGTCCTAATAAGCTTTCTTTATCCGCTTTCCTGTTCTTGGGAGATAAATTCACTCCTGTTGCCATTCCGCTTTTATGGGTTCAATCTGTAATGAATCAGCCTCATCAATTCACCGCTTTATCGATTATATGTTAAATGATTAGCCTGTTTACATTGTCTTGTAATACTCTTTTGAAAATTCCATTCGAGTGTTACTTTCAGTGAGTTGTTATTGGCGTTTTACCACCCTTCCTCTCCCTTGAAGTTTGGAGAAAAAAATACTTGTTACATTCTCTATAGAAAGATTTCTTGAATAAAATTTCAAAAGTTTTGTTAAAAGGTTTATACAAATTATATTAAACATATATTACCTTTACATGACAGTTGTTGACTGCGCTTTATGTTTCAAACATACCAAAATAAAATTTTCGGATGCATACAATTTGTGTACAATAACAATGAATAATAGGTATATGCTCTTTAAATAGGTATATGAATGTTTGAGTAATATCGTTTGACTTTAATCATTGGTCCACCTCGTAAGGTATATGTGTTAACCAAAATAAAACGTACAAAAATATATCATTATTATGTTACTTCTTAAACAAATGTTACTATAGTTATCATTTTACGTGTTTATTAACAGTGATGGATAAAGGTTGATACAATTAAATACATTGATTTTTTTAATAAAAATCCATAGTACAAATTTTAAAATATTTGAAGCCGTATTACCTATTAAGTTACCTATTTTATGGTTTTACTTTTTTCGCATATAGGGGTGACGGTAATCTTTAAATTTATGGCTCTTTTATGAGGTAATAAAGAGAGAAGTGGCCTACCAACAGAAAAGGCTTTGAGAAATAACATTTTAGCGAATTTCCCCTATAGGGAAGAAGCTATTACCGTAGGTCTCATGGTAAGACTTAAGCCCGAGACCATGATAACTTTTCATTTTGAGGTCCCCAGATACCAAAAACACCATTCTTTCAAATTTTTATATATGTATATATATATATATGTCCGTAAGCACGATAACTCTTGTAAAAAAGGTCCGATCTTAATGAAATTTTGTACAAATGTGTAAAGCACCATTTATTTTAACGAGTTCGAAAACCAGACGAATCGTACCATCCAAAGGGGGGTTTTTGGGGGGTTTTGTACCCCGAAAATGGGTTTTTTGGGGTTTTCACATGTAATTTTTATTCAAATCAAATTTAAATTTTTACCATTTAATTCAGCATAAAAAAACAATCAATTTGGTATTTTTATCATCGCTCTACGTCAATTGGTTCCTGAGATATTGAAAGTTCTAAACACAGTACGTTGTCTAATGTTATTCTTATGGAGAAAAAGACAAATTGTATATCTCGCTTATTTATGAACATAAACTGACAAAATTTGGTATATGGATTCATCTGGTTGGGGTTTATCGTTGTTTGCACAAAATACAAAATTTCCACGTATGGTTCCCGTAGCAGCAAACCTAGGTAATCGGTCCCCATGTTATTCTTATGGAGAATAATTAAAATGTTATATATCGCTTACTTATAACTGTATATGAATGAAACTTGGTATGTGACTTTACTTAGATGAGTTCTAATGATATTTTCATAAAAACTCATTATTTTGCGATCCTTTTTGCAGCAAACCTGCGTACTCATCCCCAATGTTATTCTTATGGACGATAATTAATATTTTTAATATCGCTTGTTTGTGAATATATTTCTTATGAATCTTGTTAAGTGTTAATGTGTTATGTTATATATTCATTGAAAATTCGCTGAGTTTGCAGGTTTGCTGCGACGGGGGTATTATAAATATACAGTTACACTGTTATTACCGTGTCTTAATTCGTTACTAATGTTGTTGCTTCTCTACTCCGTTTATTGCTAGAATTTTTCTTGCTTCCAGTTCCAGGTGTCCTGTGTTATTTTTTTGGGTTAACAGACCCTTCAGCCATGAGATAGAGTAATTTATGTACGTTGAAATCCATTTCTGTTATGGAAATATACCATATAATGATGAACTTGTAAGGAGTTGTAATTATTGGTGCTGTTAGTTTTCTAAAATAAGCCTACCTAATGACAGTTGATGCTGGATACTGTAAGGTCCAGTGGAGAGGTTTACTCGTTTGAGGTGTAATTTGGACCTATTATAACCAATGCTAGTGCAGGTTAATGCTCTTCGGAGATTAAATGAGGACAGAAGTAGATGTGAATTACGGGTTTAACATCACTTCCGGCGCTTTTTTCCCATGTTATTCTTATGGGGATCAGTTTTTGCGCCGACGCCCGATCCTACCCTACACAAATTTTCTTTTTGGCCCCTGCCTTATTTTCCCCCATTTAAAATTTGCATTAATTTTAATACATCCTTTGCAGAAATCCACGAGTTCAAAAATAACTCCACACTAAATAAACAACACATGTAAACAACTTAGAAGTTATTGTGTAGTAGTGGTGAAATGATGGTTTAACATCACTTCCGGCGCTTTTTCCCCATGTTATTCTTATGGGGAGCCGTTTTTGGACCGACGCCAGCTCCCGCCTATAGAGCTCCCGCGCGTTGGCCTGTACTAATGTCCAACCCTTGCCTATATTAAATATATTGTCCCCATCCCCATCCCTCCTCTATATTTTTTAAAATTAATTTTCAAATTCTAAAAAACTATCTTTAATGTTTATAGTCCGATTTGTCTGCAATTTGGATATGTTATTGTCCTAGGCAAGTGTTTTAATAAATTTCACTTACATTTCCCAAATTCACTATAACGGTCAAATTAAAAAATATTTTTTGAAAATACTGTAGTGCCAATTGCCAACTTCTTTATTTACTGCCCGATTTGTCTGCAGTTTGGATATGTTATTGTCCTAGGCAAGTGTTTTAATAAATTTCACTTACATTTCCCAAATTCACTATTACAGTCAAATTAAAAATATTTTGGAAAAATACTGCCAATTGCCAACTTCTTTATTTACTGTCCGATTTGTTTAAAGTTTAGATATGTTATTGTTATAGGCAAGTGTTTTAATAAATTCCACTTACATTTCCCAAATTCACTATAACGGTCAAATTAAAAAATATTTTTGAAAAATACTGCCAATTGCCACCTTCTTTATTAACTGTCCGATTTCTTTAAAATTTGGATATGTGATTGTTCTAGGCAAGTGTTTTAATAAAATCCACCTACATTTCCCAAATTCACTATTACGGTCAAATTAAATAATATTTTTGAAAAATACTGCCAATTGCCACCTTCTTTATTAACTGTCCGATTTGTCTTCAATTTGGATATGTTATTGTCGTAGGCAAGTGTTTTAATAAATTACACTTACATTTCCCAAATTCACTATTACAGTCAAATTAAAAATTATTTTTGAAAAATACTGCCAATTGCCACCTTCTTTATTAAATGTCCGATTTGTCTTCAATTTGGATATGTTATTGTCCTAGGCAAGTGTTTTAATAAAATCCACTTACATTTCCCAAATTCACTATTACGGTCAAATTAAATAATATTTTTGAAAAATACTGCCAATTGCCACCTTCTTTATTAAATGTCTGATTTGTCTTCAATTTGGATATGTTATTGTCCTAGGCAACTGGTTTAATAAATTCCACTTACATATCCCAAATTCACTATTACAGTCAAATTAAAAATTATTTTTGAAAAATACTGCCAATTGCCAACTTCTTTATTAAATGTCCGATTTGTTTAAAACTTGGATATGTTATTGTCCTAGGCAAGTGTTTTAATAAATTTCACTTACATATCCCAAATTCACCATTACGGTCAAATTAAAGAATATTTTTGAAAAATACTGCCAATTGCCAACTTCTTTATTTACTGTCCGATTTGTTTAAAATTTGGATATGTTATTGTTGTAGGCTAATGTATATGCACCATCCACATTTTACAAATATTGCGGTTAAATTTTAAAAAAATTTGGAAAAATACTGCCAATTGGCAACTTCTTTATTTATGGTCTGATTTGTTTAAAATTTATATATGTCATTATTCTAGGCTAGTGTATATGTACCATCCACATTTGACAAATTAACTATAATGGTCAAATTAAAAAAATATTTTGAAAAATATACTAACAATTTCAAACTTCTTTATTTACTGTCTGATTTATTTTCGGATATGTTATAGCTCTTATATAGGTAACAAGACCACACTACCACACGTTCCATTACCCCCTACAATACAGTATTTTGTCTTTTTTGTTTGTTTATTTTGCTGTAATCCCAAAACTGACTGTTTATTGTCCGATTTGCCTACACTTTGGATATTGTCCTAAGCATTTATTGTCTGATTTATTTTTGGATATGTTATAGCCCCCAACTATTATATCTAAAATTACAATATTATTTCCACCTATAATACAGTTGATGTGTTGTTTGTTTTGCCGCAACCTAAAAACTAACATTGGTATTTGTGTTTTTACAAAACTATATTTTGCGGTTGGATTAAAAAAAAATAAAATGCAAGCTTATTATATTTTCCACAAGCTTATTATATACATCCAGCTGTTATATTTGCCACATTTCCAATATTGTTGTGACCCTCTCAACTACCTCTCATTGTAATATAATAAGTAATCCACAAAATATTTATGGTCAGAACTGCCTAAATTTTGGATATGTTTTAAGCCAATGCGATAACAAAAAATAAATTTTTAAAACCCAAAACAACTAAACACAAAACACTAATCTTTCTTTGTGCTTGTTTGGAGTAGTCTTTATTTTATCCAACTTAATTTTAATTTTGCAGTTAAAATCAAACTTCCCACATTCTAGCTCCCTTTCCAGCCAGTGGTTGGAGACATAAAGGTTACGAATATTTTCAAACAATATATCTTTTTCTACCCCTATGTTGGACTTGTTTAATAGCGCTTATTAATAATTCCGCACCATATTCCAAATCCTCCAGTCTACTACATTCATTAAATTTAACATTGCCTTTAATATCTTGCATCTCTATGTCTTCTTGTCCATCATCCCACTCATTGTTACGGAAACTTAGGTTTTCTATTTTTGGAATTGCCATAAAATGTTGCGGTTCCGTTAGTGTTAAAGCTTGCAAGTGGCTCGTTGGTAGGTAGATAAATAATGTCCAAATCACCACTGTATGGCAACACGCCTTGCCTATTCTTATTTATCTCTATAAATACAGTTTTACAGACACCTTTAACATAGTATACACCCGTCCATCCTTTTCTGCCAACACTCCCACAAACTTGTTGTTTACTACAAACGCATACACATAATGCTCTAGATCCTCGTCGCAGGAAGTAATCTTTTAATTTATCCTCTCTTTCCCTTCTTTCTTTAGCCAACTGTGCATTCCTCCGCAACAGTATTTTCCACATATTCCAAATTTCCTCTTTTTGGAACAACTCTCTGCTTGGAAAGTGGCTCTATTTCTTTAATAGTGTATGGGTACAGTTTATTGGTCCGGCTTCTTAAAACGTAGGGAGTAAGGTTAGGACTTTCCACTAAGCCCAATTCTTCTAAATTGATGGAGAAAGGTGTATTTGATGTGCCCCCAGATTTGATGTAACACTTATGCTTTACACTTATGGCATCCTCCTCTATTACCTCTACATAGTTGGTAAACAGTTAAAGCTAAATGCAGATAGAGCATACTTTATTAACTTTTCCCTTTGTGTACTATCTTTTGGCAGTTGTACTCCAGTTATCTTCCCCCAATATGCATCGTTAAACACTAAACAACAACTGTTTTGTAATTGATTGGCATCTTATGCAGAGGTACAGCATAGAATGGAGCATTTTGAAAGTACCGTTTGTTGTCTTCTATTAGACTTAAACAATCTCTTAAAGGTTCAAACCCTTTACCAAAACCTCTACAATAGATTGTTGCCTCTAACCTTGCCATTCTCTCTAGCTAGACGAGAACGTTTCTTTTAGGTTTACAAAGTTTATTATATGGTTTCCTATACTTTTAATTACTCCAGGGCTTGTAATCTGGCATATAAATTTATTATATATTTTTACCCTGCTATTTACATTAAACCATGTTAAACAGTCTTTACTAACATTATCTACAATAACATTATGGGGGTCCATTCGCCCCCCTGGTAGCAAAAGTTTTCTGTAAGATATTGGCACATTTCCTCTTTATTAAATATTCCAGCCAAATCTAGTGTTATATCGAAATCCATAAGATAGTACATTTCTTTTTCCAGATCTTGCAGTATCTTTGGAAGATCTTCCAACAAATCCTTAATTTTAACATTTGCAAGCTCTATTTTATAGGGAATTGCTATAGGATCATCATACTTTTGTTTAATTTGGTCAATATCTTTCTTTATTTGTAACACACCCTCGCTTTGGGAGAATGGTAGTTTGGCCACAACACCATGTCGAGCTAAAGAGAACTTTTTAAATATTCCTCGTAAGTAGCTATTAAACGAGCCACATGTGGACAATGTTATGATTGTGTTAAATTTGTTTATATTACATATATTTCTTACACAATTTACAAACTATTTTTTGTGTCGGTTGACAGAACGTGTAAAGTTGTGTTAAATGGATGTAAACCAGTATCTGTGGGTGTGTCCAAATGTGTTGGAGTGTGTTATTTATTGTGTCTCTGCATTTGTGTTGTTTTATAAACTTTAAATATTACTATGTCCTTATACTCTTACTATTTCTGTTACTATAATATTTATCTTTTACTGTTTGTTTTCCAAGTTTGATTGTGGGTTTGGCTAATATATCGGATGTTGTACCAATACTGTCTAAATAGTAATGGATTGATTACATGCTGCACTATGTGGTGTTTGTCTTACTATTTGGCAATACACTTCCAACACATTTCCTGTCTAATATCTGGCCGGTTGTATCCAGCACAATTTATGTTTTATTTTACAACAACACAATGAGACGTCTATTCTGCTGCTTATACAACAGATGTATGGGTCTTGTAGAATGTGCGTATCTGTATTAAATACATATATTACTCTGCTGCGCGGGGTGTTGGGTTTAATAGTACAAAACCTAATACAAGGACTAAGAATAGAATTATAGAATTTCGACAATTTGGGTACTAATGTTAATATGTTAATTATATTGAGACTATAAACTTATTTAGTCGAATTTGTGGGTATTCCATATTTGCATGTGGGTCTCTATATGCCTATAGTGTAATCTGTCCTGTTGACGTGTTTCCGCTACTTTTTGTATAAAAGAAATGTACTCTGTTAGCCATTTATTGGGGAATTGTATTAAACCTACTAACGAAAGATTGGGTATGTGGTTTTTATTAGAAAATCTACGTAATAATAACCTTCTTACAAACATAGGTAATATAAACTATTGCGAGGGTGAACCAAAATTAAATAACTTAACATCTATAACGGATGTTAGTTAAGATAACCAATGTTGCGGATTGTGATGGGGATGTTCGGAATAAATTTAAAGTTAAGAAGGAAATATGTGGCTCGTTTAATAGCTACTTACGAGGAATATTTAAAAAGTTCTCTTTAGCTCGACATGGTGTTGTGGCCAAACTACCATTCTCCCAAAGCGAGGGTGTGTTACAAATAATAAAGAAAGATATTGACCAAATTAAACAAAAGTATGATGATCCTATAGCAATTCCCTATAAAATAGAGCTTGCAAATGTTAAAATTAAGGATTTGTTGGAAGATCTTCCAAAGATACTGCAAGATCTGGAAAAAGAAATGTACTATCTTATGGATTTCGATATAACACTAGATTTGGTTGGAATATTTAATAAAGAGGAAATGTGCCAATATCTTACAGAAAACTTTTGCTACCAGGGGGGGGGGCGAATGGACCCCCATAATGTTATTGTAGATAATGTTAGTAAAGACTGTTTAACATGGTTTAATGTAAATAGCAGGGTAAAAATATATAATAAATTTATATGCCAGATTACAAGCCCTGGAGTAATTAAAAGTATAGGAAACCATATAATAAACTTTGTAAACCTAAAAGAAACGTTCTCGTCTAAACTAGCTAGAGAGAATGGCAAGGTTAGAGGCAACAATCTATTGTAGAGGTTTTGGTAAAGGGTTTGAACCTTTAAGAGATTGTTTAAGTCTAATAGAAGACAACAAACGGTACTTTCAAAATGCTCCATTCTATGCTGTACCTCTGCATAAGATGCCAATCAATTACAAAACAGTTGTTGTTTAGTGTTTAACGATGCATATTGGGGGAAGATAACTGGAGTACAACTGCCAAAAGATAGTACACAAAGGGAAAAGTTAATAAAGTATGCTCTATCTGCATTTAGCTTTAACTGTTTACCAACTATGTAGAGGTAATAGAGGAGGATGCCATAAGTGTAAAGCATAAGTGTTACATCAAATCTGGGGGCACATCAAATACACCTTTCTCCATCAATTTAGAAGAATTGGGCTTAGTGGAAAGTCCTAACCTTACTCCCTACGTTTTAAGAAGCCGGACCAATAAACTGTACCCATACACTATTAAAGAAATAGAGCCACTTTCCAAGCAGAGAGTTGTTCCAAAAGAGGAAATTGGAATTAGAAGACATTGGAATATGTGGAAAATACTGTTGCGGAGGAATACAAAGCACAGTTGGCTAAAGAAAGAAGGGAAAGAGAGGATAAATTAAAAGATTACTTCCTGCGACGAGGATCTAGAGCATTATGTGTATGCGTTTGTAGTAAACAACAAGTTTGTGGGAGTGTTGGCAGAAAAGGATGGACGGGTGTATACTATGTTAAAGGTGTCTGTAAAACTGTATTTATAGAGATAAATAAGAATAGGCAAGGCGTGTTGCCATACAGTGGTGATTTGGACATTATTTATCTACCTACCAACGAGCCACTTGCAAGCTTTAACGGAACCGCAACATTTTATGGCAATTCCAAAAATAGAAAACCTAAGTTTCCGTAACAATGAGTGGGATGATGGACAAGAAGACATAGAGATGCAAGATATTAAAGGCAATGTTAAATTTAATGAATGTAGTAGACTGGAGGATTTGGAATATGGTGCGGAATTATTAATAAGCGCTATTAAACAAGTCCAACATAGGGGTAGAAAAAGATATATTGTTTGAAAATATTCGTAACCTTTATGTCTCCAATCACTGGCTGGAAAGGGAGCTAGAATGTGGGAAGTTTGATTTTAACTACAAAATTAAAATTAAGTTGGATAAAATAAAGACTACTCCAAACAAGCACAAAGAAAGGTTAGTGTTTTGTGTGTAGTTGTTTTGGGTTTTAAACATTTATTTTTTGCTGGCTTAAAACATATCCAAAATTTGTTCTGACCATAGTTGTGGATATATATTACTTATCAGCTGGATGTATATAATAAGCTTGTATTTATTTTTTTAATCCAACCGCAAAATATAGTTTTGTAAAAACACAAATACCAATGTTAGTTTTTAGGTTGCGGCAAAACAAACAACAGTATTATAGGTGGAAATAATATTGTAATTTTAGATATAATAGTTGGGGGCTATAACATAAATCAGACAATAAATGCTTAGGACAACATCCAAAGTGTAGGCAAATCGGACAATAAACAGTCAGTTTTGGGATTACAGCAAAATACTGTATTATAGGGGGTAGTGGAACGTGTGGTAGTGTGGTCTTGTTACCTATATAAGAGCTTTAACATATCCGAAAATAAATCAGACAGTAAATAAAGAAGTTTGAAATTGTTAGTATATTTTTCAAAATATTTTTTAAATTTGACCATTATAGTTAATTTGTCAAATGTGGATGGTACATATACACTAGCCTAGAATAATGACATAAATTTTAAACAAATCAGACCATAAATAAAGAAGTTGCCAATTGGCAGTATTTTTCCAAATTTTTTAAAATTTAACCGCAATATTTGTAAAATGTGGATGGTGCATATACATTAGCCTACAACAATAACATATCCAAATTTTAAACAAATCGGACATTTAATAAAGAAGTTGGCAATTGGCAGTATTTTTCAAAAATAATTTTTAATTTGACTGTAATAGTGAATTTGGGAAATGTAAGTGTAATTTATTAAAACACTTGCCTAGGACAATAACATATCCAAATTGCAGATAAATCGGACATTTAATAAAGAAGTTGGCAATTGGCAGTATTTTTCAAAAATATTTTTTAATTTGACCGTAATGGTGAATTTGGGATATGTAAGTGAAATTTATTAAAACACTTGCCTAGGACAATAACATATCCAAATTGCAGACAAATCGGACATTTAATAAAGAAGTTGGCAATTGGCAGTATTTTTCAAAAATATTTTTTAATTTGACCGTAATGGTGAATTTGGGATATGTAAGTGAAATTTATTAAAACACTTGCCTAGGACAATAACATATCCAAATTGCAGACAAATCGGACATTTAATAAAGAAGTTGGCAATTGGCAGTATTTTTCAAAAATAATTTTTAATTTGACTGTAATAGTGAATTTGGGATATGTAAGTGGAATTTATTAAACCAGTTGCCTAGGACAATAACATATCCAAATTGAAGACAAATCAGACATTTAATAAAGAAGGTGGCAATTGGCAGTATTTTTCAAAAATATTATTTAATTTGACCGTAATAGTGAATTTGGGAAATGTAAGTGGATTTTATTAAAACACTTGCCTAGGACAATAACATATCCAAATTGAAGACAAATCGGACATTTAATAAAGAAGGTGGCAATTGGCAGTATTTTTCAAAAATAATTTTTAATTTGACTGTAATAGTGAATTTGGGAAATGTAAGTGTAATTTATTAAAACACTTGCCTACGACAATAACATATCCAAATTGAAGACAAATCGGACAGTTAATAAAGAAGGTGGCAATTGGCAGTATTTTTCAAAAATATTATTTAATTTGACCGTAATAGTGAATTTGGGAAATGTAGGTGGATTTTATTAAAACACTTGCCTAGAACAATCACATATCCAAATTTTAAAGAAATCGGACAGTTAATAAAGAAGGTGGCAATTGGCAGTATTTTTCAAAAATATTTTTTAATTTGACCGTTATAGTGAATTTGGGAAATGTAAGTGGAATTTATTAAAACACTTGCCTATAACAATAACATATCTAAATTTTAAACAAATCGGACAGTAAATAAAGAAGTTGCAATTGGCAGTATTTTTCCAAAATATTTTTAATTTGACTGTAATAGTGAATTTGGGAAATGTAAGTGAAATTTATTAAAACACTTGCCTAGGACAATAACATATCCAAATTGCAGACAAATCGGGCAGTAAATAAAGAAGTTGGCGGCAGTATTTTTCAAAATTTTTTTGACCGTTATAGTGAATTTGGGAAATGTAAGTGAAATTTATTAAAACACTTGCCTAGGACAATAACATATCCAAATTGCAGACAAATCGGACTATAAACATTAAAGATAGTTTTTTAGAATTTGAAAATTAATTTTAAAAAATATAGAGGAGGGATGGGGATGGGGACAATATATTTAATATAGGCAAGGGTTGGACATTAGTACAGGCCAACGCGCGGGAGCTCTATAGGCGGGAGCTGGCGTCGGTCCAAAAACGGCTCCCCATAAGAATAACATGGGGAAAAAGCGCCGGAAGTGATGTTAAACCATCATTTCACCACTACTACACAATAACTTCTAAGTTGTTTACATGTGTTGTTTATTTAGTGTGGAGTTATTTTTGAACTCGTGGATTTCTGCAAAGGATGTATTAAAATTAATGCAAATTTTAAATGGGGGAAAATAAGGCAGGGGCCAAAAAGAAAATTTGTGTAGGGTAGGATCGGGCGTCGGCGCAAAAACTGATCCCCATAAGAATAACATGGGAAAAAAGCGCCGGAAGTGATGTTAAACCCGTAATTTCAAGTTTTCAAGAGCAAGAACATGTACTTGATGTCTCTACACTTATGTTCGTAAATATTATTTACTTCATGTACTATTCAAATATTGAAAATATCGGCAGAATTTAGATTTGTTAGTGAAGTTTTGTATTATTTATATCAAGGAATTGAATATGTGGAGAGAACCGAAGTCCAAGACTCTAATCTTTTTTAAAATTTACAAGGGAACAGATGTTGAATTTAATACAAACATAAACAGTTTCAGAATAAACTAAAATGGAAATCCAACATATTAAAATTGAGAAACCAATATAACCTAACGATTGATAAAACAGGTGCAAGGATTCAAGCTGTCTAAAGTCTAAATAGCCTACATCAGAAGGTGATAAATATAAGATAAACTGTTGTCGAGCAGATTTACCAACTCATAAATATTTAGCATTGTACAAAATCTGGACAATTTCTACGATGCGTTAAGCCTGTCCTGATCTACTCACGAATACGCGAATGTTTGGCCGAACAGGATGCTTGTCCGGAGCAGTCAAGACTAGCAACAGATGTTTTTGTTAACTTCTCCTTCGTGCTGTGTTTAGCTTTACACGCAACGTCCTCCCGTATGAAAGCTACCTCAGTTTATTCTATCCATGAGTTGCATCTCACATCAACATAGATGGGCGAGAGACCCTGAGGGGCAGTCAAGACTCCCGGGCGTTTTTCTCAACTTCGTCTTCGTGCTGTGTCTAGGTTTTACACGCAACGTCCTTCCGTATGAAAACTACTTCTGTTTATTCTCTCCATGAGTCGCATCTCACATCAACATAGATGAGCGAGTCACTGAGGAGCAGTCAAGACTAGCACCGGATGTTCCTCTCAACTCTGTCTCCGTCTTCACACGCGTCCTGTTTTATAATTATTCCATGAGTCAATTGCTCCCCACGCACGTTTTAATATTCCGAACATGTGACTATTTTATCCTCTCGGGACGATGACCAAAATAAAAGACCTGGTAACTGCCCTTTCTCCTGTCCCCGCTGTTTATTTATGTCACAATTGGTGGCGAATATTTTAATAACAATCGACATTCTGGGTACAACGCTTTGTCTCCAAACTGCGCCTTTGCCGGACGTGTACCTTATTAGGTTCTAATTATTTTTACGGCTTTGAATGTGTTGGGTGGCCTGAATTGAATAGGGGCCCTGAAATATTGAGAATGAATAATTTAGAAGTACAGTTGAATAGAAATAACGTTATTTTTATGAAGACTATTAAAGAAATAGGAACATGTTTAGTTGTATAATGACATTTATGAAGGAATTTTTAATATTTTTATGCAAAATGTATTGAAGATGAATTTAAAACACAAAATAAGTGCATTCTGAAATCGATTTGTCCTATTTATTACGTTTTATATTCATTGATATTTGTGATCATAACAAATTGTATGTTTTTGGATGCTCCAGTAAGTGTATATTGAATTTTAAATCCCATAACTCGTGGTGGCTCTTTGAATCACAACTACCCACAAGGAAACCCTGCAACAAAATCTAAATATATTTTAGGAAGGGTGGAATTAACATTAAATAATACTTCTGATTATCTTTTCCTTTTCATGCCTTATTTACACACCAATTACATTTTAAAACATTTATTTTCCCCAAATAGTATTTACTCATTACGTTTCTTAAAGAGTAATATATTTCTAGCAAACAACGTTTCGTAATCAAACTTTCAAGATTATTTTGTTCTTTAATTCTTGCAAATAATTATTTTACAAACTGAATTATGAATAAATTTTTAACGAATTCTGAAACAATTACCTACTGTAAATACAATTCACGATAACCTTTTTAATAAAGTCCCACTTTTATGTTTAAACTTGTAAAATTCTCATAAAATGTAAGTTTATTTGAACTGGATATTAATTTTTCTGAAATATGGGTTCATCATACTAGCCTAAGATGTGCTTATGACGTATATTTTAGACAAATTATGGTTTTATAAGAACTTAAGAGTTGTTAAAAAAATTATGAACTATTGTTTTATTACTCTCCAAACTAGACCGTGAACACGCATTTTTAGTTCAATCTTCTGACCAACATCTATATTGACTTACCTACCTACTACTATATTAGTAACACCCCGATAGTCACCACCTTTCACAAGTTGACAGTACCATTAGCCCTGACTTCTGTCCTCCCCAGTGGTCAGTTTAAGCCCAAGGTCGGGGTTCCGTTGAGAATAACGGCCCACCAACCCCCACGGCCCAAACCACTCATTATCTTCGCCTGTCAATCGTCACATGTCACTAGGGCGTGAACGATCTGCGGTTCTGCGAACAGAACAATGCCCGAGTGCCAAACAGAGATTGAGTCACGACTTTCAAAGCCCTAGCGTTAACCAGTTGTGGTATTTTGGTTCCGGTGGGAATTCTTAAATGTTTCGAAAAGTGTTGCCGAAAACGGAAGCTCCTATGTTGTCTTTGTGAAAAGTAGGTAGGCCCTAGTCTTTCTTTCAAACAAACACGGTTACTAAATGGTGAATGGGTATTTATATTTTTCTTGGAAGAGTGATTAGTTTACTATTTCAAAATATATAACTGAGACCTGAGGTATTCCGTAGGTATTCTATTGCCACTGAATCATTGAATTACCGAATGAGACGCTGACAGATCTAGAGCGTATTTTATGGCGAATAATATGAATGAATGTGAGTGCAGAATGATTGGGCTGCCTTTTTTAGCTTTGATACTGACTCAGACAGACTAATTCTTCAACCTGGATCATTAATTAATAGTCCTATGACCAATGGAAACTGGATCCAGTTTCGAACATTCACAAAAGTTGTCATCCAAATAAAACTATATAATAATTCAAAATAAATTGAACAAAATAAAAATAAATTTATTAAAAAGGTGAAATTAGAACTAGCAACAACTCTCTATCGCAAACGCGATGCCTAATCGATGCTATTTAAATATATATAACTGGAAGGAAATATTTACAGGAAAATCCGATGAGGTTAATATCATTTTCTTAGTGGCTATAATGAAGTTATAAAATGCTAAACTACATCAACAAGTACAAATTGGATGAAGCGCCTAACCTAACGCACGTGAGAAAATTAACTATACTGAAATTTCGCATAAAAAATAAACGATTATAGAATAGCGCCACCGTTCATTGCATATAGTTCATTAATCGAGTACCACACTTGAATATCAACTGTTCTTTTTATCTTAGCACTCCAAGTCGTTTAAACAGTCACTTGTTTTATTCTAGGACCCAGCTGAGCCCTCGACGTCTCCCCGGGCCCTCAACCCCTCATTTCCATGCACAATCGGCGCTCATACCACACGTCCGGGAAACGTCATCTTAATGTCCGGAGCCATTAGCGGTGTATGCCGACGGATTTGCAACGCGAGCGCTCTATTGTCGAACGCTTCCTCCAATCATAAAGCCTCCTCATTCTTCGCCGCCTTAAGCTAACCCGCTTCTATCCAAAGCTCCGAATCTCGTGTTTTATACGGACCATTGTGTGGAGGGAATATATACGAGGGTATTGCCGATATAACAGCATCCCACGTTTATGGATTGTTTCGGAAAGGTCGGAGTGTTTGGAGTGGGTTTGGGTCGGTTTATCCACCCGGGAAGATTGATTGATGCCTTTTTGAATCATGTGTAAAGTTAGAACATCGTTTTTATGTTACCATAGCCACAGTAAAACTCTTAGATAGCTATCATGCTACTCTTAGATTTATCAATTATATGTTATACTACTGTGTAATCAATCATATGTAATAATACTGTTAATTAATCAAGTAAAACAATGTTGAAAGAATTTGTGTCTGTACATTTTAACGAATGCTTATTTATTTAATGGGCTGCCTATTACTTCTCAAGTAATGTACTTTATTTAAAGATATTTGCAGATTATAGGTACGAAACTGAAGGGTATTTATGTTTAAGTTATGTGTAATATGTGTATATTTTTATAACTAGATTCGATTATACATCTTTAAATATTTACCTTTTATCGTTAGAAAATCATGCAATCTTGTATAATATTGTGTGAAACGACATTGAAACGACATAGTTCAAACTGCTCATAATACCTTATTGACCCAAATAAGGTAATTTATTACAGATGTGCAATGTTTTAAGTCATTACTTAAAAGACATTTGTTGTAAACCGCTACAGATTCCCAGCTGTTTAATGGAGTGTGTGATGAATGTTTGAGTTTTGGAAATTTGCACTTGTTACGAACGTCTGTCACCATAGTCGCCTATTGTTTGGAGATGACATTACGGTATATTCTGTTATGAAATTGTAAAAATTTCAAGTAAAAGTTTAAACAGTTAAAGACAACACTCTGAGAGAAACATTTTCACAGACGAAATCCGATGCTGCCTCACAGTCCGAGATCGATATGAGAACAAAGCTAAGTGTGGCCGCGCCAGGGTCATCCGCACCCAAAACGTGTCCATCCGACGGCGTCGTGCATTCCGTGAAACCCATGAAATTTGACATGGACGTGCGCCGGACCGATAATTGCCGGCATCGTGCTCCAGGCTGCCCTGTCTCCGGACATGAGGCTAACAGCTTCTTGATCTGATGATCTGTGTAAAGTTTTTTTTCACCTTTTGACTCGTGCTTCGCCACTTCTTGAGAGCTTTTAGACTTCATTTCCATGACATTTTAATGCCTAGCTGGTTTTATGTTACAATAGCATGTTGAATTTGATATAAAGTACAAAACTATCAAATGTAAGGCATTAGAGTCAATTTTTTGTTACTTAGCCTAAATCAATGATTGCTCGTAGTTAGATTAAGTTGACTATTGTCTGCACATTTTTAATTCGTCAAATGGCGAAAATACAATTCTTATACTGATCCCTCTAGATCTTACCTTTTCTTTATTCGTTTGGGGTGTCTAGTCTTTAATATTCTATGTATTTCTCTCAAAAGACTGGTTAGCAAAGATGTTAACAAGATATTGCAGGCTTTCAAAAAGATCAAGAGATTTCTGCAGAGTGTTTGGACTCGAGTCTTACAGCTTGATGATTTGTGTACAGTTGGAGAGCACTTATATAATTCCTGCCTGCTTACTTGCACTGTATAATACCGTTATTATGGTGACGTTCACAAATCTCACAGGAATATTGTATGATTGTGAGAGGCTTGTTGGGGTTGTAGCCTGAAAACATTTTATTGAGATGTGGATGTTCATGTGCTAAAGCAAAATTAGAACTAAAAGATGGACACATATTAATACTTAAAGAAAGTAGGACGTTAAAAAACGAGCGGTAATGCAATATAATCAGATGTTTGCAGTCACCATGATTTTCTTAAGGGGGAGATTTGCCCTTATTACTGACTGATATGATCGTTCTAGTCAAAAATAAAGTTTTTGGTGCCTGTTGGGCCAAAAGCTTTAATTTAAGCCACCTCCCATGATCCTGCGATTTATTAAACTTGTGCATTTTACTTAGTTGTACAGGACTTATACATTTAACTCTAAAACGTAAACATTAAATCTGTCGGGATATAAGAAAACAAAATTAACTTATTGTTTATTTATTCACAAGTAGTGGCTGAAGGGGTCATAGCCCCTAAAACTTGCTATAATACTCTGCCTAATCTCATTCTTTTACTGTTTACATGCTGCGGTGAATAAAGAAATATAAGTATTGGTAGGAACCATACACATGTCAATTCGTAAACAAAGTAGACACGTAATCACATGTTGTAATGTAAACAAAGCAGACTTTTTTAAATCCCCATGCTTTTCTTATGGGGGATGTTTTACGTTATTTCTTGTTTGCTGCTAAAGTTTTAGAACTACTGCAATTTTCCCGAGTCTCTGGTAAGACCTTGAATTTAAGCCGTCTCAAATAATCTTGCGATTTGCCAAACTCCCACAATTTTGACTTAAAAGTTTCACTACCTCATATATAAAGAAGGTTCGTTGACACATTTACGTAATGAGAGAGAATAACTTGTATATATGAATTGGGACATTAATTATTGCCATACTAATGTAAAGATGTATCTGTTAGAGTTAATTACAGTAGAACGCAAGAAACTATTGTTATTAGTTTATTCATTAAAAATCTAAATTCGGAAGCGAATGGCTGACGAGTGGCGCTGCCTCTGGGCGGCGGAATACTGACGAAAATATCCTACTAGGAGTTCCACACTGAGAAACAGTTGGAAACACTTTCATATACTAATCAATTTAAATCTAAAATGGTTATTTACTGGCTTGTATGTGCTCTTCTGGGGTTATAGTAAATCCTTTTTTCACTTAATTAATGGACCAATATATAATTAATTTTACTTCTATGGTGATATAAAACAATTTTAGCGTTCTTTTGCAGGTACAATAACATTTACAAAAAAATCAGAAAACTGGTCTCACTACAGGATTTTAGAGAAATATTCTTTAGTTTAGTGTTTGGGATAATTTTGGTTTGAGTTTGTGATTTGTATGAACGTCTTGGTCTTTTCCCTTTACTTTTTGTTCGAGCGGTAATCAAGATACCTAATGTAGAGTATAGGGATCTTCAGGTAGGTCTTTATATAAAGTACAATTCAACCCCTCTGCTCTCGAAATGTTTTGACACGGGACTTCCTCTCCTTTCTTTGTCCACTCGCTCTTCCAAAACCCTTGCACTGCGCAGCTTATTATAACGGATCTTCTGTAGTTGTTATAAACAGCCTCCAAGATTTGGCTTGTAAATTAAGTCTTAAACAAATCGATCTTACTCTTTCAATTTATTCTACAATTTATTTTAAACTGTCTTTACGAATAATATTAGGTAAATCACAAAACAAATTCTTACTACTAGAAAGATATGTATTTTTATGTTAATAGTTTTAATAAAATTATTAATTTTGAATATTGTGCAGTACATCAATGTAGTATGAGCAATTTCCTATTGACACTACATGTGAACAAATATTTGTTTTTACATTTTTATTTTATTATATTTGGGCTTGAATAATTATTCCCTGCACCAGTTTAAATGATTTTCAAACATAAATAAGCAGTTAGTTTTCTTTTTTTGATAACTGTACAGACAAGTTGTATAGCATAAGGTCACCATAACTTGTAATATTTCATTATGGTCGCATCTAAAAATCAAATTACATGTCCACTACAAACAAATCTCTCGTGTATTGTGGTGTTTCGCCGAAACCAATAGCAGAATCTGTACCGTAGTTTTCCATAATTTATGGATTTACCACATCCATTTCAATACAGATTGTCAATAAATCGCGCTGAATTAATAGCTTTCATGTGCAGGGAGGTTAAATGGAGCCTGTTTGACCCACATTAACCAACACTACAACTCGGATCAACTTGAGCACTAAATATTTAGTGCTTGATCACAGTTATTGGCGCATAAACTTGATAAACAAGCGCGCAGTGTTGATCATAGAGCCCCTAGACATGCAATTGATATACAAAAAATCGCGAGGCTAGAAGCTAAACGAGGTCGACATGAACTGCCAGGCGGTGATATACTTGCTGATCTTTCCTGAACCATATTTTATTAAAGAGGTGGTAACAGGTGATCACGCAAACAGTTTGGTAACTTGTAACGTTTCTAGTTATGGCCTTTATGGTGTAGAATTACCCTGTAATGACCATAGCTTAGTACAAGTATTAAACTGCGGTTGAACCAAATTGCTGTTTCATAAACTAGATGTTTGTTGTCAGTTTGAAAAAGGTCTAGGAACATTAAAATTAAAGATAAACCTGAGTTTCAGAGTTGGGAGGTTTTAATTCACCCAATTTAAGGATCCCAGTAACCTGAACGTTTAAAAAAAGATATTTTGAATTAGGTGAAATGGGAATTCCAATTACATTCTAAATGGTTTGAGACCTTTGAATAAATTTATAGCACTCTAATGTTCAATACAACCAAAATAATTGTAATAACATGTAATATAAATATTTCAAGATGTATAAAGAAGAGTTATTTTTAGGCCCTAATGTTGTTTTATTTGATTATAAGTTGGCTAACATTTCTTAGCAACTAAAACATAGCTTACTTTCAATAAGTAAATAGAAACTATGGACAGAACTAAAAAAATAAAAATGATGGTTTAAATTTGTTTTAAAGGAGTTATTCTTCTAAAATCTAATGTTCAATTATAACGAAAATGAAAACCAACGACAAAAGCTGACTAAATTAAGTTAATCCTGATGATGTTACTTAGTAATTTAAACAAAATATTTCAGTATAAAATATTCTTTAAAAAACATGACTTTCTTTGAATTTCCTTTTAAAAAGAGCTGTGTATATGCTATACTAGAGAGAAACAATATCACACAAAAGATCGCTAAACAAGTTTTTGAAAATCAACCTAGGTTTTCCCACACACAACACAACACTAAAACGCAAAAGAAAAAGCTTAAAGGTAGAAACACAAATGAAGTTCAGGTTTATAAACAAATTACTTTGCTCAAGATAACATTTATAAAGGAGTTCCTGCTAAAATTACGATAGATAGAGGTAAGGTGTTCAAGGAATACAACGGATTGTATCTATTATGAGCGTTTATTTATTGTGATTTGAACTTAATACTTGCCAAAACGGGGTTAAAATCATGGTTTGTGTTGAAGTTAGTTGTACAAGATCTGTTACAATTTGAACTCAATGATTGTTTTAAAAATGAAAAAAAACAACTTAAGGCCTCTCAGGTTTGTTACTGAGGAGGTAGCAAAGGAAATCCAACTGAATAAACATCGAATCACACAGAAATGGGGAATTGCTTATTAAAACACCTCAACGATTCCTAACTAAACTTCACCTGGATCTATTTTCCAAGCTTAATCCCCCGAGAATCGTCGGAACAGTGCAGACCACTTAGCCACTCAACTAGAAAATTAACTCGTGGCGTCTTATTGTCCTGAAATAACATCTTGCGGCCTCGTTCCATTGTAATGGGATCGGTTTGTCACCGTAGAATAACGCCAGGAAGTACTTTATAGAGGGTTGCGGTTCGCGGGACGGAATTGTCAATCAAGCCTTTGTGAAAATGTTGCCCCGAGATGAATAGAGATTGGATAAAAAACCCTGTTGAAACGGAGAAACGAAAACACCGTGGGTGCATCGGTGGGTCTTTAGGCCTCGATAGGGATCGGAACCGGGGAAACCACTTAGGCTTTCAGGGGGTGCAAAAAATGAGTCTCGGGTGAGCCCGCGACATCCCCGACAACCGCGATACCATCGGACATCGCTCACATCTCCCGCCGCGGCTCCCGGGTCACCCTGGTCACGTGGTCTCACCGCCAATTAGCAATAATAGGTCCGACTTCGTCCAGATCGTTCCTTTTTGTAAACAAGCCGAAATGTCTTCCCTTTAACTGTTATGGGCCTACGATGACATTAAAACAGAAGTCACCTGCGCATTCTACCCCTAAACATCACTGGTATCTTCCTCCTAAATTTAAATGATCCTTATCTGATTGTAAGACTATTGGTTGCTACAACCTAAGATAGGTCGGGAATGTTAATAGTTGTTACGACATTCCGAACAGCTCGCTAATGAACTTGGGTGGGCCGCATTTGTCCACAGGTATTCTAGTTACAAATACAAATTCGACCTGTTGGTTAATGCACCTGCCTTACTAAAATCCAATCTAGTTTGTAAGGGTAGTTTTTGAAACCATAATTAAAAATGGTATTTTAAACACAACAAATCTAAATTTTGAGTTTAATGTAGTATTTAAATTATAACAAGAACCAAGAGTAATAAAGTTAGAAATTTATTAAATGTAAATAAACTATATACAATTTTATTATAACTTAAATTGTTAATATTTTTCGCTGCATTGCTTAACTTGTCCTAGAGGTATGTTGTTAATTTCTCTTACAATTTTACTGCAGGTTAAACAGGCTCTCATATAACATGCAAAGTGATTATTTATTAAAATAAGGAGAGATCTAAATAAATTTGATTTCAATCATACCTATATTTTAAACTTAAAATCGGGTATTACATTTTTAACTTCGTTACTATCATTGCAAATAAATTAGAACATTTTAGCGAATTTCCCCTATAGGGAAGAAGCTATTACCGTAGTCGGCATGGTAAGACCTAGGCCCGGGACCATGATAACTTTTCGTTTTGAGGTCCCTAGACCCCAAAAACACCATTCGTTCGATACTGTATATATATATATATATCTATCTAAATATATATATATATATATATATATATGTGTCCGTGAGCACGATAACTCTCGTAAAAATGATCCGATTTTGACGAAATTTGGTATAAATATGTAAAGCAGCATTTATGACTTTAAGTTCGAAAACCAGACAGATCGACCTATCCGAAGGGGTATTTTGGGGGGTTTTGTACCCCAAAAATGGGTTTTTTGAATTTTTTACATATAATTTTTGAAAAAGTCAAATTTTAATTTTGACCATTCGATTCAGCTTAAAAAAACACACAATTTGGTGTTTCGATCATTCCTCTACGTCAATTTGTTACCGAGATATTGAAAGTGCTAAACACAGTACGTTGTCTAATGTTATTCTTATGGAGGAAAAGAAAATTTGTTATCTCGCTTATTTATGAACGAATACTGACGAAACTTGGTATACAGCTTCATTTCGTTGAGGTCTATTGATATTTGCTCTAAAAAATTGTTTTTGCATAATTCTCCCGTAGCAGCAAACCTGCGTACTCAGCCCCCATGTTATTCTTATGGATAATAATTAAATGCTCTGTCTCCCTTAATTATGAACATAAATTAATAAAAACTGGTATACGACTTCACCTAGTTGAGTTATATTGACATTTAGCATAAAAACCCATTTTTTGTGTTCCTTGTTGCAGCAAACCTGCGTACTCAGCCCCAATGTTATTCTTATGGAGAATAATTAAAATTGTATATATCGCTTATTTGTGAATATATTTTTATGAAACTTGGTAAGTGGCTTTATGTAGTATTAAGACATTTATATCTCCATTGGAAATTCGCTGAGTATGCAGGTTTGCTGCGACGGGGGTATTTATTCTTGTGTACGCCAGTGGCATTTAGTATTTGTCCAAACCTATCAAAATCACGTGGGCACCCCGGGAATCGATCCCGTGACATGCTGCACCGTAACCCAAGTCTCTAACCGTTAGGCTAGTGAGGTATTACTTTACTTAACCGCTTTGGATACAATCCAACTGCTTCTATTTATTATCTTAGTAGACAAACTAATATTGATATTATTTGCATTATGTTTGCATATTTCAGGTATGTGAGTTATACAATATGTTGCAATTAATTTACACCGATAAATAAACTAATATACTGTTGTCCTATAAACAGGCATTAGTAAATGTATACCAAATTCCCTAGGATGTCCTTAGGATGTTGAACTGTTATTTGGGCCCATTTTCACTGCCTAGTCGTTCCCTCCGTTAGCATCGACGGCAGAAGCACTCTTATTTCACTCCCAATCTTAAACTTTAATCGCACCCCACCAAACGTCATATAGCCCCTCATTAGTAACGTCCCCGTATTCCGGGAGTCCGCTCATCAATATACCATAATTGAGCGTATCAGTCCGGGTTTATCGGCAAGGTTATGTATATAATTAATAAGGCGCTGTCCCCGAATTAATCGAGGAGCCAGATAAAGGTGAGTCAGTGACTTGTCAACTGTTATCTGCCGGCTTCTGCGATTGGCTGAGCCGCTCCGGTGATTGATTATCTGGCCAATGAGCCGGCAGAGCTTGTCACTCACACGGCGGCTTATCACCGCTTACGTGCTTGTTATCAGAGTTCATTAGCCTCGCTAGAACCACTCGAGTATGAGTCCGATTAGGTGTTCGATCCAGTAATCTGCATCCGCAGCTTCTTACGTAACCGTCGGGACGCTGATCCGATTTCCGATTTAAGTGACGCTGTCACTTTCGATACACTGTACAATCGGTGGTGACAAACTTGTTTTTTGGTCGGGACGGAGGCTTTGGAACCGTTCAGTCTCGCTTGTGAAATACTCGAGTGTCGAAGTGTGTTGCGTTAAATATTTATGGATGTAGCGGTAATCAAACTCGTTTTTTAATACTTTGGCGTACATTCTCTTTGACAAACTTCTTTTTAGATAGGAAATGTGTTGTCATTTGGGGGATTAGTTCTACTCAGTTGTGCAATTTTAAAAGCTTTGAAATGTGTCACACGAGGATATTGCTGATTCATAATTTGTAGTCCACTTGAGTTTTTCGTTTGGCTGTAGGTTTGAATACATTCTAAACTGAAATGGAAAGTCATTAAAGAAAAAAATGTAGCAACCGGGTAAAATGTCTCAAATTAACTGCCGTATGCTGACGACTTTTTAATATTAATTTTAGTAACAGAGAAATTTAAAGTTCTAAAACGTGGCCTAGATAAAAAGTACCCAAAAAATAAAGTGTAATTTGAATATAAGTGTGATGAATGTTTATTGCGGGGTGTCAAATGAGATAATTGTTCAATAATTAACTTAAGTAGCAGCACAAAATATCTGGGAATTATGCTTGACAACGAACTTAATTGGAAAATGCATATAATAAAATTGCAAGCAAAAATCATAGCCAGCATTCGTCTTTTTTATTTTCTGCAAAGTATTTGTCCTTTCCAAATCCTCAGAAGTTTATATTTTACTCTGGTAAATTCTAGACTTTAATATGGCGACTATTTTGGGGGGCATTTATTTTACCAATTTAAAATCTATTTTAACCTTAAAAAAGTTATTTGTTAATAATTTGTAGGAAAACCAAATATGATGCCTCTTATCCATGTTTTCAAAAGCTAGATGTATTTCTTGTAAGATCAATTTTCCTGTATAAAGAACTGAAGTTGTTTCATATTAATTCAACATTTAATAAGGTGGATAATTATAAATTGAGGTTGAGATATGCAAGTTTTTGTTATGTACCGAAACCAAACTCAACATTTTTCATTGACACATATTTTTTCATTGCTCCAAGAATTTACAATAAACTTCCAAATAATGTTAAAACTTTGGTAAATCATAATAAATCCATTAAAGAGGTTAGACAATTGGTGAAGGGTTTTAAAAATGTTGAGGTTTTATTACAAATAGTGGTTTAGTCATGTTAAGCATAATACAAAATTATTTTAGCAAAATTGGATATTTAGAGTTTGGTTTAGTAATATTATGATACGTATTTATAAGTTATTATATTATATTATAACACTTACAATTCCAATACTTACATAGAGCACAATATTTCATGTTAATAACCTGTACACAGAATGTAATGCTTTTATTTTTTAGCTCCTGAACTCTTTAAAAGCATATTTTTTATTTTGTAAAGGAACCCCTAAACGGACATTGTGTCTTTGGGGCCCTATTGATTTATTTTTTCTGCACAACAATTTGTTTCAATGGGTCAGCCTGGTTTTACTTTTTTATATGAAAGATTATTGTTTATGAATTTTTAATATTTATGTGTGTGTGTGTGTGTGTGTGTGTGTGTGTAGAACAAAATAAAGATTTATTTATTTATTTATTTATAATTGCTTTTACTATTCTATACATTCCTTTTTTTCAGAAAGGCCCTAGAACTCTAGTTGAAGATTATATAGTGAAATATTTGTTTAATAGCCAAGAAAAACTGTTTTTACAAACGGAAGTGTCAGACAGTGGTGAGCAGAGCTCGCCAAATCATCGATTCACTCTTCCTCCAAAGCCATATAAACATCACGCCCCAGTGGAATCGTCCTCTCCCACATAAATCCTGGATCTAGAACACTTTTCAGGGATGTTTGAACAGCGGCGCCGAAAGGATCTCAAATTATCTCCCTAAAATCAGGCGGCCTGTTTGTTATTCATACGTCTTTCTCTACGTTTTTCAATTTGAATGGGACTCGCTTGATGAATATATGTGGAATTAGTTGTGTGGCTAACAGGGCTTGACAATGGCCTATTAACATGTAACGCAGCGCGCCCCGCGCAGTAACTCAGAACTAACAAGGGGACGTTTCGGTGACATCTTTATTGGGTACCGACACGATCGCTGCTCAAATGCCAAGAAATAATCAGGTTCCATTGTCCGAAGTGCATGCAGAGTGAACGCCTCTCGCGAACCATTTCCTGTGTTATTACTGATTAATGGAGGGGTTGTTCTGTTAATGGATAAACGGACCAAGGGATAGGTGTCATAATTGTTCTGCGCCGGTTAGGCAAGTGTTGAATTACAGAACGATAAAAAGATTGACGGTGCATTTAAAATTTTCTATTTAGAAAAAAATACTTAATTTACCTTTTTAGTTACGTTTGGCAATAGGTCCCAAAGAGGATTTCAAATTAGAGAGTAAATAAAATACTTTCAGTTTCTCTATACACTGGGCTTGCAATTACGAATCTCATGCCTATAGTTTGTATGAAATTATTAGTAAAGTTGATTATTCTCAATAGGTATGTTGGGAAATAGTTTGCCTTACATATTTTTAATAATAGAAAAACCAGGTTATTATATTGTGTAAGTTATTGTTTTAAAGTATAACTTTAAAATGTATGCAAACATGAAAACCTATGTATCAATTTCAAAAACATTAATTAATGCAAAATATACGCCACAGTTATACAATAAACGTTCAAATATAACGTCGCTGTATTGAATATTCATATATAGAAAACACAGTGGTTGAGTTTGTTCACTCACCTATTAATTCTCCAATTTCCAGCCAATTTGTATGAGACTAGTCAGTAAAAAACTGTGATAAAGAGAAAAATAATTATATACATGTTCGTCATCCAGCTCCTTGTGATTTACTTAGAACATAAAATGCTAATATATTATTTCAAATTAAGTTCAGAAAATAATTTAAAACGATAAATTAATAATATATATATATACTTTGCAAGAAGCAGTAGATTAATAACTAGCCTTTATATTAATTGCAGTATTTAAGTTTACACCTTTCATAATTAAATCATTGGTACATGTTTTGCAGTTTTGGCTCTAGCTCGAAGGTTTGTACTGCTGAGGCTTGTTGTAACTAGATACCGCTTAAAGGCTCAACTGACACATATTCTCTAAGTCAAAGTTATTTTTTTAAGCAAACAATACATTTAAAAGATTCACTAACTGTCCGCATAGCATTTTCCAATTTCCAAGAATAACGACTCATCATTCTAATAAAATTCAGCGCAAAGTCAGAGAGAACAAACCGACACTAAAACACTATTAGTCAACAGCAGATTCTCATTTGCATACATGAGATAGAGTACATCATAAGTCAATAAACCTGAGCTCACAGAGATAGGATCGCATCAAGCCGCTACTCTCATATACCATACGGGGTCGCCCGCCGCCGCCGACGCAGGATCTCATTTAGCGATATGCCAACATTGTCGCCATTGCCATCTTTGTAGCCAGGTGCAGGACGGGACGACGTCATATAGTTGACAACGGACGATCTTGCTGCTCCATTACCCAAGGGGCTTCGATAGCGCGCACCTTGCCGCCTTCTATCACCGGCCAATCTTATCAGCCCATTAGCTTCGAGGCTAGGCATTTGCATTCTGCTAACAATATCGTCTGCACACATTTCACCTTCGTGTGACGCTGCTATTCGCCTTATCCTACAATGAACCTTCTATATTTGAGATAGATCATGGTCTAAAATCACGAAGGAAACTCCATCGATCTACCTCGGCCTTCCTTCGGAGACTGAATCTCGACGTCGATCGCTGATTTATGCGATGACTGTGCTTGTACGGAATTAATTAAGGAGATTATGGCAGAGCCGATGCAAGAACTTGGAAGAGTGACTCTTTATGCAAAATCTTGAGAAAGGATTAAGCTAGGGGGTGATTAGTTCAATTCACTCTAATGCGTGGAATTATACAAGACCTTGTTTAGCATAATTTATTAAAAGGCGCGTTTTCCTTGAGCAAACTTGAAAACTTATTGTGTATACCGGAGACCAATAAGGATTAAATTTGTTTTTGCTAACGTATACTCGTATTATTGATTCAATTTCAGCTAAAGACTTTTACATTTTAGCATAACTTTGCAAACACAATTGTTTTGGTTAGAACATTTTTTGTTATATTATCAAACAAAACTTGTGAACTAAATAAAAACCTTGAAAAAAAACATTTAATGAAAAATGTACTTTAAATATTTTTCTAATCCTTAGCAATAAAATTATTGTCATAATGTGAATAAACTATTAGCAATGATTGTTATAGAATAATTTGCTAACAGTCATCAATTAAGTTAATTTATTTCTACGGTAACACCATTTTTACAACTCATTTAAAGAGCACTCAGTAACGTACTAACAAGTAACGGTAATAAATAAAAATAATTAATATAAGATGAATTATGCAATAAATACTATAATTGAACCCAAAGTTTAAGTGCCTGATTATTAATAAAACATGTAAAACTGTGACTAGCTACAGGAGTGCTACAATAAATCTAATAACAACTGCAATGATAATTCGCATTAAGGTAGAAACAATTTATGGGGAAAAGACAATTGGACGGGCATCCATAATCTACCACATATAATTGAAATACAAACTCTAAATATCATTAAACACTAGTTAAACAACTATTACCATCCAAACCACCAAGGCTAAGATATTCAACATTGAAAAAATACCAGAATTACCATATTGACAAGAAAACTAACGACCGTTTAGTTTCACTCAGAAGACCGCTTGGTAATGAAAACCGTCTGGAGGAAACTTATTGGTTTCTATAAACATCGCTGACCTCACCACGGAAGATCCGAAGATTGATGCCGGCGTCCACGGGAAATGATGGATGTCCCCGGTTCGCCTCTTGGTGGCGGGACAGAACAAAGTCCCGGGGGAATTAGACCCGTGGATGTGGGTGAAAGGCGTGAAACAGGGACGAGGAGGGTGGCTGCGTAGGACGCTCTTCGCTCTGTGATGGATCAGTTCGTTATCAGACAGGAACGAATCGTAAATGGATTAGTTCTTTGGTTGGTAAGCGCGTTAACAGATGGTTTGAATATGAAACGTTTGCTAAGCAGTTCCTCGTAAGCCGCTGACTAGGTGGTTTAGCTTGAGCCTAGGCTTCGAACGCCAATGTGATCTGTTTATACAGTAGTTTGGGGTTTAATAAATATGAGATTGTAGATAAGGGAATTTTTTTGTGATGTTAAAATATATTGGTTTAGTATAATTTTTTTGAATATACAAGCGAATATTTAAATAGTAACGTGAATATTTATTTTTTATTTTTTCAAATTGTAACTGGTATTTTAGATAATATTCCAGAAGGATTCTGAAATATTATAAAATAAAACGTCCCTCGCAAGCTTAACTAATGTTTCCTAAAGAGTTGCCACACAATTTCTTACACAAACACCCGTCTTTTGTTTGTTGCAATTTTAAAACAACACAATTTCCCATCATATGTTATCACAAGGTGAAAAAACCTTTGCCACAGGCCAACGCAAGGACTCTAAAGGAAAAGGAGAAGACAACGAACGTAATATTGCTTATAAAGCCTAGGGGGATGAAAAGAATGCCCGTCTGTCATACAGTTGCGGAGGGCCGGGGGTCGTTTTTGGTGATGGGAAGGGGGGGGGGGGTTCAGATGAGAGTCAAAGACAAGTCTTGACAGTTGCTGACAGCGACAACTTCAACTTGGCTTTTTCACTTAACCTGTCTCGAAGCACAAAGTGCGCGCAACATTCACGTTTGGCTGCGTCTAAGAAAAATGGAAAACTTTGCTCAAAGACTGACTCGCAGCGATTTTAGTTTACAGACGGGTAAACAACAAACAGAAACACGCCGAGGTGGCGACTTTGACTGCTTTGACAAGCGACAGTTAACGCTGGCTTTTATTGTTTATAACGGGAAAATATGGCAGATGTAGGGGGCGGACTTTAATTAAAAATACATATTATTCTGACTGACCCATTTTATTCCTTGTAATAATTATTGTAAATTAATATCGCTTCTAGGATTTTTTTAATGAGCACTTGTGTAATACATTTTAGAAATTATAAATGCTTAGAGGCCACTTTAATGGCGTGTTTTACAAACACCATGTGTTAGACATTTTACCATTTTAAAATTCTTAGATCCTGATATGAAAAATATGCGCTTGCTGCATTTTTGGACATATGCACTTTAAGGGATAGTGATGAGCTGTCAAAAGGAAAAACCATAATGCCAAGTTATGACAGAAAAATGGACAGTAATAATTGTTAGTTGAGAAAATAGCCAAATAAATCACCCAGATAGAACAATCAGATAAACCGGCTATAAATTGAATAGTTTTTTTATACTAGTCACATGTGAATGATCTACTTAGTGAATTAAGAGGTTAACTCAGTAATTTTCAGTGATTTTAATGCAAAATGTTATTCGTTAGCCAGTGATTAAATAATGGAATTATCTTCAGTCTAAAATCAAGGTATTAAAACAAGGATATGGTAACTTTTTGAAATGCATATTGGTAGTCTGTAAATTTTCTCAAATTTTGCTCAATCCTCTTGTACCCTAAGGCCTTAATTTGTTAATTTACATCAAACAAAATCTTACCCAGGTTTACCTTTAAATGGAAAACCCATAGCTAATTTAATGTCCACAGTTAATATTATGATAAGAAAGCTGCTGCTGAAGACAATAGAGCGATGAAACATCCCACCATTATAGTCCTGTGACACCGGCCTGCTCATTCCTTATGAAGATCGTAATGGCAACCGTGTACTTCTAATATCTCCGGAGATCGGCGTGTTCACGCGGCGCAATCATAATCAATCGACACCCTATCAGATCCGCCCCGGGTCCGGGCTTGTTCGGGATCGGAGAAGAAAATTATAGAAAAATCCAACACAGTAGTTGCGTTCTATCGGGGGATCGACAAGGCCTTGGGGAGATAGGATCACTGGTGGAGACGGGTCCAAGACGAGATGGGAGATAAGGGCGCGGCAGCTGGAGCCTGGTGACCGGTAAGGTGCTCTGAGAGAATTGGGAGTGATAAGATGGAGTGATAACGGGCAGCTGCTACGGCTGTGGTCTGTACAAGACTGGAGAAACGGCTCACAACGGATGTTTTGACAAAGAATTGGCCACAATTCACCGAACTGCGGAGATTTATTGGGCGATAGAGTAGGTCTTTCAGCAGCTAAAGAGGGGGAATAGTTAGCTGGACTGTATCGGGAATTAACAAAGTGAAAAACTCAGATATTTAATAGAGTGACTTTACAAATATTAAAATCAAGTTCATTTTGACACTAATGTTTCTATGAATTAGCCAATATCCATTGACAAGCAATGGGTTCCTTTAAAATATATTGAGAAATTCAAGATACAAGGCTGTAACAGTAAAAAACTGTAATTACGATTTACAGGACCATTGATTGATGTGGTAATTATTACGAAGGGCTTAGAGATTTTAATATTTCTAGATAATCTTGCCTGTAACATACAATCTCCGTAGAGGGGGCTCCAGTACTTTGCTTCTCCCGTAAGACCAGTGTTAACGTCCACAGCCCGCCTCTCCTCAATGGAGGATTCGAAATCTTTGATTTAAGTTTAATTTGAAATAGCGAGAAATAACTAGAGATTTCAGAGAGGAGAATATTGATACCACAAAAAGTTCACCAATGAAATAATTGTAACTTTAAATATTTTGAAATTTGTTTGACAATAATTGGGTGTTAATTCTTTGTCAGTCTTCGTCCAGACTGTAAGAACAGGTAACCATTAGCAGCCAAATTGGTTTGAGTATGTTTTGTATTGTAACTATTTACAGTTCACTTTTTTCAACAGTTACATAAAAATTGTAAAAATGGATGCTTATATCAACCTAATGAATGATGGTTATATTAAATGGATTTGTTTTTTTATTGATGGGTCTGATAGGGAAGCGAATTGAACGTAAAACGGTCAAATTTTAGACATTTACAATTGAAATAAACGGTATCAGGAAACTGACACATACTTTCTCCCTTTTAGCCCAACTTTAATGAATAAATTACTTTTTATTTACTAAATATAGAATACAAAGCACGGTTGAGTGTACAGAAAATCTTGTAAACAAGTGTTTTAAAAACATCCACCCAAATCCCTGCTTTGGAGGCACTACAGGATCCATTGCTACACTCGTGGTTTAAAGGGGGAAATGCCCCCTATTCCCCCCCAGGGATATTAAGGGGCAACATATTTCGAATTAACTCTGTTGGTCAATGCTAAATTGACAAGCATATCAAGTTTGAATGAAATTTATAAGTAAATAAGAGAGAAATAGTAATTTTTGTATTCCTCATAAGAATAACATTGGACAACGTACTGCGTTTACCGCTAAATGAAAATTTAAATTTTCTCCGAAACCAGCAATCGTAGAATAGTAATTCAAAATGCTAAATTATTTAGTTTTTTGAGCTCTTTTTAGTGGTGAATAGTAATATTTTTTTATATTTATGTATTTTTATGAAAAATCCAAAAAACTGAATTTTGGATGTTTTAAGTCCTGTAATTTCTGAACCCGAATTTTTTCAGGTATGCGAGTGGTGTTATTTTGTTGGAAAACTAAAGTTCTACAAACGACTAAAGTTTAATCAAAATCGTTAGAGCCGTTTTTGAGAAATTTTGATTTTTCATGTTTTTTGGCGGTTTTTGGGGGATAATTACCCTTAAAAATAAAAAATTCAAAAAAATTAAAAAAAACACCTGGAGATATCGTGGATTAGTAACTACATACCAAATTTCATCAATATCGGCCCATTGGTTAGGGCTCTAGCTCTGTACACATCCACACAGACACACACACACACGGACACACACACACACACACACACACACACACACACACACACACACACACACACACACACAGACAGACATCACGTAAAAACCACTTTTTTGGGTTCAGGGAGCACCAAAACGAATATTTCCACTAACAACTCAAATTCGAAAATTTTGACGAAAACAATACTTTCTCCATATACTATGTATAGAGGGAGAAAGTAAAAATCACTCATTAGCAAACATAGTAAACAATAATTTACTATAATGATTACAGTTTATTATACTTTTGAATTACATTACTTTTAGGAAAGATGAAACTATTAGTTTTTTTTTTTACTGGGCTACTCTATTTTGTTTTTGGTTTTTATCACTATCAGGCAAGTCCTCTATAATTGTACTAAGGTGATATTTGTCCAGTAAGAACCATTAATAAAATAAGTCATACTACTCTTCGATGTATATACATTCATCATATTTTATAAAAAAGAACATTAAATTTATAAAATATATTAGAGTTCCAAATCATAAAACCATTTTAAATTTAATTACTTTTATTTCAGTATACATAAATACTTATTCTAACATAACCACAACATCAGACTACAAATAAAAATAAAAATAGTTAAGACTCGCTATCCACGAAACGCCCATATTGTTATCAGTAGGTTGGATAGGCTCTGGTGATAACAAGTGTGTCATATGACGTGGAGACGCCCCTTGTATGCATCCGCTGCTGAGGTGTGTGCAGTAATCGTGTGGAGCGTTAGTGTGTGTGCCGGCCACATATTACTGCAGTGTACGCCCCTATGCTGCTGTTAGTCATGCATGGCCTGGACACCACCTGGCTGGTTGTCGCCACTCCACCAGACGTGTGCGCGTGCAAGGACAATGTGTTCATCTCGTGAACTGCTAAATGTGTGAATGGTTCTGTCTGAGTCGTGTACACATAATGGTTACAGTCATACACTGTTTGACTTCAAACTCTGCTTGCCCTCTACCTAAAATAATCTATATCTCAATTAAAATTGGAGCTGCGTAGAAATGTAGTACATTGAATGAAACAATAAACGAACGTAATCAACCGATATAGTACAGATCACTACTTAATCTATGTAATATTATAAAGAAGAGGTGGTTTCTGTCTGTCTGTCTGATGTTCCGGGTGAACGCAAAAACTACTGAACCGACTGGGCTGAAACTTTACACATAGGTAGATCTTGAACTCATGCAACACATAGGCCTATTAACTTCCTTAAAATCCCCTCAGGCTACGCCCCGTGAACGTCCTAAGTTTCAATGTTTACATTTCAGAATAAAGTAAACATTCAGAAACTGTAACGCGAACAGCTGTGGATACTTACATCTGACAGCTTTAAGAGCAGAAGCAAGAACAGCTGTTTCAAGCTAACTAAAATGCAAATTGCATTGACTAAAGACCGGGTAGAGTAAACCCCTGTGCGGGACAACGGGTACGTCAGCTAGCTATTAATTGATATTAATGTGGCTTCATCTGGTTGTGGTCTATTCTTATTTGCACAAAAAACAATTTTTACCGATACTTCCTGTACCCCCCCGATTTTATATTTTTTGGCCCTCGCCGCGATTTTATATTTTTCCTCCCCCCCATTTTTATTTTTGCCCCACTCCCAATTTTATGTTTTGCTCCCCCCCTCTTCAATTTTATATTTTTATTTTATGTCCCCCCTCCATTTCATGTTTTTGCCCCCCTCCCCGATTCTATATTTTTACTCTCCCCCCGATTTTATTTTTGCCCCCCCCGATTTTATATTTATTCTCCCCTCCCACCATCCCCGATTTTTTTAATATTTTGTACTTGAGTTCTTTTATTTCTAAAAGTGAATCCAAAGTGTTACATGTACTGATTTGGAGTCGCAAACCACACGCCGTTTACTACCCGACAGAGTTCTTAGACTTAGCAACAGGACCCGAACTATCTGCCAGTATATTTTGTTAACTTTGATTTGATTGTACATTAAACGTGTAAAATGTAATTTTAATATATTAAAATCAATCGTTTTAGGTATACTTCTAAACCATTATGTAATAATAAAACATACGAGACTTATACACGATTTAAATGAAGAAGGATACAACGAAATAAATTAAACGGGTATTTTATTATCTTTTGTACGTTTTGATCTTACGAAATACATATCCCCCACCAATTACGTAGGCTGAGTCTGTAACTTAATTAGAAAACCCCGCAGCAACAAATAAAATTACACAGTGTGGCTCACAGGACCCAAATTCATGTAGGAATCAAAGTAGCAGTTGCAGACGTAAGTATCGCATGTTCCCCATCCACAGGGGCGTAGCCCGAGGAGAGGACGGCGACCAGCCTAGGAGTGAGTGGGCCTCGGGCCGCCCCACCCGCTCATCATACCGTGTTTAATTCATAATGAGCCAATTTAAATTCTAAATTGTGGTACTATGGGATATTACAAGTGCGATGTGCCGGCTTAAACAGCTGCAGTCGCCGTCGCCTTATACGGTAGGTGGACCCTGGTTAAGCGCTATGCCGCTACCATTCTTGTTGCGACTAATTGTAATGCTCGGTGATTGTTGCTCAAACACCTCACCTACCACATGGTGCTACCATAAAGGTCAGTTTCCCATCCGCTCGGGACAGCTATGCGGTTGAATGGTTGTAAGGTGTTGAAGGTATTTTCAACCTTAAGGGTGGTTGTAAATTGTTTAGATTTTGTGGGATGGTTTACATGTTTCACTAACTTAACGGAATTTTTCAGTAAACGTTTAAAACGTAAACCGCTTGGAAGACGTATTTATAAGAGATTGTGCTATTAATCCTGATAAAACCAATTAAAATGCCAATCATACCGATTGCATACGTCTAACTAAGGTGAATTCCAACCTACTAAGAAATTTGGAAAAAAACGTTAATTCTTGATTGGAGCAGTTAAAATCGTATTCCATTTTCTGTCCAAAGTTCTGTTTCCATTTAGTTTTAAGCATATTTTAAGTGTAAATTGGTAGTTTCTTAAAATAGTGTAAAAATATTTCTGAATGTTTACTTTTTCCTGAAATGTAAACATTGAAACTTAGGACGTTCATGGGGCGTAGCCCGAGGGGATTTTAAGGAAGTGAATAGGCCTATGTGTTCCATGGGTTCAAGATCTACCTTTGTGTAAAGTTTCAGCCCAGTCGGTTCAGTAGTTTTTGCGTTTACCCGGAACATCAGACACACAGACAGACGGTCAGAAACCACCTCTTCTTTATAATATTATAGATAACCACCTAACACAAACAAAAGCTAAACGTTATTTAATTTATATAAAATGAGGTTTTGCCGTACATTTTGGATTATTAATTCATTATGTAAACGAAAGTTATTTAGGAAATTCATGCAAAATTAACCCAGAAAACAGGCAAACTATACAGTTTTCATCGCACTACGACATCGGCGTCGGAAACATAATATTTGTTCTGCTCCATGAGAAAACCCCACAAAAATTGTATCAAACAAAAGCCGAAACCACGCCAATCATCCTAATTTGCGGAAATTCGATATAATGTCACCACAATGTCTAACTGTCGGCTTTGTTTCTCGGACAAAGGAAAGGCACACAATGATGATCAGACATGCGAGCGACTCCCATGAAAAGAAACTATTTCTAACAAAAGACAAAATGACGTGAGTTTGGGGACATCTGCCAATCGTTTCCGACCGAAGGCCCCGGTATTAGTTACGGCGAGCTGTGACACTCTGCGGCCTAGGGGGCGACACTGCGGCCAGCCAGGTACGACAATGGTCACCCCTCCTCCGAAACTGCCCTTAGATTGGGCCGTATTGACCCGGGGATGGGACAAAGGACATGAAGCTCGGGCCCAACGCTCTACCCCTCGTCAATGGGACGTTTAAGGCCACAACAGACCAGAATTGAGGTAAACAGGTATTGGTGACAACAAATTGGAGTTTGGGTGCCGTTCTTGGTGGGGGAGAACTGAATAGATCTTGATTAAGAAATAGAAATGACAAAACATATCGCAAAAGCTTGGTTTGCAAAAGATAAATGTTAAATAATTATACCGCTTCAACATCTCAACTGTAAAACAATAGTCCACAAAAATGTTTTACACTAAATATAAATGTGACATTTAATATTGCATCAGTATTTTGTCATGTGGATCTCAAACTAATATTACATTTTAATCCTGCATTCAATTTGCAAAGTTATACGATAAAATTTTTAAAATATTTAAATTAAAAACATAAAACCTACAAGAGGGATAAAGTTGTTTTTGGATTGTCTATGACCAAACATAGAAATTTACAGCAAAAAATATGAATTACAGATGTATAAGGTGGCTATTACATACTGTAGAAGATTGTTTGTAAACTTTCGCACCAACATTAGGAAATGATTAACACATATTAATTAAACTCATTTGTTTACCCCATAAAATTCCTTGCTTTCGGTTGTTTTCCCTAACTGATTCAAACACATTTCGTTTTATGTTATATGTCAATATTTATATTTGAGATACTATGAGTAGGCCTGATTGCATTTAATAAACTATTACTAATATTGTAATCTTATTGTTAACTGGAAAAAGTTTTAAAATTGTTATTCCCGTTTGGTTATAGCAGTGCTTTTGTATACCATTTATACAAACTAAATAATATTAACAACATTTCAAAATAAATTGTAAGTGTGATTAAACATTTTCATTTAGCGGTTGTTTACATTTTTGCTTTGAACGTAACAAACTGCCACTGCACTACCACAATTTTGCTTTATGGAAGGCGTTATCAATAATTGATAGCCCTCTGTAGGATGATCCATAGAGCAAGTTTTACTCTATAAATTAGAAAATATACTTATTTTAATTATAAACAATAAATACAGATAAATAATACACAATCTGAGACGTTAATTAAAAATCAGTGTGTTAAATGTTAATTCAGAGACGCATAAAGCTGTTAATATTTGATAAAGCTTGACTTGAGAGAAAAGTAAAGTGTACCAAACTGAAAAATATTGTTGGATGTCAGCAAGGGAAAGGTACTCCTTAGTAAAAGCTCTGTCTCTCTGAAAGACGCTTTAATAAAGTGGACTGATGGAATCATTAGCTTTTATTCAAAGGATTGTAGCTCTCAAGTATTTTCTTTTTATAATTATATGAGCGTTCAAGAAATGTAGGATGTAAACATTAATGGTAATACCAACCTCTACACTCCAGTCACTGGATGACAATGGCTCACCGGAAACCAGTCCAGCATTGGACAGTAGTAACATTTGTATTAGTAGAGAGTTTTGTTAGGTTAAATTTGTATGTGCTAGGTAAACGTATGCCATATGAGATAGAATACGGAAGGTATAAAGTAAGAATAAAGCTGCTAAAATTAAATTAAAGTCAAGAAATAACTTGTGTTACTAATGTGTCTTTATCAGCAATACCAATAAAAATAATTGCTTCAAACAAACGACCACTATTCACGTGGGCTGATCAGTTCAAACACATTTCACATTATCACAGTGAGTTCTACTTATTTACTCTTAATCTTACTCCCATGGCCATCTATGCCCAAGGTGCTATTTGGCCAGTGAATTATACGTAAATTATAAATGTATGAATATACTTTATACAACAAAATCAGCGTTGTCTGTAACAGTAATTGTATATTGTCCAAGCCGTGGTCCGCAAAGTCCTGGGCATGGTATAATCCGGTTTTTTCCATGTTATAGTACCAATGCCATGTCGTTGGAACAAACCTAAAGATGCTGTTTCACCTGTCTAGCACCAAAAAAAGTTTAAAATGAAGAGAATTTTCTCTCATTGGAGAAATCCCTCAACTAACAGCTATGAGAACGTGCTGCAAATAACACCCTATTGAATTTAATTTTTTTCTATTTCACGTTATGTATTTTTTTCAAAATTTCTGTTGTCTGCGTGTTATAATAAGAAAATTAGCCAAATTATTAATGCTTGGTAAGATTTAACCTTTTTTAATGAACTTTAAACTCCACCTTTCAATGAAATAAGAGAAGGTTGACAATAGTCATAAGAAAAGCCTAGAATTAGTACCTTTATAAGTAAAAACCGATAATCAAGATTTGTTTAGTTTTCATTCATAACAATATTTTAACATAAGAGCGAGAATTAAACATTTAGTAAAATTTGTAGATTCTCTGTGGTTCCTGTTTCCTGCTATTACAGCCAACGAAGCATCAGCGAATTATTATTAAAGCTGATTCATCGACAAGAATACAGTCAAGAGGTAAAATCGAGGCGGAGATCTCCCTTTGAAAGAGCCCTCCAACTTCTGAAAAGAGCTAATAAGGTGAACGGATAGAATCATTAGCGTTCACGGCATTGTGACTTGCTTCCTTGCGAGAGTTTTTATATAATATTCTATACAAAATATTTTCTGCAGTTGCTGCTATTAGTTAAAACTAAAATGAATCGTTGCAAGTATAACTTAAACTAACGATATGCGTTGCCAATGTGTTACTTGCACTAAGGTATTTCAATAACGATGTAAGTTTTCAAATATTTAGTAAAACTCATTAATTTGATTTATTTTTTTTTAATATAATGTTCATTGAGCGTCTTGAACAAGGTCTGTTGCTGCCGCCCTCATGCTTCAATACTATTTCGTAGTCAGTTACTATATTAACAATTTTAGATAAACAGACAATATTGACAATATCACGGATCTTAATGAATAACAATTGTTTGCAATCTTATTAATAATGCATTTAAATGATTTTATAACTCTCTAAAAAAACTAATTTCTACGTCTTAACAATTTTTTTCATAAAACTAATACCTTCCAAACGACTGCTTGCATCGGTTAAATGTTTGAACATCGTGTCATTGTGGTAATATTTAGTCCTTGTAATGATGAAAGTGTAGCTTGAATAGCCGAAACATCTTACAAATGAATTTTAAAATCATGTATTATTATAAATATTAATTTTTGTTCGCACTGATCAGATATAACACCTTATTTCATAGAACTAAGAACTCCAACAACTTCAAACTCTCCGATGAATACCTCACTTTCCCCAATAAATTGACGTACTCTTCTTAAACACAAACCACATCCACCCCACCTGGCGTACGTGGATGCTCGGCTGACAAGAGAGCGGTCCGTAGGCGATAATGATCGTTCGGCAAAGGAGATAATCTTGGCATTGATTGGCAGACGGCCTCGAACACCTAATGCTCAAATGACATCGGTCTGAGCATTATAACGCTCACAATTTATGTTAAGGAGGGTCAATCGCTATCGCGGACGATCGGGAGATGGTATCTCACTGGCCACAATGGCTCAGCCCAGGTAAACAGGAACCCCGCTGGTGGAGATTCATCGTGGACCCGAGAGCCTATCAGGGGTGGCCCGGAGTGACGGCCAAATATTGTTTAGGACCTATAAACCGAGCACCCGGCACACTTATGTCTCCTGCGTTGGTTTTGTGACAAAAATCTGACGTTACGGGTGTAAAACGAGGATGAAATATGTGGATGCACTGACCCCCGGTGTTGTTCCGGTGATTTACGGCAAGAAACTAAAAAGTGGCCGAAGTAGCCGTTGTAAAGATAATGTCGGCCGTTTTGCTGTTATTCCCGGCAACGCAGTAAAACGACCGTTAAATATATCAACACATTTATCGCTCTTTATGTTTCTGTACGAATGACATCCTATGACACCTACGGCTTGTAATTTCCTTTCAAATTGAAGATTGAAGAAACATCCCTATAAATTTCGTTCATGCTGAGGTGCTATAAACGGTTTTACAATAGTGGTCAATTGAAGTTTTATCTCGATTTTTAATGGCCAATGTCTAAAAACTAAAATAATAATGGTTGTTTTTATTGGTTACAAAGACATTTACAGAGTATAAAATGGAAATCGTAAATTTAAGGACCAATATATAATACCCCCGTCGCAGCAAACCTGCGTACTCAGTGAATTTCCAATGAATATATGTCTTAATATTACATTAAGCCTCTTACCAGATTCATAAGAAATATATTCATAAATAAGCGATATTTCAAATATTCATTATTCTCCATAAGAATAACATTAGGGATGAGTACGCAGGTTTGCTGCAACAAGGAACACAAAATAATTGGTTTTTATACAAATATCAATAGAATTCATCTAAGTGAAGTCACATACCAAGTTTGATCCATAAACATTCATAAATAAGCGATATATAACATTTTTATTATTCTCCATAAGAATAACATGGGGACCGAGTACCTAGGTTTGCTGCTTTGGGAACCATAGGCGAAAAATTGGTTTTTGGTTCAAACAACATCAAACCACAACCAGATGAAGCGATATACCAAGTTTCGTCAGTTTATGTTCATAAATAATCGAGATATAACATTTCTCTTTTTCTCCATAAGAATAACATTGGACAACGTACTGTGTTTAGCACTTGTAATATCTCAGTAACCAATTGACGTAGAGCAATGATCAAAATACCAAATTGTTTGTTTTTTTAAGCTGAATTCAATGGCATGGATTAAAATTTTATTTAATTAACAATTACATATAAAAACTCCAAAAAACCCATTTTTGGGGTAAAAACCCCCCAAAAAACCCCCTTCGGATGATGCGATTTGTCTGGTTTTCGAACTCGTTCAAATAAATGGTACTTTACATATTTGTACCAAATTTTAATAGGATCGGACTTTTTTTACGAGAGTTATCGTGCTTACGGACCCACATATATATATAAATATATATACATAAATACCCCCGTAGCAGCAAACCTGCGTACTCAGCGAATTTCCAATGCATGTATATGTATATTAATACCACATAAAGCCACATATCAAGTTTCATCAATATACATTCATAAATAAACGATTTATGACATTTTAATTATTCTCCATAAGAATAACATGGCCGCTGAGTATGCAGGTTTGCTGAAGCAAGGAACAAAAAAATGGGCTTTTATACAAATATCATTATAACTCAACTAGGTAAAGCCACATACCAAGTTCTATTAATTTATGTTCATAATTAAAGGAGATAACACGTTAATTATTCTCCATAAGAATAACATGGGGCTGAGTATGCAGGTTTGCTGCTACGGGAACTATCGGGCAAAAAATGGATTTTTGTGCAAATATCAATAGACCACAACCAAATAAAGCCATATACCAAATTTTGCCAGTTTACGTTCATAAATAAGCGAGATATACAATTTTTCTTTTTCTCCATAAGAATAACATTAGACAACGTACTGTGTTTAGCACTTTCAATATCTCGGTAACCAATTGACGTAGAGCAATTATCAAAATACCAAATTGTTTGTTTTTTTAAGTTGAATTTAATGGTATAAATTAAAATTTGATTTAAATTAAAATTACATGTAAAAACCCCAAAAAACACATTTTTGGGGTACAAAACCCCCCAAAAACCCCCCTTCGGATGGTGCGATTCATCTGGTTTTCGAACTCGTTCAAATAAATGGTACTTTACACATTTTTACCAAATTTCATTAAGATCGGACCTTTTTTACGAGAGTTATCGTGCTTACGGACACATATATATATATAAATATATATATATAAATATAGATGAAAAATAAGTAACATGAGTACCCTGGAGAAAACATTTTAATTAATTAACACAACATGTTTCGACTTATAAAAGCCATGATCATGGCTTTTATAAGTCGAAACATGTTGTGTTAATTAATTAAAATGTTTTCTCCAGGGTACTCATGTTACTTATTTTTCATCTATCATATAGTAGCCCTTCTATGTGAATTTAATTTAATATATAAATATATATATATATATATAAATATATATATATATATTTATATATATATATATATATAAAAATTTGAACGAATGGTGTTTTTGGCATCTGGGGACCTCAAAATGAAAAGTTATCATGGTCTCGGGCTTAAGTCTTACCATGAGACCTACGGTAATAGCTTCTTCCCTATAGGGGAAATTCGCTAATATATATATATATATATATATATATATATATATATATATATATATACATATATAAAAATTTGAACGAATGGTGTTTTTGGCATCTGGGAACCTCAAAACGAAAAGTTATCATGGTCTCGGACTTAAGTCTTACCATGTGACCTACGGTAATAGCTTATTCCCCCCAGGGGAAATTCGATAAAAAGGGAAAGGCATAACTTTCAAATCGAAAGAATGAAACTTTGAGGTCGGAAATAATGTAGAACTAAACAAACAAAAATAAACAATAACAAAAACAAACAAAACAATAACTAAACAAAATTGAAAAAATACCTTGACTTATGGTGTTCTTTGACCTACAATCACATTCCATATCAGTCAGGGGAGGTTTTTCCAGCAATAGAAGGAATAAAATTTACATTAACATTAACAATTATGTAACTTCTTATCTAATTATAACTATATTTATTTACACGTGGGCGTTCCTAAGTGGTATATTTAGGTATTGAGAAACAGTTTAAACCAACAGTTCTTGCTTTGAAATTGTCATATGTTTTTACGATCCAGAAGTAGATTGATATGGTAATAATTTGTTAAAATGTTTTTTATTTTTGACAACATGAATCGTAATGTATTCTATAAACATGTTAGTTTACTGTAAATCAAATAATTTGTTAATTTTGTTTGCATTTATAACCAAGCTAACGAGATAACGTTTTAAATAGCTAATATTTATACGCACAAGTATTTTTTTAGCAGCAATAAGTTATATTATCAAAGTGAATAAATGGTGTATTATCTTCATATTTTGTGCTTTTTATCATAATACAGAAAATTACGCTAATTTTGAGGAAATCTGAAAATTATCATTCGTTTGTATGTAAAACTTCGTTTAAATTGTATTTAAAATATAAAAAATCCCACTCGGCCAGTTAAAGGAGCCACTGAAGAACTTGATGAAAATCTTCCTCTTTGGTTGGGTTTCGGTTAAGGAAGTCTATTGAAATGGTTCAAGCAGACTTTCATTTGAAGACTGCAAGAAATACAGAAGTTCTCGGCGTTGAAAAGGTTCCTGTGAATAAATAGAAAGACGTTGCCTTTGAAGGAGAACCAGAGGTCATGCTGTAGATTTTACTTGGAAGGCAATCAAAAGACTCGAGCGTAGAACGTATTCTCCTCTAATGAGGCGGGATGTAGAATTGCATAACCTCTCACACGCGGCGACGAGATTTTAATGTAAATGTACGGTTATTGCGGAAATACGCCACTACTTTTCCGCTATGAGCCACGTGTGCTTTTCACCTTTTCCTGTTTAATTACATATTTTCGTTTACTCAGAGCTTGCTACCACTGGGGAAATTATGGTAAGCTAATTAATTAATGCTTATTGATCATTAAGATTAATTTATATTTTAAATATTCAAATTTATATTTAAATGATGAGTTACAATGTTTTGCTGTGTAACACTTTTAGATAATGGATTATGTTAATTTTACGACACTGTAAAATGTCAACACTGTATTATGTGAAAAAGATTGTAATTACAATTTGTTGATTTCCCGTTGAGAAAATGCGTATAGGGTAATTAAATTAGTGCATTGGTAACAAGTAGCGCATGGGAAATTAAATTTGATAGGTTGAAATAATAATAGGTATTTTTGTTTTATATACGTCATAGGGTTTGGTAATGGCACACATTTTGTACACAGTTTTAAATAATTTTACCCTTTGAGAATTTAATGATTAATGTAAAACATTTAAACTGTATTAATAACAAATAATTAGTTTACTACAAACTTCGAATTGATTTATTTTTATTGTTGTACAAACTTCCGGATGGTAATTTTAAGTTATTTTTTTCGTTGCGATTTATTTTAAAATATGAAATGCCAAACAAATTTGTAAAAACATTTTACTCCAAGTAGAAATATATTGTCTCTGTACTTTTTTAAACTTTAATAAATACAAAGCAAATTTTAATCAGCTTTTTTAAATATAAATAATGTCATATTATTAATTTTTAAATCTACGAGAACATAGCTCAATGTTGTTATGGTTCTTAAACCAGTTTTAATTTTAAATAAACATGTTGCTAAGTATTTTTTGTTTTTGTTCATTCACTTCTTTATGGTAAATCATAACCGGTTTAAGTTTGACCAATGATTAAAATGTATTAGTTAATATTGGAAACAACAGTAAACAATCGGTCACTTTATAAGGACTTGTACCTCTCGATTATATACCTTTCAAAGTAAATATATAATTTACTCTATTAACATAAAAACAACATAAGTAATAATAATAATATAAGTGAAATTTCTAAACATTAATACTTTCCCTATTGCATACCAAACTGTTATGAAATACATTCTGAAACACGTTACAAGACAACGGTGGTGCTGTACGGTGTTCTGAAACTTGAAATATTCAGAATCTTGGATGAATATGACGAGTACAAAAGAGCAGTGACGTAGACGAAGTTGTCACTTACAGACCGCCGCCGCCGACTAGCTGCTTGACAATGTATCGGCATCGTTTCCAGTTGAAATCTCCATTTAAAAACTAGGGTTTTGTATTACAAGAAAGCTTTAATTATTTTGTCTTTACCCAATAATAAATTTAATACAAATTATGGTTATCGAAATAGTTTTTACTCAGGATCCACTTGCGACCGAGAACAAGTTATTGAATTTAATAGTTAAAAGTTCTTCTCATACGGATAAAGTATGATGAGCTAGCTAAATTTTCAATCAAAAGATGACCAACAAGCGTATTTTAAGAAAAGAAAATTCACTACCTTAACATTAGTTCTGTTGTATTTATTGATAACTATATTTAAAACTTCAAACTCTGACAGTTATCTGAGTAATTGCCACACAGTTATAACTACATGTTTATTTTATGCACTACCGTGGAGAGGTATCCTGTTGATTATGTGGCATAACATTTGACACGTTATCATTACAATTTAATTTGATTACTACACCTGTAAGTTCGTATAGGATTTTACGAATAAAGTAATACGATAATTTTTCTGTAGGTGTTTTTTACCAAACATTTATTTTTACTGTTGTCTAACGTTCTAGTACACATGTTAAACGAAAGTTACTTAACTTGAGAGCACATTAAATAACCTGATTATTGAATAATTTAGTCCTTTATATTATTTAAGAAAATCAATTGTGTTTATCATTACCTTAATATATTTTATTTTAAGTTTTTACACTAATTTAAAATATGTTATATCTAAAAGTTGTATATATTTTAATACGGTTATGTTCTAGCCTGTACTAAATTGGTAAGGTTGCGGTAGATGGTTGTTGTTATCAAATTCCCAGCACTCCGTACCTCATAAGCCGTGATACTGGAGGTGGAATAGGAACGAGAACGACCCCTCGGAGACCTCTACCTCGTTAGTTTGCTTCTATAATATTCTCTTTATTATCAACACTTTATATCAGTATAGACAATCACCACTTCGCCTTGTCACTATAGTCTATTACACTTGCTGGATAATAAAAGGTTATACTTAATCTACATATTTGAAAATTGGGGATAATGTTAATCATTTACAGAACAAATATTGTAAATGAGTTTTTAGTATCAGTAATTCATTTTAATAATTAATATATATGATAATGCTATTGCAATATATATAATAATACTATTTTAATATATATGATAATACTATTATAATATATATGATAATACTATTAAGTCATGTTTTCCCTCCAAACTGGTTTTATATACCACCATACACCATAGGTATAACGGTAGATGTGGACAGCTATTTAAAATAGAGTTCACAAACGAAATCATAATAGTTTTTTGGATTGTGTACGAGAAAATTCTAAATCCATGAATTCCATATTTACTAGAACGTACTATTTTAAAATTTAACTTAGTTTTTTAAAGACCAATTTTATTCTACTTTATATACAAAAATCACGTATATGCAAACGCAACTCATTAATTTTCAAGAACTTTCTCTTATTTAAATAAAATCTTGTTAATTTATAGGTAGTATAACGATAAATGGTTTTACTAACAAAAGTTTTATCACATGCATTGTTATTTACTTTCACTACCAATTAAATGTACTACAACTGTAATCACCTTGAATAAATTATATGAATGTATTATAAACAAGCCGATATAATGGATATGTGAACTAGACCACTATCAGAATCTTCAATATATGGTTCTGAAATAATTTGTTAAGTTCAAATAATTTTGAAAACAAAACGTTTTAAATGAAAAGTCAAGGTAAGTGATATGCAAAAATTGCAATATAGTTAAATTATTTAATTTAGCGACTTTCATCGTAACCAGATAAAGCTAAGTGAATCTCAACGTATTTTTGAATTTCTATGACGATTATTTAATCACGAAAGACTATGTTAATTTTTCAAATAACATGTTACAACAATGTGGGGATAAAACATGTTTTCTATTACGCAAGTAATATACAATAAGGCGTCGAACTTATATTTATCCAAGCATTTAATTTTTAACAGTGGATTTTAAGTTTAAAAACCTTGATTCTGGGATAGACGGTCGGGAGTTTTTACAGAAGTTTCAAGCATTGGAAAAGGTTGCTGCAAATGAAACAGAGAGCAAGTCTTTTGATCGAACGGTACAGGTCAGGCCAGTGGATTTTATTTAAAACCTGTTCAAAGGAACCTCGGGCTGCAATAAGTGTTGGAAACGTAGGCCCACTCTCATCTAATGAGAACTTCTCTTAAAATGATTCAGTCTTTCTTTTAAGAATAATTGATAAGCTTCAATAAATAAACAGAAACATCCGACTTTATTATTGTTAATTATTTTCACTTATTATTGTATTGTATAATTCTATTAAATGTTTCTAGAGTAACAAAATTCAATTACGTGTTACCAAACTACATGTGAAAGTTATTCAAATTAATTATACTGAACCCCTTTTTTAATTGAAACAACAAATATAATTTTTTTCCTCCAAACAAATACTTTTAATGTTTTCATATTGAATATGTTTTTCTAACACTGACCTACAGTCGAATATTTTTAAACGAAATAAATTTGATTAAACAACTGTTTCCAGGCATTTTTTTACAGTACAATAAAATATTATCCATAGGCTTGTACTGCCTATAGTAATAGTAGTAAGTATTTTCATGCATTACAAAACAAATTACACTATGTTCCTCTAGTGGAATAAATTTAATCGAAAGAAAATTGTTTCTTTTTACGTTGTTTACAATCCAATCTTTTTTAAATATGTAGAAAGATGTGATTCAATACTAACAATCTTGTCAATTCTGAAACCATCTTATTCTCAGTTGTGGATGACAAGTATAAAAGAGCAGTGACGTTGACGAAGCCGTCACTCACAGGCGTCTGGGCTCGAGAACGGTTTGACAGTGTAGGGCGTTGTTGGCTAAACTATATAATTATATTAAAATACGATATGTAAAAGTATGGATAAGATATGTATTTTCAAATAATATATTCCTTAATATTTCCTTTAGAGATTTAGTGAACTACTTTAATCGCTGAATTCTTTATGGTGAAATCTCATCACATTGAGCCATATTCTATGTATAACCGAACAAAGCTAAACTGAGGACGTGCTATCACCAACCTGACCTAACAATGCATATATTGTTTTTTACTTAATGTTTATTTATATTCCGTTTTAAATAACAGATGGAATTAATAAAATTCTTAAAAAACATATTAAAAATAATAGTTTGAACAATGTTTGGGTAAAGATAAAGCTGAATTATGTTTCATATATCAAAGTGTTCGTGATCAAATTTGAATGATAAAATGGAGTTTTTTTGGTTTGATGTTCTTACTGCACATTTAATTTACACCTAAAATATTTGAATATTTTCTTCTGATAGCCTTAAAAATAAAATTAAGTGTGTAGTATATCTATTTGCACCCAGAATGTTTTGTAACATCTCTATTTATTCTTAAATAGTAAAATCTAAAAAGTTGATTCAATGTTTACAAGCTTTATTATCGTTTCAGATCCGCAAAGATTCGTCCGTATGGCTAAATCCTCTAGAACGAAGAAAACTTCCCAGGATTATTAAGACAAGACGTAATAAAATAAACTTAAATTTTAAAACATATCGACAGTGGGTTTTAAGTTTTATTCTACATCACTTATTACAATTTATCATTACAAATAAAACTAATAAAAACCGACCAACATTTTTAAGCGAGAAACTGAGGTTGTAATTTGTAATAAAATATAACATAACAACAGTTTCTCCTCGGGTGAGTGAAATGTATTGACTCGTTATGTTTTTTTTGTATATTTAAATTTAACAGCCTATATTATACTTTACATCGTAACCAATTCAGAGCAAATCGACCCTAATGATACCTGGGGGAGAGAGAGGTAACGCTGTTTCGTTTGTAAGGTAACATTCTGTTGCTGTAACGTTCTATCACTGTTTTTTAAGTAATTAAAACACAGTAAATATGCAACCAATGGCAAAATTGCAAACACTAATGAAGCATAAATTACTTTTTAAACGTTAATAATTAGATTTCTTGATTACTTTGTATACTTATTACGGTCCCAATCGTTCCTAGTAATATATAAAAATGGGATGGTGCATGTCTTTCTGTCTTTCTGTCTGTCTGCTTTTTGTTCTTCAATAACTCAAAAACTAATGCACCGATTGACATGAAAATTTACAGGAATGTTCCTTATATACCAAATAAACACATAGGCCTATTTTCGTTTTGAAAATCATATAGGGCTTTGCCCCACGGGAGTCAAATTTCCCATGTATTCCTCATGGACATTCATTTTGTTTTGAGTTAATGAAAATACAAACAGCTGATCTTGATTCGTAGTAGTTCCACGGGCTAACCACAGAATGCAGCACACATAACTGCTTAGTTTTCTACTCTGAATTTTGTTCCCCGTTGCGAAGCACGGGATTAGCAGCTAGTTAAGTTATAAAATGGTCAGTACTGAAGCACGTCAAGGTTTTTAATAAGTTCAGTTGTATACTTTGTTCAATTTCTACCACTTTTAGTAGTTATAAAACAGTATATAAGCGCCCAGTGCATAGATTTTGAAACTCTTATGAAGCATAAACCTACCTACCCTATACCTATTAAACTTGAGTTATGGTACTTCTTAAATCCTTCGCTTACTTTTTACGTATGCAATTTAATGATAAAACAGTCGGTACTGACGCACATAAAGGTCTGCAATCGATTTAGATTATTTCTGTTGTAGTATTTATTGAATACTGCTAAATTTTTTCGTTTCTTATTACTAATAAAACAGTCAGTATTAAGGGTTTTGAATAATTTCAGATTAATAGGGAAATTTGCCCACTGACCAAAACAATGCTGCACGCTTACAGATATTCCTCTTTTCAGGTATGTTTGGTTAAGGATGTTTTAGAAATTTTCCAGACCGACTCTCGTCTGAAGCCTTGCAAGTAATAGAGCGAAGTAGAAAACATTCAAAAGCTTCTTGAGAATGAAACAAAATAACGTAGCCTTTGATCAACCACAGAGGTCAGACCTGAAGATTTCACTTCAAAACTATTCAAAGGAATCTCGGTTTGCAATAAATGTTGAAAACACTCTCTTCTAATGAGGCCGGGCTTGAAATTACACGGCCCTCCTCACGTGGCTACGAGGATTTAATGTAAACGGATGGTTATTGCATTAATGCGCAAACTGGTTTTTCTTTCTCTGGGATCCGTGGGCCATGTTTTAGCTCTTAATATGTTTGCTCTAAGCTTTGGACGAACATATAAAGTGAAGTAGAAACTTTGTATTACATGTACCAAGTTTGAATTTGATATATTTGTACGTTCTTAAGATATAACGTATTAAGTAAAAAGCACATACACAGATAGACGGGAAACTAAGCGTTTTAGGACATACCTTCATATGAATTCCTTTCTTTATTTTTATATGAGGAATCATATCCCAAATTCCTGTTTTTTAACACTGTGTATATTAAGGGGGATCTAAATTATAAAATATTTAAAATGCTCCTACCCCAACAAAAAGAAGGGCATTTGTTTTTTTTTCGTGATAACCCAACTGCCAAGAATATGTTTTTGTTATAATTCCTGAATTTTAAAATTATATGTTAAACAATTTAGTTTAACCAGGAGTTGCGAAGAAGTGCTCAGTTTTGTATAAACAACGTTCTTTTTTTGACATTTACTTAAATTGGTTCATATAGTTAATTCTCTTTAACTGGTTTGTTAATTAATTTATTTTGACTTTTACAAAATCTGAGTGTATTCAGTCTTGTTTGCAATTTTGACAAGTTAGTGGGTATAAAACAGGCATTATTAAAAATATATAATGACGCTAGGGTCATGACGCTAGGGGTTTGTGTTCTTTAAATAAAATTCGACATGAATTAGTTTTAGGAATTTTAAAATGTATTTGTATAGCACTTGTTTAGAGTAAACAATTCTTTTGAATTGCTGCTCGGTCTCCAGAATATAAGTCAATATCAAATCCAAGACTGGGTATATGTTTGGATATTTGAGTAGTATGTAGAATCATACTTAAGTAATCAAAGTGAGTACAACGGTTTCATTTCACATAGACTTACACGAATTTAAGTAATGTCTATGAAAAAATTTAATGCACCAACTCTGTATAATTTCGTACCGCATTTAACCTATGCGAGCAATACACGTTATTTCCGCTGGCCAACTGTCTCTCACAGCCAACCGCTACTAATTAATGGGCTGCAACTGTTTCATAGGCGCAGTGTTTGAGATGCACCGCACATTCTCTGATAATATCACTTCGATATAGCTTGAATATGTTTTCAACATGCCACTTTTATCATTAGTATATAGTTCCAATATCTTTTTAAGGAATGGGCCAACCCAAAGTCATCCCGAAGGGTTCTAGGGATTTAATTTGTTTAATAGGTTTTGATTAAAAATAATAATAAATTATGTTTTCTTACTTTTAAACATAGGAACAAAATATGGTAATTGAAAAAAGTTTTAAATTTTTTAAAGCAATTAGTATATATTATTTATTAGACATTAATATATTTCATAATCATATTTGTTATTCTGTGGATATTATCTTTCTAACAAGATTAAAGTTACTAAATTAGTAACTAGTTATGAAGATAGTTTGTCAAAATATAATTACATTACTTAAAGTTTAACTATTAAAAACACAAAAATTGAATACAGACACCTTCTAATGAGGTTAAGATCAATTTGATTTAAAATACAGAATGTAAAATGTGATCGGATAGCTTACGTAGAGTATTTCTGTTTTAATACCGGTATCATTCAAAGTAACATTTATTTCCAACGATTAGTTATCTTAACCTTTTATTTAGTGATCTTTAATGGATGATCTCTTGGATGAATATTTTGGTAAGTTATTATTTTAACACATCACACCATCTTAGGTATGCCTAAATTCCATGATCTAAGAGAAATCGGTCTATACAATATTTTATCAATATGTCTGAAATAAAAAATAAAAAAAAAATTGTCAGGAATAAATTATTGTACGTATTCCTTGATTTCACAAATAATCTAAGTTACCAATGGCAAAATAGTGTTACTTTAGGCAGTAAATAAGATAAATTATTGGACAGAAGCCAAAGACTTGTGTTATTATCTCTGTATGTATTGTTTTCCAATACAACAAATCTATTGGTGAATAATAAATAAATCACATAACAACACAGTGAGCAAAATCCTTTTGTTGTGGAGAATCCATACTATGATTTTTTACCTTTTCCTTACCTAGCATTACATAATCTCGGGAACTCTAGTTCAAACTAAGATTATATACTCTCAACGAACCTAACCAGCCGATCTTTAATCTCTGGTTGTGTAAGCGAAATAACACGGTGAAATGTCAAAGCTGGAAAGCTGACAAGATGTAACTGTCGCATGCAAAGCCTGTCACTCTCCTCCGCCTCTCTTCGATCCCAATCATATATTTTCCACTGTATTAATAAAATACCTGTGCTAATATAATGTATAGTTTTCAATGTAATAATGAGTTAAATTTCCATTTATGAATGTAAAAGATAAAGTGCAACTTGTAGCTACATTCTGATTACTGTATTACGAATTGATTGTTATTTAATGTAATTGTGATGAACACTTTTCGGCAATAAGCTATCATCAGTGGAACATAGTATTGTAAAGTATTTGTAACGTTCATCATAAGTGTATGTTGATTATGGTCCAGTGCCGAAACGCTTTCACGATTAAATTTGGATTGACGACAAAAGTAAATACAATACAATAAAATACAATAACAATAAAATATTGATGTATGATTCGTCAGCAAGTTTTAGTTCTGTATTTTGTATTTATTAAAACAACAATTTAAACGTCTGGCTCAACAAAAATAGTTGAATGTTTCATTACAATAATCATCCTTACATTAACGTATACAATTTTCGTATTTGTTCATTAGTACGTTCAAACCGTAAGGGAAACTTGTTATGGTAGGCTAATTTTAATGGATCAGTAAAGTTATATACTAAAGAAAACCACACAGTAAAAATATTTAGTTTATAATTGGCTCGTTTTATTACATTTCAAATTTAATTTAATTTCATAACATTTAAAACTGGGATCACTTTGTAGATAAATATATACAAGTATAACATTTCTTTCAAAGACCATCATCGAAGATGTTCATATATTTTTCACACGTTTAATATCGTTCATCATAAACAAAAAAAAAAACAGCTCATATAAGAAAATATGTCACATTTTAAATTGTAAAATCTTGGTAAAATGGTGTTCAATAAATTGATTCTTGGGGTTATATAATGCACTTGGCAACAAGGTGAGAAAAGAGGTTACATTCCATTACTCCTCTTTTTAAAATGAATAAAAACATCAATTACGAACAGTGTCAGAAGACTTTCGGAGAAACTCTTCTTTGCTCCTCTGTTTTTTAGTTCTTAAGGATCTCAGTAGAGAGGTTTTGCATTTATTTTATTTATTTATTGGCACCTTATCAATGTACAACCTGCATTTGTTCCTTTTCAATATTTTAATTTTAAAATTGTGTGTCTCATTGTGTCCTTATTAAAGTTAGCAAAATGTTATATTTATATCACAAAATTATCGGTAGTAGAAATAAAATACCTGCATCTAAATACAATTTGTGGGAAAAATGTATTACATTTTTCAAAATTAATTTTTTTTTTCTTTATATCATTGAAAAGGAATTATCGATGGTATGATTTAATGTAGGTATTATCAATAAGCTTATATAATGTCGTTTTCCCCTGATATTGTTCGTGTTCTCAATTCAATCTGAAAGTTAACAATAAAACCATGCTTTATTATTATTTATTTTGTACTCACTCCAATTGCTTCCACCTATCCTTTAACAGATTTGCATCAGGTCTTTTCAGGTGAGACAGGGGCCCTGCATGAGTATTCCTGAAGTCGGCGTACATATAGGATGGTACTAGCCTAATGTAACAGTTCCCAGGAAATGTCTGAGAGGGTAGAATAGTGTTTTTTAGAGAGTAATCCAAGCGTGGTAGGATTCTGGCTAACTGAGTGCATATGAAGGGACTTTACCCCAGCCAAAAAAAAACTCAGTTGCTCATCTCAACTCTTCTTCTTTTTAGTTTTACCGTTTAGGTTTTTTTGGAACCTAGTTTTGGATATAAATTTAAACATAATTATTGTTCTAGAAACTCTCAATAACAAACATACAAAAATTAATTTATCGTCCCTCAGACAATTTCGTTTTATGTATGATTTCGTTTGTTGGAAAAGATAGAACAAAACTTTGTAAACTTAACTTTTTGTATTTTTTTATCCCCGGTTCTATACCAGTTGCGTAGTAAAATTTTAATATGAAGCTATTTCCTGACGTGTAAACGTTTTTACACCGTATTCGCTTGTTACTCCGGGACCGTAATGTACTCGGGTATAATGGAAGACAGGGAAAACGATACAACGGAGACTCCCGGGTTAGTTGCCTTCTATGATATTCTCTTTGTTATCAACACTTCATATCAGCATGTGCTATCAACTTTGCTACGATATTCTGAAATATTAGTGCCACTTGGATATTATGTTCATAATGTAAATTTGGGATATGTTTTACTACAGAAATGTAATGAAATGAAAAAAATAATTAATATTATCCTATTGAAACGTATGGGTTTAAGGTATATTGTTTATAATACGAATTAAATTATTGAGTCAGCTACTGTAAATCTATAATTTATACCACAAATATAAATTTGTGTTTGTGGTGAATCATTGGCGTATTGGTCAGGCGACGGATTATAACTAACGTGCATGTAGATCTTGTATGGGTACAAATCATTGTGCTGGCAAGGAAATTTTATCAATGTGTTTTAGTATAAACTGTAAGGCAACCCTTGATTTTGTTGGATACGTTTCACGCACAGGCCAATTGGACGGGCAATGTTTAAGGAAAAAAGCCAGCAACATCTTTACAAACTTTAAAATTTCAGAACATTTGTCAGGGAAATTCTAAAGAATTCCGTGCGTGTATCTGATATTGGGAACTTACAATAAGTATCTAAACATAGTTTTATTAAAACAATTGTAATTTTAAAATGATTATGGATTGTTTTAGTTTGAATTTAATATAATTTCTTTACGTGTATAATTCTTAAATATGATATTACAGTTTCCAATAAAAAACCAGAAACTACTGTTGGAAACCCTGAAAAAATATTTACTAGTTAATTTTTCGATAATCAGTAAACTTTTACTATACATGTTGTCCCTAGTTTTAAAATATTTAGTTCCATGTCTCTTAAGCTATTTAAAAACTTAACTAACAATACAAAAATGTTTACAAAATGTCATGCCTCTTCCTTTGAGTTGCTTCTGTTATCCCCCAATCATTTTAAACGTGGACAATATCCAACATTTCAAGGTGCCCCGGCTATACTTTGCATGATAATCAATCCGGTGGGCACAAGTGAACGGCTCCCCGAGGATTGCAACACTGTTTGCCGGATCGGTAATATTCACTGTTATAACGCACTTTACTACCTGTTCCTTCATCCGACAAAATTAGTTTTACCTTTTACACTAATATATCTTTAGAATGGTTGAAGCAGTAATTACATTGTTTGCTTTGGACTAAACATTTACTAATATAACTTTAGAATGTTTAAAACCATCACTACATTGTTTGCTTTGTATAAATATTCATTTGCTTTTTTAATGGACATTTTTGTAAAAAAATTACATTTTGAGGTTTTTGAAATATATTGATTGTGAATGTGACATGCGGAAAATACTCGGCACTTTTTCGTTTAATAATGGTTAACGTATAAAATGAGCTCAGAACACTCAATCCAAACATACATATTTGAACATTTCTCTCCACAGGGGCTCTACCTCAAGTAATGTTAACAGTATGACGCACCATTTGGAAATAGGATTATTACATGTTTACAAAAGTTATCGCGAAACAATATTAGAGTAAAATGTTACTTCTATAATTTAGTATTTAATTTTTTAAGAGATGTATTAACAAAACAATTTCGCTAAGTAAAAGAGTGCTTTAAATTGGTAATTTTCGTTTAATAAAAACCTATTATAAAGTCAGCATAAAAAACAACCCACTAGAAATTTTAAATGCCACGTTTAATTTGTTTCTTGGCTTTCTTTAACCGGTTTAGCGTTCACAGTCTCTTCGGGTATCAGTACAATGTTATCTTAACATCATCCATCATGTTATATTTACTAAATACGTAAAATACTGTTACGTATTAATATATTCCGACTCTGCCTTGCTCTTCTTCAGATAAATAAAATAACACAAACTAGCCTTAGTTTGAATACAATTTAAAGTATTAGTTAAGCATTGACCATACGTTTTATAGTTTATCAACCAACAATCAAAATCAGATTTTGCAGAAAACTTGAAAAAATAAATTTACAACCGGAAAAATATATAAATTGCACTTTGTAGAAAGTAAAAATTCCCCAAGTGTATAAAACTCGGTTGGATATAAAGGAAGAGGAAATGGTAGCAGAACTGGGATGGGAACATTCGCCAGTCATTCATTGTGGAATCCGAAACCCGCCCATTAGGAAAGGTCACGGCGTCGAACGAACGGTTCCCCCTTACAATCACACGGTCCGATGTGACTTTCCACTCTATTCAGACTGTCCAAAAGTCGGACATCGACGATTCAGTCGTATGTAACATTTGCTAATTTCAAAAACTAGGTTTAATGAGTCGAAACGAAATAGTTTTAGAAGTTGTATAGAAGAGTCGGTCTTAATTAAAATTGTCATTCTTCATTAACGTATTTTTTTTTAATTTAGAAGTATTCTCTATATTTGGTTTATAATTGAGTTAAGCATGTTAAGTTTAAACCTTTGGATACCACTAAATTTTCCTTCTGTAATACCGCAATATCAATGGGATATTGGTATTTTTTAAATTAGTGTCAATAATGGTTTTATTTAGTTTTTAGTGTTACACAATTTTTTTAATTTCTGTACTAACTTGACATAAATTAAAATGCTTGGATAAATTATGATTTAATAAATGTTGTTTTCAAAATGTATTACCTTTGTAACACAGCCAAATATGTTTTCACATTTTTACAAAAAAACCTCAATATTCTCTTGTAACGTAATTTTTATTTATGGTATAAAGACAATGTAAATGTTTATTTGTTTACCTTTTTTGCCTTGAGTTCTTGATGAATCAGTTGTTCCCGATGCGCATTTCGCCGCAGGCGTGCGGCATCTTCAAGGGAATTTTCTTACACCACTATTTTCACTATTAATTAATATATACACTCCTAACATTACACTCCTATATACACAGTTTGTTGTTTTTTTTCCTCTCTGCTGCTGTAGGATAACGCTAGGCAAAAAAATGTAAACAAACATCTTACTAAAGTTCTTGAAACTGGAAAATACAATAAATGGGTCTTGGACTTCGGTTCATGGAGTCACGAGTTCGAATCCAGGGATGTCTAGAAAATTTGAGTGGTTTGGACCGCTTTTCCAAGATGGTCTTGTCGCTGTAAGATAGTAGGACAGTGCATTAACAAATAAATAAGGGAAAATCCTAAATTAAACTGAAATTCTTTCTCTTAGTTCAAAATAAAAAGCAACTGAAATTTAAATTTATTAATATTAAACTTTTTATTTTTTAATATGGTATTTTATTATAGCATTTAGTGGCCGCACAGACAGCTCATGCCTGTATCTGTCTACTGTATCCTAGGACCAATATTTGAGCATCCAAACAAACAAGCCAAAATGCTTGTTTTTATTATTGCTCACTCATGAATTGTATGAACCTTAATTTTATTATATTTTCCTAATGTATTTCTAATTCAGTAGTTCTATTTATGTAATAAACTTATTTTCATTCATTCATTCTCATTCATCATGTGTAAGTTTTGAATTATTTGTTTATTTTCGGATGTAGCCGTGAAGGTTTTTTTTCTAAATGATGGCTCAATTATTGGTTTTGATGAAGTATTAAAAGAGATATGACGTGTAGACAAAAACACCCTTGTGAAATAATATATAAGGATAGAAGTTATTACAGTAACTGGAGGCACACCCCACGCTCAACAAGTTGAGAGAGTTCAGTCGGTCTTTAAAGGCAAAGAGAGCAAAGTTGGAAATTACTGCAAAGTTTTACATTCAAGTTGGATTAATGTATTTTATAATCTATTTTAGCAGATGAAGTTTTGTAAGGAACAATAACACTTCCCAAAACATAAGAGAGTTGCCTGTCCGTGCAATTTCATTATTTCAGTTTAACACAGTGTTTTCTCATGCTTTGTTCATTAACTGATAAGACACATTAATTTAAATAGTCAAAGTATGTATATTTTTTCCGACTGAATGTAGGTGACAAAATGTTAAGGTTAACTGCAAGAAAAAATATTATATGTTATACCACCAAATTCTGAATTCAAAGTTAGGACTTAAAATTGGTTATAAACGTATAATGTTATAAGCAATAGTTTTAAATGCCTAGGTTCGGAGTTAATTATATTTAATCATTGATGTTTGATGTAATCAAATAATATAATTTGAAACACTAGTTTAAGGAATAACTAGGCTTAGATATAAAATAAATGTTCTATTTTGTATTGTACTATAAACGGTTTAAGAAAGCTAATTAATAAGTTTTCATAAATTATATAGGTATGGTTATTCTCACAGTGCCAAATTATTTAAAAGAATGTATTTTTTGTTGTGTTAGATTATAACTTAAAAGCGATTCTCAACCATAAATATATTTTCTTTTAGTGTACTAAGTGACTTCCATTAAGTTTATACTTAAAACCACTAATAACATTGTGGTTTTATGTGGTTTAACATTTCAAAACTGAATTGCCATGGAATACTCAGTCGATATATTATTTATAAACAAGGAGACTTTTCCATAATCCCTGTTCTAGCCACGAATCTGTTTTAATAAATCAAAACGATAATGTTTATGATGGAATTTGATTTGATTTAACCAAGTTTATTTGCTCACTTGTTCCTGATTATGAACGTTTCTTCCTCATGTGCTATTTTTGCATTGGGAACTTTTAGAAAAAAACATGATTTATCTTTAGTAATAAACTAAACTAGCAATACTTCAAACCAAAAATCAAATAGGTAATGTAAATTTAACATTGCCCTGTCACTTGTAAGTTTAAATGTAAATACATAGTTTGAATACTTTAAAACTTGTAAAATAATTTTAAAGCGAATTTATTCGTTATTTAAATCAATTTCTCTCGATAAGTAATCGAAACGTTTTCCAGTTGGTCAGGACGTCTCTTTCGGGCAAGAGAGACAAAATGCATAGCAAGGGCTTAATTGGGTGTATCCCTTTTGATTAATCAGTATTTCGCCCAATTCCACCAGAGCTGGACACAAAGACCCAATTATGCATTCGCTCCACACGCAGGAGTAATTCTTTACGAGGCCTAATTGGCTAATTACTGTTAATTAGGCTGTATTTTAACACAGCTATAACCCACGATTTATTGCCTCCATTTTGCATTGAAAAATAAACAGGATTCCCAACGAATCTCATTTTATTTCAGACTATTTTATTTATTTTAGGATTAACAGGGATTTACAATTTGATGTGTTTGCGTTAGACCATGAAAAAATACAAAACTCGTTAATTAATATAATTTGTTATTATTAAATTACCCCCCCCCGCCCAATATTAGCAGGCTTTAAATATGTATGGCTTTATTTATCCCAAGAAAGATAGAAAGCTTTGTTTTTGTCCAAATCTTTGAATTTGTGTTATCGGTGAAAATATTCGGTTTGGTGCAGCCTGAACCCAAAAAATGATTTACAAGTGACGTCAGTCTTTCTATGTGTATGAATTTGTACATACCTAGAGACCACACCAATTACCTAATTCTGATACACTTTGGTGTTTAAGTACGGTATCTCCAGGTTTATAATATACACGAAATTGTTATTTTGAAGGGTAAATACATCACGCAGAAACTCCAAAAAAAATTATAAATACATAACGGCTCTAATAATTTGATAGAAGTGGATGCTAATAGTGATATAGGTCTCTCAAATTTCCTCTACGATCTGGGACAGAGCTAAACCCCTTAAACACATATTTATTTTATTATTAGACATACTTAAGCGTAAAACATGTAAGCTCAGTTGATAACTAAAGGTCTTCAACATTATCAGTATTTAGTGTAACTGAGGTGGGAAATAAAATGGATTCATATCGAATAGAACCTATATATATATATATATATATATATATATATATATATATATATATATATATATGTAAAAAACCTGCTTTTTGGTGGTTTAAAAAATAAACATATAAAATACTACTGCGTACTAGAGTTATTAATGGTACTAAAGTCACATTAAATAAATGGTATCATGAAACTGACACATACTTTCTCCCTTTTAGCTAAATTTTAGTCAGTAAATTACTTTATATTTACTACATAGAATATAAAGTAGTAATGTATAAAAAATTGTAAAAATATTATATAAAAAACCCCTTGGATTGGTAACTACATACCAAATTTGACCAATCTCGGGCCAATGGTGAGGTATCCAGGTCTGTACTCAGATAAACATGCAGACATCACCACAAAACCCTTGTTGGGTTCGGGGAACAACAAAACAAATATTTCCACTCTAATTAAAAATGTTGTTTTAAAAACGACAATCCCTCCATATACTATATACATATGGAGAATGTAAAAAGGTTTTAAGTTTGTAAGAAACAGGATAGATTTTTATTGTGTACGAGTATATGTTCCTCCGTCACGCGTGAACTACTATGAAGCAATCCAAGTCATAACTAGAGTAATTCCTCTAATGCGGGTTTTCTTGGGATCATAACTAATCAAGCCTTGATACCACATGGCTATAACCCCTTTTTGTGACATAAATATATATATATATGTGAAGGTTATTGTTGTGTTTAGTACATTTTTAACTTTCAAAATAAAATATGTAAATGTGCATTGTCATATTAAAAATTTTGAACTTATGCCCAACACCACAAAAATTGGGGATGAAATCATACTCTCCATTGAAATTTGTAAATTTAGATTTTTTAAGTACGTTCTATCCCAAAAATCTTAAAATTAAGAGTAATAAGTAAAACTGTTTTTGAGCGCAGCGAATAAATGCGAATGAGTAATTTGAATTTCTCGCTGCAATTTTGTTTGACCCACAATTCTGCACTACTCTGCTGATCTAACCTAGTCTGTGCCTCTAACAGTTTTCAAGATCCCGATCGTGAATGAAAATAATAGACGTGATGTAATAAAATAGTCTAACAAAACTTTAAAATATATTAAAACTGAAACTGTATTCACATATCAGACGGTAAACATGTACAAGGTAGTACAAAGCAACCATACATATGTTTAACGTACATATATACAATATATGTTATATATGATTATCGTCTGATTTTAGTTAAGTATAAGTGTAAACATATGTTGAAGTGTTGTGAGACATATTTAATTACATCTCGCGGTAGGTAATCTCAACACGTACTATGCCAATCAGAAGTTGTTTGAATAAAAAAACTCACAGTGTTTTTAGCTTACTTTACTTGAAGAATAAATATTTTCATACATTTTATTTTTCATCCCGTCTCTGTCTTGAATAAAAGTAAGTACAATCTTATTTTTTAAATTTTTTAAATATTTCAAATGGTTACTGAGTTAAGAATTGTTGGTAAACAAAGTTCGTTGTATAATACACATGTAGGATATTTGCGATATCTCTGAACCGCTTAACATAAAAGATTATTAAAAAGTTAAGTGATAGTTTATGCTATTTACAAAGATGCATAGTTTTTGCTTCGAGTACAAAAATAAACTTGTTTAAGAAAAATATGTCGAGACCCCTATTTTAGCATTTACAAGTAGTTTATATTGGTTATGGTACCTGTGTTTTGAAACAAAAATCCTATCAAGATAATAGATATACTGTCTTTCTAAACTAAACATTTTCAACGTGTGACCAATATCTTCGAAAATAAGGATGACAAGTTATAAATAAAGAAAACATACGAAAAACACACTTGTATTTTATAAAAATTGATTTCTTGAAAAGGTTTCTATCTCATAAAATAACGAAGCTTCGGAAAACCTTTGTTTTGGTCACTACAAGCGCAGCAAGCGAATACCAGTGAATGTTTTGCTTCGTCGCCACCATTTCGTTTGGCCTAAAATTCCTCACTACTTTGCTTTTTTAACCTAATCTGTATCTCTAACAGTTTACAAGATCTCAATGGTGAGTATACAAAATGTACACATTGTATACAATGAGCTAAACCCAATAATACAGCAATGACAATAGTTATGGATGAAACCTACAAAATTTAGAAAATGACAGTTTGGTTGAAAAATATGTATACAAACACTTACAAACTAAAAATTGTCCTTCCGATCTCTTCAGGCCATAATACACCTTTATGATCAGATAATTTTTAATTTATTTCTAAATCTTCGAAGATCTCCCTTGGTCATGGTTTTAAACGTCTTAATTTTAAAAATAAATTTGGTTCTTAAACCTAAACTTAAGAAATAAAATATTGTTACTAAGGACTGGATTAGATCATATGTTTAAAAATATTTGTAATTTGAATGTTTGATATAGGGTTGAAAGTTGATATCGGGACGAAAGCTTCTTTGTAAAGAACATATGGGAATAGAAAAGTTAGATACTCCTATATTACATGAAATATTTAAATTTAATAAATAAATAAATAAAATTAAAAAATATTATTTAAATGCGGACATAAATTTATAAAAACAACCAGTGATAACATTCTTCCGAGTTCTTATAAATTTGTGAAAATTGTGTAGTATACGATTTATTAAAATTTGTCTTAGTTTAAATATGAGAGCTTCATTAGCTCTTGGAAACCTCCGTCATGAAATTCATTGGGATATCATCGCTTTCCAGCAGTTTATGAAGATGTAAGTGTGGTTCTGTGAGTAAACAAGATTTCATAGCTAACATAAAGAGGATTGTTAAGCGAACGTTTCACCCGGGACGTCGTCGTAACTGTCGTAAGAAGACGTTCTCCGATAGAGCTTTCAAGTTTTTACTTTAAACCTTTTATGAACTGACCTTGGAAATGTAATTCTGTCAGACGTCATGATTTGCAAAATCATTTAAGTTAGTGTTGGTAATTTGACAGGTTTACACTATCATTAAAGTTTACACTTTATGGACAACCATTTTGTGATAATCTTACCAAGAACTTCAGGGAAATTATGATGTGAAGATTTATATCTACTCTATTCTATAACAATAGTTTCATAAAACACTTACCTTTTAAAATGGGTTTTCTTTTCACTAAGGAGCTTAAATCGAATGTTTACGCATAAATCAACAATTATATCATCGGAATGATAGCCTCTAAAAATGTGTCATAATTGATCATAATGGTGCAACAAACAAAAATGGATTTTTGTTAATCTGAAATAATAAACCTCTTAGAGGATGTGCGGAGCGGCCGCAGATGTCAGCTTCCATAGCTCACAGTGAGCTGAACGGATGGGCTTTAAAGGGCGCACATTTAAGTATCACATTTGTTGTACTCTCTAATATATCTCCCACTAAAATTCTAGGCAATATATCTTAATATCTCTTTAAGACGCCGACAAAACTAGGGAGTATTTTAAGGCGAATATGAATAAATGATAAGTGATTGGGTGAGATGCCTTGTGTAACCTTGTAACTGAATAATACTGACTGATTCTTTAGCCAAGATAATTAGTTAATAGCCCAATGACCAATGGCAGCTGGATCCAGTATCGATCCTTCGTAAATGTTTTTCCAGAATTTTGCTCAGGATAGATCTGGCGAAAATAGAAAAACATAGCATCTACTCTCTATTTTCTTTTACTGCCATGAACTTATATCTCGCTAAAATATAAAATATACTTACCCTGCTATCTGACAGTATTTGTATACAAATGTATTAACGTTTAAGTTACAGACATAACTTGCAGTTCAGAGATAATCTTATGCATGACTCGAAATAACAAAGTAAATTACAAGGTATAAAATGGCCCAGAAAAATAATAATTGCCTAACAAATATTATGCAATTATAACAGGGAATTAAAAATCCTTTTTAAACATTCTAATTGGGCGAGTAATCCACCACAGCGCCACCAGATTCCAGTAGCCACCGTCTAGCGTTAACAAAATAATGGCGGACATTCCAAGACAGGTGTCGTCCGCAATTAAAGATAAGTCGTCTCCATGTATCATCATTTGCGGCGGACGCTGGCGCTGCGTCGCGTTGTAGACCTTATTAACGCGTTCATTACCACCGAGCGTTGCCCCAAGACCGAGGAATTGTCTCAAACCCTGATATATGACCCAGCGCTTGTACTTACAGCATTCCCCTCGAATAAGTATTTTCTTTTTGCCCCCCGGCATTCCCTATTAGTTACACCGCTTGATAGATATAACGTCACTTTATAGGACGTTAAGTTACTTTAATGGTAGTCGTTTCGAAGCAGATATGCAGTTACAATTAAAAATATTCATTTCGCTCCCGCTAAAGGTATGGGAGAAACCGCTGCATAAATGTGAGTTCCGTTAGAGGAGGTACTTATAGAGAGGACCGACATCAATTTGATGTCATTTATTGTAATGGAAATCGTTTTCTGGGATTATCACTGTCGTAAAAGCTTGATGGTTTGGTACAGGAATGATTACTAGTAATACTGAAGTGTAATTAGCGTAATTTTACGGAGTAGAGTTATACGAAATTCAAACAATCAAATAAAATATACTATAAATAATTATTGGCTGATTTACTCCAATGTGGCAATCTATACGGCTATTACCTTAAACTTATTGCTTCGTGGATTCAATAACTATGTCCTATTCTAATATTTATCTCCAAATAATAGACATTCTAATTTATTCAAATAGTTTGGAGTTATTCTAAAACGACTATGGCAGTAGACTTTAATAAGACATAATTAATTTTAATTATGTATCAGGTGTTACCTGTATAAAATAACTATTGTTTTTATTGTAGTAACTGTGTTTTAATCGAAGGTAAACATACTTTTGTTCTGAATTAAGATAGAATAAGGGTACAAAAGTGGGTGTTAAACATAAATAAATGCATTTTATATTATGATATATTATCCACGAACCAAATTATTTACGAGATTACTACATTTATACCTGTAACGAACCGACAAATAAATCTCCTGGAACAGATCCATAAAAGTCTCCTCTATAAAACATCACTGGAAGGAAAACCACGACCGCCGCTGATGATCCTTTCACCCGAGCGTCGGACCACCGCGACGAGCGAATTCCTAGCATCGAGGCGAAGAGGAAAGATACGAGGGCAGAAAGAGAGAGCAGGGAACATTATTAATGGGTCGAGATTATTAAGCAAACAAGAACAGACACTAAATAAGAGAGGCACTGCAAATGAGCAGATGGACGGACGGATAGAGACATGCAGTCGTGAGATGCGAAGTGGATGACAAGACTAGATACCACGTGGAACTGACGGAGGAGGTTCCTACTGCTCACGAGAGAAAGTTTGGGACAGTAGAAAGGTGCAGGTTGTTGTAGTATAAGATTGGTTCCAGGTTTTTGCCGTAAAAATAGTTACAGGTTCCTAAATCTTGAAGACTGTTGCAGGTTCATGAGTCTAGGGATTATTGCAGGTCCCTGTGTCGTAGAGTTAGTTGCAGGCTCCTATGCTGAAGAGATATTTGCAAGTTCCTGACTCGTAGAGACAATTGCAGGTTCCTGAGTCGTAGGGGTTTTTACAGGTTACTATGTTGTAGATATAATTTGAACTTCATGGGTCGTAAATATAGTTGCAAGTTTCTAAGTCGTAGGGGTTATTGCAGGTTGCTACGTCGTTGAGATAGTTACAGATTATTTTGTCGTAGGGGTCATTGCAAGATTTTAGGTCTTAGAGATAGTTGTAGGTTAGTGTTTTGTAGAGGTAGTTGCAGGTTCCTGACTCATAGGGGTTATTGCAGGTTCTTATCCCGTAGAGATAGTTGCAAGCAAATAAATAACTGTCTGTTTATGTATCGCAGTTTTATCGAAGAGAAAGCTGCAGGCTCTTGGGGTTTAGATATTGCTAGATTATCTTTTGATAATAGAGAGTTTATATTGACGAATTATTGTGACATGGAGATGGTTGCATCTTTCTGTGCCAAATGAATGACCTTAGGTTGTTTTACGTAAGAGATATATCCGTTCAAGGATATATACCTTGTTTACTATCGGAGTGCGGCTGGCGAAGGGTATACCTGTCCCAGTCCCACTCACGAGCTGCGTGTGTGTGAGGGTGCATTCCGAGATTAAACAGAGTATATGATCGTAGATATAGCTGTAGTTTCTTCTATTATGCATCTTGGTAAATCGTCCATAGAAAGCAGCAAGTTCTTGTTTAAGGTTCTTTGATAGTACAGCAGTTTCTGTTAAGCAATAAATTTGAATAGAACATTAAATGATAAATTTATTTTTAGGTAATCTATTGGCTTTTAATATGTGAAATGTGCTATGAAATGAAAATTCACAAAGGATTCTGTGTTAGTTTGTTTAATAAAGTTCTCTGGGAAGTATTTTATCGTGGACATAACGTATTGGGGTCCTTACATTGTGGAACATAAGCGTGAGGCAGAGGATAAAAAGTAAAACCTAATCTTACATCGAACCAGTGCCAGTAAATTTGTCATCACCTGGACATCGCGTTGAAGAAATGGTCTATAAAAGGTCGCCACTTGGCTCCGTACTAGTAGGAAACTGTTTTATTTGAAGACGGTGCAAAGACAAGCGCAAGAGGGAAATTCAATTGTCGACGTAGGACCGCGCGGCGCCCGCGATGCTGGGGGAATGCGCGCAAAAAGGAGCAAACCGAGTATTGCAATTGAATCAGAAACCTTGGCGTTGATTCCCAATAACACGATAGAAAAACAAGAGAGAGACAAAACCAGTTTCGATGAATAATGCAGTACCAGAGCGCTAGTTCACACCGAGGCCGCACCGAGCGCGCGTTTTTCTCCCGATGTTCGAGCCGGGCTTAGATTAAGTCATAAATATAAGTCAAGGTCCGACCCACTAATTTAACCGGGAGAGTGCACGCCGGTAATTTGTTTGTTTTACGGGGCTCACTACCGCCCGGTATCGTTCATAAGTTGATAGTCGTGAGTTTCATGTGTCTCGGATGGTGGTCTTGCGGATGTTCGGGGGTAACGCTTCTAATTTCAATAATTATAGTGCTGTTGACCTTTTTTAATGTTAAAATGGTGTTGAGTTATAAATAAAAAATCTAAAATGTATTTAAATAGTTTATGGTTTTACGAAATATATCAACAACGATGGTACACTTTGTTAAAATTGGTTTAATCTGAAGTTAAAAAATATTCTACCAATTAAATACTCGTTCAATACTAATATTATTTTGTATATATAATTACTTTAGGAAATTAAAACTACATTTTCCGGATGATGATATCACCTATGATTTTAACCATTGTTAACCATGATATGCAACATTTTTAGCGCTTATATTTAACAACGGCAAATTTAATCGAATTGGTTCTCTGATGATCGTGTTCATTACTTCTTGGAATGTTGATTTTAACTGTGCATTAGTACTAGGTGTAACTTTTGGTTTATTTTTAAAATAGAGTGGGTCGTAGCGATTTAGCGGTGTAGCGTATGGGTTTACTTCAATTTTATAAAATCCCTCATTTCTTAAACAAATTGGGGATAGTAGAAAATATTCTATTTTATTACATTTTAGTATAAAATAAATTGTTTGAAGAACAGGCTTTTTACTGATTAGTTTTTAATGCGGCAGATAACGAATTCGACAGATATCGCAATATAGAAATTTATTGCGTTTACCAATATAAAATAATATTATTTAAGTATTAGTATTTCTAATTTATCTTTGGGCACTACCCACCTCAATGTATAAAGTTGTCCTTTAGTGGAGACCGATGGGAGTCCTCTTGTCTATTACAATTAGATTCAAGCAACACAACACGAATGCGTACATGCACCAAACAACGCCACATTGAATCCCGTCGTTTCGAGAAAATAAAGCATAATAAAAGTGGCTTAAATTAAAGTGTAATATTACTTTCAGTAGGTACTATTTCTTAAAGTTTTATTAGGGAAAATTTGTGTTGTAAGTTATACAGATTAAAGGGTTGTAGGCTTTATATTGGCTACCTCAACTCCATCATAAAAATCTCAAACAATTTTAATTGCTAAGTATAATATGTTTAAAATTAGAAGGAATCCATCTAAAAATACAAATTACACCTAAACTATGTTTTGGGTAGTGAAGTTAATTGTTCAATTCACAGTTGAAGAGAAACAGCAGACAGCGGCTCGGAGGGCTTAGCCATCCACAGGGTAATCCACGGTCCGATGGGAAATTATAAATACTGGCTACCCCTGAGCCCTGACAGATCAAATAAACCATGCATAAGGTCAAGGGCATCATATGAAAAATTACTATTCGCTCTCCGCATTTGACTCAAATAATAAATAGCTAACGGATTTAGTCGGTGAATATTTTAGTTCGCACTTAATACGCGAACTAAGCTTTTGCTTTTGCTGATAACGCTATTTAAAGGTTATCTGTTTGAGTTCTTAGACGTAATGGGGATTTTATAATATGTCAAATATAGTTTTATTAAAGCATGAAATAATGTGACCTATTAAGCAACCTGTTTGATAAAACACAAATTTTGAGCTTAATTTAAGATAGTTCCTTTTTTTATTAAAATATGTTAATTATTATTAATATATTTCGTAAACAAAACAAATTGATTTACGTGCACAACTTAAGGTTACTTTTTGGGTTATTAGTCGCTTAGCAATGTTTTTCTAAGTAATATTAATTGTTTAACCCCACAATAATCAAAGGTTAACAATAAAATTCAAATCGTATTGAATATATTCATACCGATCATGATCATAAACATTTATTGTTTCATTGTAGGCACTCCTTCGTTAATAGTTATTAAATCACGCGATTCGTTTTTTTAACTAAAAAAAATGACTTTCCTATTAGAGCAAACTACATTCAAATCGCGACTCGGAGCTGGCACGATACAACCACTATACGTGTTCGGGCGGCGAGGCGAATGCCAGAGTGAAGGAATAAGACAAAGAGGCGGCGCGGTACAACACGGTCGTGGCGCTGACAGCGTGTTCAGGGGAGAACTATGCGCCTAAGTGTTGTGCGACCAGGGATTAGGCGCAAATAGAGCGGGAGCCGGCCCGAGGAATCCGCATAGCGAACTGCGCACGGATTCCATTCCGATAAAAGTGTATAATTTATCGGAGCGGAGGAGCGGAATCGTTTGTACCCGCCGACCATCGGCGTCGCGGGCCGGGGACCTCTCGCTCATTTGCCGCTGCCGCATCTTCTTTTTGTCATTCTCGTCTTCCGCTCGATTTAACGAAGCGTATTTTATTAATCGCTCGTACGACTATAAGGTGGAATTAATCTTTCATCGGGTCCACCGATCGCAGACTCCCGGTCGATTACGTCACCGATTTATGCGCTCGAAATTACCACGGTTCGCCGAACTGCAGGAATGCTGAAATTGATTTAGTGCACTTGTAAACCTACATTATCTCCGGAATTAAGTAATCACGCTGCCCTTCAGTAGGCAACAATCTGAAGAGCGTTAGGAAATATAATAACTAAATGATGAGTGCGCTCGGTTTAATTGCGCTCTATAGATGGTTTTTATTTACAGCGGCTAAGTTACAAGTATATAATTGCACGTCGGGAGCGAAGCTGCGCTTGACGTACCGCCGCGCCACGCGGTTGATTGCAACTATCAAGCCGTTTCTTGCCACCGGTAACAGCTCCGGTTTACGTGAAATGCGTCGTTTGACCTTTTTACGAGCTTTAGTTTTTGCAGATTTTCTTTAGTTTTCTTTATATGGTTTTCTTTGCTATGGCGATTACTTGGTTTGCGACGATTCTCAGTAATATATAGCAGGGGTATGCATTGCATTTTTTTTCTGAATTTGAAGTAAAATCAGAAAAATGTTAGCTTTATCTTAGGATGCTATTGAATTGTTGATTTATCTCCACTCTACATCGAGAAAACATTTAGGAATCGTATTTAAATCCAATATAGTACATAACTCTGTATTGTATAAGTTAATGTAGATTGTACACAACACTTTCAGCATGTTGTGCTGCACTTATTATTTAAAAATTATAATTATAGAACTATAATGTTATTTGTATACTCTATATTCAAAACTTAATAAATAGAACGTATGAATTTCAATTATGCATTATAAATAGTACATAATAATACAATTTAACAAACCTTGCTCTTATAATAAATAATATATCGTGCAGCATAATTTATTACTATATTCCTGTGTCATTAAAACTCACTGAACAGATAGTTATGTAATACAGGATACAGGTATTAAATATTCATGTATATTTAGTAGGTATTAAATCTATTGACGAATTATGTTATTAGTCGGATAATTTGCTACAATACAGTTAAAAATATATTTAAATCTTATCCATCTAAAGGTGTCCTAATACTGTATGCGATAATTTTTTTATAAAAACCCATGACATTGTTTACCTTACATTGAAAGTTCCCTAACTTTTACAGGTTTTAATGATATTTTGTAATGATTAATACTTACGTGACCGAATATTGAACATAATTACTACATTTTAAAATGTTCCTAATCCGGAATGACAACGTTAACTTAATTGTAAGGACAAATTGTATTTAAGCTTATTATTCCAAATATTCTTCACAATGAACAAGACAATTACGAATTTTAAAAAGTTGAGATTTAAATTGGTTTTAAGAATATTCTCATTATTAAACTAAAATTGAGTGACTTGTAACATTTTCCAAAATTTTAGAAAATTAGAGTACATCTACAAAAAGTATAAAACAACACAACGTTTGGATGGACATCCTTTTACACAGATGCAAATTATGATGCATTAATATTTATTAATGATTTGAAATCACCTGATCAATTCTACGTTTTATAACTCTTTAACATCTTCAAAACCAAAGCAAGACATCCAAATGACAAATTATTCGGGAACCAAACCCAATCTTACTGCGCGCTGATTATTCACGTAAAGCTACAAGAGTAATCTAACCCCGACCCGCACAAGGCCTGGGAATGGAGAAGCATCGGTGATTGAAAAACGCTGTCGATGAGCGGGAATGGGTTTGCGAGTGGTTCCCAAAGATTAGTAGGCCGGCGCGGCGCGTGTGCGGCGGTAAATTATTTCGCCTGGAGTGGATAGCTGTTATTACGGCAGCATAGACACCTCGGCAGCCCCCGGGAGATTGGGCCACGCCCCCGCGCATCTTCGGTGCACCGCGCCGGCGCAGTCGTGCCTTATGCCTGCGTATTACTCGCTGCTCACTGCGTAGTACACGCACTGTGGTCAACCGCAGAGGACAATCCTGGCATCGACTTTGTTTTTTTCGTGTGAGATTGGATTAAATTATTTCCTACAATGATTACTACTGGTTTGTTTCCTATACGAGGTAATTATCAAAGCCAATTATCGTTTTGATTGGTTAACTATTTAATTTATTATTTTATAGACCACATACAAGTAAAAAATAAACTTCTCGCTACTTAAAAATCGCGAGAGTGAGCCAGTTTTCAGCACCAACCGCGGCCAGAGAGAGCAATGAAATGTTCCCGCGTGTCAAAGACAGCGATGAGCTGACACTTACGACCGTAAACCGCGACTCACATCCTCCGACGACGATTTGCACCGGAGATTCGGTCCTAATAACTAGTCTAGAGCGTTGTTAAGATCTTGTAGCCATAAATGTTCCGGGAGATTTACGGTTAACTGCCTTGTTCTGAATTAAGTGCAGTTAAGTAAGTTGATATGCTGATGTAAGGGATTTTAAGATTTATGGAGCTTTAATTTTGCACATTAAGTTTCAAATTCTTGGCAACAGTTTCCGCGGAAATGATTATGTTAGATGACTTCTTAATTTTAGGATAAATGTTGTACTGTTATATAACATAAGTATGTATACTGATAGCTGTGTTAAACTATGCTTGTTGAAGTGGATTAGTTAATTTTGTAATTAACTACACTTATTCAGTAAACTTTAATGCCGCTTTGCTTGTAAAAGTGTAACCAATACATTATTTAGCAATGATTTAAATTACATTATTATGATTATTTAGCTTGATTTATATATTTTTTGTTTTCGTCTAAGTTATAATCATATAAAAAAATTATAAATTACGTGAAAAGGTGATACAAAACATTTCAAGTTTTTTAAGTGATAACAATTTAACTTAATACTATTACATTTATCTTCGGATCAGACCTTTGATTTTTTTCAAATGTACCTCTTAAATTCCACACCAAATATCTCAAAAGACAACACTAAAAACTCGTAGTTTCTTACGTTTCCTATTTACGATTCCCCAATGAGCATACTGAAAACCTAACATGTTACAGTTTGTGTTCGTTGATTACAAGATACACAACAACAAGTATTCTTAGAAAATAACTAGTAAACAAGGACAATAACAACGTAGGCCTACATTGTCAACCAGCCAGCCCATCAGAGCACGGTCCCATTGGTCGCTGGTCCCACATGACTACCGGACAGTAAACTTAAGTAGTCATAAACAGCCCTCATAACGGTCTCTTGGAAACATAGCTGATGAAAACCCCATTCCGGGAATTGGCTTAACGAGCGAGTGGACATCCCGGCGACCGTACTGGTCGTTAATTGGCAGCGATTCGGCACTCGGCGGCGCCCAAAGTGGTTGTCAAATTATCAAATTACAGCGGAGAGCGGCATGCGGGCCTGACAGCGACCGTGAAACAAAGTCGGTAATGGAGTCGACCATTTGAATACGCTTGTGATCGCGGACGCGGACGGCGGACGGCGGACGGGGCAGGTGGACGGCCGGTCATAGCAACGGTCAGACATTCCTTCAAACTGCGTGATATCTCTTGAATTAGTTTAAACTTATCGTTAAAACCATTTAAAATAGTTTTTTATAGGTTATGACTCTGTTATTTTAATAGTATGATAGGAAAATAGGAAAAATAACTTAGGTTCCACTTACTTCATGTTTTGCTATATCGGTTATATACATAATTTTTGTTATAATTAAGTGTAGCAGATTCGTGAAACAACCCTTGTTCCGTTAAACCTGTAAAAACACTTTAACATGCACACACTTTCTGAACACAAACCAAATTTGATGGATATATCACTTTTTTATTATACTTAAATTAGAGCATTTAATTTCACGCCTTTTGGACTTCTTTGTATTTTTTTGGCTAAACAACTTTTCCTAGTTACCTTTGGAATAAGATGAATAACACGTAGCTATTTCTTTAGAAAAATCATGTTCTTAAAGCACTTCAGTGCCACTTTTACATTTTAGTAAATGTTTTTGTTACTTTTTCTCGGTATACTATACGTTAAAAAAAATCTCCACAAACCTAGTGCAATAACTTTATTTTAAAAAGCATTTTAGGTAAGAATTATATTTTCTTCTTTCAGTAATTGTACTTTAAGTCCCTATCTTTCACATTAGCATCGTTATATTTAGCAATTCCTTCCTGCTTTGATAACGAGAAGGTTTACTCGTTATAAAGGTTACAAAGCGATAGAAAGGGTTTAAAGCGTTTCACCTCCTTTAAAACTATTTAACCGTTTCATCTTGGGGTTCAAACATGACAATAATATAAAGTTAAAGTATGAAACCTGAGTATACTCTACACTCTAAGAGGTTTCCGAGACACACAATATATCACCCGTGGAAGATCAACTGCTTCTTCGACGCATAAATAATTTCGGGCCGAACGTGAGCAATGGTCTGTCTCAATATTAAATTTCGCAGCGACAAACGTCTACCTTGAGCAAATAAAACTGACAAATTTAGAACCCGTCCATCGCGGTCTCAGCTGGCGTTGTCGGCCACGGGGGGTCGACGCTTGTACACCTTTGGTCGTTATTATCCTCAATCATTCGTTCAGACTGTACATAATGACATGATCAGTTTTATAATTTGAAACTTATCTTGTGGACATTCCGCATAGTATATGCGTATAATCTAATGAAAATTATCACTCTTTGGTTGAAACCATCCCAAATCTTGTAATACTTTAGAAAACATTTGTTGCTTTTAATAAGCTAAAAGTATAACATATTTTTAGTAAATAATCCTTTTTAATTTTTGTGTAGTTTTCAAACATACTATTTCTTATGATTGAATATTATATATCTCAGGCAAACGATCGATGTGCTAAAATAGGTATGCAGTATGCATGTCGAGAAAAGTTTACATTGAATTTGATGGGCAGGCTCATGTCCGAGAGAATTGGCACCAGTTTTTCCAAGCACGAATCATTCGTTTAGTCACGCGAAGGGGAACTGACATCAGGATATTTATAAATGGAAAATATGTTAACACTTCTTCAATCTCGATATTGTATAGGATATAAAATTGGCTTTATCAGCTGCATTATTCCTTTATTCTTAAAGCTCTCTTGTTAGTCGTTTTGGGGGGAAATGTGTCATAGTGTGCCTAAAGGAATTAAACAACCCTGGAGGAAGTACTGTGAAAATGCTTCTTTCATAACGCAAAAATTAGTTTATATGTAAATCAAAACGTTTAATTTTAAAATCCGTCTATCATATGTTATTATGATTAACTGTAATCCACAAGCCCTTATAAGAGTCAAAAAAAGCCTGGACTGATCATTTAGCATATCAAATTAATACTTTTATAATAAGTTTTAGATAGGACTAGCAGCGGCAATATTAATAAATAAAATACACCACAAACTTGATACATAGATTCCCTGAAATTTCAAAATACATTTAAACTTGAACTTTAAACGCAACTATCAAAGAAGATATTGCCGTTTCTTTCCTATTACATAAGGTATCGTCAATCAAAGTATTAACCATTGGGTCCTCTGCATTATGCGTATAGCATATTTACCATTAGTATGTGGGAATAATTCAGTTTTTAGGTAACTACATTCAGCGTTTTCAGTTTTGAATCGGGATCGCAGGACGATCCGCAGTTTGTCCTGGTGAACCTGCAAATTCTTTGTTATACTTCACTCAAAAAAAACCGTTGCAGCAAACCTGCATACTCAGCAAATTTCAAATGGTACTTCACTAAGTCATGAAGCCACTTACCAACTTTAATTAAAGTATATTAATAAATAAGCGATATATGACATTTTATTGATTCCCCTTAAGAAAAAAATTAGGACTGAGTATGCAGGTTTGCTGCATCAAGGACCACAAAAATCGGGTTTTCAATTAAATACCAATGTATCACCTCCAGATGAAGCAAAATCCTAAGTTTTATCAATTTATGTTCATAAACAAGCAAGATATCACATGTTTATTATTCTCCACAAGAATAACATTATAGCTGCTGAGTACGCAGGTTTGCTGCCATAGGGACCACCAAAATTAGTTTTGTAAGCAAATAGCATTAAAACTTAACCATATAAAGCCACACACCAAGTTTCATTAAAATGTTAATTAATAAGTGAGATATACAATTTTACTTATTCTCCATAATATTAACAGTGGACAACGTACTGTGTTTAGCACTCTCAATATTTTGGTAACCAATTGACGTAGAACGATGATCAAAATACCGAATTGTTTGTTTTTTAAGCTGAATTTAATGGTGTAAACTGAAATTTGGGTTTAAAAATAATTATATGTACAAATAAAAAAAAAAACATTTTTGGGGTACAAAACCCCCCGAAACACCCATTAAAGTAGAACGACCTGTCTGGTTCTCAAACTCATCATGAAAATAGATGCTGCCTTACACGTTTATACCAAATTTCATCAAGATCGGACCATTTTTACGAAAGTTATCGTGCCTACGGACACATATATATAAATTTGAACGAATGGTGTTTTTGGCATCTGGGGGCCTCAAAACGAAAAATTATCATGGTACCGGGCCTAGGTCTTACCATGCCATCTACAGTAATAGCTTCATTCCTATATGGGAAAGTTGTTAAAACTATATTGCATTGTTGTAAATACATCATAGTGCTAATGTGTATTATAAAAGACGTATTTTGGTAGCAAACATATTCCGATCACTATTGAAGTATAACAAATTGAAGTTAAAAATATTATTAAATAATCCTCGGTCATACGAACTGAATTAAAACCACTTATTATACCCATAAACTACCAAAACAAAGAAAGGATTATTTTTCATTATTTTTTTGTTCAAGAACACCTAATTACTAAGCAAATAATTACATCACATTCATCAAGCTCATCCCCCAGGGCGTTTTTACAATTAAAAAAGCGTTAATGAAGAGACGTCCCTTTTTCACACCGAGATTACGACGGCATCAATTTGTCAGCCTTGGAGGGGAGAGGAGCGAGTGATCGGCGCGACGCGGGATGGAAGGGTTGAGGTCGTGTCAAGCTGTCATTGAAGCGACACTTTGGAACTCTTGATGCGATGTTGCGCCCCTGACTGGCCTCTCAGAGGGACTAATAAGGGCTGCGGATCACAACTTTGGACGATTGATCCGGGACTTTAGCTCCACTGCATGTCGGAACTAAATAACCCGTCTCGAACCAGACTAGCACCAATCCGCGATACTATCAAACAGACCCCTGTACTCCTCTTTTCCCTACTGATGTTATCTTTGCAAGTATAAAGTGCGTATATAGTGCGTATAAAGTGCTCAGACTTTTTTATTTTAGAAGTGGAAATACCGGTACACAAAATCTTTTATACAATACAAGAAGTAGTAATCAAGCCGTATTTAGATTACCCAAAGTAAACAAAACATTATTTAGACACTCTTATCAGTACAACGGACCTAAATACTTCAACCAGCTCCCACAAGAAGTTAAAAACTGCTTGAGTCTTAAATCTTTTTCTGTGCAATTAAAAAAATGGCTTTTCAAAATTTCGAATGTTGATTTCATGAATAATGTATTAATTTAACCTATATTTGCTTATTGCACTACTTAAAACTTATATTGAAACTATTTTTTGATGTCATTTATATACTAAGTGTGTTAAAGTTTACTAGTATTTGGAGAGATAAATATTAAGTTGATGTCATGTCAGACGCCACGGAGAGCGGCAAGATGTGTTTGTGCATAGAAGGACTGGACTCAGTTGTTAATGTAAAGTTTATTTTGTTTGTTTTTTTTCAACGTTGTCACAATAACTGGTTGATGTGACAACGTAATTCCAAGAAAATTAATGTGTTTGAGTGTTGTAAGTTTGGGTGGAATAAATCATTATTTCATTATTTCATTATTTCATTATTTCAAGTATTCTTCCTAAACTTTCTCGTGATTACGAAAAAGTTCTAGAATTATTTCGTGTTCAACTGTATTTCATTGTTTACAGGATAAACAGAATTCATACGCGTTCACAAGGAAATTATCGCTAAATATAAAAAAAATACATTTAGTTCGGTTGAATATTTAAACGTAATGCCTGAATTAGTTTGAGATCGCATAGAAGAAAGCACGCCTAATGAAACAAACGACTGTGCTATAAATTAAAAACTGAACTATTTAGCAAGGGTACGTTTTTATTAATTTATAACAAATAACTTTCCGACATTTTGTCACATATTTTCTATATAACCTGATTACCGAATAAAACATAATTAAAATACCTTAATCTATTTTGTAGTTGATACAAGATACATTTGTGGTATGTTTAATGTAGGCTAAATTGCTAAACTAAGGTAATGACTGAATTAATAGAGGTATTTAATTTTTATTCCATTCTGCGTATTAAAAGGAAACAGTAGGTTTATTATTTCCTTTTTCACTAGTATTATTTTACATCCGTTTCGATGTTTGTTTATTTAAATTGTTTTATTTGTTTATTTTTTCTTTTATTTATAACCGCCTGCATTTTCAAGTAGTACAGGGATACTATTGGCTTCATAGTTGAACCCAAGAAGATGTCTGCCAGTCAAATGGTTGGACCTCGATCCAGCGGAAGTCTCCACCTCGTAGAGGTTGGACCTCGATCCAGCGGAAGTCTCCACCTCGTAGAGGTTGGACCTCGATCCAGCGGAAGTCTCCACCTCGTAGAGGTTGGACCTCGATCCAGCGGAAGTCTCCACCTCGTAGAGGTTGGACCTCGATCCAGCGGAAGTCTCCACCTCGTAGAGGTTGGACCTCGATCCAGCGGAAGTCTCCACCTCGTAGAGGTTGGACCTCGATCCAGCGGAAGTCTCCACCTCGTAGAGGTTGGACCTCGATCCAGCGGAAGTCTCCACCTTGTAGAGGTTGGACCTCGATCCAGCGGAAGTCTCCACCTCGTAGAACCTCGTGGGTTGGATGGGTTAAATTTATTTGATTTACCTTATTTAATTTTAGAAATTCTATTTATTATTCTTTATGATATTTATTATGAAAATAAAATTTAATAAGACAGTGAAATTGCAAATAGTTAAATAGCATACAGTTTATGAGGCGACCCAAATTCTCTCGTAAAGCTACAATAACTAAAACTGAGAATATACAAAGATCTAAACTGTCATTTGTTACAGTATTATTAGAGGTATAACGTACTTCTCACACATTTTATAATCTATTAAAATTTTTGATCAAAGTCCAACGGCAACTTGGACTGAACTAGTAATCAAAGTTTCAGCAGTATTTCGTCTTTGAAGTGTTAAACACTGCAAAATAGGTTAACCTGTCCGGCTCAAAGACTATCAAAGTGCAGTTACCTGTTGTCAGAGGCGGTATAATTACAGAGCAGATATCAATCAGGGAATCCGACACGTAGGGGACAGGCAGGGGAAGAGGAAATAGGAAATGCAGCAAAGTGTCTGTCATTATCAGAGATTGCAGTGGCACTGATAATGAAGAAGTAGAATCTCCATCGCCACCGGACTGTTGCGGTTCTGTCGATCACTTCTTTACTGAATTCATTGTTGGTCCGTTTATGCAAATAAGATTTATTATTCATGCGTGATGTTCTTATTAATAGAACAACCATATGGGATAAAGGGGTCGAGCAGAAAAGTATGTAAATATCTAACATATACACCCCTTTTACTATGCTAAGGAGGTAGATGCGACTTCTTAAATGACTATTGGCCGGATTCAAAATTAAATTGATGCACGAAAAGGATTTAACTAATCTTAATGTAGGTGTGTGTTTAAATTTTTTTTAATCGCTTTTAACAATACATGAACTCTTAATACCATAGCTTTCCATACAAAACTCTACAGATTTGTTTAGACAAAAAAAATGTGATCGATTACTCAACGTTTTTTCTAGATAGAATAGTAAGATTTTGTTTAAATTTGGTATCTTCCTTATGTCTACTGATTCAGTAAACTTGATTGTCATTTTATCTTTTAAGACTACTGTTATTCCCAGCTGGCATTTTACCCCTTTCATATGTATTAATTAAATCTGCATAGTACAACATACTTTAATATAAATTAATTTGGTAATTTTTAATACTATATTTACTTGAAATTGTTGTAATGCTGTGATAAATATCTGTAGTTTTATTGCTCTTGAAATCCCCAAAATAAAAGCTTCCTTATGTGATTTCCAAACCAGTCTCGTGCTCCAAGTTACAAGGAAAGTCACATTCCAACTCTCCCGGGATTCAGTTTCTACCGACCCGAACATGAAAAATCGTTTCTATTAAAACTGTCCGATAATTAGTTTCGGAGGAAGGAGATCTGTCCGATACCGAGAACACGGTTAGGACCGCTTTTTGTGGGCGATTTGACAACCAGTGGTCGATCACCCGAACAACCACGGTCGGAACTGTTCGCTCACCCAGTACAACTTGGAAGCTCTCAACTCTGGTACCCCAAATTCTACACCGATTTTATAAGTTAGTTAGTGACATACTAATTTTAATAACCCACAAAGAAGTATTAATACAAGTAGCCTATAACTGACTTAAGCTTGAGTTTACTCGAGTTCGTTACTGTTTTTACTCTAGCGTGTAATAACTTGTCAGAATAACGGTGTTTGGACAAATGGTTATTTACAATATTCTGCTTTATGTTATTTTAATTTTTAAATGCAGTATTGTGAGAGGATTTAGGTTAAGTGTGAGGTATGATGGGGATTAGGTATGTCTAGAATAAAAATGGCTTAAAAAAATAGTAAAAAGTGTATTCTACCTAAGACTTAAAATGTTCTTGGTTTATGTAATATAACATTTTACACTAAAACATCAATATTACAATATATTACTTTATCCATGGTAATTTAGTTTTTCTTTGCATTACGGACGGTACATAGGACTAAAAGGTATTTACAGACGCCCTGTTTACACGTTGGCCCGTAAAGTATTTGAGAAGAGTTAAAGCTGTACATATTATGCCAACTGCAATAAGATACAGGTGTATATATACAATACGCATTAGTTAGTAGTAAACAATACATATACTCTTGATATTGTCACATAATAAGCCAAAAACTAGCGTCCCATAGTAAAAAATTAATAGAGTATGTTGAAAAATATCTCAACATAAAATACATGCCGTTGTACTGGTTTCAGTTATTACTTATAAGAAATAGATACCCTTGTAAAACAACCGCTAAGAACTTAATTGGCTAAACAAACAAACCAAGCCAGAAATCAAATTGAACACCGCGCCGTGTGATACCAAAAAACCCGTCACGCAAGCAACAAGTGCCTCTTAATAACGCGAGAAACGAGTCGGTCGAATGATGGCATATATTGTTTCCAAAAAAGTGGTATTCATAACTCCAGCTGGAGGTTGGGCCACACAACCGCAAACAAACCAACAGTTCTAGGTAATAAAATGGCAAAAAATGCTGGACGTGTTTCAATTATGACCGGTAGTTGGTGATAATGACGCGACGGGCAGGTCGGGATAAATTAGCAGTTGGGAACCTGCAGCCTACAACCCGGGACCAGGGCAGCGCGGCTTGGACGGCCTAATGAAGTGATAGCACACCGCGCCCCTCCCACATCATACGTGCTAGGCTGTGAGTTAACGGCTTCTGCTTCGAGCAAGCTGTAGTAGACGTGGCACAATAGGATGAATACCGTGAGATTATTCAGGAATGAAAGATGGCAAACTCGACATAATACCAAACAATATTTTAGTTGAGTCAAAATGTGTGAACGTTTAGTTTTTATAGAATAATATAATTGTATTATAAGTTTATGAATCATATTACATACATTTTGTAATTTTAAATAGGCCTCCCAATTTTGTACGGTATGTTATCGAGTGAACACTAAAAAATAAACACACTAACAAAATATTAGCGTATGTTTTGGTAGTTTTTGAAAAAAAATGCAGGATAAAATTAGACTAAAATTAATTGGTATAATTGCTATGAAGAGTTATTTGAACGTAAATTATTAATATTTGGGGGGATATTTAATTTACAATTTAACATTTTATTTGCTACTGTTTTCTCCACTTCCGAAACTGATTTATGACTATAACAACATGGTTGTTAAAAACAGCATCTGCTTCGATTTTTCTAAATGAAAACTGTAACATTTAACCTGTGTAGTAAAGTGATCAAGACCGAACAAATAACAACACTTACCAAAAGAACCTCTTAGAACTTTATTAGTTTAAGCCAAAATTAGCTACTATAGCAATAAGCCAGAAACCAGTGTTCCCGTAATGTTTAGCCATAAAAGCCCGCCACAGAAACTTCCTGAGTCATTTTTGGATTATTTGTTTACTTCGGGTGAAAGAGACCTTTTGCGGCGGTCGTAAAGCTGTCAAATATAGCTGTCATCTTAGCTTCAGGCTGGAAGCTCCTTGTATAATAAGGCGTCAACGAAAAATTTATACTGTTTACTTTGGGTGTGGAGCATAAAAAGGCGAGAATTGGAGAGGCTGCTGAATATAAATCTGAAATAGGCTCCGTCGACTCCCTCTGTGGAGTATTAGAGGACTGTTTAGTAGTTTGTTGTTGTTTCATTCCGTTCATGGGGTTTTCTAAAGTGGTAAAGTTTGTATCGTCAAAGTGATTATGTGGAAGGGAAGCCACTTGTGTTAACAGATAATTCGGATTTTATATTGTTTTGAAATAATTTGTGATGTGTTAAATAAATATATTGCAATTTTAAATCAGTTTAGTTATAAAAGATTATGTGATACTCAAACATCAGTTTATTCCCTACATCAGACAAAGATTTCATATTGGGAAGTCCAATTAATTTCTTTCAAACATCAACTTCCCTCAAACACAGACAAACTTCTTATAAATATTAACGTGTCTATTTATTACAAGTAATAATACTTGTATAATTTAATTTATGATTACTGATGTATTTACACTATCGTACCGTGTGTATGAAACAGCGTGTTCGTAAAGTGATGAATAATTGATATTGTTTAAAGCATAAATTAAATACAAAATAACCCGAAAGAAATACAATACAATCAATTCTTTGTGAAACATTGTTGCGAGAAGTTTAAAGTTTTGAAACTGCTAGCACCGTTAATAGGATCTTATTTCCTTCGGGAACACTTCAAGACTCGGTTTATGTGCCGCATCTAATATAGTATTTTAACTAATATATGGTTTAAGTCAACAATTATACATGTCCATACATCAAATAAATACAATGGTATAAATACTCCATAAATACACAAACAATTTATTTTATTATAATGCTTTAAGGAAAATATGTCTGATTTGGGGTTAAGGTTTTCGTTAATTTATTTTTGATTTGATGAATTCCCAGGGTATACACTGATTTACTTATTAAATTGTTTAAATCTTCTACATTAATGTGTTATTAGAACGCTGATTAACTTAACAACTTAACAAGTACGCTGGCGTAATTAACAACTTTCAGATTAATGTGATTTCAATTAATCTGTTGGTCGGGGAGTCAAAACAAGCAGTTTAAAATACCTAGAAGTTTAAAATATCTTAATACTGAACCATTGTGCTAAAATAAACTGTCATGTAAATGTTTCAATTATCATACGTAACTTTTCCGTAAAATAATATTCGGTTATATGTTTTGTAAATATAAATAAAAACTGGTTAGTAAAGTTGCACTCGGAAAATCACTTTTTCAATATAATATTTCAGACTCAACATTAATCAAAATATATCATTTCATCTTTATCAGTTTTTTTTATCTTTCCCATGCCCATATTGCAATTATGTATCTAAAAATAATAGTAAACTGAAATACTTCAAATTTTAATTTATCTGCGTTCTGAGCTAAGAATGAATTACCTATTAAAATAATAAACTAATATTATTATATAAATTTATGCCTAGTTTTTAAGAGCTGTATTAATTTATAAATTAATTTACAAAATACTAAGCTATTTAAAAACAATCTTTAGATGACAAATGTAATTACGTTGCCAATTGTATTTGCCATCTGACGACATGTTTTGTTCCTCAGAACAACAGGTTAAAGTTTTAATACGTCACATAGTCTAAACATTCCCTAATTCATTCATGGTAAACATTTTGTGGTAACGGAAGTGAGAAGGCCTTAGCAAAGGAAATATCAAAAGGGTAAGATGCCGTTTTTTCCGGAAGAACCTTGAGTTATGTCGGAACATAGTCTGGGTAATCCACTGGAAAAGGGGGAAAGGGGGCTTTTCCGATTAAGTGTTTTTCCAAGTGAGCAAAATCTTATAACTACAGACGAGAGAGGGGAGGCTAGGGTAGAATTGTAGCATTTAATAAACACACCCTTTTGGATTTATGATATCTATGTGCCAGCTGCAGTGCATATTCAATATATCGTTTGTATTGCCTTTTATTTTTCAATCTTCTTGGTACTAAAAAACATAAAACTGTTTTGTAATTTTATGTTGTTTTATATTTCTGAGATGAAACGATATTTTTTGTATTCTTAGTAAGGGTATCCAGTATGAAAATACAGTATTGTTATAAAGTATTTGTTAGTGGTTTAGTTTTTATATACGCTGATGGTACATTTAACGTGTTGTTAAAGAGCGGTCAAAACCCTTGTATTTTTACTATCTAACGACTCTTTGTTACACAGCATCTTATTCAATAGCCTAACTGTAAATGGTAGCTGGATCCATTATAGAGTCTCCAAAAAATTTTCAGACTTTGGTACTATACTCTATTAATTTTAGTAATACCAGTAATCTAACTTTATTACATTTTTAACAATAGTTTACAACCCACAACCTTAAATGGAGAGAAAATAGAGCAATGACAACTGGGAAAATATACTAGTTTTATAACATTATACTGCAATTATCTTTTCAACCTGACAGGTAGAAAGTAATTACGTATTACCTAAATTTGTAATTATGAAGTGGAGATATAGAAATTTATGGGATGAAAACCGCAAATGTCCCACGTTTCTTGAATGGTTGGAAACATTTGGCTAACTTAAATATGCTCCGTACTTTTCCTTAGGAAACTGAACACATTTATATGATTAAGATGTTCGAGTTAGATTGTGAATCTTATTTAATTTCGAACATTAGGTACTCTAATACTGTTAAAGTTTGGTAATTCAAAACATTTTAAACTAGCAATAATTGGTAAACAAACAAAACGAATACTTTATATTAATTATAAATACCTGCTGTGATCCGATACTGTTCACATTCAGTTATCCATTATTAAAATTTTTGTTTAACTTGAGTTACATATCTTAAGCGTACATAGTACTATTTATACTGTATTTTATTTTAAGGATACAAATAAATGATTATTTCTCATTTATTCTAATGGTCTCTATCAAAAACGAATGTGAAATAAAACCAGATTGACATCACCAGCCAGTTCTAAAATTTATTTTAAAAACCTTTTATCTAGCTTAGAGCAGGATTAAAGTTACAATTGTAACTTTACTTGTCATTAATCTTAACAAGTGCGGAGCAGGACAAACAAATAACACGGACGAGATAGTTCTCGGATACCGGCGGAGTCCTCATGACACATGGGCCGGAACTAAAAGTTGCTCGGAAACTGTTCCCCAAGGCACGAGCCCTCAGTAGACCCCCCGATAAATATTTTACCTCCAGTAAGTAATGGGGCGTAAGTAGGTACTAGTTTTACACAGCCGTAAACCGCGACCTGATACGTGACTCTTAGATACCTCCATCTTATCATGTTCACTTTACGTCTCATGCCTTCAGAATGTAAAAGCTCAATTGATAAATGTACTTATTAATTCACTAACAAATTCAACATGAGAGCTGGCATTTTTATTATAAGTAGGAAATATATATAATACAACAATAAAAAAAAAATGTCTTAACTTAAATGCTATACTTGACTAATCATTACCAAATACTTTAATTGTTAGAGGACACGAGGAGGAGAGGAATTAATAGTCCTAGCCTCGCCTCTTAATACATTTATCATTTTATTTATACTTAAGTAGGTCGATCGATACATCAGTTAGCAGGACATTGCATGGTAAATTAAATTTTAATTTACTACTCGTTAAACTAAAATTTATCTGTGAGATAAATTTTCCTACTTCTAAATTGAATTATGGAAATAGCTAGAAAACTCTTTAGAAAGTAGGTACATCATATAACTAAACAAAAACAATACGTAAAACATCAAATTACCGTGTTTGAAAGCTCTTTACCCTTTTTAAAATACTTTCCCACTCGAAATCGCACAAAGCTAGAGAGCGGCGGATGTTGAAGAAACGGTCAATAAAATCACAACAATGAAGCTCCACGTCTTACTTCTTCTTGAGCTATTACCTTGCTTAACTAGCAGCTAGACAACACCGGCGGTATTCGGGCAATTATGAGGATATCTGGGGACGTTGAGTCTTTCCCAGCGAATGTCGTGGGATCGACGAATGAAAAGACATTGAAGAAACGCGGGAAAGACGACAGCTTTGTTGACACTGGCGCCGACAGGTTGGGCGGTAATTATACAAAGACAACGACACCTACACCGCGGCGTAGCTACAACGCGGACTGCGTAGTTACCTGGGGTACACACCAGAGAGCCTGCTATTTCTGTAATTGGTTAATTGTCACTGGGTGTTTTAACGAGAGTAGGATGTTAAGAAGAAGCATACGAAACAACTGTGTGAAACGGCACGTAGACTCACGATTCCGATTTAAACTAAAAAAACTAACTGAGACGCAGGTATATTTATAGTATGTTTGAAACTATATCGGTGTGTAAAGAAGTTAAAACAGAACAATATCAATATGCAAGGAGAATAAATAATATTAATTATGATAAGAGTTAAGAGTTCTTAGATCTCTGCTTTGTAAAAAGTAAAATAGGTTTTGTTCAATCTAAGAACTAACGTCGCGGTGTTTAAGGCCTTGGCTTGTAGGAAATATATTATCACATTTTAAAATGACCTAAACCATCAATGATCAAATAGGAAAATGGGGTGGTCATGTATCCATTGCAATTTATTGTGTTCAAATTTGTTGTTGAAAATTTCAACGCAGTTCATAGAAGGTTTAACTCATTGACTATTCAATAAAGAGTATATAAATGATCAATAGAATACAGATAAAGTAATGAAAGCTGTATAAGAACTTTTTCTATGTAGTCACTATGGCATATGTTTTATTTGTAGATTCAAATTTCAGTTGATTAAACGTTTCTTGAATTTATTTAAGGATGATAAATAAATTATTCTATCAAAACGACCTCACAAATCGTATAATGGAACGACCAGAGCCGTTTGTTGTTTTCTTTACCACCTATAACCTCATACTTCCTTAATTAAACCAAATTTAATTCCAAACCAGGCTCACATATGGCTCCAATAAGAAATCTCCAAGGAGCTTTTAAACAATGATATATTCTCGAGATTTATGCTCCAAGTGACTTTAGCATTCACGCCTTCTTTACGCCGCAAAGCAAAAGTAAACATCATAAATCCGTCTCGGCACCCAGTAATAACACAGACACCCTCTCTCCCGCTGGTGGAGTTAACTGTTTTAACCAGCGCCTTTATGATTATGCCACATCACATCTCCTACCCCTTCCCAGCTCCTCGTCACAGCTTTATTGAGATAGGAGTGTAAAGATTACGGCTCCGTAAACTGCTAACTTAAATCTTGAATATTCAAAGTGAAAAATCCTCAAGGTGAAGGGTTGGTTAACTTATAGAACTGTATTATGGTTTTTGTTTCCTACCGAAGCTTATCTAACATAATAATTATGTAATAACAGATGACAAATTATAATCGAACACCAAAGTAATGATTGAGAAAATATTGCACCTACAATTTTAACATAGTCGAAATTGTCCTTGTATTCTTGACTTTTGGCCAATTTTTAATACCACCCAAGTTATTCTGCCTGTGATATATATCTATAAAATTATCACTAATGGATGAGACAAAACTTCTCTAAATAGTAGAAACAATTGAGTAGGCCCTACTTATGAGCTGAATAAAGCATGGTAAGGGGAAAGTAAAAGAGACTTCATCACCTGTAACATGACTCCTTATTAGTTATTAATGAGTTGTTAGTAACTATCGCAATCTTTATGAGACGTAACATCATCATATTGTTTACGATGGTTGACTTGATGTAGTTATCTTCAACCAAGGGTTGAAACATAAATAGGCTTTAGAGTTTTAGTGACTGACATTTAGGTTGACAGAGAACATCGCTTTAACAAAAATGTCATTCAATAGTAGTGCGACATGATGTCGCAATAAACTTCTACCACACCCGTTTTATCCGAGACTCTTCCTCCTGCCATTATCAAAACTACTTCAGTCCATTAAAGACCAGAGGGCGGGTGCCAAGGGGAAGGTCAAGCCCTGGGAGCAAGGCAGTGCCCTCAGCAATCTCAGCACACCTGTTCCAACCCTCTGCCGCCCATCGCCCTCCGAGGACCGAGAGTTATTGCTGGACGCGTGAGGGAAGAAACCCTACAACAGGGGATCTAGCGCGATTAAGTGTTTTTCCAAGTGAACAATATCCACCCCCTGCTTTCCCGGAAGTAGGGGAAGCGTCGAGCTATAAAATATGGTTTTAATATGACTTTTTGGCTAAGATCTCCCCACCGCACCTCTAGGGGGCTGAGAAGCAAAATTCTTTCATTCTGAACATTCTGGGAGCAAAGTAAAGAACGTAATACTCTACATAAATTAGGGCGCTGGCTTTTCTTGCTGACTTTGTAGGCAATACTGCACATCACCCTAAATGGGTATTGGGTTGATGATAGTATGATTAAATTTAGAACTTTGTAAAACCAATTTCTGCTTATAAAGAGCCCTTTCTTTCATAAAAATATATTAACAAACTGTTCATTATTGCAGCATAAGTTTGGTTTTAACTTTAGATAACTTTAAAAATACCCCCGTTGCAGCAAACCTGCATACTCAGCGAATTTCACATGGTACTTCACTAAGTCATGAAGTCACTTACCAATTTTCATCAAAGCATATTCAAAAATAAGCGAAATATGACATTTTATTTATCTTCATAAGAAAACCATAAAGACTGAGTATGCAGGTTTGCTGAATGAAGGACCACAAAAATCTGGGTTTTGCACAAATACCAATGGATCACCTCTAGATGAAGTAAAATACCAAGTTTTAGTAATTTATGTTCATAAACAATCAACATATCACATGTTTCCTATTCTCCATAAGACTAATATTATAGCTTCTGAGTACGCAGGTTTTCTGCCATGGGTAACAAAAAAAAGGGTTTTGTATGCAAATATCAGCAAACCCCAACCATGTGGAGCCACATACCAAGTTCCATTAATACATGTTCATTAATAAGCGAGATATACAATTTTACTTATTCTCCATAATATTAACATCGGACAACGTACTGTGTCTAGCACTTTCAATATCTCGTTAACCAATTAATTGACGTATAGCGATGATCAAAATGCCAAATCGTTTGTTTTTTAAGCTGAATCCAATAGTGGAAAATCAAATTTGGCTTTACAAATAAATATATGTAAAAAGTTCAAAAAACCCATTTTTTGGGTACAAAACCCCTCTTCTAATTGTGCGATCTGTCTGGTTTTCAAACTCATAAAAATAGATGCTACCTTAAACGTTTATACTGAATTTCATCAAGATTGGTTCATTTTTACGAAAGTTATCGTGCCTACGGCCATATATATATATATATATATATATATATATATATATATATATATATTTATTTATTTATTTATTTATTCTTATATTTGAACGAATGGTGTTTTTGGCATCTGGGGGCCTCAAAACGAAAGGTGATCATGGTCTCGGCCTAGGTCTTTCGGTTATAGCTTCTTCCCTATAGGGGAAATTCACTAATAGGATCAAAACCCCAGTAAAACGTACAACACAAATTTATTTTTTAAGTATGTATTCCAATAGAATAGACCATCTTCACGATCCAAATTAACAGATAAAATTCGCTTAACCAAAAACTCTCTTAAAGTTACTCCGGAACACAAGAGAATTCATTTTATATAAATCGCGAACCGTAATTTGCTGATTAGATAAACTTAGTGCCATAAATCAAGTGGCAACCACCTGAATAGAGGCACATTCATTAGTCTTGTACTAGCATTAATCTTGGCCACAAAGGCTCGCGGTCGAGCCGTATCAGCGCGGCCGGGTCGTACCCATTACTATTATGTTACATTTAATGCAATAGTTTTCTTGCCTGTCGAATGCTAAATTTATACGCGCATTGTCCCGTTGTTGTTTTGAATTTTAGATATTTACTAGGAGGGGTTGTAATGTGCTAGTCTGATTAAAATGGACGGACTGGTATGCTTTAGATGTGTCAACACCTTAAGTTAAAACTCTTTAAGGTGCTAACCTGATTACTTTTACTTTCTCCCCTTATACGTAGTATATGGAGAAAGAATTGTTTTTGTCAAAAATTTCGAATTTGAGTTGTTAGTGGAAATATTCGTTTTGGTGCTCCCTGAACCCAAAGAAGTAATTTTTACGTGATGTCTGTGTGTCCGTCTGTCTGTCTGTCTGTCTGTCTATCTGTCTGAATGGATGTGTACAGAGCTAGAGCCCTAACCAATGGTCCGATTTTTATTAAATTTGGTATGAAGGTACTAATCCACGATATCTCCAGGCATTTTTTCATTTTTTAAAATTTTTGATTTTTAAGGGTAATTATCCCCCAAAACCGCCAAAAAAAACAGGAAAAATCAAGATTTATCAAAAACAGCTTCAACAATTTTGATTAAAATTTATTCGTTTGTACAACTTTGGTTTTCAAACAAAATGACACCACTCGCATTTCTGTAAAAATTCGGGTTTAGAAATTACAAGACTTAAAATACAAAAATTCTGTTTTTTGATTTTTTATAAAAAAAACATAAATATAAAAATGTTACTATTTACCATTAAAAATAGCTCAAAAAACTAAATAATTCTGTATTTTGAATTTCTATTCTACGATTACCGGTTGCGGAGGAAATTTAAATTTTCATTTTGTGGTAAACGCAGTACGTTGTCCAATGTTATTGTTGTGGGGAATAAAAAAATTACTATTTGTCTCTATTTATTTATCAATTTCGTTCAAACTTGATATGCTTGTCAAGTTAGCATCGACCAACAGAGGAAATTCGAAATATTTTGCCCCTTAATAATCCTGAAAGGGGAGAATAGGGGGCATTTCCCCTCTTAAAACCACGTGTGTAGCGATGGATTCTGTAGTGCCTCCAAATTAGGGATTTGGGTGGATATTTTTAAAAACAACTTGTTTACAAGATTTTCTCTACATTCGACCGTGCTTTGTATTTTATATTTAGTAATTAAAAAGTAATTTATAATTAAAGACGGGCTAAAAGGGAGAAAGTATGTGTCAGTTTCCTTATACCGTTTATTTTTAAAAGAGTTTAAAAAAACTTTAACACGGTAATACAATGGATTTAGCTTTATAAAATGTGCCTAACACTGATTCACGATAAAATAACAATCCACAAATCAATAGAATACATAATTTTAGTACAACAGCATTGGCCATTTATATTGTTCACTTAGCATATAAATAACATAACTGCTATGTAGCCTATAAAAATCAAATTTCCTTTTTGATGTATACGATCCAATATCTATGCATATTTGGTCACCTTATTCTCAACACCAATGTATATCTTATGGTATTGCAGAATTGGAAACAGACTAATATAAAAAGTGTTTCATTCTATATTTATCTAGCAAATGAATAGTTTATATTGCAACTAAAAACACAATATGTATGAATTATTGTGATCAATACTCTATTAACTACAAAACATAATCCGTTTTCTATGACAGTTATAACACTGTACTGTAACAATATTAGCTCTTGTATTACATCATTTAAGATTTAAATTCTCATTTATGAACAATGCTGTGCGAATTATTGCATATTTTATTTTCAACAGTTACAGTCTCAATATAAACCTCCTGGTGTGAATGTATATCTATGGGTTATAGTAGGAAGCATGCGTAAAATAAATGAGGTTAATAATTTGCAAAAACAAAGAACAATTTTGAAAATTAACTATTAAATACTTTTAGAATGTTCATTCTAAACCAATAGAACAAACACAATCACAGAAAACCTGACCCGAACTGTCCCTCTTGTGTTCTCTGTTCTACCACATTCCTTAATGGAATTTTTTGTTGCGGCTACAAGATTTAATTAGCGCACCCCAACCGCATTCCGGCAGTTGTGTTTTGTGGCACCCCCTACCGGGTTACAACTCTACTATGGCCGGTTTCCCACCCAATATCAGTCAGCAAACTCCATCATCCTCCGCCCCTTCCGGACCATTCCATCCCCTTGCAATCGTCCGTCTTTTTGTAAAGGATGGCTAATTTAAAAACCCCTTTGCTAGCAGAGGTTTGATGAAAAATAAATAAATTAAAAGAGGTCTAAAGGTCTAAGGTCGTGTTCTGGCCACGTTCTGCCACGAATGTGAATGAAGACATAGCAACAAAAAAACTGAATAGGAAATCAAACACCAGAAAAAAATACGAGGCTAAAAAGTAAATAAAACGGATTACAAAGCTTAATATTCCGTTCGTATTAATACCTCGTTTCAACTATACATATACCCAAATTCACAGATATAAGAAAAGGTTCAGGAAATACGAAATTTAGGAAGATTTTATTTTCATATATAAAATAACATAGTTAAAAACATTGCGCAGTTTATTTTTAGGTTCTATATAATGCAGACAAAATCTCACTACATCCATTAATAACCAACAATTTTAAATAAATGTATACAAACATGTTAATATAATGTATTTTAGTTTTTGAAGAAACAGATAACATATATAACATATATAACAGATAACAGATATAACATATGTTTCGTATTTAGAATGTGTTAAAACATTTACAGAATACAGAACAACATCAAGATTACAGAATAGATGTTTCAAGCACATTGTTGATAAAATAAAAACTACAGAGATAACACAAAATACAACCTTATTGTTGTTAGGTATTCCCATATTGCTTTGATTGGAACAGCTAAATCCACTCGTCCAAATGATTCATTAGTATATATTTGAATTTGAATTTTAATAAATTATACCTATAACGTTTGTCTATTTTGTTTTAATTTAATAATATAAACATCTTTTGATATTATATGTAGATTTTACTTCTTTTGAAAGTTGTTAGTCATAATAGCAATCAACATTTGTTTTGTGTGTCAGTTTATTTAAGAACCACATATTAAAGTTAAGTCTAGTGTGTTTCATAACAGTTGCAGGATATATAAGATTTGCTCAGGCCATACTATATTAATAAAAGCTAGATTATATTTTTAAAGGATAAAAACTCTATTTTTTTGTAAATTTAAGAGGACAAATATAAATATATCAAACATCAAGAATTGTACAAATCGTAGTTCAAATATTTTTGGTTTTCGCGTTAATTGATAAAAACAACGTAACATTGTAAACATAGCAAATTAAAACATGAGCTTTTTAGACAGTCACTAAATATCATATTTCAATAATACCCCCTTACTAGCAAACCTGCATACTCAGCGAATTTACAGTGTATTCCCATGTATCTTAATACCATATAAAGCCGCATACAAAGTTTCATCAATATACATTCACAAATAAACTATTTATCACATTCTTAATTTTTCTCCATAAGAATAACATGGCGGCTGAGTATGTAAGTTTGCTGAAACAAGGAACATAAAAAATGGGTTTCAATACAAATATAAATTTAACTCAGCTAGGTAAAGCCACATCCGAAGATGTTTTAATTTATATTTAAAATTAAGGGAGATAACATTTGTCTTATTCTCCATAAGAATAACATGGGGGCTGAGTACGCTGGTTTTCTGCTACGAGAAATATCGGCAAAAATAGTTTTTTGTGCAAATATCAGTAGATCACAACGATATAAAACAATATACCAAATTTTGTCAGGATAACTTGATAAATAAGCGAGATATACAATTTTTCTTATTCTCCATAAGAATAACATAGGACAACGTACTGTGTTTAGCACTTTCAATATCTCTGTAACCAATTGACGTAGAGAAATGACAAAAACGCTAAATTTGTCGTCTTTTTAAGCAAAACCCAATAGTGAAAAGTAAAATGTGATTTAATAAAATATTATGCGTAAAAAACTCAAAAAAGCCATTTTTGGGGTACAAAACCCCGCAAAATACCCTTTGGATGGAGCAATATGGCTAGTTTTCGAACAAAAAGTTATAAATGTTGCTTTACATGTTTGCACCAAATTTCATCAAAATCGGACCATTTTGACGAGAGTAATCGCACCCACGGACACACACACACACACACACACACACACACACACACACACACACACACACACACACACACACATACACACACACACACACACACACACACACACACACACACACACACACACACACACACACACACACAACCATATATATATATAAGTTTTGAACTAATGGTGTTTTTGGCATCTGGGGACCTCAAAACGAAAAGTTATCATGGTCTCGGGTCTAGGTCTTACCATGCCAAACACGGTAATAGCTTCTTCTCTATAGGGGAAATTCGCTAAAATCTAAATCATATTTATCTGGCCAATCCATTCGGCAGACTTTGTTTCATAATAAGTATATAAATCTATACATGGGTTATTACAATATGATTTCTTTTATGGTTCTATATTATTACGTTCTGTAACCAGCCGTAATTTGTATTGTAGCCGTAATTTCAAATTCATCTTTATACAAAGTATGTTTTTTAATAATGTATATCTTTAAGTCTTAGCTAATAATGTGAAATATTAATAACAAACATTGTTCAGTGAAGCATGTCTCCGTTCATAAATTTACACCGGATGCTCCTAGGTATTACAGCTTGAGCCCAGGGGCAAACTCGGAAACTGGAAGCCTAGAAACCGGAAGCTCAGTTTATTAGCTAGCTGGCACTAAACGATCTTACATAATCCTAATTAGCGTAATATATGTGCATAGAGCAACAATTACTGTAGACGTTATTACCTTAACTAAATAAATGTTCATGTACTCTCCAAGAAGAAATAATTTGTTGATGATATTACATCTTAATGCCTGACTGTGTATTGTTTTTTCGTAATAACTGCTTGTATTGGCATCATATTACTTTAGCCAAAATATATATAGAAATTGACGGCTAAAAAAATATTATCGGTGATAAATATTCAACGTTGAAGGGCGTACTGGTCGGAAGAGCGGTAAAGCCGAAATGCCAATAATTGTGCGACGAAGCAAGCTCAAGCAATAAATATAATCACTGCCCATTGATGCATTTTCAAAAAGCAACTTTTTCAAAGGTTTAGATTTAAACAATTTTATTATTTTCGCTTTACAGGCTAATCTTATTTTGTATCGAACAAATTACGTTTTAGGTGCAATGTATTTTATTATTATTCTACGATCTACATTTCCACTAATAATATATATTGAAAGCGTATTTCAGCAAATAAATGTTTTTTATTAATTTTAGACTAAATTAAATATGATGTTAATAAAATACCACAAACTGTTTATCCCTACAACACTATTAAAGTAAAAATATATCAAAATAAAATAAAATAAATAAAATATATGCAATAAAATATATTATACAATAAATAAATATATTAAATACTACTTTTTTACCGATCACAAGCTCAATTTCATACAAACCCATTAAATTATTATTTGGATGCAACATTTACATCCTTCTTCGTGAAGTAGTTTTATTATAAATTTGTTTATTATTTGTATAACTAGCTGTTTAATAATACCCTAGTTTTAACTACAAAGTATGTCAATAATGAGATGTTATCAGCTTGACAAAACTAACGTTTTTTTATTGATAACATATTCGGCGAAACCTAACACAAATACAAAGGTCAGACTCAGTGACTTAACCTTTGCTCCAGTTATCAAAGAGCATTACTGAATAACACATACAACACGTCTGTGAATTTTCTAGAGCGACAGTGTTGCACGAAATGGGTATTTTAAATAAATATAAAATAACGCTAAAAAACGTAGACCTAAATACAAAATGAATAGACACGAGCAATTGTTTTATGATGACGTTTTTCTTGCGAAAAGAAATTAATCTGTATAAGCATGTTTTTTTACCCGATTGCTCTAATACTATGATAAAAAGGGTGCGAACATGGCGCGACCACTTATATCGATTCAGTGCCATTGCTTGTAGAGCGTGTACGTGTTTAACAAAGCTATATTTGTCACCTATTGCCTGTGCTCATGTGTTGGGTAGGGGGGGGGGTCGTAGTCTAAACAAGTCGTCGAAACCATGCTCAGAAATTGTGCGTTTCTTTGTACCCGTAACACAGAGGAGAAACGTACACCGTTCTGCAATACAAAGACAGGACCTGTTGAACAACTGGTTAACACTAATTTATTTTTCAACTAATCAACTTTCCATGACAAATATATTTTCCTAAATATTAATCTGTAATATTCACTAACTAAATCACTACCATACTTGTACATTTTCCATTCAGGTTTTAGTAACAGTACTAAAACATTGTTGATGTAGCAAATTAAATAATATATAACACATTTGTTTTTATCATCCCGTATGTAAAGGTCAGTGATACACACAGTTGGTAAGTTATTTTCCAGATAACTTAAAAAGACTGAATATTTAGCATTTAAATTTGTATATACTTTTCTTCCATTACATTTTTTCATTTTATTTTATTTTGGTTAATTATTTTCTAGAACCAATAACATGTAAAAAAACAGCAAATATTTTGTTAGGGTCAATAAAGATCCTATTTTAAACTTTAACCTATAACAATATGACGTAACATAAAATTTTCATTGGTAAAATTATAATTTGTATTAAATGTTTCCTAAATATTTTAAATGGAATCATATATTTTTATGATTAAGCCTTGGTCAATGTTACGTATGTTTTTAATTTCAAAATTTTATATATATATATATTTACACATAAACATTGCACAATTGTTTTGAAACTGCCAAAACTACGAATTGCTACTAGCAGTTGTTGTAGAACCAAACAACATTCTCAAGCAGCGGTTTCTAACAGTATATTTTAAATCTGATTTATTTTCACCACTCATAAACTAATGCAATTTCATAAATACCACATATAAATCTCTTCGTATTTTTATACTCTCCCAATTTGCAACTAACATTGTTATGATTATAAAATATTAACATAATTTCCTCAAGTAACAAAAATATATATGTCCATAAATTTACTTAAATCCTCGAAAATTACCATTACAGCATTACAATTTTACAATTTTACAATTCTGTAACGTTAGTTTATTAGAGCCAAACTTAAGTTAACCTTTGATAAACAACTTGATTAACTAAGTAATAAGCTGTGTTTACTTGTAATGCAGGCTTTAGATTAAGGTTAGTCAATTCGAACTAAGTAAAATCCTCTTACCTTGGCTTCTATTAGTCTCTGTACATTAAACTCTTAAGTCACATTAATTTACAAACAGGAGTTTTTTATCTTGATTACTCTTACGTAATAATTATTTTTATCAGATTTGTTTTATATGGAACAGTAAAATGGATGCTAAATACTATTAAATGAATTTTGCAAAGTAATATTGCATGAAATATAATCTTATATTGTATTAGTATATTTTTCGTACGTCTTGAAGTAGAGAGTGATCTCTATTACAGAGATAGTTCTCGTAGTTTCAGAGACTAACTATTTTTTTATTTAAGGAAAGGGGCTTACACAGTGTAATTATTTTAAATCAAAATGTCTCCAATGCCTTCAAAAACCCTTATAAGCATAAGACTTGGTGCATGTTTTGGATTTTAGCCCCACAATAACATACTAAAAGTCCTAGAAAAAAAAACTTGTGCCACGGCTGCCATCTTGGAAAATGGCGGCCAATTTTTACTTTTTTGCTTATAACTCTTTTATTATTATTGATAGAGCGAAACGTTACAAATAAAAGTTGTTTCAAATTACAAAATTCATAATTCTGGTCATTATCACTTTTGCTCTAAACCTAACGGTTTTCGAGTTATTAATGACTTAAATATATAAATGTATGCAGAGTGAGTCAGATCACACTTCCTGCATGTATAAGGGAGGGACGGTTTGTATATACAATTTATATATTATATTTTGTATACATTATATACAATTTGTTGTTATATTTTATATAATTTTTTGACCTTATAAAAACAAATATTTAAATTGATATTTTGTTCTAAAGGAACAGATATGTGTATCATGTCAGAGTAACACTGAGTTTTTTACGAGTAAGAAATTTCAATTGGAAACAAGACACATTTATTGGTTTAGAAAATACAGAATATTTCGTAAATGTCAATATATTTTACAAAAATATCCGCCATTTTTAAACGGATAAAGATAAGTGGATTCTGTTTTCACCAAATTTTTTGTTTTTACGATACCTTTAAAATGATGTATAATTGTCTTAGGTTCATATTAGAACATTTCCAGATTCAAATTCATGGCCTTAATTTTTGAGCATTCTGTATATAGATTTTGATAAGAATATTTTAAATAGATTTCTTATATGCGATTTAGTACAGATAACTGGGTTAGAAGTCTTTATAATAAACCGTCCCTCCCTTATACATGCTGGAAGTGTGATATGACTCACCTGCATATATTTATATATTTAAATCATTAATAACTCAAAAACCGTTAGGTTTAGAGAAAAAGTTGTAATAACCGGAATTGTGCATTATGTAATTTGAAACAACTTGTATTGTAACGTTTCGCTCTATCAATAATAATAAAAGAGTTATAAACAAAAAAAAGTAAAAATTGGCCGCCATTTTCCAAGATGGCGGCCGTGGCACAAGTTTTTTTTTCTAGGACTTTTAGTATGTTATTCTGGAGGTAAAATTCAACACATACACCAATTCTTATGCTTATAAGGTTTTTTTAAGGTAATTTTTCTAAAATGACTGGACTAACAGTCTAACGTGGGATCCGAACCATACGAATGCGGCATTATCACATAGCTAATAACGATTGGTGTTTGGTTGAGATCTGACCGAAGACCTGCTGACCAGTCACACGCTCTAACCACTGCACCAGGTAGTTTCCCAGCGTATACAGTGTATTCGTATACAGAGTATTGATCTTAACCAACGTTGATCTTAGCCAACAGTCCGAGAAGCGATACGTAGTGTAAGTATATGATAAGCACACGTCACGGTATGATACATTTAAAACCATAAACACAGGATACCTCCAAGATAAAGTTTATATAACCAATATTTTTTAATATTGATTGTACCAGACCAAATAACTCGATGGTATAATTTTTTTTTAGTATTTAAGTAGCACGTTCATAGTTGATAATCATGTTCCCATAAAACAATTTATAATTTTCTTAGCTGATATTATTCTTGCACTTATGTGTGTCGCGATTGAATTCAAAATATATTATTATGATAAATGAAGTTTCGTAAGTGGTGGTTTAATGACTTTACTTAATGTTTTCCCGATTTATGTTTGAACACTAGAGTGTTAAACTGCTGTGCCGTTGCTTATATAATTCTAAGGACATTAATAACCTTAAAATATAAACTAAAGTATTTATATTAAACTAATCGTATCGCATTCAATACAAAGCTTCGCCCTGGGATACAACAGTTGTAAGTGCTGCATTCAGTAACCTTATAAACTATTTATAAAGCTGAACATCTGTTGAGATATTTCCAGTTCAAATTGAAGTGAAAGTATATGAGAATGGCATGGGAACCTTGATAACCTCGCAAACTTCGTGTTAGATGAAGAGGTTTGGCTCGGGGGTGGATCAGGTCCCCTCGGGTCTCTAGAGATATAGATAGTTAAAGGTAGACTAATTGCATTTGTCTTACGCTTATGAAGAAATGGCTGTGTGTAAATCTTTGTATTTTTGCTACTTGTTACCCTGTCAAAAAATCTAATATTCGATTTCTAATTTACTAAATAAGGTGATGCAGTTTTTTGTGCATGACCAATAGCAATTAATATAGAAATGCCAGTTCGTTAATAACGTGTTTTGAGTTACTGGTTATCTGATTGTTAGAGCTTTTCATATAGGATAACTATGACAAATTCGGCCTATAAATGATTCATAGCAGCTACTTTTACACAGAAAAGCTAGTTTTCTCATACAAAATATAAAGTAGCTTTTAAAAAGGTTTTCAGTAACTAATCAACAATATTTTATCACTACTTTAATTTTAATTCGTTAATAACTAAACATGTTTGCATTTTATCTTAACATTTATTTGAGGCTGTTTTGTACCTTTAAATTGTATATTCACTAAGATGTTTGAGCATTATAAATGTAAATACTTAGCCACAGTACAAGAAGGCCAAGGGTTTGGCTGGAGACCACTCTATTATTATTATATAATTGGATTCTTAATGCTAATTGCTGGCTCTTGAGGTCAATTCAGAATTTCTGTTTAGCAATTTTTGTCTTTTGTTTTTTTTGCCACAACATTTTATAGATTAATTAATCAATAAAGATTTTTAAAATTAAACAATAATAATAGTAATATTATAAAAGTGTATAATTATTCTGTCAAAAGCTTTTGACAGTGTTAATCATTCCTTGTTATTATCAAAATTGGAAGCAATTGGTATTAAAAAGAACTCACTAAACTGGTTTAAATCTTATTTGACGAATAGACAACAATTTGTACAGGTAAGTAATATTTCAGCCGAAAATTATGTAGTTAAGTACAACTCAGATTTAAAACCAATTGAATTTGGAGTGCCACAAGGATCAATTCTTGGGCCTTTTCTTTTTCTGTGCTACCTAAATAACATGGAAAAAAGTCTAAATGTTTTTCCGGCTTCAGCTCTTTGTCTCTATGCTGACGATTCAAATTTAAAGATATCAGGCAACACGTTAGAAGACATCGAAATTTTAAGTTCAATTGAACTAGCTAATTTAGATCAATTCTTGAACAATCACAACTTAAAATTAAACTCTGAGAAAACTAAATTTATAAATTTTAGGACAAAACAATGTAAGCAAATTGTAAATCCAATTATTGAAATTGACAACAAAAATATTGAAATAATAGACCAAATGAAGTTCTTAGGTCTGGTGGTTGACAGCAACCTGTCATGGGACAACCATGTGGTTTCTGTTTTAGGTAGAATAAATTCCGGTTTATTTGCAATTAGAAAAATGTCTTCTTTATGTAATCTTGACAGTTTAAAACTTATATACTATTCTCACATACAATCCCATATTGCATATGGAATCTGTCTGTATGGCGCTACAAAAAAAGAAAATTTAAAAGCTATTTTAACTGTGCAGAAAAAGGCCATCAGAGCTATTTTAAAGCTTAATTTTGACGAGTCTGTAAAAAAGTATTTTAAAGAGTTAAAATTCCTAACTGTTTATGGTCTCTACGCATTAGAAACAATTATGTTTACTAAATATAATAAGTCAAATGAGTCTCAGTTTAGCCTTGTTCATCATAAATATAATACGAGAAATAAAAACAATTTTGCTTCTGAGCGTCACCGTTTGGAGCTGTTCAAGAAAAAAACAACATATGCAAGGGAAAAAACTGTTTGAAAAACTCCCAAAAAATATAAAAAGTGAAGAAGATTATATGAAGTTTAAAACTAAATTGAAAGAATATTTGATTAATATAATACCGTATTCACTCGAGGAACTTCATGTTTGACTCTGTTAAATGACTGTTAGATAATGTATAGAATGTTTTTTTTTTTATTAGATTTAGGTATTAGAGAAATGACACTATTCACTGTACCAATGTACAAACAAAAACATGAATAAAGAATTATTGTCTATTGTCTATTGTCTATTTACGGTTATATGATTCTGATCAATCAATATGTACAACCAAATCAAAATATGTGAACTAAGTTAACATAGAGTTTTCTAGAACATCTTAAGTTCTCAACCTCTCGCTAAGAGAACCTTGGTATTTTGGCATTATGGTATGCTCTCTATATAATGACCATGACGATAGAGAACATAAACCTTAATTAATTTGGGCATTCAGCTTTCTCCCCTTCAAAAAATAAGGGGGGGGGGTTGTGATTTACTGATCAGAGGTCATAGACCCAAAATCCAGGATGACGGTACGCCTATATACGTTTTAAGCATGTTTTTAAATCTATATTCAAATGCGCTCTAATGTTAAGTAGATTTAAGGTTTAACTGGACCTGCTGTACATGGTTTTACCATAAAGACAAGCGCTAAGAATTAACCAGCCCCCTAACAGTTTTCCAATCAATATATTTGACATTTGCTTGCAACAACGTTATCAAATAATATGAGTTGCTATACCAACATTTGTAATCGTATTGAGTTCAAATAGTTTATATTACAAAGAAAAGTTCCGAACCTGGAACATAACTTTAAACTGACTGATCATTGACCCCCAAATTTCGAGAACTCCCGTCCAGAAGCCGTAACAACGTGGTGTGGCCGGTCGCAAAGTCATTGTGAACAGTTTCCCTTCGCATTAACGTTAGAACTGGCCGACCCTGTCTTTGTCTTAGTTTGACCCAAGTTCTGATTGATCTCGCCTAATTTATACATCCATTCTGCTTTAGGGCTATATTGTTTCGCATTATTTCAAGTTTACTTCCTGAAACATAAATTAGCTTCAATACAATTTTATAGTACGCAATAAGTGGCTGACGTTATTATTACGTTAAACTACCGTTCATAGGAAATAAAACATCATCTGTTAATTATTGTATAATAATGCCTCATTACTAGTAATAGTTGTATAATTTAAAGCAAAGCTTTATATCAAAGAAACTATTTTGAATGAGTTTATTTATTGATTTTATATAGACCATAATAGTTTTACAATGAAACAAGTTTCATCCTACGATGTTATTTGCATATGAAATACATTAATAATACAAAATATATAGCTTAGTAAATAATAATCAGTAAATTAACATACAGTATTTAAGTTGACATATACTTTTTAAGTAGCGTCCTATTTATTTTTAATGATTATATTTCAATACAAAATAAGTTTGCAATCCAATCTTTACGAAGAGCTTATTACTAGAAATATTTTAATTTTGAGATAACAAATTAAAACATCTATATTCTAATTAAAATTAATTTTTATTTTCTAGGCCTGGTATGTTAGAATACAAAATGGTGTGTAACAGACGATGATATATTTTCTTCTAAAATGCCTAGTCAGTTTGCAATTTTGTACTGTCAATTTTATGTTTCAATTTCTTATTTTAAACTTTCGTTCAGTAAATAAAAGAACAATTAGGGAACGATGTGTTAAAATTAAATAAAAACCTTTATGTAAGCATTCAGCTTAAAATTTACAAATACTCGTATAATCATTAGTAATAGCTTTTAACGTTAATTATTTTATCACTTTCGTTAAACTGGTGCTTCAGAACGGCACATCAACCAACCGATGTGATTTTAACTACTTATCCAGGTTAAAAATGTCTAACCTAAATGTCCTAGAACTAAGATTACTTGAATCTATTCTAGACAATGTTACTATTTAGTAAGGAACCTGTTTAAAAACCAAAGACCTTAGCAATCTGCTTTTAATGAAAGATTTACCGGTACTCTGTGATTCTCATAAATAATATTAGCACAATTTATATTTTGTATTGATACATTTTACTAGTACATCTTTAAAAACAAACACAATTCAATTACTAAATTACATCCATCAATTGCACATCCAAAACCAACAGCAGAAGCTTAGGGTCGTTTAATTTAGTGTTTATTCCTCAAGATACGGGTTTGGGTCACACGATAAACTTACCTTCCGGAGGGGAAGCTTAAAGTTCTCAAGTTAAGATCCTAGGCTCAAAGCGGAACAGAGCCCAGAATTTCCGGTTTGTATTTATGTAGCGACTTGCTCCAGCGAACAATGTCATTACTACAAAATAATGTGTATATTGGTTTTGTTAACATTTTCATTTCATATTTTATACTTTTCCCACAAAATGACATGTTATAATACAACTTAGGTTTAAAAGCAACAATAGTTTAGCAAAACTCCCTATATAACATTTCCAAAGCAATTTCAGGCATGTTCTTAGATGTTAAATAGCATATACTAGAAACACATCTGTGCTTGGATTCAACAATAAATTAGCAATGTAATACAAATCCAACTGAACGTTTCTTAAATTAGTTAAAATGAGATTGCTATCCATATTTTTAATTTACTAATATTATAATATTATAAATACCAGTAACAAAATAACGAATCTACTGTACCGAACAGTATCGTGATTCCGTGGTAAATTCCAGATTATATAGCATATTCAAATGTTGGTTTTTGTCCATATTTGTACCAGAATTCAGCAAAGTTAAAATATACCTACGTCTTTTACCAGATTAAAGTCCACAAATGACTTTCTTATAGGTTTCAAAGTTACTGTTTTAAGCTACACTATTACATTCAATTAGTTTATTTTACCACACGATTATTTAAACATATGTTTATTAGCCGGAGAACATTATTTATTATACTAAACTATGTTGCCCAAACAAGTGTTTTTCATATTTCATTTAATCCATTCGCAAGTGGCATTTTGTATTTACCCTTGTTAGAGGACCGTTTAAACCTCGTGTTATGTGGGCGTCCTTGGAATCGAACCCGTGACCACTTGTACCGAAATCCAGTTGGCTAGCTATCAGGTTGTCGAGACTCAACGCAATGAGACTGCGGTATAGCCCGGATTATCCGGTCTAATAATCTGAAGCGAATAAAAGGATATATTTTAAACATATGTTAGGGTCTGTAGAAGATGGTAGTATAACAAATCATATTGCAGCTGCAGAAGCCAGACAGACAAAGAATCTATTCAAAGTAGCTAATTAATTTTCACATTATTGTAAAGGCTCGAGTATTTTTGGGAGTACATTTGCACAAAGCTTGTGATTCTTATTTATTTTGTTGGTTAAATACTACCGTATACAATTTAAAGCAGTACATCCAAAGAAAAAAATAATATTTTGTAAAAAAGTAACTTACAACAAGGTATCAGATGACCTTACCTATTACTGGGAGAGGGGGCTATAGGAGTATAGTATAGGGTTTGCTAAATGATTCCAAAAAAATCAATCAAATGGAGGTTTTTGCCTTTTCTAAATTATATATCTTGTGTTAATACAGAGAAAAGAAAATAAAAACCGCTATTAAACATATCCGACGATTAAATCATAATGTGTTTTGCATTAATTAAAAATATAAATACATTCACATCTTGTATATATTTACATTTTCAATCCTGTTGAAAACCCCGTTTTCAATTTTTCAACTAGGTTATAGTTAAATTAATCCTCGGTGTTAAAGAGGAAAACAGAAAACAATATAAAAAGGGAGAACATTTCAACGCAACTAATGCAAGCCGACAACAATAAATGTTAAAATATTCAAACATCAGTTCATATTAAGGGAAACAGCTGTGCATTTACATAACAAACTAAGGGTCAAGAGGAGTTGCGCCGCAAGCCTCTCTATTAATATTGTTGTAATTGGAATCTTATTGTCTGCCCTTTACCCGCGGGCAGTGACGTTTCTATTTGTCGGAAGTCATTTCACGCTCCGCACTACTTAATGTAAGTTCAGATATGTTCCCGCAAGATGAAAATTGGATCTATATTTTGTTTATTAAACTAACTGTTTTTTTTTTTTAATTATGTAACTCTTCTGGTGTTCGTTCAACTGATGTTTACGATAGGACCAAATATATAGTTTGCCATTACGGTAATGTTAATAGTCTATAAATTATTCTAAAAGAGCAAAGGACACCTTCATCTTTGTTATAGTATAAATTTATACAGCTTATTCATTGAAATGGTTATTTTATTATTTTAACCTAAATATGATGGCGACACCTAAATTGTTGTTAAAACATAACGTTAACGACAGGAAATAATATTCCATCGAAAAGTGCAGTTTCAAAAGTATTGTTAGTAAACAAATAATTAAATTGCGAATAAATAATAAAAGTCATAAACACATTAGCCTTAATACAAAATGATACTCAACTTCGAATGGTGATGTTTGTTTAAATGATTCTAAACACACGTCCACCCCGGAGTTTGAAGCGAGAAGAAATAACTAATTAACGCCAGACCAACACATCCACAAAAACAGCTGTTTAGAAACTTGACGCTCGCTTTGGAAGAGGGAAGAAAACGAATTGCTCCCTTGAAAGTTGATTAGGAACCACACATGTCTCTAATCTTGGATTGATTACGTCAGTGTGAGAACTCTTCGACGAAAATAACTTCCCAATGTTAATTGTATTCGTTTTTAAACTTGTGGCTGTTGACATCAGTAACATATTACAATTCCCTTAAACAAACATGCAAAATACATCATGAGGATATATATAAATTAAAATAAGTAAACGTTACCAAACAGGTGATGACAGATTGATAGTAAGAGATAACAACGTTTACTTGCGTGCTCAAAAACGAGTAATATATTTTTAATGTACATGTTTCCGGTGTAATCATAACTTTAATAGTATGAATTACTTTTAATTTTTACTGTCAATAGTATTTATCTTTGCTTCAATGTAAAGTTATATTTATAATATTATTTATCACTTTACGAATTCTGTGTCAAAGGTGCTATCTGTTAAAAATAAATATAAAAAATAAGTTTTTACTTCTAAAGCTATAATTGCACTTATCTTATAGATGATACTTTTTAAGGTTTAGAAATCAGGGGTTCAGAACCGATTACAATTGTAAATGTTTGAAACATCTGCATTTTACTATGCCAACAAGTTCAGCGTTCAGAGAACAAGACCCCAGTAAGTAAATATTTTAAGTAGTCTTACAAAGTTTCAATCTTGTAGAAATATAAAATTTTTAAATATTTGTAACGTTAATTTTTTATCTCTATTTGGAAGCGAAGTGGTAAAACCAGCAAACGTGACTCTCCGCACAACAATCGCTTGAATTATCCGGCTGTTGGTGGCGACAATAAGCTGGCATGGGCGTGAGTGAACGGTAGCCATAACACAGTTAATACTTTTCACTTTGACGGGTCAATATCAAAGAGGCACCGGTACGCAGATTTTATCAGTGTTATTTACGGAATTTTTTGACTGAAATAATTTTCTAGAAGTATTTTTCCAAGTACCCGTTTAAGCTTAACAGTGTGACATTTTGATTTAAGAAATTATTGTTTTCCATCACTGATTAGTAAAAAGGAGTTTCTCGACGTTTCGGGATCTGGAATCTGATCCCGACCACATGCTTTAACGTCCAGATCCCGAAACATCGTGCCGTGAAACTTCTTTTTACTAATTAGTGATGGAAAATGTCCCAATATATATTTTAAATAACATAAACCCACAATCTCCAACAATGAATTTTAAACCAAAAGTGTGAAGTTGTCGGGTTTGTTTTAGCTAATATAAAACATCGAAGGAATAGCAATGGCAATCGGGGAAAAATACGTTAGGATACATATAAAAAACGAGTTAATAGTTCTGTCCTGTCTAGTTTTTTAAGATAAATTACCGATTCAAGAATCGAAATTTGTTACTGTGATAAAATTAAAAATTTAGCTTAAAAAATACGATTTCCTATACAAGTTAACTACATTCTTTTAAAGCAAAGGTGGATGCTATAAAACATAGGTGTATTCTAAGATAGTATTGCTATTTTTAATTAAATAATCATTGTACCAACATGATTTCAGTCTGTTGCGTTTAGCAAGAATCGTTTTCCGGGTTAGTGACTTTAAAAGCTTAATTATATAAAGATAAAAACCAATTGAAAATTGAAAATCTATGAATATTTTTACATTTGTTCAGTAATTAAAAGTATTTGGCTATAAAAAAATTAAAATCTAATGATTTCGTTAACATACAAAATAAAAATTCAACATTTGCAGTATTTTTCATGATTTTTAATTATCAAATACAACTTATTTTTAGGAAATAGATGACGAAAATTTATATAATGTCAAAAATATGGCTTTAGTTTTGATATTTTTACCATCAGTTAAATGTTAAGCTTTATAAAACTTTGTATAGTGTAAAGGCTTATACTTGAAAAACCAACAGATTTATTGTAAAACTCAAGGAAGCGAAAAGTGTTCTTACGTGGTAGTAAAAAATAAACAAATATAAATTATCACACCGTCATCGGCAAAAACAACATAGAAGGCTATAAAAATAGGATCGGTGTTCCATGTAATCTTCAACAACCTATGTTAATTTACTATACAGTTACAACCGTATTGTGCCAATTTTTAAGGACTAAAACACCCAGTAGTGTTCTCAAATAAATTGATAAAGTGAATAAAAATTCATATATGTGTTCTATTTTTACTTTCCCTCTTTATACATAGTATATGGACACAAAAACATCGAAATAGGCCATTACAAAACAAAAAAAAACGAAGAACAAAATCCAAAATTCCGAACCAAAATTCACAAAATTCGAACTATACAAAAATCAAAAAAAATCCACAAAATTAACCAAAATCCCCCAAAATGGATTCAAAAACCAAAAATAAAAACATCAAAATTCGAAAAATTCCCAAAAAAATTAACGTTATACACAAAAAACCCCACACAAAAAAAACATCAAAAACCCTCCATAAGAATAACAACAAAATTGTTGCTAAAAACAATTCAACTCGTTTTCACCAAAATACGAATCATCAAAATTGAGAAACAAAATAATAAAATTTCTGTCAAAATTGTTTTCGTCAAAATTTTAGAATTTGAGTTGTTGGTGGAAATATTCGTTTTGGTGCTCCCTGAACCCAAAAAAGTGATTTTATGTGATGTCTGTGTGTCTGTCTGTCTGTCTGTCTGTCTGCCTGTATGGATGTGTACAGAGTAGAGCCCACACCAATGGTCCGATTTTTATGAAACTTGGCATGTATGTACTAATCCATGATATCTCCAGATTTTTTTAATTTTTTTTAATTTTTGATTTTAAGGGTAATTATCCCCCAAAACCGCCAAAAAACATGAAAAATCAATATTTCTCAAAAACGGCTCTAAGGATTTTAATTGAACTTAAGCCGTTTGTAGAACTTTAGTTGTCCAACAAAATGACACCACCCGAATTTCTGTAAAAATTCGAGTTCAGAAATTATAGGGCTTAAAACATAACAAATTCGTTTTTTTTTTATTTTACATAAAGAAATACACAAAAATTACTATTCACCATTAAAAAGAGCTCAAAAAACTAAATATTTTAGTATTTTGAATTAATATTCTACGATTGCTGGTTGCGTAGAAAATTTAAATTTTCATTTTGCGGTAAACGCATTACGTTGTCCAATGTTATTCTTATTGGGAATAAAAAAATTACTATTTCTCTCTTATTTCTGATCAATTACCAATAGAGGAAATTCGAAATATGTTAACAACCCTGGGGGGAATAGGGGGCATTTCCCCTCTTAAAACTACGTGTATAGCAATGGATTCTGTAGTGCCTCCAAAACAGGGATTTGGGTGGATGTTTTCGAAAACAACTTGTTTGCAAGATTTTCTGTACATTCGACCGTGCTTTGTATTCTATGTTTAGCAAATAAAAAGTAATTTAATGATTAAAGTTGGGCTAAAAGGGAGAAAGTATGTGTCAGTTTCCTGATACCGTTTATTAACTTATGTAATCATGCCGTCACTTCAGTAAAGACACAATTTGACTTTTAGTATTGAAATCGCGTAAATCAGTATTCTATGTATTAGAAGGATGCATTTAATGCAAGCGATTTGTATAGCACATTGCGGGACTCGTGATGAAAACTGCACCTAGTTGTTAGAAGGAAATTGAACCGTTGTAAGAGGAAATTATTCATGTCTTCAGCTTAGATCAATGCCACTGATACTGCTCTATGACTGAAAATTAATGATAAACTAGGTTTTTGCACTGAATCAAGTTTGGGGAAATTTTAAAATCTTATTTATTTAATTATTATATTGCATATTTAATATAAGCTGTCAAAAAAAAAACTAGTTCAGGTTGTTACTTATCAAACTTGACTGTTTGTTGTTTAAATGGATTAAGAATACTTTTAGTAATAAAGATATTAATTTGTTATATTTAATGTCTAGCACTTTTTTGTCCTAAAATAAACATTACTAATATATGGATTCTGTTTAATTCTGGTTTAATTAAATTACTTTACTACTTAAATTTTTAAGAATAATATAATTATTAGTATAGAGTACATACCAATTCTGTTGTTAAATTCTAATCATTCAAAAAAAATTCAAAGTGATATAGTATTTTTGTACGAGCAACTTATCTATAAATAAAAGCTTATCAGGCAAATAACGTAAAATTATTCTGCTAGGTACTAAATATTCACAGAACATAAGAACATTTAATTACCCAAAACTAAAAAACAACAATTTTAAAACAGTATTTTTACTTCTCATTTGTACGATGATAGTTAATGTATAATTATATATTTATTGATATCTTAATTTCATTGTGTACGTAATGTGTTTCTCATTGTTGAAGAGGAAACCATAAAATAGTTCCCCACGAGATTTCCCAAAAGAAAATGGAAAACGAGTTGCCCCAGCAACATCTTGATGGGCACCCAGTCCCCTCAGGGGTTCAAATAACTTCTTTGAATACGAGGAAATAGTATGTGTCTTACGTAGGAACAAAGTTTATGTTAGACACCAATATAATTCAACAAATAAATCGACTAAAACTGAAATTACTTTATTAGGTTTAATTTCGTTTCATTTTCGTGGTAAATTCAATAAATTCATCAATAAATTAAATTTAAACTCTTAGAATTTCTTTAATGTTTTTTGAAATTATTAAAACGGATATAATTGCTGATGGCTATACTATGAGTGTTGCACTGTAGATTACCATTTAGTACTGTCATAAATTAGAAACAAAATTCAATTTCAATGAAGATATGCTCTTGTACACATAAACGGCACTTAAAACATTTAAACGTTCAAGCGAAAACAAAACAAAATGATCAGTAGTCAATCCGTATATGGCATGGACAAAAATGGTGTCCGAGGAATTTTGTCTGAAATATATGTTTTTATGTGCCGCTGAATCCGAATCTGAAGTTGTCCAACAAATTGTTCCTGAGCGTCCCGAGATATTCACAAAAAAGGTCTCTCAAGACGATGGGAAAAAATAAAATCGTTGTAAAATTAATTACACTTTTAGTCATTGCTTTATTTGTGACAAAAGATCAATTAATTTTAATTGTCAAGCAAGATGTTCGTTAGGGCATGAATGCGTTTAGTTTACATTCTAATAACTACTATATGACTCATCGTTATACATTAATCATACCCAAAAACACAAAGTGTTGACGGGTTACCAAGTCCTAAAAAGATATTATATCAAAATCTATTCTAAGTCAAAGATAGCACCTTTGATCTGACATTGTTTATCATCACAAATTCCTTAAAGATGTTAAAATAACAATGCTCAAAAGATTGATGGTTATTTTTATCTGTACTTGGCCAGCAGTATCACTAATAGAAAATCTTTAATTTGAAATTTAAAAATAGAAATAAAAATTATTATTATTATTAACGATTATAATTAAGTATTATAAAACTACATTAGCTGCTGGCCAAGAACAGATAAAAACATTCAACAATCTTTCGAGCATTGTGTTTTAACATCTTTAAGGAATTTATGAAGATAAACAATGTCAGATCAAAGCTGATATATTTGACTTACATTTTGATATCATATCTTTTTAGGACCTGGCAACCCGTCAACACTTGTTTTTGGGTATGATATCATTTGGTTTTTATATAATTGTTGATTGTAAACCAGCTGATGTACCCGTTCTAGTAAGTTAGCTTGAAACAGCTGTTCTTGCTTCTGCTCTTAAAGCTTTCTAATGGAAGTATCCACAACTAATCGCATTACTTGGGGCGATATTACTTGGGGAGACCTTAGCGTAATATTTTATCATGACTGTCTTCAGTACTTCAAATAGATGAATTATGTGCTAAAGCCAACCGCACATTAGGCCTACTCTACAGTATTTCAAAGGACCCCTTCAGCAATTTCACCCTGCGTCTCCTCTTCATTTCCTTAGTGCGCCAGGCTCTTGAATATTGCTCAACAATATGGTCTCCTTACTATGATCTGCACTGTAAAAGGCTTGAGTCTATACAAAGAAGGTTTATTAGAATGATTGGGGTTCGATTGGGGTTTCCTTACCTTCAGGTGCCGGTCGACTCAATACAATCCCATCTTGGCCTTCTTAAGCTTGAACCTCGCCGCAATTTCTCTGATGTCTGTTCCTCTTCAAGTTGCTGAATGGCCACATCAAATGTCCTGATCTTCTGGCTCAAATCGAATGCCGCGTCTCTTCCAAGACCCGTTCCCAAGATTTTTATGTTAGAAGGGCACACAACACAAACTATCTCTTACTTACACCAATTATACGCCTTGGAAATGAAGTTTCTGGCCACCTAAACTTTCCAGCGGGAACAGCCTACAAACTTTTAAGGCAGAGGCCTTGCGAATCCTCTCAACTGATATCCCTTAACTCCCATTCAGTCTCACACCTTCAACCTTGAAATGTTCCTCCTTTTGTTATTGCATTTTCCTAAAACCTAAAACCATATTCCGCTGCATGTATAAAATCAAATTCGCCTTAATCTTCACATCACATGTTTTGTGATTGTTTTTTAAAACAATTTCTAGCATGAAACGAAAATAATTGTTCTGCATTTTGAACAATTTTTTGCATGTTTGTATTGCCACAGTATTAACTGAATATATTTAGGATAGGATAGGTACTGAATTCTTGTTTTTACATTACAATTTTATTATTGATGTAGCTTGCACTATTGTTCTACTACTGTAGATTTAGTAATTTATCCTTGTTTTGCAAGCAGTGCTTGAACATTTTTGAAAACAATTTCTAGCATGAACCGAAAATTATTGTTCTACATTTTGAACAATTTGTTGCATGCTTATATTTGCACAGTATTAATTGAATATATTTAGGATAGTATAGGTGCTGAATTCTTGTTTTTAAATGACAATGTTATCATTGATGTAGCTTGCACTATTGTTCTACTAATGTAGATTTAGTAATTTATCCTTGTTTTGCAAGTAGTGCTTGAACATATATCATCTGCATCCTGAAGCTCTGCATACCATTGAACATTTTCACCAAGATTTCTTAGACAATTGTTCTTCATTTATTGCATGTCACTGAATTGAATTGTAAATTATTGTACAAAAATGGTACTTGCCGTAGAAACTAAATAAATAAATTACAATATCTGAATGTTTACTTTCTTCTGAACTGTAAACATTGAAAATTAGGACGGTCACGGGACGTAGCCTGAGGAGATTTTAAGGAAGTGAATAAGCCCATTTGTTACACGGGTTCACTGATGTACCTTTGTGTAAAGTTTCAGCCCAGTCGGTTCAGTAGTTTTTACGTTTATCCGGAACAGCAGCCAGGCAGGCAGATACACAGACAGAAAACACCTCTTCTTTATAATATTACTTGCTGATGTACCCGTTCTTCGCACAGATTAGAAAGGTTGAAATCTTGAAACAGCTGTTCTTGCTTCTGCTCTTTAAGTTGTGAAATTGAAGTATCCACCACTGTTCAAATTACAGTTTCTGAATGTTTACTTTCTTCTGAAATTTAAACTTTGAGAACATAAGACGTTCACGGGGCGTAGCCCGAGGGGATTTTATGGAAGTGAGTTGGCCTATGTGTTGCACGAGGTCGAGATCTACCTTTGTGTAAAGTTTCAGCCCACCTCTTCTTTATAATATTATAAATATATAAAGATAGATTAAGATAGATATATATGAGATTTATAGTTGAAATAAATCAAAATATAAATCAAGTAAAAATGTAATATAATATAATGAACATTAATTAAGATTGATTTTTTTAATTTTTCCTCGAGAGTATTTAGAATTTTCAGGTAATTTTCTGAAATATTATAATATAATAAATCAACCACTCCAAATAAAATACCCACACCATTTATTTAGCAAGCATCCAATCAAAAAATTATTGTTTATAATTTTTGGACTTGGTTTTATAATAATATTATGAAACCAGAATGTTTCGAATTAACTGACTATTTCGCTTTGGCTGCTGCGGACCCCGATCGGTTTTTTTTTCTCAACATAGAACTTTATGCAAATTTCATGTTTAAACATGTTTGCAGCAGCGAAAGTGTTAAGATAAAAGGTCAAATACCTCGCTCCTACTTTCCAAAGTATTTATCTATCCATCGTGTTAGAGGACAAATTTAATGCAAACTGCTTTACATTGTGTTCCCAGAAAAAAGGTCAACCTTTTGTTCTTAGCACTGCCGCAATAAAAGAATATGTTTATAAAAGGAATTAGTTTTCCTGGGTACATGATAAAAAGTTCTCTTTGTTGTGAAAAGGAAATTGGGCCAGCGTAAGAGGGTATTCATGTTTTCAATCATGATCTTATCTATTTATATCACTTCATGACTGGGAGTCATTTATTCGGCTATGAAAGCTGCTGAGTTAATGGAAGAAAAACATTCCATAAGGGCGTAATGAAGTTCTTGTACAACAGATACAAATATAAAATACTGTGGTGATTTCAGTGTTTTGATATTTGACTATTACAGTTTCTAAAAATTGATTTACGTGTAATAGAGGTCTTTGTTTAAAAAATACTTTTTTAACTGTTATGCTTTAACAGCACTTTAAACAGTGCACACACTACAAATACACTATCATGCCATTAGTTGTATTACGATAACTGAGTTTCAAGGATACCTTAAGGTCTCCTAGTATACTTATTTAATATTTTAAATACATATCAAGTTCATAATAAAAAATTGAAATTATGAAATTAGTAAAGTTTTATTTTATGAATAGCATCGTTGTTTGTTCTTTTGTCATGCCTAGTTGCGTATAATAATTTATTGTTTTGAATTAGCCTATTAACAATATTCGAAGCTATATTTGTATTATATTTATATTTGTATGTACTTTATGAGGTATTCTAAATTTGATTCCTTCATAAAAGGAAATCCAAGTTTAAAGGAGTTCTAATTTTCATATCTAATCGTCTACCTGTCTTCTCTTTATTTGTATGTTTAATCCCCAGTTTAGTTAAAAACCTGTTTGTAATTACCGTTTTAATTACCTGTTAATGTGTAATTTTACATAGTTATGCACTCAAACATAACTGAATAACAAGATTTGTTTAATGTCTGAGTGATGATTGAGGCAGTGATTAATTAGTGATTGATTGAAAAAACGTAAAGAGTATTTGAAGTACCAAGGACTAAAAGTGACCGTCATTTATGACGTAATTTAAAAAATAACTAGTTGCAAAAGCTTTGTTAATCAACCATACCAACTCATGTGTCACAAGGAATTAAGTCATCCCAAAATGATAAAAAAATCGTAAATCGTAACATTTTCGTGGATAGCATTAGTTATTGTTATACACATAAGCTGCTCTTTTAAATTATGTGCAGCCCATATTGTTGGAACATTTCACAGTCGTGTTAAAGGAAAGGAATCCCATAAATAGTTTCGAAGGGATGAGTGAAAATCCGCTCTCTCTCCCCACTTGTAAACTTTATAAATTGTCCCATTATATATATATATATATAATATATATATATTATATATATTATAATTATATATATAATATAATATATATATTATTAATATATATATATTATTAATATATATATATATTATATATATTATAATTATATATATATAATATAATTATATATATATATATATATAATGGGACAATTTATAAAGTTTACAAGTGGGGAGAGAGAGCGGATTTTCACTCATCCCTTCGAAACTATTTATGGGATTCCTTTCCTTTAACACGACTGTGAAATGTTCCAACAATATGGGCTGCACATAATTTAAAAGAGCAGCTTATTTGTATAACAATAACTAATGCTATCCACGAAAATGTTACGATTTACGATTTTTTTTCTAAAAAAGAAACATTGTATGGTCACAAGCCGATTTTAAAACGCTAAGCTAGCAGCGAAACCGCTCCTGTTGAATGTTCATGGTCGTTCCTGAATACTGATAAATACTGATTAAACAAATACTAATTTCAAGTTTCTTTACAAGAACCTCTGCAAAAATTATGTATCTTATTAGACTGCCTTTGTTACGTTTAGGATCCTTCCTAGTTAAAAATACTTACAAAATTTAGCATTTTTAAATTTGAGATGATATTTACATTAATTTAAATCTAATGAACAAACCAACAACGATGATATGAAAAAGTAAGTCTGAAGAGGAAACGGCTTTATCAACATTGATCATTACAGTGGAGCTTTTGACTATTACACAATGTCAAATATTGAGCTCATTCACTCACTTTATCTTACCTACTTTATTATCTCTATGTAATCTGAACTATTTTTATATTTTTAACTGCCAAAATAAATCTAAATTAAAGCTAGTTTTGGTATGTGGAAAGCAGTACAGATATTTTACTTTTTAATAATACCGGCAAAGGGATTCATGGGATTTAATACCGGCTCATTATTTTTTTAAGTAATTAAAAATCTGGCTTAATTTCCCTCAACAAATTCTACAAGAACAATTTGAGATTTTTTATAGATGTATATTTGTCGGGTTTCAAAACGCTATATTACCATTGAAAGTTATATGTCTTGTATTTTTATTTATCTTACCAGTTTAAGATATCATTGAACCAATATTTACCGGATGATTTTTACACAACCTTTTCTTTATAAAAGAGTTAGTAGAGTCAAACTCCAAATATTTAGAGTAGACCTAAAACTATTTGCCTTGTTAACTGAAGTCTTTAAAATTTCCCAATAAATTAAAAGACCATTGTTTTGTCTTCAAAATTAGGTTAAACGTTTTCGGATGGCGGAAAAACCTCTGCAACTTCAATTGCAAATAAATATATAGTTTATTTGTCATATATACATGAAAGCATCGAAAAAGTCTTGATTAAAGGATTCAACAAATTTAAACATTTCTTCAACTAAATAAAATAGCCTATCAAAAATAATAAGAAAAGCCCGACATTTCCAAGACAAATATTCAAATCTAAAAACGCAAAGGAATATAAAAAGAAAAAACTCAACTTTTCAAGATGAAAAATCCTCTACGAAGTCCATTGGATTTTGGAAACTGAACTGTAAAATTTCACTTTGAAGATCTTTTTAATTTTATATGACAATGTTTTCATTATTATTATTATTGTAATGTCATATCGATGAAGGAAAACAACTTTATGGTTTTTTGGATTTTGGTTAGTTTATAAACTCTATTAGTGCTTCGTCCCTGTTGGGTGTTATTGTTGTGAGAGTTAAAACTATGATTTAAAATATGTGTATTTTAAATAAGCCATTAAATAAAAAATTTATAAGTTGATGACTATCAAAATTTCACCGGATATGAAAACATCTACAAATCCATCAGCTTGATTATTCTAATCGTCTTATTTTTTTAAAATAAATTTAATATATTCCGCTACAATTCGTCCACAGTATCAAACTATATCTAAAAATATATTGAAAATATGCAAATTAAATCAACTTCACATAGATCAGACTAATATTATACAGCAAGTAAGTTGCTTAAGATCCCTTTTAACAATTTAGCTGCAATTTAATCAGTATATGGACTCCAGGTTAGGTAGTCATCTAAACTAATACCAAAGAATTTTTTGTTTGGAATCAATTGATCAGAGTAATGGTGAGGGGGCAGTACCTGTATTGTTTTTTTTGTTCTGTTTGTTTGTTTTTGTTGTTTGTTTATTAAGAATATACCAAATTGGTTACCGATGCAGTGTCCAAGAAGGTCACGCTAGAATATCCCTATCCTGCATTTGAACAAAACATCTCGAGGTTTCAAGGGCTTGCTTCAGTTCTTTTGCAACACACCGGTTGCATATTCTGCACACTGTCAGGTTATATAGTCTTCTTGATTTTATTTTCGTGGCATCAAAGAATGCTATAAAATAATTTGAATAACATATTTTAGACTCATCAAAGCTATTTTACAAAAACAATTTTCGTTGGATTTTTCTCAGGCAGTGTTTATTCGTCCTCTTAGGTTCTTAAGGGAGAACTGGCCAGTTGTAGCCTAGTGATATATTATCTTATCTGTGCTTAATTTCCTTTCTCCCCCAAGTTTAAAAGGGCTCCCCTTCAGTGTTTTACCCCCAACTGTTTCTTTTAATTGCACAGGCGCTGAGATACGGTCATTTATTTTAATACAAATCTACCCTTCATTAATGAACGTTGATTATCCAATTTTAAGCTGTGGAAAGGGCAAATCTCTGCCGTTATTGTTTGGCTGTGATTAAAATAATGTAATCTGTAGGTATAGTTGTTATGACATTGTAAATAATTTTGCCTGATAGCTGGTTTCTCAAACATTTGTTTTGTCTTTCAGATGAAAATATAGTAATAAGAAGTTAATAATTAACATAACAGCTCTTTATGGTGACGGCATATAATATCATAGGAAAGAGATTACGTCCTTAGTATATTTCAGGTTTTAAAACAAATTATTGTATTGATGGATCAACTAATGTTGTTTCCTTACAACACATTCTGAAGCTTTCCTCTTGCGGAACTGTATCAAGGTGCCAGCGTACCGCTATGTATTAACTTTTTGGTCAACGTCGTTATTTTACTATGTCAATAGTGATTTTAGTTTTTTGCTTACTGTCCCAGTAAGATTCAAATACTGTAATAATTAATACATTTGCGCTAATCAATGCAATATTTTGTTGGTAATAATTGAGTGATTTTATTAAATAATTACAAAAGATTGATTTGATAGGATAGGTATGACGTATTATAAGAAAATTAGTACAGACTACTTAATCGTGCAAATAATTTACTACCTATCATACAGATTCTTGTAATTGCAAACTTCTTTATGGGATAGTACGATCTACCTTTGTCTTCAGTATTAATTTGTAATACCTTAACTTCACATAGAAACAATAAAATTTACTATGGGTAAAATCGGCTCAGATCTTACTAACTTGTAACAGATTTATTGTATTCGGTATGATAATCAAACTATGAAACAATGACATAAAATACAGTTAAAACAATACAATGTAGTTGTTTGCGGAGATTACTATTATTTTATCATCATTGGAATTGAGATTTATCTTCGCTTTAACATTCTAAGGAGAAGTTTTATTGTTAACTTTGTAAACAGTTACACTGTTAACAAACTGATAACTTAAACAAACTCAAAATCCTACTAATATTATAAATGTGAAAGTATGGCTGTATGTTTGGATGTGTGTATTGATATATGGAGTTCCATCACACAAAAACTTCTGGACCTATTAAGCTAGAATTTTGAAAGAACATAGCTTACATGTCACATTAACATATAGACCTGATAATGTCTACATCCAACATTAGGACTCCACCCCACGAGCTCTGTAATATCCGATGCAAATCTTATGGGATACATAATTTATAATGATACCAGCTGTATCTGTTTGTGTGTGGCAACTGTTTTTTAGCGAATTTCACCTATAGGGAAGAAGCTATTACCGTAGTCGGCATGGAAAGACCTAGGCCTGGGACCATGATAACTTTTCGTTTTGAGGTCCCCAGACCCCAAAACACCATTCGTTCTAAACTGTATATATATATATATATATATATATATATATATATATATATATATATATATATATATATATATGTGTCCGTGGGTGTGATAACTCTCGTAAAAAAGGTCCGATTTTGATTAAATTTGGTTAAATGTATTTGGAAGCATTTATGACTTTAAGTTCCAAAACCAGACAGATCGACCTATCCGAAAGGGTATTTTGGGGGTTTTATACCCCGAAAATTGGTTTTTTGAGTTTTTTACATATCATTTTTGAAAAAGTACAATTTCATTTTTTTCATTGGAATCAGCTTAAAAGGACGCACATTTTGGTGTTTTAATCAAAGCTCTACGTCAATTGGTTACTGAGATATTGAAAGTGCTAAACACAGTACGTTGTCCTAAGTTATTCTTATGGAGGATAAGAAAAATTGTATATCTCGCTTATTTATCAACTTATCCTGATGAAACTTTGTATATTGCTTCATTTCATTATGGACTATTGACATTTGCACAAAAACCCATTTTTTGGCCGATAGGTCCTGTAGCATCAAACCTGCATACTCAGCCCCATGTTATTCTTATGGAGAATAAGTAACGTGTTATCTCCTTTAATTATGAGCATAAATTAATAGAACTTGGTATGTGGCTTTACCTAGTTGAGTTATATTGATATTTGTATAAAAACCCATTTTTAGTGTTCCTTATTTCAGCAAACCTGCATAATCATCCGCCATATTATTCTTATGGAGAATAATTAAAATGTCATAAATCGTTTATTTATGAATGTATATTAATGAAACTTGGTATGTGGCTTTATGTGGTATTAAGATCAATTAATATGCATTGGAAAATCCCTGAGTATGCAGGTTTTCTGCTACGGGGATATCAGTTACTGCAAAGGAAGTCATATGGTAAAACATAACAAAGATTTGATAGTGCTGGTTAGGTTAATATTTCAAATGGGTTTGATTTTTTCGCGAGCGAAGCCGCGGGAAACAACTAGTGTTAATATACTTTGATGATTATTTATTACTCAAAATAATGTAGTAGGTGATACACTTACAATGCATAATAATACGTTAAGCTAAACAAAAACTTAGTGATTGATTCGATATGTAAGGTTAAGACGGAAATAAGACGCAAAAATGATGTAGCAATATTGGAAATTCTTCTCGATTTATAGGACATATTTCAAGGTGCTGACCATTAGGATTTCCAGCTAAAAGAAAATACTTTATTACTTTGATACTCGCTGAAACACGAAGTAAGGAAAATATCATTTGTTGTGATCAAAGGCTACAAATATGCTTCGGTCCAAAGGCTTCACTTTAGTGTATAAAACAAAGATTGTTTATAGATTTACGTTTTACTTTTAATACAATTATATCCTGATTAAAATAAATACAGATACATCCATTTATGCTTATCACATTAAATAATAAAGCATGATCTTAAAATCATAGTAAAACGTTAGATTAATAAATTGTATGGAATAATATATAGGCAAATTTTTAGGTTATAATGCATTACGGTAAAATGTTGGATATACAACAAATAGGTTTCCTTTTTGAATACAAACAAATGTTATTCGCAATGTTTATTTACAAGAAAAATAACCTATATTGGGCTCAGGTGTAAGGGTATGCTTAAATAATCCATCCCCCGAACATTAGTGGTAAAAATTAAGTTCGTTGCTGTTTTTTTTTTTTTTTTACTATCAATTAAGCATTTCAATACATAACCCTGTTGATAATTATAACAAGTTGAACTGGATTATTATTCATTACAAATTAGTCTTGTAAATAAATAATTTTGTTTTCAGATAATTGTTTTCAGATATTAGAACTAATTATTTTGCTTGAATCATTTACGATAAAAAGTTGAGGTAGCGATAAAACCTCAGTTTTTGAAAGGGTGATAACCTACAGACAGGCTAAAAGGTGTCCTTGATATAAACATAAATTTTTAAATTAATTTTAAATTAAAATAGTTTAATATTTTTATCTTTTATTGATAAATAGTTTAATTTTTAATGCCCATGAACAACTGAATATGCAAAGACTCAGACTTTACTAATTATAAGACAGATCTTAGTGCTATCAAGCTAATTACGTAAATTGTTTCCAGTGGGAAAAAAAATAACATTAGGGAGCAATAAAAAAGGCAAGATGACATAAATGCACAGTAATGTCTAATTACAGGAGCACTAGATAGTGAGGGAATTTTTGTAATTTAGTTCTGACTCGCGAAAGAAATAATTACACAGAATTTGGATTAGTTAATTAGATTGCCCTGTGCTTTTAAATAAATTACTTTACAATTGCAACAGCGAGAAATTTCTTACCTTTGACAGCAACGTAATATTTTCTTAATTTCAAACTACTTACAGTATATGACTATTTACAAATTTGACCAATACAATAATTTGATTCTCGACCCTAAAATGCCATCATACATTAAAAAAACAAATCTATATAAAATAACAATTTTGATTGATAGTTTACATTTCATTTTATTTTTCAACCAATATATTTTTATTTTATTTTCTAGCACGTTAACTTGATCAATTTATTGTACTAACATAGTTCAGTAGACAAATGTAAGCTATGTTTGTACGTAGACTATGCATGCAACCTTTGTAATAAATATCATACAATTTATTTACAACTTTCTTAAGTCTAATTACATTATATAAATCTATAATGTATTGATTCATTATCAGAATATTGATCAAATTATTTCATCTAATTAGAGTAGATAATGTGTAGGAAACGTTTTCAACTAAAACATAAATAAAAAATCATCATTGTTCTTCATCATTTACAAATATGTATTAGACAAATTCAAATGGCAGAAAACTACTACTTTTTAAACTAAAACATAAAACAAAAATCATCCTCATTTAAAATCCTAATTATCATTTACGAAAATGTATTAGACAAAGTCAAATGGCAGTAAATATATGTCAGGAGATTTATAAGTACATGATGAAAATAAAATTACTTTAACAAGCTAATACAAGTTTTAATATAGGTACAACATGTTTAGTATTAACAGAACATTATATTAAAGCAGTTAAAATGATGGATTTAAAATTATTGTTTTTATTCAAGTTTTATCAAGGTTTGAATCATAGTATTTATTTAAATCATGCTATTTATGTTCTAGCAACTAGTCATATACAATTTTTGTAAAGAATTTATAATTAAGTTTTTGATATCTGAACTAATCCTGTTAAATAATCGTAATCTAGATTGATGATAGCTGTTTTTACTAATTAGAAATCCCGTCACCTTAGTTTTGATACAACTATACACTTATCTTACATAGTTTTGTACCACCTCTCCCAGAACACACAAATGAGTATATGTAATAAGTTGATGATTGATATACCGTGTCCAATGTAATGTTCGCACTCCCGCATTCATAGAGGGACAGCCGCGAGTCGTGCGGCACTTGATAACCACACTGCGTGTGAGTCGCAAACACCGATGATTTATTGATGACGGTCCCGCCTTTTTTGTCAACAGGAAACGCCCACTCATTTCAAAGGACACGAACATTATTTCTAAACAGTACGATTGATGGTGTGGGAGACGATTAGCTAGGCTTGAGATGGTTTCATAGATTTGCTTGTTTTACTTGATGACAAATGTTCTAAGCGATTTGGTTGATTTAATCTGCAACAGACTGTGGGATTGATTTTCTTTAAATTTGGACCCTACTAAATTAACCATATTGGTCGAATCAACGAAAAATCGTAATACAAATGTTACTAAATTTTAGCTTGTGGTCGAGTAAAATCAAATCAAATCGAGTGAAATCTAGTTCATAGGTTATTTTAGTAATTATTTGGAACATAAAATTGAATGCTCACACATGTTACTACTTTATTTATTGTTTTTCACAGGTCATTTAAAACATACAAATATTGTACATATTGTACTAGTTGTTATTTTACTTACGTCGTCAATCCATTTTGTTCGTGATGAACGCGTTTCGGCGCTAGACCATTATTAGCAACATGACGCAGTTCGCTACTAAGGTGTTTTGCTGAATATTAAAATTGTTTTACAAACAAATCGTTGTTAAAATCTTGAAAGTCTTAAGGTAAAATTCTAACTCGAAACCAAAACTGTGCTCAATATTCAGTATTAGGTAAATGAAAAACCGGCCTTGCATGTAGAGAAGTTTCCACCGGCGGTTCAGCCCTATCGTAATGTTAAGGAACTAATAAAGAGTTCCCCTTCTAATTACGAACGCTCCTTAACTGGAATGTACCAATCCCTTTAATCCCGAATTGGAGTAACCCCTTAGCCTAATGTAATTGCTGAGCGCAGATGAGAAAACCTCAGGTGTTCTAGCTCCGTACACCGAGGGTCAAACAACTTCAAAGACAAGGGTTGTGGCCATTCTACGTTCGTTTCACTGGCTTCAATGCCTGCATTTATTGTTTTTACAATTAAGTAATACAATTTAAATTTGTTATATAATTAACGGTATTTTTAGTAGCCCTTTTCCGTTATTCCCTAGTATTTGCATATGTCATTGTTCTAGAATGTGAAATATATTACATAATATTTCATCTTAAAATGACGATGATATTTAATTAATATGCAATTTTATTACTGTTAACTTTGGTGCATGCTCATGGAGTTCCGTATAACATTTTATTACAACCACGTTTTCACTATATGACCATGAAGTCAGGAACTACAAATCATCCAGTTTCTAGTTGTACACATTTCTATCAGTAAAAACATGTCGTTCAGTTATCTCCATGCCATTTTATAATATAGGGTTAACCTATGACTAAAATAATTTATTATTTAGGGCGGTTATTTATTTATATACGGCAACGCAAATTTTTGTAAAAAAATACAATGGTGAAGATTAAAATTCTAGTGTAGTCTACCTGGTGTAGTGGACAATTTGCATAAAATAAAAAAATAGAAAATATGTGAAGGTAACAACAGTTGATGCACGAATGCTATTTGTCTAACAATGATTATTAGTTATTAATTTGTTCGAGTGGATTTTAAAAGTAAATTCAAGCTATCTGATCAAATAAAATAACTGTCAAACTAATAATAATGTAATATGAGAGGAAATTAAATAATATGTATGCCACAGAATACATAATACATCTACATCTTTCGAGGTATATTTCCTCTTAAAACGAGCTCACGTACGATAAGGAAAATTATCACAAAAAGTGATATAGTAAAATGTATTTCGTTGTGGCGCATTCCCGGGTATTAAAAGTAAATTAAATATAAATGTTACTTTTTTTAAGTTGACTAACATCAAATACTGGATATTAGGATTATATTGGGCTAGGTTTATTCCAAATCTAGAAATTGTATAGCAACATGACATGTATTTATTATTGGACTAAATATTATAATTTCGTATTTATTTACATAGACCGTTTTTAGCGAATTTCCCCTATAGGGAAGAAGCTATTACCGTAGGTCTCATGGTAAGACTTAAGCCCGAGACCATGATAACTTTTTGTTTTGAGGTCCCCAGATGTCCAAAACACTATTCGTTCAAATTTATATATATGTATATATATATCTATATATATATATATATCTATATATATATATATATATATATATATATATATATATATATATATATATCTATATATGTGTCCGTGAATGCGATAACTTGAGTAAAAAACGTCCGATTTCGATGAAATTTGGCTCAAATGTGTAAACTGACATTTATGACTTTAAGTTCGAAAACCAGAAAAATCGGACTATGGGAAAGGGGGTTTATGGGGGTTTTAAATTTTCCAAAAATCAGTTTTTTGCATTTTTTACCCTAAAATTTTTAAAACACTTAATTTAGGTTTAGACCATGTTATAGAGCTTAAAAAAACAAATAATATGGTATTTTGAATTATTAACCTAGGTTAAGTGGTTGCGGAAAAAATCCAAAAAACATGCTCATAAAATCTCCCATGTTAATCTTATGGGAAAAAGGTTTTTGGCTTTTCCTCAGTTAATTTTACTTTAAACTTCACATTTTCTTTTACTAATCACTTCAGCTCCACAAAACAATCATTTTGGTGTTTAAATTGTGATTCTACGTCAAACCGTTGCAGAGATATTCAAAGTGCTAAACACAGTACGTTGTCCAATGTTATCCTTATGGAGAATAAATAAAATTTGATATCTTGATTATTTATGAATGTATATTGATGAAATTTGGTATGTGGCTTCATGTTGTACTGGTATATTGATAATTGCACAAAAAATAAATGTTTTGTTGACTGTCCCCGTAGCAGCTAACCTGCATACTCAGCCCTAATGTTATTCTTATGGAGAATAAGTAAAGTTTTATATCTCCCTTAATTATGAACATAAATTAATAAAACATGGTAAGTAGCTTCACCTGGTTCAGTTATATTGATAATTGCATAAAAACTCATTTCTTATCTTCCTTGTTGCAGCAAACCTGCGTACTCAGTCCTAATGTTATTCTTATGGGGAATAAATAAAATGTAATAAATCACTTATTTATGAATGTATTTTTGTCAGACTTGGTGAGTGGCTTTATGAACTAGTGAGAAACATATCAATGCATTGGAAATTCGCTGAGTACGCAGGTTTGCTGCGACGGGGGTATTATCCGAATACCGTGTTAAAGTATATGTGCACTATACAGTGTTAGTATACTATTGTATTATATCATGCAAATAAATAATTATATACTAATCACGTTTTTAAATCTTACTTGTACTTATATGTTTAGTTTAAATTACAATATTACCAAGGTAAATTCCATAAACGTAATGTTAGCTGAACGAAATATAAAACTTACACTGCAAAATACAATTAGAATAATATGTTACTGTTTAAAAAAAAAGGATTTACAGGTAAATTTACGTGTTAGTTAAAATAACAAATAAATAGATTAATGATAACAGTATGGATTGTAAGCTGTAAAAAACATATTCAAGAATTATTTAAATATTATATAAACAGTGTTACCATCCTCTCCTGCGGATTTATTTTGTATAAAACAAGTCTCAAAGGCCAGTTTTATTTTAACGCTCAGTCTCACCCCACTCGGGGAAACAGTGACTCTCAGCCAACCCCCATTAGTTAATTACATCGGGCCTGAGGTTACCGTGGGGTTAAGGTTTACGGTAAGTGGTTCCGTACTGCTCGATATCCTGTACAGTTACGAATACGGATCAGAGGGGATGCCCTTTAAAACAATAAACATTGATAACATTTGTTTGGGATTTTATATCTTTAAATAAATGTTTTAAACTATGCAAGTATTAAAGAAGATTTGTTAATTCAAGGTATAAATGTAGTTCAAACACTAAATATAAGGTGCTTTCGATTTGAAAGTGAAAGGTGATGAGGTATTCTAATACGATGATATAATTCAAGTTGAGGTTAAGTAATAAACGTTCCACATATTATTTTCAGTTTTAACAACTAAATGCTAAAAATAATGATTTACTCCAATGCGTGCTTAAGCTTCGTGAATTATCCTGAATAAAAAATAAGGGTTTCTATTTTTTAAACCTTACAAGTTATTGTCAGCGAGGTTAACATTTCTAGGGGACTCGTCTAGGGTAAAAGGAATGTAGCCTACGTGCTGACCGCCATTTCCCTCAGGTAACCTATCAAATCCTCTCTTCACAAGTTATAATTGTGTCAGCTGACAAACATGTAACTTTTGAAGCAGGGATTTAATTGGCTACTATATTATTAGTTGTCATGGGTGCAGATTGGACAAAGGAGCAAAATGGTGGTCAACGATTACGCCACGAGACGAGGCTTCTAGATATAATAATCTCGTTGGTTATTATTATTTTTTTAATCAATATTTTCCCTTCGTTAAAGACAACAGTATTTCATAATATTACGGACATTTACACTTTTATTATATTTTTAAACACAGTCTTCCAATTTAATTTTATTTTAGTTATATATTTTAAAACCGTGAGTAATCAAAAATTGCCAATGTTTGAAATTTAATGGGTTTAGGACTTAGTGTGTGTATTTTATGTGCTAATTTGAAGGGTGTCCACCATTTTTTTAATTTAAAATTTCCAAAGGATCACCATGTTTGTAGTTTACATATAGAAATTACAGAAGATAATACCATGCAAAAATTAATGTCCAGATAATGTTTATAAGATGAAATTAATCATGCAGACCTCCTTATTATAAATATTTGCCAAAATAAATATTCATTATTTCCTATTCACCCATTATTGACGTTACAAATTGTTGTTAGATTAAGCCCAGCATCTTAGTTTATTAAACTTTAATGTTGTGTTCTCACTTATTTAAATATACCCAGTAAACTAATGAATTCCTTTTGAATAGGAATGAATACCCAGTAAACAAAAATTAAAATTTGAACCTGTTTTAGAATGTTCTAGAGTCAGCACATCACAGACTTTTGTAGTAAAAAACTGTTAACCTTGGATTTATCTCAAGTGGAAATTTCTTTATATCACCACATTTTCAACAGCCAAGGGAATACATTAGGGAAACCAACAGTAATTTGCCCCTAATAAGGTAGACACAATCGTGATAAGGTGAGTAGGTATTCATTAGTGATACTACCGTTTTATCTCGGACGCAATCCCAGCTGGATTGATAGCTCGACTTTTATATCTGGTCTCCTGATGATCGCAACCCATTTGTTCTAACTCGCTAATTTGTTAAGATATTCAAATTGGTTAATAAAATTAAATGAAGTATTTATAATGATTAACAGGTCAGGATAATTTATTTTTTACTCGTATTTGATTAATTTCAGTAATAATACTGCGAGAAAAATTATTAGTTTATTTCACGTTAGTACACTAAATTGTATTTTATTGTGTAAGCTCTTCATTTATTTACATCGAATGGTTCAAAATAAATTATAATATTTGCATTATGTATTTTATACATTTTAGACGCAAGAAATATGTTTTAAAATAATTTCTCATTTGTATTTATATTACGTTTGGAAATTTGATTTAGGCAAAGAAGTTTTCTTATTACTGGGATCTTAAGTGTTATTTTACTAACCTCTTCTTGTAAATTCCTTATTTGGAACCAAGTCCATGAAATAATTAATACTTTTAGCTATTTTTCTATTCGTGTGCCTAAATTTATCAATAAAATCTTTTGGGATAAGGATAAACTCAAAAAAGGAGGAGAAGAAAACAAGGTAACAGGAGAAGGTTTTCATTTGTATACGAATAAACTCTAAAAAATCCTTCGCCCTTACAAAAACTAATTTCAAACCTATCAAATATTAAATTATTAAATCGCGCTTTAACGAGTTCTCAAAAAATATGAAAGCCTCAGGCTTGTAAAACTGAATAATAAACAAAACCGAACATCTAATAAAGATTCTTTTGTAAGGGCTGCTCAATAATTCATAGCTTTTCTAATGAGAAGGCAAGAAGGAAATGTTTTTACCAGACCGTCCTCTGGGCCGGGGCAGTGCCTAGGGGTGGATTGCGCGACTTAATGTAGCTACTCCCGTGCGTGCCGCCTGCAGACGACCCTGTTTTGTTTTAAAGAAGTTTTCCGCCCCTATAACGGCATGCGCTACGTCCTCCCCTTTTTATATCGCCCATATCGTTTTAACTCTAAAAGCTATCGATGCTGCGACTTTTGCTCCCCTTTCGAACACGAGAAGGTCTTTTAGACCCGCCACGTCCTATCAGGCGGTTAATGCATTTTGCTCCAACACTTACTCCTTCTTTAAAATCTTTGAAAATTGTTTTTACGTTATGTCTGACACGTTGACGTGTAATTGACAACCTATGGTGGGGGGTTACAGTTATACTTGAAAAAGATCACACAGCGTTAAACATAACAATAATATATACTCAAAATTAGTCTAATAAATAAACGCTAGAGCAGCTGAATAACAATAAAAATATGATTATTCTCGGAAACCAAGAAGCAGTTGTTTGTTCTAAGGAGGTTAAACACTTGTATTTTACTCCTTGAATCATATTGTCTCTACAAAATTAGGTTAATGGAATGTAATATCATCGGATTAATCATTCGTTTAAAAGGGTTTTTTACCTTGTGTTTAGTGTTTCGTTGAATTCCATTTCATCTTTGTTTTACACTGATTATTGCATTATTTGTAAGTAGAGCAACTAAAGATGAAGCTTTTGTTATTTGATGTCAAATTATATAATTTATAATTTTACGAAAGTATATGCCTGTTAATATTCTTAGCTATGGAACAGCTTTAAAACGGTTACCGTATGATAATAATATAAAAAGCTTACTGTGCATAAATAATAACGTAACATATTTTCTACTGATTGCTTAAAGAACCATCAGAAATGTATTAGTTTTTATTAGTAAACACAACACTAAATAAAACGTTATTGCTACTACACCGTTGTAGGTGATTCGACTACTTCCGATCTTTTAACAGGTTATCGGGCCTCCGCTCTTGAGATTCTGTGTCGAAGGTGTTGCATGTGAGTACATGGATTTCAATATTTAAACATGAAGAGGTAATTAGAAACGCTGTTTTACCAATTAGGTATTTAATAAAAAACGTAGGAGTTTTGATATGTACGGCCAGGACTTTAGACAATCTGATACATCCGGCTTAGCTTAAACCAAAATGGTTAGTTATAAAAAATAATTATAATTGGTGAGTAGGCCTAAATGGGATTTAGAAGAAATAGAGCTACTACGTCATTGCGTAAACTGGTACTATAACGGTTATGTATATGTATGTATATATAACCATTTTTAGATTAAAATGCAATCAAATCTATGCAATATTGATAGATGAAATACAATTAACTTCCACTACCAACATATTTAAAGTTTATATTCAAACCAAACCCTATTTTCAGCGATTAAATAATCCCAAAGTATTTCAACAAAGTTTTCCCAAAAAGCTAGAACAAAATAAGCCCACAGCTAAAGACTGAACTTGGTATCTTTTGGGAGCAGAGTCGGGAGTGTCACTGAAATGAAAAGGGTCGACGTTCATAATACTCTTAATGTCTGGAGACCATCTCCGCACATCACCGCTGTCATCCCAGAGTGACGGCGCGGCGCCCGAGGGTGAAAATGGGTGCGGCGGACGGATACTTTTGTTGAGGGGATATTTACTAAATCTGAACTTGATTTTGTTCACTGCATACTCAATTTAAGTAATCTTGCCTAAAATGTATAATCCTTCGACTGTTTTACCACTAACTGAATCACGTTATGATATAAAATTGTATTTTATATTAAGGACAAATCAATAGGATTTTCAATAGTCTTAATTTATTTAAAGAGTCAAATAAATACTGATATTAGGCCAATCAATGTTAACTCTATGTTAAACTATAGTTAAGAAAGTGTAATATGACAAATGCACAATCATAGAAAACGAGTTCACGCTGACGTGAGGAAAGTGAATTTCCACATACAAAACTTTTAAAACTCAAAACCCGTGTAAAACATACATTTATTCCAATTTTATTGAAATCTGAAAACATTGATTTTTTGGCTGTTCTGATGCTCCTGGTTTCATTTACCTGCAATGCTAGGAATACAATTTTGCGCATTAAAAGGTTGGGAGAAGGTCCAGTCAGGCTTTAAAGTAGGCGCAAGGTTGCTGGGGATGATACAAATACACCAACAAATGAATAACATGCTTTTTAATGTAAAAACCCCATGAGACAACGTACTGTGTTTAGCCGGTATACATTTTCATTAATAACTCGGTAAATATTTATGCTAGAATGACAAGAGAGGGCTTAAAACTTTCGCTTTACCAATTCCCATCTTAATACATGCATTACTTTTACGTCCGGGGCTTGTCTGACCCTTTCTGGGCCCAAAAACTCTAAAGTATAATCCCCCAAAAAGGGGTTTAGCGTTTTCGATTGTTTTGCCCAAGGAACTTGTCAAACTGATTTTAGAAAGGAACGTCCCTAAGAAATTCGAAGTAAATCGGACAAAAATTTGACCGCTAGAGTGCATACACACACACACACACACACACACACACACACACACACACGCACACACACACACACACACACACACACACACATATATATATATATTATTTTGAACGACCCCCCAAAACGTGTTCAGGGGGTCACGTTAGGAACTTCTGTGGTGGTCCCGGGCTTAAGTTTCACCGTGCGGGTCATGCCAATAGTTCACTTTCCATAGGAAATTCACTAATAATACATAACAGGCATGAAACACACAAGCAGGATACGAAAATTGTATAGAACATTACTATATGCTGGTGACAACTACCCTGTAACATGACAATCATCATACTAAGTAATAGTTCTAAAGCATTAACTTTAAACTAAATTTACATTCCATTTATTTACATTCTGTGGAAGAAATTTTGTTTAGAACTAAGGAGCGTGCCTAATAGCAATAATTCAACTGGTACAAACAAAAGGAGACCATTCAAGATAAGAGACGAATTGAAGGGAATGGCTGAGGAGGAATTTACCCACTGATAAGGGTAAATTATTCAAGTTACTGACCAAGCTGCATTAGTGTTTCAACGCGTCTCTTTTGAGCTTTGGTTGACAACTGTGAGCCTGACTTTCTTTTAGCTCAAAATAATCTTTTGCTACTGTAAGAAAAAAACCTCAGTTTTTTAACTAAGTAAGTAGTGACAGTTAATTAATTAAATGTTCTATTATCTATACAATATAAATAGTTTAAAGAATAAAATTGTCGCCATGTATTATTGTGTTATTTTCCCCCCTTTTCTTCCTCATAAACATTAAGTACATTATATCAAAACACGTTAGTCGATCTTTAATGAATATTGGCGGAAATATTTATATATTTAAGAGAAAATATGTCAATGTTAAAGTTTATTTGTATTTGTTTTTTATTTGTTCCCATACCATTTATATAATTGCGATCAAACTTTGCATGGCAATTCAGGGAAATCTTGGGAAGATATTAAGACATTAATTTTGGCTACACCTTACTGGACTTTTATATTATCAGTGTTAACCTTATGGAGTAGTACTTTTATTTCAATCCCATGGTAACAATATTTTAACGGGAAGTAATAAAAGACGTCTTACAACACTTAAGATATATTTACATTTACACTTATACTGATTCACATACAGACGGTAAACATATATAAAAGATGGTACTAGGCTATCGATTTCGACCAGTCACACCAGTCATCATCAGGCCAATGAGATAACTGACAGAATCAAAATGGCGTCCTTGCTTATATCCTATTTTTTACCGGAAGTTCCGGATACAGGTTCCTAAATGTGCCACCAGAGTCGAAGTTAACTTGTTCGTTAATCAATTCATCTCTATTTTTACATTTTTCTTTAAATATAAACAATTCTTCCCATGCATTTATTTCATTTCCTTTTTTACAATTCTTGAGGATGCTGAGGTTTTTGTTCTATTTGCCCGATGGTGTGGCCATTTTCTATAAGATGTTTCGCTACGTTTGATCTTTCCGGTTTTCTGTTCTTCCAAGCTGATACATGGTTCTTAAATCTTTTAATACAATTAACAGTTTGACCAATATAAAAGTGATCGCAGTTGTTGCAATTAATTTTGTAAACGCCGGGAATTTCGAATTTGTTACAATCTTCTATCTTGGGATTTATTATTTTGTTCATGTTGTTTTGCGTTCTGTAGGCTATATTAAATCCATATTTCTTGAATCGATTTGCGACCTTTTGTATCTTAGTTCATGTGAAGCTGAATGTTGCAAAATTACTTGATATTTATTTTCTTCCGTCTAACGTTGTTATTCTACCCAGTTTTTCTTGGTTCTTTATTTTCCTATGTATTTTCGCTCCAATTTCGTCTATTATTGTTGGGTTGAATCCGTTGGCTCGAGCAATCGCCTTTATAGTTGTTATTTCTCTTCCTCTGTTTACGTGTTTTTCCCTTCTTCTGTCAATATTTTAAATAAAACTGTCATCAAAGTGAAATAAAAACACCACGCGAACGAAGTCGTGGTGACCAAGTAGTAAATTTTAAAACTATGTTCAATATAGAAATATTTGTTTATTGTAAAATTTACAAGTAATAAATCGTATGTACACTGTCCACAGTTGTCAGAAAACAGAAAGGGCGATAAAAAGATATAACTGCATTGCCATTAGGTTTACCACACCGTTGTTTTGTTAACAATCTGTAAACACCAAACATATTTCTTTGTGAGTTGGTGCAGAGTGCGACATAAGGCTTCATAGCATGTCATTTTTAAATTATTGTCAAGTTTATTTTCAGTTTTATTGTTAAGCTTATTTTCATTGTTATTGGTAAGTTTGTTATCATTGTTATCATTACTTTATATTATTATACTACGTATTATCTAACACTGCAATATCATATTTTGTTTTATTTGTCCTTAAAATCAGTCTCAGCAGGCCTGTATTGTTTACTTCTGAACACTTCCACCTCATCATTGTCTTGTTGTCATTGCCTACTTTTTGTTATAGTTACTTTGTTATTTTATTTTTTGTATGTAGCCATTTTGTGCAAGGAACTTATTGTTACTCTCTTTTTAAATTGGTGTAAACTGTTGGGAAATAAATAAACACAATTTACATTTAAATTTACATTTAAAGTTCTGGCAACCCGTGATGATAGAGCCAAAATACAATATAAATTTAAAACAATAAAAATAAACATTATAAAAACATAGATCAAACGTTTTCTCAGGGTTTCAATACAAATTTCAAATTGTTACAAAGTTACAAACATTCAGAATGTTTAATAATCTTAGAGAACGCGGAAGTTGCCACCTGTTGTGGTTTCATAACTGAAGAACAAAGAGCGACAGTTGTCATACGGCGCTACAAGCCGAGAATACAATGTTCAAGACTGTCGCTTCAGTCAGACAATGTGTGCTTCACCATTGTTAAGGACCCTCCCCACCTGTTAATTTCAATATTCATAGTCCTTAACAGCGAATTCAATAGTCACGTCTAAAACTCCTCAGGATGTTGACTAAGTAGAAGTTTAGAGTTACATTTAGAGATTTTGATTATTTAATCTCGACGCTGAACAACTTTAAAATCTCATATGCAAGGAAAGAAGCGATAACAACTTTACTAGTAGCTTAGATCAGGTGGTGAAAGAGAGAAGGTTAAAGAAGTTACTTTAGAAGTACAACGACAGACTTAAGTTAAACCGTATCTACCTCTCTCGATCTCAAATGTAATTTGTCACAACTTCAAATACTTTCCAATCGCTTTCGTTAAATACTTGGTTAAATCGCGATCTCTGTGGAAACACTTCTAGAAGCAAAGTTCTTTGAAACATTTGAATACTTCTGAGCATTAGAGGAGAGTGTAAATACGGTTTAAGTTTAGTAAAATACTAGATATATATGCTGTGCTTTTCTTGAAAGTATTAAATGTAAAAAATTATTGTTTAGATTGGCCTATTAATAATGTTATTAGAACTACCTGGATTTTCAAGTTTATTTTATTACTGGAGGATACGAATTGCTCCCCCTGCCAACCAGGTATGATTTTAACGAGCAACAACATACGGATTGCTCCCCCATGACCGTGCTGGAATGCTTGTCCATATTTATGGATCTGACTGTACCTATCTAAACCAAAATCCGAATCAATGTTGTAGTGTTTAAAAATGAGTTATCTTTACATAAAATATAGGTCGTATTTACAATAAAGAATAGTTTTCTATGAGAATAACGACTATTGAAAGGATTCTCGTCGAGACTATGCTTTTTAAAAACATGACGTAGGAGCCAAAATATAGTTCTGGCCTCATTTAACTTTGTGAATACCATAATTGTCAAATTTAAATTTATCAACAGTTACGTTTACGGCAAGAGAACAGCCACAAATGAAGATTGATATGAAATTATATAAAATGATTACAAATTATATTAAATGATGAATGTAATTTGTAATTGCCGTGGCTTTAAGTAAAGTCAGAACAAACATTGGGCTCGGTTATTTCACCATGACCAGGGGGGAGCAATACTTACGTTGTCGCGCGGGTAAATCAAACCGGTTTGGCAGGGGGAGCAATCCGTATGTCGCTGGCGCTACTGGCCGGGGGGGAGCAATTCGTAAGCAGCCAACTTATAGTTGTTATCAAAACTCAATAATCAACAGGTAAACGATGGGACCTTAATCATAAAGAGCTCCCGTTCCCATAAAATTGTTAAAAGGTTGTCACTCCAGTTATCTTTCGGCACGTCTGTTACTTTAAGTAAATTATAAAGACAATTTACATTTTTATCGATTTCTTAATTAATCTTAAATATTCATATATTATATGTTTTAGTTCATAAAGGATTATAAAAGCTAAAGATAAACAATAAATAAAGTGTAAAAGTAAAACTAAAACCCGTTTTGTTCAACATTCTAGAATTTATAAAAATCACGCAAATTTTAAAAGTTAAACACAATGTTTGTGCTTTTAAATGAGTATTAATTTATACTGGATTTAGTTTTAAACCTAAATAATCCAAAAATATCCTTTCCTACGTAGGTGCATGCTTAATATGTAGTGTAATTTTACCCCTTATTTTATTATGTACTTTTAGCGAATTTCCCCTATAGGGAAGAAGCTATTACCGTAGGTCTCATGGTAAGACTTAAGCCCGAGACCATGATAACTTTTTGTTTTGAGGTCCCCAGATGTCCAAAACACTATTCGTTCAAATTTATATATATGTATATATATATATATATATATATATATTTATATTGCATTCATTTGTTAGGGCTACTAAGATAATAATAATCAAATGAAACATTTTTCAACTGAGTACCCTTAAGGAATTTCTTTATTTTTATTTTTATTTTTAAGACTACATGTTTCGGGACATAAGCCCATCATCATGGTCAACAAATACCTAACCTAGTTTTATGATATTAAAAATATTACAAAAACAGACATATGAGGAAATTACTTAGCAGATGTTTCACTTTGATGAACAAGTTTTTTATCTATATCTATTCTCATTTGCCTTAGCTTTTCAAATATTGGATTACTTGTATTAATTTGAGTATTTAGTAATTCTTGAGGCATTTCTTTGTGAGCGATAAAGATATTCAATTCTTCTGCTGAGTTCATTTTCTCACCTTTGGACATATAGTTTATTATCTTTAAATTCTCGTCTATGTTCTTATAACTATGGTTTGTTGTCAGGAGATGTTCAGCAAAATTGGATTTCATTGAGGTTTTGTTATTGCTTCTTAGTGCTTGTATATGTTCCTTAAACCTTGACTGAAATGATCTACCTGTCTGTCCAATGTAAAATTTGTTGCAATCTGAGCATTGAATTTTGTAAAGTCCGGATTGAGTATAATCATTCTTTCTTCTGGAATCTTTTTGAGAGTATTTGTCAATCATTTTAAATGTGTTGTTTCGGGTGGTATAGCTTAAAGTTAAGTCGGTTCTTTCAAACGTCCTGCGAATAGCTTTGTTAATCTTAGTATTATATGGAACCTTTATAAAACGTTTCTGATGGTTTTCGTTTGATGTGTTGATGTTTTTAGCTTTTTTCTTTTTGATGTTCCTAATCATTTTATCAACAATTTCATGTTTGTAACCATTCTTTTGTGCTAGGTATTTAATCACATTTCTTTCTTTATTATATTCATTCTTATTAAGAGGCACATTTAATAATCGATTCACCATTGAGCGTAATCCAGCCATTTTATACTTCCACGGGTGATTTGACGCTGAAGGAATTAATAGGTCTGTTTGAGTGGCTTTCCTATATATATATTAAAGTTGTGGTGATTATTTTGATTAGAAATTGTCAGATCTAAGAAATTTATACTATCTTTTTGTACCTCTTTTGTGAATTTGATTCTTTCTGATAGTGAATTAAGGAAAGTCAAAAGTTCGTGACCCTCAGTTTCGTTACCTTGAAATAGACAAAGTACATCATCGACGTATCTATACCAATATATAATCTTGTTCATTGAAGGGTTTGATTCGTTTAATATTTTATTGGTTTCCAGATGATGTATGTAGATATCAGAAAGTAGTCCTGAGAGAGGTGATCCCATTGCCAATCCATCTTCTTGTTGGTAAAAGGTCGACTTAAATTCAAAATAGTTTTGATTGGTGCATATTTTTGTGAGTTTAATTAAATCCTTAATGCTCTGATGACTAAGTGTGTTATTTTTCTTTAGATCTTCTTCTAATATTCTGACTGTTTCATCAGGAGGAATGTTCGTGTACATGTCTTTTATATCGAATGATATGAATATGCAATCATCTGGAATATTTATATCTTTGATTTGGTTAACTAGATCTACAGTGCTTTTTACTGAGTAATTATTTTCCCATATTAAGCTATTCTTAATTTTATTGTTTAAAAACTTACATAGGTTGTAAGTTGGAGCTGTTTGAAAGTTAACTACGGGCCTCATCGGAATATCAGGTTTGTGGGTTTTAGGTTGTCCTTTAAGCTTTGGGGCTCTTGGATTTATAACTTTAAGTTGATATTGTTCATCTTTCGGTATCGTTTTGCAGCTCGTTATTATACTATTAGTTTTCTTTGAAAATTCTTTTGTTGGATCTTTTGATAGTATTTTAAAACTATTATTATCGATAAATTGTTGTACTTTGTTCTCGTAGTCTTCTTTATTGATAATAACTGTAGTAGTTCCTTTGTCTGCTTTACAAATTATTGCATCATTATCTTTTAATTTATTTGCTATGGAATTTATAAGTTTCATATCTTGTTTTGATTTGTTAATAATGGATGGTTTCTTAATTTCCAATTTTATTTTGTTGAGTTCATGAATAAATGCATGTTTTAAGGGTTCTTGCATTTCTTTTTCAGCGTTTTTGATAGAAACATCAATGTTAATTAGTTCATCTTGTATGATATAATTTTTGTGGTCAAGGTTGATGTTATATTTCAAAGATTTTTCCAACATAATATTTTCATCATTGTTTAATTCGATATTTGTTAAATTTGTTAAAGCTAAGGAAAATGAGAATAGATATAGATAAAAAACTTGTTCATCAAAGTGAAACATCTGCTAAGTAATTTCCTCATATGTCTGTTTTTGTAATATTTTTAATATCATAAAACTAGGTTAGGTATTTGTTGACCATGATGATGGGCTTATGTCCCGAAACATGTAGTCTTAAAAATAAAAATAAAAATAAAGAAATTCCTTAAGGGTACTCAGTTGAAAAATGTTTCATTTGATTATTAATATATATATATATATATATATATATATATGTGTCCGTGAATGCGATAACTTGAGTAAAAAACGTCCGATTTCGATGAAATTTGGCTCAAATGTGTAAACTGACATTTATGACTTTAAGTTCAAAAACCAGAAAAATCGGACTATAGCAAGGGGGGTTTATGGGGGTTTTAAATTTTCCAAAAATCAGTTTTTTGCATTTTTTACCCTAAAATTTTTAAAACACTTAATTTAGGTTTAGACCATGTTATAGAGCTTAAAAAAACAAATAATATGGTATTTTTAATTATTAACCTAGGTTAAGTGGTTGCGGAAAAAATCCAAAAAACATGCTCATAAAATCTCCCATGTTAATCTTATGGGAAAAAGGTTTTTGGCTTTTCCTCAAATAATTTTACTTTAAACTTCACATTTTCTTTTACCAATCACTTCAGCTCCACAAAACAATCATTTTGGTGTTTAAATTGTGATTCTACGTCAAACCGTTGCAGAGATATTCAAAGTGCTAAACACAGTACGTTGTCCAATGTTATCCTTATGGAGAATAAATAAAATTTGATATCTTGATTATTTATGAATGTATATTGATGAAATTTGGTATGTGGCTTCATGTTGTACTGGTATATTGATAATTGCACAAAAAATAAATGTTTTGTTGATTGTCCCCGTAGCAGCTAACCTGCATACTCCGCCCTAATGTTATTCTTATGGAGAATAAGTAAAGTTTTATATCTCCCTTAATTATGAACATAAATTAATGAAACATGGTAAGTAGCTTCACCTGGTTCAGTTATATTGGTAATTGCATAAAAACTCATTTCTTATCTTCCTCGTTGCAGCAAACCTGCGTACTCAGTCCTAATGTTATTCTTATGGGGAATAAATAAAATGTAATAAATCACTTATTTATGAATGTATTTTTGTCAAACTTGGTGAGTGGCTTTATGTACTAATGAGAAACATATCAATGCATTGGAAATTCGCTGAGTACGCAGGTTTGCTGCGACGGGGGGTATTTTTTTACTCCTTTTATTGGGGGTTTCTTCGAAATGGGATGCAACACATGTAAAATAAGTAAAAACAAAACAGTAAATAATTGAAATGTATCTGTTCAGTAAGTTTATTTGAATCAACCTAAATAAGCTTCTTGTTACATGTGTGCCCTATCAAAATGACCAATTCGGAACATTGAAGCACATATTCTAAAAAATTCTAAGTTTATTAGAGCAGACATGAAGAAAGGAAACAAAAAAATTAAATCCTAGTTGTAGTAATATGAAGATTCCCTTGAGCCTCCAGCAGCTGAAATAAGTTTGTGACAAATCAATTAAGAGATATAAGAAATTATAATGATTGTTTAAATAATACAGCTGAAGGTAAAAAGGATATGATTTGCTATTTTTAAATTATGAAATATTAAATGTTTTACAAATCTTGAATATCCAAGTTTCTTCTATTGAGTACATTGAGTTCGTGGTTTGACTCTTTCCACAAAGGACTACTAAAAACTAGAATTAAGATTCAATTAATTCGTGATATGTGAAGATCCACTTTTCATATATTCTGCAAGGCATCTTGTTGGTGAAAATACCTAAAACAAGTTAACTTAAAGGTTTCTTAGAACAATTTGCGAAACAAGTTTAAAATCTCTTTGTCTCATTTCAAAACAGATTATTACATTTCACTCCCGTTATCGTAAAGTTTCAGTTGAGAGATCTTGAAGTTGTGAAATAAAGTTATTTTGAAGGAGGGAAGTTCGCTCCTTCATCATGAGCTCGTTTCTTGGGAAAATGTTACTTAGTCCTTTTACATTTGGAGTATTTCCTTCCAAAACGATTATTTATTATATGTTTGGCATTAATCCAATGTGGACGTTTGCCTTGACTTAAGGATATACCAGTTTTAAATTATTAAATTTTAGATGTTTATGACATTTAAAAAAATATCCATGGGAAAATTGCAACCAGTTTTCACTCAGACGCTAGATACAATCATGATAATTCACAAAAAGATAAACTGAGTGGATAAAACAGTATAAAACCCACCCTGTGAATATTACATTGGACAATGAAAAAAACGATGTCATAATGATCCTCGGAAACAAATGATAAGCAAATAAGAAAAGAGGGAGAAGTGAATTATTGAAAGAGATGTTGGCGGAGAGATGGAGGAGGAGGGTGGCTGATGAAAGGCGGCGAGGATTGTAATAAATTGAAATGCAGAGCGAAGCGAGAGCAGAGTGGGGGAAGTCACTGATGGGAAAGGGAGGAAAGATACAAGGGGTGATTGGGTCGTGAGAAGACGGCGAGATCTGAGACAAGGTAATGTGATTGATGAAGACATGAGAGGCTGATAATGGAATTGATAACGGAGTTGGGGTAAAGTGTGGCGACAAGATTGTGGAATGTCACGTAGCTACCGGTACCGGTGTACGAACTAAATAATACAGATTTGTATTATTTTACTTCATTAAAGGGGATTATAAACAATTAATCTAATTTGTAATCAAGAGTTACATTTATTAATTGGTAGAAAGAGACCGGAATTACTTTTTTTAAATTTACAATTTCCCAATAATTTATTGATATTATGAAGAATATAAGAGAGTTGTAGTGTTTGCGTTTAAATTTGGGTAAAATTATTTTAAATTACTTTACTTTCATTTAACAAATAGCCCCTGAATTGTAAGAAAATAATTGCTGCTACAAAAAGGAGCACTACTTTGTCATCTATATTTTGTACAACTCATTATCTAACTTAAATAGAATCTTGTTTTAGCGTCACAGCAGAATACGGTTGGTTATAAATGTATTGCAATTGTATATCGTATTTATATCAAGTAGAAATGTACATTTTATATAATGTAGATTAGTTTATATTATGTAATGTGTATGTGAATGTGTACTATCAAGAAGTACTCAATTCTATGCACAGGAAGAACCCACTAATTGTACTTCAGTTAACCGTAGAAATTAACTTAATTTGAATAGAACTTAATTTACGTCTTCCTTATCAATTTGTCTTGTATAGTTATTTTAATTACCAGAAATTTATAATCATTATTGAAAAAATATTAAATATTATTTCATAATTTTCAAAGTGTTTAAAACTAAACAATAAACTATACTAAAGATGTTATTGAGCTATTTAGTTCTTCGGCAAAAGATCACTTCCAAAATCGCATTCTGAAAGCGATGACTATAACTACTCCATTAAAGAAAATGTCACACTAATAGCACGAATAGGGAATTTCAAGATTACGCAGTGTCTAATTAAATTACCCCACTAGTGTTATTTACTTAATGAGATACTTCTTGTGACTTCAAGCGTTAATAAGTCTTTGAATAAGTAAAGACAAGTCTTGAGTCACCGAGCGTTTGGATTAGAATATCTCGTTCTAATAAATATTTTCTAGTGTAATAATACACTACTATTTCAATCGATGTAAATATTTCGGGTGAAATATATTACTTTTATTTAAATAAATAATTAGCATAAGTGCATATGTATGCGTATTAATATTTGGTTGAAATAGATCGATTTATTTTATTTTATTTGCAGTGTTTAAGCAACAAACAACATTTTAAGCTAATTGTTTATAATTTTTGTATTGTAGTTACTCAATTTTTTATCTGTCAAGCATTTGATTTAAATAACTTTCAAAAATATATAATAATGATTGGAAAGTACTATTTAATAAAACAATATATATTTGGTGGTTTTTCAGTTCAGTTTTTAACAATATTACTTTGCTATAAGCCCATTAGTTATCAAATATTAAGAGGTATGAATTATTCTAAAATTTAATGATTACGTATTTCATATAAAAAATAGGACAATTTTAAATTTAATTTTTAAATCTTGGTTAGTCGAAATGATTTTTTTATCTGTTTATCTTAGCTCAGTAACAAGTAACTGGCAAACGCTTGATTGTTTAAAACCACCTGAACCATAATCTAACAATACTGACATTAGGACCTACTGCATGTGAAATATACGTACGCGCTAAAACGGGAAGCTTTCCAAAACTCAAAATATAGACGTTGGGTAGCTGCAGTAACTATTGTGAAGCGTACTATTTATCACTCTTGGTGAGCGTATAAAAGGTAATTACCCAAAAGAACAGGGTCTAACATTAACAATGGCAAGGCCTCTGACTAGGATAATGTGCTGGAAAAGAACTCCACATTATTCATCAGTTTGTGATTACATGATGTTTTTTACCCGTCTTTGCCACACTTAAGAGTGGGCTCCAGTCACGAAACATTTTTTTGTTTCTATCTGCTTCTCATTGAGGTCAATGTTGACTTTCAAAGCCATTGACTTTCGGCTCTCCTCAACGAATCATCCTATATCGTTGGTATATGGCTCATTTAACATAAATAAATAATACCTAGTGATTTCAGTAAGGAAAATATCGATGTCACAAAATAGTTGTAAAATTTGTAATATTCCAGATTTGTTTTTGGTGAACTATTTGTGATATAGAACTTCTGTTTACTGAAATCCATAGATTATTTGTTATTCTCAACTAAGATCAAAAAGGCCCATGAGAGAAAAGCAGTGAAAAACTTGAATTTCTACATGACTGGAGACTTATCTTGGGTGAAAGACAGTGGGTAAAGTCAAAACTACCATCTTAAGAAAGCTGTTCAGTACTAGGCTTCACCGGGGTCATAATACACAACAGTTAAATTCTCTTCCTCCCCGCCAGCCGAACCAGGAACGCGTAGTACATCAGGTCGTTCTGGTTAATTAGCCTCCGTACGGGCTATAACCGTCAGCGGTCTCGACCGGATAAAAAATGCACTTCTTAAGTTATCTAACTACCCGGTGCGTCCTCGGGCTTTTGTTACATCACGCGCAGACGAGACTTTCGGAGGTCCGGCGGCGGTGCGGTGGCGGCCACTGGCTTGTTAACTCCCGTAGTTCTGCTCTGGGATGCTATGAGAAATCACTGGCTCAGTGCCCTAAATTGACTTTATTTATTTACTTTTCACGAACATTTGTCAAGCTTGTTATATGCGCTTCCTGTGCGATAAATTAACGAACTGTGTGGCTGGGAGGTCGTTTTGTTCGTTTTTGTTTGCGTGGTGTAGAAGCTTAGTTGTAGTAGGTAGATTAAAACTATTACATAAAATAGTATTAATATTAATGTAGTTTATTTTTATTTATATAGTATATATTTAGGAATATAATAAAAGACGTCTTACAACACTTATAGTGTATTCACATGACGGACGGTAAAAATATGTAACAGATGGTACAAGGATTACGGTCGATCAAACCAGTCATCATTAAGCAAATAATAGAAATGGTAAGTGTAAATAAACTTGTAAGTCTTGTATAATGTATTTTATCAAATCCCGTAAGTAATAGCAACATATAATATGCTAATCAAAAGTTGGTTTGAAATTATTTGACTTAATAATTGTTGTAGTAATTATCGAAAAAGTTCTAATTAAAGCTGTTTCAAATAATAATGAAGATATGTATTTAATAACCCCTAATTATGAAATATCTAATTCCTATTTTAGTTTGGCATATATAACTTGTAACTTAATATAAAAGTCAATTACAAATTTAACACTTAATTTAAGCCATAATTTGCCTTGTTCATTTGATTATATCTCACCGCGGGGCGAAGTTTTGAAACTTGTGGAAATGTTCGAGTCTGAATTAATAAATAAAAAGAACAACGTGGATCATTATTTCAAGGAGGTCCACCATTATCTGATCAGAATTTATATTATCCTTCTACAATCTCCCTCTACTGCCCCGAAGGAATTTATGGCGAAATTTCCATTTTCCAGTCTGACCATAATTAGATTTCCCTTCCCGCAAAACATCCTATGTTGTATTGGAATCACGTAGTTCAATTACATCTTCCCTTGTTTAGGGAGGGTGCATTAAACGAACCCCTGAAGAAGGTGCATTGTCTGCCCTGAAGAAAAATGTACAAGTCAGTAGTAATATGTAGAGGGGAAATTCTGCAAGACCGGGAATAATATTACTTATTTCATGTCCTAAATTATCAAAATTTCATTGCTTTTTTTCAGTCAAGCATCTACTTAAAACTCATTATCAATGCATTTAGTGCATCAGTTTTTTTTATATTTTTGTATTAACAATGTGAATTTACCTGAGCCAACCATTGTTGATGAAAACATATGACAAAGTTTACATGACAATAACCTGCAGCAAATTAAGATTTTTTCTCTTTAAAGATAAATAACTTTTATAGAGATATTAGATGTAACTCGCAGGCTTCGCTCCGCGAATAATTTATACAGTCTATCACAGTTGTGTGTGCTGCATTCTGTGGTAAGCCCGTGGAACTACAACGAATCAAGATCAGCTGTTTGTACTTTTATCAGCTCAAACAATAATGAATGCCCATAAGGAATACATGGGAAATTTTACCCCCTGTGCGGCAAAGCCTTATAGGATTTTCGTAACTTGAATATGCCTAAATGTTACTCAGAACTATCAAGTACATCTCGGCCAAATTCCAGCTCAATCAGTCCAGTGGTTAGAGCGTTATTGAGCCACAAATATCTAAACAAACATATACATACATACAAAATTACAAACTTTCACATTTATCATATTAATAGGATAGTCTTAATATAGGTACAGTTTAGATCCATGTTTTCCTAGTATTGAACATGAAGATACTCGATTATAAGGTTAATTATCATAAAACTGCTATAATAAGTTCTGACCAGCCTGTTAAATCGCAGAGGACCTAGGTTTTTTTGAAACCAATGGTACCACGAAAAACCAAATCTACGTTCTATTACAAGCTATAACTATCCGAAGGATCAAGCTTTGCTCGTAGAAGGTCACTCAGCTTGTCGGCCCTTCTAAATTGTGAGGATATGTTCTTTAATCATGTCCTTATTATGCTTACTAATCTATAAAAATGGGATGGTGAGTGTTTAACATTCTGCTTTTTGTTCCTCAATTACTCAAAAACTACTGAATCGATTAGCATAAAACTTTTCAGGAGTTTCTTTTGTTTATTTGGTATATAATAATAATAATAATAATAATAATATTCCTGTAAATAGTCATGCCAATCGGCTCAGTAGTTTTTGAGTGATTGAGGAGCAAAAAGCAGACAAACACACACCATCCCATTTTGATATATTAGTAAGGATAAACACATAGGCATATTTAAGTTTTGAAAATCGTATAGGTCTTTATTTGCCCCACGGGATTTAAAGTTCCCACGTATTCCTTATGGACATTCATTTTTGTTTGAGCTGATGAAAATACAAACAGCTGATCTTGATTCGTAGTACAGTAGTTCCACGGGCTAACCACAGAGTGCAGCATACATTACTGATTAGTTTATCTACTCTGAATTTTTTCCCCGTTGCGAAGCACGTGATTAGCAGCTAGTATCTTATATTTTATTCGTCCCCCTTACATGCAATATTCATTCCGTTATATTTACTATTCTTACGGGAATTGCGTGTTGATACTTTACCACTAAAATATTAATTTGATGTTTAACTATTTGTTTTGAACAGATGGTATTACTTTTTGTTGTTCTGATTTCAAAATCCATGAAGCCAATGTTATATTTAAACCAAATTGTTTATGGAAAAATATTTTACATGGAGCTTGGACTTGACAATAACTTTTTTTAACCCAGTAATATTTTAAAATCAACATTCAAGGGAAATCGTTTTTGAGTCAAGAGATGCAACCAACCAAATAAGCAAGCAAGCAAATCACTCATCTGCAGTGCACAATGTACTGTAGTGTATAGGATAATATTTACATAATATATATAATGCTATTATTTGGTATTTTTATATGCATACACATAAATCTTGGTATTTTTAAATCTAGTTAATGATTATTTATTTATATAGTACATCATGTTTACTAATGAACTTAAATACTAAACCACTTAATAATATTAACGAAGAAATAAATATACTTATTAAATTGTAACGACTAAAAAGTCTTCATATATTTTGATGCACACATTTTCAGGTTCGTAAGCAAGATTTTACATATCTAAGGAGAAGAAGGTTTTGTCTAATGTCCCCTGAGAATGTTTTAGCGGAAGGTAGTCATTGTAAGACTACATTAGTGCAGGATTAAAGTAGAAGTAGGCCTCAGTCGTCTAGAGTAATCGGAATTGGAATCTAACCTCTCTCATAATTACAGAGCAACGCGACATTGTAGAGGTGGGGACGTCGCGCTTCGCTTTGTCGTTGGTACGTGTTACTATTTATGCCATTTCCGAGTTGAAAATTACATAAAACTTTGATGACTTTGTTACTGAAATTTCTTCTGTTAATATATGAAAAAACGTAAAACGAAGTGATGTCGTTTTGATTATTACAGTATTTTCAAAGGTTTGTTTAAATTGTAAGTATAATTACCAATGTAATAACCCCTATCATAAGTAGGAAAACAATCATTAGAAACTAATGCTGTAAAATATTTTATATTATATGTATTTTTACATTAACATAGCTAAAATACTTTATTCACTCTAGGGTTACCTTAACGATCCAAATCGATTTAAAATTCGAAGTCTGATTATAAGTTGATAACGTTAGCTCGAGGTATCAACATTAAGAATATATGGATTTAGGTTTAGAGCTCCCATACATGTTTATTTTGTATTTACCATTACAAGTATTGTTTGTAAATGTGTTTATGTTTGGATCAGTGTGTGGTATCCAGAAGAAGTATAGTTAAGGATGACGTGGTTTTATATTACTTCCATCTCATTGGAAGCTCCACACAAATGTTGACAATAAGGGTTGCCAATAAAATATTTGTTAAAATTAATTAAAAAATTAAAAACGTTTCAGGAATTGATGTCAAAAAAGACCTGGAGGCAAGGTTGTATGCCAACGCAGCAGGGAAGATGGATACAGAGAGTTTTGGCTTTGGGGTTTACAATTGCATGGCACGTTGTATAAAATATCAGGTTTTTTTTACAAACACTAATAATGGATTTTTGGGCTTGAAATTGATCTGAATTTGAATTGTAAAGGTAATTTTAGAATTAATATTACAACAATCCAGAGACTGCACATTGTTATTCCTCAAAATGCGTTCACCCTCGTAAATTTAAAGCGGTTAAATTTTAGTCAACGAAGAAGGAGATGATCTATTTGATCACATCTACAGGCTTCATAAACAGCTGTTAAATTGCGTTTTAATTTATAAAACCTTCCCAATATTAATTGATATTCCTCCAATGTATCGATGTGACATTGTTCTCCGTTGTTGTTCTGGGGTTACGTAACAGTAATTCAGTCTAGAGTGAAACTTTGACATGTTGCAAATCACTATGCATGGAATACATTACAAGTTTTTGCGACGATCGACGGTTTCAAGCTCATTACCAGGTAATACGAGGTGGTAACGACTTCGACACGGAAATGTGTCAAACACACACGTCGTTGAGGTGCATTAAATAAACTGCATCCTTTTAATAGTTCTTCGAATGCGTCAACGACATATCAATAAAAAAAAACGGAAGTGAGAATCTGAAGTATATTTTCTTTTACATACTAAGTTTTAATGATTTCTATGAAGTAAAATAATTACATACATTTCAAAAACAGTTTGGAAAGAGCTGTATACTCTCCTTGTTAAAAGTTAATATAAGAAATAGGTTTTGAAATTGCGTACTAAATATTGTGTAAATTAAATGTTTTCTAGGTTACTTTAGTTGTAACCAAATGGCATTCTAGCTACAGAATTCGTAAATTAAATTCTTGACTACAAAAATTTATAGATTTGTATATATTTTCAATTTCAATTGCTACCCCATCTTTACACGTATCCAAATGTAGCTTAACGTGTCTATTTTTATGTGTTACAGTATAAATTGCATATTAGTGTACAAATTAACATTTTGGGTTATTTCTTAACTACTAGCCTTAAGGTATCTATCATATCATAAATTACTTGGTAAGTGTGTTAAATTTTATATAAAAATATACGGTATAAGGATTCAAATATTATCCCCGGTACTGCATTTTATTAACCTAAAATATTTTATTTTTTTTTAACTATTTAAAAACTGATTTATTAAATTTTACTATCAATGTTGAGTTGAATCTTTATTGACTTGTAAATCAACTCGGTGGTCCCCACATGGGCCCCGTCCCCGACACAGCACCTGTCTATCGGTGCTTTACTGACGTACTCAACAGGTCTAATAGAATCTGGGTCGTTTTTTGCGTGACAAGATGGCGTGCGGCGAGCGGCAGACGCCTCGACACTTGACACCCGCCCTGACGACCCCGCCGCCCAAAATCTGAAACATTACCTTCCCCAGATGTCCAGCGACTAGGTCCTCGGCCGCCCCACGAGACGGGGTTGGTAGGCGAGGACCGCTGCATGCGAGATACAAGGGAACACTTGTTTGTTCTAGGAGTCCCCACGTTCTTACAATAATATGTTCATACCCCTAGTAGTCAGGGCGGTTATCCAAAAAATGTTTGATTTAGCTTTTGCGGATTTAAAATTTAATTTAAATAGGAAATTCTATAATTGGTAACAATCGCATCTCTCTGTTGGTTTGGTTTCGGCATCTCGCTAGCCAAACGATCAGCGTCTTGGACTTCGGTTCAAGGGGTCACAGGTTAAAATCCCGGGGTGTCCACACAAATTTGAGGGGTTTGGAACGCTTTCCCTAAAAGCGTTTGAGTACTCTATTAATAATAACGTTGGAGTTGAAATAAACAAATAATAATACGCCAGATTATGAACAATTTTTAAAATAAAATAGCTTTCTCGGATCTCAAACACACTTCTAAGGGCAGCCTATAAAATTCCGTTAGCCTATGCCAGCTTCGTATGAAAATACACTAAGTTGATGTCCTAATGTCTACTGAAAAGATATAACATAGGAAATATGATACAGCTTAATGGTCTGGAATGTGCAGCTTTAAGATTACGTTAATGAAAAGGTATATTATCAACACGTTTTTTTAGCTTGCTTTCTTGTCTGTTCGGTATAGAACATCCAATCGATTTTAAACTATCTTCCCGATGAACTAGAGACTTTAAACTTGAAACATAGCTCAGAAATGGATGAAAATACAATATTAAATCATTTTATTAAAATCAAATTATTTTTGTGATATATCATTTAGGTTTAAACTCACAATGACCTAAAATGTAAACATAAACAAACATTTCAAAGTAAACCTAGAACATCTGATTTTAGATAAAACAATCAAGCAAGCTTACATTTTTCACATATCTCTGTCATAATCTGATATATATTTTTAAAATCGATTTAAAATATTTATAGATGAAATACTAAGAAATAGATAATAATGTATTAAATAATAATGCTTTCTAAAATACAACGTTTTTAAAACGGACTAAAAAGTATAAAATAATTTATCCTATCCCCATGTATGTTGTCTTGAAAATTTGTGATTGTGAATATTTACTAGCTATGAAAATACTTGTAAGATTTAAAATTAAAAAGTGGGGTGCATGCAATAGACAATATTAAGAAGGGAGTAGAGTAGCTGTCGGTAGGAAAACCACAGTTTCACAACAGTGCATCAGTTGGTATCGTTTACATCTATATTTTCCGAATTGAGGTCAAAGTAGATAATTAATCATTTCTTGAATCAAAAATAGCTCATTATTTAATAGGTGAAGGTAATTGTTAATTATCTACTGCTTGCGCCCCACTTTTTTTGGAATCACATGGTGTAGATAGGCTTTATACAGACGGCTTTGACCCACGGACTTCATTCATCTCTATTTAGTTCAAGTGAGCGTAATTTGTATTCAATTCCCTCTATGATCGATATTTCTTTTCTTAATTATATATTTTAAATGCCTCGAGACAAACAGATTCCATTTATTTCATAGTCTTCAATAGAGGTGAGTAACCCCAACATTTTAAGCAACCTGCATTATGGATATACTGCGAATTATTAGTAAATGGATCAGCGACTATTTTATCCAAGTATCATTTTATCATGTGTCAATGTTATGTATCATATCTTGCTCCATGCGTTATCGATATCATAATTGTAGCGAAAGTGGTGGGGTTACGGGATGTTTATTATAGGGACTTGCCCTTAAGCGTGCTGACTCTGCTACTAATAGGGAAATAATGGGACTGCAATGACTGAATGGAAGGGCTGCTGCCTCTTCCAAACCTGTGTTGTAATACCTGTACCAAACTATATAATTGAACTGGAAACGTGCGTGGGGAACCAGAGGCTCGGAGACCTTTTACCCGAGACCAGAAAGCCTACCTAGCCAGCTTTGATTAATCAAAATAATTGTAATGACTATCCTTCCAAAACACCTGGCATATTGATATTGAGATCAGTATCAGAGGTTGCTAAAATAACTGACCAAGGCATGGGAACTACACTTTAAGCTAACTGAATGTATAAATTTACTGGAATCCATTGAAAAACTATGGATAATCTTCTGGAGAGTCTAATTAATTACTACCTAACGTGGTGAATTAAAACCTGTTGAAAAGTGTTCGGGGTGATTGCCCCGAACTCAGTCACTAGTTTCCTACATTTCTGGAGTCGGGGCGAAACCTTATGGGTTTTCCCCTTAGGGAGCTGTTTAGCCAGCCATACTGTCTCTAAAAACTATATTCCTAATAGTAAAACGTATCCATTTGGAGACTTTTGGTGAGGAGCGTATGGACAATGACGTCAGTCGAGGAAGAAAATTCACTAGGAAGGGGTAGAAAACCGTTGAGAGAGATTTTGGTTGACAAGAAGGGAAAAAGGGCCTTCGCTCTGACAACGGCGCGACAGGCGAAGTGCTCCTGGCAGTGGCTCCGCGACGCAGCTTGTGTGTACTACATAAAATAGCGTGCCGCTATGCCTCACACAATACGACCTTAAAGTTAAACTTAACAATTCAATACCAATCTAAGTTTTACAAAGGGATTTACTATAAATGTTGACGACACAGAATTAATATACCGAAAATTGTTACAAGTACACCCTGCATTTGTTCATCATACATAACAAGGTAGGCCAAAATAAGTTAATTTGATGTATACTACTCATAATTATTAAATTTGGAGATATAAATCTATTAAAGGAGATTACATAACTCTTAGGTATTACCTTACTTACAAATTTGAATTACTTCCACACGGCTTTCACGATGCATCTAAAATCACTGCGAAGACCGGTTCCAGGTATGTCTTTGTGCTGCTGGTGTAACTGGACCTTCGGAACACTTGGATTCTGAACCACTCGGGCGTGTGAGGGGTCAGGACAGTCGCTCTTGTCGCCAGGAACACTGGGAGTCATGTAGACCGCTCGCCGCTGCGGGCGCCGACATCCCGTCGTATACGATCATCTCGTATACGACAACACGCTGTCACATACGATACCCCTCGACTGACAGATCCACTGGCCACGATTGTAATGTGCTGTGAAAGTAAATGGATATGCTCCGTCCCTTCGAGAAAGGGCGACTTTTATTGTTTTGGTACTGCTTTTCGCGTCAGTTTTCTGTAATGTTATTTATGAGTAGACGGAGAAAATTAAACTGTTCAATATACTTGGTTTATTTCGTTAGGCATATTATTAAAATATAAATTTAGTGCTATAAACATATGTGTTCAGGCTGTTAACTTATAATTAGTAAGCAGCAATGTATCAGTAAAATCAAAGCATTCCAAATCCAAAAAATCATGTTTATTATTTGAGTTATGGAAAGTAAAATAATAATTTATATTACAAAATTGTATTATATGCACAAAACAAAAACATTTAAATTTTTTTATTATATGACGAAGAATAATATAGGTTTACCGATCAGTATTTAGTTTATGGTATTATTATCGGTTGCCTAGTACCACATTTTATAATTTTTATCATCTTTTATGCGAATATGGAGTAAGAGTAAATATACATTGTATATGTGTTTTCTTTTTATTTCCATCCCGTGATATTAATACGAAAACAAAACAAAATAAGCTTCGTCGGCCGAAGTTCAGCTAGTGAACATTAAATGTGTAAAATATAAACTTTAGCAAAACACAAACTAATCAACTATATTATTACGCGAAGAAATTCCTTATTTCATAATTTAGTAGCTGTTAGTCGTGCTTCGCTTAGCTGATTAAAATTCCCATTGCTACTACTTCTGTTCAAGCAATTATATGATCAATTAAACGAAGTGACTACGTACACGTCCAATTTAATGGCAAATTCACATCGCTACCGCTTAGGTTAGGTTAGGTTAGGTTACGTTACGTTACATTAGGTTAGATTAGGTTAGGTTAGGTTACGTTAGGTTAGGTTAGGAGGTTTGCTGGCTCTCAATCTGTTTTTTTAAAATCACAGGAAAAGTAACGTACGGTGCATAATTTGGAACGGACGTGAACAGTAGCGGCTCACGTCGGACGTGTACGTAGCCTCTGCCTCAATTAAACCGTAAGAATAACATTGAAATTTTAGGGGTGACTGGGGCGGAACCCTAAGGGATTAATACGATGGGAGAAGGTCCAGATAAATTATCTACCTAAATGCAAATTATCAGCTCGATTGGTTCGGTAGTTTTCACGTTAAAACGAAACATACAAGTCGACAGACAGACATACATACACCAACTTTCTTTTATAAATTTATGTGATTTATTTCAACAGCAATTCCACATATCAAAATTATGTTCTTCCTTTACACCAAAGGGTTACACACATTTAGTACTATAAAGGTCAGATCCGGCCAAGCTGTTAGATGTTTTACCAAGTCAAGAACCTTCATTAGAGCCAAACACGGTTCCAAAACTGACACGTTTTAATAATGCACAGCTCGCCGTCTACATTACCTATTACCACGTTCATTACATTACGAAGCCCTGGTCATTACAGGCGCAGTTACCGCTGCGTAAGAGGCAACAAGACACCACCCGAGGGGTCCGGAGTTACAAGCTATTAGGCTCCGACCGCCGAAATAATTAAAACTGTCTAACACGTTTTTTCGTGTTGCGCCCATCCATCAGGCGAGCGTAGCGAATTTCGAGTCTTCTGAGAACCCAGGGCCTCCGGCCTTCTCTCTGTAGCGGGCAGCAACCGAATATATATGTAAATAGCGCAGTGGTCTCTGGTCCCGACCTTGTGGATATTTTCGGATAGAGGTGGTAGTGTTAAGTCTTTTGTGTTGCGTGGTAATGTTATAGGTATGTAAGAAAATTGTCCATTTTGTACCCTAGCCTATATTGGGTATGAGTCCACTTAATATAATACCGTAAGCCATGTACAACATTTAAAAAGGTATCATTGGTTAATATTTGCATGAACCTAAATGCAATTCTTCATATGGAGACTTTTAAATTTCTTCAATTAACGTTTTCAATACGGCAGTACTACTTGCATTTTTAAATATTAAAATCTTTAATCAAATTTGGTTAATCTTGACAGTGCTTTGTATTCTATATTTAGTAAATAAAAAGTAATTTATTCATTAAAGTTGGGCTAAAAGGGAGAATGTATGTGTCAGTTTCCTGATACCGTTTATTGTATTATTGTAATAACTGAAACATTCTCCATGTTTGTGTCCATGTTGCTAAGGATACAAATTTGTATTTATAATAAAACCTTTAAGTGTTACTTAAAGACATATCTTATATAATTTTAATAACTTTTTCTTACTTTATACCGCGTCACATAGTTGTTAGTTGTGTAGAGTCGATATGAAATTATAAATGCGTTTCCGACATTCTTGGATTAAAAATAAATAAATAGATTGTACGACTATGAACACCATTACATTACTGTTGTCTAGGATTAAATATTACAATCTATCTATTGTAATTCGATAGTAATGAAGCATTTCATGAATGGGAAATACTATTATGAGCATTTATTACACTCATGCAAAAACATAAGCTATTACCTATCGGAACTAGAGAGATGCATTATTTACATAGCTAGGTTTCATCAGGAGCACAAATCTCCCTGGACTGTTAAAGTGTTACTCGGAACCTCGGGAATAATACGGACGAAGACCAATTAAAATGCAGACGCAGGGAAGTCGAAGAAGGATGATTTACTCGAGCAGTTTATAGATCGGTCGTTAAGCAAGCAATTAAAACAGGTGAAGTGATTTCCTGAAGGGAGATCACGCGTCGCCACGCGTTTCCACGAATCCACCGCAGTCTTTAATATTCATCAGTTAATAGAGCATGCCGAGACATCACAAGGGATCTCAACATAAATTACGACATTCCTTTCAGCAGAGTGAATATATTGCAATTCGCTTAAAACGTTATATATTTATTACGGTTTTCTAATTGGAATCCAATATCTTAAAAGTTATATTGCACAGAAGATCGTAAAAATATATAATTGTGTGAAATGCAGCATTAAAACGTATTTAATATAATTTATTCAAATAATAATCTTTAAATATTATTGTGAAAGAAACTTTTAATTAAATCAATTGCTGCTACTATTTGATCTAGTAATGGATTCAATTAAAGCAATTATTCATCTTTGATTGATGATCTGTAATTGGGTCAATAGTAAATGAGTTTTTATTCAAATATTGAGATTTATGTGGATTAATATATCGTTCGGGAAAATATATTACGATACATCTGAATTTAATAATAATAAACCAAGCATTTGTAGGTCAGTATTGTTATGTGTAACGGCTCCAACATACTTTTCAGTCGAAACCCATCCGTACAAACAGACGGTACGATAGTAAATCATGTGGAAACAACTTAGAGGAATGTAGGTTAGATGCAACAATGTCCAATAAACCTCCGAGCAATTTCCCGAAGACCGGACTATCACCCGAACGTCCTCCATTAAAGGAAAACTGCCGAGAAACAAGAAAGAGAAGACCACTATTGGACAAACAGAGAGCAGTTAAACCAATACGAGCCTGGAAGAGCGGACATAAACCCGCACCGAGCCTCGAACACTATCATCAACGATGTACGACTGACTCTATTGTTTTTTCCGTCGACGACTTCTTGCAAAAGTGCTCCTTAAATAATTACAAACCGCGGCGTAACAAATAGCGCCAGAGACAGAACAATCGGCCGGCTTCCGCCGCTCCGGGTCCGCTAATTCATTCATTACATTTATAGCGAACTATTCATCATCTCTGGGTGATTTGTGCTTCCCACGATCACAGAGAGACAGTCGGATAGTCGACAAATTGCTTGTAATTACCGACCTCGAGGATTCATTCCTTAGGCAAACAACTCTCGTAGACAAAGTGGGAAGGATTTCAATTGCGATCCGTTTAGCTCTGGATGAACGTTCGCTGTTTGAAGTATTAAAAAAGGTACAAAAGTTTAAATATGTAAAAAGTTCATTTCCTTCATGTTTTACATTCCAATAATGTAATAAAAGATGAAATAATACAAAATATATTTCTGTTTTTGTGACCTCTTGCATCGAAATTCGTGAAGACAGGCGAGGTATCCAAACTATACTACGACTTAAGATTTTGCTTTTAAGATTTTACTTTTTTTTTAGATTTGCTGAAAGGAGTAAACTTTTGGAAAAATGCTAATGTTGATGTTTTAGGGCAACTAGTATAAAAACATAATTAAACCATGCCAATCAATTTTAGTAAGTATAATAGCAATAGTACACATTTCTGTTGTAATAAATATTAGTTATGTTAATTTCAAATTCTGAGATGTGTTGAAAAAGTAAACCTTGAGTGCTATAATAGGGTATTCGGTTTCACCAGCACCCACGACCTTGGTCGGTCCCACGTGAAGAGGACGCATGTCACTCACAGGCGGCAGCATTTACGCCGGGAAAACTAAGCTGATTAGAGCGAGAGGAACCCAGCTGGCACCGTCAAAGAGGCGAAGCGCCCCTCTGTTTTGACGTTATTGTCCATATATTTACCGTGAAGATAATATATCTGCGGCCGGCGAGCCGCGGGGTGACAATGGTGTAAAGACCCTGGACTCCGCATCGTGGTCAATAGACGACGAGGGACAAAAACCGTCACCTGCGCGTCCTAGGGCAGCCTTGAGGACCATCCTTTCATCAGAGAGCTGAAGGTAGTGTTAGGATATAGTCAGCACATCACCTATGTATAACCTTTGATATGAATTCCATAAGCATAATATAAACATATAAATAATAAAAGGAGTGCTTAAGAAGAACTAGCAATACTTGTTTTTTACATGTAATTTTAACAGATAACGAATTTCGTAATTTTAATTTCACCTGAAGATGGAAGCGTTTTAAACTTCTAAAACCGCGGTCGTCTGTATCGATTGTTTAAAGCTGAAGTTGGAAGTACAGTAACATTATTGTAAATTTTGTATCAGCTTTGGAGGCTAAGTCAGCATGAATAACTAATTTTACGTTAGACTTTCTGGCTATTAACTTTATAGGAACAAATTGTCAAACAAAATTATTACATTAAGGCTTTATTTTACATTAAACTATTTCAATATAGGATTTTAATGCTGTTATAAAGGTTTTGGGGCTTAGTCGCTATGGTAGTAGAATATTACAATAACTAAACAAAGTAAACTCTAAACTTTAAACTTTAACGAAGGCCATAGGAATACGATAAATATACATCCTCGTGTTAGATGTATTATATCTCTAGCGGTAATCAAACTAGTTTTAGAAAGCCTAACGAATACATATTTGGTTGAATTGAAAAATCGTATATTCATGTGTTGAGTCTGAAATAGGTTTAGCCATGAATTGCAAGTATATGTTTATATTAATTTATGTTAAAACCCATTTTATTTACGATTAAATTATTTCAAATCAAAATTTTCAATGCTGGTAAACCTGTATTTGTAAATAATAAAAAGTCGTTATTTATTTAAGTTAAAACATTTACAAGTTAAATAAAATTGTATTTTAATCTCAGTTTTCTCTCCGCCCAACAAAACATTTACAAAATTATAATGGTAAGACATGATGAAAAGACACGTCGATTTATATTCTGAATAGAACAAAATTAGATTGAAAGAGCCATTCATAAATTTGAGACGCGAACTCAGATGAAACCTGACGTGGTTGTATTGAGGCCATGCTCGGTTGACAGGGAGGGCGATTTAATACTTCTCAGACAAGCCTGGCTTTATTGAAACCTGAATACTGCAATAGGTATTTCATAAAAAGGGATATGTATAAAAGTACAGAAATTGAATTTGGTTACATAATCCTTTTAAAGGAGTACGTATAAAATAGTTACACATGTGTTAGGTTAGTTATTTAACTACCGATTTAAAGTTGCAACATTTGTAACTTTACAAAGTTAATTGGTTACTAATTTTGCCTTAACTTGTGTTTACAAAAATATATGTTTGGTTATTAAAATTAGAATGAAAAATGTGGTATATATGGATCTAACAAAACATTTTCCTGCTGTAAGTTTGAAGTATATCTGGAAAATATTACCTAAACATTACGACAAGAAAAACAAGTGAATATGAAAAGGTTTGTACTAAGTACATTTTAATAACAATATAAGGATATGATCAGTTTCTACAAGTGGAATACATACTGCAGTTACATGTTCAAATTTGATTGCTATGCGTTAAATCATCATAACATTTATCACTGATGCATTAAAACTGAAGTAATTGTGTTTTAATGTGATTGTTTTCATATTTGTTGTATAAAACTATCATAATTATTAACTACTATAAACAATTATGATTTAAAATAGTATTTTTATTTTGTTATTTAACAAACTTTGAACTGTGTTTTCCTTCGACGTACTATATAGTGCTGTCCTTTAGGTTTATTTCATATATTTGTTTTTTATTTTACGTCTCATTTCATTTTATGTTACTTATAATCAATCATTATGCTTAAGATACGAATTAAAAGGTGACTAGTTCATAAAGTCATGTATTTCCTATGTTTTAACAAAATGCATATATTTTTTAATTCTGTTAAGTTTACATAAGAAGAAGTATAAAAACAATGTAGAATGAAAACAGTCATCTCTAAATTATAATAAAAACATACAAATCATATTACTCTTAATTTAATCCCAATAATGGTATTTCATAGAAAGTACCAGTGTAATTTAAGTTATAATTACTTATAATTTACATGTTATAAGTTTTAATTTGGCATAACACAATATCAAGAACGTAAGTCAAGGTCTAACCTTAAGTTGTAAGGACGGATAATAAATTTGGGTTGATTCATTTCCCAGCAGATCCCCGGCAAGTTATTAATTAATTAGAGGAGTTATTTCTGATGGATTGCGTCGGAATAGAATGCGACACCTCTTCTTCTCAGGTTTATAAATTGATGAACTTGTAAAGTAAACATATTTTTTCAGTTCAAGCCCAGACAATATGAAATTTGATTACAAACTAATATTATTTCATCAACAGGAAGCTATATACAGGCTAAACATGTTAATGCTCATAACTCTAAAAATATAATCGAGAGAATGATGCAGTGAGAAAAATCCTTTTGTATTTTCACATGTTATTAATTAGGACATTTTTAGATAAACAAAGCTCATACCTTTGTGTTATCCAGGAAAATACGTCGTACTTATGTATACCTGATGTTTTCAATGAATATTTTTATAAAGAAACAGAACGCTAAAGAAGCACATCAAAGGCCAAAGATTGCGACTTTAGCATGAGAAGAATCCAGAACGTCTTTGATGAAATTCTTTGTAAAGTAAACGATTGTCAATAATTCATATTAATCTATCGTAGGAATCTGGCTTATTGGATATTCCTAATATTCGAGATTTCTTTTATGTTTGCATACCTTTGTTTATTATTATCAAATACTTTCTTTATTATTGCTTTTATGTCTTAATTTATAAAGCTGTCTTTTGTGTTTATATATATTTTTTAAAGATAAGATTGTTTACCATAGATGATTTGATTGCACTGTCATTTAGATCAAAATGTATATAATTGAAACTGGATATTCTACTTGATTTAACACGCATGTCATTATGTTAGACAAACACTTGCAAACTAGTACTTCTACATAAGTGTAGAATTATATTACATTATATAAAGTATTATGCCAAAGTTTGTTTGTCTTCCTTTTAACGTAAATGTTTTTATGCCGTTTTTTATAAAAACACATTTTAATTATTATTATATAAATACATTGGAAAATTCTATATTTTATCACAGACGATAAACAACTGTATCACGAGTTCATATAATTGAGTGTATTTGGGTGAAGCCTATGCATATTACAATAATATTTCAAGGAATCAACTAAATATTTTAGAGTTTTTTTTCACCTATTCATTGCCAGTTATTTTACAAGGGTTGGAAAGGGCTATTAATATTTACATGGGACAATATTCATATGGTACATGACACATACACAGTCAGATAAAATTGTAAAAATGCTTCTAAATATTGAATATTGAAGAAAAAATAATCCTCACTTTTACTTTCTCCCCTTATACATAGTATATGGAGAAAGTATTGTTTTCGTCAAAATTTTCGAATTTGAGTTGTTAGTGTAAATATTCGTTTTGGTGCTCCCTGAACCCAAAAAAGTGGTTTTTACGTCATGTCTGTCTGTGTGTGTGTGTGTGTGTGTGTGTGTGTGTGTTTTAAAACAACTTAATTACAAGATTTTCTGTACATTCGACCGTGCTTTGTATTCTATATTTAGTAAATAAAAAGTAATTTATTCATTAAAGTTGGGCTGAAAGGGAGAAAGTATGTGTCAGTTTCCTGATACCGTTTATTTTAATACCACGATAGCATTATTCCAGTCATATGTAACTAATAACAACTATATATTTCACATAATGCTTAGTCTTATAACTCAAACACGTTAATTATTATTTCCGAAGTATACATACATTAAATGACTGTTTATCTACTGAAATATAAGTCATTGAACAATTATTTAAATTAACGTAACGTAAGCCATAAGAAAGCTTGAGATATTTATTTATTTTTGAGCGTCAGAAAGCAAATAATATTTGACGTGGGGTGTTTAATCAGCCAGATAACACTCCATCGCTTATATTTACATCAACCTCTCCTGGGATTGACTTCATTCACTTTATTTATTTGCAATTAGGCTTACTGTGTAAAATATTGTTTTTTGTAGCTCCCTTTCACTGATTTGATACTAATCAATCGTTATTTATTTATTCATTTATGTAAATAAATACGTGGTAATATTCACGTAATAATCATTTATAATCATTCATTTATAATCTAGTAATACATGTAAAATTCTATACTGGCCTTACGTGATTATGTGTTGGATGTTAAATACAAAATTTTATTCTTCAAAGGTGTTTAGTAGAAGTTTAAAAACGTATAACGTAGGTATTTCCAGTTCCCCAAAGATTTTAAGCAGAAAAGTAGTCGAATACTATTTGTTAATTGGATATCTTAACCTTATTTCTAAGTATGTAATATATAATATATTATATAATTGTTTTGGAACAGACAAATGCTAAACTGAACAATTTACGTTTTTAAACACCACGGGACTTTCTCTCTTTTTACCACATTCTTGACGTTTCTTGAAGAGGGAGAACATTTTTAAAAGTTTGATATTATCATTGGATACCATCGTAAATACCTGAATAGCCTCAAAATAACTGTATACTAATCAGCACTTTAAATAACTCAATATATAGTACTTGTAATGGTTTCAATAAAATGTCCCCTTTATCTTAAAACCAAAGCAGACAGCATTACGGATTTCCTCAATTGACATATCGAAATAACAGTAAAAAAATCACACGTTACAACGTTTAGTTATAGTTTGTAGAGATACGCTACGTTACGGAGTCAGGTTACGTTGACGCCGGATCATGATATATCGGGTTGGTGGAGGAAGAAGCGTGATCTGTGAATCAACGTGTGCGAAATCACGTCTCAACACTTTCACTGTTACCACTCTCGATACACGACCGATACCGGGACCACGACTGGTTGTGTAACATGAGGGTTACGGGAACTCTTACGAGCAGGGCGGAACAGTTATTTTTGGGATTATATTTCAACGGTGATTTTGTAATTGGTTATTACATTGTTAAATTAGAGGTATTCATAATAACACAGATAAGTGTTTTAATGGTTGTTTTCAAAGGGTTACTGAAATTATTGCTTTTTCCGTACGGTATTTTTTGTATAATATTATTAGCTTTGCAGATTCCAAGATGTATAGGACTCAGAATATCTAACTATAACAGTATAACTATATAATCAAACTTAATTAAACATTATCTCCACATTATCTTTAAACGTGAAAAACCAACTTTTGAGAGTGGTCCGTGCCTTTCAGAATAAAACTATACAAATTGCAATTCCACTTTGCACGACTACGAATCTAGATTATTTGTTGATTCTTCATTCGTAAAAATTCAAAAAGTAAAAGAATTAAGGAATTATGTTTACTGAAATTGCCTTATAAAACTAAAGATATAGATTTTGTTATAACGAAAGTTTATGTAACTATGGACAGTGATAGATTCCGCATAAGTTAAAATGATTACACAATAAAGTAATTTAAATGATGTCAGTGCGATTTATGGTTACAGACGAACCGAGTTTGGTGGAATATATTGGGGAAATACGGGGTTTTATAACTGTATTCGGGGTTTTAGCGATAAACCAAAGGTTGTAAAATATTATAAATGTTTAAAAAACTGAAATAATTTTCTGCTTGTTTACTATTTCGTAAATAAATATTTAAACTGAGAACGTATTAAAATAAACTGCAATGCTTTAAATTAATAACATGGTTATTGAAATAGTTATGCTCTAACTAACTTAGATTTACACAGTTGAAGTTGGTAAGTCTAATTATAGTTAACTTTCATTATTACTTTTGGGAATAAATAAATAAAGATATGTCGCAGTATTTGCAGCATTGAAACATAATGGTTAATTATAGTGTTTCAAAATAGCTAATACCCGTCTCCTGAAAAAATATAAGCTACATAATAATCTGAATAGATTTTAAATGTGCTTGAATATTTTTAAAATCCTTTTGAGTTGATCAGGAAATTAAGAGGGGGAAAGGGAAAGAAACCAGAGTGTAAAGATCTGCAAACGTTCCTGCCATCTCTAAAGTAAACGCGGCTTCATTCATGAATATTTATTCTTTTCTTTCTTAAATTAATTTTGCTTTATGAAAGCCATTGCTGTGTAATCAAATAAAAAGAAAACTGCAAAGACCCATTTAATCTAAATTCACGGATGGAAAATATTTTCTTTCTTTGCTCGCTGTGTATTGTTTAATATTGCGTTTAGTTGTAAACTTGACTCTTATTTAATAAACATTCTCAAAATGTTTTATGCTATTTATTAATAATATTAAACACCATTTTATAATCAATTTAAATTATTAATTTATCAAAATCCATTTCATATTTGAATCAATCTATAGCGCACTATACTCACATTACAATTACAATGGCAATTAATTAATTTAATTGATCCAAACCCTAGTTAATCAATTGCACCGAAATACTTGCGCAATGATAGTAATAAAACTCAATCCTGCAATACTTGCAAAATGTATTGTACCCGTTCTGTCGGTCGGCACTTCTTCAATCATAAGTAAGAAGGTCATACATAAATCGTTCGTGAAAAACTTTTATGGCTGAAGACACAGGAGAGCCGCTTCAACGACTCAAAGGAGAATTATTCTGTTAAAATCGCATAAAACGGGCCGACTTACATTTATTACTCCATTAGAAGCGTTTGTGAAAAAGGACAAGAGTTTTAGGTGCGAGTTGCGACCCGAGGTGTAAATCATGTATTGCTTGAAAACAGGCGATAAATCTTCAAGTTCATTACGACCGCATGAGCGACACGAATGGCCAACGTTGCTTAAGTGAATGCCTTCAGACTAAACTTTCTGTTAATAACTTATATTATTTATGCGGGCATCGGACCCTGCTAAGACATAATTGAGCTGTTGTGTCGTGAACGATTTCGCCTATACAGTCTATTAGCTGCGCCTAACCTTGGCTTAATCTAAATTTCAATCTGGGCCGTTCGAGCTCTTTGAGAAGCGGCCTTAATTGTCTGTCGGCCCATTATAACACTTTACGCATATTTGCATAAAATTAATTTATTGTTTTGGGAAGGTGATTAAATTATTTTTGAATAGTAATAAAACTAAAAATTACGTGTTGTTTATGTTTCCAATCAAAACAAATTCAGGACTTAAACTTAACGGTATGCTAGAATAACACGGTACTTTTTTAGGATTACATCAATTAGTTCATAGTTATTCTGTATCTATATTTTTCAGTTACTAATCTAAGACAAACTTCGCATTTTCGGTATCTAAAGTCGACAGTGACTATAAATCTGAAAATTTGAGTGGTTGGTTCCCTCATGCTGTAGATATGCAATAAGGCTGTGTTTTACAAATTTCTCAATAGGGCTTTGCCCGATTGGGCAAACGTAAGAACATTAATGCTGTAAATATCTGTTGCAGTGCTTATATAAATCATTGAGTGACGATAGATAGTAAATAACAGAAGATTATAGAGGGAATTTCTTATCTGTATCTATATTTTCCAAATACAACTAACTGACTGTCTGACTTAATGATCACTGTATTAAAAAAATTAAAATAAAAAAAAATACCTATCAATCTAATATGTCTATGAAGCTATCCTGTAGATGTGCATTAACACTGAATAAATAAAATCTTCAATAACAGTGCTCCGCCTTAAAGACCATTATAACAATTTTATGGGCATTAGTATTAAATTAACCTTTTGAGCTGGATTTTGATAGGAACATAGCTAATATACAAAACAAAACATAATACTATTCTCGTGATCAAAAAATATTCAAGGGTTCCTCCTTTCTCACCTTATAATAAATAAATAATTTCATGTTTGTACATTATAAATTATCTATCTTAAACTTTTGGAGTAACTATTTTATCTGTGTTTCTATAATAATAATATTTTTACCACCGGAAACCGCAAATCAGCTCAAGTCAACGGGAAATCAACACTGATAAATAAGTAAAACACTAACGAAGTTGCGGGTACCAACTTCTCTACTAGAGTTTAAATTCACCTATATAATATTTTTTCCATTTACTTTGATATTGAATCATTTTTCTTGGTAACCTTATTACATAAAACAGCATGTAATATTCTATATATAATTAAAAATTATATTTATTTGTCCTGCTAATCCAGAAGAATACAGTCCTGGCAAGCTAAGTGGAGTTTTTATAATTTATATATATATATATATATATATATATATATATATATATATATCAAACCACATTTCAAATGAGGGTGCAAGGTTCACGAAATTGTAAAAATAATACCATTAAATAATTTCTATCCTGATGTATCCTGATAAAAAATAGTATTGATAAGAATTAAAGACGTTAAAATGGTTTAACCTCAAGATAGGTACCGATCCCCACTAATCACCAATGGCTATTAGCTATGAAATAATACCTAGTGGTTTGGAATCCACCCCAAAGCTGCGGCCACTATCTAGGCAAATAGATGGATGGGTTTCAAATGATAATATACCTCTGTATTAGAGACCTTCCTCCACCGAGAGCCATATGATAAATAATTAGTATGTAGTAAGTAATACGATTTCAACGTGTTCCAGGTGGTAGAAGTCAGCGGCGTGCGTGCGAGAGACCACTCAGCGCGTTGTATGGCTGCAAGAGATCCATCGAAGACCTACCCGTGCTGAGAGTCTGCAATTCTTTTATTGGTTCTTCGTCTCCAAACTATCGTGGGACAGTATTTCGGCCACCGAATACTTTTTCCAAGAAATAACTAGAATATTACCATATGCTGTTATAATACACTACGATGCGTATGCTGTAATATTTTTGTATTTCAACTAGCAGTTTTGATACTGCTACCAATTTTTCCGAGTTTAAAAGAATAAATATAATATTTAAACCCAATCAATAGTTAGTGAATAAATTATTACTACTATAAGGTTGCTCAACTTTTTATGTTTTTTTCCTTTGTAATATAAATAAAAAGACAGCCTTTTGTACAGAATGTAACTACTGAAATACATCTCAATCTTCCCGTAATTTTTCTTCAGATTCAACTCTTATTGAGAACGTAGATCTACCACAATTTTGCTGTAGCTGTAAAGAAAAAAATAATAAATCTGTTCATAGCTATATAAAAATGTATTAAACAAAGTTAATAATGCTGCTGTTACATGTTTACTTATCCTTCTTCAGTAGAAACTATTGTTAGAAATTATAGTAATAAAATATAGATAGATTTTACCCTCATTTGTATGAACTACCAAAATCACGTTTTCTATTCCAGCGGCAATCTGTGAATGCGAAATGTGAGTTACTAGGTCAGCTTGTACATATTTGAAGGGCTCCTCCCCCGACGCAAACACAGGGACAGACCGCCCCATGAATATCCGAGAAACTGGCACGCAACCGTGAAATACTCCCGTCTACTGCACACGGAATGATGCAAAACACCCTGTAAGACGGGAGCATTTATAATTACTGTTAGAAATGGTGAGCTTATTACAGTCAATGGAAATCAGTGTTGTCTGGGGTTAGAACTCAGGTGTTAATGGTATAATTGGATTATTCCTGAACTAATAGAATACTATACAAAAAAAGTTTAAGTTTAATTGAAAGGTAAGGATTGCTTTTAGACTAAAGGGTCAAGGGTTGTTTTAAGCGAATTTCCCCTATAGGGAAGAAGCTATTACTGTAGTCGGCATGGTAAGACCTAGGCCCGGGACCATGATAACTTTTCGTTTTGAGGTCACAAGACCCCAAAAACACCATTCGTTCGAAACTGTATATATATATATATGTGTCCGTGAGCACGATAACTCTCGTAAAAATTATCCGATTTTGCTGAAATTTGGTATAAACGTGTAAAGCATCATTTATGACTTTAAGTTCGAAAACCAGCCAGATCGCTCCATCCAAATGGGTGAGCATTTTGGGGGGGTTTTGTACCCCAAAAAATGGGTTTTTCGTATTTTGTACATATAATTTGGGAAATAGTACAATTTTAGTTTTTTCCATTGGATTCAGCTTAAAAAAACACACAATTTGGTATTTCGATCATTTCTCTACGTCGATTGGTTACCGAGATATTGAAAGTGCCAAACACAGTACGTTGTCTAATGCTATTCTTATGGGGGAAAAGAAAAATTTTATATCTTGCTTATTTATGAACGTATACTGACGAAACTTGGTATACGGCTTCATCTGGTTGTGGGCCATTGATATTTGCTCAAAAAAACAATTTTTTCCAAAGGCTCCCGTAGCAGCAAACCTGCGTACTCAGCCCCATGTTATTCTTATGGAGAATAAGTAACGGGTTATCTCCCTTAATTATGAAAATAAATTAATGCAATTTGGTATGTAGCTTAACCTACATGAGTTATATTGTTATTTGTATAAAACCCCATTTTTTGTGTTCCTTGCTTCAGCAAACCTGCATACTCAGCCGCCATGTTATTCTTATGGAGAATAATTAAAATGTCATAAATCGTTTTTTTATGAATGTATATTGATGAAACTTGGTATGTGGCTTTATGTGGTATTAAGATACATATATATGCATTGGAAATTTGCTGAGTACGCAGGTTTGCTGCTACGGGGGTATTTTAGAAATAAAACAGCAATCGTTACACCTATAATCTGTATCTGTATCGTTCTGAATTAAAGCTGATGAAATTAATCATTATATTATCTCTTGTTAGTTTTAAGAAACTAGTTCCAAATAGCTTGTATTTAATTAAACATGAATTTTATCTTGGACGTTTTGAATGTGTTCATTACAAACAAATCTGAATGCTGATTTGTTTAAGTTAATTAGTATTCTGTATTATAGTTATTAAAGGAACATTTTATAAATAATAAGGTATTCTCGCTGGCAACTAATTTCTCGAATTTTTCAATATTACTATTTTAAATTGATATAAAGCTATTATATTACATTTGTTATACAATTTTTAGTTTCACTAATAGCTAACGATTATCGTTAGCTATTTTAAGGGTTATTTATGTGTTAGCTATTCATGTATTTTGTAAAATATCCGCTGTAATTTCAGCAATATTGATCCCAACACTGGTATTTTCCACTCGCTTTCCACCTTTCCCGCCGAGGCACTGGTTTACACCCGCTATGTAACTCCCTTCCTCTGCTGTTGGCATTTTCTCGATAAGAAGGTCTTTGTGCTCTCTATCGTCTGAGTGTCATTTACCTTCGTGTTCAGTTTCGATATCTGATTCTTGCCTTCACAGTTCGTTTATTCATTTAAGCCAATATACATTGAAATGTTTTAGGATGTAAATATATATTTGTAAAGAAGTGATGTATGATGATATTTGTTAAATGCTTACCTTAGCTATTGTATATAATAGTTGATCCTAATAATTGTGGTGAAACGTAGGATTATTGGAGAAGTTGACAGACTCCAACCTATGGTGGCGGCGCTGTCGTAGGTTCGAATAACAGTCGCGTAATCGATTTTATCAATGCTATACAAATCGTATTATAACGGCTCAACATTGCTTCGATGGATACATTCCACAAAACAGATATTTATAGACGAATTAATGCTAAAAGAAACTACTAGAATTATTTTTTCGTGAAAAAGGTTTGCGTTAATGCAGCTAATAGGAAAGGACAATATATTTTCCTATACAAAATGTATTGAAGCTTAGTAATGAATACACTGAATACGTGAGCTAGAAGCAAGACTTTGAAAAATATACAATTTGACATTATTTGGGTATTATTTTTATTATTCAGTAAAAGTTTGGTTTAGTAACATTATAAATTCCCTAAATATACGGTCAATTTAGCTGTATACAATAATTGTTGTATACACTCTTCTGTACCTAATATTCGACAAGTTTAAAGAAATATAATCAACATAAACAACTGTATGATAGAGTATACAATTGTAACCTATAAAAGGCATTCCATTATCACCTTAACTTAGTCCTTGTTAATCTTGGTATTGTAATAGGGGCATGATAAGGATAAGGAAATATCTTGCTAATGAGTAACACGCTTACTTACGGGTATAATTTCCAAAACCATAACGATTTCTAAGGTTACGCCCCACAAGCAGCCACTGTTGCCACCTTGCAGATCATCGCCCTTTGTATTCTTGTACACACTTCCTTCAAAACCTCCACCGGAGAGTTGACGTCGACTACATCTCTCGCCGGTGTGGGGCTGCTAATTGCCGGCTATTACTCGCTCCCTACCAACACCTCCAACAGCAGCGCGTACCCTGGTAGCGAGGGACGGCATTGACAAACGGGCTAATAGCACGGGGCGGACCATACGAAAGTAGGCGGACCCTCGCTCATTAGTTACTGTTATTAGCGATACTTTTCCTGAAATATTCATTTATCCCGTCACCGTCAGCTGATTCATTTCGCGGGCCAGATGCCAGAGATTGGGCCTGTTTTATTTACTATTGTTCCAAAGATCGCGGTCACTTTTGGTGTGGGTTAATTTGAATATCACCGCAGACCTCGGATCTGATCGAATCAGGGTCGCGAGAAAATACGAGTGTGTTACTTTCGTTTTGTTCCTGTTAAGGTTTTTACAATTTTTTTATATGTTGTTTATTTAACTGTCACTTCCTAAATAAGGAATAAGCTAAAAGGTTTTCACCGCTTACTGGTGATCATTTACTCTTTCTGGGCAATTTTATTTAATATTTTACGCTATTTATAGTAGAGTACATTACAAATATGCATTCCTACGATAAAATAATCACAGAGACATAAATGTATTTATAGGTCCGCTTATTATAGTTATTTTACAGCTGCCTTTAGAATAGTAGTATTAACGACAGTTTGTTTTACAGTGATTGGTAATAAATATGGATTACCGCCATGAAAATATAAAGAAGATGCGATAACTGATTGGTCAGTAATCGAACATATCTGACTTGCAGAGATATAAAACATATTTCATATTTACCTAAGTGGAACAAGGTTAAGCTGTTATTGGACCTGATTAAAATCGGCGTAAAAATTAAAAACTAAATGCCTTGTATCAGCTTTTATATATATTTCCAGTTATTTTGTACACACTTTTAAGTGTTGTATTGCGTATTTAATTTCATCCCGTAACTATGCTGCCGTCATATGGCAAGTCATTTCTAGTTCTATCACTTGATCTTTCACGTTTTACTGCAAGCTTTTCCATCCAATGCTGCTTGCTATTCCCGTTGAAAATGGTATTTAAATATACTAAATATGTTTAAATAATAATTGCAACAAGTAATTTATTATCTGGCAAAATAACAACAGGAGACCCACTATTAAAAATAGTCTACTGATTTATTGTTGCCGTAGTAAATTTGCTACCGTTGTGGAAACGTTTAATGTCCGTTGATAATTACAAGTTGATAATCTACTCTATTGCTCGGATACCTTGTTTGGATTCGTTTTACAATGTTCATAGATAAACTATATTCAAACTAACATTAACCTAGGAACTTTAGTACAGAACAAAGTAGTCTAAGCTCATCCAAGCAAATTGTGTTAAGTAAGGGGTTATTTTATTTTCAAAAATACCAAATTTTGTTCTTTGCATTAACAAAATGAAACAAATCGTACCGCACGAAACGAACAGTAAATAAACCAAGTGGCAATTCTACGCCAAATCAAATTTCAGTTGCCCTTTCCCCGAGCCAACGGTCCTGCGACTCCAACTCCACACGCTAACCACTTCCACTTCCCCGGTCATACCCCATTACCGACCGCAATTGCCGCGGACGAGGACAGAGAGACACGTGAAGAAACCTCGGTTTACGAGCGTCTAACTAGTTTTTGTCGTGCGACTCGTTAGGCGGGAACCGAGGTCGAGCTCGACGATTAGCCCCAACCCCAGCTCATGCCTCGGTATCGCCTAATGTCGGCCAGACACCCGCCACGGCCCTTTACTTATTTTTAATCCGTTATCGGCCATCTGCACCATCTGGAGGATTATCGCGGTATCGGAACCTCTTGACTCCTCACCAGAGCTCCCGGTCAATTAGGGCTGCTTTGTGTTAGTTAAGTGAAAGATATCGGTCTGTTTTGTGGGTTCTATATTGGGCCAGAGATCGAGTAGGGTGAGTGAACCCGAGTTGTCTGTTTTAAATCGGGCGAGAAGTGCGTGTTTCTCTTAGATTAAATGACAATATACCAATACATTTTTTAGAAGGAAACGGTTGTGAATTTGAGTATTATTAATTGTTTTAAGAGAAGATATTTAATTGTTTAATGTAAGAAGATATTATAAATTTGCAGTTTTAAAATATGTTATATAAATAGTAATCTAAATTGATTGTGTTGCTTATAGTAATAATTTTAAACCATTTTTAAATATCAATTAATTTTTATTTGATCAACGATTGCCACATTTACTGGAGGGTTATTGAGATGTCCCTTGTATATCAGCCGCCAAAACTGGATTAGAACTGATCTATTTTTGAATGAATAGATACTTCACTTGAATTTATAATTTAAAACTTACAAATCGGAGGCTGACAAAATACCATACAACATATATTATCAACATAGTTTCAACATCTTATAACTCTTTCAAACTTGTGTTTTTCGATGTAAGTTTCAGCGTAACGAATCCGTAGACTAAAACAACATAAAAGTCCAAATTATTTGCAAAAGTTAATATTGGGCTTGAATAAATACAGATCAGCAGATGGGAAGCAAACCAAATTGTAGTCATATTTATTCAGTGGTGGCGAACCGTGTTGTTCCGGTGAAGGTTAACAACTTTACAAAATACTGTGGTTTGGAATCATCGAAAAACAGTTTGGCATAATGGAGCAGCCCAAGTTGGGTCTTTTGGGAAATGACGCGGTCGATTGGAGGCACACAGTCCGCAGGGAAGTCATTGTCTGACGTAGGCTTTCTCCCGCTCTCTCTCTCTCACTCCCTCCCCCCTTGTTCACAGCTATACTTCAATTAATATCAGTCGTTATATTTTGTTCAATTAATTATGAATTAGGATATAATTTAGTTTAAAAAATATTCCTTTTGTTTGTTAGATTGAAAAAAAAACTCATTCGTTCGATAGTGGAGGTCTTCTTCTGGCCAGAGAAAAGTTATATTTCGATTTTTAATGTTAGTGATCGCCTGTGTCTATCTAAACATATTGACAGAAGAAATAAAATTGTGTCAGTTTAATTTGCAACAAATTAGAAAAAATTACAGGACAATTAACCACTGGGAAGTCTTGCATGTGTGGCTGGTTATGCAAGGCTTAATTTTTACACATGGTTTACGAGTATGATACTTATTAATAGACATTTCTGCTTTACTTGCCAGCTTTTGTGAATATATAATTTATGATCATATGAACCTCAATCTAAAACATCTTCTCTTAGAGAAAACTAGAATTTGTTATCGAAATATTCTTAAAAATAATACAGTTTGCTTAATCGTATTAATATATTTTACTGCTTAGGTTATTATTTTTAATAGATTGTTCCCTTTAATAGTGGAGTAGGGGTCGACAGGTCTGCCGTTGCGATCCGAAGTGGAGGAGGCAATGGAAGTATTTTCTTCCTTTTTAAGATTAGACAAAACCCGATTATTACAATCGCCGTATTAATATTAATCACAGCCACGGTCAAAGTTGTAACCATATTTAAGGATTTAAATCGTAAAATTTGAAAGAAACCAGATTTTTCACAGAATTACTAATCATCAAGCAACTTGTTTGACTTCACACAAGTTTTATAGTGAAACAAGTTTAAGAGTTTCGACACTGTTATTAAAACTGTATATTAAACTGAAAAAGTTAAAACAAATTAGTGTTATTCCCACTCACTTTACTAACATACACCAATAAGTTAGGTATCTGTTAAAAAAAAACATTGAAAACTAAAATTAATTCTTAATATGTATAAGAAATAAGTGGAAGGAATTGGTAGCGCAGTGTGAGATACAATCGTAACAGCAACCGACCGGTCCATCATAAGCCACAGACGGCTCTGCGGGGAGGGGACCTAGCTACAGCTCCAGCTCCGCTGCGCGCCGTTTAGCCTCAGTTTTGAGCAGCGCAGACCGCTATTACCCGCGGTAATTTGGCCGGATCATTGTTATTATACGACCACGGACAGATGTCCTTCGGAGTCATTTCCCGTAATAACTTCCCAATTACATAGGCGCTCGAGCGTGCCAGACCCATCCCGGTAGGGAAGATTATTTTAATGGTTTATTGTCAGACGGATGACGGACGCCGGATTCACTTCGGAACATCACCCTTTTTTCTATCAAAAGGAATTCCTGGTTGGGCCGTGTGCAAAAAATGGCAAGAAAGGCGAAAAGAGTGAGCGGATGCGGTGGTTACTTAGGGCTAGCGAAGCTCCTTGGTGGTTTTAACTGGAAGCTAAAATTATGTCCCGATAAATTTCTTAACATTATGTTTACATCGTTTTGTCTCCTGGTTAAAGAAGAAGAAATAATTTTATTTGATGGCGTTTTGATGGCGTTTTGTTTCTACCCTGGAACAAAACCTGATTTTTGTTTTATTGGAAGAGAATAGTTTTCCAGACTAGAAAAAATTTTTCACGAGTGATCAAAATACAGAACCCTATTTTTTATTCATTGTTGAATGCCTCTAGAACGGTTAACTGACAATTAAAATATAGGTACGTACCTTCGGTGTCTATTCTGAGTCGGTGTCTATTGCCGGCCGGCAGAACAAGTATCAAGTTTAAATGTACGTATTTGTTGTGTTTAATATTTAATTTCAATTTTAATTTTTGACAAATAAGTTTCTGCTATAGAAGAAAGCCTTTTTGTAAACCATGATGATGGTAAAGAGCTCCGAATCATGTAGGCATTTTCTACTGGAAATTGAACTGTTGACTGAAGGTAAACCTATATTTCAACCCTATTTTTGTCAGATTATACAACGGGAAAGCAACAGTTTTGTATCGTTCAGTCTAAGAACCTTTGTTTACAGTGAATCATTGAGTTATTACTGTCCATAGGGTTACTCCCAAAGTATAATAGCATACTGCAAAATAAGATCGCCATTTAGAGTACAATTAAAGTAAAACTATATAATTTCTTTTTGAATTAGAAAAAAACTATCATGCGTTAAAACCGATATTCAAATATTTATATTTAGAAAATCCTACGTATATGTATTCATAGAACGTGCATAATATGAGATAGCAATTGCTACTAAAACTAATCCATTAGAAATAGGTAAATAGAAAGGTTTTAGTTTGTTAACTGAGATAAATCCTATTTCTGCCTACCTGTATTTGAATTAGGGTATTGCTGACGCCGAATATTTTAATATTAAGATATAAAGAGGATATTATTTTAATAAATCTAAACCGCTAAACACTTTAATACTTAATCCAAAAAAAGTATACAATTTATATTAATTTAATTAAAAAACATAAAATCTCTGAAAGCAACTATTGTTATATGATGGAATGAACATCCAAAATGTCAACGTTCTGTGTAACCAGTGGAAATCAATATAACATTTCTGGAATGTGTCTTTACCTACAAACAATGGAAGTAGTTCAATTAAACAAACTATTTGAACAGTCATAATATTCCAATAGAACATTTTAATTCTTTAAATCGGTCCTTGTCAAATATTCCTATTTTCTGGGGGCACAAGCCAACGTCAAAACGGCTAATACGGGTACAATGAACATTTAAATAATAATAGAAAAGCTATAAAGTAAGTCGAATGGTCCAATAAAAAGTGCAAGAGAGAGGGAAGATTGGAAAATATGTCCAGCTGGGTTCCACTAAGGCGTTCCAATTTCTCACGAGCTACAGCTGAAAATCTGGAGAAAGAGTTGACAGTCGAACAAATTATGTTTGCAAATATTTCAGGCTTCCCGTCAATTCTTGGAATAGGAAAATTATCAATTTCGTTCAGGAGAACATCTGTGGCCTGGTGACACTTGGAAAGAAGATTAACAATTCTTATTTGACAGTGTTATTCGGATTATTTGTGTAAATATGATTTTTGTATAGTTTTATTAAATTATAGTAATAATATAGTGTAAATATTTGATTAAAATCGTTTACAAAAGCCAAGATTAAATTTTAATTCGGTTAAAGGAAAATATTCTCATTTTTGTTGTGTTACCGGATCAGTGATAGACTTTTAAAAAAGGTTAACGTACCTGATAGTCCGCCGTCTGATGTAAAGTGTAGCCATCCGTCCTGTTTGATAAATGTTAAAAGTAGGCCTACAGTTCGTCATGTCCGTAACTTCGATCCGTGTTCCGTGTATGTGTTTATGTTCGTGTTTTGTTTTTTAAACTTTCAACGCACCTGTTAAAGGCAAGATAAGTTGTATACAGTGGATCTGAAGATGGCAATGTAATTACTAAAGCGTGCGTAATCCTGCAAGGATAACCCTTGGATCAGACGGCGGACTATCAGGTACCGGTACGATAACTTTTTTAAAGGAAAATACATTAATTTAATAAATTGTTGGAGTAGTAAACCCGGCTTCACCTGTGGAATAGGCCACCTATGTGTGCTGTGTACTTCATTTTGTGGTTAACCTTCTGATGTATTTAGAATAATGGATGTAATCTTAAATTATCTTCTTTTCACATAAAATACAGGGTAGTTCTATATGATTGATACAACTTTATAACTTTATATTTAAAAGATTTAACGAAGTAGAAAATTAAATTTTATTCTATCTGATAACAGAAACAAACAAGATTCTTAATACAAATTACAAATGCTCTATGAGCTCACCTCTGGCTGCGCGACACACATCCAGACGGTGGTTGAATTCGTCCCAGACGCGGGTTAGCAGTTCATTTGTCACCGAATTCACAGCGGCTGTGATCCGGTTCCTAACCTTGTCTAGAGTTGTTGGCAGGGGCGGCACGTAAACTGTCTCTTTCACGAATCCCCAAAGGAAAAAAAACCATATGGCGTGAGGTCGGGTAATCTGGGAGGCCAGGACAGTACTTGATCTTCATTTCCTTTTCGTCCAATCCTCGCTGACGTAAAGTTGCATAGAGAAATTCTTGAACATGTTTGTCCAATGAGGCGGAGCCCCGTCCTGTTGGAAGATGAAATCCTCTGAATCTTCGGTAATTTGGGGAAGAAGCCATAACTCCAACATATCTAGGTATGTAATCCTACTGTCTTTTCTGCAAAAAAGAAAGGCACCCCGTATACCTTGTTTTGAGATAGAGCACAAAACACATTAACCTAGGTTGAGTCTCTTTCATGTTCCATTGTTTCATGGGGATCCTGTAGACCCCATATGCGAAAATTGTGTTTGTGCCGGTTTACCTTTCCACAGAGATAGAACGTTACTTTGTCACTAAAAACTAACCTCTGGAGAAAATTTTCAACTTCTATCTTTGAAAGCATTTGGTGACAAAAATCACTATGCTTGGGTTTGTCATTTCCACGAAGGGCCTGTAAAAGTTGTAGGCGGTATGGCTTGTACCGCAAACGACCCCTCAAAACACTCCAGACAGTTGTTTGAGGTAGTTCTGGTTCCCTGCTTGCTCTATAGGTCGACTTTTTTGGGCTACGGACAAAACTTTCTTCTATCCACCTGACGGTGTATTCTGGCACGCGCGGTCGGCCCATATTTTTACCCTTACAAACACTCCCGGTCTCTTTGAACTGATTGAAATCATATACATAATCATATACATTTCTTCTAGATGGAGGAATTATGTTGAATTTTCGTCGAAAAACACGCTGGACTGAAGTTGCCGAATGGATTTTTTCAAATTCAAGCACACAAAAAACCTTATGTGTGATTGTAGTCATTACTCACACAACTTACACGTAATGGCCGACAACAATGACTGGCGGTCAATTATGCAACTATTTCTCCTCTAGCGGTGTTGTTTCAAACTGTTGAGCTTCCTCTTTCACCTTCTGCTTATTTCATAATGATAGAGTGTATTGAATTATAGTAGTACAAAGTTGTATCAATTATTTATAATTACCCATTATACTGTCCATAAAAATGCCATGGGATCTTTTAAGACCAATGGAAAATGGGGTGGAGCTATTTGGGAATTTCCTAGAAAGCCTGCTTAGTTGTTACTTACACTACTAAATAAAAACTTACATAATTTCAAGTTTATTTTAGGTGTAGAGTTTGGCCTGGGGGCTAGTCAGTTTTTGTTTTAAATTACGAAAGATTTAATTGAAGTTTAACAAAATGCATACATAAGCTAATTACTTCAAATATATTTATAAAATATAGTTAAAATTGACACGAAAGAAATAATTAAACATATCAAACTTTTATTTAGAACCGAAACTTATTGTCACAGAGCTTATTCAAACGTGTCACTTATTGCATTAACTATACTTACAGTACTACAATGGGTTAACGTACATTTTCATTCGAGCAAATCAATTGGTAATAAATATAAACTATACCATGAAAATAAATGCTACCATTCATTTGTTCAGACATAAAACAAACAAAATGTACCCCAGAAATAGTTTAATGGTATAAAATCCAGCACATTACATTCAATCAAAAATATTGAGAGTTTTCTACTACTGTAAGGAGATAACATTTGTGCAGGGTTAAAATATACTTGAAAATAGATTGTAACATAAAATATATACCGAGTAAATTATTATTCTATGTATGTATCGAATGGATTATTTTGCAGCAACTAAATTAACATTTAGTTTCCTCAATACGTACTGTAAATTCGTCATATATCTTCACCAAACAGATTTAAGATAATAACTTATGCTGATAACCTTATCCCCAAAAGTTTAGGATTTAGTTAATAGATTATTTGTTAGTATGAACACATTAACCAAAAATCATGTTTATAACAATACTTAATCGTGAGCCAAGTTACAAAACTTTAGACGCATCGTTTAAACACCAGTTAACTTTAACTATATAAATTAACTTTGCATCTAACTATATAAACGCAAGAGAAATTTCACTCTTTTATTCGAAAAATGTCAACTCGACATTTTCGTGGTAATAAACAATCCACAGAAAAAGTTTGAAAACAAACAAGAGAAAGACAAAACTACTCTGGGTTTGTATTGTAGAACAGAGTCCATAACGAGGTGGCTGTGGTACCAACTGTAAACGAAATATTTTGACATTTCAGAGAGCTGTTTGTAAAACATTGTACAAACAAAAACATTCTGTTTACAAAGTAACAATCAGCATATGTGCGGAGACTCGATTTGTTAATGCATGTTTTGTAGACAAGCTCTCGCAAACATCATTGGACTTAACAAACACGGAATTTGATTTGATAAGTTAAAAATACATTGGAAACCCGTTATTTCGTACTTTTAAACAGGAAGTATTTTACATAACTGGATGAATGTTACGTAATTGATGAACGAACAAAGTGAGATAATCTTATTTTAAATGGAATAGTGTGTACAAGTATATTACCCGCGACCATATCCTCTATAGTGCCTTGGTGGCATACTAGACATTTTCTTTCAGCAAGTTGTCTATATTTTGGGTCAATCGTGTAAAAATATAATTAGATAACTATTCCTAAACCTGTCGTTACTATAAGAGCACTACTGCGATGGTTTAACTTTAACATTTAACGCAAACTAGAACGCTGATCGAAGCCTATTATATCCAAAACTAAGTGATTTATAAAAATATAATAAACTTTAGCATATTGGAGGAAGATATGAATAATAGGTCAAAAGTTTTACCTGATACATAACATCTACTAAGATATTGTTACTTTTTAGGTCTAAATGCATCTTATTGTGCAATCATAACATTTTATTCCCAAATACATTATGTCCTTATTCAATTACCTTACGCACTTGTAAGGTATAATCATAACTTTAAACGATGGACAGATCAGTTAACAAGAAAAAATAAATATTGACATAGAACATAAAACAATTTACATACAGTGTAGACAATTACCCAGTGCGTTTAAATATACATTCTATCTCATTAAAGACATACATTGGCACATGGAAAAATAAATGGGTGCCTCCAGCAAAGAGGGTTGACCGCGACGCCAGCGCCGCGCGGCGGATACCGCACGTACTGGCGCTAATGCGATATCCATGTTCCTTTTTACGAGCTGATTACGTCGTCGCCCTGTCCCCACTTGTTAGTCTCATTTCTAAAGCGACTTTCTTATTTTATTGGTCCAGCCCCTTAATATACAATATTATAGCTATTTTACGCCGTCATATTTTTTAGTGTCAGTGATTTCGTTTTATTAGTGGGATAAATTACTGAGATAAGTTTAGTTTTTATTGTCAATAAAACAATGTGTGTTTAGCGACAGTAGATTATGCAGCAGCTGCAAAGTAGAGGTGTAGGTGTAACTTCGGTCAGTAACGGTTGTTTATGCTCGGAGCATTCAGTTGGATCATTAACTTAAATACTTAAATTTAAAGTAAAAGAAATTGTTATTTATATACAGTATTCTAAGGATTCGAGTATTAGCGTAATGGGATAAGCAAAATACAACTCGTAAATGAGATTTACTGATGCTAAGCTCATTTATAAATTTAAGAATTCTTAATCAAAACTTAGTCTCGAAATATCAAATCGTCTTTATGAAGTGAGATTAAAAATATTACAAGCAGAATAAGTTATGTTATAAAGTTTTAGGTTGCTTTTTTTGGTTCAATGTTGATATTTTATGAAATTCTAAATACCCCCGCCAATGCAAACCTGCGTACTCAGCGAATTTCTAATGTCTTAATACCACATAAAGCCGCACACCATATATTCACAAATAAGTGATAAGTACAATTTTAATTATTCTCCATAAGAATAACATTGGGGATGAAATGAAATGAAATTAAATTAAAAATTCTTTATTTAAATAAGCAAAGTTAGGGCCTCGTGGCCCTTTCTCACACTTAACCTGCATACAAATAGAGATGGATATATATCTACAGCATAATCAATAATAATAAAGCTTAAAACTACGTGTTTAACAGGAAAAGCCAAGTTTTGGGGATGAGCAGGTTTGCTGCAACAAGGAACAGAAAATAATGGGTTTTTATGAAAATATCAATAGAACTCATCTAAGTAAAGACACATACCAAGTTACGTTCATAAGCATTTATAAATAAGCGATATATAACATTTAAATTATTCTCCATAAGAATAACATGGGGACCGAGTAACTAGTTTGCTGCTATGGGAACCATACGTGAAAATTTTGTTTTTTGTGCAAACAACAACAAACCACAACCAGATGAAGCCATATACCAGGTTTCGTCAGTTTATATTCATAAATAACCGAGATATACAATTTTTATTTTTCACCATAAGAATAGCATTAGATAACGTACTGTGTTTAGCACTTGCAATATCTCAGTAACCAATTGCCGTAGAGGAATGATCAAAATACCAAATTGTTTGTTTTTTAAGCTGAATTCAATAGTACAAATTAAAATTTGATTTAAATAAAAATTACATGTGAAAACTCAAAAAAAAACATTTTTGGGGTACAAACCCCCCAAACACCCCTTTGGATGGTGCGATTCGTCTGGTTTACGAACTCGTTAAAATAAATGGTACTTTACACGTTTGTACAAAATTTCATTAAGATCGGACCTTTTTTACGAGATTTTTCGTGCTTACGGACACACACACAAACACACACACACACACACACACACACACACACACACACACACACACACACACACACACACACACACACATATATATATATATATATATATAAATATATATATATAGATGTATAACAATTTGAACGAAAGGTGTTTTTGGCATCTGGGGACCACAAAACAAATAGTTATCATGACCTCGGGCTTAAGTCTTACCATGAGACCTACGGTAATAGCTTCTTCCCTATAGGGGAAATTCGCTAAATACCCCCGTCGCAGTAAACCTGCATACTCAGCGAATTTCTAATGGAGATATAAATGTCCTAAAACTACATAAAGCCACTTACCAAGTTTCATAAAAATATATTCACAAATAAGCGATATATACAATTGTAATTATTCTCCATAAGAATAAAATTGGGGCTGAGCACGCAGGTTTGCTGAACAAGGAACATAAAAAATGGGTTTTTATGTTATTATCAATATAAATTAACTAGAAGAATTCGTATACCAGTTTTTATTCATTTATGTTCATAATTAAGGGAGACCTAGCACTTAATTATTCTCCATAAGAATAACTTGGGGGCTGAGTACGCAGGTTTGCTGCTACGGGAGCATTTGGCAAAAAATTACTTTTTTGAGCAAATAACAATAGAACACAACCAGATGAAGCCGTATACCAAGTTTCGTCAGTAAAATTTTTGGGGAACAAAACCCCCCCAAAATACCCCTTCGGCTGGATCGATCTGGCTGGTTTTCGAACTTAGTCATAAATGTTGCTTCACACGTTTATACCAAATTTCATCAAAATCGGATCATTTTTAAGAAAGTTATCGTGCTCACGGATACACACACACACACACACACACACACACACACACACACACACATATATATATATACAGTTTCGAACGAATGGCGTTTTTGGGGTCTGGGGACCTCAAAACAAAAAGTTATCATATTCCCGGGCCAAGGTATTAACTTGCCGACTACGGTAATAGCTTCTTCCCTATAGGAGAAATTCGCTAAAAAGAACTAATTCCAAAATAAATAGAAGATCATACAAATTTCAAAAGGCGGAAGCGTTGTTGCCATGGTAACGTCAAACTTGCAGCGGACGATGCGGAAGAGGCTTGTTAGGCCTCCTATAATGACTACTGAAACATATCCCGTGTCTGCTCCTTAGCATACTGAACCACACAGAATTTAATTATGAATAGACTCTGGGTGAAAACGAATGAATGTTTATGCATGTTTATACTATTTAACAAATAATTGTATACAGAACATGAAGTACCAAGCAGTAGCAACAAACACAATAGGTATAATACATTCCCCTTACTAAACTGTAAGTAACTGCAAAAATGCAACCATTTAAATTAAAGCACAGACATTTATTTTTAATCAGTTTTTCTCACATCATAGTAATTTGTGACTTCCTTATAACAGCAGTGCATGATGTATAATTTGTCTGTATAATATAATATCTATATTTACTGTGTGACTGAAATATCAGCTATAAATGTATAAAGGAAGCTGGCGCAAAATAAAATACCCCCGTCGCAGCAAACCTGCGTCCTCAGCGAATTTCAAATGCAAAATATTTGTCTTAATACCACATGAAGCCGCATACCAAGTTTCATAAAAATATATTCACATATAAGCGATTTTAATTATTATCCATAAGAATAACATTGGTAATGAGTACGTAGGTTTGCTGAAACAAGGAACATAAACAATTGGTTTTTATGCAAATATAAATATAATTTAACTAGGCGAAGCCACATACCAAGTTTCATCAATATTCAATCATAAATAAGCGCCATATAACATTTTAGTTATTCTCCATAAGAATAACATGGGGGCTGAGTAAGCAGGTTTGCTGCAACGAGGAACAAAAAAATGGTTTTTATGCAATTATCAATATAACTCAACCAAGTGAAGCTACATACCAAGTTTTATTAATTTATGTTCATAATTAAGGGAGTCATTACATTTTACTTATTCTCCATAAGAATAACATGGGGGCTGAGTATGCAGGTTTGCTGCTATGGGAATAATCAACAAAAAATCAATTTTTTGTGCAAATATCAATGTACCAGTACTACTTGAAGCCACATACCAAGTTTTATCAACATACATTCATAAATAATCGAGATATCAAATTTTATTTATTCTCCATAAGGATAACATTGGACAACGTACTGTGTTTAGCACTTGGAATATCTCAGCATCGGTTAGGCGTAGAATCACAATTTAAACACCAAAATGATTGTTTTGTGGAACTGAACAGATTGGTAAAAGCAAATGTGAAGTTTACATTAAAATTAACTGAGGAAAAGCCAAAAACCTTTTTCCCATAAGATTAACATAGGAGATTTTATGAGCAGGTTTTTTTGGATTTTCTCCGCAACCACTTAACCTAGCTTAATAATTCAAAATACCATATTATTTGTTTTTTTTAAGCTCTATAACATGGTCTAAACCAAAATTAAGTTGTTCAAAAATTTTAGGGTGAAAAATGCAAAAAACTGATTTTTGAAAAATTTAAAACCCCCATAAACCCCCCTTCCCATGGTCCGATTTTTCTGGTTTTCGAACTTAAAGTCATGAATGTCATTTTACACATTTGAGCCAAATTTCATCAAAATCGGACGTTTTTTACTCAAGTTATCGCATTCACGGACACACACATATATATATATATATATATATATATATATATATATAGATATATATATATAGATATATATATATATACATATATATAAATTTTAACGAATAGTGTTTTTGTCATCTGGGGACCTCAAAACAAAAAATTATCATGGTCTCGGGCTTAAGTCTTACTATGAGACCTACGGTAATAGCTTCTTCCCTATAGGGGAAATTCGCTAAAAGACATCAATAAGTATAAGACAAAGAATCAGTTTTAAAACCAAAGATTTTTGATATCTTATAGAACTAAGTGTAATTTTCAAAAACAAGTTATACTAACAATGTGTTGTGTTAATCGTTCCGTAAAACAAAAAATAAATAAATTTGCCTAATTGGAAAAAATGGTTTTATATACAAGACACAACAAGATTAAATGTGCAACATATTTCACCGCATTTTGTATATTGTCCGTATAAGGTTACAAGTGTAAAATTAAATCCCTTACCTACATTACCTACATGTAACTGTACACCACACATCTATCTATACCTTTACACTAACCTTCATGGGAGAGTAAGTGTAAGGAATATTAGTTGCTAGTAGAGTCCAGATAGCAGCGTGGAGCCTGGGGTTCACTACGTTTACCTGTATAAGAACACTGCACTTCATGGATGAGTTAGTGTAAGGAAAATAAGTTGTATATAGAGTGCTGGTAGGAGCAAGAAGCCTGGGGCTCCTGAAATTTACCTGATGTACAAGAACACTGTACTTCATGGAACAGTGAGTGTAAGGAAAAAGGTTCCGTGTAGAATATTGGTAGCAGCAAGAATCCTGGAGCCCCCGACATTTACCTGAGGGACAATAACACTGTACTTCATGAAACAGGTAGTGTAAGAAAGATGAGTTGCATGTAGAGTGCTGGTAGGAGCAAGAAGCCTGGGGCCCTTGACATTTACCTGTGGTACAAGAACACTGTACTTTCTACAACAGTGAGTGTAAGGAAAATGAGTTTCATGTAGAATGCTAATAGCATGAAGAATCCTGGGGCTCTCGACATTTATCTGAGGTATAAGAACACTGTACTTCATGGAACTGTGAGTGTAAGAAAGATTAGTTGCATGTAGAATGCTGGAAAAATCAAGAAGCCTGGGGCTCTCGACATTTGCTTGAGGTACAAGAACACTGTACTTCATGGAAGAGTGAGTGTAAGAAAGATTAGTTGCATGTAGAATGCTGGAAAAAGCAAGAAGCCTGGGGCTCTCGACATTTGCTTGAGGTACAAGAACACTGTACTTCATGGAACAGGGAGTGAAATGAAGATGAGTTGCATGTAGAATGCTGGTAGGAGGAAGAAGCCTGGGGGCCCTCAACATTTACCAGAGGTACAAGAACACTGTACTTCATGGAACAGGGAGTGTGATAGATATGAGTTGAATGTAGAACGCTGGTAGGAGCAAGAAGCCTGGGGCCCTTGACATTTACCTGTGGTACAAGAACACTGTACTTCATGGAACTGTGAGTGTAAGAAAGATTAGTTGCATGTAGAATTCTGGAAGAAGCAAGAAGCCTGGGGCTCTCGACATTTGCTTTAGGTACAAGAACACTGTACTTCATGGAACAGGGAGTGAAATGAAGATGAGTTGCATGTAGAATGCTGGAAGAAGCAAGAAGCCTGGGAATCTCAACATTTACTTGAGGTACAAGAACACTGTACTTCATGGAACAGTGAGTGTAAGGCAAATGAGTTGCATGTAGAATGTTGGTAGGAGCACGAAGCCTGGGGCCCTCGACATTTACCTGAGGTACAAGAACACTGTACTTCATGGAACAGGGAGTGTGATACAGTTGAGTTGCATGTAGAATGCTGATAGCAGCAAATAACCTGGGGCCCACGACATCTACCTGAGGTACAAGAACACTGTGCTTCATGGAGCAGTAAGTGTAAGGAAGATGAGTTGCGTGTAGATTATTGGTAGGAGCAAAAAGCCTGGGGCTTTCGACATTTACCTGAGGTACAAGAACACTGTACTTCATGGAACAGTGAGTGTAAGGAAGATGAGTTGCGTGTAGAGTCCAGGTAGCAGCGAGGAGCCCGGGGCCCACGACATCTACCGGTGTAATCGACGGACCGACATCTGGACCATGTAATTTCATCGTCCCCGGCATCTGTATGATATGCATAATAAAGGGACCAGCGTTGCCAGTTCTCTTATAGCTATCTGCCAACGCGCTGCCCACGTAATTCCGTGCCTTGCTCTCTTTCCTCATAACTGTAAAACTAGCCACTTCTTCTTTTATACTTGATTTTATATTTTGTCTTTAACCTTTTCTTCCATTTATTACATACTATCTGTTATGCCCGTGCTTCGCAACGCGGTGAAAATTCAGAGTAGAATAATTGTAAACAAAACAATGACAGTCTGTTGTTATATGTTCCTTATAACAGCTGTTTATTTAAATGCATTGAATTAGGAAAACACACGTGACATAAACCAAATAAAACTCACCTCCATAAGAAAACATAGGATCTTGGAAGTCCCGTGGGGCAGAGCCCTGAGGATATTTCTAAACGGCGAAAGGCCTATGACAATCCTCGGTATATAGACTACATTTGAGCAAACTTTCAGCAGATGCCCAGTGGTTTTGTCGTGATGCAAAATATACATACAGACAGACACCAGCTCATTTTTGCTTTCTACCCTTATACATAGTATATGGAGAAAGTATTGTTTGCGGCAAAATTTTCGAATTTGAGTTGTTAGTGGAAATATTCCTTTTGGTGCTCCCTGAACCCAAAAAAGTGGGTTTTACGTGATGTCTGTGTGTCTGTCTGTCTGTATGGATGTGTACAGAGCTAGAGCCATAACCAATGGTCCGATTTTTATGAAATTCGGTATGTAGGTACTAATCCATGATATCTCCAGTTGTTTTTTCATTTTTGATTTTTAAGGGTAATTATCTCCCAAAAACCACAAAAAATGAAAAATCAAGATTTATCAAAAACGGATAAGGATTTTGATTAAGCTTTTGTCGTTTGTAGAACTTTAGTTTTCCAAACAAATTACCTCACCCGCATTTCTGTAAAAAATCGGGTTCAGAAATTACAAGACTTCAAATATCATAAATTCAGTTTTTTGGATTTTTCATAAAAAAATTATAAAAAATATTACTATTCACCATTAAAAAGAGCTCAAAAACTAAATAATTTAGTATTCTGAATTGCTATTCTACGTTTGCTGGTTGCGGAAAAAAATTAAATTTTCATTTTGCAGTAAACGCAGTACGTTGTCCAATGTTATTCTTATGGGGAATACAAAATGTACTATTTCTTTCTCATTTACTGATCAATTTCGTTAAAAATTGATATATTTATCAAGTTAGCGTTGAAAAACAGAGTAAATTCCAAATATGTTGCCCCTTAGTAACCCTGGGGCGGGGGAATTGGGGGCATTTCCCCTCTTAAAACCACGTATGTAGCAATGGATTCTGTAGTGCCTCCAAATCAGGGATGTGGGTGGATGCTTTTGTAAACTACTTGCTTACAAGATTTTCTGTACATTCAACCATGCTTTGTATTCTATATTTAGTGAACAAAAATTAATTTATTCAGTAAAGTTGGGCTAAAAGGAAGAAACTATGTGTAAGTTACCTGATACCGTTTATTATAATAGTAGTCATGTTCTCTTTTGATGATGTATTGTGGTCTTTGAAACGAAAGTGTGTTTTTTTATTACGACTTCTTAAAATAAGCTTTTACTTAAATTTAGCTAGTTATACCAACACAAACAATCTAAAGTGTTGTAAAAACCTAAAATAATCTAATGTGTGTTAAATTTAGAAAGGTTTACATATGATGTTAAAAATGCAATAATAGTGTCTTTTAAAATATGTAAAGGTGTTAAAATATCTGGTCTATATTTCAATAATCCATTTTACATTACTGCAAATAAAGCTTGACATATTCTGAAATTAAATCACAACATGGAAAATTAAGCGTGATGGCTCTACATGATGTTAACCTGTTCTGGTTATGAACAGAGCTCTGTTCTGCCCAGGGAAATCTTTTTTTCTCTCAATTAAAACATAAGTAACAAAGTAAACTCTGGTCTTGAATGAAGTGCTTGTGAACTCATCAGTGGGTTATGTTTATGTAGCAAACGCAAACCCACAAAGGGGCATAAATCTAATGTTCCTTGAGATCGATGGTTTTGAATTATTCATCTCGAAACGACATTTTGAAGCCCACTGGGCTAATCTATCATTGCAGCAATGTCTCATAGGTCGCATTATTCTTCTAAAATGTTCTCGAATGTCACAGACACGTCAGCCCACCGTTACTTAATCTGCTGAACTCGCTTTTTGTTTCGCCGCCATCATTTTACTTGGGGATTGTCAAAATCTGACACCTCATCTGTCATTTTATTGTGTTTGCGGTTCATCCCAATGCAACAGAGGAATACATGCTTAGTGCATTACGTATATTACTGTTTCGTGTTTAGTAATACTGAAAAAATATCAAATCAGCGTGATAGTACGTTTATTGTGTGATAATATTGTTTTACTAATACAGTTCTATTTTTAATTTTAATCGAAACAGTTTTACGCGAGATAACAAATTTTATAAATTTGTCCTATACTCAAATCAGTATGTATATGTTTATAATCAGTATATTTTGAAATCAGCGCTAACTTATATTTACAACACTTATAAATAATATCAATACTATTCAACCCCCCTCCTTTTTGTTTAAATGGCCTTTGAAATCATGTATGAAATACCTTGTAAAAAATGTACTTAATTGTTTTATGTTCCAATCTTAAAATATAAAATTAGGAAATATATTTTGGAATTCATACACAAATTATTTTGTACATTATTTCAATTGACTCGTAACACATAAATATAGATTATTTTTCCTGAGTTAACTTTATTTCGGTTAGGTAACTACAGGTAAACTGATAAGTAACTAAGCATGTATAAGAACGTTTTATAAAACAAATGGGTGGTTAATAATTGTACGGTAATATTTAAAAATTTAAAGATTTTCTTCAAAAATAAAGTATTATAATCATTCTCCTCAATCATAATT